>OX383306.1:16454655-17752138 GCA_947523025.1 Dryobota labecula
GTAGTTTTAAATTGTTATGTTTTATTGTAATCATTAAAACGGAAAATAGTGGTCACTAAGCTCCGTTTTAATGATTACAATAAAACAAAACAATTCAAAACTACTGTTTGTAGTAATAATAACGTATAGTCTTGTGAAGCACAACTTGACGAGCTTATTTTCTGCATTTTCATTCTAAAATAAAAGAAATCACCGAAATAACGATGAGGGCGCTACTGTGCGCTCGATGCAGTCTTAAATAGCAACTGGATTGATTAGGAAAAGTCTTATAATGCCAAAAAGAGGGATGCAAATTATGTTGTATTTTTGAATTTGACTGAAAATAAGTCAATGAAAAAGTAAAATAAGTTTTAGAGTTTCATTCTGAGTAAGCACACTATTATTGGTACTGTAGCCTGTTACTACAACTAGCTGACCCCCCTTTGCTCAAATGGTTGAGGTTTTTTTTTTTTTCAAACAAATCGTATGGTTTTCAATTCTTTCTAGTTTTGTGTAGATTTCGTATAGGTATTTAAATAAAATTAAGTATTATAAAAATCTATCGGTTCGTATTCTTAAAAATCTCAACCATTTATGTAAGGGGGGGTCAGCTAACAGTAACTGGCTGTACCATTTTAAGAAAATGATTAATTCAATCAGTGTGTCAAACTACTTTTATCTCAAGAAAATTACAGGCATCGTTAGACATCGTACAATCATCGTTATCATCGTATATACAATCATTAACAAAAACGCTTGCATATCAATCAATCACAACTTGATTGGCAAGGCGATATACCCAGTCCCTAATTCAGATAATTTATGTAAACAAAGTAATGTCAAGATATGTCACTGTCAAAATGACAGGACAGTGGTGCAAAACATTTTATCATTAAATTTTTTGTAAATAATCATCTACAAAATTAAAGTGAATTAATTATAAGAACTATGCAAACAAAATACCGTTGCCAAACAATGTTTTGTGTAGGAGACACGGCCTATGATCGTCATAATCAGCCCTTTTAAGTCCATTGCTAGACGTAGGTCTCCCAAAATCGATTTCCACTCGAAACAGTTTACAGCCGTTTTCATCCAAAATGTGGCTAGATATGCTACTTACAATATGAATCTATGAATGAGAGTTGTAATATTAGTATTGTTGAAGACGTAAAAAAAATAAAAATGTTTGGATCTCCAGCATTGTTATCAGTATCATAAAATATTTTATACCAGAAAATCTCTTTTTTTTTAATAACTTTGTTTAATACCGAAATTTAATATAAATAATTACGGTATGATTATTTTTTAATTATTATTTCTTAAAATCAGTACTTAAAAGAAATGGACCCTTTTTGTCGCCGTTTTATGTGAATTACCATTACGAAGATATTTTTTTTGGTATGTTATCCCCTTTGTTTACATAAATGATCTGAATTTGAGACTTTGGGTATATTTATCGAACACCGTTTTTATATTGCGGGTGTTATAGGCGTAGAGGCCTCTACGGTGTCTACGAGACTACGAACTGCTACGCGGCGTAGCAGTGTCGGGAGGTGCCAGGAATCATGATATCGGGCCACGTTCATTTGGTTTGATATTTGGCTGTGATTTTTGGTTATTTATTTTATTTTATTCTATTCGGGAAACTTACAGCTAACATAAACAGGGTTCTTAAACAATATGCATTTGAAGGCCATTTACAAGTTTCCACTGATAAACACTTGTAACAAAAAAGACATCAAAAAAGGTCGGTACAACATACCTATAACATAAACAAAATAACACGATCGATTAACACAAACTAAAAAACATTCAGACGCAATAATTACTTTTCCGTAAAAAAGCTTTTCACCAACAACTTAAGCCGAGAAACACTGGTATTGAAAATGTCCGAATCATGTTCACCAGTTAGTTACAATCTATATTATAAGGTGTATATATGTATTCATAAACGAAATATTTTAAGGGAAACATCTATAGGTGGTAAGGTGGTAGGTGGTTATTTAACAACACGCTACCACCCTCAGGAGCCGATCAAAAAGAAAAAAAAAACATGCAAAGAACGCTAAGCGATGCGATGCGATGGGGTGGGTTGGGTTGGTGGAACAAGAGATTTCACGTGAACGAATTTGCGGGCAGAAGCCACTTTATTATAATTACGAAGATTTCAAATGATTGTTGTAATCACATAACGTTGCCTTAGAGTGAAAACCTCGTAAATGCAATTTTGGTCATTTTTATTTTTTTAAGTGTTCGAAAAAATCCGATTTTTATTATAAATATCAAAAATCAGATTTTTTTATATATATCGGATATATTTTCAGGCCAAGAAAAAGAAGCGAATTTCATTCTGTAAGGGGATTAAACACTTAAAAATGTGAAAGGAATTTGTAAAATAATATAAGTGTCAAATTACCACTACATTTTTTATTAAAAAAAAGTAACAAAAGAATGTAGTAGTAGTGTAGTAGTTGTGTTTATTTGAGAAATATTTTTTAATGAATACTTAAAAATACAAGTACCTATTATTATAATAATCTTAATTTGTAATCATAAAAAAGTAAAAAAAAAAATATTCTGAATTGTTGTTTTTCGCTACGTGTTGCCAGGGTAAACATTAATCTCCAAAATTTTTAGTTCAGAAGACAGGAAAAAATCAATTGATATATATCGTGATATATATCATGATAAAATATATCGGCTGATATATATCGGCGAACCCTGATTTTATTACATTTTTGAAAATAATACCTCTTAACGCACATCCTAGTTTCACACAAAAAAAGTTTTGCAAACTGTAACTCCACCTATGACGAGTTTGAATATTGCACACTTAAATACACATATATCTGTGGTAATAAAATTTTACAGGGCGCAGTTTTCTCTTGCTCCTGTAAAGTTGCCTTTTTCGCATATGCGTGGTTTTCACTCTAAGGCGACGATAAGATCATTAAGTGAAGTTTTCCATAGTAGCCGTGTAGTACTTGTAATAAATACATCGGAGTAATATGATCTGCTAATCAATGACATGAAAGCGCGCATGACGTAGGACTGAGGTACAAACATTTCTGCTTTCCCTTTTTCACACATTTGCTTTCAGTAATTTTCAGCTCTCTGTTTGTGGAAGAGTGTTTCATAACTCTAAGAAAAATCTCAGCCAGATAAAGATCCAATTATCTAAAATTACATCATAAAAATCGTCGAAAACAACTTGTACAATATAATTAAATACAACCTTATTAAAACTCATAATCCCACGTACGAAATACTTTATTTTTTTATCGACACAACCCGTCATGGGTAACTTACCGTACATTTGCGCCGGCGCAGCCAGTCACCTGCAAGCTACCGGCGTAGACGCGCGCGCACCGCGTTCGAAAAACAAACATTCAAATATCGACTCCGAACACGAACTCGAAAATTAACACGACTAACCGACTAATAGTGTTTTGAAAATCGAACTAGTGGTGTGTAGTGAGTTTTTAGTGTAGTGATGTGGATTAGGGATTCGATACGATTTTTCGATTTTTACCGATACCGGTGACAACTAACGGTTTATTGCGGCATTGTAGTTTTATCAATGAGTTCAATGAAGATGCTCGTATTTTGAAATATCTGTTAATTGGTGGTCTATTAGTTACAAGGACTTCTGGCCTGCTATGTTAATTCTACACCTCTAATTCAGTTTTACTTAGGATTGTTTTAACTGGTTCTGTACAATTGATTTGTTTGTTAGCAATGACGTCATTGCATCGAATTCGAATATAGAGCCTAAGGGAGCATCCCACGCAGTTGTGCAATCAATCCTAAAAAGAACGGTGTTGAAATCAACCTTCTAAATTGATTCCCTTAAGCACTTTTGATAAATTATATCATCACCTACTCTTTGACTACTCCAATGAATAAACTCATATTGACCTAGAAACTGATCTAACATCCCTTCACGATCATAAAATCGGAGAAACCAGATTAAATACATATAAAAATATAAATATATATATTGATATATATCTACAGATATAATAATATCTAAATATAATATTTAAAGGTGACATCTATGCAAATTAAGCGCAATAAAAACCTGACGCAGATTTGAATGTGTTTATGTAAACAAAAACAAAAGAATCCTACTGACTTGCTGCCCATTGTTTAGTAAACTATATGCTTAGAGAATGCATATTTATTCTGGTTGATCTATGTTCAATAATAGTGCAAGTAGATATCTACTTGCACTGACTAGTACCAATGCAAGTGTTTCTGTGACAAACTTTTTTTTCTAAATTAAAAGAAAATAAATAAATAACACCAATCTCTGTTTACTGATTTCAAAAATAAAGTCATTAGGCCATTTTAACTCCATTAAACTTTATTTTCATGGCATAGCTGTTTCATAAGTATTTTTTGCTCAACAGTTCCTATGGAATACATTTTATCATTTGCTATTTACATTATGTCATCATCAATTTTAAAGCCTTATGTCAAAACGACTATAAAAAAAAAATGTCTGTAACACAATTTCGTCTATTTCAGTAACCTTCTCCCTTCAGTTTCCAGTCTAAAAATCGTCATATCACAAAGAAACTCCAATCCTTCCATAAAAAAATGCATTATGCAAGAATTCCAACGCCCATTTAAATTGTATCCGACAATTATGCTATAAAATGTCGTCCCCATATAAAGTTAGCCAAGGTCCAACGATGTGGGAGTCACCATTGAATAACACCTTCGTAAAAAACTATTTTACTTGTCACCCACACAGGATATCATTGACTAAATAATATGATTTATATTGAAACAAACAAGTGTTAGAAAAAATTCGACATGAATGTTGTTACTAGGTTATTAAAATTATTAATGAGGATACTGTAATAGATTTTGATGAAGAATAAGTACTAGAAGATTAGTCAATTCATGATTCTGTTGAGATGGAAGAAAAAATCGAAACAATAACTGTAGAAAACAAGATCAAGGAAATATAAGTTGTAGACTAAGCAAAACCTGGCCTGAAAAGAAAGAATAATAATATGTTTAAAATAAATATAAAAGTTAATGTCAATTTTTATTTGCGCTACCTGAAATAATAACAACTAATCGTAACAGTGAGGATTATCACTTGACAGCTGTTCTTATGTCATACCGAAAGTATTAGAGATAGTACCCCAGAAATGATATAAGTATTACGATAAATATTGATCGATTCATTGATATCAATTTCAATGTCAACAACATGCAGTTGATAAAGGCCTATTTATGTCGAACATGCAATTATTTATTATTAGATTATTTGTTCAGTACTGTTGTTCCTGATTCGATTATTGTTACGTCCATCTTTTCACTCTCTTCAGCTGTAAATCTTCCTTAACCTTCTCCATCTCTTTCATCTGTAACATCCCCAATAGATTTATAAAGTCTTCACAAAAACATCAATATTCTTTAAACAAGTATTATTTTTCGTCCCTTTTTTCCCTCTCTCCTGCATTCAGTCCAAGTCAGTCTTCTTCATCTATCTCTTTAGTAGCTTCCTCAGTAGGTTAATAATTTTTATTAACCCTTATACAAGCAGCAATACGTTTTATTTTATTTGCCATAAAAACAACAGTGTCATATACCCATCGATGCGCTTGCAAAGCTCTGCCACCGATATTCAAAACACGTATTTCACAATAGCAAGTGGCATATTTGAAGGGGCCTCGACATAAACAATAGTAATTAACACATTTACCTGAGCTGGCTCGTTAGCTATGAACAATGTGTGGTCATCGTGCAAATATTTTATTTACCGATGATTATTTTAATACTTAACCATCATAAACCTTTGATTTGTAGTTTTTGTAATATTCTCATTCATGTTTTCCATCTAACGTTTAAGTTCCATTTTTGTAAAACTATATTTTATTCCGGTTTTTTTCAGGCGATCTATCTTTTAGACTATGAACAGATGAGATGGTTCTGTTGATGTTGGGCGCTACTCCCAGTGGAGTTTACCCTATCTTTTCGAAGTAATTTTTGTAAAACTAGATTTAAATAAATCGTTCATGGGCCTAAGCGATGGATGAGGTCTATGATGGAACCAGACTATTTTCACGACCTATGCGGAAAACTTTTCGAATTGACATCTTTTTAATTTTATGAGTTAGGAAATAAAATATTGTCTGTAAATGTTATTGGAAAACATGAGTGCCTAACTAAGCATAGGTTTAACTCTAACTTATTTAAAACTTATGACCTCAAAACTGCATATCCGCTCTCTCATATATAAACCTGCAAGTTTTTTCAATGCCGATTTGTTTTAAATCTTAAATCACTTTGCACGATTTATTAATCGATAAATTTTTGTCCTCGATTAGATAAATGGTTCATGAATAAAAGTGGTTCAGGCAATTTATTTAATGCTGTCATTACGAACTTTTTAGCAATAGTCAATGAACGTAATGGCTAGACGTATTTATTGGAATACAAAAAATTGCATTTAAAATTATATGAAAATGAAGCCGAAGTCATAGACATATAGCATAATATTCTTTTTTTTTTTTTCTCAAAGATACAATATCTTTGCCTCACGAACAAACGTTATTTCATCAAAGTGTATAACCAGTTGCTGTTATGTAAAATGTTTGCTCTATCATTTGGGTCAAGTTTAGCTGCGGCTTTGACACTGACATTCTTTATTTCTTTTAAGTAATTAAAAGACTGGTTATGCTCTTTTGTTTATTTGTTTAATTCGTTTGACATTTCATCTTAATTATCTTGGTTTTCTATGGTCATCTTGACCTTTATTATTCGAGCTATGTTTCTCTTACTTAAATTGTTATTGTATACTTTCCCTTACATACTAGTATCCCAATTCTTTGTGACCTTCAAAGTGTTGTAATTATTTGTTGATCAACACTAGAAATTAATTTTCTCTTTCATTATTCATTCAAAATCTTTTGACAAATACATTTTTTTTGTATTCGGTCAAGTGCTGCTTCGCCCGTATGGTCAAAACCAAAAATTAGATTTTCTAGTTTATTTTCTACCTTAAAGTTTATTGAACTAGCATCATTAATATTCACTGTTTAATTAGTAAAGAAACGGTTTCTCCACGGTCACGGATATTCTCGTTAAACTTTAAAATCTTGTCCTTAAGTTTCCTGCTTGTGTCCGCCGGAAGGGCCCCGCCATACTTGTGGCTCGTGCGGGCCATATATGGGCCAGTACCGCGCCTAATCCGTCGCACGCTTAACATACGACCACTCTTAGTTTCAACACCTATCGGTTTACTTTCATGGTTTTTGCCTTCATTGAAGTTTTTGTATTGGTTTTTTGTAGGAATTATTCTAATTTTTTGATTATCGACCTATCTAATGTAAAAACTGACGTCCGTGTTTAATTTTCCTATACCTATTTATGTTTATGTTTTATTTCAAATAAAATAGAGCGTAGAAAACAGTGAAGTAGCATTAACCGTTTTAACGACATTTTACTGTTTAATATAATTTCGTTTTGCTACTTGCAAAACGAAATAACATTACACAATATTACAAAAGAATAGCTTAGCATACCTTTCCTTAATGCCTTAAGAATTCACACCATAAGTTGTCACCGGTACATGAATAAGTAATCGCGACGCGTATCGAATCCGTAATAAGAGGGAACTCCATTGCAGAGAACAGTATTATGTGTTACGACGGCCTTAAGGCCTAAGCGGAGCGAAGATGTCGATGTACCGATTTGTGAAAGAAGGCGGAAGCAGCAAGCGTCTGTTCGTTCAGGGGACGCTAGAAAGCGATGACTCGAAACCCCTGAAATCAAGCTTGAAGAAATCCACTCCATCGCCCGTTGGGTCACCCATAACCACAAGTTTAAACTTGGCTTCTGTGCCCAGAAGTTTGAGAGAAGGGCTGACGAGACATGAGACAGTGTACGATGGAAATTACCCAGGAATGGAGAGATCATCCAGCTATCGGTCTGGGTCCTACCGAGAGGAGAGTTATAACGGTAGAATTGTACATGATGGGAATCAGACTCACTTCGAGTATGATGGAGAGAGCGCGTTAGCCGTGCCGACGTCAGCCGGTGGCTTAGGATTGTCAGAGTTGCAGGAGATTCACACGAACAAGAGAATGTCGACCGAGGTTCTAGGCTCTTCTTTAGAGTCGACTAAAATCTCGAAGAAAGACGATGTCAGTGGTCAACGAAGGATCACAACAAGGATTGTTAGGAAGGTGACTACATTGACTAGAGGTGAAGAAAAGGCTTCAGCAGAAGATGTTAGAGGAGGATCAGTGCACAGATCCGCTGAGCATTACAGACATGTGGAAATGGAATCATCGCTTCCTAGAAAAGTCAAGGTAAAGATGATTCTACTAACAGATGCTTCTAAATAGTTAATGTTTAGTTTGTTGTTCTCGAACAACTCTAACTAAATATGTATATAATTTGTGATGTCATTAAGTCTGAGGCACTTATGATAGAGGAACAAGCTCCATTAACGCTAATTACTAACGAATTTTCACGAGGCATGTACCACCAATATTTAAAATGCTAATAAATACAGTTGTACTGTACATTATATACCATGATTGCAGTTAACAATTTTACAAGCAAAATGATACCACTTCGAGTAAGAAACAGCACAAAAAGCGACCCTAATGCAGCAATACTCTAAACTTCGATGATACACATTTCTTTCTTAACACAACGATGTGAACTAAAACCATACAATTAGTTCCAAGCGATAATAATATCCTATCACAGCCATAACTGATGGCGCCTGTCAAATTGATAGTCTCAATTTAGTATTAAATTACAAAGTAAGAAAGATATCCGTTAGTGTAATTAGTGAAGACAGTATATAAGCGGCTCATGTTTTTGAAGATGCACATTTGGATTGCCTAGATTTTTTCGAATGAGTTCGAATGATCATTTTGAAATGAACGAATGGATAGTTAATATTTGATCAGCAATCAATTAACCGTATCTGTTGCTCGTTTCTAAATTAAAAGCTTCTTATGATAAGATACTTGAAGGATCTTCTTTAAACTCTCAAACAAAAGGCTTAACAAGTGGATACCTAAGAGCCTACTCCGCCTTTAAATACACCACTTTGATTCCCAAATTCCAATCCAAAAATAAAACATCAAAATGGTTAATTATGCTCTTTAGAATCACTTGAATGCAATCCAAAGAAATCGTTTGTTACATTAATCTTCTCAATTGAATGGAGAGAGCTTCGCTTCGATCGTGATTTTGAAAGGACTGTTTCGCCATATGGCCAGCCTTTGTCCGGAGTAGGTTACATACTGTTCATATTTGTGTCTATGTATGTTATATGGCACAACTTGTGGACATCCAATTTCAAAGAAGGTATTTTGGGCTGTATACTTATATAAACAAAAGAGCATTTTAAAATTTCGAACATTTTGCTACGAGTAAGTTAGTTGTTCAAATTGATGTTGCATTGAGTTGTGTACAGCATTTTCAAGTGATATATTTATGTCTATTTTATTAATTTGCGTTCTAACCCACTTACTGTTTTTATCTGCAATTTCATGGTTCAAAATATATTTGTATTTTTCTCTTGAACATCAACTATAGTAAGTAAGAATTACTTGTAAACCTGTTGATGCATTTTATCAAAAGCTTACCTCGAATCAACATGGCATAAAATTTAGATGGTTTACTAAAGTATTTTGCAGTCAAACAATTCAAAATCAGAACATAACCTGTGCTGGCACAGGCTAATCGTCGTCCATATTGCCATGCAAATGACAATAACGAAGTGCGCACGAGTATGACCCATACAGCCTTGATGACGTCACCTACGATTTTATCGATAACCTTACTACGTAGAATTAAGGCCCGCTTTGGATTTAGTTGTAAATATTATGAAACTTTTTGAATGTGTTTTTGTACTTCTAATTCTCCATCTATTTGTTGATGAGGGGTGGTATTTTACAGTGGTAGATTATCGAAGCATTGACCAGAAGTATGTACATAAGTTGTAACATGAACAGAATTTTGACCCTAATCAAGCACTTTCGGCTGCTATTAAAATCATAGCCATTATTTTTACCATAAAGACTTTTCTCACAAAAGGAAATTCAGATTTTTAATTTAAGGAGCAGTAAATATTAACTTTATATTATACTAGCAATCAATAACAATGGTTGGCGCTCTACAAGATGCTTTCGCACAAGGCGTCCATAGCATCCTGGCGCTAGGCAACTATTCATTTTGCATTATAATTATTGCTTTAAAGGTTGGTTGTCTTTAGGTGGATAAGGCCTACTTGATGGCATGTCTTTAAAATACACTTTTTTTATCGTTGTTATTTGCGCTAAAATACCACAAACCACATGCATTACTCCTTTGACAAAATTTCATTGTTACGGCAGTATCTTTGATCATTTGTCGATGTATTGCTTTCATTAGAAGACTCATGTCCAGCAGTTTAACGAAAACAGATTTACTCATTCGTAGAAATGTAAGTTACCTCTGCAAGCCTTGGTTTCCTTTAGTGAAGCGGATATCCTTGCCCTTCTAATAGTGATTGATCATCTTCAAATTTGTATGAATATTTATTTTTAGTTAAAAGCTCCTCTCTAAGGTCAGTGTTTAAGGTAATTAGTTGCATAGTAAGTTTTTTATGCAACAGTTTACTCTTGCTTCAATTTTGAATTGCACAAAAAATGTTTATAGCAATGATTGTTTTATTAGACATATTAGATGAGCTAAATAAGTATTATTGTACGACTGGGTTCATGGCTACGGTTCATCTGAAAGGTGTTCTATCCGAACTTCTCTGTTTCCAATCCTTCTATGCCTTGGCTTTGATTGATCTTTTATTTTTCTCTCAACGTGTTAACACATCTGACATTGGCAGAATTATCGACATTGCCATATAGAAAAATAGAATAGAATAGGTTGTAATTGTAGTATTTACCTAATATATTTTTTTAAAGAAATATTATTTCGACATTATTATCTTGTTTGTACCAACCCGCACTGGGCCCGCGTGGTGGTTTATGGCCTCTCCCTCTCACAGAGAGGCCGCCTTTGTCCCAGCAGTGGGAACCTTATAGGCTATACTTATGCTTGTACCAACTGCTAGCTTTAGCAGCTTTATTTATTGTATCCCAACTATCTCTGTTTCATGATCTGCGATTATATTCACTTTAACGCTGATTTGTGTTGCATTGTCTTGCCACCAAAGACTATTATAATACCTACTATATTTTGAAAGGTTCTTCAATTTGTGCTAAAAATTTATTACTTCTAATTTAGCTTTACTATCGGAGAACAAATAAGCGAAACAAACAATAGCATTGTTGCTTTGATGCCACCGACCTGTGCCAGAGCCCTTTTTGCAGCCGATAGAAAGTATCAGATAAGTCAATATTGTACTGTAAAGTTCAACTCTTGAAATAAACTCAGTAATGTCACGATGGAGCGAACACCTCATGGAAGTACCAGTCGTATAGCCAGCTCTATAGAGATGATATTACGATGAATGTTTCTGGTATTTCAGTAACCTACTTTTGACAGTATATGATCGCATGCATGCAGAATGCGATGTCGGGTTAAAGATTAAGAGCCTCTTGCGTTCATTGTTCGGGTTCGGAAGTATTTATGTTAAGGGAATGTTTTGCCTGAAGAGCTTATGTATAGTAAGTAGATGAGGAATGAGGCTGAAGGGTACTGAGAATCCCGCTGGCGAAGGATACGTTGGCTACTCGTAACTTTTTTTGTAAAATGGTTAGTGTTTAGGTAGCAATATTGATTATGAATTTCGCCATTACTAGACCGAAATGTGCTGAAATTTCATCGAAAGCACGGTCTATAAGTAAATGGTAAATATGCAACTTTGCAAGGTCAACGTAAAAGTCAAATAATTGAATTCAATTGTGCACTATTAGCACTGTATTCAATTAACCTCTAAGCAAAAACGTTAACAAACAACAAAAATAATGAATTAGCTGATATGTTTCATGCAAAGGATTCCGTTGTCGTAGACTAGGATAAGATATTGTTACAGCAAAACTAAATGCAGAAACGCTATGCATCTACAACATGTGGACACCCTAACTAATTTGTACATTAAATTGACCATGAGATATGAGCACAGCATGCAAATAGTTTTTACAATCACACGAACGTATCCCAGAATTGTGACAGTCAGTAACAATAGAAGTACTAACACTTTGTTTGAACGGGATTCTCTCAGTGGTTCTGAAATTTTTGTGACCTACTCTGTTATCAAATCATTTTAATCTAGTTTCTTTTTTTTCTGTCATCTTTGGTTGAAATGAAAATGCTTGACGTATGTTCGTAAGGGTCGTTAATATTTATTGGGACAGCATGATATTTCGTTAATATTTTTTCATTGGGTTTTGTTATTTCTGTACCTACCTCTAATAATTTTACCATCACTTTTTATAGGACTGTCAAGTTCTGGTCGTAATCATAACTTCTCTCCTTAAAATCTTCCAAGTTTTTTAGGTTCTTCCAAAAATTCTTTGTCAATACTTTGTTCTCAATGTTGATTTGTTTTTTGTTTGTCTTCAAAGTTAATTTCTAACTTCAATGCTTTGGTTTTACAACCATTTCTGGAAAGATCATACTTAATAACGTTAATAGTAGATACCTAAGCAATTATGATGTAAACACAGTACCTATTTATATTCCGCAGTCGGTCAAAGGTCTTCTTAGTTCAAGACTGCTAAATAAGAAGTCATTAACATTGTAATTGTTTAAGAAAACTCTAACATTATATGTATAATATGTAGTTAATTTTAGCATCAATTATGTGGTATAGCTTCTCTTGTCTCTAATGAATATAGTCTTGAACGGTTATTCGGTCAGAAAAATAAGATCAGCTGTAGCAAGTTTTAAAAGCTGATCTGTTAGCACTGATGGCAAGCCAGTAATGAAAAGGACAGATCTAGAGGAGTCTTCATAAATCATTATGACTAAGGACTTAAGGAGATAATAGCACGGAAAGGTTCGACGCATTGTGTCATGATTTTACCTATTTAAAATTATGGAATGTATAATACAGTTCAATATAATTTTGAACGTTATATGACTTTCGCATTATTTAAATCAGGATCAAGAATACCAAGATGAACAGGACTTCACACCCTTTCCTAAAATTCCTTTGTAGGCTAACCATGAAAACAGACGGGCTATCAAAGAGATTTATTTTAGCATTCACAACATCAGTAAGAATAGAAAATTCTATATTTTTAATCTATCTATCATCTCTATCAGTACTCCTAATAAATAGTTAATTCAAGTCCACCTGTTGATTAGTCTGGCATGCAAATTGTACACTTTCAGTGGCATGTCTGATCTCACGGACCGATGCCTCTGCAATTACAGGTGAAGAAAAAATGCTAAGTATAATTAAATAATTATTGTGTCTTATTTATTGAGGATTTCCTTTTATTGTTTAGTCTTAGGTTTGTTCTCGTGGATTATGTCATTCTTAATTTCGAAGTTATTAAGGTTTTTAGTAAGGTTACCTTCTTGGCTATGTAGATAGTCTTTCATCATTAACTTTATATAGACCATCAGGGTATTTTTCTGATCCTTGTTTAATTTACTTCAATTTTTTGCTGTAGGTACTATTGCTGGGTTTTGCAACTCTAAGCAAATGGCATCTCTGAAAATAATGTGACTTATCCCGAGAATTTCAGCAAAGATTTCAAAAATGTTAATAGAAGTACAATAATGTTTTTTTTTACTGTAGTTCTTCGCGCTACTTAACTTACCCTCGTAAAAGCATTCAAACAAAAACAACAATTACATTCAAGGGAAATTGCGAACTTCCGCTCTACACATCCTTGCATAAAAAATTGAGCAGCGAACCAATACAAGTTTCCAGGGAGCGTCGAACTATCGAATCGGAACTGCTGTTATAAATTAACTTTTAAAAGTGTCCAAAGCTGTCACTTTCTCAAATTCAAAGCATTTATTTCAATTAAACCATTTACAGGCATTTTTCACAGGTCAGTTAGTCACAAATTTTAAGCTAGTTGCCCATTTCAAAAGGTAGATAGCTATGGAGATAACGGGCAAGAAACTCCAAAGAGTCAATAAATAATGGAGAATAACAAACTCCTTTTTACCTTCGTTATAGTTATAGTTATAGTCTGCTGCAGTAGTCAAATCTTTGATACTGACTGGCTGCTTAGAGCATTTCTTATATACATGCCTTAGTCTTCTGTTCACTGTACCTATGTGCCTGCTTGTACATTTAAATACAAAACTGATAATAGTGAACAATGATGCGTGTGAAAAATGTCTCGTGGATGTCTCGGATGTTAAGGAAATGTTCTCACGCGATTCCTAATGCGTTGTTGCTTAGCGCACTATTGTTCAAAAACTTCGAAGCTATAGGCATTAGGATTGTTACAATTAAAGTCTTTAATGATGGCTTTGAAGATAATTCTTATTATCTGAGTTACTGGACCGTCTAATTGACTGACCGGGCTTTGCCTTGTGCTTACGTTATTTCCGTTTTGTAGCTATGTTGAGTTGAATATAATTCGCATTACTTTTTGCCCTCCACTGTACACTTGCACACATCATGATCACCATGATAATCAGGTATGAGTTTTTGTCATATCTTCATCGAAGAAAGTTAAGCGGAGCGTTGTGATGGCCAGTTTTTTCGCGCCGCCAGTGTAATTTGCTGGTAGGTGTATATTACTTTCTTGGCTGCTAAGTTGATAAATTAATGTAATTTAAATCTTAATGGTAGAGCAATAATAAGTTTTAGTATGATAAACGTTGCCTTGTAATTAAAGGTTAATTAATCATGGGGAATTGCGAATCATTGACTAAATTGTTCATTGAGTGGGAGGGCCGGTGGGCCTAATTGAAGTTGAGGTAAAAATATTTATGAAGCGGCCTTGCTCACAGTATGTATCTTTTCAGCTAGATATTTAAACCAAACATCTGCTAGAAAGTGGTTCTTTTTAGGGTTCCGTACCTCAAAAGGAAAAATCGGAACCCTTATAGGATCACTCGTGTGTGTCTGTCTGTCTGTCACAGCCAATTTGCTCCGAATCATTAGATTCGAATTTTGCTCCGAATCATTAGATTCGAATTTTGCTCCGAATCATTAGATTCGAATTTCAATTGAATCGGTCCAGTAGGACCGATTCAATTGAAATTTGGTACACATATCAATTTCTGTGACCCAAACACGGACGTGTTACTTAAATAATAGAATTTTAAATAAGGGGTCACTATTGGGAGAGAAATAAGAAAATTAAAAAAAAAGGTTTTTAATTTTCCGTAGGATTTTGTGAGGGTGGGCTTACAAATACGAGATCGGTTGGAGACCAACAGTAGCCTCACCGACGACGACTGCAATAATCCGAAACTTTGTAGTTACAAAGCATGGCAGCCTCTGGCCACCATCCCGCTCTGGACACGCGTGGTAGATTATAGCCCAATCACTCTCGAAGAGAGGAGACCTGTGTCCTAGCATAACATTATAGTAGGCTGATTATGCTTATGCCAGCTTCTAGCTACGATATATTATATTGCTTACGATGCTCAAATGAATCTCTGCCTTTGACTGCCTTTTGACTGCCTTTATTTTAAAATCCTATATTCAGTGTGATATAACTCGCCTCTTGCCATAACTAGACAATAGTGTCAGTGTTTCTGACTCGAGATTACCTCAGGCATGTTAAGCACGTGTTCAGGTATTATTATTATTAATAGTTCACACGTGTTCCTATGTGTTAAGATATTGAATAATTTTCCTTATTTTGTTGTTGTATTCAAAGTGTGTGGAACAGTTTTTAGATGTGCGACAGTGGTCGATTCATTGTCTAGTTTGGCGCTCACGGGCAAATTATATATTGTAACCTAGCTGTAGGTAGTATTTTAAGCTACTCATGTCGTCTCAATATGGTTATCACCTGTGAACCTGCTTACTACCTACCTGGATAATAAAATATTTTCAATTTCTAATCGATAATAGTGCACTGCCATCTTCATCAAGCCACCTAGCTGGAATAAATCGATTGGAAAAATTATTTGGTCCTGATTAATTAAATTATATTCCGTTTGAAGTCATTAGCTAGGGCTTGATGAAGCTTGATTAGCTTGGGCTTGCGTCGGAGTCAATTATTTATTTGCATGAAGTATCACACGAAATCTGACTCATCTTTTTGTGCAGTTTGCAGCTGAACTATGTAGATCAAACCAAAAATATAACGCCTGTTAAGAGTTTATGGGCTTTTGTGATATCTTGTACCATGCAATTCAACAATTTTATGTCATGGTAAACCCAGCCCCAGGGCATTATTAAGACCTGTCCATCCAATGATAACATGACGAATGAATATGCAATCACAGAAGCGTGAGACGTGTGATATAGCGACATCGGCGAGATTTCTAAGATTTGTCATAGTTTCGCGACGACCGAGCGAACACCGCACTGCATGCGGGGTTCCGCTTCGCTGCGTTGCTGTTGAAACAGACGCAACATAGGGTTTTAGTAACACTGGCAGGTTTTTAAAACACTATTTTATATTGCTACAAGTTGGACTGATGTCCTGGTGAAAGTACAGGACAGGTCGATGTGGCGACGGAGTCCTGTGTCCAGCTGAAGACGTCTTTCGGCTGAAATTATGATGTTTTATGAGATTAGTCCCTAGTTATTTTTTGTCTTCTGCTTGATTTGGAGGCAAGACCTCCTTTCTGATGAAATCCGTTGCAGGTTCCGTCCAAAACAGTTGAATCATTTCTTTTGTATTCGTCGTACTTCATTCTTTTGGCGATTTCTGGTTGGTTGCCACTGTAAGTTCTGGCAATCGAAACAGTTATATATCGCTATCTGTCTCATTCACAGTAATCATTTTAGTATTTTTACCGAAGACCTGAATGTACAAAAGGTTTTGCAAATTAAATTCAAAACGCCAAAGACACTGGCATTAAATAATCCAAGATGGCTGCCACTTCTATTCTAGCTTCACATATTAATGTGCTATTTCTAAACAGTATATTAACCCGCGGTCTGCACGGTAGCTCGGGGGTTAACGGTGAGCCGTGCTTGCTCGGCGTATCGTGGCCCCATAATGTACGTGTAATTTATTATTACGGACGTGAAGTGACGTTTTGTTGGGGTCTTTAACGTCTGTGGCAGGTTTAGTAAATGTGTTTTTTTAAGTTGTGTAGGGTTTGAGACAGGGAAACTGAATAGCTCACTTAACATAATTATATATAAAATTTCTTGCCAATGTTGTAACAAAGCACCATTGCAAAAGTATCGAAAGACAAAAAATAAATCTTGAATCATCATCCACCCTTGTTTTGGGATTGGCGCAATACCGTTTGACACCCATCCATCTTTTTTTGCCGTCTGCATAGTACAACTGAAATTCTAGGAATAAAAACCTTACAAGCACCGTCTCTAGCTGTCAAAATCAATTAATCTAAGGACGAATATTACCAATGAAATTGAACGCGATCAGCACTTCTACCTGTCAGTGTCAATATTCCACAACAGTGATGATACTGATATTTCTTGAACGCGGTTTGGATGCGTTGATCGCGAATAGTTTCATTTGTGAAATTCGCCCTAAATCGTCACTGCTGAGGCTTCCTATAACAGAGGTTTGATTTCACAAAGCAACAAGTGTCAAACAAGAGATAATGTAATCCGAATTTGGCCTTATACCTCTTTCTTCACGCATTGTTATGAATTAATGATTATTGCGACATTCGTTGAGATTAGTTTGGTACTTGAAATTGTTAATGTAGATATTGACTTTGAATATTCAAAAATATCGAACTAGGCAAGTGTATCCCAAAACGGGTAATCCAAAGCTTTTGCTATATTTTCATCCAATATAATCGTCTGTTGCACACTACGAGGGTTCGCAGCACAACCGGTGCAAGATGGCGGACAGGAAGCACGTACAGGTGCGCTGCGCCCGCGCACATGACACGCGCATGCGCGGCGATGCGTTAACGTGAACTTGACGCGGTGCCGTATGGACGGATTTTAAGGATGGGTGCGATGTCAAGTTTAGAGGGGTCTGTTTGAAAATTGTTGGTGATATAGGTATGTGTAGGGTTTAGGTTGAGGTGGGACTGTGGGAGGTCTCATTTTTATTCATTAAGTTCTGTTGGTTTTCGAACAAATTGAGTGCTCATTGGTTGAAGTTTGTTTTTGAATCCTCTTCTTTATTGGTTTGGTTTAATAATAGCTCATGGAAAATCTGTTTGATGAAATTTTATCTCAAGAAATCTATACAAATAATTAAAATTGAAAATGGAAATGGAAATGTTTGCCTGTATTTTTTTTTTGTCTGTCTATTACGGCTGGACCGATTTCGACAGGACTTTCACTGGCAGATAGCTGACGTTATAAGGAAGCCGCGGTCAGCGAGGTTGTGGTTTCCAAAGCCTAATGAGGACTTTATCCTGCGCTTTTTTTTACACTACTTTATTTTTTTCTTATTATTAGGTTGTGTGTTTGTATCAGACTATCAGTACTATCTATTACTTTTGCTTACATTCTCTGCACATCTCTAAAACCCAACGTTTCATATAACGGATATAACATAGGTAATCTAAACCTAATCCTAGGACAGAGTAACACGTAACATCGAAAGTGGTGGTTCCGCGCTAATAACTGCGCCGGCGCCGCATAGAAAGCAAAGGGCTGGCTCACACTCTGACGGGAAAGTGAGAACGCGATAAATATGCGAAACTATACCCGTGTGAATCCGGATTTATAATTGGACATTTGGATGGATTTGCGAATTATTTTATGCGGGTCTTTACTTGAATTCAGAATCTTAGATCAATTTGATTCAGTCCTGTTCGGATGGGTTCTTGGAGCTCTTTGTTTCCACTGATGAAGTTTGAAGTTGTCACTTCATCATTATCACCTACATTAATTGTTACTTACTCAACTATCAACTTTAGCGAAATATGGTGTAAGTTGATTTTGAAGTGATAAAAATGACCTGGTTGCAATGGAATTTGAACTTTGTCATGTCATTTGTCATGTCATTATGTCTGTCATTGAGATTGTCGTTCCGAAACTCGATAAATATCTGAGATTCAAACTCAAACTCAAAGCATTTATTTCAAATAAACCAATTACAGGCACTTTTGAATTGTCAAGGGGTCGGTCAGTCAGAAAGATGAAGCTAGTTGCCCATTCCAAAGCGTAGTAGGTTCCTATGGAGAAGAACGGACAAGAAACTCCACGGACACTCTATTAAAACAAAATATTGTTACAAAATATGGGTTACATCATTCATGTTGAAGTTATACATGTGAGAACAATGTAGAAAGACGTGCACGTTAGAAGCGTCCGTAATAGAAACAATTCAAAAATTAAAATAAGCCGTGGCAGCTAAGAGATGCCCAGCCCCAACTGACAGCGCCCGTTCACGAACATGACGCATGGAATTCTGAATTGAAGTTTGTTACTAAATAGATTTGAGTGAGAATGTTCTGTGATGAAGATTAAATGAATACGTTAATTTAATCTTCATCACATGTTGCATGTTGAATTCATTATTATGTGGTTTGCAACTCTATTGAACGAATTATTTGCGTTCAGGCTAGTAGTTAGGTCTTTTCAGACTTATTAACTTTGTATCGGAGTCTTACATTTGTATCTGTCGATAGAATACTCTTTATTATGTACACCATAAAAATTACAGATATAAATATATAAATGTTACATAGGGTGACACAATGGGCGGTCTTATCGCTAAAAGCTATCTTTTACAGACAACCTTTGGATAGATTAAAAGTAGAAGGGGAGGCAATACTTGAACTACTGCTGCTTCTCTATCTGTAATTTTTATGGTGCATATAATAAAGAGTATTCTATCTATCTACCTATCATAATCATCATTGACAGCCGCAAAACATCCACTGCCGGACTTAGGTATCCCCCAAGCGAAGTGTATTTGCAAGATCGAATTCATCAAACGCAAAGTAATTTATCTTCATTTTCATAATTATTTCCATCCAGGTTTATTTTTCTGTAATACTAAACGGTCTCTTGAGTTACGTGTCTCCATTTCTCTGTAGACTGCTTCAGTTTATAATCTCCCCTAAAATTTATTTAAAAATGCGACCAACATACTCACGGAAGCCTTAAAAACTGTACTGAACAAACCTAATCTTTGATCACACATTCAGCACGTTCAAAAAGCCAATGTTTTGCGGCGACATAAGACAAGAAACATTATACTTTAAAGTAGCGATTAAACAAGCTACCAAGCTACAGATTCTGAGAAACTGCAGTTATTATGTCAGTCACTGGAATCGCGAATGTAAGAGTAACAGAAGTGCTAAATTTGATAAGGATAGGAAGATTATGGATATTAACGCCGGAGCCGAACCAAACAGAATATTATGATCCGTTTATGGCAATCAAATTAAAATTAACACGACCAGTATTTTAAATATGACTTCCTAACCTATTTTTATTAAAAAAAAAAAAAACACTTACTGGCTGTTTTGTGCGCTCAATCTATCTAACTACACTGAATACGCTTGTACTAAAAGAGGCGACAGTAGCGCAATGTGTATACCTAGTTTGAATTTGCGATCTCTTGTTCACCAGTCCGACTGTTTTCATTGGCAAATCTTATGCCACTTCCAAATCTTCATTATAAGTTGTCTTTAGTCTTTAAAGGCAGATCTATACGAATTATATCGCAGCCCGAGTTTGATTTTTTACCGGTCTTGTTGTATATATAAACTGTTACGAGCCGTTGTTTGAAGTGGTTCTTCTATAACTCCTTATGTTGTCCCCAACTCGAAACTGTTTGAAATATCCGCAAAACATGCAAATTTTAGCCCACCTAGAACAGTTTCCGTTGCCATGACATCAGTGGCTATATTTATTGGTGCACCGTTAATTTAGTTTTCCGTTTTAATCTAGTTTAATGATCTCAGAACGTATAAATTTTAGTATAAAGGTAGATTTTTTAATAACTTTATCCGAGTTCAAGAGTATTTTGTCAGCGCTTTGTTTGAAAGTTTGGAGAATGGTATATTGTTAAAATATGAATTCTATATTTGTCCTCTGCCAATAGTCTTGTGATGTCTTTTATCAGTCTTTTTAGTTAAGTTCCTTGATTTTGCAAATTCAATTGATTTTGAAATTTGAATTGATTCATCTATATTCAAAACAACGTACAAAAAACTTTATGTATCGCTATTAACTATGTCCTCTTTACGTCTAATTTGACTTTGATTGACTGCTCTGCACTTAACAACCAATATCCGTTGCGACTTCCGCTCATATTTTCGCAAATCCTTGCATTGATCTTCATTCTCATTTCAAAGTTCCACTAAAGTGTCAGTTTATCTTTGAGTACTAAATCTTCTCACATGTGTAGGTACCGTTAATGCTGAAGAACTAGAATTCTGTATATGGCTTGCTCTGGTGAGATTCTGCTGGTTTCACACATGATGTCATTCTAACTGTATTGGAGAATGTCTTTTGTACAGGGTTAAACAGGCATTGAGCTTTCCAATGTATTTGTGGTCAGTGGTCAAGTTGAAATTGGTACAATAATAATTATACTTGGCGACCGAAATCCATGCAGTGTGGCTCTCATGAGAAGTTGGTTTTTGATCTATTTCTAAGTTGAAATATGTAAACAGGTTTTTTTTTCGATAGACGCATAAATAATAACACTGATATTGCCAAGACATAAATTCACGTTCTGCGATTAAAGTTACAAATAAAGGCTTCCAGTTAAGTATAAAGCTCATAATAATAGCTATAATGCAAAATTTCAAGTTACTGGAACTGACGGTTCTTGGATTTGATGAATGCATGCAGCTGCGACAAGACGAGTTTTCGTCCAAATAAAGTTATTCTGGATTCTAGTACAAATATGCTTTTGAATATGGAGTCAAAATATATTGAAAAAATATTCAACGTTTTCTGCGGTTACCACAAAGTCTGAAATCTCTTCCCTATTAAAGGTTTCGTATACATACATATATGCGTGTGAGTCGCCCATAGTGTAAATTATTCTCATGTTTCAACCTTTAAATTGGTCACTAAATCTTTCCCCACATCTTCAATGTACACGGAACCAGACACATTTATTTCCCAGATTGAATCTTCAAACCTTACAATTAAAACCACCATTGTTTTTACTACTAAATCTTCATATCCGTATATCATAGCTATAAATATGTTAACTCCTACATGTATTTATTTTAACTTTTTGTTCGTACTGTACTGCTGCTGTCCATATATGGGCATGATGTCAACGGAGATATGATCTCATTGGTCAGGACTGTCGATTATATTTGATCGTTTATGGTTTATGTTTTATTTTATGGGCAGATCTGGATGTTAAGTGTGTTTACTGGCATTAATTACTAATGTACTTTTGACCTATGCACGTATAGATCTTTTTAATATGAATGGTTATATTCTCGTTGATGGTATCTATTTTTGTTCCCATTCAGCCCTTTTCTGTTTTACTACCCACACTGGTAATTCTGAGATCCTGTGCTATCTTTACTTGTCTTAATTTTGTGTACTTGTGATAAGCACTTTTTGAAGATGTCTTTCATAAACATAAGAATAAATTACTGAATAATTGAAACACTAAACCATGCGTCAAAACTGCATTCACGTCCTTTCTTCTTCAATCGGTCCCTCATTACTGAGGATCGTGGTCACTGGACCCCTTTAAGCGGACAATCTGCCTCCATCGACTCCGGTCCAACGTTGCCATCACCACCTGCTGAAATTTGCTTGAGGACGTAGCTTCTTTCACGTCCCTACAAAATGCTTATAACAAATACCTTTCATCAAGATGTAACCAAACCATCACTTAAAACGTAAACTACGGCTCAAAGCACAAGAACATCATTTAATATACGCAGTAGATAAGGCTAACAATCGGGCGATTCTTCAGGTTCCAACAATGGAGGGAACGGAGGGTTCCCAGTCTATCTACCGACGATCAGCTGTCTGTCTGACGGTGACGGTCTTTCACTTACATACTTGTCATGTAATTGGTCAATTGTTTTGGTAGCAGCCTCGGATGTTTTGTCTTTTATGATGTGCTGATCTGTGTTATGTTTTGTGTTTTTTTACTTTCGGTGTTACATACGTATATACACTCACTCCTTCTTCTCATGGGGAAGGCAGTAACAATAGAACGCTACCTGTTGCGAGTACTACGCACCTGACCTTTCTGAAGAACATCTCCAATTAGGTCGCCATATGTTTTTTTATTTTTTTTATGCTACGATGGGTTTGCTCTTGACTCTAGTCTAGGTCAGAGGTGACAGAGACAAAGTCGACGATGGAGTGAGCTCCTAGAGTGTCGACTCCCGGAGTTTCCACTCATATATGTTTTGTTTTAGCCTTTCATTCATCCTCTTAAACCATGAAAAAACCATCGAAGCATACTGTTTTAAATTTTTGTCACTACATCTTCTTATAAACCGCACCGTTGCCTTATTTACATCATTTTTCAGCCTATCATTTATAGTCACGCCACACATGCTTCGCAAGGAACGCATTTCCACAGCATTAATTCTACTTTCATGCTTATTTCGGTGTTGCTTCAAAAACAAGTCTGTTTTTCAGCGATAGGATCAGTACTGGCTCTGGTAAATTATGGTTAACTGTTTGGTAATATTTTGATCGTGGAGAAAAAAATCTATATGTATGTTTTAGGTTCGCTTTGTGTATTGTTTCTATGCAGTAATGGCTGTACCTATTTATCATCGTCATCTTTTTGATTTACCATTTTTACTTAATTACTTCTATTATTTTCTAATTACCAACTAGACAATCCGTTGTAACTGATCTATATTCGACTGTTTTCGCATCGTTAGGCTGTATATACAGCGGTTTATGGCCTGTAAACGCATTAGCATAAGTGGTGTGTGAAGAATGAGATAGTATTAAATCTTCGATACAATACCGACAGGCCGTTGTGAGGATTCTTTAATTACATCTTGATGGGAAAGAAGATGACCTTGATTTTATAAGATAGAAGATGAAGTGTGTGAAAGATGTCATAGGAATAAAACCTTAAATGTTTAACTTGAAGACCCCTATGTTCAGTAGTTGCAGGAAACTGATTTGAACATTGATAGCAGAAGATAACTGTATAAGTATAAATCATAGTCAAGTGAAGAACACTTGACTACATAATTTATGTTTATTAACAATTGATGTTCTCTAAACGATTTTGTTATGAACAAATTGTTTTTAGACTTGGAAATTGTCTTTATACATTGCACCATCTCTATCTTAAAGAGATTCACATACCCTTTTTATTACCTTTGAACTCGTTTGTCAGTACGTCTAGTTTGTACTAAGGTCAGTCGGAACTTATCTAAAACGCTCACGTTTGGCACTCCTTGTATTTTTTGAGTCTGTCTAGCCAAACCTTGGCCCCAAAGGATGTTGCTACATTGTGCGTGTATGTCAATTTTTGCAGAACGTCTTCCTAGTGAAAGTGTACTGTAATGTTATGTCTTATGCGTCGCGAATATTAAATGTAAGGTCATTTATGTGTTTTTTGGTCCCATTTTGAGCTTGCTTCAATTGAAGGGTTGTGTTATAATAATGGTTTTCGCTTGGCATTATTTGGTTGAAAGTAGTACCAGGAATTCATAGCACAGCTAGAGGTGTTTGCTTAAGTCGCCCCTTGCAAGTCGGCACTCCTGTAAATACGCGTTCGTGAGGGTAATTTTCTTTATTGATTACCGTCGTGTTACTAGGTCCTATAATTTTCTATTAACTTTTAGTTCGCATGTCACTCCCGCTACTAAGTATTTCCTCTGTAGTAGTGACGTACCATTCGTGGGCAGATACTTATCGGTCGATCACGAGCGCGCCTCACGAACCAAATCCACGCCACTGATGTTTATTTGGAGCAGCCTAGTTGATTATGGTGCCCTGGTACTAACGGAATTGCTGTCATGTAAAGAAAGTTCTGTTTATTTGTCTTACTCCATAAACATTTTTTTTATGGAGGAAGAAAAAATGGTGGAAATATCGGAGAATGTTCCTAGAATAAAAATGGTGATAGCAGAATATCCGATTCTGCTAGATCGGAGAATCTAGCAGATTCTCCGATATTTTCTTAACTCATGTCCAAAATCTCCCAGAGCCAAATACATTATTGACCGCATTTTGCAGAGGTGGTGGTGTTTAAGTGCACTTTATTATTTTTGGAGAAACAAATTGAAATAATTGTGTTAGTTTTTCTCCTAATCCACATGAGTGTCTTGAGTAGCTTTTTCCAAGTCTAGTACTTACTAACTGTATTTCACACTGCAGTAATTTCCAATCTAAATGTTCACGCCCCTTATCAAGCTCGGCAACAAGCACTCCCGATAAGTTGATTAACTCAACCCGCTCCGTCTAGACAAGCTCTTAGCTTGTCACGAAGTCTCCAATATTGGTTGCAGCTGACGCCTAGTTGATTATGCACTCCTGGTACTAACGGAGTCAATTCAGTGCAGCGTAGGAGGCAAGAGTTACAACATATTGCAAAAGTGCATACGAGTTAGTTGACAGGCTGTTACAACCTGTCTGTCAATTCTTCGCCTACGAGGTGTTGGGTAATTTGAATGACTTGTAGAATACTGATCTTACTTACCTTAATTGTCTCGAGGGTTATTGAAGAAACTACCTACTAGCTTTTAACCGTGATTTATTTGCATATAAACTTCGCACATCAAACCTCCGTTTGATGGACGAAGGAGTTTGGAAAACTCGTTTCTTCGAGACCTCTACTCCCTCTAAGGCACGGCTTCTTAATTCAAGCTGTGCTTTAGTTATCAGTCATGCTGTGTCCTAGCCAGTCCTGATTGCCCTTCACACAGAGAATATGTATAAAAAACAAATTCTCACTCAGATTAGTTTCGTGTCTATTCAAGCATTTGCACAATAGTATCTATACTGTAATTGATGGATAAAAACAATTCAATAGGTTCGTTGCTCTCAATTCTTGAGTCTTGAAGTTCAATGCTGAACAGAAATACATCCATTGGATCAATCATACCCGAAGATAAATTTAACGAGTCTGAATATCTTTGTTAATGTATAGCATTCACTTCCACTTCTGCATTCACTTCTACTTTCCTTTGTCTGTATTATTCGGTAGCCTCTTTGAGGTGAGGTCGGTTTTATATATCGGACGTGGGAAATCTAAATGAAACGTTTGATAATTTCAAAAATTATTTATATCTTAACATGGAACGAGACTATGATAATGATTATTTTTGACTATAATGTGTCCTTAAAATAGAAAAAAAAAAAAACATTCACGATTTCTGTTTAGGTATACAGTACAATAGGAGAACCAATTTGCTCAAAAATAAGATAAAACCGTCACTTTACCAGTCGACTTTCATAACAATTCATTTATAACTGGTCTAAAGTATAAACTCCAATATTCACATTAATCTAATGCAATCTTCGTAGAAAATCAGTCGAACAAATTGAAAGATGATGATATTTTACGCAGACAAGATTGAGCGAAATGGAGCCCCGAATACCGTTCTAAATAGCGTGATAGGATCTTGGAGCGCCCAACTTTATACCACAGAATAGGTGGATACAGAAGGTCGCCTCCATGCTACTAGCGAAAACGCACGCACTTATAGACATGCTTCACGTACACAGAGGGCATTCGGTTGAAATCGCCCTACGTACGCGTCTATGTATGCTTGCGCCTGTTTTCGCT
Organism: Dryobota labecula; assembly: GCA_947523025.1. Lineage (NCBI taxonomy): Eukaryota > Metazoa > Arthropoda > Insecta > Lepidoptera > Noctuidae > Dryobota > Dryobota labecula. The sequence continues at coordinate 16,481,364 of OX383306.1, forward strand.
CGTAAGTTGTTTGCGCCCAAACTTCGGTACTATTCTGTGCTCATACAGTAGGTTGTATTACATACGATAATACTGTTCTCAGAAATTCGGACAAAGATTTCTGTTCCACGGATTTTTATGAATGTTATAGAAAATAAACTAGATTTTGATGTCATTTCTTACAAATATTTTTTGTGGCTAGACTCAGACTCGGAGTTATTAGTATTTTTAGGTCTACTAGCGGAAGTTATAGAGGATGCGCATATTGACTTTTAAAAACTTTGTGTTTTGGCAAATAATGTTCTGTTTGAGGTTTGTGATAAGATTTGGTTAGGCGCCACAAATAAAAGAAACCAAAGATTGCAAGGCTAAATAAGAGACAGAAGTTCACCGTAACAAAATCAAAAAATCAATCAAAATGTAACTACTGTTTTGAATTATAATAATCTCAATTCTAATAATACCTGTGATTCAAACAACAAAAACTGTTTCCCATATTTCACAGAAACATTATTTGTGCTATTCATTTTTGTGGGCAAACCGCAAACCGTTGACAAAGTTAAACTTACCGTCGCATCTCCGAACTTCTTTCTTTGGGTGTACACATTGTACATGAAGATGGTGTTTTTAGGATCGCAGATATAACTTTGTTGTTTCTTAGACCATGACCGTACGGTTTTATTAAGATTCGACGGCCAATAGCGGCCATTTTTGATATACTTTAAGTCATTGATATGGATTAAGATACGGTTCTAATTACGGCTGATATTAATATTGTTACTAGTACTCACGGAGCTTGTTTTACACGAATTAATTGTATGGTATCATGACGGGCTATGATTTTATCGATACAGTTTATGGATATTGTACCGACAGTTTATTCTTTTGGCGATTTTAATATATATGTATATAATTTATTTAGCTCTAAAAACGGAATTCATCAGGGTTAATAATAAGATTTTATCATCAAAAATCTTATGCATATAACTTTTTATAATTTTTTATCTTTTTTTATTTATCAATGTAATTGCATAAATTACTTTATTTTGCTAAATTGATATAGAAGATCGATCTAAATTACTAGATGTATCCTGTCGAGCAAGTTACCTTCTGTTAAATCCTGCCATTTAAAATGTAGACAGGAAATCGACTTGTCGTAACATTGACATATAAATTGATTTATTATTAGATTTGAAACAAGGTTCGAATCCTACTGACTTACTGGCAATAAATATGGTCATTGGCCAATACCAAGAATTTGTACAGTTAAGACACGATGAGGCTTTGAAAATATTTATAGCAAAGCATAATATATGACGAATCTAATAAACTTCCAATAGCATTACCTACTATTAAATGTTAATTTAAGTAATAACTATGGTAACGCAGATTAATAATGTTTCAATATAACTAAAATCCATTAAATAAAGTTCCTACCAGCTTTATTTATTAGATTTTAGTTATTTTATTATTCTGCGTTAATTAATTTCACCTATATCTTTAGAAATTCTGTGCTTTCCGACGTAAAGCATAAAGTTCCAATAAAAAATTTAACTCTGCAGACGTAATCGTTAAAAAAATAATCCACTTCGTTTCGTCCGATTCTCGCTTTGCTTAGGTCATCTTCGCCACTTTTTTCGACCATGAAATCATCGTTTCTCCAACACTGAGCAATTTAAATACTGATACCATCAGAATTTACAATATGGCTGTTGTATGCAGAACAAAGGATCTTATTTCTTCTAAGTTGAAAAGGTTACTCATCGTGGTGATTTATTGAAAGTCTGTTTCTTGGTTTTTACTTGGACTATATTGTTCCGTGTTAATAACCTTCTGCTTGGCGGATGACCTTGAAGTTTTGAAGTCTAATATTATAATTTATCAGCATAATGCTGGCAATACAGAAAAAAATGGTAAGAGAGAACTCGTAAAACTCTTCAAGTCAAGTAATAAGGTATTTATTGTAGACATAAATCCCTTATTGCAGATTTCCATGAAATGCATGCTGAAAAGTCTGCCGTTACGGCAGACTTTTCAGCACTTAAACAACACAAAATGAAAACAGACGATAAATAAACTCTCATAACAAGTAATCATTTGTAAAACAACCTCGCAATAACTTAAAAGCTATTTACATAACTTAAACATATTACAGTCTTATTGAGTTTACATAGTATAAGCTGTAGAATCAATTTATAATGATGCTAACCTGGGAAGTGGGACGGAAGAATTGATTTTGATTTTGATTTGGGAGAGTAAGAACATTTACTAGTTTTATCTTGCACGTGATTGCGAGAGCAATAGTCTGTAGTAAAAGTAAGTTAAGTAGCATGACAGCTTACATTGATTATTTATGCCTTACGTCCTTATTCAAATTTTATAGAATTATATTAGTAAGAATCGCTTACAAAAGCTTTCTTACTTAACACTGAGTAGTCAAGAAGTGCTATCACTAAGGACGATATTGTTGGCAGCTGTATACTTTTGGTTCTCCAAAAGTCTTGTTACGCTTCGTCGATTCCTTTGAGGTCTTCTATTAGTACTTACCGCTAATCCAGGACTTGTATCACCAACACGAAGATTCTTCTTAAGACTGACTTTGGTAAAATTACTCCTTTGTTACCAAACAATTCATCACAAACGAAAGCCAAAACCAATTCTAATATTTCTAGACATTGAATTCAATTGCAGTCAAAGGCTTCCGTTAAATCCATTAAAGATACAAATAGCTAATAAAATAAGTGTAGACTAAGTAAAGGCCCTGACACCGTCTGTATGACATCATGGATTCCACAGCCTCGGCCAACCGCCCACGTCTTGGCAACTTAACTTTACACACCAACAAAAATAAATCTTTCCTTATTTTGACAGTGATATGGACGAAAATTGAATGACAATTAAGACACTTAGTGGTTAGCATAATTTGGGTTATCATGTTTATGTAACTTGATCTTGTGAGTGCAATGAGTTACGAATTTTGTTTCTTTCACTGATTTAAGATGTTCTGTAGATTTGCTTACGCACACTTAATTTTTTTTTTTTTTTGCAATATCTAATTTATTTTATTTGGATACATTAAAGGGTTTGTATCAAATATAAATATCATGGGATAGGATTGGAAAGCTACCTAGAGGACTTTTTAGTTTGAATTTACCTTAGCTTATATTCCAATTAATCCAGCTACTACAATATTTACACGTACGATTAACATGAGCGAAAGTTGTACAAACATGCATAGCTATGCTTTCATGGACTGATTCCCGTGGGCCAAGCCAATGAACACGATGATTGTACTTTCTTGATTTTACTAATTTTTACTTCGCTACTGGTTTTACATTGTTGCATTTTGTTTGCATGTGTTTATTTTGCATTCTTCATAGTTCCGACAAAGTTTCTGTCTTTAATATGTTCCCAAGGTAAAGTGTCATTAACACTAAATAAATTATCAGTTTGATCGTAATGAAGAGGCAGATTGTTCCATTGATAACACCGTTCTATAAATTAATAGTTTATATAAAGGTCAGCCATTGCAGAGTTCATACAGCAGTAGTTACTAACACGCTTCGCACGACCACTAAGTATAAACTAAGTAAACCCTCACAGGGTTTACTTAGTTTACATATATCTTAGGATACATTATAATTAAGCAGTATAAATATAATACACATATAGACGAGTAGCTCAGTTTATCAATCTTCCGTTCATACAAAAATCTATTCCAAACATTTCTTGTTACAAATTCTTCGCCTCAAATCACTATAATTATAGTCTTCAAAATGTCAGTACGAAATATGTACCATGTCACGCAAGGTCAGACATATGAAACTTGTTCACTAACTTACACGTCTCAAACGATGTACAAGGTCAGGAGGTGGGAACAGATCCAATTTCGCCCATGGGAATTCGACTTAGCATGGATAATTTAAGTATAGTTTATATGTCATACAAAATAAATATTGTCATTAGCAAATCGCAAGGTTCTCAATTTTAACGACTACTTACGACCATACGCTTCTGTATATTTCAAGAGTACGATTTTGATTTATATCCTCCGAGTCCTCTTCGATTCTGCTTTATATAATTATGGTTGTGCTAGATATAGTTATTGTTGATCATGATTGTTCTAATGTCTGCAATGTTACTGCTTTGTTTCTTTATATCGTTTATTTTGATCAGCACATAAAGAATTCTCAATGTCTCTGTTTGCTATTCTCACGCAAAAGGCGTCGTCGTAAGCTTTTTTGTTCGGAAGAAATAAATTAACATCTTGACTTGACTTCACTTATTTATTGGCTCAGTAAATGCACAATTTAACAGTTGGCATATAAGGTGATTATGTCTTTTAACTATTTCGTACAAATTCCTTACTTCTAGGAAATTACCAATCAGAGTTATTTACCTAGACAGACTCCAATCTCTTATTAAACCTTTTAAGGAAATTGAAGAAAATGTCAATTCCCTTTTTCGTAATGCCGTCTCAAATGCCTTTGCCAAATCGTAGTTTTAGACAAATTGCTATGAGAGCCACGTTTTGAGACAGGTGTGTTTGGTAATCCAATGCTGCAACTGGCATTAGTCCGCTAATAGGACGTAGTTTCCATGTTGCGACACAACATCCAATTTGTCACCTTCTGAGTCGTGTTGGTGACACTTGGTTGTGATTCTCTTAGTAATAACTTGGCAAATAGAGCTGCCGCCCGTTTGATGGAAATTAGTTAACCCCGCCGTAACAGCAAGGGTTTGTCCAACTTTACAAATAGATATAGATACTACAAATCAGTTATTATTATGAAGTGTGGGTAAACAAGACCTGAAGTGTCTTCCAGTCGACCCCTACCTTGGCAGGTCATCATTCTTCACAATATGACGAGACAAGATATTACAGTTCGTGTATTAAATGCTCATAGAAGAATCTAATTCACAGCGCACACAATAGCGTGCCGTCGCGAATTTGTCACATAAACAAAAAGTTTTCTTTTATACACTTCTGTATATTAAGACAACTTTTTATTCTCATATTTGCTGTACACGAGTGTTTTAAACTGTGATGATTACTTATAGGAAATGGTATTATTCAAATGTTTTTTTGTTTGTTTGAACTTGTTCTTGTATTCTCAAAATTTCTTACTTTAATTTGATTTTCAGCTTTATAAGTGGGGCTTATAAAACTTGATAGAGATTTATTTTCTTTTATTTGTCGGTATTTCAGTTTCCTCGTTATCAAAGCTTCCATTATGTTTTGTCTGAGCAAAACCCCAACACACATTGTTGCATATCTTTTCATCTTCCAAATCAGATTAATCACCCGAAATAAAATTATCTTCAGAAACTTCTTTGGCGTCTTCCTCATCAACACTATAGCAGTTTTATTGTATAGCGGACCCGCATTATCGATTAGTTTCCTTTAATACGTAATTGTTCGGAATAAGGTCGTTTGGACCGATTCCGTCACAGTTGCATTCAGCTGCTCATCGAATCGTTTCAACGCCAAACAGTTCGTTAAACCCGTTGAAGTTTTGATATTGATGTTGAGTAGTACTGAGTTAATAGTCAGAAGGTTCACTGATATAGTTCCTGTGATAGAATTAGTCATTCACTATTCTCACTCTCGTTTCGATTCTCTTCTAGGTTTTGAATTGGGAACAGTTTTGTGTGAATGGTAATTCCTTAAAATAATTAGATTTTTTTATTGGTTCACAAGAGCGAACATCAAATTTAACTTGATCAGGCTTTTAGAGACCGACGGATAATATCGCAATCGGTGAGGACTGCGTTTATCTTTTAATTGAAGTCTGGGAAATAAAGGCGCAATTTTCTTCTTCAAAATGCTCATTGATCATTGCGTCTTGCAAAAAGTAAAGTGAAACTACTTACTGCTTTTCTATTTATTACACTTAAAATGAATTTTGTCAATAACGGTGATTTTCGGTCTAAATGAAAATATCGAAGTTTCTTACGCAGATTTATGAATCAGTTCGGGGCTCCTTTCTAGTACAAATTGTGATTTTTTTGCTGAAATAAATGAATTTTAAATAAGTTTGAAGTTGACGTAACCATATTTCGCGAATCTGAAAGTCAAGCAATCAGGGCCTCAAGTCTGCTATTACAATAGTGTCAGAATGGTCTCTTTATAGTAAGTTTTTGACAGATTTGCCATACAAACTCTGTCAAATACTCACAATGGCGAGACCATTCTGACACTATTGTAATAGCAGACTTGAGGCCCTGTTTGGTGTCATTAGTTTAGAGAATGACGATAGCTGTTTAGTAGTTTTTCATAACGATTTATTGAAAATTATGACTACTGGTAATTAAAGGATACATCACCAATTAAAGGTATATTTCCAGGTCCGTTTCTTGGTTTACTATTTTCCTCTTGTTCATTACTTAGTTTTCTCGAATTTGCTTTCTTTTAAGTGTCTACTGGAAAAGCTCTAGTTTTAACTGTTCAGAGAGGTTTGCTGCTGTGGAGTTTATTGCGCCACTTCTTCCCAGCTAAAACACTAGGAAGTTTTGAAGGTCGGACGTTTTGGTGGACTGTCTGATGTAAAGTGCTGTTTCTCAGCCTAGTGCCTAGACAGCCTGGAATAAATGACTTTTGATTTTGTCTAGCATTAGAAAAAATTCTTTGGAAGCAGGAGAGGGAGGCTGTTCCCTTCAATAGGACCATACAGGCTAGTTAGATTAGTAAAAACTATTTGGTATCACTCAGTATTGACGAAGAGTCAATACTGAGTGATACCAAATAGTTTTTTTCCAAACTCAAATATGACGTGGTCCAGCCACCAATAAACACAGTGGCCCACTAATACATCGCTAGACGCATTTCCTCATACTTCCAGTCTATTATTGGGCCTGGATGTCAGCCAGACTGTGCGTTGAACTGGACTCACTTTCACTGAAACTTTATATTTGTAATGATGATGTTTGTGGAGTATTTAGTGTCATATGTTGGTGTACATTGACACGGCCTATTAGGCGCATATAGACCGCTGAAAATGAGCTTAATGCGTTTTGCAGCGCATTTATTGTAATTTACAAAGGATTTTTTGGATTGATATGAGGATATGAAAAGCATTAGATCGAACTTTGTGTGGGAGTTGTCTAATGTCCAACAGTACACTGTACAAGTCTTTAGTTTAGGCTGAGATAATGATGTAGCTTATGAACTTTGAGAATTTCGACTCCTTGACTCGAGGAAAATAGCGATAAAGTTCGGCTTTTGGCTAAGTAATAACAGCCGCGTCGGTTGATCGATCAGGTTAAGTTATGCTTGCCGCGGTTGGTCCGTGGATGGGTGACCATCTTCGCATACCAATACCTCTCCGTGCTTCGGAAAGCACGTTAAGTCGTTGGTCCCGGCTGTCATTTGTAGATCCTTGACAGTCATTACGGGTGTCAGAAGCCCAGCAGTCTGTCAACCAGTCTTGTCAAGGGGTATCGTATTACCCAGTTACTGGGTTGTGGAGGTCAGACAGGCAGTCGTTCCATGTAAAATACTGGTGGTACAACATAGTTGTGAAAAGGCTAGGCAGATGATGAGATAAAGTTATTCTTATAATGTCACCGTCTTTGAGTGCCATATGGTTTCTGACCTACTCACGATGAGATTCCTAGGAAATCGGGGCGTCTATAAAATTGAATAGAAGCAAGATGTAAGGAACTATCACGAAATGATAGTTCGATAGCTTTCATTATTTCTTGGTAATTGCAGGTTTTCATCTTGTCAGTAGCTGCCCGATCATTAACATAGTTTTAAATGATTATATACAATAAATGACGCAACGAATTATTTGTAAGCAAATTTTAATACAAATGGGGTACACAATTGATGCAGCCCACAGTACTAAATATAATATTTAATATTAATAATAATATCATATTTAATAATAATATAGTATTTAATATTAATAATAATATAATATTTATTATTTTATATATCTAAATTTTAATAAATTTTTGTTTTATATTTACTACTTACTTATTTTAAATTGGGTAAGTAGGAATTATTCTGCCACAGATAAAATCAATAAGAAATAAGAATATCATTTCTCTATTCAACCTTCATACGAAAGTTGGCAAATCTTCAATCTACAAGATTGACTACAACATAATATTTAAATCATAATCAAGATAATAATCTCACAACACAAACTGTTCAGTCATAGTTTCCTAACTTACCAATCTATTATCTACTCTATCACTTCATATTAAGACTGAAATTGTAATGAGAGTGCAAATATTTTAACTAGCTTTTGTTGGTAATGGCTTAATTGGATGTATTCTCACGTGTTGTAAAATTTTCGCGATACCATCGACATAGATACGGTTCTATTTTATGGCCTTTCATATTTTACTCAGTTAAGGAATACAAAACAATTATCAAAGAATAACGCTATTTCCATAAGGTATAATTTTCTGCGTCCTTGCTTGCGTTTTTGCTTTTGAAATGAAAATGATACTTTAATTTTGCGACACTTTTCTTTAGCGACATCAAAATCAACCGTTATTTTATACAATGTAACGTTAATTAATTTAAAAGAAATTACCCCAGAAATGATCACAGACAAAATATAACAAAAAGCGATCTACAGAAAATCACGCATAAAAAATTCCAGCGTCGCCTTTTTGCATTTCGTCACTCTATTTTATTTTTAGAACAGTAGTATCGACATTCTTTTGTTTTTCAAAATCTAACCAATCATTCTTCTTCTTCCTCAGATATCCGACATCGTGATTGGTCAGGAAGCTAACGTGACTGCCCGTGAAGCACTACTGAGCTGGGCTCGACGCTCCACTGCTAAATACCCTGGCGTTAGGGTCGCAGACTTCACTTCATCTTGGAGGGACGGTCTGGCCTTCAATGCGCTCATTCACAGGAACCGTCCTGATCTGATAGACTGGCGTAATATCAGGTAATTTTTGACATTTATACGTCTTTAAATTTGCTTGCATAGTGAGGCGATTCAAAAAACAGATGATAACAAAATCAGGGCATACAGTTTGGTTTTCCAATTACATATCTATCATCTACATCCAAAATTTAATTGCAGCACTCGATAGCTAATGATCAAACAAATCGTTACAAAGAAAATATTACCCATTACGTGTATTATATGGCTATATTTATATGGATAAGTATGTATGTATTTATTTTTTATGTAAATGGTACACCACTGACTACGTGCAGTATTGTCTCTCCTTCTACTTTTGATCCATCCAAAGGTTGTCTGTAAAAGATCGCTTTTAGCGATGAGGCCGCCCATTGTGACACCCTATGTAACAGTTCTACATTTATATCTGTAATTTTGATGGTGTACTAAAAAGTATTCTATTTATCTATCTATAAATTTTCTACGGACATCCTATATAATGCGAGATCGGCGTATACTGGAAAATTATGGCTTGATATTATGTAGGCGTGTGTACACATATTTACGTAAAACACCCGGACGTGTCCATGACACAACCATACCCCGATTTTTTTGTAATTTTGTAACCCGTGATCTTTTAGAAAATTAGAAGCTACATTGCCACAATAGTGGCTACATACGCTAATTTAGTTAAAGGGATGAATAGGGCTGGTAACCAATTACCAGTAAGTGGCACCTCAAGATTGAATTTTCATGTTTATTTTGGGAAAATGTCAAGATTTTGTAACTTATTAACTTTCGTCTGCGCGGGGTGATTCGAGCCAAAAATACTGTTAAATTGGTGTCTCACCAAGTATAAATAAACAAACAAGTAGAAATTCGAATGTCGTGATGGCCCGTTGGTCAAGGCCTCGCCTCTAATGCATGAGGTTGTGGGTTCAAATCCGGGCAAGTACCAATGTGACTTTTTCAATTCATATGTACTTTCTGAGTTTATCTTGGATATTACTGACATCGGTGAAGGAAAAACATCGTGAGGAAACCTGGACTTATAGTTAATGTAAGTCTGAAATCGCCAACCCGTCTTGAGCAAGCGTGGTGATCAATGCTCGTGCCTTCTCTGTATAAGAAGAGGCCTTTACCCAGCAGTGGGACAGTTATAGGCTGGCTGGTATTATCGTATTATTATTATTAAGTAGAAATTCATGACGCGAAGATTTTAGTTTCATTTGTTGGCCGTTTTACACAATTATTTATTTCTCTTTTATAGGTCAAGACAAGTCCGTGAGCGTTTGGAGACAGCCTTCCACGTAGTCGAAAAGGAGTATGGAGTGACCAGACTACTGGACCCCGAAGGTCAGTGAAAATATTTGTACAAAACTGGGCAGTAACTGCCCAACTGTACATTGACATAAGGTTCAAATTACAATGATTGCCGAAAGACGAGTTGACACTACATTATCATTACTACCTGTTGACGATTTCAGTCATTCATTACAAGGAATTATGATATTCAAGAGAAGCGTTACCGTTACCCGATTCTCTTATAACATAATTGAATGTTCTTTTATCATTGTTCACAATAGGTCAATTAGGTAATTCAATATCCCAGGTATGTCATGTTGTGTTCCACGCGCGCCTCAAAGAGATGTCAGCACGCACTGACGGGGTCTGCTAGGACCGGTGCCTGCCAGGGTTGCGGGTTTGTCCGAAAGGGATACCGTGGCCCTGGCACACAGGCAACTGAAGGAACACGGGTGGGTTTTAGTCAGTAAAAGTCTGACACGCCCTCCCGCTCCGCCCAGAGCGGGAGAAGTTATTTGATAATTTCCCACCCAAAAAAAAAAAAAAAAAAAAAGTATGTCATGTTGTTGCTTGTTTAGGTAGAATGTTATTTTTATTTATTTTTTCATAAAAAGAAACCGGTGTTTGTAATGCCGTAAAGTTTTGTGTTTTGTAGTTTATATTTTTGAGCTTCAGTTTTCGAACAACTGCAAAAAAATTGCAGAAGTAATAGATAAAGAGTTTAATTTTTGAGACTGCCATTAACGATAAAAATAAGTAAATTATTTACAAAAGTAGGTACTGGTTTTTAGAAGAATTCAGTTTGAAACTTTCTGAAGCAATAAGTAAGTATTCGTATGAGAGAATTAAACCAGATTGCGCATCAAACTTGGCTGTCATTTTTTATAGACATAAATCATCCCATGCAAAGTCTGTTCACGGGTAATAAAGCGCGATAATGTTTGCGGATGGAATGGTTAGCGTTCGAGCCAATGCGTAACGTTAGCTTGCTAGTGGGAACTAATCACGCCTTGATTTAGTTCGTAGTATAGGATTCTCACACAGCGACGCGCGTTTTACTTGTGGTAACCAAGTGTACAAAAACGCGTGTGAATGCGTGTGTAAGCGCAGGAGCTCTCGGTACCGTCCAAGAGAATGGCGAAGTCGGAAGTGTGTGTGCATGTGTTATGTGCTGACACTACTCGTCTTCACGTACACATTCACAGCAGGTTTATACACTTGGTCACCATAAGTACAGTGCGCGTCGCTTCGTGAGATAAACATACAGTACTCTATATTATTGAGCTATCGGTATGTTAGATTAGAAAGTACAGGGCGTTTTTTAAATTTCATTTAAGTAGTGTGAATTTTTTACGCGTTTTTAATACAGAGCCATCTAGTATAAGTTTTTAGAAGCTCTCATAAAGTTACCACGAATAGCCCATACCTCAAACCCTGCGAGTGACAGAAAACTAGAAAAAATATAGTATACAATATCGACTTAAATATATCTAAACTCTTCCACTGAGATTCGCGGTATTTTCAAACGATATTAAAAAGACAAGAATCGATTAAAGCCAGTTAAAGCTTCGTAACAGTACCTACATGAGTGAAGGTAATGTAGTAATGCTCAGAGCATCGTAATTAGTAAGTAATTACTGACCATAATTACACTGCAACATTCTTGATTATGTCAACTAGGAAAATGTGAGTTGATTGACTTTTCCTGGGAAAACTTTTATTTGGACACTTTGTAGAGATGAAAGACTAGTTAATGTTGTAATCTAACCGTTTACCTAGAAAAGGTTTATACTTTCCTTTGCTTTCTGATTCATGAGTCCTTGCTACAGTGACCATGTTTGATGTTATTCAAAGTTCACATTCATCACGAACTAGTGTGTTGCAGCCAGGGACCGATATCGATATTCGAAGAATACCGATATTTTAAAGAAAATTCCGATAAAAATATCCACATCTGGCATAATATTTTCGTATTTTATATCAGTAATTTGAGTATCGGTATAAAATATCGATACTCAGTACTGATATCAGGCTACAATGTGACGTCACAGAATCTTTATTGACGATTCTTCAGTCGCGAATCATATTTAGATCAAGATACAACCTGATGCTGACCTGTAAATTACAAAAACGCAAAAAAAATAATAATAACGGTATTATATGTATACCCAAATACCGGTATTTATAGCGATATTTTGGTATCATGTATCCAAATTATATCGGTATTCAGTCCCTGGTTGCAGCATAGCAACAAACCCAATTATATCCAATAGATTCTGATCACGAATTGAATCAAAGTCTAGCAGATAATATTAAAAAATTAGCCTATACAATTGGCAGGTTAGAGTTACTCAGGTTCACATTCAATTGGAGTAGTTTACGATCTATTGTTCACGATTTGGCTGGACAAGTGTTGGTGATCTGTGACGTCAGCCAGTATGGATATGGCTTTATGGTTTTAAGTATCAGGTGATTGGACTGGTGTCTCTATTGATGTGGAAAAGTGAGCCAAGTTCTTGAATAAATAGTGAAGAAATTGTCAGCGAATCTAATGGTTTAAATAATGGACGTTTCTATTAAAAAGCTTTTTAAAAGTAGATCGCCGACAAGATTTAAGTAACGGAACTAATAAAATAAATAAACGAATTCCATTATTTAAATCCTGTTAGTGATCTGTTTTCTTTTAACAGGCTTTTTATAACTATTTGCATAATTATTAGATACAATTTTATTATTATGGTTGGGCTTATCTTCTTATGTTACAATTATTATTATCTATGCGGTCAATGTGATGATAGTCAGTTTAGAATTTAAAATTACACACAATAATAATTCTTTAGAAGCACAAATAAAATGTTTACATGCTTCGATCAATAATAGCATCAATAATGCTATTACAGCATGCTGCTACAGCATCATGCTGAGTGGAAGCCTTCTTGTCACAGTCATGACGTGCAGCTGCCGACTATTTTGGTTTTGTGCTCGTGATTAGAATGTAGATCTATTTTGTTTTTTTTTTTTTTCTGTATACCTACCTACTCAAGTTAATTATCTTTTTGTATGCACGTGTTTCTGTGACAAATATACCTATTTTTCTTTCTTTCTTTCTATTATTGATCGAAGTTTACATGAAGTTTTGCTAAAAGAATTGCATATACCTGGCCTAGGCCGTTCTGCTTATTATCTCAATTGATTGTTTAGACATAACATTTTAATAATAATACTTGAGGCACCTTCGAAGTGAAACAGTGACAAACAAAAGAATAATTACATTGCAAAGTCGGTGCAGCTTGGCGTGGATAATCGGTGCAGCCTCGAGTGTGCGATTTTATTGTGCGATTGTCGGGTCGTTGTGCGACTAATTGCTATAATTTTGTAAGTTTGCGAGTTGTTCGTTTGTCTAGTTTAATTTAGGACGTGGGTTTTTGTAGGATTATTAATGTTTTGTGAAGATTTAGACTGGTCGTTTGTCCAACCCATTTTGATCTCCTGTTTGGAACTTGTGAAGTTTTCATAAAGCCAAAATTTGCTGGCATAGGCCGACCACAAATGAATTATGATACGGGCAGGAGAATGATGACAATGATGAGGTACTTATTGGCATACCTAAATAGCATGACATATCTTTATGGATGACATTGGCATACCTTGATGGACAGCTCCAAAGGGAGCTTGTGACATTCGCAGAATTGTCGATATCGGCACCATTGCCATATAGAAAAATAGAAGAGAATAAAAAGGGAGCTTGAATTACCACAGAAATAGATTGTGATTTTGTGATTTCTGATAAACCAGTCAGTAAAGTTGGCGGCAGGGCTTTGGCTTATTCCACTAATCCCCCTGAGAGAATCCCCCTCAGTGGAAAAAATTGAATCCTAATGTAAAAAAATCACTTTCAGGGATCTTGGAATAAGTTATTTTTGTTTTTTCAATTCTAGTTTTCCCCCCTTAGCGGGGTTATCAGGGGTGAATTCTAGACTGTTTTCATATTCCACTTTTCCTCCCAAGGGGTATTTTCAGGGGGGATTTGTGGAAAGGGCTTTAGGTGTTAAACTTGTTAGTTATTTCCTAAGTTTGAACTAATTCACTATCTTTTTCCCCCAGATGTGGACACCCACGAGCCCGATGAGAAATCCCTTATCACGTACATCTCGTCCCTGTACGAGACGTTCCCCGAGCCGCCGACCGTGCACCCGCTGTTCGACGCCGAGTCGCAGCGCCGCGCCGCCGCTTACACAGAGCAGGCCGCGCTGCACCGCGCCTGGCTGCACGAGAAGTGCGCCCTCATGCAGGTAGGCAGGCTACTAGAATCAATTAATATTTTTTTATGTTAGGCACATAAAAAAAATATTAATTGATTCTAGTTGAACTAAATGACAACACTTTGACTTTAAAACAGCTTACTAGCCTTAGAGTACCTTATTAACTCCTCTTCTGTTTTACAGGACCGTGCTTTCCCGTCAACTTTGATCGAAATGAAGAAGCTGCTCAGTGAGAGCACTAGGTTCCGTCAAGAAGAGGTGCCGCTCAGACAGAGGGAGAAACAGAAACTGTTCCACCATTACAGGGAATTAGAGGTGAGGAATAGTTCTAAGCATAAGTATAGTTTCGGGAATTTTTGGAAGAACGCGCAGTAACAATGATAGACTTCTGGTCCAATGTGTAGCGATCTACGTACACATGCAATACACTTGCCTGAATCTTCGTTCCACCAATCGTATATTAAAACAAGAGATGGTAAACAGACTAAATAAAACCGGCCAAGTGCATCTCGGAATCCAAAAAACAGACCCCTAAAAAAATCATGGGTGCTAACAGAAACCTGGCATGCTGAACAAGTAAATAGTATCTAAAGCATAGCACACATTTCTGCAAGAGTTAGATCTTCTTACTTATTTGTTATTTACATTAATGTTAACGTCCTCTTTCCCCAGAAATACTTCGAATCAGTGGGCGAGTGCGACATCGAGCCGACCTTACGACCAGACGCGTTAGAACAGGCGTGGTCCCGACTGCTGATGGCGCAGCAGGAGCGAGAGCGAGACCTGACCGACGAGATACGACGACTGGAGCGACTGCAGCGACTCGCTGAGAAGCTACACAGGTATTTACTAGTCATCATCATCATCATTTCAGCCGAAAGACGTCCACTGCTGGACATAGGCCTCCCCCAAGCACCGCCACCTCGACCGGTTCTGTGCTTCCCGCATCCAGCGGATTCCTGCGGCTTTCATAAGGTCATCGGTCCACCTTGTGGGAGGCCTTCCAACGCTACGTCTTCAGTTACGCGGTCGCCACTCCGGCCTGCGGCCCCAGTGGCCATCTGTTCTGCGCGCAATGTGCCCTGCCCATTGCCACTTAAGTTTGGCAATGCTTCGAGCTATGTCGGTTACCTTAGTTCTCCTACGGATCTCTTTATTAAATAGTAGTCTAGTAGTTTAAATGAAAGAAAGCAAAGAAGAAAGAAAAAATGTTTATTCGAACCATCCCCAGATTAATTAGAATATTTTACGAGCTAAAAACAAGGTAGTTTTTATTATTTAAACATGTCTAAAAGTAGCTTACTAATGAATTATCTCCTCAACAGGGATATAAAACAAACGGAAGCCGGCCTCGATAGCGTAGAACGCCATATCGAGAGTGAGATCCGTCGCGTTGAACGCGGCGTTCACCCGGCAGACGCCAAGCTAGCGGTGGAACAGATAGAACAGGAGCTGAGGGCCATGGAGCACACCATCCAGGAGATGTTCCAAGACTGCCACGTGCTGAGGGAAGGAAGATATCCTCAGGCCGCTGATTTACATCGACGGTTAGTATATTTTTTACTAGCTTTGGTGGTCTATTCCACATAAACCGGGCGTATTTTCGGGTAAAAATCTAGCCTATGTCACTTTCGGACTCATAAATATACATTTACAAATCAAGTCGTTCAGTAAAACATTTATTTTTTCTAAAACAATATTGTTTTTTAAAATAAATACCCTGAGACAACTTTATCTATCAACGCTTCAAAGGGTGAAACTACTATTAAATATTAGCAAAATTACAAGATTTTGTGCACTAGCCGATAACGATTATCATAACTATAGATCGGATATGCGGATGCAAATTTTGCTGAAGTTGAGGTGTTGGCTAATATACTTATAGTACTACTTACTCACTTACTTTTGTATCGTAAAAATCCAGCAATTCCGAGAACGTCGAATTTAGAATTCTGATTATAGAATCGAATGTACATAATATTTACTTACGTTCAGGTGTCGGCTATATGGAATGCACTTTTGTATCGATCGTCAAAACCTCGCGATTCCGGAATTGATAAACTTAAGCTACTTTTTGACTATAGAATCAAATGCTAGCTTATGGTGTAAAGTTAAATAATAACACATATTTAAGAAGTCAATTTCATACCATGTATCCGATTAATTGTACATTTTCGGATTTTCTGGAATCCCGGAATTTATACTAACAAAACAATATTTAAGAAGCCGCTTCCATAATTTCATAGCCAAAAATTAACTTTAGGTGAATATGTATCCGAATATCCGATCTCTAATCATAACTCATTCCCACATTACAGGAAACTAACATAAAAATTCTTTTTTCAGAGTCCAACAAGTCCACGACCGTTGGCTAAACGCCCGTCAATCCTTTACGGGCCGCTTGGTCCCTCGCCTGTCTTCTGTCCGGATGCCGGTCCAACAGACCACGGTCCGAAGGGAAACCCGCACGGTGCTCGAGACACGTGTGCATGATGCGGATCCTAAGTTCCAGCAGCTTAGTGAAGCTACGAAGTGGTGTAAGGAGAAGCTGGTGAGTACATGTTATACCAGCTGCATCATTATCAGCAATATCATTTGTAATTCTGTCTACTTGGCCGTAGGGCATACTCTATGCTTGCCCATGCTACACGAAATTGTGGTTTGCATTGAATTCTTCTCCGGAGGGAAATTAAATGAAATTAATGAAAATTGATCGCGATTTTGGCAGTTCAGCCACATTCACTGCGTTATTGACGTAATAGAGCAAATACATTTTACAAACCTATGAAGCAATGGATTAAGAATTTCCTTTAAAACTCTCGGATTTTGATCTAAAGTATTTTTTTTTTTTACGATGGGTTTGCTCTTGACTCTAGTCCAGGTCAGAGGTGACAGAGACAAAGTAGACGATGGAATGAGCTTACCCAGAAGAAGCCTGTTCACTCTAACTTTGAATAGATTAGGGTTACATGCGTTCGGAAACACAGACGCAGGCAGAGAGTTCCACTCCTTTGTATTTTATGCAATTAGGGTGCTGGCCTTCTCTTTAGTAGTTCTCTTACCACATTAGTTTTAAAATTACGATTATAGTTAATTGGAAGTATGAAATAGTTTTTTTCGGACCCATTGTATGTAGAAATCTTTTAGAGTCTTTCAAACATGTCTAATCATCCTCAAAATTGTAATGTCATGTACTAATTTTATTAATTTGTTTCCAGAAAAAACTCCACGAGTCGGACTACGGCTCGGACCTGCCGTCAGTGCAACATGAACTGGACAGGCATCAGAGAGAACATAAACAGATCGATCAGTTCCACGCTAAGGTGCGTTACAAACATTTACATTTTACAGTGTAAAACGATGTTACATTATAGGTACAGACGCCAGCAGGTCAAGCTACCCGAAACTGAAATTTTCGCAATCAACCTTGAACCTTATACTGTAGTGATAAAGTTGAAAATCTATTAAAGAAATTTTACAGATTGTAGTAGCTTGATGTGCTGGCGTCTGTACATCGTCTTCACATATATAGTTGATGTATACAAAGTATTGTAAAACAGTTTAAAAGAGTAACCGTGGAGTTTCTTGCCCATTCTTCTCCATATTTAACTACCTTTTGGCAGGGGCAACTAGAATCAATTTTATTTCCGTGTAAATTTTGTCATTCTATTTGAAATAAATGCTTTAACCTTGACTCTGAATGAACAAAGAAGTTTCGACGCAGAAGATACTAACGACCGATAACATGGCATATAGCGTCGTCGCAGACCTAACGAAGCGCAATGCAGCAGAATGAGGGCTTTCTGAACTGAGACGTCAGGTCCGGGCACCTGTCAAAAGTGTCAAAGCGCCTATATTTTTTTAGTCGTGACTGAATGATGAACGAATGAATGAAACGAATGATGAACGTCATCATATATTTTATATTCATTGTCGAAGTGGAAGACCTCTTGTCAAAGTGGTGCCAACTGGTGGCGTAAATTTTCACGAAAACCTTCATTGCCTAAGAATATCGACTTTATTGTAGTTTGAATAAAGTCTACAGTAAATTAAGTTACCCGTAGTGCGCAAAAGCATCAAAACAGACGAGGTGAAATGTACTATTTATTTATTTTCGACTTTAAATCAACGTAGGCAAGGTTCACATTTTTCAGAGACTTGGAACACGAATAGTTCTGATATTTATTTTTTATTTATTTATTAAAACTTTATGCACAAGTAAAAACTGTACAAAGGCGGAGTTAATGCCTTGGGCATTTTCTACCAGTCCTACCATTCATTCATTTTTTAGTTCTACCATTTTATTCTTATTTTTCAGGTGGAACAATGCGTGCACAACCGCTCAAACTTCAGTGGAGAAGAACTGAACTTATACAACCAACATCTCAGTCAGCTGCAGAAGTTGTATGCTGAACTGCTCTCCACCAGCACTAAACGGTAATATACCAACCAACACAACCAATAATTATCTTTACATGTATAGGAATAGAATACAATTTCTTGTAACAATAAAAAAAAAATAACTTACATTATATTATTTTATATTATTATTATTATTAAAAACAGACGAGCAAATCTTGACAATATTTAGTTCAAGTTGAGTTGCAACAGTAGAAACTTGACGTGTACTTGAAACGCATCAGTTGAATATGAACGTTGAAACGAGAAGAAACAAAGATCAATTCAAACTTATTTTTTTTTGGCTTTCCTTACGACGTTAATTTTTTAACGATATTTTGTAGCTATTATAATATAATTATTTATTACTTTACACTATGTTTTCCCTGATTTCAACACGTCAGTTCATTACAAACATTATTGCAAACGAAATAAAGTTCAATTTAAAACGGTCATGTTTTGTTCTTACGTCATTTATATTTTCTCCCCACAGCATGTCAGACTTAGACGCCCTCCAAGACTTCCTCCAATCAGCGACTGCCGAGCTGAACTGGCTGAACGAGAAGGAACAAGTAGAACTGTCCAGGGACTGGGCAGATCCTCACATCAACCTGCCGGCTGTACAGCATTATTATGAGGTATGGTAGTCACTTGTAGGAATATAGGTGTCCTTTGAAATCCTTTAGTTGGATATATGTATCTTGCTATGAAATTATTTATCGTTGAGAAGTATATACAGGGTGCCAGGGACATCGAAGCGCAAACTGTAACCATGAATTCAGCACATGCGTCTAGACCCCTCATAGAAATATTAAGTCGGTAATTTAAAAAAAAAAAAAAAATTGGTCAAGAACTGCCGACAGAAGTGAAAACTCAAAACTTTTGAATAACTGACAGTCTGGTGCAACACGTCAGGGCTTGTACACATATAGGTCCGTTTTTATTGGATCCGTTTTAATGGATCAGAATTGGATCGGAGCGACATGATTACTGAATTCGGAATACTGTTGTGTGTGTGAACTCGCTCATAAAACTACATACGCCATCAAATAACGGACCTGTAAAACGGATCGCTATGTGTACGAGCCCTCACGAGCATGTCTCGCATGTCGGTGACGCGAAGTTTTTCGCCTACCAAATATCGCTCAACACGGCCAAAGAAGTTTTCACTTCAGACAATTTGCTGTGTCATAAAAAAGTGCAATACCTACGAGGTCAAAATGTATGGAACAGCAATTTATCACATACATACATTTAACAAATATATCAACGTAGGGCTCTTCCTGCGTTGATATATTTAATTGGTTCAGAAGCATGTACTGAATCCATAGTAACAGGTTGCGGGTCATGTCTCTGCTTCTCTATATACTTCTCTCAACGATTATACAGGAAAAGTTTTTAATCAGTGCGCAAATTTTGTCAAATTAAACTTAAACGTGTTTTATTATACACCTATTTCTTATTTTGATATGTCTCAGTACAAAAAAAAAAAGAAATTATCGTTAACGAAAGATGTTTATTTTGAAACTGGTATAATGGATACTCGTCGCGCAACGCGCCGGCCAAGTATCCAAGTGAAGCGGAACGCAGTAGTAGGTACCTATCAACTGTGCGCTCGCCCATTGATATTATTACGAATAGATTGTATTCATATTTTGCCGATTTCAAGTAGGACAAAAAAAAAAAGTATTGAACAAATAATGGGAATGTGTTCTATTACTGATACTGAACCACCAAAGATAAAAATTGCGCAATGGTTATAAATTTATCCTGTTTTTAGTATAGTTTAGCTAGATCATTGAGAGCTCTGCTTAAAAAAAAATCTTGAGTCTGGTGGATGGTCTATCCAACACATGGGTTTTCACCCTATTCGCTAACAGTTGCAGATAATGGCCTGAAATATTACGAATTTAATTTAAGGCCATTTAAACTTTATTTTTAACTATTGACGTTTATATCCGAAACAGCTGGACCGATTTTGACGGGACTCACACGAACACCACAAGAAACAGCTAAGGAATATGCGCGAATAGATGATAAATCAATCTCGCGGCTATTCGTGCACTTTATCGGGATAGCGAATAGTTTTGAACCCCACCAGATCCGTTAGTCATGAAATGGTCATGCGGAGAGGAACTGAACCAGTTACTTGGTCATGCACAACGAATCAGTGATCATCTGTCTAGCCTTTTCCGAATTATGTTGGGTTCAGCTTCCAGTCTAACCACAAGCAGCTGAATATCAGTATTTTACATGGAGCGACTCCCTATCTGACCTCCATAACCGAGTTATTGGATATAACCCTATTCATGCAACGAAGCAATAAGAGAGCAAAAATCTAAATCAATTTCCCATTTCCTTACCATTCCATTAGAAGCCATTGTCATGTACTTTAAGATGTTGTTTTACAATAAGTTCAAGCAATTCGTTTGTTTACAAGCATTCGTTTGGAGATGATAGAGAGGTTGGTTTTACAAGTTTATGTTATACATTGTTAAGTTCATTTATGTTGGCGTTTTTATTTTTCGATGTGCTTTTTTTTTTTTGTTAAGATACTCGTACACACGGCTACATATCAAGCTATACATATCCAGTATAAGCTGATCGCGTGTTTTCAAGTATTACGTAAAGAATTTGGGGGGAGGGGGGGGGTCTTGTAAAACGTTACGATGCGTTACAGGCGCGGGAGGGGGGCTTTTTAACTACGCGTTAAGTAAAATTGTTTTTTTTTATCCCTTCAGAACGGTCGCGTAGAGATTCACTCACGCATTTTTTTTTTCTCCAAAATTTCAAATAGAAAATTTCACACATAGTATATTAACGCGTTGAAATCAATAAAAAAGGTATTTTAGCGACTTTCCGGTTCTTTACGCCATCACTTGGTGGTTACGTAAAGTTTTACTATGGGGGAGGGGGGGGGGGGGTGCAGTAAAATGTTACATGGGGGGAGAGGGCTTAAAAAATCTCCAAAAATTGCGTTACGTATTATACTGGAAATTTTAGCTTGATTTGTAGCCGTGCGTACGTGCATGTTGATGTTTAGTTAGACTTAAGACGAGAATATTTGAATAAATGTCTTAGGTTTATGTGTTCAAAGTCGAGTTTCAGAAGAATATTAGCTAGTATGTTGGGTGTAGGCTAACAGATAAATTCATGAAAGTTTTTTGTTAGATTGTGGCTATCTATAAACGCCGTAATGTTACGTATAATATGATTTTCCTAGCATATTTATATAGATAATTTTAGACAACAGAGATTTTTGGTGTCACATCTATAATTTAAAAACAAATAAAAAATTGGTTTTTCACCATCAAAAGGTAAAAAAAGATAACATCTAACTACACACGCTCATACAATCATCACACAATGCATACAATCCTCTGCCAATGTAAAATCACTCTTACACCATTTTAATAAGACTCATTTCTCCATAGCAACTGATGTCATCTCTAGAGAAGCGAGAACTACAGTTCAGCAACGTCATCGATCGCGGAGAAGCGCTCATCGCTCAGCATCATCCCGCTACAAAGACTATTGAGTCACATCTGCAGGTTAGTTGAAAATATACCTTATTTGTATGTTGATAAGCGTCACATTGCTCTGTGAGTGTTTCACAAAATGTTAAAGACTAGTTGGAGAGTTGGGGAGCTACGTTAAATGTATCGACATAAGATTCATATTTCCTTAATTCCTTTCAGTAGTTACGTTTCAAAGATTGAGACACATCTGCAGGTTATTTGAAAATATACCTTAACTTGATAACTGTAGGGTTTATATTCCCTTGTGTAGTCATAGAATTCTAGTCTATCTTTTTAATTTGTGGTCCTGTTATTTCTTGTTAAATATACATAGATCGCTGAAACTTCAGAAAGTTTCGCCATACTACTCTAAATTGAGAATAGGGATGTCCATGGTTAACAAAAAAAAAAAAACTGTTTAGTCCGTCAATCAGATAATAAAAAATTTTAGACACGTATTTTTTGCTTTATCATATTAATAAAAAATGACTTAGATAAAACACATTAAACTTGGGGACTGGGGGCTCGTTACGTCACAGCTACGTATAAAATCTACTGAGATGTGACGTCATGCCACATTTGAACTCAATGTATCGCCGTAATGTTTTGATTACGTAAAGAAATAAAAAATACGTGTCCAATATTTTTTAATAATCTACATGACGGACAAAAAATATTTTTTTTGCCATCATCTCTATTGTATGATAAAGATACTTATAGCATAACCAGTTCACTCATCGCTATTAACTCGTAAGGAGCATTGGTGAATAGGCCAAAGACCTTCCTAGATTTTCTCATGTGTATGGCATGCCAACAAGCCAAGCTTATTGGTTACAAACCCATCTCATCTCACTTACTTGAATGGCCGGGTCATCTCTTCTAGAGTATTCCTCATTCTAATCTCGTTGTTAATTCACAGGTGATGCAGTCTCAATGGGCGTGGGTACTCCAGCTGACTTTGTGTCTCGAAACACATCTCAAGCACACCACACAGTACCATAACTTCTTTGAGGAAGTGAAGGAAGCTGAGAAATGGATACAGAAGTAAGTATTTATGTTATAATGGAGCTGTAAATGAAAATGTACTTTATTTTGTGAGAAATAGTGCTTAAAATACAATATGATGAGTCGCATTTGCTATCAATGTCGGGTAATTAAATCTCGTTCAGGCATTTAAATGAAAAGGTACTTTATGTTGAAGTATACAGGATGTAAGGGACGGCCCTCCGCAGACTGATAGGGTGAATTCAGTATATCATACTCGTACTAAGAAGACCGGTACATGAAATTATTTCAGGAACTTTATTGGAATCCAATAAACCTGATTTGTTTTATTACCTCACACGCAATGTACCGTTACCGTGGCAAAACGCACGTAGCGAACGGCAGCGCAGCGAGTTCGATGAACTCTGTAGCTAGGCAGAAAGAGAACAGTTGATTTCGCGCGTCGTTTTCTAGAGTATTTCAACATCCATTGCTGTCTTTTTTATTTAGTTTAGCTGTTTTATTTACATAAATGGATTGCTTCGTACAGAAAATGTAATTTTATATTAAAATAAAGGAATCGTTTTCGTACCTGAGAATAACACTCCTACAAGTGTGTTATATCGAAATATTGTTTTAGAAAAAGGCAGCAGCTAGTGTCTTCATAAAAAACAACAAAACTTACCTTCAACCTCTTTTCCAGACGCGAAGAAGCTCTAAACACAACATTCTCGCAATCCGAGTTCACTCTCGACCAAGGCGAACGTTTACTGAAGGGCATGCAAGAACTGCGCGAAGAGCTCAACTCTCATGGAGGCTTGGTATCTCGCCTGGTTGAAGACGCGCAAGAGATCCGTCCCGTGAAGCAACGGAGAGCCCCTATTACAAGGCCGCTACGAGCGGAAACTGTTTGTGCTTATAAACATGCTAATGTAAGTATGAGTTGTCATTTCGATATAGCCCTTAAGTCACTGATTAAATTTCTTATTTTTTAGTTAGGTTTTAGTTTGAACTCTGTGTCGTTGTACTTAGGAGTCATGTGGTTCAAGCGTTATTGGCCATGGAGAAGCGTCCATTCCAATATACATAGACCTTATTGTGTTAGCCCTCGTATCCACTGGCGATTATTTCTTGCGACAATTTTTATCGGAAATAGCACCCGTGTGTACTCATAGTTGGCTAGTAGTCAAATCTGATGTGATTGTATATTTTTGATACTAGAGTTGACAAAATATGAGGAATCTGCCTGTTTTAAATTTAAAATTAATTGATAACAGTCCACTAAATGATTAGCCAAGCATAAAAATCTTCTAGTTTGACCTACATCCATTCACTAAATCCCTTAAACTGCCCCAAAATTCCTCTCTCTCCGAAGGTGAGCTTCCCGTATCGGGTGCATACGCGCACAAAATAAAGATAGGGTTTTGGCCCACCTTGATTCTTACCCATAGAATCCTAGGACTCACACAAATATAATCTTTCACACATTTGATCATCCGCCTTTGTGTCTCTTGAACACCGACCCAGATAGCGGTCAGAGAACCATGTTTGGATATGTCCACTCCCTTTTCGTCTTATACCTCCCTGCATATTCAGCGTAGCTAAGCGACATTCCGCAACTGACGTGGTGTGTGGCGAGCATCACCACCGTGCGTATTGAATGAATGAATTAATGAAATGCACCGACCCCAGCGTGGTTTGACCAGATTCGATTACTCGGCCTATAATAAATTATGAAATGTTCAAACTTCACACACACTTCACCATTCACTTGCTGACTGAGAGCTACTTCAAATTTACGTTCCCGAAGTTGTCCCATGATCCAACCAATAATAAATAATATACCCAACTTAGATCCAATGAATCCCACCACTATCGAAATAGAGCCGATCGAAACGCAGACCTTGTAGCAAATCCCTGAAAGATAAAATGGAAACCTTGTATGCAATGGCTCGCTCGAACGGAGATCAGGAGCGCACCTTTGCACAGTTCTAACAAATTCTGTTTGGCGACACAGAGACACAACAAAACAAACACTGATCGATCTCGATGACCGACAAGAGACGCTCGCAATATGACATGTGTCACGCCGTCGCCTGCGTAGCCGCACCGTATATATAAATATTTTTTTTTTTTCAATTTGACTTAGATCGTTGTCGACACGACCGCTCCTTACGGGATCCAGCGGCCGGTCGCATCACTACCGTGCGCATTGATGATGAAATGATATACACAAAGTAAAGTGCCTCCCCTTCCCCTCCAGATGGCCATCGAGAAGGGCTCGGCAGTGACGGTGATAGACAACTCGGGGCGCAGCCGCTGGCGCGTGCGGCTGGGCGGCGCCGGCACGGACGCGCAGCTGCCCGGCGCCGTGCTGGCGCTGCCGCCGCCCTGCCAGGAGGCCATCGACTGCGCGGCCAGGCTGCGCAGCTCATACGACAGGGTGAGTACCTTATGAGGTCGTGGTGGACTTGAGAACGGACTATCATAATTAAAACGTATATAAAATTTCGTATCTGTACTGTTGACCGTTGAGGAGTTCCTTCGTCAAGAACCGATCCTGAGTGTAGAATCAGGTCATGCTTATCATAAAAATGCATTGTCTTCGGAACTGAACCAACGTGTAATATGTCAACTCCGTAAGATAAGAGGAAGTGGTTTTAATTCAGCTTGCAAGATTCGACCAAAACAAACTAGAATGCAATTGCAATGTTAGTACACACGACTACATAACAAGCTATAATTTCCAGTATAAGCTGACCTCTCATTGTTCGGAAATCCTATACAATGCGAGAATAGCTTATACTGGAAATGTTATAGCTTGATATGTAGCCGTGTGTACAAAAAACAAAACATTACAAGTTAAATGAAACCATGTAAAAATAGTAGCTTTCTAATAACAACGTTACTTAAAAGAACTCTTTCAGACAATATCACAAAAAATATTGTATAAAAACAAAAACCAATGTGACACTTACTTTATCTAAATTACCCACCAATCCCGACATTATTATAATAATATATCACCGTTAAGTTAATGAATAATCAACAACTGATTAACAAAAACATAAACATTGCCCAGTATAATTGTGATGTCAGTGCGATGCGTCTCCTAGACTGTTTGCAACTTTTTGTGTGTTGTGTGTGTTTGTTAATATTGTATGTTTTTGTGAAGGTGATACAATTATGGCAGAGGAAACAGCTGAGGATGCGGCAGAATATGATCTTCGCTACTATCAAGGTGGTGAAGGGATGGGATTTCCCACAAGTGAGTATGATAAATGATAAAAGATTTTATTTCTGTAAGTAGGTTTGTACAAACACTTGTACACGTCAATCATATTTTTAAAACTAGATGAGGTCGGCGTTTCCTATCTGACTACTCTGAGAAGAAAGGCCGAAACACACTCAGAGTTCAAGTTATATATTTCATAAAAAAAATACATTTGTTTCGAAATATTTGCACAGTAGGTACACAAAAAGAAGCAATACAAACAATATTATTATAAGTCACCTCGTCCCTCACCTAAAAATACTAACTTTACAAACATTAATATTCTTATTGACACAGAACTAAGTCCCTAGCAAAATGCTACAAAAATACTTTTAATGTCAAATTATTAACATTAACATCATCACAAGCAAGTATAACAAAGTCAAATAGCAATGGGTACACATATTTAATTTAAGTTTAATTTAATACTAGTAGAGTTCAGTCTCTTTCAAAGTCCAGACATAATCTTGGTCAGATCATGCGAAGACCATGTAGATTGGTGTCTGAAATTCTCTTTTGAGGAAAGAATCACATAGATTGAGTGGACCTGTCCAGTCAATGCACGCATTTGTCAATAATCGTGCATCTCAACGGAGCTCAACGATTCGACGAGCAATACTAAAGAAGGGACATTATGATTTATTGTATTTCTTTCATTTGTGACCGCTGTGAAAACAGTTTTATTGCTGTTACGGAGTAGATGTAAATCGTTGACTAATTGTAAGTTAATACAACAAACTTGGTTGATATTCCTTTAGATTTTTTATATATTTTTTTTCGAGCTTAGTCTCTAGTTTTCGAGACGTTCATAACAGTTTTATTTTATTTTATTATTTTCTTATTTATTACAAGTATCCATAAAGTAAATACGATATCAAAATGCGTACGAACACTACTCTGATTATTGTAGGATATAAAATTAGGAAGGGAACGAACATGAATATCTCCAAACACTAATCGCACTACTGTGTGGAGATATTCATGTTCGATAAAATCGATTCTCAAATAACTCTTTTTCCACCAGTTCGTCGCAATGGGCGCAGAACAGCGTCAAGCGATCCGTCGCGCGCTCAACGAAGACGCAGAGAAGCTGCTAGCAGAAGGTGATCCCGCCGACCCTCAGCTGAGGAGGCTGCGGCGAGAGATCGATGACGTCAACCGACTGTTCGACGAATTCGAGAGGAGGGCCAGGGCTGAAGGTATGTGGATAATCTTGACGGCATTTTTATATTAAACTAGATGTGCCCTGCGGTGTCACCAGTATGGACATATTCTGTGCCAATCGCTAATAGTGCAGCTTTCTATCCGCGAAGGAATTTTAATCTTATCTAATCTATTCGGATCAGTATTTACAGAGAAAGCCTGTTACAAACAAACAAACTCGCTAAAACAAACACCTCAATTATTATGGATAGGAATGACCACTCTCACAAAGTGTTAAATGATAACACCGTCGACAATAGTCATTGTTGCCAAAACTGGGGCCTTACTCCCGAAAACGATTCGAGTTTGATTTTGTTTCTGATTCGAACGCGTTTCTGATCCGAACTCGATTTAAAACCCCGAACCAATTCGAATCGTAAACCAAGATCGACATAGGTTCGAGTATTATCAGCGTCATTATGCGTATCCGGCGGATTACGTCACGTCAAGTGCTCTATGTCTTTTAGGTAGTTATCACACTCGATCTGAATAAAGTAGCTTCTTTGATATCGTGTAATTTCACGTTTAGTTTTGATCCAACAACTCGATATATAACTGTCAGATGGCGTGCGCAGTACGAACTTTTCGATCCTAACAATCTCTCGATCGAAGTTAGTTTCCCTTCCGAACCACCGCACGATCGTGCGCTAGTGTCGGATTTAAGAGTATGGATCGGCATTTAATTCGAATCCAATTCGATTGATTCAGAACTCGATGCTGTCGGGAGTAAGGCCCCTGACCAAAGTATTCTCTCAAGATTTTGTAAACCGTGATATATTACACCTGCGTTATCCAAATACTATTCTTTGAGGGCAAACATACCAAAAACAAACCAATAATCATTTTCTATTTATCGTCGGGACACTCACCAATACAACTGTCACCCATGTCATGTCATATATGTATATGAAGGAAGAAGGCCGCAAAATCATATTATTATAGACATAAGATTATTATAGACATAAGATTATTATCCAAGCAATTCTTGCGAACAAACTATGTCCTTGAGAACATTTCAATTAATCTTTATTGTTTAATACGTACGTATCATACACAACAAATTACGGTACTTGTGCGTAAATATGACACATGGCGCTTTGGAAAGAGACTCACTTAAGTATGAGTGAACCGCGAGTTCTCACGGACGATTTCTTATGTGATTTTTGTATTTTTTTGATGCGCCTTGGGAGTAAAACTGACTCTTATGCCGTGACGGCAAACGGCATGACTCTTTATGATGACCCAAAGTCTAAATTAAAAATATTGATTAGTCTGGTACCTATTTATAAATCTGTATACAGAGTCTTAAAGAAATTGCGTGCCATAGCTTCAGGGTGAGTTCAGGAACCCGAAAAATTATTTAAATTATTATTCTATACGATTGCTACTTTAACTTAGTGGGAACTAAATTAGGTTGATCTTGCAATAATTTTTTTATATTTTTATTCAGATTTTTTCTTGTTTTTTTATTTTATTATTTTGCCTGGGTTCCTTTATTGATACTGAACCTACCCCTAAGCTATGGAACGCAATGTCTTTAACACCCTGTATATCAGTCTAATAAGAAGTGCCAAGCCATTGCTCTCGACTTCGAACCCAAGGCACGCACCTCTGACTTTTCGAATTCATGTGCGTATTGTACAATTATCATTTGCTTCAAAAACGGTGAAGGAAAACATTGTAGCCAAGTCAGAGGCCCATTGGCGGCATAAAAACTCTGACAACAGGTTAGTCACTAATCACACGAAAAGAAGACGAATAATAAGAAAAATATATCTATTTTCACTCCATATTTATTTCTTGGTTTTCTTTAATTATACATTCTTTCATTAACCATAAATTGCAATGTTTCACATCTGCCGTCCGGCGTCCTGTGGCGGCCAAATTTTTTTTTTAACCTGACCTTTTTTATCGTTCACTGGAATTTCAACTCTCGGTGTTGAAGCGAGCATTGAGAATCCAACAGGGTGCAACCCAGCGCGTCGAAAAACACAGTTGGATTTTCAACGCGATAAAAAAACGTATGCCATCAAGAACGAAGTTCCTTCTCACGATGATGGTGGTAGGGCTTCCATTACGTAATTACGTAATTACGCAATTACGTAATTACGGACAGATTTTAGAAATCTCACAAATACGTAACTGAAGAGCTGCAGTCCGTAATTACGTAACTATAGGATAATATTAATTAATTTAGGTACCCATTTATTTAGTTCTATAGTTTCTGCCTACTCCATGGGAAAAAGGCATGGGTTTATCTGTGTATTTACAATTTACCTTAATTTAGTTAACTTACGACTTACATTATGACAACACCAAAACCCTTTCTGTGGGTATCCCCCGAATTCCCGGGGTTTATTTTATAACTTCCAATTTGAGTCCGCAAGATTTAATTTCTTAGTCGTACAGAATAGAGTTCATTGTTGACCAATCGGGAAACGAAGGGAATCCCCGTTGGTTGTGGATAGTTCGGTACGTAACACAATCAAAGTTTATAAGTGTTTCGCAAGTATTTGATCTACCTCGTAGATAATAAAGTTTAATATTGTGGATTGAGCAAGCTAAGGGAACTCCCTACATTTTTCTTTACTTTCGTGAATTTAGAAACAATCTCAATACTCGGTACTCAGTCGTCTTACGTACACCTGCGAGATACTGTCCTGCCTGGTCTAAGCTTATTTTATTGACTTTTGTGATTTTGTGTATGTGCCGCAAAGTTTGACGCTTGGTTTTCAGAAGCTTTTCATTACAAGTTTCTAAGTAGATATCACCATACACGAGTAGAGATACTTCAACGAAAATGTAAGTACCTATTTTAACATTACTTTACTTGTCTACTTACTTTGTTTCTAGGGTATTGTGTGAGAGTTTATACATATAATTTAGTAGTTGATTTTATATTGTTGACGGCACGGTTGGCGCAGTAGTTGAGTGATTGGCTGCTGCGCTGCGGGTCACGGGTTCGATTCCCGTACGGAACAAATATTTGTATGACCTACAGATAGGTGTTCCGGGTCTGGGTGTCTTGTGTATGTTAGTTTACATGATTGTGAGTGCACCCACGATACAGCAGTAATTCCTAGTGTGGTGCGACGTTTAAAAAAAAAAAAAATATGTGCGATTTTATTTTATTGTTGCTTGTTAGATGTCTGTGCAAATAGACATTGATTATGAGTTCACGGTACGTATGTAAATGTATCCCGTTTTAAGTGTAGTGCCTAACTATAGATGCTATTTATATGTATTACCTAACTATTAAATTATGAAATATTTATATATTGTTTTAGGTCTGCAGTAAAGAAGACTATTTATAAGGAGTTTTTGAACAAACGCACACAATCAGCTATATGGGAACACTTTTTGAGGGCTGAAAATGGGCAAAGTGTCCAATGTAAACATTGTCAAAAAAATTTGAAGACTCCTGGTGGTGCTACTGGAGCACTACATACACATATGCGTGCTAAACATATTGGCGAGATGTCACAAGAGCAAGATGCGCAAAGGGCAAGTACTTCATCGTGCTTTCAAGCAAGAAAAAGTTTAGAACCTCCATCGAAGAAAACTAAACTAACGGATTACTTTTCCACTGAGTATTCCTTGGACGTTATAGTGACTAGAATGGCAGCATTGGATGGCATCCCATTAAGCAAATTTTGTACTTCTGAAGATCTAAGGTATGTTTTCAAAAAATCTGGCTATGATCTACCGAAATCTCCTTCAACTATTACCAAAATTGTCCTGGAACAGAGTTGTGCCATAAAAAAACAATTAATAAATCAGTTTAAAGATATGAAGTCCCAAAAAAAACGGTTTACTATAACGTTTGATGAATGGACCTCTACCCGGAACCGGAGGTATATGAATATAAATATTCATAATAAAGACCTAGAACCAGCTAAATATAAAAATTTAGGACTAGTAAGGATAAAGGGTTCAATGCCAGCTCACGTTGGAACTGTACTGTTAGAAAATCATCTAAATGACTTTTATTTGAAACTTGAAGATATAATTGCATTCACAACGGACGGAGCCAGTGTTATGGTTAAAATGGGCAAAAATTTTGATGGTCACCATCAGTTGTGTTTTGCTCACGGAATACAACTTGCAGTGCTGGACGTATTATATAAGACACGGAAAAGTACAACTACTGAACCAGAACTAGAAGATGAAGCTTCAGATACTGACACTGAAGAAATTGAAGAAAACGATGGCGGACTTTTCATAGAAGTACCTAGAGTTCTAGAACCAGAGTTTCTGTACAAAGATATTATAGTAAAAGTAAGAAAACTTGTTAAATCATTCAAAAAATCACCACTGAAGACCGATTTGTTGCAAAAATATTCTTTACAAGAGCATGGTAAAAGCCTCGATCTTATACTAGACTGCAAAACGCGATGGAACAGCTTATCAGATATGGTTGGACGATTTCTGAAATTGAAATCAAGTTTATTTAAGGCTTTATTAGACTTAAAATCAAATATAAGTTTCACAGACACAGAAATACAAGATCTACATAACATTCATCATAGTTTAGATATAATAAAAACTACAGTGATGGCATTGTGTCGCCGTGACTCGAATTTGTTAGCAGCAGATGCTGCGCTTCAGTTTATGTTAAATAAGCTTGATGCTCAGTCCAATGGGCTCAGTGACAAGCTTGCTGTATCCCTTAGAAAAAGAATAAAAGAAAGGCGAACAAATGTGTCTGGTGTCTTGCAGTATTTGCATAATAATGAAGAATATTATAAAACCGAAGAAACAGAAACTTTTACAAAACCGACGTCGGATTATATTAGAACATATGTTGCAAACTTATTAGAAAGGCTCAAATTTACACCGCCTACAAGTACACAAATGAGTTTAGATTCCGAAGCAGATGACAATGATGCTAATGATGGTTGTGGCGACGAGTTGACTGTTGCACAGCAACTAGAAAAAGAAATACAGAAAACTATGTCTACAGTAAACAAATCTGGAGTAAACACAGATCTTGAATCCATCATCAGAGTTGAAATGTGTATCTACGATAGCACTGGCGGCGGTCGTGAAGTTTTCCTAACAGCAGCTTATAATTATTTACTATGTATAATGCCTACTAGTGTTGAAGCAGAACGGGCATTTTCTTCTGCCGGCTATCTTTGTTCTAAACTAAGAAGTTCCCTTGGTGACAGAACATTGCATTCGTTATCATTTATGAGATCATATTATCAAGAACAAAGATTGGAAAAATAACCATATTTTATATTGTTTCTTACTTTTAAACCATTTGTGCGTGGTACATGTTTTGTTTGAATTGTTGATTGAGTTTAGTCAAAATCAAAATCGTCAATCAAATCAAAATATTACATTTTGATTTGATTGACGATTTTGATTTTGAGTTTAATTTTAAAATTATCATTTTAATCTGTAATTTACTTTTAATTCCTTAATATTAAATTTTTTTTCATTTGAAGTTGTTTGATTTTTTACTTCTAAAATACGTAATAAGCCCAGAATTTATCGTGCTTTAAAAAATCAAAACAGTTAAGTACGTAATTACGTAGTTACGTAATTGAAGCATCAAAATGCGTAACTAGTTACGTAATTAGCAAATCCGTAATTTTGGAAGCACTAGATGGTGGTGATGATGATGGTGTGATTTAAACAAAAATAAAAAACTTTTGACACTTGAAACTTGAGACCTTGATACTTCACACCTTCTCTCTCTTTCTCTCTCTCTCTCTCTCAGAAAGAGAGAGAAAAAAACGCATGGCCCGCCTTCTCTCAGAGAGAGAAAGTCGCATGGATGATGAAAGGGGCATAACGCTTTTTTGTTACGTGACGATTTCTACCAGTCAACTCCCACCGCAGCTTTGCGTTGAAAATCCAGTACGCGATAAAAAAAAACTTGTGCCGTCAGGAACAAAGTTCCTTCTCACATATGATTAATAGCAAAATAAAAACTTGACACTTGAAACTTGAGACCTTGATACTTTACACCTCTCTCTCTCAGAGAGAGAGAGAAAGTCGCATGGAAGGGGTATAACGCTTTTTTGTTACGTGACGATTTCTACCAATCAGCTCCTACCGCAACATTGCGTTGAAAATCCAGTACGCGATAAAAAACGTGTGCGGTCGGGGGACCCGCGACACGAACGAAATACCTTCTCACGTATTATTGAAAACAAAAAAGAAAACCTTTGACACTTGTTTGACACTTTCTTTGAAAGTCGCATGGAACGCTTATTAATACGTGACGATTTCTACCAGCAGTGTTAAAGAACTTAGGTTCAAAAATCGCCCGTGGGTACGAGGGTTGACAGCAAAACCGATTTTTTTCTCAAACTCGATGTGCCATATTTACGACTGGGTAAGTGGGTACTGTAAACGAATGATTCGTACTAAGTAATTAATCAGTTAGAAAAAATCAACTTTTATTGGTCTAATTGAATAATAGCAGTTTGGAACTCGGGCGGTGAGCATTAAGATTTATAGGTTAACGATATTTTTGTTCCGCGATAGGTTAGGGTGACTTTAAAAAAGTTGATACGACGCTGAGATAATTTTGGCAAGATATTTAGCTATATCATCATCATAGACATACTGCTGAAGCATCATCATCATCATGCCGTATTGTTGCACACTCCAAGTCACCTATTCCTTGGACATTAGCCGCTATTAACGCTCTCCTGAACTCAAATACAGATCTTGATATGTTTGCGAATGTATGGAAGATGATACTGTCAAAATGTTTCTATTTTTTTTTTTTTTTTTTGAGAAGAATGCGCTACTGTTTTATAGTACATTACTAACCAAGGACTGTAAAAAAAAGAAAGCCCGAATTTGCAGGTATTTGTGACCCGAGCCGCAGCCGAGGGTTGCAAATATGCGATAGAGGGCATGTTTTACCGTACGCGTAGCGTGCGGTAAAACTCATATTATGGCCATGAGTGACGTAATAGTACATTACTTAACAAGGGCTGTCAAAGAAAGAAAGCCCGAAATCGCAGGTATTTGTGACCTGAGCCGCAGGCGAGGGTTGTGAATATGCGATAGAGGGCTTTCTTTTTTACCGCCCGTGGTGAGTACACAATTTTACGTCTTCACCTGGCCATCATGCGAGTTCTACCGTACACGTAGCGTGCGATAAAACTCACATTATGGCCAGGTGTGACGTAAAATAAATTATATGTTTAAACAGTGTATCTGTTATATTTAAAATAAATCAGTGGCAGTCTTGTTTCACCTACTGCTAAGTATCGGCCTCCTCCCTTGTAAGCCATGCTTACCTGATCTGGGCAAATATCATCCAGGTCTTCCCCGCGATCTCCTGTAGGTATTCCATCCATCGTGATGTTGAATATTGACCTCAAAATAACCCCTATAAGAAAGTTTAAGATGAAAATTGCCACTGGCAGACGAAATGTTGAAGTTAAAAAAAAAATACAGCCTATTACTGTCCCACTGCAAGGCAAAGGCTTCATCTCATACAGACAAGGCAGAGGATGTTGGAGTTACTCCGTCTTATTACAAAACGAGATCTCGTTTTCTAGCTGGTTTTTGCATTTAGAACTTAAATCAGACTTTATTAAAGTTCTTAATCCAAAACTGACAACCTAACCAGTTAGTAAGAGAGTAGTCAGTTTTGAAAAAGAACTATTTTTCGATTACTGTTAGGTTTTTATTTAAAAAATTGGCTCAATGGTCTAAACCAACCATGATGGACCATTTCTAAAGAAAAGCCTTGTTTTGTAAAAACCTCAAATTATTGGCTGTTCGGTATTCATTCAGTTTTGGGTGACAATTGCCTGAGTACGTAAGTTCTAATAGATCAAAGAAACGGAGTGTTTTAAAGGCACTTGGCACTTGAATCTTACCTTAAACGAACAACAATAAAGTATTCAGATAGAACACAATAGAGGATTAGTGCCAAGTTTCTAACCTACCTGCAAATATACGATTAAAAGATATTCTGAAGGATCCATACATACCACTGGGTGACTCAATGACTTGATAGGCAACGTGAAACCCAGCAGAGGCCCTAGTGTAAGACTATGAAAACGCACAAATAAGCACTCTGATTGGTGAAGGGCCAATCGGAGGCTAATCGGAGCGCCGAACGCAGTCGGTGTAAAGTCGAGATGGTTAAAAGAAACTCACACTAGGGCCTTAGATCTATTACCTTTTCATAGTCTAAGCCCATAGTTTCGTATCGTGTGCTGTGATAAAAATTGTGATACTAGAACGTACCTATAATAAAAGTTCTTGGTCTTTTGATACGGAAAAGATTTTAAGTCAATTTCATTTGATGGCAATTCATACAAAAATGGTAAGATAATTTGCGGTTTTATGAAAGGTAAGGATTGGCCATATTTGTCGAAGGACCGATGGCCGGTGGAGCAGACGAGTCCTGGAGTGGAGACCGCGTATCGGCAAGCGTAGTGTGGGACGCCCCTCAGCTAGTTGGACCGACGACCTCAAAAAGGTGGCTGGGATAGACTGGATGCGGAAGGCGGAGGACAGGGTGTTGTGGCGCAGCATGGGAGAGGCCTATGTTCAGCAGTGGACTGCGATAGCCTGAGTGGATTGATGAAGGATTACTTTTCATAAAACCGCAAAGTATCTACCTTAAATGGTCCTAAGATCCTATCAGAAAGCGCCCTTACTTTCTTCAAAATGACATAACAGCTATAAATAGTTTGATATCTCGATTGTTTACTACACGTCGCGTGGCCACAAAACAGTCGCTCGATGTCTCTGCTAACTGCTTGATAATTTAAAATTTATCTAGTGCGTGCACCTTGACACTTTGATTATGAAGACATTTTGATACTTGGCTATAAAGTAGTTTTTGTTTTTTCATACCTTTGATGCTGGCTATTTTTTTGGATCTTTACTAAGACTCCTATTATCTCTTTGAATAAAAATAGGCTAGGAGTTACGTAAATAGTACTCTGAGTTCAGTTGACTACCACTCACTCTCCAGTTCCTACCTCAACAAGGCTATTGCTAATAAAAACACTTGTCATTTATTTATTACCTAAAGAAAAAAAAAAAACTTATTGGTCAATGGTCGTAAATGTTCCTTTAGGATAATATCGCTAAATTACATAAGTGCTTATAAATTGGAGCTTTATAATTAAAAGACCGTTTAATAAATTTGTTATGTCCTGCTAACAGTAAGATAATGTAATTTATTTGCACCTTGACATTATACTATGCAAGCGGTTTTGATACTTTGGGTACTTTTTTATTTATGTGAAATTTACAATGCATTTGCAAGAGCATCTTTGTAGTACATTGATAGCCATTCATTTAAAGGATATTGAAGTTTTATACAAAGAACAATTCTTCACGAATTGACTTCATAGAAGTTAGACTTCTGACGTGGTCTTATTTGTCATTCTTATTTATTTTTTCTAATAAACTAGACCTTCGTATCTTGAGCTATTGATTTAATTAAATAAACAAACATAAGTAGGGATTTGGTAGCCATCAATACCTGGTCTGATAGGTTTGGTGTAGCAGTTAACCCAAATAAGTGTCAGGCGATCATCATCGGTAGTTCTCGGAGTATGAATAAGGTGGATGGTATTACCTTGCCACCAGTAATCTTCAATGATACGATCGTTCCATTCAGTACTGATGTGAAAGACCTAGGCTTGCACATTGATCGTACCCTGAACTGGCGTACTCAAGTTGCTAGGGTCAGCCAGAAGGTTACTGGAACGCTGCGGGCTCTGTACCGACTGAAAAACTTACTACCAACGAGTACGAAGACAATGCTTGTGCAGTCCTTAATTTTCCCTATCATCGACTATGGTGATGTGTGCTACTATGACCTGAATGCTGATCTGCTCGACAAACTTGACCGTCTTCTCAATTACTGCATTCGATTCGTTTTCAATCTGCGTAAATATGATCATGTCTCTGCGCATCGGTCGCTTCTAAAGTGGTTGCCCATACGCCAGCGCAGAGAGAAAAGGGCGCTGACTACTTTGTTTTCATTTCTTGACTCTCCCACTTCTCCTAGTTATCTAGCCCCCCACTTTCAGTACATTTGTGTCAACCACAATAAAAATCTACGATCATCAAATAATCGCCTTCTTCAATGTCCCACTCACCGCACAGACTTTATTCACTCTTCCTTCTTCGTTCAGTCTATCTCTCTGTGGAATGCGCTCCCTCTGGAAATCAGGATGACAACCAACCGATTATCCTTTAAAGTGAAAGTTCGCGAGCACATTCGTAAGAAGCTGGCAGTATCATCACAACGTTAATGTTTTCCCATTGTTTGTCTTATTTGTTTTAGTATATTCGTGTATTTATGTATGTTTATTTGTGCTTGTATTTATATAGAAATTGGAAATTTGGTATATATATTATATTTATAGTTTGTAAGTATCGTTATTCCAAGATTTTTCGTAATTGCACCTACCACTGTTTGTCTCTGCATCACCCAAAGGTTGACTGGTAGAAAATGCCTATGGCATTAAGTCCGCCTCTGTACATTTCTGTGCTTGAAGTATTAAATAAATAATAAATAAATAAGTAGCGAACTTTTTCATAGATCTTAAGAGAAGTACTAAAATCAATAAAACATATTCATAGTGTCAAACTTTAAAAAAAGCTATGATTCTCATTTAGACTCAAGTATCAAAACCGTTGATCCCGCAACACCTCAATAAAATCGACGTCTTACGACAAAGGACGAATCATCTCGGTCCTACGGGCTACAAGCACTACAGGCACTCGCTGTCGCAGTCGCAATTAGTGAATCGTACGATCCGTAGTGTGTAGTATTGTTTGTAGAAAATAGATCGCGAATAATAGTTCGTAGTGTTGTAGACACGTGAGTTTGACGATTTTGTGTGTTTTTGTCGATAAATAAAAACAGTGTGGTTTAACTTTGAAGTGTTTAAATGTTTTTGATTGGCATTTGTAGAAATATTTTTTAGGAAGTTTTCATTGTTGTTATTGATGAAATATTGTTTTTTTGCTGAGAACTGAACCTCTTTGAATACTTAAAAATAACTATACCTGCAGTATATTTGGATTATTTACATCTAGGTTTCTTCTTTGAGTATATAGATTCATATTTTTTTACTACCCATTGCAGTCATTAAAATAATATACAAGTACAGTAGTCATGCATTTAGTATCAATTACTGTTTACAAATTTTAGCTAACATATGTACCTATTTATGAGTAAAAACATTTAATTTTGCTCCGTAGGTATATGATTTAGGTATCAACCCGCCCCGCCTTCCAATTCCTTCCTTACTTCTTTAATTTTCCACAAAACCCGATTCTTACTTTTTTTGGTCCTTTTGACCTGGTCTAATCTTATCAAAATTGGTGCATCGTCCCTTATCTCTTTATGTTGAGTAATGTTTCTGTTAGCATTACCTGCTGCTACGTAGTTCAGTTCTGCAATGTTTGTACCTACTGTTGATGCTACGTCTGCTGCCTAGTTTTCACAAAGTCGCCTGGCTCGAATTTGATTGATTCTGGCGAAGATTTTGTTTTTATAGTGCTCATTTTAAAAATACCCACAGATTATTCCGTATTCTCTTTTTGACATGCGAATTTTATTTGACTAGTTACAGAGTAATGAAGATCAATTTAAAAGTTATCCTTAGAATGGCCTTTCCTGAGAAGCTGCTCTATATTATTAAGCGTTAGGTACCTACTTACTATTGATTTCAACCGCGTAACTAAACTTGTGAACTTCCAATGAAAGCTCAAATACATTATTTTTACTTTAAAACTACTAACACACATTACAATTCCTATTAAAATATATTTTACCCGTCCTTAATATGTTAATTACTCTAATAATAATGGCACAGTGTTCCAGTAATTGTCCAAATGATATGAGACTGAATTCTATAATTAGTTCACCTTTTTTCATAGGCAAATCATATGCGATTCATCCTTGGTGCGTAACGTTCAGTTTCGAGACGGATGTTCGTATTTTTTAAATTATATTTTTCAGTTATTCATTATTTCATTCGAATTTGTTCTACTACTTTTGTTATATTTTTAGAGCTCGTTTAGTCAGTGAAGCTTTAGAAAAAAGTTAGTCCTTTGTCCCAAGAAGTTGGTCCTATGTAAGAAGGACCAATTATTTTCGACAGATAAATAGATCATCCTAGTAGGTATTCAATGTCATTATGTAGTGTAAGAACTGTAAGTTTATTACCAATAAATAACTGTTATTTCTTTATGGTTCGATGTTTAGTTAATATTAAAATAATACTTCATTGTTTATAGACTCAGTATAAACAAGTGAAAACGTTGTATCCTGTGACTTTGTGGGTGATTTGAGTGACATTGAATTAAAAGTGTTAAGTGCAAATTACGATGAAGAAAATAAAACGAATGTTCTCCTTCGGGAAAGGAGGTAATGTATTAGTGTAATATCAACTCTCTTTTTTATAAAGCTACTAGCTGCGCCCCGCGGTTTCTTTCGCATATATCTCGATTCCGTGGGAATATCGGGATAAAAAGTATCCTATGTGTTAATGCAGGTTATAAACTATGTGTGCCTTTCATCCAAATCCGTTCTGATATTTTTTCGTGATTGGGTAACAAACGTCTATCCATCCTCACAAACTTTCGCGTTTATAATATTAGTAGGATTAACTAATGACTCTGTTATTTCTCATTTTGGATGCTACATTCGTAGCTCCATTAACTCGCACGCAATCGGAATAAATTGTTTTCTAGAAAAAAGCTTCTAATTCTGCTCTCAAATGATGGTCTAGAAACCTTATTGTATGTTTGTAAATTGTCTATAATTGAGCTTATTAATACCTATTATTATCTTAACACAGACTTAAGATCTATTTCTTTGTTGTTTTAGCGCACTGTTTAACACGTATAAAGGCTTCCGCATACAGGCGCGACGCACGCGACACAGCAGAACAATTTCATTGAAAACTGCATGGAAATTGTTTTACCAGAATCGCGTCGCACTTGTCTGTGATTGCATTATGGCGTTAAAAATGCGCTTAAATATCAAAAGAAATTATTTTTCTGATTGCCTCGTTGGTCTAGCGGTCGCAAGCAATACTGCTGAGGATGAGGTCCTGAGTTCCGGAGTTGGCAAAGTGTTATTGGGTTTTTACATCTGGAATTTGTCAGTAGCAGCCCAGAGTCTGATTTTGTGCCCGGTTGATGGCAATAGGCTCGCCCCCTATTACAAGGGACTTAAACATAACTGGAGAAATCTGAGTGAACCTCTAACCCTTCGGGGAATACAGGCGTAATGTTATGTTATGTTTGTAACTATAACTACCTGCTGTCCGTGGCTTCGCCTGCGTGGCTTGTTCTAAAATAAAAGTATCTACTGTAAGCTATCTGCCAGTGAAAGTCCGGGCAAAATCGATCTAGCCGTTTCGGAGATTAGTCGTATCAAACAGACAGACAGAGAGACATTTTATTTCAAATTGTGGATTTAGT
Organism: Dryobota labecula; assembly: GCA_947523025.1. Taxonomy (NCBI): domain Eukaryota; kingdom Metazoa; phylum Arthropoda; class Insecta; order Lepidoptera; family Noctuidae; genus Dryobota; species Dryobota labecula. Next base: position 16,522,606 of record OX383306.1, read on the forward strand.
AAAAAGCTGTTATTTTGACATTGCAAACAGACACTTTAATTGTATTATTTTGTGTGGATAGATAATGATTAAATTGTTATTTTTAAATCAGTAGGCACACTGGTCTGATTTTTCTTAAACTACCTGAGGGTAGTGAGTACCTTTAATGTCAGTAAGTCAGTTAATATCCAAAATACTCTCTTCACATTCAAAACTTATGATGAAATAAAAATGTCAAGCGCAAATTGTCATAAATGACTTATTCGCCTCAAAAGACCAAATGCAAACAAATACCAGTCCATTCATCCTTCCTGTCAAAAACACATGCTCGGCAACACCTCGAAACTCGCCTACTCCCAATTTACGATGATATCACTCATGCAATACTTACCGTCCAATTGTAACAACAGCTCGAGGTGTCGACCTTGCATAAATATATTTCAGAAATGAATCAAAGAACTCCCACTTTTTTTATGAATTAAGCCGTAATGAGCATGTTTTTGGTTTGCAAAGGCCCACCGTGTGTGATGTCATTTGTTTTAAATTGATGTACTTGAGGTAAGATTGGTTTTATGACCGCTTATTGTGGTTGAGGCCTATCTTTAATGGGCTATGGTCTGAGTTCGTTCATTGACGAAGGTACTTGTTGGTAGATAGAAGAAAGTAGGTACTTAGTAGAATAAAATGGAATAGAATACTCTTTATAATGTACTAGCTGCTGCCCGCGGCTTCGCCCGCGTGGCTTTTTCTAAAATAAAAGTAAGCCTACTTCACTCCTTATAACATCAGCTATCTGCCAATGAAAGTCCCGTCAAAATCGGTCCAGCCGTTTCGGAGATTAAATTAAATTAAATATCATTTTTTTCAGGCAATTATTAAACCAGATTAGCCGGAACAAACAGGCACACAGATACAGACAGATCGACAAACAGACAGATAGACTAAAGTTTTAAAAATGGTTTTTTGTAATAATTATTGTACATACTTTAATATGATAAAAAGCTGTTATTTTGACATTACAAACAGACACTTCAATTTTATTTATTTGTATAGATACCATGCGAATTACAGATATAAATGTAGAAATTGTATCTACATAGGGTGACACAATGGGCGGTCTTATGTCTTAAAGAGGAAGATAAAACTTGTTGCATTTTGCTAATAAATTTAAAATACAATTTTTTCTAATTTGGGTGTACAATAAAGCATATCTATATATCCATCCAAAGTTGATAAAACGGAACTACCCACTTTCTCGCTTTAAGTAAATAATTCCTACTACCGAAGATAAGTCGTCACCGAAAATATTTTCAACTGTCATCACAAAGTTATAACTCAGTCAGTTTTTAAAATAGCTAAAATAATTAGCACAAAGCGTTGAGTAATCCAAACAGTGTTCCGAGAAATCTTTTCCTACCAAATGATTCACATATGCTTCTAAAGTTTCGGAAGACGTTCAAAGCTTTTTAAGATCGCTCGTGGATTCACTTAAAAGTATTTCATACATAAAACTCACGCCTTCCCATGGTGGTAGGCAGAAACCATAGAATGCCACCTGCTACGATACGTTACATACTCCTTTTCCTTTGTTTATGTTCATACATTTATTTATTAAAACATTATGCACAAGTAAACAAAATACTGTAAAAACGCGGACTTAATGTCTGAGGCATTTTCTACCAGTCAACCTTAGGGTGATGCAAAGATAAAACATGGCAGGTGCAACATAAGGGATAGATAACTCGAAAAAGAATAAATACTTATATATACATGTATACAGAATAAACTTTGTCAGGAGAAATAACGATAGATAGAGGAGAAAACGAATCCAGCAGGGCTGGGATGATTCTGCCAACATCTAACGAATATGTTCACGTGCGTTCACCTTAAAAGATAACCGGGTGGTTGCCGGCCTGATGTTCAGAGGGAGCGCATTCCAAAGAAAGACCGCCTGGACAAAGAATGAAGAATAAATGAAGACAGAACGGTGAGAAGGACATCGTAGAAGACGATTGTTGGTGGAACGAAGATTTTTACATCTGGTCATACACTCATGCCGGTTGCGAGTAAAAGTATTTTGATTGAAGTCACATGCTTTGATCCCCTGACCTCTAAATGGTCACTAACTGGAATCGCTATGAATCCTAAAAGTACCGTCAATTAGTTTTAGTGTCTAATGATGTCATAGTATTTTTGAACACTCGACGTTCAATTCGATTGACCTTGCGTGCTGAAATACAGGTTGTGACAGTTATCACTGCAATTCTCAATAGAGGTGGAGTGGGAGGCGTACAGAGTAAAAGAAGCCAGTAGGCCAAGTTCCGAATGTGTTGGTTTGTTGAGTATTGTTATGGTAGAATTAGTTACCTCTTAAGATTTGCAGTTTGACCATGAACGCTTATAAGTTCCCACTGCTGGGACACAGGCCTCCTCTCAGTGAGAGGGAGTGGGGCGTAATCCAGCACTCGGGCCCAATGCGGGTTGGTAGAGTCACATTTCAGTAGAAATAGGTATATGGTTATACACCAGGAATCATTAACTTATAACAATATGATATTTGAGTTGCGGTTATGGATGGGATTACTTCTTATGATGTGCACTTTGACCATGAACGCTTTTTTTTCCGTAGAAATATAATGGTTATGCATTTGAAGCCATTTACTTATAAACAGTATGATATTTTAGTTCCAGTCCACCAAAGTAACATATGTAACAGTTTTTGGTGCGTGCTAAAATATGTACTAGACTAGGTCTTACATTTTATACACGTCGATAGAAACCTATTGATTTCATTAAGCCGTTATTCCGAACAAACTAGTGATTCATCGCCGGAGCTCGCGGTGCAAAAAAAGTCAATGTAATACTTTTCCCTCCCGAGGAAAAATATAATTAGATTACGAGATTATTATGTTATTACAGACCGAACTATAAAACTTCTAGTACCATTTGTGTAAAAATGATGCATAAGAATAGATAGACAAAGCGGTGATTCTTTGGTCTTACTTCACTGCGTAATTTTGACTAAAATTCGTCGTCGTCGCACTGTTTCGGACAGTCTGTGTTGTGTCATACCGCGCCGGTCTAGATCTCTTAGTTTCAGTAACACGAACGCGGTCAACTGTTCAACATTTTTCAGTACTTTTAATAATATATTAAATGTATTTGAGGATCTATATTGTGTATGTTGAGAGGACCGTGGAACGAGTTGAACGGCGTCGTCGGGAACCAGGTGCTTAGTGAAGCGTTTAATTGGTCTTTTCATACGGATTGGAATGACGTGAATCAGTGTTGGTGGTTTGAGTGTGACATGCTTTTGCTTACTCTTTGAGAGGTTAAGCGTGAAGTTTGTATTTATTTTTGCAATGATACAGTTGTTTATGGTTTGTGTTTGTGAGTGAAGTGAGGTTATAGAACCTCGATATTTTATTTAAGTAATTGTTGTGAAATGTAGCCCCACTATTTTGTAATAATTTTTCTACGCTGTTTCATTGTTGACAAGTTGCTTCGTAAAAATAATTGGTGCAATCAGCAATTGCAAAAATGAGCCTAATATCTTTTAAAGTTAATATGAGTCGTTTATAATCTCTGTCATTAGTGGCAACTACAAGAAAAAAAAAAACAAACGGATGAGTCGCTAAATAAAACTCAACCGGAACTACAGTGTTTAAATGAGTGAACAAAAGAGAACAGACATCTTCCGTTCTTAATTATACCTTCAACGATAAACTTCCATTCATTCATTGCATATCATTATAGGTCAAGAAACAATGTCAGTTCATTACTATGATGATATTCTGCAAATAACGATCTGATCTTAGAGTCATCCTGTATACAGAACATGGACAGCATGGACTTGTTTACTTCCAATTAGTGAAAGAATTACTGTAATAAGGTTTGCATAGCGATTTAAAGCACGGTTATTTGTTTTGTGATAAAAATTGGTCCTTTGTTCCGCACGGGTATAGGTAATGTTTTAACGGAAACAGACCAACATTGGATTTGGCTTAGACATAGACTAATAAAGCCTCCTAAAAACAGGTGCGATACGCGACGTGGCATAAAGGCACCGTGTCGCGCGAACAGCGGTGCTTTCGTATCGCGCGCGATTCGCGTGTTGTTCCGTTTCTATACCTAAGCGGAACAAAGGACCAATTTTTATTACCCTTTAAAATTGGAGCCTTAAGCCGGTAACTTCTTACTTCTCTTACTAAACCGCGTTTTGTCAATTCTAAGATAATGTGTATGTATGTTCATAAGATAATTATATATCTCTTCCAGGTCAAAATTACCTGTTATGCACCCGAAAAACATATTTTGATTATTGCCCATACCTAACACGTACGGGCAACTATGTCGTGTACGTAACTTATGTTTTACTCATTTTATCCTTAATTTTCTTTCACAGAGGAATCGAAAAACGCCGCCCGCATATTCACAGAACAGTCATCGAATCTTCTAGAACGTCTGGAAATTCTGGAGAGACAGCTTCATGAGAGGATAGCGAGCCACATCCCTCGTGACCTGGACACGTTGGAACACCTAGTTCTGCAGCATAAGGACTGGGAGACCAGCGTACATACGCTGACCAGCGATGTGGAGGAAGTGCAAACTACGTTCAGAGGTAAGACTTGGATTCTCGGTATTGTTTTAATGCATACTAATATTATAAATATGAAAGTAACTCTGTACAGACAGAGTTACTTTCATATTTATAATAGGTTTAGGTTTAGGCGTTTAGGTTTAACCGCTGAAACGATCGTCATGAAATTTGGCAGAGATATAGCCTGGGATATGGAGGACATAGCCTACTTTTTTACGCGATAATCGACATCCACGAGGGCAGAGCCGCTGGCAAAAGCTAGTGCTTTATAAAACGGAATATTTCAAAATTTAGGTGATGTTGAAGCTTTGTGGCGAAAAGGTTAACTCTACGGCCATGCCCGTAGCAGGTCTATCTGACTTACAAACCGTCAGGGAATGTAAAGGCGTATCTAAACTCAATTCTGCCAGCGTTATGAATGAAAATGGGAGTTCGAAACGGTGAGAAATGGCCGCTGTGCGCGAAAGCGAATACTCAAAAATGTCCTTAATTTTTTCGTTTCTCTTCTGCACCTTGCATATTTGTGGATGCTTTTTTAAATTACATGCTTATTATTTAAACAATATTGTTATTTTTCCACAGGCATCGCCCTCAAGACTCCCGCCATGAAGAAGAGCCTTGACAAAGTGATGGGCAAGTGGAACGACATGCAGTCCAAGAGCCAACTCTTTGTCGAAAGGTAAACAAATTGTTCTTATTAATTTTATCTTGATAATTATTACCTGATTTGTCTTTTGGGAGAAACAATTAAGCTTAACTTTCCTTCAACTATTTTAAATTATCTGATTCCAAAAGTCATACAGTAATTGTTAATAATATATGACTAACGAAATACTACGTTTATTGGTGTCTATCCTACTACAAATCTTTGTGATTAGTCTAAGTTCTAACAAAAATTTGATCCTTTGGGACCTAACATTAACTTCAAAGCTTATTTTATATATATATAATTTTATAATTCTAATTATATTGTATTTTGTATTCAGGCTTAAGTTCGTGGAGATCGTAGTGAACAGCATGGAGGAGAACCACCAGACGATATCCGAGTTCGAGATCAAACTCGCGCAGTTCAACGACTTGCCCAACGATGTTGAACTGCTGAAGGATGTTAGTATTTTATTAGTAGTAAAAGGATAGAATATGACGTATCCCTGTTATAAATAAAGCCAAGTTTTTTTAGTAAGACAAACAAAGAATATTTGCGTCATCCATTAGATAGAGATTTTTTTTACTTCAGACCCGTTTAGGTCCTAGTTTCCAAACAGGACCAAAACTGGTTGTATGTCTGTAAAATTAACGTAATGCATTTAAATATACACATCATCTTGTTAAACTCTTATCACTTCTAATCAAAAACTTCTTCAATTTGTCCTTCGACTTATATCATCCATCATTGAAGACTACTTTCTACGCTCAATTACTCTTTTAAACCCTGACTTTTCCCCACCAGATGCACGAAGACCTCCTCCGCATGCAAGTAGCAGTGAGCAAGCAACAGATCCAAGTAGACCAGATGAATGACGACGCAGAGAACTGCCGCCGTCTAGTGGAGACGTCCAGGGCTGGTCTGCCGCACTCCTCGCTCCCGAGAGCAGGGAAGCATATTGACTTGGAGAGATTAGATAAGGAAGTGTCTCAGCTGAATAATAGGTGGAACAACGTGTGCACTCAGTTGGCTGAGAGGTGAGTGAAATTACTCCATTTTTTGAGCTCTCTTTTTATCTTTTTTATATACTTGTATATCTTTATATTTAAAACTTTTCTGTGCGTGTGTATGTGACTGAACTCCTTCTAAACGGCTGGACCAATTTTGATGAAATTTTGTATATTTGAGTGGGTCCCTGGATGGTTTAGATTCACAATTGGACCCGGTAGATGGCGCTGCGATCGAGTTGTAGCAAACAGGATAACGTCGTGTCCGATCAGCTAGTAATATTCCGGACATATATTGTCCTGTTTGCTATAACTCAATCGCCAGCCCAATACTACCGACCCACTCAAATATACACACAAAATTTCATTCAAATCGGTCCAGCCATTTAGGAGATCAGTCACATACACACGCACAGAAGAATTTTATATATAAAGATATATTTTAGTGGTAGCTTGTATATAATGTATTTAAGATTTGCCAAATTTAATAAATAATCCATTCGAGTATTTTTTATTATCCAAATTTGAAAAAAAAAAAAAAAAAACAGATTTTTATTTTATTTTGCCACTCAAAACTACTACTACTATTGGCTGGATATTTTTCAGCTCTTTATGTAATCCAGCTATAATTAAAACAGGTGCTTTAATAAACCACCAGAACTAGTTTTTGAGCTTGACATAGTTTTCACATATGATAGAATAATAAAATAAATAAAAGGACAATTACTTACTAATATTACTCTTTCCATAGACTCCGAAGCTGTGAAGCAGCGTACCAACTCTTGCGCAACTACAACGCTGGCTTAGAGAAAGAAGCCGAATGGATCGAAGATGCGTACAGCAAGCTGCAAGCACAGCCGCCTATCGAAGTCAGGCCTAAGGAACACTTCGAACCGACAAGGGTGAGAATTACAACACCAGGACATATTTTCAAACATTTATTTTGGTCCTTTAGTTTCTTTACTCTTTAGGACGTCGAGTTGAGAAGATAGGACATTTAGAAGGATACTTTCTACCAGGATTTTAGCATCAGAGTTTTAAATAGAACACAGGACTCGTCATAACTTCTGGTTCTGGTCCATTTAAGTCCTTAATTTTAAGGGTTGTTTGAATTTTAACATACAACACTAAGAAGAAGAGAGTGACTAATCTGGTCCTCACTGAATATATTACATTATTACATGAATGCATGTAAATTATTAAAATAAGTTGGTTTTGGTCCTTCGAGTCGGAATAAGATTAACTAGGTATAAGAACGCATGTTATGATTATTTGGGCAACGATAATGGGAGGGTTTTTTTAATCCTTATTGTTATTAAAGTGTGATACCCACGACATTTTAATAATCAAAAGGATAACAGATTTTTGCACTGTGTGACTCATTTTTTTAAAAGGATCCGGTCCGGTCCAGGATAACGAAAAATTTTAACTTCACGTAAAAATATATATCCATTATTGCACCTAACTAATTCTAATGTTACCGGGTGTTATGTGGTCCTTCACAGAATCTACTCACAAGCGTCGTGGAGAGGACGCCTAAGATTGAGAAGGTTAACGTTGATGGTGGCAGATACATACGAGAGGCGAAGGTAAATATCACTAGACTAATGTATGTCTTAGACATTCGATTAGGCTGTGGCGTTTTGTGGATTATTCGGAGATTTTTTCACTATTTTATTTTCATGCCTGGTTGAAAATGTTTCACTGACTCAAAAGACCAAACTAGCGTTTGATCTTTTTGCCTTAGATATGTGCATAACATTTATAGGTATGAAAGGTTGGTTATGAACATATCTAAGTATTTTAACACATTTTAACAAATTCATACGCAGTCAAACAGTGTTGATGCAAATTCCACAAAACGCCATAATATCATGTCATAATCAAGATTTTGATGATGAGAGGTTCTGAGTGAAGTGAGTTCGGTCCAGCGTTTCGTTCCTGCTATTGTCTGCTTCGATCTCTGTCTTTTGGGTCTTTTCTAGTCTCTTCGTATATCAGAGGTGATTTAGGCTCAAACTCGTCACAATGCACGGAAGCTTCCGCCCTTGAAAAATAACGCTTGCGTTTTTATACTAAACGATGCTTCGCCACTTAACTTTTTAATCGATTTGAATCGATTGCTTTCAACTAATCGTAATCATCTGAATGTGAGATGTTTGTGTGATCGACACTTAACTATGAAAAGCAATTTATTACTGCTATAGTTTGCATTTTTGTGTGACTAAAAGTTTTATGGATTCTTTATGAGTTCATATGCGTGCTTTGTCAATGTCGTTCGGCACTTTTTGTTTTAATTAAAATCGTATGTCAGCTTGGAATTAAATAAAAACCATAACGATGTATGGCAAAATTTGAACCAACGTTACCATAATATTTTTCATAATAGTAAATATGCTTAAATACATATTAAATAGACTCACCATAAAAAAGTTTCCGTTTCGCCGGAATTCAAAAACTTCGGACCCATATTTAGAACGCGAATTTGAAATTCAAATTAATTTCTTGTAAATAGCTTCTAAAATGTCTACAAATGAGTTCATTGTTCTTTACAAATGTGGCTTTGCATGCATTGTTTTGGTGTCTCAATGTTGCCAGACTATAAAAAAATCTACCATTTTAAGTAAAAAACAGCACTAGAGGTGGGTTTTTGTTTCAATATACACAGTTCTTTTGCTTAAATGTGCACGAAATGGGTGCTAGTATAGTGTGGCCTCACTTTTGGTGTTGCACGCTTTAAAAATACCTGTGTACTGTACAGGCCAATTTTTTCCATCCAGCATGATTTCATTCCCGCTGAGAGCTGGACAAGTGTTGTCAGAGAAAAAATATTTTGAAAGGCTGAATGAATGTTAGGACCAGCAATTAAATTGTAGTATGAATAATGAACTATGTTTTTTCTTCGTAAGTTAACTGTAAGGAAAAACATAGTTTATCTTTTGGCTACTGGTCTTTTAAGTCGGTGAACTTTGAATGTATGTATGACTGTGACCCTCACATATTTTATAAGTTTCATTAAGTCCTGTAAATGTGTGCAAGATATTATGAAAGGTTTTAAATATTATTCTAATGAAAGCTTAATATTAGCAAGCAGACTGTTCTTTTCCACGAAACAGAAAAAGTTTCAACTAAAATCGACCTTTTTGGTTTTGTTCCAATTTTGAATCAGATATTTGAAAAAAAAAAAAAAGAACAGTCTGCTCTCTAACTAACAGCCCTAATAACCCGCTTGACCCTAACCCGACATAGATATACTCCTCGAGATGTCAGCGATACTCTGAATGGCTTTGCGACGAGGTGCACCCTTCGCTGGACATGCGTCAGCTACGCCGCCAAGCAGACGTCGAGCTAGCCGAACGCTTCCGAGCTCGGGGCCGAAGCGATCCCGAACGCATCCCGGCGGGATCCGAAGCAGTTGCAAGGGAGCTGGATGACTTGAATGCGAACTACCAACGATTGATGGATATGTTATATGAGAGACTCAGGAGGATCGCCGCCGCTAATCCAGGAGACATCGTTACTTTGGTGAGTGGATTTTGTTTTTCTTTTTGTGCTTGGGTTACACTTATTGGATGAGGCCGATCGTTAGTCTCTTGTCAATTAATAGGTATCTGTGTTTCTAGTGTTCGTTCTGAAAGAATCGGCGAATCTTATAAGTGTGGTCCATGGCATTATGATTGTTTATTAGAGCAGCATTAGGGTTAAGGAATCTAGTTCTATTAAAATCACTTGAATGATTTATGGGATAAAAGCAATCTAAATAGTCATTGCAATTAAGGATTTGCATTTATGCAAAAGATATAGATGAATCCAATTAACAATTTTATAATTTGCATACAAATTGAATTAATTTTAGGTCTATACAAATAAGTAAAATTGAAGTGTCTGTTTGTAACGTCAAAATAACAGTTTTTACTAAATGCATATGAAACTCTAAACGGAATTACCGTTTAGACTTTTATAGGCATTAAGTAAAAAGCTAATAACAAAAAAACAAAAAAAAAAATTTTTTTTAAATGTTTGTCTTTCTGTCTCTTTGTTCCGGCTAATCTCAGAAACGGCTGGACTTTCAGTGGCAGATATACTCCTTATAACATCAGCTACAAGGAGTAATTTAGGCTACTTTTATTTTAGAAAAATACACGCGGGCGAAGCCGCTGGCAGCAGCTTGTCTTGTAAAAATCGTATTTTTTACTAATTCGTAGTAGTACATGAATTACACTAGCAATCACAAATGAAAAATAAACCAATTGCACGTAACCATAGAGGCTTATTAGCGGAATTATTCCAACCTCTGTGAATGGCTCTATTAATGAGAAACGTGTATTTATAATGCATTTTAAATTATAAGCGGTGCGTGGCATAATGTATATAGGTAGTTTATGAAGTAATAATTTTAACGATAATCTCGTAATTTTAGGGGGAAAGCGGACTGTGGTAGAATTTTATTTACTAGTCTGAAACGAAGATAAAAACTGGTCTGAGGCAGCAAAACTACAGCTAGCCTGTTCAATTTTATCCAAACCTGAGTTTTTGAATTATGTTGTTATGGCATCCAATGCGTTATTTAAATGGTATTTTATTCTACTGAAAAACAACTTTATTCCAATTCTAACTTCCCCACGAAAAATAAGGTCTACTAATCTACCAAATTAAATAAATACGAACCACAATATACCTTTGCAAAAGGTTAATAAAAAACAATTCCCCCCCCTCCCACGTTTAAATAAAATCGCGAAAAACAAGTTTGATACAAATGTCCTTCCAATGTTTTCAAAGCAATGTCAGGCGTAGAACCGACCTCATAAACAAGCCATTAGATGTAAAAAACTAAATTGCTTCACACTTGAAATATGGTTATAATTTTGTGGTTTTTATTTTTATTGCTATCTCGATGTAGTATCTGGAATGTAATGTTAATGTTGATGAGAAGCTAGAGCATTACATAAATCTCTGCATTTTACACTAAATAATTTTCTGGTCCTAGCTATTTCTAATATGAAAAAGCAGGACCAGACCATCCTTAGTACATGCGACTCTAAAGACCCGTAACTATACATAAAACTATTTTATGTTAGTTTCAGTCTTCAGAATATCCAGCTACCCATTCTCTCATTCCAAGAATAACACACAAACGCATTAGCGTATTTATTTATTCTATCAGGCGCCGGCGCTTTCTATTATCCATACATTTAACACACAGTGTAACCGTGACACGTAGATGGAAAACCTCACACTCCCGTCGCACGAACGTTTACCTAATTCACTTACGCGTAGTGATGTCACCATTAGGTCATCAGTCGGACCTCTCTCAAGGCCGTTCACTATTTAAATTTTGACGTTAAGGATTTTCGAATTCGAATTGAAATAACGATTTTGTTGTTAATGGTAAATTCGATGTTTGAAATCGATTGGTTTGAATTAAGAAGCCGTTAGTTGATTTTCTTTTTGACACAAAAATTTAATTCATATATTGAGAAACATGTAAGGACAGTCTACCAATGTAGAGCTTTTGTGAAACCGCAGAATGCGGATGCGAGAGAGAGAATGCGGCTTCTGGATTTGGGCAAAAAGGATGTTTATTTAAACCAATGAAATACATATTTGGTCTCCGTTTTAAATTATAAATTCATCCTAGAACGAGCTCAATGACTAATCGTTCCAAAATTCATACACAACATGACCTCAGAAAATTACCTTGATAAATAGGCATTAAAAAATAATGTTGTATTTCAACTTCCGCTAACACCCACATTCCCAAATATTGCCAAAACAATTATGTCTATCACAGAGATATCTTCAAAATGCATTTGATAATTACTCAAGTACCATTTATTATCCTCCTACGATTTCCTCTTATATGTACAAAAGGTGGGTGTTAGGACCAGTCTTATATGGAGATGGCTTGATTGGTTCTAGACTTTATTATGATGATTTCACTGTAGGTATGTAGATTTGCTACCGGATTAAAGTGAACTGTGGTGACAGACTGTTTTATTCTTTATTTAAATTCTTCAGCAGCTGTTTCCCTCTCACAGAGAGGAGGCCTGTGTCCCAGCAGTGGGAACATTATAGGATAATGATCGTTGATACCTACTTTAATCATTGAAAGGAGGCGAAATCAACCCATTAAATCCTGGTTTCATTGCGAAGTTTCTATATGTTAAGAGGTTTAGATCAAATTGATTTCGTGAGAAATTGAATTTTCATGTAGATTACTTCGGCTACCTCGTTAACCGAAAGCTATTAAACCCACACGGTATCGCTTTTGAGGTCTTGAGTTCGATCCTCAGGTCGGGCAAAGTGTAATTGGTGTTTTGAGTTAGAAAGTTCTTAGTTATGGCCTAGGATTGGAGCTGTGCGATGGAGAAAGATATGTTCAGTTACAAGTCTCGCCCACTATCAAACAAGTATCTTAAGTTGTTGGAAAACTGTAGGAGGAAGAAAGCATGCCGCAACAAACTGTATTCAGGCATATAATAATATCAAGCGTGTAATAGTCTGAGCCATACGACGAAGGAACAAGCAATGAGTAAAATAAAACCGTTTATTGTCCAGATATACATCCAACTTACAATCAAAACATATAAGGAATCACGCAATAAACATAAACAGATCATTGACACTGGTATTTTCCGTGACTTCGAGGTATACCAAATCATTGTTTAAAAATAACTTTTCGATATAGTTCACCTTGAATAAAATTTTTGGTCCTTCCATCCACGCGTCTTCAATACCTAAACATTTTAGACACAAGCCTTAAAAATAAATTCAGACCCGCTGAATAAAACTCCAAAAAAAACCTTAAAGAAGTTACGCAGCCGTTACACGAAGTCTGATAACAAAGTTTGGTACAAAATCGTAAAAAAGAGCCACCTTTTGCAATAATAAAACCTGGTAGTTGGTACATGGTTCGTTGACTCGCCTGTATAGGTGCTGACAAAAAACTAATGCATACATGTCTATCCGTGACTGTTTAAAAATGAGGTCGTGGACCAGCCTTGCCCATGTTTTTGGACGAATAATTGACGGTTACATTAGATTTAACTTTTTCGGTAACTACAAAATAATTTGGTAGAATCAAAACCTTCATCTGTAACATCAAGTGACAGAAAGATATGTGAGGAAGTCATGCATATATACTAAACTTATAAGCATTCCCTCTGATATTTTCATAAATATGTCTTCAGCAGATCCTTTTAACTGTATAGATTTCATTTAATTCCATCGTGAACTTATACTACTCATCTCGTCACCTTGCGTGACATAATGCTATTCAAGAAAGCTTTTTTTTCTTAGGTTGTTTACAAACTTTATTCGTCTAACTTAGTCCAGGCTATGATGCAGCATTTTTATTTACCGCTGCCATGAGCCATCTACACGAATTGGTTTGAGAATGAATCATTGTAAAATTAGGCAATTTGTTATAGAACTGACGCGACGATTCAATGCCAGTATTGTAAAAAGTAGAAGGAAAAATGTTTGGGTTTAACAAACTCCATTTTAATTTGTATGCTGTAACTTTTAGGCTGAAGGAAAATATTATGATAAAACTTGACAGACTGAAATCGACAGGCAAACAGTGACTTAGCATAGACACCAATACTCATTCCTTTTCTCTATTTACAGAGCCTTTATCAATGCAGTAGGTAGTACAACAATTACAGTCCGATACAAAACCTCTTCTTTTTAGAGTTCCGTAGTTATCATGGAACCCTTGTAGTTTCGCCATGTCCGTCTGTCTGTCTTCGGCTTAGCTCAGAGACTCTTAGTATAGAAAGCTGTTATTTGGCATGGGTACACATATTAATCACGCCGACAAAGTAGTAATATTTTTTAGGTTACCTCCCCTACAGCTACACGTTAAGTGGGGGTGATATTTTTTTTCCTCTCGTCTATCCCTTTGTGTGGGGTATCGTTGGTTAGGCCGCTCAAAATTATTGTGGGTCTGTGAAAATCATTTTTCGATTCAAGGATCCGTTTGCGTAACATTAAGCTTAAAAGTGCTCATTTTTGTTAGAGTCAAGTATCTAGTAATCAAGTATCTAAGTACCCCTCCCCCCCGTCAGCTAAATAGTTGATTTTGGATATGTGATAAAATTTACAGCTGTAGTGGTGCCTATGTATCGCATCGCGTGTCGCGCCTGTTTGTAGGAGTCTTTACATTTGCAGTTGGAACATATTTTTCAACTATAATGTTAAGTTTGTTCTTGGGATAAATTCGTCCCAACTACGGAACCCGTCATTGTGCGTGGTCCGACACGCACTTGGCCGGTTTTTTATTACAACCATACAAGCTTCTAACAACCAGTTTTCAACATTCATTAGTAGATATATCCTTTTTAGGCTATCAATGCAATCAGAGCAAGTTGACATTACAATAAACTCCCGCGCACGCTTCGGAGCGATAAGTGCTATTTATAAGTATTACGGTATTTATTAAACCACTTACAAGCATGAATGCCTACGCAATCGCTTGTATAGGTGTTTCTGTGGTATAGGTACTATATTTATAGTTCATGCAAATTTTCCTTAAGCTCTTTGGCGGAGGTAGGTAAAACTGTAACAATAATTTGGCCACATTTTTGGTGTCGTATTTTTGAAATCGCAAGAGTAATTTTTCCGTTATGGAGTACTTTATGCTGTACTTAGCAAGCGTAAAGCTAGTTCTGTATTTCCAATTAGGCATGTTTTTCATATAACTTACCTAGCTTAGCTACTTTACGGCCGCCCGACCAAAGTCAAAGTCAAATCATTTAATTCAAATAGGCACGTAAAAGGCACTTTTGAACGTCAAAAATTACAAATATAGTTAATTGATTCCAGTTGCCCCTTCCAAAAGATAGTTATGTATGGAGAAGAATGGGCAAGAAACTCCATAACAATAGTTTGTATACATTAATTCATAATTATAGGTGAATACGATGTACCTAGAATAAAAATTACTATACCACAATTGGTAAAAATAATGAAAAGTGAAGTAATTAATAAATTAATTGTAATCCGATCCAACCTATCCCTTGCTGTCCTCCCTCCAGCGATGCTCTAAGCCGAGGTCCGTAGGGAGTGCCCTTAGCGCGTAGTCGCTTAGTTTATAAGTTGTTTGCCCTGGCTGGAGGCCTTAATTTACTGAGCCACTCGCAGGAAAGTGCGGTTAAGTAAACGACAGCCTTCTAGGCAGACCTGCGAGACGCCAATTAAAAAAAAACTTCTTTATGGCTAAGCCAAAGCATGAAAAAATGCGCTCAAATAGTTCAACACCTCATAGCTTATCGTAAAATAATCATGAAACAGAAAAAGAAAAGCACGTCCAATTTGCAAATGACGTCAGTAGTTACTCATAGCATTATGCAAAACAGCGTAGTTCCGCTGAAACGCTCACGTAAGCGCTAAGGCAATCCTTACAACTTTTTATTTTATTACAATTATAAGTCTTAGATGAGAATCTGTCGGTCACGCATCTGAAATGCAAAAAGTTTGTAAACATAATACATAGGTCTATAATATATAGTAAATGTTGTCGGTCTGTTTGTTTCCTTTTCACGTCTTAACAGCTAAACGGATTTAGATGAAATTTGGCACACAGGTAGACCATGCCTTGAGTTAGGACAAAGTATAAAGTATACTTTTTACCCTCCACGTGGGCGAAGCCGCGAACACAAGCTAGTATAAAATAATATATCAAAAATAGTACTGAAGATTAGTCTGAATCATCTCTCTTCACTTATAATATTTGAAGAACGTAAACCAGAATATTTGGAGATGTTCTGATAAATCTTAGTAGGTACGATGATGTAATGGCAAGTGATTAAATTAATCATGTTTACTAAAACCAAGCTATTTTGAGGATTTTTTTAATGGTATTTTTATATATCTGTATTTTTAACCTTAGCTGTATACCCACGTACTTCTAAATATTTTAATTGCAGCTAATTGCCTCATTGCTAAATTACCATAGTAAATAATCTTAGGTAAAGGACTTTAGTTCTACTTTAGAACAAATCCTATCACAGGTAAGTAATCATATCATAGAATAGGACAAATCCTAGATATCATGAAATAATGTGACTGTGAGAAGAGGATGTTGTAGGCCTAGTAGACTGTAGATTTGTTGACCATTTTCTATTTTGTTAAATTCCTGGTACTTGTTGAAAGGTCTACTACATTGTACTCCCATACCTTTTAACACTGTTATTTGAAAATATTGTAAAAGGCAATAATTTTTAAAAGAGAGTAACCGTGGAGTTTCTTTTCGGCTCTTCTTCATAGGAAACGACCAATTGGAACCGTGCACCTAGCTTCTGATAATTCATAAGTGCCCATGTAGGTTCATGTGAGTTAAATATTTTGATTTTGATTTATAAAATTAGCGGCAAACTGCCTCTGCCTGCCGTCCTGATAAATAATCTATCAGTTCTTCAAAATGTAGGACCCCGAAATAAAGAATATAATATTACATTTCTAATATTATTTACCTGTACAAAATATCTAATTAATGCTCCACAATCTTTGATAAATTGTTCTTAATGTTTTCTCCTCAAGTTAACGAGCTGTGCCCACGCTTTTCGTACGGGGTAAGGATCTTAGCGGTACCAACATGATGTGTACCGGGACCGTTATAAGCCACTTATTGCCTGTAACACCACCCACGTGGTTTACTGGCAAAATGCAACGGCTATTTGACCTAATATATTCAGTTACACTGATGCTCTTTCAAAAAGAACCATTAAACATAGTTAAAAGCAGACTGCTAAAAATTGGTCCTTCAGTCCTAAGAAACTTCAATATCTAACTTAACTTTTGAGAATAGTTTTGCTCAGTCGTAAGCATTCGGTATATAATACTTAAGTTAATTCTTCACAATATAGTAGAAGTTAAAACGTAATGGAATCTTAAAGCTGCAATTAGGACTCGTAGGACCAAATCATGCGGCACATATATTTATATCCTACCGTTATACAATTTTGCCGATTTCGCTT
This sequence comes from Dryobota labecula, assembly GCA_947523025.1. Taxonomy (NCBI): domain Eukaryota; kingdom Metazoa; phylum Arthropoda; class Insecta; order Lepidoptera; family Noctuidae; genus Dryobota; species Dryobota labecula. The sequence goes on from OX383306.1 coordinate 16,539,817, forward strand.
CACGGTAACCTCTCGTGCTTTACTGTCGTGTGTAAGCCCATGTGTTGACCATAATGTAAACTATGAGAATATATTTAACGTTATCAAAGTGTGTTCGCGTGAGGAATTCATAATTATTACATCTAGGTGACGTAATTTTATGCTCAGCGTGGTCGCAGTGTCAAGGTCCAAGCCGTTTAATTATCATTTTGCTTTTAATGCACGTAGTTTTTGTTACAAATAATTCATACGTAAGGAAAGCTTAATACAGTTCTGGAACATAAGTCAATAAGTAATGGTATTGTAAAATTCTGAAAAGTCAGTTTCTGAAAGTGTGGCCTTTGTGGAATATAATTAGATTACTTTAGATCTAGTCGTGAAAATCATCAAAATCTCGCCATTCTCAGACATTAGGACCAAAATCCGTATCCAGTGGAGAAAGTACCAAAGTCTTCACAGTCTGTGGAAGCTAGTAAAATTTAAACAACGCCGACGCCGTATCCAACTTTTTACGCAAAATCAATATTTACTTCACTCACAAATCGTGCTTCAGCTACTATGTTGATCCATAAACATTTATTACGTGAAGTATTACGAAACAAAGCCTCAACTCTTTAAAAGCCTATTGATTCTTCGGGCTTGGCATTAATATTTTAACCAGGGTTGGGTTAGACGGAGGTCGACACAATAAAAGCCAAGGTCGTATTAGTTAGGGCGATAACGTTTGAAAACAAACTGCTTGGCTTTAGTAGTATGAATGATAAGAAAGTTAGGAGAATTGGCGATGGACATGTTTTCGATGGCCTTGGTGATTTTGAGTATACTCGTAATGGGACTAAATGAAAATTTGATCACATTAAAAATATTTTAGTTTTTGGCCGAGTAAAGGGTCTGTTTCTTGAAACTATATTCCAGTAAGCCAAAAGTAATCTCGCTCTTGGTGAGATGAGGATGAGAACTAGCACAGGAGCCTGGCGATTCGAACACAAGGTACAAGCAAAGAGAGGCATATGCGGCTGTGCAGTGTATGATTTATCACTTTGGGTCTTGAAGTATCTATTTGTTTCTTCCTACAACACAACTTGAATGTTTTCTTTAAGTGCAAGAAGATGGATCACTTAACATGTAAATAGGACTAACAACTTAAACAATGTGATAGGATTAGATCTGTCTAGAAATTCCTTGATCGGATGAAGCCCTGAAGCCTTAGCAAAATAGCAGAGCGATCGTACAGATGTGCCGTCAGTCGGAACGTTGCAACGAATACCTATTCGTGATAGCAATAATTTGATACGATGACTGTACGAGTGTACGTCGCTTTTTTAGTAGCGCGCGAACGACGACCGGCGATCGACGCACGCCGCGCTCGACTAAAGCGAACGAATTTTGGAATACGAATTTTCAGTTTCGAATTTTAATTTTGGAGTGCAAGTTATTGTGTGCCTGTATTAGAACAGTGAAAAGTTTGTGTTGAAAAGTTTTTGTTTGAAAGTGCCAAACATAAAAAAAAGAAAACTGTATTCCGATTTTATCTGTATTTTACAATGCCGGTTTAGGCTTATCTGTATTTTGTTTACTGATTATTAAGAATTTACAACTGCGATTACAAGTCGAGATATTCGCACTAAGAATAGAAGTTAAGAAGTTAACTGACGACCTTAACCAACATTTTATGATTAATGTAAAGGAGAAAAAATATCATTGAAACCAGTTCGAAAGCATTGCATTATTGCTAGGCGCGTTGACGAATAGGTTTTGTAAAACAAAACAAAATTACTGAAAATAAAACATTAATTCATATTGTAGCACTTGAATTGCTCGTATGTCATACAGTATTTTTGTTTTGTTTACATGTCCAAGGTTGTCTGAAACGAGTAGTTTTTGCTATGTTTGGATATCATTTTGAAAAGAAGCATGAAGCGAATAGGTTGTTTCACCGTGTTTAGTCGCCAAAGAGGTTTCAATAGCTATGCTAGTTATGAGGTGGAAAACCGGCTGACCGATTTTTTAATCATACATAATGAGAAACAGCTGTTTTATGCAACCGATAAGTCGAATACATTCGAATGAATTTGATATTCGAATTACTTGGTATCGAATCAAAGAGTTTTAATTATTTTTAGACACTTTTGTACATGGTATGTTGATTTAATGTGCGACATTGTATAGATTGGGTCCAATATACATATTTCAACATAGTAAAATTTATAATAACCTAACCAAATTAAAATATGAATGAAATGTTATATTTAGTCAATAATGCATTAAATCGCATACATAGTACCGGACATACAAGATACCTTGTCTTATGTTTCATATCAGAAGGAGTATTAAAATTAAGATATGCACTTATATGTTATCAGCTTTAACCGATATGTATTAGGTATTTCTCAAAATTACGTCAACATCTATTAGATATATATAGCCTTATAAATAACTAGAAATCACTAAAACAATTCAAAGTGACATGAAAAATGGTCCTTAGGTCCAATAGATTCGAAGGACCATTTTTCTTGAGAGTACATAAAAATCGGCTTATCCTGAAAAGAAAAGGCATAACAATAAAATTCGTATATTATGTAAATAAATGAAATGAAGTACAAACATCGTTTAAATAATTTATAACCGATCAATTTAATAGATACTAATTTGAATTTTTCAGAAAATTGGTCTGGACATGCTATGCCTTTAGTTTAATACTTACTAACTATTTCAGTATTGATCGTTTCGTGTTAAACATGAATTTAAGAATCCATGATCAATTCTATAATAAATGGTTTCAAAGAAATTTTAATAACGAACAAAATTATGCTCAGGCGAAACAGTTTGCCTATGTAAAAGATTTCACGTTTTCGCTCTCGTAGACTTTTTCGAAAATTGGACTATGTTCTCTAATGCGTAAATGCTCTAAGTGTTGAATCAACTTTATTCACCTATTCAGTTTCAATGTCAAGGGAAGTCTTACTCATATAACTTATAAGCCTATACCTTGACATTTATTTCTACATGCGTAAGAGTCTAAACAAGGGTCTCTGTTGGGTTCGGTGTGATTAATCATTTCTGTTGAAGTTATTACTTTTCAAGATTATAAGCCACTACTTAGTAGCACTTTTTGTGTTTTGGGAAATCCCCTATAAATGAAAACGAGCTATAGCTAGCTATATTAGGGTATTATGAATAAGGATATACAATATAGGCCTCTGTTCTTTTCTGCCAGTCTCCATGACTTTGTGAGTCCCTCGTCCAGATCTTTTCGGTCAGTTTGACAATATCGCTAGCCTATCACACTTTTGGGCATCCCGGTATTCTTAATCCTTACTTTCGCCATCATCTTTCTAGTGCGTTTTCTGTTCTATCTCTGCTTTCACAATACATTACACTTAACCTGTGTTTGCATTTTTATCTTAGCCTTAATCTTCATTTAAATTCAAAAACAAATTGCAATCGGTTCACCTTGTACCCTTATTTATTTAAATAGTCATTGCATAATTACGTCATTGCCTGTCCTTATTTATAACGTTATGTATGCCATTGTTGTTTTCCGTTAATCCGTCTGCCGAACGTGCTATGTCAATTACCGAGTTGTTTCCTCAATTCTCATATTCAGATGTTTATAAAGTTCCATTTGAAATGTGCTTTCTGATTGCTTCGACCATTAATGTTTTTTTTTTTTTATGTTGGTTTTTTTTTAATGTATTTCGATGAGTTTTGACTTTTTAGTGACATCACAGACTGACAGACTTAAAGATGGTTTGTAAATAATTATTTTCCTTGAATTTGTTCGTAGAACTTTAAAGTAGTTTATATTGAAACACGTTTAAGGCAAAAAGACTATAAATATACTTAGATAGTCAATGTTTATTTGTATGCCAAACGAAGCAGCCTCAGCGATCAAGAGGTGGGTCATTGAATTAATGAAGGTGACACAATAAGTACTGTAGGGGACTGAACACTATGCGGTGAATAAATCTCTGTAGCTCGTGCAATAAAGGATAATAATTCTGAATAATAAGTGAGTAATGCTGTAAAAATAATTCATGTTCTTCTAGATAAGAACAATAAGTCACCTTTAAATAAGATGCAAGTGAGGTCAGCTTAGAATATATGATTAATTACTATAAGTAACGATGTCGCAAACGCAATGAATATATTCTCTAGCAAAGATGTCAAGTTCAACCATCCGGTCTTTTCATACTTCGATTACATAATACTGTTACTAATATAGAACGTCCCTTTCCGTAAATATAACGGAAGGCGTGACCCCATTTTAAAGTTTACCAAAAATATTCCCGAAGTAATCTTTTGTTGCAATGACAATGTCGCTAGCTACTCGTCCGTCCATCGTATGAACCATTCAAGATGCCATTTGGCAACCAGCTCCAAGATTTGGTTCAGAACACGTGCCAAAACCACTATTTTTACACCTACGACATTTGTCGCTCCAAAACTCAATTAAATGATATTTGCTCTTCGATAAAATGATAATTACTTTCTTATCTGTAAATCCAGTGGGTTATTGGAATAGTATTCGAGCGACTATCGTCGTTTCTGCTTGTGACATATGGATTATTTTTGCTTCTTATTCGTGAGTTTATATATTTGTTTATTTATTATGTGTATCTGTGTGCTTGATGTTCGGATGTTATCCAAGTTCGTGTCTTGTTGTATTTTGTTGACGCTTCTTAGTTTTATTAATGGTTTTTACGCGTGCTTTGAATTCTGACTTAGTTTTGCTGAAACATTATCAGTGTTTTGTGATTGTGTATGTTTTTATTTATGATTACATTTGTAGTCAGTAGGTTAGTAACTTCTAATGATATGAATGATTCCAATGTTTATGTTGAATAATTTACATTCACATTATCTTAGGTGTTGATTGTGACATTATATTACATAAAAGTTAATACATGCATAATAATCGCGATACGACTTATATTCAAACTCACTCACATCCCATTATCTGATTCAAAGTCCAAAAAACTACGAATAGTTCAGCTTTATTTCTATAAACCGCAAGGTCAGCATGATAATGATCAAAAATCTACCTTCCATCATCATCACCTCTCAATAGAACTGCATATGAAATGTATATTCGTTAACGGACCGTTTCAAAACCAAGGTCGGTTTGGGCATTTCTAATGCGAGCTTACTGAAATTGTTTTTAACGCAAGGTTGTCGCGTGTGTAATATACATATTGATTCAATTTTAACGAGTACGCCTGTGTTACGATTATTAGACTATTTTCTTTAATTAAATAATCGAGTAACAGACTAGACATTACTGAAAAGAAATGTAACAAGTAAGGACGTCTGAAAACCTTATTTACATTCGATCAATACCAAACAGTAGGCGAACCGTTCTTAAAATTTCAAAATTCATATATTTTTTTTACTTTTGTTGTCCTACGTGTAAAAATATGTAAATATTTCACTACAATTTATCGTTCGGTTCTATACAACTACTACAATTTTTTCACTCCCACACGAATGTCTGACACATCAACTGTTATTGCGTAAAGTAACGAAATAACTGAAGCTTTATATTTATTGTTTGTAAAATCATTAAATTTATAGCTACTGTTTAAACTTATGTAGGTCAATGAACTTATGAAGCAGAATATAACAACGACTGAAATTACATTACGTTTTGTACACGCAACATCTAAACAAGAACTGAAATGAGTTACATTGATCCAGTGAGTTGAAGCGGTTCGAGTATTTAGTTTACTTTCTTTTAATTAGCTTTAGTTTGATTTAGGAGCTCGCGTTTCGGGTCTATCGATCATAATGCTGGAGTTTTATGATACGATCTGTAGGCACGTCAAGTCTACATGTACTCATGTACGTGGCGGTACTGAAATGATCAACAAAGGTATAAGTTACCAACTCTATGCCAAGTATTTATTGTAGGGTAATGCGAATATTTTTAACAAACAAACCATGATTATTATAAAATAAAACAGTGGATAATGATTACTTTTCAAGGAAGCACTCTCAAAGACCATGACGATTTAAAAAGTGGAATTAAAGATCAAGCTAAAATTAAACTTGTTTTGAATACAGGTATGCTTGTTTTAGCAGTCAACTATGATAAAATACAAGAAGTCTTAGAAGCTAATATATTAATATTAGGTTTAAAGAATCTTTATTACTCATAAGAACATGATACAGTTCACTTATATGAGATTTAATTTTTAATACAAATCATCGTCATCTGATGACGGAGCACATATACATACACACATACACATATTCATATTGACAGTAAATGCTCTAAAATCCGTAACAGTATGAGTGGTTCACAAATCAATGTGACTGATGTAACAATTTATCTCAAGCAAACGTTAAAATTTTATTCTTTATTTCAAATTCACACTTATTCCAATGCGTTAAAATTCCAAATTGAAATGTCGAACTGTGGTAGGCGATTGATTTTGTTGCTAATCTTCTGACAAGGTAAACATAATTTTTTCGCTGAGAAACACTAATTATGTTAGGCGTGAGGTGTTATGTGATTTATTGCCTACAAATATTTCGAATATTTTAGTTCATGCTTATATATTTTGCAAATAGATGAAAGTAGTTCCGCAAGGTACTATTTTAAGGCCTTTGTTAAAAATACTATTTGATCCTGCCCACACTTCGTAAAATAGCAGTATTTTATTCAGTCATTGATGTATTACCATTTATCTTTCAAATTACACAGATTCATTTTCTGTTTACTTTTTCAAGCATCTAACAAGGTTGGTACATTAATAGCACAAATAAACAATTCATTATGCTTAGTCCTACCTTTACAATGTTTACGTGTAAGAATCTCATAAACAGCGCTTTCTCGTTTACGCTCTGTTTACGTAGAAAATGTTTATTTTTATACTCATTTTATACATCAATTGATTTCTGGATCAAAAGCGATTAACTTGGGGAAAGTAAGCATCGTTTTGGATACTTGCACACGAAATCTCATTAATATTAATAAAGGTGAAGAAGGAAGGAAGGGCTTAATAGGGAGCTGTCAGTAGGCAAGACAAATAATTATTGTAATTGTTGGTTGAACAGTTAGTAATAATGTTGTTATTGTGGCTTGAGGGTTTGATTATCATGATGAGCAATTAGTCGGTAATCATCAAATTAGACCGTAATTATTACTTGCATCAACTTGCACAAGTTAATTAATGAAAACGAAGACGTTGCCTAAACAGCCTAGAACGAAGATGAGAGATGTAAGTTAGATAGAAGACAATAACTCATACTTAGGAAGGCCTTATTCTAGGAATACACGGATATAAATTCTGCACTCTTTTCCAACTCACCTGAAACAATAAATACGGTATACGGTGTATATTAAGTACGGCTTCACATATATAAATCCAAGATATCTAAAAATATCGATGCGCTAGTCTTCACTTCACTTATGGAACACTGATCTTCCATTTCCATTGATTAAGTCTACACAAACGTACGAACAGTACAACGCTCTTCATTCATTCAAACAGAGCGGAAAATATAAATAAACTGAAGTGTATCCCATCGATGCTCAAAATATTTATAGAAATGTGAAATCGCGATGTTCCTAGTGTTTTTTTCTAAAGCGGCCTTTGCATGATGATGAATCCAGTCAACAAAGACTATAGTCGGGAAATAGTCCCTAGACTGCTCTAGAGTGTATTAAAACGAGAGCTTAGTTAATGATCATGTCATAGCAGCTAACCCCAAATAAAATAAGGGCAGGAGGATACTGCTTGAGAAAGCTTGTCTGGTCAGCTGGTAGTTTCGATTGCAAAAGCTGAACATTAAAAAATCAAAATCAAAAGTCATTTATTCAAGTTTGGCTGAGAAACAGCACTTTTCGAACGTCAAAATTACATAACACAGTCCCCCAAAACTCCCGCCCTTCACCACTTCCTAGTTCTTTATCTGGGAAGAAGAAGTGGCGCAACAAATTCCCCAGCATCTCATCTGTCTGTTCAATTAGAGTGTCTGCGATTTATTAAAGTGGTCTATGGAAGGCCCATGTTTAGTAGTGAATATGGGCTGACATTGATCATCATCAACATCATCCTCCTGCCATTATTTCCTGTATTCCTGGGACCCAAAATTCTGTGGTCACCATTACGACCACGAACACGCGTTTTCATTCTGCAGTATTTTGTCCATCAGCTCTATAAGTCCCTTAACGTGTCTACACTGAATGTAGGTTAACTCGAAGTGCGATTCAGTGCTTCCCTTAATCCTGACTGCCCACGTTTTATCTACCGTGTTTTGTTATGCACTTCAACAGAACTGTAGCTCCCAAAATAGATACAGCCGTTAAGATAGATGCTTCCGCTCCTTGCTTGTCGTTCTCCTGTTGTGTTCTATTGAACTTTATTACTGCTTTCGTTATGCAATTCTTTTGTTACTTTTTTGTTCGCATGTCGAATTTGAACTTCGAATATGTCATGCGTCGTATTTTATTGAACCTTTTTTGTCAAATGAGGTTTCAATCACTTGTCAAAATATTGGATTACTGTCATCCTGTATGTAGACTATGGGATCGAATAGTTTTGATACTTTTTCTTTAACTTTTTTTATGCCATCATACTTTCAATTTTGGCAACGTTGCCTCCTCTGAGATTACCTCATGCCATAAAGCAGGCGCCTCAGTGATGTGTATTGTAATGTGCTATTACTTAACATGAGTTTATTTTCGTTCACTACGATACACCTTACTCATACAACTAAATATAGCACTTACTAAAGTGGTTAGCTCGTACCGATAAATATTTACGTTACCACTAATCTATGAGTTAAACTAAACTCTTCAATAATGTTTATATTGTAAATAAGTTGAGAGATTTTTATTTGTAATCGATAAAATAATGATTTGTTGGTAGTAGTCAATTTTTTTACTACGATTTAGTGAGTTTTGATGGACGATCTCTGATTATGGATAGCTGCCAAAGTTGGCATATTGCTTTTTATCGTTTTCTAGAAATATTTTTCTGTTCGTCATTCATCTTTGAATTTGGATAATATTGGGGTACGTCATGCTTAGAAATATGGCATCAAAGATACTGTATTAAAATCAGAGATTGACCACAAAGCTCTATACATCAATCAAGACATTTTAATTTACCTATAATAGGTGGTAAAAACCCATCCATTGAATCGATTTCGCACACACATCATATTCATAGTGCAATCGCCTTTAGCCGGAACTTCCGTAACTTGAAACGTTATGGCCCTAATACGATTCTGAATGCAATGAATTTCAGGAACGGAGTAACTTCAAAGGTTTCCTCTATTTAACGAACCCATTTCATTCTTGTAAATTAATTATAGGAAACTACAACATCACATTAAAGTTCTTACTAAAACTAAGCAGGAAGAAAATATGCCATAATCTTTCCAATCAATAGTGTTATTACTAATTCACTCATAAAACTAGACACGCGGTCTGTCAGTCTTAAAAAATTATTAGGTTCTTCAAGTTCCTTCTAGTTTTACGAACACAAGACAATAACCTTTTCCACTGAATAGTAGACAGTGACATGATATACAATTAGTTAGACCGAACTTGACATTTAGACCGACAAACAGCTGTTACTCATATACACACAATGAATTACAGCTCCGATCATCATAATCTCAGCTTAGAACTAGGATTCAATCTCCCGACTGACAATCAATAAATATTACACTGTACCGGTATTATTTCAGTCAGTGTGGGTGAGAAAACTACAATACAACCATACTCTAAGGCCCATCGTCCATGACATTAGTCAAAGTAACTCAGTTAACCAATGGGTGGCCAGAATGTTACAGTACTAATATTTTGATGGCGGTCCGTTTATATGGCGATAGTTTTTATTGGTTGCGTCGTGGCGTCGTGTACAGATCGCCATTGAAATACTTGTGCTGTGACATTCTGGCTACTCATTACAGATTTGAGCTAGAAACGTTACTTTTAAGTAGCGTGGTGGACGATAGGCTTTATTATCTGCTCAGTTACGCCTACACTGTAAAACCTCTTTGACGTACCGTTACGGGTCTCTCTACAGGTTGAAATTGAAAACATGCGACAAACCGAAATGGGAGATTGTACTTATCATTATGAACAACTTTTACTATGTGACCAAAGCTGCAATCGCGAAAAAAATATCAGCATTTTGACGAGTTATGCGAACATAAATGTAGGGTACAGCTGATAATTTTTTCGCGATTACAGCTTTGGTCCCTTAATAAAATATGTTCATAATGATGAGTACAATCTCCCATTTCGGTTTGTCGCATGTTTTAAATTTCAACCTGTATAGTCTTGTCCTGATCATTCTACTCACCGAGAATTGGATCGCCTACGTTAAGTAGACCTTAGTGTTCATTTTCTGCTATAAAACTGGTTATTTTGTCTTTTCTTACTTTACTGTACCCGACAAGGTCTATAAAGATCTCTCAATCTCCTCTCCTTATGTTTAGTGTGATTTGAAAAATAAAATAAATGTAGACTGCAAAATAAATCAATCGAATTAAGCAGTCTGATATCCAATATATTCCTCCATTCATCGAGATTACTTAAATAGATATATAATATAAAGATGATAATTATATGATATAATGATGTTATCATTATAGAAATCAGCGTATAGATAAAGTATTTAATGGTCTTTTATAGTATAGATATTTATTTTTCATATACATATTATGTATAGATAAATTATTCAAGTCTTCTATTCAGCCATGTTCTGTCGTAATCTCCAAGTATCTTGTTTATACCTAGAAAATACATCGGAACTCGACCATTAACACGATATAACGCTAATCAGAAAGTGTCGGTATGCGTCACGCACTGAAACAAAACTGCAGTACTTATATTACTATTATAATACTTATTGCCTTATTTGTAGCTAGTTTTCTATCGAAACATACATTTTTGTAGCTACTACGACATATAAAGCAGAAATGTATAGCATAAAGGTGTGTCCTGCAAGCGAAAAATGAAATTTCTTCACCCCTTGTAGGGGAACGTGACCTACAAAATCATATTTTCATGTAAATTGCATTAATATAAACTGGATTCACAGAAAACTAGGCGTTACGCCTGTAGATTTTGCAAAAACGTCGCTTCTGGGAGTAAATATAATAATTATAATAAACAGTAAAAATATACGTAAAAGTTACAAAATAACACCACATTGTTTCCAAAATACGTGTCATAGTGTCAAGATTACCCGGGCGTCGCACCGGCGCGGCGGGATGCGCGCGCAGCGGCCTCAAATTTTCCTCCGTAGTATTGAATCGGCCAGTCACTTTTCCTAACCTCAAAATCGAACCCCAAACAGCTGTTTCGTAATTCGTGATGAAACAACCATGTAATTAATGAAAATTACCGCACGGACAATCGCACGGGACGTCTAGACGCTTCGGATGCCATTACGAAATTGTTTAAATTTAGAATCCGGCGATATTTTTTTTCGATTTACGGTTTTCTTGGCTTTCATTCAGTTTCCAGCCAGCCGGGTTCGCGGATAGCTGTATTCATTTTAAATTGACTTACGATTATTGCATTAGAAAACTCTTTTGTTGTTGTTATAAACTTATTGTTTATAAAATTTTCTTTATTTTCTTTAGCTATATTGTAGGTTAATTTTGTTAGTCATGATAATAGTTTATGTGAATGTTATAACATAAAGTGCAGTGTACATTGTGAGACATGTATGTGTTAAGTGAACCATAAGATACTATAGTGTTATTATAAATTGTGTTAAAATGGAGGAGGAGTACGAGTATGACTTCGCGTACGAGTGCAGGGTTGGTATTCTACTACATATTGGTCTTTTTCTCGAAATATTTGTGCCTTATTTTAATATTTGACCCAATATGCGGACAATGCATTAAACGCACGTAACTGCGCATTTTTGATTATTCAAACAAGTGAACGATACTTCTTGATACTTTCGAATACACAGTACCTAAATACATTTATTTTTATTGTCTTTTCTTTTGTTTTGCTCAGTAATGTTGGATTTATTATACTTTACCAGAAAACACGTCGCCAATACGTTGCGAAACGATAAAACCACTTGGCAGTCGATAAAAGTGTCAAATAGGTGAAAAATTGCGTCGACAGATTTTTGTACCATTGCTCCAACATTTTCGGTTTTTTCGTCCAATTTTAACATTTACGACTTCATGTCAAGCAGTCCAAAAAATAATACCAGTCCAGAAATCGTGTCCTTATATGAAAAACACGAAATTTTGCAATACTAACTTACTTTTGTGCGGTCAATTACCTCGGTTGAACCATCGATGTTTCGAAGCCAGTTTTTGCGACAAAATGCTTTATTGTCGGCTCTATCAAAGCCTAACTGTATAATAGAGGTATTTTAAATGCATCATTTCCTGTTATCATTTACATTGCAATGCCTTATTCTCGAGTCAAAGATAACATCATCATTTTTGTTACCATCAATGCCTCTCCTCTTTACGTACTTACCGAGTTATGACAACCTGTCATTGTCCCAGTGCAGTGCAACGGTCTCTTTTCATACATTGTTCACCACGCTCGCTTAATGCTAGGCGATTATTGATAATTTTCATTTAATCACTCCACATCAAACCTTTAAGCCCCTTTCACAGAATTCTATATAAATTGGTCCTTATGTCCGGTAAGAGCACCATTTTAAATTACATCTTAAGGCGTTATGATCCGATAGATACCGCGCTTACTAGTTTTATTGAATCCTTGGGAAATATAAAAAATGGTGTTATAAAAACCTGTAAAAAGGATATATCTTATTTAAGGATCTGGCAGACATGCAGTCGCTTTTAATAACTTGATTAGATTAACTTTGCTGCATAGAAAAAAAATCTCAAACCCCCTACCCCCTTTTCGTAATGTTTAAAGCTACAAAACAGGCTTTTGAAAAAAAAATATATATATAAATTAAATGGTAGTAAGATTGCTTAGCAAAATTCGCTGAGTTTATCTTGATTAAATGATTAAAATATTTTCTACGTTTAAATACCTTCCAAATGCGCGAGGCAACTACTCGCGACTTCGCGAGCCTACTTCAGTCTGCTCGAGCGCCGAATCATAGCGCCTTAATTTGATTAACAAGATCGGTAGCGATCGATAAATCAATGATTGATGGAATAAGATCAAGAAAATCAAATTATAAGCCATTTAACATCTCCATTACCGTTTTTATAACTGGCAAGATATAGATCGAGAAAAAAAATAAACATATCATCGGTTGTCAGGTCAGACGTTCAATTGGTTTATCTATCATCGAATATTGAAAACTAATTGATATATAATAATAATATGGACAAATTGTCTCATAAATATTCATGATATTTTTACTGCTTGATGATTATAACTTTTCACTTGTTGTAAATTATTATGACAAAAATAAAGCATTTGTATAAAATGTCAAAACCGAGACTATTGAATCGATTTAATCAACCTGTCATTCTGAACATAAGCCAGAATGATTTCTTGAATAGTAAGCAAATTAAATTTTATATTGTACACGGCTACATATTAAGCTATAAGTAGGTATCTAGTTTAAGCTGACTTCTCAATGTACGAAAATTATATACAATGCGAGATCAGCTTATACTGGAAATGTATAGCTTAATATATAGCTGTGCGTACAAAGTAATTGGTAATATTTTATACACTTTGAATGTATGTACCTTTCAGCAAGGCCATTAGACTGCGCATGCAATGGACTGCTAGTCATGTGAATGAAACTCCATTCCTTGCAAAAGTTTTTGAATTTATAGCTAGAATAATTTGTTCCACTATCAGAATATAATTTATCAGGTATTCCATGCCTACTGAACACCGATTTTATTGCTTCAATAGTACTATCTGCTGTCAAATCTGAGACCTCGGCTATTAAAATAAACTTTATGATCATAACGTTTAATTAATTCTTACAATTTTTAATTTATGGCCATTGGCTCAAGATCTTCGATCGCAAATAAAAGGCAACTGACGTTTGACAGTTAAATGACGTTTTGTTTTTTTTTTTCAGCGTCTCGTTGAGGCGATGGCGCCTCGGTCGGCGCGGTCCTTCCGCCAAGAGTTCAATATGCAAGATTTAACCACAGAACATACCTACACGACGTCGCACTATACCACAGAAAAGTAAGTGATTAGTATATATATAATCATGATATTTGATGCAGTTGACAACTAACGGTAGAAGTTGTGATTGGTTTTTTGCAAGACTCGTAAATTGGCAGATACCTGTCTTAAGAGCTAATAAAAATGTCAGTACTATCGAACTAGTTATACTGTACTGAATAATATTTTTTATTAAAACCTACTTCCTGTTAGAACCGTTTTTCATCTGTTTCTACAGCTTAATTAGGGAATTAGAAGTCATACAAATAACGGCGTTTAGTAAATAGTAATAATAAAAACTAATCAAGCTTTCTTCCTAAAACCAGATACGTCAGAACGTCACAATCAACAGAGCTAGACGGTCAACCAGTTGTAAAATCAATGACCAATGGCAAACTAAACTCACCTAATTATACAACAAAAACAATCATCACAGAAGATGACAGACCTGACGTACGAAAACTTAAAAGAGTCCACAGAATGTATGAAGGACCAAACATTATTGAATCTAAAGGTATATTGCATCCCGAGACGAGAGAAATACTCACTGTAGGTCAAGCAATCAGCATGAGGATACTTGACGTAAGAACGGGAAGATTATTATCTGCACCCGACACACGACAGACGATGAGCATTGAACAAGCAGCGCAAGAGGGTCTTATAGACCCAAAACTCGCTGCAAGATTAACAGGACCGTGCGGCATGACCGAAGACGGAAACGAAGTCACATTATTAGAAGCTATACAGAGAGAACTATACGATGCCGAACAAGGACTCTCAGACCCAGCAGAAAAAAGAATCAAGGTAACTGTTGAAGGCGAAAAGTCGACACAAGGAATGAGTATCTCGGATGCACTAAATCGCGGACAGGTTGATCTACAGAGAGGTCTATACAGACTCCCTAATGGAACCTACATCAGCATAGCCGAAGCCTACCAAAGAGGCTACCTTATTTATAACGAGATTATCAAAATAAAATCAAGCGCGTTGTGTCTGTCTGACGCGATTAGTCAAGATTTAGTAGATAACAGTGGTTGGATTTTGGATAGAAATTCGGGCGATAGATACCAGATTGATGTTGCTATTAAAAACGAACTAATCAATCCCAACATTAGGGAAGTAGTTGATCCTAAAAATGACACAAAAATAACGCTTGCTGAAGCTATAGAGAAGCATATTATTAATACTAAACATTCGAAATACGTACATTCTATAACTAAAGAGAAACTAAGTTTCAAAGAAGCAGCAATCAAGCGGTATATTTGCAAACCTATGACACTTAAAGACGTCTGCGACAACAATCTCATGACTAACGATGGTAAGATTCTATCGCCAGCAAACCGAGCTCCTTTGAACATCCTAGAAGCTATTTCCGCGGGTGTTCTTGATAGCGATAACGTTAAATGCATCACCAACACAACGACAGGTGGTCTTCTAACACTTTCGGAGGCGTTAGGCGCAAAAATAATTTTACATGACAATAAATTCCGCGATAACCTAACAGGAGAAATATGTACCATTCCGGAGGCGGTAGACCGTGGACTAATTACTTCTGTTTCTCAAAGATCTATTTTCGATATAGACGGTTTCAAAGATCCAAAAACAGGAGAGTTCGTTTCGTTCAACGTTGCTCTCAGTAAAGGCAATCTTAAATATGTAAACGGAGAGACTTTCCTGAAGTCAGAAAGTGGAGACTGGGTGTTCCTAGAAGACTGCACTAAAGTGTCTTTAGTTAGGGCTGAGGTATTAGAAATGTTTAATCGTAAGATAGGAGTGTATGATAATGGTAAGGAATTGTCAGTTTTAGACGCAGTATTCAAAAATATTCTTGATCCCAAGACAGGACATTTGTTAGATTCTACAACGAAAAGGCCTATTCCGTTTAACAAAGCTGTAGAAATTAATATGATAACACCTGAAGGCGCCGCTTTACTCAATTCGCTTTTGAATATTACGCTAACATTACAAACTGTTACTAAAACAGTAAAACGGTACGTAACTGTAACAAATACAAGTGCAACACAAAGATCTGAAACAATAATTACATTCGCGGAGGCAATAAGGCGTGGTCTCATTGATGAAAATACACAAACATTCACTGACCCGACCACTGGAACAGTGTTCCCTATACAACAAGCCTTAGACGAAGGCTTATTAGGCGTAGACAAGAATGAACCACGCGTCGTCCATATATCTGACCGAGTAAGTAAGAAGGACTTGGTACCAGGTCAAGTTGTTGAACTTAAAATCACGAAAAAATCATACATCAAAGATGTCCCCAGTCCTGAGGGTAAAGTTCAAAGGGACAGCAGTAGGCCAGAAACACTCAAAAGCCCTGACTATACCATGCATGAAACAATACAACCCCGCGAGGGGCTAGTCCAAGAAATTAGAACTGTAACTTCAAAATCAGTTGTTACGGAACCTTCGGTTACTTCTATGACCATTAAAAAGAATACGATTGAATTGCCACGCGGCGGCTGGACGTTAAAAGAAGCTATACAACAAAACCTTTTCGACCCAGCTACTGGTATGTTTATAATCCCTGGCACAGACAGAGTTTTAGATCTAGAGGAGGCTATAAAACTTAACATTATCAATGGTGACTCAGCAAACGTTTTGGAGCCCAAAACTAAAAAAGAAGTACCTTTAGATCGAGCTTTAGAATCACGTATTATCGATAGTACGGGTCATTATAAACACACCACGGAAATAATCACTATGAAAGAGGCAATTGAACGTAGATTCATTGTTTTCATCACAATGACGTCAACAACACATTCACAAAAAGTTATTACCATCACGTCTATAGCTGGTATGCCCGACAAGATGGAAATATCTGAAATGTACGATGCTCCTTCCCACGAAATTATTTCGGAAGATCAATCAGCTTTAGAACCAGTACAGGTTACACCTGGAGTGATATTTGATCCTTCCACAGCTTTGGTTATTTCCACCTCGACAGGTGTTTCTGAGAACGTTTTAGAAGCAGTAGAACGCGGAATGTTACCTGCGAATAGCGTCAAAGTTATTGAGCCTCAAACAGGTAGGGCTATATCGCTGAAACAGGCTGTTCAGCACGGTATAGTGGACACGAGAACGGGCGAATACACAGATAAGACAGGAAAGAAAATAAGTTTAGTAGATGCGGCTAAAATAGGCCTAGTTACGGTAGTAGGAGCGCCGTTAGTAGCAGCATCTAAAATCATTCAAGTTGTTAAAAGCACTATGGTTGTAGACCCACAAACAGGTGAAAATATACCCATGGAAGTAGCCTACGAAAGGGGATTAGTAGATCCAGTAACTTACAAAAAATACGAAGAATCTCTCAGGGATAGGACTCCAGAAATGGAGGTTACTCAGGAAATTAAGACGTCAAGTACTAGTAGTGTAACCTATTCACAAGTAACAACAACAAAAACATTACCAACAGAAACTACTGTCACCGTTGTAGTTGACCCAAAAACTGGGGAAAGACTGCCCATAGAAGTAGCATATGAAAGAGGTCTCATTGACCCAATATCTTACAAGAAGTATGAAATGTCGATCAAAGAGAAATCTCCTGAATATGCTCAAAGAGTCATTAGTTTACCAAGCTCAAGCGGCGTTACGTTTACTCAAGTATCTAGTGTAACTACACCTGACAAAATGGTTACTATGGTAGTCGATCCCAAAACAGGCGAACAACTGCCTATTGAAGTCGCATATGAAAGAGGCATAGTAGATCCTATTACCTACAAAATATATCAGGATGCTCTAGCTATTAAACAACAAGATATCTTAATGCAACCTGGCACCGGTAAAATAGTCCCAGGGACAAGCACAGTTACAGTCTCACAGGTCACTAAGCCTGTATCAGTAGGCGCGGCAGTTTCTGAGGGTTTCATAACCGTAGAAGCAATCCAAAATAGTCTTTCAGCTGACAACAGAAGAGTTATTGAAACTACTATAACCACTGATAAATCAAAAACGAGGCCGACTGATGTAATACAAATTCATAAGACTTCACCAAGTAGTAAGCCTAGGTATAAAGTAAATATTGGTAGGGAGCAAACCCCCGAAGGACAAGTTCTAGAAGCAAAACCTGTAGTATTACAAAAACTTAGGAAACACGTGGTCACTCCTCTCGAGGCTGTCGAACAAGGCTTGATAGACAAAGAAACAGCTACTATTTTAGAAGCCGTCAAAGTTTACAAAGATGAGAATGGTTCACCAATTAATCTTGAAATAGCAATTGAAAAAGGTTTAGTTGATGAAAACAAGGGCCACATTGTTGACCCCGTACGCGGTGATGTTCTTACAATCAAGGAAGCTATAAAGAGAGGAATACTAGATGTTGAAGGTCAGGATGAAGTATTAATCCCGTTAGCTAAGAGTCTTTCCATTCCAGAAGTTTTGGAACAAGGACTCTTGGACCCAGTCACTGGAAAAATAGTTCACCCTGAAACTGGAAGCCTGTTGACATTAAGAGAAGCAATTATTTGCGATATTGTTGATCCTTTATCTAGCATTACCATCGCGCCTGGTAAGAAGATAACATTGGCTGAAGCTATTGAAAGAAACATTATCGATAATGACAAAAATGTAGTCAAAACTACTGACGGTCCTCTTGATTTCATATCTGCGGTAAACGCTCAGGTGTTTCCTGATTCTGAAATCAAGCCGGTCATTGATATTCCACCAGCAGCGATGACACTTAACATTGCTATTCAAAAGAATCTTATAAACCCACATACTGGAGAAATGAAACATCCTCTAACAGGTGATATGACACCAGTGGGTCATGCTATTCAAAAAGATTTGATTATGGGTATTCCTTACCCTCAAACATCGGAAACTATAACACTCGTAGAAGCTTTAGATAAAGGAGCAGTAAACTTGAAATATGCAACGTTTACTGATCCCAAGACTAAGGAAGTCATTCCTTTAGACAAGGCTTTAGAGCAAGGTCTGCTGGCTATCAAACCAATGACAGATATGCAAGCAACCGGTGTTGTAACCACAATCACTGAAACGTTCACGTCTCAGCATACTGTTACAACTAAGATGATCGAACTTCTTGCTGACTACGTACTTGTGAGTTCAAACGAGGTGCAAAATACAAAGACAGGTGAAATAATATCTATAGACGAAGCTCGCCGCCAAGGTATTGTCAGAGATGAACAGACAAGCAAAGAACAGTTTATCACCAACGACACGAACATCAGTTTTGAAGATGCGCTGAACCTAGGATACATTAATATTGAGACAGGCACATTCACACATCCTAAAACTGGCGAAACTGTTACTATTTCTGAAGCCGTTACCAGCGGGTTATTGAATACAGAAGTTCCATCAGAGTCTGCTAAATCAAGTCCTCAAAAACAAGTTTTGGAAATGTTAGACCTTAACGAGGCATTTGAACTTCTATTTGACGAGAAGACCCAAAAGTTCAGAGATCCAAAATCACCTAATAAAGTACTTACATTTAAAGAAGCTCTTGACAAGAAGATTATCAATCCTGACTCAGTTATTTACAATGTTGAGGCTGGGAAACCAGTTACTCTTAGAGAAGCACTAAATACGGGATTGATTGATAAGAAGACTGGAAAATTGAAAGAACCTAAGACAGGCAAATCGATTGATATTAAAAATGCTGCCAAGATGGGCTTGATTGCTGTGGTTGCTGCACCAGTTCTAGCCGGCATGGCAGTTGTGCAAGGAGCTAAGGCAGTAACAAGCAAAATTATGCAGCCTAAACAGGAAAAAGCCGTGGAATCACCCAGCCGTATTGCCACGTCAGAGAAAACAACAAGGTATGAACCGGATGAACTAGACAAAAATAAGAAACCGGTAGGCAAGGATAAGAAACCAGTACCAAAAGACACTGGTGTTCCTCAACCAGCCAAACAAGACGATAAACCTCAAAAATCATCTCCACAATCACCATGGGACAAAAAACCATCACCGGCAGCTGCAGATAAAACAGTAACAATTGACAAGAAAACTGTAGTCCATGGTAAGGATTCCTCGAGTAAACTCCCGGAGAAATACGAGTTACAAGACGAACTAGTTTCGAGGCAGGACGCAACCGAAGCTACTGCTACTGAAATTACTATTGAAAAGAAAACTATTGTATTTGGTAAAGATTCAACACCTGAAGAAGTTCCTTCTAAGATACAAAAAGAAACCCAAAAACCTAAACCGGTTGAAGAACCCAAACCTGATACCAGTAAAACAGTTGTCAGTGAAAAGACTACTGTCGTGACAAAGTTGCCGAAGAAACCGATTGAATCAGTTCTTAAAGATCTGGACAATCAAACTAAACCTGCAATAGAAAAACCTAGTCCAATTAGAGATATGGAACACGTCGTTTTTGAAGAGAAACCAGTTTTACACGAGTACATAGAAACTTCTGCTGGTGGTGAACAAATTATAACAGTGACCGAGACTAGTGTAACTAAAACCGTGTTTGATACTGCAGAGGAGCTTTCACCAAAGGAACCGCAAGATCGTTTGCCTAAAGATGAATCTAAACCAGATTTAAAAGAAAAGGAGAAGACGCCAACAGGTGAAAGCAAAACAGTTGTTCAAGAAAAGACAACAGTAGTTACTTCTTTAGGTCCCGAGGTTCATAAAGTTAAACCTGGAGATAAGCCAGCATCAGCATCACAGAAACCAGAAGAGCAAAAACTAAAAGCTGATTACGACCATTTTACGAAATTCGACGATGGGCCAACCATTCAAGAAATACATGAAATTACTCCAGATGGGCAAGAGGTTACTACAATAGTTAAAACAACTGTTTCCAAATCCGAACCTACTACTACATCAGAATACTTTACTGAACAGAGCAGCACAGTTATAACTTCATCATCGTCTACATTTACTTCAGTAGAAGTAACTCAGAATCAATCAACTTCATACCAAGTAGTTACAGAAGAAATTAGTGGACCTATTGACTTCAGCGAGACTGTTACACAAGAATATCAGGTCACTGAAGCTCCAGATGAAACTGACGATATTCAGACACCCAGACAATACCAAGTGTCTTCAGACAGCGAGAAGGTTGTAAAACCAGTCAAAGATAGCGAACTACCCAAAGGTTTTACGCCCACTGACCCAGAAAAAGTAGCCAAAGAACCGAAAGCAAAACCAGAAAAGATAAAGGATCAACAAGTTCCAAAAGATACATCACTAGAGTTTGGTGAAAGGAAAGAAGAACTTGAGAAGCCCTTAGAAGTAGCTCCCGGTGTTATATACGATCCCAACACTTCAGTTGTTATTTCTACTAAGGAAGGCGTTGCTGATAATCTATTGGAAGCTGTCAACAGAGGTATTGTACCCGCGGAAACTGTTAAAGTAATTGAACCAAAGACAGGCAAAGAAATAACTTTGAATGAAGCTATCAACAAGGGTGTTGTTGATAGTAAAACTGGAGAGGTCAAAGATAAAACTGGTAAGAAGATGAGTATCGCAGATGCTGCGAAGTTAGGCTTGATAGCTGTAGTTGGTGCGCCAATCTTAGCCGCAGCTAAAGTAGTTCAGGTTGTGAAGAGCGCTGTCATTGTCGACCCTAAGACAGGCGAGAAGCTTCCTTTAGAACAAGCACGCGAGAGAGGTCTTGTCGACGCTAATACTTATAAAAAGTATGAGGAAATGATCAAGACACAGACTCCTGAAGGAATAACAACTGAAGTATTAGACGTTACTACAGGTTTGACCTACTCTGAACAAGTAGTCGAACATTACACTACTACGCAAACAACCACACGTCCAGGTGAAATCGTAATTACACAAACAACAGAGTTCACCAAACCTGTTGTTTCAGAAATTACTACTACCACCGTTGAACAGAAATTGACAGAATTAGGCAATACTACTACCACCGTTGAACAGAAATTGACAGAATTAGGCAAAACAACTCCGATTACTGTTCATGATGGCAAATCTGTTTCTGCTATGCTTATCGATGCTGAAAGACAGCCTTTGAGAGTGATTGAAGAGATAACGGAACAAAATGTAACTAAAGTAAAGACCGAACCTGTGAAACCTCTTTATGAAAACATTCAATTAATTGACGCGATTGCTCAGGGTAAAATCGAACCTAAGGTTTGTAGGATAATTGTAAACGGTGTCGAGTCACCGCTGACCGTGCAAGATTCGTTAGAACAGGAACAAATAAGTAGGTTTGCTCCAGTTGATGTACTATCTAAGAACTGTGTTGTAGTCAAAGAAGTGAAACCTAGTTATACCGTTGCTATTTCTCAAAGAATTACGCCGGAAGAGTTATCTGAAATGGGCGTATATGATATCGAAAAACAGATATTCTTAAATCCAGAAACTGGAGCGAAGATTTCTTTCGAAGAACTCGTTTACGGTCTACAGATTTTCGACCCAGAATCTATATTAGTCAAAGACTTAGGATCCAAATCAGATGATTACATTTCCTTCGATGAAGCGATTGCTAGGCCGATAATTGACAAAACAACAGGCCACATGGTAAATCCTAAGACTGGTAAACGCGTAACTTTCTTAGAATGTGTTCAGTTAGGTTGGGTAGTTGAGAAACCTGAGGATGTCTCTATCACAGAACAAGTTACAATAGAATCAGCGTTAGAACAAGGGTTATATAATCCGAAGACGGGAGAAATTAAAGACGTGAATACCGGAGCGTTAGTACCTATAGGACAAGCCATCGAAAAGGGACTGGTTGATCAGGAATCACTACTAATTAAGGTTCCCCGTACTAACGAAGTCATCACACTATCAGACGCTATTGAACGTAATATTATAGAAATTCATGAGGGAGTCATAACCATTATAGAAACGCAGGAAATTATTGAAACATCTGTAGCTATCCAACGTGGATTCATCACTGTTATTCGTAGACCTATTTCCATCGCGGCGGTCATTGACAATGATATGTATGAACCTAAAACGGGAAAAATAAAGGACAAAGTAACTGAGCAATTAGTTACTGTAGGGGATGCGGTTGATAGGAATATTGTACATCCCACCATCTCTGAAATTAAGGACACTGCAACAGAGAAGTTTATTCCTCTTTCTGAAGCCCTTGAAACAAAACTTATTGATCCAGAAACTGGTAAAATTAGGGACAAAAAGACTGGTAAAGACATTCCATTAGACGATGCGTTAAAGAAAGGATTGGTCGCAACGAAGGACGTAACATTCTCTCTATTTGATATTATAGAATTAGGATATTATTCTCCTGAGTCCGGAAAAGTGATGAACCCTAAAACGGGGCAATTAATTACATTGAAAGAGGCTATCAAACATAAACTAGTAGATCCATCTGATGTCAAGATCAAAGATGACAAATCTGAAGCAGTCATACCTTTCGATAAAGCAGTTAAATCGGGACTGATCGATCTAGAAAAGGGTGTTATTACTTCTCCTTTATGTAATCTTAAAGACGCGTGTGACAAAGGATATCTGCTTAGTGACAAGAAACCTTGGACGTTACAAGAAGGCCTGGTACAAGGCTTCTACGACCCAGAAACTGGTCTTCTGACTATACATGACGTGACTATGACCCTTCAAGACGCGATCGAGATCGGTAACATCAACCCTGAAGCTCTGACAGTTAGGAACTCTGTTACTGGAGAAATAATTTCATTAGCGGATGCCATTAAAGTCGGTATCATTGATTCTAAGGAAGGAAAAGTTAGAGATCCTATTTTCGGCGACAAGATCTCCCTTACAGACGCTTCGGAACGCGGTTTAATTGTACCAGCCAAACGTAAACTAAGCTTACCAGAGGCCGTATTCAAAGGATTTTACGATCCTAAAACTGGCAAGTTCTCTAACCCTCTTAGCAAAGAAAAGATACCTACTGACAGGGCTATTAAGAAACGTTTAATTGATCCACAGTCCACGTTAGTACACGCCGCTGGTAAAGTAATACCGTTCGAGTTTGCAGTAGATAGGGGCATTATTGATAGTAGGACAGGCACAATTAGGTTAGGTGACGAGAACATTGATTTCCGCGAAGCTTTCGAAAGAGGAATCCTTGTTGAAGTTCGTAAACCAATGTCTCTCATTGAAGCACTTGAAAAAGGCGTTTACAATGAAATCACAGGACTTTTCATGGACCCACAGAGTGGTAAGAAATATACTCTGGTGGAAGCAATTAGGATGAGCTTGGTTGATGCTCACTCCGTTCACATCTTAGACAACAGGTTAGGCAAATGGGACAAGATTACTTTACCAGAATCGTTAGAAACTGGAGTCATTGATGACCAAACCGGCAAGATTAGAAACATTAACAGCGACAACGAAGAGATCAGTCTCCGTAAAGCATTCGAAATAGGTTTGTTAGTAGATAGTAAGGCGCCTATCAGCCTTCAACGTGCATTACACCAAGGTTTGTACGATGACAGCACCGGTAAAATTATCGACCCGGCTACAAACCGCAAGATCACCTTGCATGAGGCCATCAGAAGGTCCATCATTAGTCCAAAATATCTTTGCTATTTCGACAAGAAATCCGAGAAACCTTTGTCTTTGGGTGATTGTTGTCGCAGTGAAATTATTGATAGGAGAAGTGGCAAATTCCACGAGCCAGGTTCTGATGGTCAGATTTCTTTGTCTGAAGCAATGAGCTTAGGTCTCATCGTTGATATTGAAAGCGCTGGATTCACTCTCTATGAAACCTTAGCCATGAATATGTATAGCATAAACGAGCTAGCATTTATACATCCAGTTTCCGACAGGCCAATCTCTCTAAAAACGGCTATTGCTGAGGAACTGATTCACCCAGAAACGTCATTAGTAAAACATATTCCAAGCAGTAAATACATTAAATTAAGCGAAGCAATAGAAAATGGAGTTATCGATGATGAAAACAGCATTTACATCTTACCAAACGGAAATCAAATTAACCTGCTAGACGCTAAACACCGCGGACTTGTAGTAACAGCCAAGAAAAATTTGAGTCTCGAAGAGATCATTAGAAACGGTCTTTTTAGAGCTGATAACGGTAAAATTGTTGATCCTAGTACAAATGAATTCATTGATATCAACAAAGCTATAGAAATTAACCTTCTAAATCCCGATCTTACTGTTGTCAAGGACAACTTCACAAATAAATTCAAACCTCTACCCGCCGCTATTCAACAAGGTGATGTAGACGTTACCAAGGGTAGGGTCATTGACACAAAGGCCAAAAAATCTTATAGTTTAGATATCGCTTTCGACAAAGGTCTTCTTGTTACTGTTATCCAACCTATAACCTCCCAAACTGTAACTAGGAGATACGTATCAGACTCTTCAGCTTCTAAAGAACCAACTCTTAGAGAGTTTACATTAGACGAAGCCATCAAATATGAATTCATCGATCCCGAAACAGCTGTTATCAAAGATCCTCATAAAAATAAATACATTCCATTAAAATTAGGCATCACTGAGGGCATTATCGATAAAAACGCAAAAGGTTCGTTCGACACACAGAATAGGGCTAAGACGCTTTGCTTCGTCTTTGAAAATGGTTTGATAGTGTACGTCCGCGAACCTCTAACGTTTGAGCAAGCGATTGAAGACGGTCACTTGAACGTAGCTACCGCTCGATTTACCGATCCACATTCCAACGAAGTGCTGTCAATCAGAGACGCTGCCGCATTAGGCTACATAGACTCAGACACAGCGCTCATAAAAGATAATCTCAAGAAAAGGCTCGTCAAACTCCCCGAGGCATTCCGTAAAGGCCTTATGGATGCTGAAAAGGGCAACATTCTAGACACAGAGACCTCTAAACTTAATACCTTAACGGCTGCCATTGAAAGCGGGCTCCTCATGACTCCTAAGAAGAGCTTTAGCTTGATAGAAACCTTGAACTTCGGTATTTACAACCCAACAACCGGAGCGCTTAACGATCCATTTATTACCACAAGTGTGATGGACAGAAAGAGGTTGAACTTAGGTGAAGCGATCGCACAAGGAATCGTAGATCCGTCGAGTACTGTCGTCAAAGACCCAGAGACAGGAAAGATATGTCCATTGGTACAAGCGATAGAACAGAAACTAGTTGATCCCGTCGAAGGCAGGCTCACCATAAATCCAGTCAAATCGATTAGTTTGGACTTAGTCAAAGCTCTGAAAAAGGGCTACTTGCTGCCAGCAGAAACAAGGGTAAGTTTTTTAAATTTTTCTTTTGTCTTTGTGCTTCTATCGAGCAAAGGTGTTGCTTTACATCTTCCTATTTCCATTCTTAGAAGGTGGTCTCTATCTAAAGCGTTTGGCTTAAACATTGGCATGGCACGACCCACCGGACCTTAGTGTCGACTTTCGGGGTTGTTGAGCAAATCTGGTGATGTCACAGTTTTATACATTGTGGCCTACACTAATCGATATAACATACAACATAATTAGACTTTTAAATAAATAGATATTATCTTTCAAAGTAGTGACAGCACTTATACATATTATATTATTCACTTACATTTTTGATTCCAGTAAGGTTAGCTTTCCACTTCTTTAGACGAGAAATTTAGCTTAAAACGTAGTGTAAAACTTCAGTGCCTTGTGTTGTCCTTAAATGCTTATTTTAGGTTAGAGCGCTCATCAATCGCTAGTTTTTCGCTGAAGAACTAGCGATTGTGAAGTGTGCTTACCACATTGTACTAAGGCTCGATGTATGTTGTTTTTTATTTCCAGCCGTTGCCTGCGATGCTAAAGAACCCTTTTGAGCTAAATCGTGAATGCTTGCCTGTGAGGGATCATATTAACGACGATATAGAGAACCATCACCGTTTCGCCAAATACCTAACCTCCCATTCACATTGTGCTAAGAATTTGAGGTCGCGATGGTGGGTCCGAGGGCCTGCCGACCTATCAGCTTTATTATGTTCGCTTCCATTAAAAACCAGTGTACTATGACTGCTGGTCCCGTTCCGTTTTAGATTTTCTTAGAGTTCGAACTCGAACGACATACTCATTCCTTGGAACCCGTGCTCACATGTTTTGGAATGCATGAACAAAGCTATGCTCTTGTGACGTTGATATAAGGCGGATAATCGCAAACATTCACAATATCGAAATGGTAAAACATTTTCAACACACAAACACGGAAGGTAGTATTTATTCATTATCGTCTTTATTTAAAGGATTCAAAGCTGGTAATATTTTTAGCTTACGTTGTCTGAAGAATACGACACAGTAGACTCATGTCGTTGGTTGTCATATGTTTTTAAATATTACTAAATTCTGCAATACATTCCTGCTATGTGAATGTAGTGCCTTCAAAGTGTTTAATAATTATGAAACGTATAACACCTGACACTCATTTGTCTGGTATGTCATATACTTAGTTTAACGTAAGCTAAACGTGTTAACAGTCAATGTGACTTCATTTCAATTATTTTTTATACAATTGATGTTTAACCCTCTAACGGTCTGTGTTTTCGTAGTACACTTTTATAAAAGGGTTTTCTGTAAATATTTTGTTAAGAAACCTTTATAAAGTTGTACTCACTGTGAATTCATTGAAAATTAAGGAGTTAAACGAAATGAATTCACATTTTTTATTGTATTTAAATGTAAAATACGTTTGACGTTTGTACGTGTAAATTCTTGACTTTAATACTTCGTTTACTTTTCAAAAATACTTTTATTTATTTTCTTACTTTTACTGTTCAAAAATACTCTTTCAAAGTTTCAGATTTCCAACAAGGTATTCTTTAACTTATTTTTATTCCTATTTTAACAAATAACTCTAATACAAACATTAATTTATAAGATAATATCGGAAGATGTTGATACCATAAGCGCAAATGTTTTACGCAAACATCAGAAATATTTGAACTGGCAACGATTTAGTTCTTAAACCGGCCGCAACAATGGCGGTAGTGTGTTTTGAGGTTATAACCTATCATCCTTTTTCACTATGCATGGGATGTTATTACGAAATCTCGATCCACACTACTAGACAAATATCTAAATCACTCTTTATAATATTTCTGACATTTGCAATATACTTTCACTGCTTGCATGCTACGCTTCGCATGATACTTTCTGTTAATCGTTCGCAACCTTCGGTCCTGTTGTGAATTTATTGTCATTCTCATGCTCTGTGTTACTTGGCTGTCTTTCGTCGCCTCTTGTTTGAAGATGTTTCTCGACTTCGCTTCCTGTCAGCGTAGATTTTTTTTTAAACTAAGCTTTTCTTTCAGGTTGTCTACTGGTCTGCATGAGCTAAGATATCTCATGGGGCATGTGTTTACGTTTTGCAATGAAAGGACGACTTACTATTAACTTTTTTAACTTGAGAATCAATGCATTAAAATTGCGACATTCCTAACATAATATTCATTGTTCGTAATTTTAATGCCGTAATTTAAATCAATGTAAATATTTTTCTATAGTTGTTTTTAGTTGCAAATCGTCTGTATAAAATGCCTTGATTATATTCGTCTGAAAAATGTCATGTACAGTTTCTAAGACGCATCTAAATGTTACAATCACTTGTTTCTAAGTGAAGCACAGAGTAGATAGTTATGCATTGTACAATTGCCGTAGTATAGATGCATTATTGAGCTCTAAGAGCAATGTAAATATTTATGTACTGTGTTATATAAATACTGATGTGTTTATTTTGTGTGTAGCAAGCAGTAGAAGAGAAATACAGGCTTTGCGATGAGACGTTGTCTAAGTTGCTGGAATGGATCGCGGTGGTTGAAGAAAGGCTTGCGAACCAGGAAGCTGTTAAGGAAGATATGGATGAGCTGCGTAACCAGATTAATATTCTGAAGGTACAGTTAATTTTTAAGTTTATGTTTGTTTCGTTAAGAAATAACCCTCTATATATAAGGCACTGCTTTCTGATATCTTGGCTAGTAAATCTGCTATAGTTTGACCGATACCTCTGTACCGCACCTAAGGTATGTGCGCGGTGAAATGGGGAGGCAGTGCAGGCCGCTCATTCGTCAACGCTCACGGCGGCCCGCCCTCCGCTCCCCACCTCACCGCGCATTCCTAAAGCCCCACCTTACACTGGTATCGGTCAAACTATATCACCTTTTGAAATTGGTGAATAAAATACCAAAAAATAATCAATTCACTAGACTTGAGATTTGTTAACAGATTTATTTGAATAGGCTTCCAAAAACCAGGGGTCAAGCCGGGGTCACAAATTTGTGTGGATAAGCGTGACTTAATGATTTTTTATAGTTGGATATAACAGAGCCCAGCAAAAAAAAAACATGTTTAGGGCAGAGCATTATATTAATTACTAATTTTTCATTAATAAAAATGTTAATAATTACTATAATTATCATTGTTTTAAATCTTCATTCATATACAATATTTGATTAGATCTTAAACATCCGCGACTGCGGATGTGAGCCTTCAAAAATCCGCATCCGCATTCACATCCGCGGATGTGAAAAAATCGGCATCCGCAACATCCCTGGTATGCACTATAATGTGATGAATAACAAACTAACAACATAATATTATTTCCAGCTGATCAAGGACGACTTGGAGAGTCACCAGCGCCAGGTGTCTGCATGCGCCGACCAGGCCAAACAGCTGCTCGTCTCCGGTGGAGATGTGCTGGCTCCTCATGAGGTAAACTTTTAATGTTATGGATATACGTGAAACTTCACTTCATACAATATAATCATCGTTCTCCTACCCTTATGCCAATTTATTTGTGGTCGGCGCAACATGTCTTTCTTCCATACTTCTCTATTAGTTCCCTTTCTAGCCATATCGTCAGTAGTCCACTCCCTTTCTAGCCATATCGTCAATAGTCCCTCCCTTTCTAGCCATATCGTCACGTCATACAATATGTGCCACATTATTACTATTGAGTGACCCAACAATTCTCAATACGACACAAGACATTCTTGAAAGTCTTTTACGGTACTCTACACCAGGGTTGATGATTTAAATCGCGATTCAAATCAGGTGATAAAAAAAAATCATGGAAAGCGTTCGGTGA
This sequence comes from Dryobota labecula, assembly GCA_947523025.1. Lineage (NCBI taxonomy): Eukaryota > Metazoa > Arthropoda > Insecta > Lepidoptera > Noctuidae > Dryobota > Dryobota labecula. The sequence continues at coordinate 16,569,852 of OX383306.1, forward strand.
CGATGACGCGAGTTCCATGATTTTTGTTCACCCAAAAAGTACACATATATACACAGTATACATATAGCTCATGGCAAGCGTTCGGTGACGATCGCAAACCCATAAGTTTTTCCCCTACCAAAAAGAGCTCAACGCGCCTAAAGAAGTTTTCACTTCAAAAATACTGTACAAAGGCGGACTTAATGGGCTTATTCCACAAATCCCCCATGAAAATCCCCCTTAGGAGGAAAAAAAGTGGAATCTATAAAAAAACAGTCTAGGATTCACCCCTGATAATCCCGCTTAGGGGGGAAAACTAGAATTGAAAAAAAAAAAAAAACTTTTTCCAAGATCCCACTGAAAATGATTTTTTTTACATTCGGGTTCAGTTTTCCCCACTGAGGGGGATTCTCTCAGGGGGGATTAGTGGAATAAGCCGACTTAATGCATGAGGCATGCATTAAACATGACAGGTGCAACATATGGGATAGATAACTCGAAAAAGAAAAAATAAATATATACTAATACATAGATACATACATACATATAAGCAAAATAAACAGTGTCAGGAGAAATAACGATTGGTAGGGGAGAAAACGAATCAGCGCTGGGGTGTTTCAGCCAACTTCTTACGAATATGTTCACGTGCCTTCACTTAAAATGATAACCAACTGGTTTTTAATGCAACAAAATCAACCAAAAAGTGTCAAGGGACTTCGCCGAAAAAACTACGGCGCACACATAGATACGTGCAATGCTATGTTTAACTACACAGTTCGGGTATTCCCCGAAATTCAAACAAGCGACTTGATATTGTATTTTCGTCCGGTCATTCGTGATGGATTAGTGATAGCGTGAATACAACAAAATGGCTGGAAGAATAAAAGACGCTGAATTAATGTCAATTTTAAGTTGTTGGTTTTCTTAATTTTTCATTGTTGATTTTTTACTAATATCGATAATTTTAAAGGAACTGCAATGTCGATTCTTTTTTATTTTAAAAGAAACCGACTTCCAAATAAAAAAAAGATTGGAATATATGTAAATAAATCAAATTAATTTGATTTAATTCAAATAAATCCGATTTCATAAAATAAATTCAACTATTTTCATATTTTTAAAATAAATCATGACTTTTATCAACACTGCTCTACACTTTTAAGTGACAGAGACAGCATAAAAATTAATGCCGACTTCAAATGAAGTTGCGTTTTACATTCTTCAGTAACTTCAATTACTGAAGTTCATTTGCAGGTGTCGCAACCACCACTACCACTTACAAGTTTTCAAACCTAATATCTCAAACTCAAATATTTTATTGAACTCAAACACATCGTTCCTCTCCGTTGAACAAATCTGAACGTTCTTCCATTGTCTATGAAACTGATTCATCTGTGTCGCGAAAATTCAGGTGGATCTATTATCTCACAATATACCTGAGTATATTCCGTTGCATATCCATTATTTCACCGTTACACCTGCACATTCAACTTAACCTTATATCGAGGACCTATTGTCTCACATAGTTCCTCCCCATTGAACATGTTCCTCTATTGTCCGTCTAACTAATATACCTGTTGTTTTCTCATTGTGTATCTCACTAACTCACCTGTATCACACCAGGTGGCGGCACTGGAACGTGGAGTGCGGCAGCTCAAACAACGCTGTGACAAGTGCACCGACAAGTGTGACAAGATGCTGCGACGATTGGCAGCCGCCAGAGACGAGCTTGGAAAGTTCGGGTTAGTATTACAATTTTATATTTTGAAGATCGTACCGTCGACCGGAAGACGTAGCGTCGGAAGGCCTCCTACAAGGTGGACCGATGTCCACTGATGAAAGCCGCAGGAATCCGCAGGATGCGGGAAGCACAAAACCGGTCGATGTGGCGGTGCTTGGAGGAGGCCTATGTCCAGCAGTGGACGTCTTTCGGCTGAAATGATGATGATGATGATGAATTTCGTTCTACGAATGAAAAAGTGTTCTACGATATGCTTTGTAACTATTAGGCATTAGAAGTTAGGTATCTGTTATTATATTAATACACCCAATCAAATAAATCTATACTAATATTATAAAGAGAGAATATGTGGATGGTTTATATCCGTAACCACAGCTCCTATTAAAAAAAAAAAAAACACCATTTGAAAAGTTAATTATTCCAGATGGACATCGGCTATATATTATGTAAATATATACAAAAACAAGTACTTAGTATTAATATTAATGAAAGAAATACTATCTTAAATTCATGCAAGCCTAGTACTTTTTGTTAGGTCGTGATCAGAATACTGACTTTACAGGTAAAACATACGCGCAAAGCCGGGGCGGGTCGTATAAAAATATTATTTAAAAAAAAATGGAAATGTTCAACAAACTATGATATACCAATTCTCCCTAAACCAAAGCTTATAATAACTTTTTTTAGGAAGATGGACGTAGTTGTTAAGAGCCTAGTGAAAAGTTAAAGTATAATGAATGCATCAAACGCTGAGCTTTCCTTGAGAATTCCAATATAAAAACTGTCCAGTATTTTATATTAAAAGTTTATTTTAAGGAAGTGAAGAAATTATAAATTACAGTAACCGGCCATAAATATTGCACATGGATTTTTAGAAAATGTTCGGCTTTTTGTCCGTCGTAAATCCATGTGCAGTATTTACGGCCGGATAATGTACTGCATATGTTTCGTAGTGGAGACCAATGGTGGCCCATTAGAAACGGTCGCGACTTACCAGTTATAGATGATACTAAAATCCTCCAAAACCTCAAATAAACTGAAATATCTCTTTCTCCCCAGCAACGAACTAAACGCGTTCAACACTTGGATGGAAGGCGCCTACCGCACTCTAGAAGACAAGGAAGCAGCCCTCTCAAAACTGAACTCCTTACCCGACCAGAGCGAGGACGTGAGAGAGTTTGTGTCTGACGTCATCGCGCACCAGGCCGACCTCAGGTTCATTACTATGTCCGCGCAGAAGTTTGTGGACGAGAGCAAGGTATGTAGAATAAACGAGCTTCATTTTTTTTTGGTTTAATGACAGAAAACAAAAGAAAAATAGGTTTATTTGACACAGGAACACGTGCATAAAAAAAGATAATTAAATCGAGTAGGTAGGTAAAAAAAAAACAACCGAATTGAGAACCTCCTCCTTTTTTGAAAGTCAGTTAAAAATAGGTCACAGCACAGCTTTGTCGACGTCTTGGTCGTCTAAAGGATGTTATAAGCCACCTAAACCGCCTCTGTGGTCTAGTGGTTAAACCACCTGTCTCAGATCCAGAGGTCCCGGGTTCGATTCCCAGCGGGGGCAAAAATTTCTGCTCGGTTTGGTTGGTGGTAGGGCTTGTTCTAAGTCCGCCTGGCTAGCTACCACCATCTTATCTAAGTCTGTCGCCAAACAACAATGTTAACAACATTTGTTGTGTTTCGGCAGTTAGAGGTAAGATAGCCAGTTCCTCTGTGGTTGAGGATTCCGGGTGAAGCTCGCTTCCATCTTCGGCCTTATCATCACTTACCATCAGGTGAGATGAAGGCCAAGAGCTACCCCGTTGCGAGTAAAAAAAAAAAAAAACCTACATGCTGAATCTCAGTGTTTGAGCCTACTGTAATTTGTTTTACTACGTTTAATTTTGATTAAACTTTTTATAGGAAACTTGTATTCTACGTTACTTTTCTTATAAAAAACCCCATTGTAACACTTAAAAATCAGTATCACGTATCGAAATATCCTTAACTTATTTAGTCTGGAAACCGAACAAAACACTTTTTTTCGGATAATGGTGCCGATTCTCTTGTACACCGAACTAAACTATCACTAAAATTCCTTACTTTTGGCTATGAGAATCTCATTATTTTAGCGATAGGACATACCATTTTCGAGATATAAGCAAAAGAAAAGAAAAAAGAACATACAGTACTGTTTTGGCGCCTGAAGTCGAGGTTTTGGTGTGAATAGATAATTAGTTCATGACAACAAATTTTATTCCACACCTTTTTAGTCACGATGAAAAATAGTCAGATTTAGTTACGACAACCAAATTTTAGGTGAAAACCGACAAATTTAGAATAGCAAAATTGCCATTTTCACTGAACTAAAAACTCAGTGCCATCTTAGTGCTGTCAAACTAAAATATTGTTAATTTGTGTCACTATAGTTAGTATTTTTGTCATTATTTTTGTACCCTACCACTGTTTTTATATTTAACCCAAAGGTTGACTGGTAGAGAATGCCTTGTGGCATTAAGTCCGCCTATGTACCACTATTGTACATGAAGTTTAAATAAATAAATAAATAAAAATAGTCAATTTCAGAACGGGAAATCGTCGTTTGACAGGAATAAACTAATTTTGGTGATTTTAGTCTAGTTTAGAGAATTTTGTGACAAGAGAATCGGCACCAATGTTTGATTTATTACCACTTTAGATACAACGATGTTCCGTTATAATTAAAATATTACGAAACTAGCTGATGCCCGCGGCTTCGCAGGCGAGGCTTTTTCTAAAAAAAAAGTAGCGTTAGTTACTCCATATAACATCAGCTATCTACTAGTGAAAGTCCCGTCAAAATCGGTCCAGCCGTCTCGGAGATTAACCGGAACAAAAAAGACAGACAAACAAATTAAAAAAATTGTTATAGGTACCGGATAAACTTTGTTTTTGACATTACAAACAGACATTTCAATTTTATTTTTTTGTATTGATTGATGTGTTTTATTATCTTCTCTTTTATCACTTACTACCAGTACTGATACAAACCATTTCGCTCCTCAGGAATTCCTCTCAATCCTCAACGAGTACCGGACCTCCTTACCATCCCGTCTATCACACGTCGCACCTCGCAGTGAGAGCGGAGTGCGTGAAGGCGCGGGCTCTGCACGCAGACGTCACGCTGACCTGTGCGCACGCGCACAGCGGCTGCAGGACCGGCTGAGGGGCGCCGCTGACGTCACTAGACACTACCATGATGCGCTGCAAAGGGCTGGCAGGTGGATTAGTGAGGTATGTACTAGGCCAGTGTTTTTCAACCTTTTTCATGGTGTGGCCCCCTTAGTATGGAAAAATATTTCGCGACCCCCTACCCTTCGCGGTTTCTAACTTGGAATTCAAGTCTGTCACTTTGGTTACTTTTTGGTTAAGCAGAAAAACAGAATACCCACAATTAATCACAGAAGCTTCGAAGTGTTTGATTCCATTTGGAACCTCCTACTTGCGCGAGATGATCATCAATGGTTCAATTAAAAGGCAAATGGAGAAATCGCCGAAAATTAGAGAACAAGTTAATCGAATGTGTAAAAAAAAATTGGCTATCGAGAAATAGGCGCAACCATCACAATAATGTAGATGGGTGCGTATGTTCAACTTCATATTAATATATAATTCATGTGAGTACTAGGTATTTCTTGATTTGTATTAATCTAAGCTTATAATTTTAAAAAAATGTTAAGAAACGTAATATTTTGAATTAATATGATTTTATATTTATTAGCTTTAAATTTTAAAGTAACAGCAACCTCCTTAAAGAGGCTTGCCGACCCCCTAGGGGGTCGCGACCCACACGTTAAAAACACTGTACTAGGCAATAAGGTTCTCCGGTTGTGAAAAGATACCCGTAACGACTTTCAAAGATGTACGAATGACAGCCGGGACCGACGACTTAACGTGCTTTCCGAGGCACGGAGGAGACTGTATGTAAATATGGTCACCCATCCATTGACCGACTGCGGCTAGCGTAGCTTAACCTGATCGATCGACCCGCGCGGATTTTATTATTTAGCCCCGAGGGGGTTAACGAGGGGTTTGACTACACGAACCAAATTGACTGCACGTAACCATGTAATTGAGTTTTCACAGCAGATGCAACTGTTTCAGGTGCGTTTTGCAAATGCACATTTCCGCAAATAAATGCAAATCTTCTTGATAATGATCATCTGTATTTCATTTATTTATTTTATTATTTATGTACACACAGTTAAATACATAGAGATATGACATACTCCTAGGGTAAGAACGAGTTACAGACGAAATTCATACATAATCAGAGCGAGTCATGCGTATAATGCGGTCTGCCGGGGCGTCGACATCGATGTTTTCAGTACCAGCATTTCAAAATTAAATAGGACTCTTTGTGCCTTCTTTTTTGATCACGTCAACTAATTGATTTCAATTCGCGCTGTTTAAAACCCATTTTTACTTATGATAATGTTTTAATTTTAACTCAAAATACTGTCTACCTTCTCAAATGTTTTTTGTTTATTAAGCTCTCTTCTATCTGTGAAAACTTGTAATTGGCCTTTATTTTTGTTATTCTCAATCGTACAAAAGTGTTTAGCTGTAAGTTTTCCAAAAACTGTAAAATAAAATAAAATAAAATAAAATAAAATAATTATAGTTTCAGTACAAAGGTACTGCTTATTTCTTAAGAAATTTCTTCCAGCAGACCTGCGAAAGGAGAAATGAAAAAGAAATGTAGACAATAGTATGTGAGAACATGAAGAGAATAATATGAATATGCAAAGTCTTAAACTAAAATATTAAATATAACATATACTTAAATAAAGCTAAAAAATATAAAAACATATATCTATATACATAAAATACTCACAGTTGAGAGGAAAGGTAATGCTCTTTTACTATATATTCATGATAATAACCTGTGAATTTTCCCCTCCAGATCGAGCCACAAGTACGCTCAGTACTGTCCGAGCCAGTGGGTGGCGAGCCGCGCGCCGTAGAATCGCAACTGTCCAAGGCTAAGACGCTACACAACAAGATCAACTCGCAAGGAAGGCTTATTGATAATGCCAGAGATGTAAGTAATTCACAGTGTAGTCAATTAATTTTACTTTATATTAAACTAGCTTTTGCCCGCGGCTCCGCCCGCGTGGATGTCGGTTGTCGCGTAAAAAAGTAGCCTATGTCCTTCTCCATATTCCAGGCTATATCTCTGCCAAATTTCATGACGATCGTTTCAGCGGTTTAGGCGTGAAAACGTAACAGACAAACAGAGTTACTTTCACAATTATAATATTAAAGTATGGATTGACCCTATTCTTAGTTATAACATCATCTATCATGTAAAATAATAACTTAGAGTTGAATTGCTTATTTGAAAGTAGTATTTTAGGATAAATTGTAATCAAGAATCAAGAAATATCATGTTTTTAAACGATAGTTTTTGTTTGCACTATACACCCCTGCCTACCCCGTTTGTGGTATGCAGGTTTGATATTAATTCATTTTCCATAATTATATATATATATTTTTTAATACTTAAAAATTCAAAAGTTCAAAAGTGACTTAGAGATGCGCGCGCGCATGCCAAATCACCTTAGATTAAAATTCTTCGGAAATCCAGTGATAGCTTAATTAATTACAATTTATGCAGCATTAATTGCAGTTTGTTGAAAATATTACACTAATTACTGTTCCACCATATTTTCTTTTGACAAATTCCAAAAACCAACTTTTTACCTCTTCCAGGCGTGCGAACAACTAGTTAAATCCCTAGAAGGCAACTTAACACCCTCGGAGATCCGCGCTCTGGAAGTGCCAGTCATCGACCTGACATCACGCTACAAGGATATCACGGACGCCGTGGGGTCCCGGTGTTCCGAACTGGAAGCGGCTCTGCTGCAGTGCCAGGGCCTGCAGGACGCGGCGGAGACGCAAGCGCACTGGGTGGGGCAGGCCGAGAGCCAGTTCAAGTGAGTACAATGATAATTTAGATATCACGGACCCCGTGGGGGCCCGTTGTTCGGAACTAGAAGCGGCTCTGCTGCAGTGTTGCAAAATGTTCACTGCATTAAATATGGATTAGTGTTCGCAATTTGTTGTTATTGCTAGACAACTACTGTTCGCTACAGTTATCGCTCGCTCGCTATTCGCCTTTTTACATGACATCCAAATTTAAAGTGACTGCCAATTAATAGCCGAGGAACCACTCGGCCTGGCAACAAGTTTGAATGTTTGTAACAAAACAAAACGCGTCGAATACATAACCTCCTTCCTTTTTTGAAGTTGGTTAAAACAAACATTGCTTCAGTAACAATCAAAAACCATTAAAGTCCCTATGAAAACCGCACACAAACATACAATAACCAAGTCTTATGTTTCAGGAACCAACAAAAACCAGCGTCCCTAATTCGCGAACGTTTAGACGAGCAAGTACGAGAACAACGCCTCGCCATTGGCGAGTTGGAGGCCAGGCGGCCAACGTTGGCCAAACTGTTGGCCAGCGCCCGCCAAGCCGCGCTTACGCCATCTAACGCTAGGATTGCGAAGAAACTGGAGCAGAGAGCTGATGATATTTATGCTAGGTGAGGTTTTTGATATATTTTGGGTGGCGATTTCATGCAATCTTATGTTTGCAAATTCAAAATGTTTATTAGAGGAAGATTTAAAATAATACGGTGTATTTTCTTGATGGTTAAAAAAACGATTTTTCTTAGTGTAATCCCTAGAAAAATCTACGTTATTATATTACTTCTCTTTGAAGTTTAGTTAAAAACGTTTTCGTATAAGTATTGGCAAGTTGGCCAACATCTATTTTAACACTATTTAAGTCAATACAACAGTGTATTTTTTAACAATTGTTCTACTTTTGCGTACCTTCAAAAAGTCTTAATTCATTCAAAATCTAAATATTTTATGTCACATAAACCTACATGGGCACTTATGAAACGTCAGAAGTTAGTTGCACGGTTTCAATTAGTCGTTTCCTATGGAGAAGTGCCAGCAAGAAACTCCACGGTTACTTTTTTTTTTATAATTTGCTTTTACAATATTTTCAAATAACAGTGTTAATAGGTATGGGAGGACAGTGGTGCCGATTCCCTTGTTCACAAACTAAACTAAATTTAAGTTCAGTGCATCTTTTTCTTTCTATTTCATTAAGAAAAGGACAGAAGATAAATTTTAGTTTAGTCCTGTCAAATTAATCAGCGCTTGACGTATTTTGACATAATTTTAGTCGGCAAGCTAATCACGTCTAAACTTTATGGAGTAGTGACAGGCGCTGATTAATTTGACAGGACTAAACTAAAATTTATCTTTTCTTAATGAAATAGAAATAAAAAGATACACTGAACTTAAATTTAGTTTAGTTTGTGAACAAGGGAATCGGCATCAGTGTAGGCCTTTCAACAATTACCAGGTACTTAACAAAATAGAAAAGTGCCAACAAATTTACAGTTTACTAGTACTACTTTATCACATTCACAAAATAGAAAAGAATCTATAAAAAAGATTAAAAAAATAAATATTATCCATTTAAATATTAGGCTGATAATTAACATTTTTAACCGACACATAGTTACAAAAGAAAACTCCGAAAACGCACACCATTCGCCAATTTATTGTTTGAGCTGACCAGAAGAAGTGACCCAAGAAACTCACTAGAAACTAATCTTAACCAATCTCCTCCCAACAGATACGAAAAGCTCGTGGAACGTTCATCAAAACGCAGCGAATTCTTAGACGAAGTATCGTCCGCGCTGGCCCAGTTCGCCGGGCAGGCGGGCTCGCTGGACGCGGCGCACGCGCAGCTACTGGAGCAGGCCGACACCAGGGAGCTGGCGCGCATGCCCGCTGAAGAGCTGGGCGGCAGACTGGCGCAGTTGGCCAATTACAGGTGAGCGATTCTTAAGTTATGCGTGCCATCTCAGAGGCAATAGTACATTATTGCAAAGGCTGTGAAATTGGCAATTGCAGGTCGAGTATGAGCTTGAAGGCCGACCCGTAGGCGAGGACTTCACTAATACGATACAGGCAATTGCCATTTCAGCCGAGTCATATCTAGTGCTTTTCTCAAAAGAATGCAGGAAAATAAAACATACTTTTTATATTATACATTTAATTAATTAATATTAAAAGTTACATTGGGGCAATTACTAAAAGAAAATGTTATTTCTTTTGACTTCGCTGGAAGCAGGTTTTCCATTGCCAATATGGCTTCTGATCTTAAATCTGGTGGAGTACAATCAATCTCCATTTCACTCTCTGAACCGTTGGAACTCATTTTAATTATTAAATTTATATTTTATGTATGTAAATAACAAATCAAGACGAATTTTCAGCTTTGCCGCCAATTTTCTATTTATCATCTGTGCCGAAAGGCAAACGCATTTATGGCTATACAGCCACTTGAACGCAATTTGTGCTAAGCAAAGAGACATTCTTTGGTATGCCAAGAATGATAAAAAAGACCAATCAAAGAGTATTTAATAACCCCAGCACGCTGTTTCATACACAATTGCTGGAGCGTTGTAATGTTCCAAATTCAAAAACCGCTCCTGCAATGGATTTGATTTTTTTTGTCCGTAAATTCGATACTTCGCGTATTCTTTTTTTGAAAATAATACCAATATTTCCATGCATGTTTGAGAAAAATCTATTTTTTATCCTATCGCAGAGACAAACAAATGCCGTTGTTGGAGGAATGTCTGCGCAATGGCAAGCAGCTGATCTCCAAGAAGGATGTCACCGACACACACGTTATTCGTGACAGGATGAAGGTAAGAATAATGCTCACAACGTTGATAGTAATTTTACTTAATAAGTAAGACTAAAAAGCGCCGATATTTAAAAACAAAAATGGTTAAAATCAACTATCGGTTTCAACTGCCAATGATTTACTGTCTTTCACAAAGGCACGCTTTTTAATTAAGAACATGAATTCTTAGACTTAACTGCCAAGTTTGTAACATTACAGCATGTCACTAATAACAATAATAAATAATGACTTTGTTTTAAGGCTCTGGAGAACCAATGGCGCGACTTCAACGCAACGCTAGAAGAGAAACAGAAGCTGTCCAAGCAGAGAGCTGACCAACTGAACCAGTATGAGTCGCTCAAGATACAAGTGAGTATATTTACTTTACATTATATTAATAGCCAAAGGGCAATGGAGAAGGCTATGCTTGGAGTTTCCCTACGTGATCGAATCAGAAATGAAGAGATCCGCAGGAGAAACAAGGTAACCGACATAGCCCGAAAAATTGCGAAACTTAAGTGGCACTGGACAGGGCACATTGCTCGCAGAACAGATGGCCGTTGGAGCCGAAAGGTTCTGGAGTGGCGACCGCGTACCGGAAGACGTAGCGTGGGAAGGCCTCCCACAAGTTGAACCTTGTGAAGGCCACAGGAATCCGCTTGATGCGGGAAGCACAGAACCGGTCGAAGTGGCGATGCTTGGGGGAGGCCTATGTTCAGCAGTGGACGTTTTTCGGCTGAAATGATGATGATGATATTAATGGCCTGGTTCTCAATCTCCGTATATGCACTATCTACTAGATTAATTGAAAAATTTCACAGAATTTGTATCTTTCGTTGCCAATAAAAGCATCATTCTGATACTACTATAAAGGTATGTGGAACAGAGTGTAAAGTTCACTCATACTCTATGGAAAAGGGAGGATCCTCTGACCAGACGGGTGTTGTGTTTGGTGGGGAACTCCATACTTACTCTTTTAAAATGTTAACATTATTTGTATACATTAATTATTAATTATATGTGAAGACGATGTACTTATCTAGAATAAAATTACTATACCACAATAGGTAAAAAGAATGAAAAGTGAAGCAATGACAAACAAACTAATTATGCGTTAGATACATGGTGTTCACATATTTACAAACATTGTAAAAGTAGATGATTTCCCTAAAATTTTAACATTTAATAATCTATGTCAGTGTGTGAGTTAAAATATATTAATCACAGAAAATAAAATTCATGTCATAATATATTATACAATTAAATTAGCAACCAATTTGATTTTGTTTAGAATAATAATCTCAACTTTGTTCTAGGTACTGGACTGGCTCCAATCTATGGAGAGCCGCGTGACTCGCTTGCAGCCGGTCGCCGTAGACCTGGACGTGATCAAGCAACAACAAGACGAGCTCAGACCTCTGGCTAAGGAGTACAGGGACTTCGCTATCACTATTGATAAGGTACGTGACCGATAAAATATGATTTCTTTGAAAAAGTTGGTAATTATTCCATACAAACGCAGTATGGTGATTACTCGTCTGTTTGACGGTGTACATTCAAAACGATAAATAATATCAATTTGTCTCGCCATTATCTATTCCTTTATGGAAACAGAATAGGAAATAAATATTTAGTTAGGAAGTCATGAGCGTCAAAACTCCCATATTTCAACACTAATTTTAACTCATCTTTGGACATAAATAAATAGATTATGTAGTATGAAAATGGCAAAGTAGAAACCGTTCAAGCATAAATAATTTATTCAAATGTTCAAAAAATATGTATATTTTGTGTATAAATATTAAGTGGTTTTGTCATTATATCAATACGCCCAAAGGTCTGTTCATAAAATGAAATCGCACATGTGTGCGTCATTAGCGTTGGTATACTATACGGGAGTGTGTATCCATGCGCGAGCTAGCTTCTTACTGCTCATCACAGTGTCTGTCCCTTTCGCACACGATGTAGGATGAAATAGCATGCATTTTGACCACGCCCACCGAATTCGAGCCATCGACTAGCTTCACCTAAAGTGTGAAAACTCCAACTGAAAGTGATTTTCTGGGAGAGCACTAATAACATACCAATTCTCTGCCATCAAACGGTATTGTGACAAACCGGCTTAAGGAATATATTCCGGGAAAAATTACAAAATCATTAGGATATTATAAAATTAGCAATTTATTAAAGAATTCCAGCGAAATCGACTAGTTATGTATAGCAGCGGTAACGACTTCCCATCAGGTGGACTGTTGACCAGTTTAACATCTCATTCCATATTAAACATTAATTAATAGTTATCTTAATCTCAGGAACTGCTGGTTCAAATTGAAAAATTATTTTAGTGTTGGATAGTCCATTTCTTTAGGAAGGTTATATGCTATTTATCATCACGCTAAGACCCTTAGGAGCCGAGCAAAACGACAAAAACTCGGAAAGAACGCCAAGTGAAAACGAAGTAATTGCGGGCGATGCGATGCGACGGGGTTAATTTATGGTTCTTTTACCAGGTGAACGAGGCTGGTGCGGTGTATGAAGCGTTGACTCGCGGCGATCGTGCCGACAGTCCACACAGAAAGAGGCAGATCTACAGCCCTACTAAACGACAGACACCAAGTAAGTCATTAACAAATCATTAATATTTCTGTTCATTTAAAACCTCAAACAAACTGGACAAACTGTCCAGTTAGGTAGGTCCAACTTCGAGAAAGAGGTCAAACGTCGAATCCGACTCGGCTGGGCAGCGTTCGGGAAGCTACGCAATATCTTCTCGTCCCACATACCGCAGTATCTCAAGACGAAAGTCTTTGACCAGTGCGTGTTGCCACTGAAACGTGGTCGCTCACAATGGGCCTTATAAGAAGGCTAAAAGTCATCCAAAGGGCAATGGAGAGTGCTATGCTTGGAGTTTCCCTACGTGTTCGAATCAGAAATGAAGAGATCCGCAGGAGAACAAAGGTACATAGCTCGAAGCATTGCCAAACTTAAGTGGCAATGGACAGGGCACATTGCTCACAGAACAGATGGCCGTTGGGGCCGAAAGGTTCTGGAGTGGCGACTGCGTACCGGAAGACGTAGCGTTGGAAGGCCTCCCACAAGGTGGACTGATTACCTTGTGAAAGTCAACCTTCACAATACAATACCTTGGGATTTTATTCTACATCTTTTTAATTTATTCAAATCTTGCCACCACGTTCATTCTAAGAAACCCATTATGTTATCCCCTAACATCCTGTGTTTGTTCCAGGCCGCACATTAGATGGTCGTTCACCATCCCCTAGCAAGGGCCACGGGCTCGTTAGTCCCGGCTCCACACACTCCACATCCAGCGGATTCTCGTCGCGACGATCCAGCCAAGATGGATTCCATCTTGAAGGTAAGATTGAATCTGGTCGAAATATTTTTACTCATTTGCTATAATATGAAATAATCGTCAATACTTTTTTTGGTCCTTTCTTGTTGCTTAAGGGGGAAGCGCTAAGATAGCCCGCGAAATTCAAATTTTCTTGCGATTTTTGCAATTTGCAGCTCATTGTCTGGGTGTATGTTGATTAAAGTATGATTTACAGAATTATAATCATTAGAATCAGTAATACAACTTAATAAGTTAGTAAAATCCTAAAAGTCGTGATTTCATGAAATAGTCATTCAATAGGATTATATGAACTTAGAGAGTTGTATTGATAATTTTTATGATTATAATACCAGCCTATAACTGTCCCACTGCTGGGCAAAGGCCTCTTCTCATACAGAGAAGACACGAGCATTGATCACCACGCTTGCTCAAGACGGGTTGGCGATTTCAGACTTATATTAACTATAAGTCCAGGTTTCCTCACGATGTTTTTCCTTCACCGATGTCAGTAATATCCAAGATAAACTCAGAAAGTGTATATGAATTGAAAAAGTCACATTGGTACTTGCCCAGATTTGAACCCACAACCTCATGCATGAGAGGCGAGGCCTTAACCAACGGGCCATCATGACACTAATTTTATGATTATAATTCTATAAATAAATATTTGATACGGCCGCGAATCATATTTAAATCATACATACAACCTGATACTGACATGCATATTGATAAAACGTAAGAAAAATTGAATTACGCGGGGTACCCTGACGCTTTCGCCTTAAGTACCTACGCAACTTTAACCAAATGCCATAGTCAAAACCCCGGGTTTACGAACAGAAATTCCATTCTGTAATTTGAACTATAACATATTTAGAGCTGCTTTTGTAAATTTAACGCAAGCAGCTCTGAATTATGTTATAGTATTGTAGTTAATAGAGAGCTAGCAGGCATTCGATGTAGTATATAAGTTTTCTAATTATGGACGCTACTGTTTTGCTTAGCTATTATACCTTATACCGGACGACGTAGCGTTGGAAGGCCTCCCACAAGGTGGTGGTCACCGATGACCTTGTGAAGGCCGCAAGAATCCGCTGGATGCGGGGAGCACAGAACCGGTCGAAGTGGCGGTGCTTGGAGGAGGTCTATGTCCAGCAGTGGACGTCTTTCGGATAACAGTCTCGTTTTTCACTAAAACCTCGTATTCTTTCCACAGAATTATCCCCAGTCCAGCAGCAACTATCCGAGATCAACAACCGCTACAGTTTGCTCGGTACCAAGCTCTCAGACCGTACCGCAGAACTCGACGCCGTGAGGGAAGAGCTGCGCAAACATCTCGACAGCTTGAGACAGCTCAACACTTTCCTAGACAAGGTAAGAATTGGTCTAATATTGCAGATATTAATAATATTTTGTGCCGTGTGGTACCGGACGTAAAGAATAGCACCACCCCATTTCCTCCCGTGGGTGTCGTAAAAGGCGACTAAGGGACTTACTAGAGAATGGGCAGCAGCGTTCTCTATGCATTTTTAACACCATACTGCGATCGCCAACCCGCCTGCCAAGCGTGGCGATTATGGCAAACCACCCCCATTGGGGGAGGCCTATGTCCAGCAGTGGACGTCTTTCGGCTGAAATGATGAATGAATAATATTTTTTACGTCCAACCTGGCCATAATGTGAGTTTTACCGCACGCTACGCGTACAGTAAAACTCGCATTATGGCCAGGTGAAGCCGTAAAATTGTGTACTCACCACGGGCAGTAGAAAAGAAAGCCCTCCATCGCATATTTACAACCCTCGCCTGCGGCTCGGGTCACAAATGCCTGCGACTTCAGGCTTTCTTTCTTTTACAGCCCTTGGTAAGGAATGTACTAAAAGACACGCAGCACCTTTATCTACTTTTACGTTGTCTTTTTAAAATCGAATCTAACATAACAAACAATAAAACATGTAACTTTTGACACCAGGTCCAAAGACAGCTGCCCAAGGAGTCTGTGCCCAACACAAAGGAAGAAGCCGACAAGACTATCAAACAAGCACGCGCCGTCCTAGAAGAAATGTACGAGAAACAAAGCATCTTGGACTCTACTAAGACACAGGTACGGTTCAAAATACATTATCTAACGTATTTAGATTTTTCCGCCAGACGACCATTATTCCTTGTTGTCCTCCTAAAATACGAACGGAGCTTAGACTGATAGTCAAAGCATTATTGTCCAGACTTGTTAAAAAAAATAGGTTCCACTTCCGCTGCCATAACAGAACAAATATTATTATGAGTGACATTTCCTCTTATCAGATTGTTTCTATCAAATAATGCCTACACTAAAATCTAACAGCAGCGAGGTTAAAAATGTCTACAACAGGGAAGGAGACAAAAAAAAAAATTTTGTCCGTCATGTAGATTATAAAAAAATATTGGACACGTATTTTTTCTTTTTTTACGTAATCAAAACATTACGGCGATACATTGAGTTCAAATGTGGCTTGACGTCACAGCTCGCTAGATTTTATACGTAGCTGTAACGTAACGTGCCCCCGCTCCCCAAGTTTAATGTGTTTTATCTAAGTAATTTTTTATTAATATTATAAAGCAAAAAATACGTGTCTAATATTTTTTTGTTATCTGATTGACAGATTAAACAGTTTTTCTTTTTTTTTTTTACCCAGGAAACATCCCTATTGACTAAATGTTTTACAGTTCCTGAAAATGTTTGTTCATTCTAATAATGATTTGTTTTGTATCAGGTTCGCGAGCTGCTCAAGCGCAAGCAAAGCGTACTTGGCGCAGACAGACTCCACGATGAGATGGAAGATGTATCTTCAAGGTGGAAGGCGCTTCACGATGCCTTTAAGGACAAGTTAGTATTACTCTTTTACTTCCGAAAATATTACTTTCACATTATAGCGAACTTCGAAATTCCACATTTTACTCATTTTAAATTAGTCCTTCGGTCCCTATAATTGTTTAGAGTTAAATAAATTTAGTAATAAACTTACCAAAGACATAATTTAACTGATTTCAACTGTAGATAGATAGATAGATAGATAGAATACTCTTTATTATGTACACCATAAAAATTACAGATAGAGAAGCAGCAGTAATTGCAGTATTGCCTCCCCTTCTACTTTGAATCCATCCAAAACATGTCTGTAAAAGATCGCTTTTAGCGATAAGACCGCCATTGTGTCTTATCGCTAAAAGCGATCTTTTACAGACAACCTTTCGATCTGTATACTTACTGTAGGTTTTTTTTATTTTTCATAACGATTCTGACTTTTCATAGATAAATAATAATCTATCAAAACAAAAACAAATGGTAAATAGTGCTCTATTTTACATAAATATAAATTAAATAAATTAAAAATAAATTGATTGCAAAACAAATTTTTAAGTTTTTTAGACTCTTTCTTGGAAGATGGTACCTATTAGGTATATACAACTTCATTGCTATTTTATCCAGAATATTAAATACCTTTTTTTCTCTAGGATCCGCCTAATGGAAGAAATGAAAGATTTCACCGACACACACAGCAACTTGTCTCAGTGGCTGAGCGCTAAGGACCGCATGATGGCCGCGCTCGGCCCCATCTCCTCCGACTCCAGGATGGTGCAGACGCAAGTGCAGCAGGTATGTACAAATTGCTCGACGTAGGCTCAAAATATCATCCTCACTTTACGTGTAGGGGAGGTACCCTAAAAAAAGATATATTTCAAGATTTAGCTCTTTGTCGGCGTGATTAATTAGTACTAAAAGTCTGAGCTAAGCCGCGGACAGACAGACAGACGGTTCCTTGCTGACTACGGAACCCCTTAAAATTACGGCCCGCCTTCGTAAACACAAAGAAAGCAAATTAAGCATGATTATTAAAGTTATAAAAGTTGTAGACATTATTCAAAATCCTTATGAACGTTCCGACGAACGATTACGTTCGTCACGGGCATATTATTATTCCGAGTGTTTTTAACAGTCTTGCAATTAACAGATCACCTACTAACCCTCCACCTCCCCACAGGTGCAAGTCCTCCGCGAAGAGTTCCGCGGGCAGCAGCCGCAGCTGGCTCACCTGGAGGAAGTGGGCGCCGCAGTGCTGGAGCGCCTGGAGCCCAACTCGCCTGACGCCAGCAAGATGAGGCAGAAGGTGGCGGAGTTGCAGGATAGGTGGAATGAGTTGTTGGATAAGTGAGTAGAAAATTCATTTTAGTGGAAATTTTCAAGTAGAAATAAATGGAAAGTATTTAATGGGACTCCTACAGGAAGATCAAATTTTAAACTAATAAATAAAATTAAAATTAATATATTTTATTAACAGACAACCAGGGCCCCTAGTGTTAGTTACAAACTTAAATATAATTATGTTAATGGGTACAAAATAAAAGTGGAAAAAAAAAATCACTTCATCAACCCGCACCTCTCACATGCAGATTGATGAATCGTTTGAACACGGCCGTGTCCAACCTATCTGCTACCATTTTCAGAATGCTGACAAGCTAAACTAAAACTAAAAACTAAACACACTCATAGTAATGTACGAACGCTGACACATTCATTTTGTATAAAAAAAAAATGTATCCTGTACGGGGCCAAAAGGCTCCTATCACATTATTTGCGAAATAACATAAAATTAAATATTGATTTAATAAAAATCATTGTAATCCGCGTGTCAGTACCCGACGTAACAACATTTACTTATCTATGCCTTTAGTGTCTGTGGCACATAGTGTCTGTGGCAAATATTGGATTATTGTAAGAAAGTACTAAAACATTCCAAATTTGAAAATCAGTCATAGAACAAAAGTTGTTGTTGTTGTTGTTGTTAGTAATACAGTCCTGCAAGGTTGTTAGTGTTTTACCAATAACCCTGTATACAGGATAAGTTTTTAACCAGTGCGCAATATTTTTTTTTTTTTTTTGTAGTTCTATATTAGTAATAGAACACATTTCCATTCAATACTTTTTTTTGGTCCTATTTGAAATCAGCAAAATATGGATACAGTTTATTCGCAATAATATCAATGGTCGCGCGCAGCTCATAGGTACCTATTACTGCGTTCCGCTACATTGACCGCGCCGCCGGCGCATTGCGCGACGAGTATGGATACTCGTCGCGCAATGCGCCGGCGGCGCGGTCATAAAATTAAGTTATCGTTAATGAAAGATGTTTATTTTGAAACTGGTATAATGGATTATACCAGTTTCAAAATAAACATCTTTCATTAACGATAACTTAATTTTTTTTTACTAAGACATGTCAAAATAAGAAATAGGTGCTTAATAAAACTCGTTTAAGTTTAATTTGTCAAAATTTGCGCACTGATATAAAGTTTTCCTGTATATAAGGCTTGTGAACGTATCATAACTATGTGTTCTTTCTCCCCAGACTAGAGAAACGCGCCGACAGCCTGGGCGCGGCCGCGGACACGTCGCGCGAGTTCGACGCCGGCCTCACGCGCCTTCGGGACGCGCTCCAGACTATCAGCGATAAGCTGGACGAGATCGCCATGGAGAAGGAGCCCGAAGAACAACTGAGGAAGATTGAGGTAACAATAATGTTGTTACGCTTTAATTGGGACACTTTTGGGCATAATTTTCTCACATAGAAGGAATAACCACTGATCAGTATCAGCTATTATGCTTAGTTTTCAGAGGAGGTTACGATTTTTCTGCATTGCACAGAGTTTTACAAATGGCTCCCATCGTCCCATAGTTACACAACAGTAACGCAATAATAGTAGCACTTTAACTACGCTATACCTACTAGCTGTCGAGTGCTGCTAGTGAGCATTAAAGATAACAAAAATAATATTTTTAGTTGTTTTTGTAATCGACATTCCAACAAAAGATTTTGTCCAAATGAGGTAACACCGAGTTGAGTTAAAAAGAAAATAACTGGATAATAATGTAAATTTTGTTAGTTTTAAATGCTCCTTTTTTTCCTGTTTTTATTTCCTATGTGTCCCAAATATTATAATTTTTTTCTTTCTTTCTTTCTTAGCTTAGCTATGACATTTTCCAAAAACAACTAGATGGTATTAAAATGAAGTCCGCATTTAACCTGATAATTTTTCCCACAGAACCTAGAACGTCAACTGGAAGGCCAGCGCCCCCTACTGGCCGATTTAGAAGGCGCAGGCGCGGCCTTATCACAAGTATTATCTGACCCCGCCTCCCGCCAGGACATACAGAGCAAGTTGGCCGCAGTGGCGAGACAGTACGATAACCTGCAGAGGAAACTGGACCATAGGAAGGCGGAGATTGAGGCGGCTTTGAAGTGAGTACATGATTTTTACCTTGTCTTTTCCGTACCCAACTTACGTGGGGTAATAAGTCCCATAAGACGAGGTATTTAGCTATTCTTCTAACTCAAATAGTAGAATTTTTCAAGGTGTTCACGCTTGGATTCCGATATCCAAAAGATTGAGAATGAGAAGGATTGAATGAATGAATGAATGAAGGACGTTGCAGTTTTCACTATTTAGACTTGGCTATATTGCATAAAACTAAAGATGTACCGCCTTACTTATAAACGCCGAATAGAGTTATACCATGAATAACTTCGGTATAACCATACATTTTTAACGTTTATACCTAGTATAACTTTATTCCGCGTTTATAATAAGGCGGTCAGAAAAACACTCAACACTTGGTCCGATACCACAACGCAGTTATTTGTTGACCTATTCCAGCACCAAATTATTCATTTCTTTTCAGGTGAACCGTTTGATAAATGCCAAATTTAGAAACTATGTTACATTTATACTTCCAGGCGGATAGAATCGAAGACACCTGCTAACCAAAACGAGTTTTTTTTTGTATCTAAATACACCAAAACGACCACTTCTAACCACATTTTGCTTCACAGGGACGGTCGCAACTTAGAAGAGAACGTAGCCCGCACATTAGGCTGGCTACAATCCGAGCTGAACTCCTTACCAGCTCGCCTGCAAGTGTCTGCCGAAGCTACCAAGCTGCAGCAACAGCTTGAGCGACATGAGCCGCTGTATAGGGAGCTTACGCAGAGGGAGCATGAGCTTATCATGCTTTTGGATAAAGGTAAGACCTGGCAAAAAGAACTAGCCTAGCTAAAAATGACAATATTTAATTAAATGGTTAAAAACAAAGAAATAAAGAAAATACGTTTATTTGCGGTAAAAATGACGCAAAGAAAGAACTCAAACACGAAAAGAACAATTTGGGGAAAATATGCGTCACATCCACGCAAAACGGCCGTCGCTCAGCATAATGCTGCGACCCGATGCGAGATAAAGTTCCAACGCTGGTTTTCAGCGACAGCCGGAGATGACGTGATGACGTCAACCGGTGCCGAGATAGTGTTGCTCTATCATTATTACCCCGTTTCTGTAGTGCGTCAGAAATGTTTGCACAGAATCGAACTGACGGCTCTCATGCGATTGTTCGGAAGAAAATCGCATTACCGGTAGCTAGAACACGGGCCAGTAGCAACAACATACTGAAAACAGTGTTAGAGAATTTCTCTTCTGCCATTCTGAGGCATTTTGTGGAGAAGATGGCCAGGTAAGAAACTTGTACCTTACTTGGTCATCTTCTGTGCAAAATGCTTCAAACTTTAAATAGTAACTATATTACTTACTAATACTAGCTATAAGGTATTACTAACATTATTGGAGTTTCTTGCCCATTCTTCTCCATACATAACTACCTTTTGGAAGGGGCAACTAGAATCATTAACTATTTTTGTAATTTTTGACTTTCAAAAGTGCCTTTTACGTGCCTATTTGAAATAAATGATTTGACTTTGACTTTTTGACTTTGATTATGGATCTTTGTTGTCTAAATAAAGAAATTTTGGTTGATTGATTGATTTTACGTTGGTTCCGGCTGGCACGTGGATCTTTGACAGTCGTTACGGGTCGTCAGAAGCCCGAAAGTCTGACAATCAGTCTTAACAAGGGGTATCGTATTACCCAGTTACTGGGTTTTGGAAGTCAGATAAGCAGTCGCTCCATGTAAAATACTGGTATTTTACCTTGAATATGCTTCTGTACTAGGTCGCGAGATGGAGAAGAAGCCAGCACACCAAGGCCTGCGCAAGGATCTGGACAGGATTCAGACTCAGTGGGACAAACTCAAGCGAGAAACGGTCGATAGGTACACCAGACTGCAGACCGCTATGGTAAGAGAATATTTTGAAACTTATTTTTCTTGTAGGCGAATTTCTTGTGTGATTTATGTCTGTGATTGTATCGTGGATATTTTTAATGATATTGTTTTTAAAATCACGTGAACAATGCGTGTTGCTAATGATGACTTATGGCACTGGAATATTGTCGATCACAATGGGCCTCATTAGATGGCTAAAAGTCACCCAAAGGGCAATAGAGAGGGCTATGCTTGGAGTTTCCCTGCGTGATCGAATCAGAAATGAAGAGATCCGCAGGAGAGCCAAGATAACTGACATAGCTCGAAGAATTGCCAAACTTAAGTGGCAATGGACAGGGCACATTGCTCACAGAACTGATGGCCGTTGGGGCCGAAAGGTTCTGGAGTGGCGACCGCGTAACTAAAGACGTAGCGTTGGAAGGCCTCCCACAAGGTGGACCGTTGACCTTGTGAAAGCCGCAGGAATCCGCTGGATGCGGGAAGCACAGAACCGGTCAAGGTGGCGGTGCTTGGGGGAGGCCTATGTCCAACAGTGGACGTCTTTCGGCTTAAATGATGAACAAGGATTTATTGATTTAATTTAATCGCCTCTGTGGTCTAGTGGCAGGACCACCTGTCTCAGACCCAAAAGTCCTGGGTTCGATTCCCAGCGGGGGCAAAATTTTCTGCTCGGTTTGTTTGGTGGTAGGGCTTGTTCTAAGTCCTGGCTAGGCATCTAAATAATAATAATAATAATCCCCACCGCCGTATCTCTACGTTGACGTCGTGGTGGGGCTTGCGCGCTCCGAACTCTAGGTCTGTGCCGGTAGAGTTTACTTTGCCGGAACATGTCTAGGGTGAGGAGCCAGACCAAGAGAGATACAGAAACCCGCAGGGCAGCATGTGGCGAGCTGTTGGGCAGTTGCGACCCCACGGACCCTATCTCCCGGGAGAAGTCATGTTCCTCATCTCTGGCTTGCCTTTATTGGCCGGCTGGAGTGAACACTGACGAGGAACTGAGCTCCCACCTCATTCTTGCCTTTATTGGCCGGCTGGAGTGGAGATTCGCAAGAGCAAACGTGCTCGGAGGAAGGAAGTATTCCAGTAAGTGCTTGTAGGGATCTTGACCATCTTCCGGGCTCTGGGATTGTTCTGAGAGCCTTGGAATACCTCTCCACTCCTCGAGCACCTCAGGACATGTTGCCCCCTTGTCGCTACGTCACTATGTGCTAGCGACCGTTTTCGGGGGCCCATTATTGAGTGTGCAAGTCACCCCCTGCCATTTTATCCGTGTGTAAAAAAACATTGATCAGGCAGGGGCCATAGTCCTTCCATAGTTTTAGGTAACCAGTCCATTTTAACCACCCAAACCCATAGTCCAATATCTTTGTTTCCATATCTTGCAATAGTCCTACACCAACCGGGGGTTGTCCTTGGGTGCACTTGCATAGTGCGTACAGGGATAATCGTCGGTTGGTGTCTCATTTAATTAAAAAGCGTCTAACGGGCCTCTGCGAGTTGGCTTCGGCCCCTCGTACGCCTTCCAAAGGTCCGGGACCCCAGGGTCCCGAGATATGTAAAGATATAAAAATAATAATAATAATATAAATAATAATACGTCGCTATAAAAACAATGTTAACAGCATTGTTGTGTTTCGGCAGTTAGAGGTAAGATAGCCAGTTCCTTTGTGGTTGTTTGTGGTTGAGGATTCCGGGTGAAGCTCTGCAAACAAGTAAACTCTGCTTTACTTAAACATTTTATATAATAATATACTTACCTCCTTACTAATAAACGTTGTATAGCTGCTGTATAGTTACACAGCGATTTCTCTCTTTCACTCGTCAGTAATTTGACTTTCGAAAGAAGAAGACAAAGCGTTGTGTAACTATACAGACGCTATACAACGTTTATTAGTAAGGAGGTTAGGTTATAAAAGTTCCTTAAAAAAGGTATTTCGTGGATATGTTCTGTATCTTCGTTAAATTTCCCAGTCATTATATGTTCCCATCAATTCTTCCTACAGGAGCATTGCCGCAAATTCCACAAGGCCCAGGAGTCGTTCGTCCCATGGTTGTCAGACCTAGAAGACAGGCTCGCCAAGTTACCGGCCACTGTCTTCACTAAGAAGGAAGTGGAGAAGCAGCTGAGAGAGTTGCAGCAGATCAGGAATGATATTTGGAAGAGGTACGATTGATTGTCATTATGTGTAACAGTTGCTGTTTAAAGTACAGTCGCCAACACATCAGGTTATATACGAAACTGTAAACGTTCTTCAAGCGATTTTAAACCTTAAAAGTTGATGGTTTAGTTCAAAATCGTATGAGAAAATTTGAGTTTGTGTGCTGGCGACTGTAAATACTAATAATTCTTTGTGTTTATGTTTAGAATCAATAGTATAAATGAGGGGCAATTGTCTGTATTTTTTAAGAACGGTTAAATTGTAATTTCATTCTCAATATGTAGAAAAAATTATAGGAGAATGTAGTTTAGCAAAAAGGACGCAACCCACATTGTGGTCAAAAATTAGTTATAAATACCAAAGAGTTCCTTACTGATTCTTTCGCTCAGCAAAAAAGATTCGAGACACTACACATATAAGGTTGATTTTTAATGATGGAACAATCTAAGTCATTTATTTTGGAACAATATACATTGTGTAGAAATTTTGTAAAATAAAACAGTACCATCCAAATATGACAAACATGTCAATGATAATTAAAATAACAAATTCAACACAATAATAATCTACATTCAATTTAAAATAATCTATGTGAAGGTTGGTTTCTTCCGTTAACCGTTAGAACCTCTGGTCAAAAATGAGTTGTATAATAATATACCAATATTATTAAACAACTCTAATTTTTTACCAACGTCCAATAATTGTCGATGAGATAAGATTGCGACAAAATCTTGAACGTCGAGAATCAGTTGTTTTTGTATTAATCTGTATGCGAGGAATTTTAAAATCGCCAACAAAATGAAATTCATTAATTATTGTTAGGAGTTCACGTTACTGCTCAAATGGTAGATGTAGTGGTAATCATTCCATCTATCATTTGAGCAGCGAATTTTAGGCAAACTCATAACAAAAACTTTCTAATACTAGTTTTTTTTGTGTGTTTTTTTACCTTTTAATTCAATTTGCAATCGGTCTTCGGACCACAAGCGATTTCGTCCCATGTCAAATGGCTTTGTAGTCGAGCAGCCAGTGCTGCGCCTCCCACTTAAAGAAGGTGATTCTCTTTGAGACTTTTTACCACCGCTATCGGGCTTAACAGTTCAGTAACTAGTGGGTTTGGATGCAAGGTTAGGCGTGCCTTGTGTTGTCTTATGTACCGTTCGACTAAAGATTTTACTGATGGCATTTGTAGATAGTCGTAGATTTCGGCGTTCATAGCAAACCAAGGTGCATTTGCTATTGATCTTAGGATACCATTTTGGACTCTTCGCAGGTTGCGTTGGTTTTGCTGGCAACGCCCCACAATCAAAAATGACGAAAAATAAACACAATTAATAACTCGTATGTTTTTTTCTACCTTTAGATCTGGCGAGTATGAAAACAACAAGACTCTAGGAGAGACGTTTATCTCATCTTGCGACATCGACCAGGAAGTCGTCAGGAAACTGCTCGACAACATCAAGGAGCGGTGGGATAGGATTAACAACGGTATGTAATCTTTGAAATTATTATTTAAAACTCACTCAAAGACATTTTTTTAATTAGCTACTAGCTTATAATAACCGGCACGAGTCGTGAGCACAGATGGGCAGTAGTGGGGGCAAGCTCACGCATATCCACTTTCAGCTAAATAAAAATGACACGCGAGAGTCCAATAGACGACGAGTATCGGCTGACGAACCAATCGTATGCAGCTCGGCGCCCCCCGGCTTCCTCATTCTGTCAAAGAGACCTTAAAATTTACTACAGCGCAGGTGTCAGTTTGTGCTCACGACTCATGCTGGTTACTATACCTGACCGACGTTATCCTGTCCATCATACAAAAACCCCATAGAAAAACTACGTTTAGTTTTTCCCGAATTTAAATTCGAATTATTACAAAGATTTTAAAATCAAGTCAGCTAATTCGGCCCAGTGTTCTGAAGTGATGCCCTTACCAAAGAACAGTTTTTTTTTTTTTGTAAAATTACAATTTATCAGATTTAAATTTATCTGATTTTCATACAAAAATAAAAATATTTAAATTCAACGCTCTAAATGTTACGAACTCTACGCGTAGCAAAACAACCTGACACTAGTGGCAGTACACGGGAGGCGGAGATAGGTACAACTAAATACAGAATTTAAATGTATTATAGAGAACATTTTTTTAAATTCAATCAATGAAATCGCGACAATAGTTACACCTTTACCTAATCCTTCGGGGAATACAGGAGTGATATTATGCTATGAACGGAACCCATTAAGAATACATTATTGTTCATTTAATGGGGTTCACCTTATACTGTCAAAGTTTCTACTGTAAAATCACACAGCAATCCAATATCACGGCTGGCATCGAGGGCATAGGTATAACGTTCCTCTTAAATTTCTCCCTCGCTCGCTCATTCGCTAACACACTTATTTAAAAGCCCAGAATGGCTCCAATTGTTACCTATATTGTTTTCTCCCACAGAGGTCCTCCAACAAGTGGAATTCCTAGAAACGACAGCGCGCAAGCTGGGCGAGTTCGCCGAGCGCGTGCGCGCCGTGGACACGCCGCTGCAGCGCTGCGAGGAGCGCCTGCAGGAGGCGCTGGCGGCCACGCCCGCGCTGGCTGCCGAAGCCGTCGCGCGGCTCACTGACCAGATACATGCGCTTCGAGCGCCTTTACAGGTACGGACGTCGAATATTAGGCTACATTTCCTAGTCGTAGACCTCTTTGTGAAGGACCTCTCCCAAAGAAAAGGGGACATAGCATGAAAAACAAAAAAATTAGTAAAACGAAATACAGGATAAGTTTAAAAGGAGTGCGTATATTTTTTGTTGGTAATCAGGTGCATAAAACTGAACAACTTTCCCCAAGGAACATAGATCGAAATCTAAAAAATAATATTCAACTTCTCATACAAACATAAGTCACGTGACCAGTCACTTTGTATGTAAAGTCGATTTTAAAATATACGCACTCCTTTTAAACTTCTCCTATATATTTTCATCAGTGCTGCAACAAATTCCGACTACAAAAATCTACATATCTATAAGTTTTATTTACTGTCAAGTTAGCGAAGCACTTGTTGACATTACAGTCTTACAATATTTCTTCATTCCTATTCCAGGTCTTGTTTAGTTCGTAAGAGCGCTCCCACAGACGAACGAAGCGAATAAGTTCCCAGATCCCTCGCTTCTTAGTTCATTAATTCGTTCGATAAGACCGACTTGTAATCGATTTCTATATTGATCTATGGACTAATAAATAAATAAATGAAAAAAATCATTTAAAAAATTAAAAGACTACGAATATAATGTAAAGTAAAAAATAATAGCAAAATAGAAACTTTAACAAACAAAAGAACGCATGCAGGAGCAGTTGCAAAGCGAGCGAATGATCTGATCTCAAGCTGCGAGCTAAACTGATCACTCCAGGTCGCAAACTAATATACGCAAGACTACTTTTTAAGAAACTCACTATCAAACTTAATTTAACTTCCTTTTTCTTCTCAACAGAGCATCAATGCAGCCGCAGACGACATAGTAACGCTAGCCCTCGAATGTTCGGGTCGCGACACCGCAGCCCGCGCTAAGAACGTTCTAGAAGAACAGGCACACGCTCTGGCTGATAGACTAGATGATTTGGAAGCGAGGGCCGGCGAGGCTAAGGGACGGATGGCCGGCGCGGCGGCTGCTATGACACACTTCCAGGTAAGATATTAGTCTTTATAACCTGGTGTACTCTTAATAACGTTCTAGAAGAACAGGTGCACGTATTTCCAGATGAGAAGCCTGCAACAGCTAATTCGTTCATAGGTCCTCAGCCTTGGTTCCTTTGCCTCAGGAGTTGTAATGAATAATGTGGAAGTCTAGCGCCTTGTCTCAAAGATAAAAAAAAAAACTTAAAAAAGTTAGTACTCTTAAGGACTGTCGACAAAGTGAAAACTCAAAACTTTAGAATAACTGTATTCTTTTTTATTTTTTAAATCGCTACGCGCTACGCGTCGCTAGTACGGCGCAACACGCCACGAGCATGTCGCGCATTTCGGTGACGCGAACCCATACGTTTTTCCCCTACCAAAATTCGCTCAAAACGGCTAAAGAAGTTTTCACTACAAGACCTAACAATCCTTCGGAATAATTCTAAGTAGCAAGTAGTCCACTTTAACAAAATACTGATCATTATTCCGCTGATTAACAAAGTTCTGGTGTTTAGAAATAGATATATTAAATTTAATAAACCTCGCAGTATGTAGTCTATGTTTCTACCTTTTTTTTTATCGAATAAGAATATTCATAGCTGAACCACACATGAATACAGATTGGACACACCGCAAAAATATTTAAATAAAAAGCGACTCTTGCTACGACACAATAAAGTGCAATTCAGGTTGCACAACGCTTATTACCTACTGTTATATTCACCTACAAGTTTCCTCTCTTTTTCTATCGCGTAACTCTTATAACGGCGGTGCGCGTCACTCTTACTGAATTGCCCCAGTGAGATGGGCCTTTAGAGGTATGAGGAACAGGGTGTAAAGTTCACTCATACTCTATAGTAAAGGGAGAATCTCCGACCAGACGGGTATTGTGTCTGGTGGGCAACTGCCCGACGGTTGATGTCGGGTTGTTGTATATATGCTAGTCGCGCGGTAAACTGATAGCGCGATGCAGGATTTGTGACGTCAGGTCTTTTGATGCGTAGTTCGCATGTGGCGTTGTTGATACCGCCACAGGCCCGCCGCGTACTTCATACCTAACACATACCTTCATACTACATGTGAATACTTGTAATTGGCCCTATTTTGCATAAACTATTTCTTACTGTATCTGTTTAGCTGTAAGTTTTCTTAAAAATAAAATAAATAAACTGCGGAGTGTCCCATCTGTATTAATCTGTGGCTGAACGCAAGTTTCTTAATGATTATCGTAATAAAATGCATTACACAACACAATGTTATTGATATTGAAGCAAGGTAGGATAAAGTAGTATCATAATGCTACTTTATTCTTACAAGAAATGATAAGACTAATAGATATAATATAATCTTATTATCAAATATACATGATCAGATAAATCTTACGTTTGACATCTTCTTTACAAAATTCTTTACTTTATGTGTTGTATCTACGCAAAAGTGTTTCAGTCGAGTTTCAGAGAAGCTAGTAGAATGTGTGATGTGTAGAAGAGTTAATATACTCCTTATTGAATGATCGTGCAAGCCTTGTAGGCAGGACTCGCCATGCCATTTTTCGGATACTTGTGTTTACGTTGCCACTGCTCGTGTAAACGAGTAAGGGGTGTAATAAAAGTAAATATTTCGATACTAGTTTGGCCAGCGAGTCGTGGCACAAAGAAATGGCGGCAAATTTAAAAAAAAGAAACTTCAGCTCCAACATGAAATATAGTCTGAAACGTCATCATAATCCTTCATTCTTACTCATATTGGCAAACTAATAAACATTAAATACAAAAGTATCAAATCTTTTTTTTAAACTATTTTTCATGTTGCCAACTGAATATTATTTAAATTTGCCGCCATTTCCTTGTGCCACGAGTCGCTGGCCAAAATCATGAGTTTTTTATGACACCTCAAAAATAAAAACTTGTTACTGGAACGAAAATAAATAACGTGTCTAATTTGTCAAGCGATCTGATTGGCTGTTCTTAATTCAGTCAGCCAATCACAGCACTTGACAATTTGCTACCTACATCTTGTGTTGGTTTTCGTTCCAGACACTGGGTGGCCCTCTTGCACCACAAATCAATAAATACAAACATCATTCATCTTCAAAGAATTGACAGAAAAATAACGATGTTTTAAATACGTTTAACGCTAAATGCATTTAGAGATTTGTGATGCAAGTTGGGCCTGAAAGTTACTCCTACCACAACAATATTTAACCAAACCATTTTCCCCCCACAGGACAAAGTAAAGAATCTATCCCATGACCTGACGGACCTAGAGAAGGAGTTGGACAGCATGAAGCCGCCCGGCCGTGACATTAAGACGGTGAAACAACAACTTGATGACATCGGTCGGTTCTACAAGCGGTTGGAGAACGCAGATGACTTGGTCGGAGATACTGAGCGAGCTGCCGAGATGCTGGTCGAGAGTGGGTACACTGTGGATAGTGCTAAGACTAGGGATCAGGTATGTGGAAAATGTTTTTATAATATTTTAAGTGTTGATTGAATGAATAACCGAGGAACAATGGGATTTCCTTTGAAAGTCTGTTTAGATTATTATAAAATTAGCTGCTGCCCGGCTTTGCCCGCGTGGATTTCTCTAAAATAAAAAAGTAAGTTACTCCTTATAACATCAGCTATCTACCAGTGAAAGTCCCGTCAAAATCGGTCCACCCGTTTCGGAGATTAGCCGAACCAAACAGACCGAGGGACAGACAAAAAAATTGTTGTTATAAGTACCGTATATACTTTCATATGCATTTATTAAAATGTTGTTATTTTGATATTACATACAGAAACTTCTACTCTATATTGTTATTTTTATTGTATAAGTATATAGGCTAGTATTTAGCCTTTTTAAACGTTCTTAGCTTTCTGTAATATTATCATCGTAGCAGTGCAACTAGAATAATAATTAATGTAATTCCCCACCCAATAAAAAAAAGCAACTAAATCTATTGGTGAAAAAATCGCATCCCTAAACAATTTCGTTGTCACTGAAAGCAAAAAACACCTAACGAGGGGAAATAGGCCATGGCCCTAGTTGGAACGAGGCCTAGGGTCATGGGGTCCCAGTATCCACTTAGTCTTTCGAGACTTTGCCGAGCGGTTGGACGACTCCTCACGCGACCAGAGGGCTGGCCTATTTCTTGGCCAAAGAATCAGCATTGCCATACAAAGTGGCAATGCTGCCAGCCTTTTGGGCACTTTTCCTGTTGACAGCGATGAAGACGAATTTTTTGATACCCTATAATTCTCTACCCTCCCTTTTAATAAACTTGTACCATTAGCTTTTAATTATGTAAAATATTAAACAATAAATTGTTCTATGAGGGAAAGATACCAATCATCATGAAGTTCTGTAATGAAGCTTTAAAAATCGTTAACTTGTGGGCTTTTAAAAGTCCACACAGAGTAGCAGAAGTAGATAGAAGTAAATATAACAGGTAAACCCAGGAGCTCAGTCATGTACTAACAATGACAGACAATAGAGTAAAGAAAAAACAATAGAGAATAGAAAAGAAAAAAATATTATTTAAAAATATCCTTCTAAAAATTGGCCAGTCTTCTGATTAACCTACAAAGTAGGTTTCAACAAATACAAATGATAATTTTTATTTGATAATAATAACGTTTTAATAATTCTCTGTTTTGTTCAGTTGAATATACATTCTAAAACCACTACAATCTTGCCTCCTTTTCCTTAGGTGGAAGGCCTCCGTAAACAACTAGGCAAGTTGGACGAACGCGCTCGCTCCAAGGAACAAGACCTGGACGATACGCTCAGCAAGCTGGAGGCGTTCTACAAGGCATATGATTCTGTCATGGATGACGTCACTGAGGTAAGGAAAAACCATGTCAAAACAAACGATATTAGACTAAATAACTAATAACTCACTAGCCATAATACAAGCCATCAAAGGCTTCTGTGGTTTTAAGTATCGTCTTTCTTTCATTTAAGATACTATGTTATTTCAAAGGAATTGATCCTTATGAATGACTCTTTCGGTTGATATCATAGAATACAGGATGTTTTTTTTTTTCACATTTCACCGGTTCTATTCCCGGCTCAAGCAGGTGATTTTTCAAAAATCTTTAAATACAGTTTTTTTTTTTTTTTGAAAATAAAGGAATGTTTCCTATCAGTAAAATTTTCCATCATCAATATTAAGGATACTTTTCCTCCAACCACGGTCTTTTTTTCCAACCTGTATAATGTTTTAAACTCTGCGATCTACATTTTGCACATTAATTAAAAAAAAAAAAAATCTTAGTAGCAAAAATACGAAAATTGTAAAAAAATGTAATAGTATCTTAAAGCCGAGCTTTATATGAATATCTGTATCCAAATATCCGATCTCTACTTATAACACACAACAAAATAACAACAACCAAATGTATTTAAACTGCAACTTTGTAATTTAAATTACTATTTTTTAAGAAACATAACTTTCAAAATTATCTGAAACTGTCATATAACTTTTCCTGTCTCCCGCAGGCCTCCGAACAAGTCCGAAGCCTAAAACCGGTTTCCTCCGAAGTAGAACAGATCAGATCTCAACAGAAAGACTTCGCTGAACTCAAACGCCGTACCCTTGAGCCCCTCGGCCAGAACGTGGCTCATTGCAACAAGATCGGACAGGGGCTCGTGAGGTCAGCCCTCCAAGGGGTTAATACGCAGGTGCTAGAGAAGGATTTGGAGAAGATGAATGATAAGTGGAATGCGCTGAAGGAGAAGGTGAGTTTTATTTTGGGAGTTCCCCTTTTATGTTGCAATTAGATAGCTTTCAAAAAAACTTTTATTTAACCTATACTCCTTTTGAAATATTTGACATTTAAATAAACCTTTTTTACAATCCGTTCAGCTTATTTTGACTTCTATTGCGTTGGTGGCATGACAAATGGCAGCTGCATTAAAAAGTTGGTAGTAACCACTTTTTGCTTTTAATGCCATCCTTATGTCTACGGAATAAAAGTCAAAATCGGTTGAACAGACTGTAAAAAACCTTTATTTAATTGTCTAATCTTATTTCATATGGAGTATAGCAATTGTGTCATAGATGGACGCAAAAAAAAAACTTTTGTATATTGATTTCAAATATTTTTTGCACTTCTACACATTATGAATAACGCATAAATATTTACCTGCGTCAAAATCTCTACTAGGTTCCTTTCGAACAAAAATTGCATAAGTTTAACCGTCAAATACCGCTTTTCAAAATGCTGTTAAGCCCGAATTGTTTAATGAAATGGAAAGCATTTTAATCTATCCAAAACACGTCTACACAAAGATTTCAACTATTTTATCTCGATAGTTTCGGGTCACCTAACGCGACTCCTTTAAAAAAATATTATCTCGTGATTGAGAAGGAATTTATTATGAAAAACGGCACAATCAGCTACCTCGGTAAGTGTGTCTAGAATTTTCTAATACCTTTTATAAAGTTTCATATTGAGATACGAAGCAACAAAATTCAATCTAAAGAAAAACGGCCACATTCCTCTTAATCGTATTTTGTTACTTCGTGTCCCAATACGAAACTTTATAAAAGGTATTAGAAAATTCTAGACACACTTACCGAAGTTTATTGAGCCGATTTTCAAAATTCCTTCTCAGTCACGAGATAATATTTTTGTAAAGGAGTGGTGTTAGTGGATACTAGACAGCGCTCTTAAACCAGTGTTACGAAGAGGTATCGTGTTACCCAGTGACTGGGCAGTGAAGGTCAGATAGGCAGTCGCTTCATGTAAAATTTCAGCTGTGTCCGACTCTATCATATGGGAAATGCAGTTGGGAAATGGGTAGGCAGATGAAAGCTAAAGCTAGCTCCTACTAAAATCTCCATTCATCCATAGACCAATGAACGCGAACGTCGCCTCGACGTAGGACTCCTACAGTCAGGCAAGTTCGCGGAAGCTCTCGCCGGCCTGGAGAAGTGGCTGGCTGACACTGAGGACATGGTCAACAACCAGAAACCACCCTCTGCTGATTACAAGGTGGTGAAGGCGCAGTTGCAGGAACAGAAGGTATGTTTCACTGTGGCTAGCAATCAAGGGCGCAGCTAGGACTTTGTTAAGGGGGGGGGGGGGGGCAGGCGTAGACAAACCAAGAATATATCTAAGATAAACGCTGCATAAGCAACGGGGCAGGTTACGTTAAAAATGAAAAACAAAATACCAATGATCAGTGAATTTATTTTACAAAAAAAGTAGTCGACGAGGTTCTTCACAAAACCGTTTTAACACCTCAGATTCAATTGTATCCTTCGTTTTTTGTACCATGGTTCGGTGTACACTGAGCATGCATAGGCCGTTCAAACGGTTTTCAGTCATCGTTCATCTCAGCCATGTTTTAACACGACGCATTGAAGAAAAGGACTTCTCTATGTTACTTGTACAACTTCGTTTTTGTTTATTAATAGGCTACCTACGTAATATTACTTTACGTCACACCTGGCCATAATGTGAGTTTTACCGCACGCTACACGTACAGTAAAACTCGCATTGTGGCCAGGTGAAGACGTAAAATTGTGTACTCACCACGGGCAGTAAAAAAGAAAGCCCTCTATCGCATATTTACAACCCTCGCCTGCAGCTCGGGTCACAAATACCTACGATTTCGGGCTTTCTTTCTTTTACAGCCCTTGGTAAGTAATGTACTATTACGGTTTGTGAGTATTCCTGCATCTTCTAGGGGGGGGGGCAGCTGCCCCCCCCCCCTGCCCGTACCTCGCTACGCCCTTGGCTAGCATAAGCATAGCATAATCAGCTTATAATGTGAGAGAGAGTAGGTTGTAAACCACGCGGGATCAGTGCGGGTTGGTAGATGTCTCATGTCTTCGAATTTTTGGTTCTAGGACATGCCAATTTCCTTTCAATGTTTTCCTTCACCGTTTTGTAAAAACAAAAAGTATAGCGCCTGTCTGAGTTCGACTGGCACTGTGGTTAATTATCTTTATTGACTGTCTAGTATGGTCTCAAAACCTGCTAACTTATATAATAATAGCTTACTTTTCTTAGCTAAAAAAAAAAAATCTTTCTAAAAAGATTTTTTTTTTTATGATGTGTTTGCTCTTGACTCTGGTCTAGGTCAGAGGTGACCGAGACAAAGTCGACGATGGAGTGAGCTTACCCAGAAGAAGCCTGTTCACTCTAACTTTGAATAGATTATGGTTGTATGCGTTCGGAAACACAGACGCAGGCAAAGAGTTCCACTCCTTTGCTTTGCGCATTATAAAAGACGTTTGAAAACGCTTAGTGCGAATTGATGAAATATCAACTAGGTAGGGGTGATAACTTGCAGTGCGTATAGATGTCCGATGGTAGAAGGGGGCCGGTGGAATGAGGTCGTGGAGTTCATGAGCAACAAGTCTATTGAATCAACCAAAAAAGTCTAACAAAATTAACTGGTACTCCAAAATTCCAACTGGGGGAAACAAGCGGTTTGAGTAATAATTTCGAAATCGAATATCAATTGTTACTTCGATATACATTCGTATAAGCTAACCTTAGAAATATCGCTTGACCTCCTTTGCGATACATAAAAAAAAAAAAATATATTACACATTTCTATTGTTTGTTCAATACTTTTTTTTTTGGTCCACTTGATATCAGCAAAATATGGAATACAATCTATTCGTATTAATATCAATGGGCGAGTGCACAGCTGATAGGTACCTACTACTGCGTTCCGCTTCACTGACCGCGCCGCCGGCGCGTTGCGCGACGAGTAACCATTATACCAGTTTCAAAATAAACATCTTTCGTTAACGATAACTTAATTTTTTTGTACTAAGACATATCAAAATAAGAAATACATATGTCTAATAAAACACGTTTAAGTTTAATTTGTCAAAATTTGCGCACTGATTATAAACTTTTCCTGTATATGTTAGATTTGAAAATAAAAATCCAAAAATCTGTTGTTAGACTGCGACGTGCGTTAGACTTGCAAAAACTCAAAAATGGCTAGACCGATTGTGATGAAATTTTGGTCAGTTATTGTGTGCGCGCCGGAGTAGGTTCCTAACAAAAAATTAAAAAGGCATTGCAACGCATGCCAGTCATTAACTAGTAACCATTATAATCTTTTTTGTCTTCCTACAGTTCCTCAAGAAAATGCTGATGGACCGTCAGAACTCGATGTCCTCTCTTTTCGCGATGGGTAACGAAGTCGCGGGCGGCTGCGAACCAGCTGAACGTAAGGCTATTGAGAAGCAACTGAAGGGGCTGATTCAGAGGTTTGATGCTCTCACCAATGGCGCTCAGCAAAGGATGCTGGATTTGGAACAGGCTATGATGGTGAGTGGATATTAAGTTGTTACAAAAATTACCTTGTTTTATTTTTATATAAAACTTGACACATAAATGTTTTTTTTTTATAATTTTAATTTTCGTCAAAGTAAATAGGTATACAACTGAATTAATGCACATTATGATATTAGTTTGTTCAGAATCGTTTACTGAATAGATTTTTGTCATTTTCTCATGCCAAAAATAATTAACAACTACGTAAGTTACAAAGTCAAAGGGTCAAAGGTTGTCTGTAAAAGATCGCTTTTAGCGATAAGACCGCCCATTGTGACACCCTATGTAACAGTTCTACATTTATATCTGTAATTTTTATGGTATACATAATAAAGAGTATTATATCTATCTATTTACAGCCTTTTGACTCTTCAGTCGTCCAGTCAAAACAAACCAAAATGGACTAAGTACATACTACTAGACCCTTATTTACCGCTCGACTAGCATATATACAACATCCCGACATCAACCGTCGGGCAGTTACCCACCAGACACGACACCCGTCTGGTCAGAGGATCCTCCCTTAACTATAGGGTATGAGTGAACGTTACACCCGGTTCCTCATGCCTCTATAATTTTGCTGTCGGCCGTACTCTTTCTATTAATAGCCTATTTGAGCATCATTATCATCTTCCTGTTCTATGTTCTATGTTACTTGGGGTCGGCACAATACGTTTTCTCTTTCCATTTTCCCCATCTTGTCTTTGGACTTCCTCTCCCTCTCCATCCATCAACATTTATGGTCATCACTCTTTTTTCATACCAAGCCAATCGATTTCTCTTCAACTTTTCTATCTTTTCTGATATATTTTAAGAGAAACATCTATATGTAGTAAAAAAATCATAGTAACGAAAAAAAAAATGTATCTAAGTATTTTTATTTTTACATAACTATTGTAATTTTTAAATTACTTGAGATATTTTGCAAAAAAAAACTTACTTATTCAATGGATGACCCAGCCGGACACGGTGACGGTGGCGGCACGAGCTCGGTGCCTTTTGATAATTAATCATCATAAAAACTTTTTTTTTTATAATAGACTTTGATTTAAAAAAAAAAATCGTTTTCATGGCTTCTTTACCACCTGTATCTTTACAGTGTATCTCTTAAAATATTGTTTGTATAGATACACCTTATATACTCATTTCTTGCTTTATCCATTTGCGTCACTCCACACATCCATCTCAACATTCTCATCTCCGCTGCATTCAACCTTTTTTCATCCATCTTCTTCACGGCCCAGCATTCCGATCCATACAGAACGACAGGCCTTATCACGGACTTGTAAATTTTCCCCTTTAACTTGAGGAACAAGTTGTTCCTCTGACTTGTTGCCATAATAATAATAGTATATTTAATCGTTTTAACATTATTTCTATGCTTTTCCTAGGTGGCGAAACAATTCCAAGAGGAGTTGCAGCCACTGGTAGAATGGCTCGGATCATCTGAACGTAGAGTGAAGTCTCTTCAGCTAGTGCCTACGGATGAGGAGAAGATACAACACAAGATCAGAGAGCATAAGGTATGTTACTGTAATATATAGAGAAAATTCATAAATAATAAAATTAAAATTAATCAGCGCCTGTCACTACTCCATACAAGTTTAGACGTGATTAAAAACTTGCCGACTAAAATTACGTGAATTTACGTCAAGCGCTGAATAATTTGACAAGACTAAACTAAAATTTATTTTCTGTCCTTTTCTTAATGAAATAGAAAGAAAAAGATGCACTGAACTTAAATTTAGTTTAGTTTGTGAACAAGGGAATCGGCACCATTGTTAGCCGATGAAGATGATTATAACTGTGGAATGCGGACTCCCCCGAGTGCTTACTATCTTAGCAGCCGTGTTCGTCTTAGCACCGTACCAAAAATATTTGCGAATGACGTCACGGTTACGACTTACCAAATTACGTAACTTTTTTGCTAGCTTATAATCTATGTCTTAATTTTGCACCAAAAAGGGTTTGCATAATTATTTTAGCGTACAACATTTCCGTCGTCCGTTTTAAGACAAAGTTTTTAAACCACCTTCAAACATTATTTCTAAAACTAGAATGATATATTAATTTATTGTTTTTTCCTTAGAACCTCCACGAGGATATCATTTCGAAGCAGCCTCCGTTCAAGCAGCTCACGGAGACAGCCTCCACACTCATGGGACTGGTGGGAGATGACGAGGCCAGCGCGCTCGCTGATAGACTGCAAGCCGCTACTGATAGGTAAGATTCTAAACAAATCGACTTCAAAGACCTGTTTTATCATCTCAGGTTATATGCTGGTTAAATTATCGGGCAAATTTTAACATACAAAATCTTGTTACTTTTTTATCAAAGTCATAGTCAAAACATTTATTTCAAATAGGCACATAAAAGGCACTTTAGAACATCATAATTTACAACAAAAAAAATGAATTGATTCTAGTTGCCCCTACCAAAAGTAGTTACGTTTGGAAAAGAATGGGCAAGAAACTCCACACTTACTCTTTTTAAATGTTAACAATATTTTGTATACATTAATTATATAAATAGGATTGTGGCTATATGGCGATGGTGAAAACGGCCCTAAAATGTTTTAAATAGACGATATTTTTTTAGGTAAATATCATGAAATTTTATCGTGAGTTAAACTTACGTCATACAAATTTTTAATGCCTCAAATTTTTAGACCTAACAAATAAGGTTAATTTTCTTTCGTACTTAATTTACTTTTTATCATATCTATTCAAAAAAAGAGCTTGTTTATTCTTCGTAAACAGGGACTAAAATTGCTATTTAATCCATAGGGACTAAAAGTGATTTGAATTTGGAATATGGATATTGTTAGTAAAAGTTCTAAAAACCAAAGAGATCTATCACGAACATTGTGTGAACAATTAACAGGCTCACAAGCTGTATGATAAAACTTGTTTCGATGCACTTCCATAATTGTTCAAATATAAATATTAGCCTCTAATTATTTCTATGTTATGTCTTATTGTTCCTAATTGTATGTAAATACATAAACGTACTATTCTTATTCATAAGTTGCACTTACTTATTTTCTCATAGAGAAAATAAGTAAGTAGTAGTAATAAAAAGTAGTGTCCATCGCGGAAGCCACACTATTTTAAGCTCGAGTGACGTACTTTGAATACATATAATTCCTCGCTTCGCTCTGGATTCAAAGAAACACTTTCGTTTTTAAAATAGTGGTCTGCTCCCTAGGCAAACAATCTTCTATTATACTGCTGATTAATGGCATTTTTCAATAAATAAATTATTATCCCTTACCAGCATCATTAAATCACTAACCAATTCCTTTCCTCCTCAGATACCAAGCCCTAGTCGACCACAGCCTTAATATCGGCGACCTACTGGAAGCGTCCCGCAAGGGTCTACGTCACTTAGTACTGACCTACCAAGACCTATCAGCGTGGATGGACAGCATGGAACAGTACCTCGCCAAGAGGAAGATCCTGCCAGTTCATATGGAGAAACTTTTGAGGCAGATGGATGAGTTAGCTGTGAGTACAACTAATGTATACAAATAAATAAAATTGAAGTGTCTGTTTCTAATGTCAAAGTATCAGCTTTTTACTAAATACAGATGAAAGTATATACGGTACAGATCATAAGAACGAATAAAAAAAAAATTGAGTCTGTCCGTTTTTTCGGCTAATTTCCGAAACGGCTGAACCAATTTTGGCAGGATTTTCGAATCATGATTAAGATCGACATACAACCTGATACTGACCTGAAAATTGCAAAAAACGATAGAAATTATGATTTTTGAGAAAAGAAATATTGAGAAAGATTTTAGATGTAGACCTTAGTAACCAGCAATATGGTTCATATTAACTTATGTTATGTCTCAAACAGGAAAAAACCGAAGAAATCGCTTCAAAGCAAGAAGCGGTGGACAGCACAGTGGAATCCGGTCTCGAGCTGATGAAGCACATCTCAGGAGACGAAGCATTACAGCTTAAAGACAAGCTGGATGCCTTGCAGCGAAGATACAACGACCTGACGAGTAGAGGAGCCGAACTGTTGAGAGTAGCTTCCGAGACGTTGCCGCTCGTACAGCAGCTTTATAATAGTCATGCGAGGTTAGTCGATGGTCATTCATCTTCATTATCATAATTTCAGCCGAAAGACGTTCACCGCTGGACATAGGCCACCTCCAAACGCTTCTCGCATCCAGCTGAGTCCCATCTAGTCTTTAGATCAACATAATTATGCCCTAATATGAATGGTGAAAGAAAACATCGGTGAAGGAAAACATCTTGAGGACTTCGGCATGTCTTAGAACCAATTCGAAGACCAGTGCCAGGGCCCGCGTGGTATATTACAGCCCACTTCCTCTACCTGAGAGAAGGCCTGAGTCCCAGCAGTAGGAATATTATAGGCTTATTATGCCCTAGGATGAATATAGTCGACGGATGGTCATATGGGCTATAAAGTTCACTTATTTCATAACTGGTCATAAATGCCACAGGTGGCCGAATTTCCCACTAATATAGTTTAAATACGTAAAACACGTATTCTTTTGTACTCAGCTGACAGGTTTCAAGAACGCATTCTTCATCATAATCATCATTTCATCCGAAACACGTCTACTGCTGGACATAGGCCTCCCCCAAGCACCTCCACCTCGCATCCAGCGGATTTCACAAGGTCATCGGTCCACCTTGTGGGAGGCCTTACGCTACATTTTCAGTTACGCGGTCGCCACTCCAGAACCTTTCGGCCCCAACGGCCATCTGTTCTACGAGCAATGTGCCCTGCCCATTGCCACTTAAGTTTGGCAATTCTTCGAGCTATTTCGGTTAACGTGGTTCTCCTGCGGATCTCTAAATTTCTGATTCGATCACGTAGGGAAACTCCAAGCATAGCCCTCTTCATTGCCCTTTGGGTGACTTTTAGCCTTCTAATAAGGCCCATTGTCAGTGCCATAGGTCATCACTAGCAACACGCACTGGTCAAAGACTTTCGTCTTGAGACGTCTTCATCATAATGATTCATCTGAATAAAACACAATTCCCTCCGCAGGTTAACCGACTGGATGGCCGGCGCCGAGTCATGCTTGCAGTCAGTGGAGCCTCGCGAGGAAGATATCCTAAGGCTGGAGGCTGAGCTGCATGAGTACAGGCCTGTGCTCGAGAACCTCAACCAGATCGGACCGCAGCTGTGTCAGGTATTGTATAGAAACATTCATTATGCCCGTTATATTCAATGAGGAATTAAAAATTAATGATTATTTCAAATATTGGGGCAGTGGATGACATTCATTTGAACAATTTTGAACAAAATACAAAAGGAAAACAGTTCTGCAGAAGTTCAACAGAAGTCTGATACTTATGCCTTCATTTTTGCTACAACAAGACTTTGGTCTCAACTATGTTCAAGTTCAGTACTCCCTACCCTATACTCTCTGGGCTTATTCCACTAATCCCCCCTGAGAGAATCCCCCTCAGTGGAGAAAACTGAACACTAATGTAAAAAAAACACTTTCAGGGGGATCTTGGAATAAGTATTTTTTTTTTTTTTCCTTTTTTAGTTTTCCCCCCTAAGCGGTATTATCAGGGGTGTATTTAGACTGTTTTTTATAGATTCCACATTTCCTCCTAAGGGGGATTTTCAGGGGGGATTTGTGGAATAAGCCTACTCTCTGTAG
Organism: Dryobota labecula; assembly: GCA_947523025.1. Taxonomy (NCBI): domain Eukaryota; kingdom Metazoa; phylum Arthropoda; class Insecta; order Lepidoptera; family Noctuidae; genus Dryobota; species Dryobota labecula. The sequence continues at coordinate 16,611,603 of OX383306.1, forward strand.
TGCCGACAACACATTTATTCGGTAACAAGCTTCTGCACACGACTTCGTCCGCGTGAAATTTCTTGTTCCCCCGACCCATAGCCCGCGATATTATTTTGTTTTCACTTAGCGTTTTATCTGACTTTTTTTCTTTTTATTCGGCTCCTAATTGTTACAGCGTGATGTTAAATAGTCTATAATCTTTCTCAAGAATTGGGCTGTCAAATGCAAAAATCATTTTTCATATCCGACTGTTATTTCCAGAGATTACCCCCTACATAAAAACTTACAAAAAAAAAATTACCTCTTTAAGAGTTCGCGATATCTTTGTGTGTCTCACAGTAAGAAATTATCTTTATTATCCACCGACTATTATTATTCCTACCTACACACATCAAAAAAAGTTTGTGATCACTAGCATAAGCTGATAAAAAAAAAAAATTACTTGTATCAAGAAAAATTCTTTGTTGTGTGTTTTCTTTAAATAGAAATACCATGTTTGAAATAAAAAATTAAACTATTTTTTTTTTCTAAAATATATTTTTAAATCAAGAATCTAAAAAGAAGAAGAAATCATAATATTAATCTACCGTAACAAATAACATTTCGATTTTTCAAAGTGATCTTTTTTTTTTTATGTGTGTATGTCTTCCCTTAAATATCCTTTAATCTTGTCTGTGGTCTTGGCCTGACATCGAGCAATGGACAACAGTCAAACTTTTTTTTAAATTGTTACATTTAAGGTTTTAAATACGAGGCTTTTGGTTACTTTGTATTAGTATGTGTATTTTGTTTATTTTTCTTGTAATATGCGTCTTGTTTGTGCAGAATAAACAAATTTTCTTTCTTTCTTTATTTTAAATGTATAGTATAATAACTAACTCGTACTTCTCTCTCAGATCTCCCCCGGGGAAGGCGCGACGCACATCGAGAGCATAGTGACGCGCGACAACCGTCGCTTCGACGCCATCGCGGAGCAGGTGCAGCGCAAGGCGGAGAGACTACTGCTTAGCAAGAAGGTTGGTAGTGTACATGAAACTATACTGATTATTTGTGCAATATAATGTGTAAAAGTTAACAGGTTTTAGGTCATACACACATTAATCACCTAAATTATTTATATTAAATTCTATAAAATTAAAATTAGAATATGACAGGATTCTGCTTATGGCTGGATCTCATATGTAAAGAAAGAAATCGTTTTTTTACACACTGGTACTCATCACGTCATTGAAGTTGCGCCAAATAATAAAAAGATTGTATAATACATGGTTTTTCCGGATCGAAACAACCATGATTTCTCATTGAGATGAGAAATTCACAAAATGACGTAAGAGCTGTTAATTCTGAAAGTGATTCCGATACCGTTAATTCAGCTTTAATTGAAATTGAAGAGCAAGTCTCCATTAATCGATCCTTTTTTAAATTCTTTATCATTATCATCATCATTTCAGCCGAGAGAGGTCCACTGCTGGACATATGCCTCCCCCAATTGGGGGGGTTTGCCATAATCGCCACGCTTGGCAGCCGGGTTGGCGATCGCAGTATGGTGTTAAAAATGCAAAGAGAACGCTGCTGTCCATTCTCTAGTACATAAAATTCTTTATGCTATTACAAAAATCTAACCTCGTTTCTCTTTCCAGCGCTCCCTCGAAGTAGTCGGCGACATGGAAGAAGTACTAGAATGGCTGCGAGGCGTGGACTCCGCACTGCGGGCCGCCGAGCCGCCGTCTTGTGAGGCGAGCGTAGTACGAGCTCAGCTCAAGGAACAGAGACCGTTGAGTGATGACGTGGCTGCACAGAGAGTTCGAGTCAGGGATTTACTCAGTCAAGCTAAGAAGGTAAGAAACTATCAATGTGTATAATAAAACACGTTTAAGTACGGTACGGCACGGTTGGCGCAGTGGTTAAGCGATTGCGTTGCGTGTCGCGGGTTCGATTCCCCACGGAACAAATATTTGTATGATCTACAAGTAGTTGTTCCGGGTCTGGCTGTTTGTGTATGTGAGTTTAAATGTTTGTAAACGCACCCACGATACAGGAGCAATTCCTAGTGTGGGGCAACGTTTTAAAAAAAAAAAAAAAAAAAAAAAACCAATAAAATCTACAACGCTTCTCCGTTGTTTGAAAGCCAAACACAAAGCTATGCTAACCTTTCAAAACTGTTCAGCTGTAGCAGATGCTAAGCACTTAATATTCAAATTTAGGCAAGGTATGAAGAACAACCTAAAATAAGAATATACGGTATCTTGCTCAAACATTATATTGCGAAATTGCAAATTGCGATGCGTTTAACAACTTTTTGACCAGATATACATATAAAGATTCTCTTAAACTAAAATCAATATGAAGTCTCTAAATTAAAATTTCCTCGCCCAGGTCCTCCGTGAATGCCAGTCCTCCGAAGAGACAGCTGTCATTCGCGATCGCAGCGAGGAATTGAAGGAGATGATGGAAGAAGTGGGTCATCTCAGCGCTGAACGTTTAGCAGCCCTGGAGCAGGCCTTACCGCTTGCCGAGCACTTCGCTGACACACACCATGGGTAAGTTAGGAAGAAGAATTTGGGAGTTATTTGGTCCTCATGACCGCAAAGTAGCAAAATGATATTATTTGATTTGGACGGGAAGAAATGTCGGAGAACCAAAATAGCGAAGAGTTCTCCAACATTTACTCTGGTGTTTTCTTCTTCAATGATAGTCTAAAAAGTTTTCGTTTATTGGATGTTGTGTTCTTGAAAAGAGGCGATAACTAACATTGTTCAGTCGGTTGCAAAAGCATATTTTGTGAAAATCGGATGAAATGGTTGAAAAACTTACGACTATCATGGATACTCTTTATTTACTAGAAAGATAATTATTTCTAATCGTGAACATAAAACAAAATCAGAACTTTTTTATAAAACTCTCTGTGATGAATTACGGCTAGCAGAGTAAAACAATAGCACAGTAGTGAGCTATTTATTAAAAACTCGGTGGAGAAAATCAGATAACATGGTTCTCTTATGAAACTAGAATCCGCAATAGACAATCATAGATTTGAATGTCAGACTTCACGTTTTACCATAGACACATTACTTATTTTTTTTAGTTTATTGGCTAGCTACTTTAAACTTCACACGCCCCCTCAATAAAATAAAAAAATTACACCAACATTTATGCGCCCCCTTAATAGTAAACTTCTAATAACAATGCAAAAAAAAAAGGCCTCTAATTCAGATGTTATTCTCAATTTCTCACATTGCTTTTATTACAATTTAAACACATTTAAAATTCACTTACATTAAACACAAAAGATATCTAAACCCATTAAATTTGGTCACTGGTAGAGACTTTGTAAAGAAATCAGCTAACTGGCATTCTGTTTTAACAAATTTCAATATTACAATATTACTGTCAATTTTCTCCTTAATAAAATTAAATTTGATATCAACATGTTTAACTCTTTTATTATTTTCTGGATTATTTCCAATATTTATAGCTGCCTGATTATCTACAAAAATAGTGATAGGACAAACTGAAATCTCAAAATCTTTTATAAGATTTTTAAGCCAACAGGCCTCGACAACTGCAGAACTCAGAGCTATAAGTTCTGCTTCAGAAGAAGACAAACTGACAGTATGTTGCTTCTTAGATGACCATACAATAGGACAATTAAATAATTTAAACACATAACCTGATGTTGACTTTCTGTCATTAATATCGCTACCCCAGTCGGAATCTACATATCCAAGCAAATCTGTACTTTCATTACTATTGAAAGTCAACTTCAAATCAAGTGTAGCATTTACATATCTGAGCACTCTTTTTAATGCTTTTAACAATGTTTCATCTGCACAATTTTGAAAACGACTCAAATATGCCACACTAGGACATAAATCAGGTCTAGTACACAAAACAGCATACATTAATGATCCAAGAATTTGTCTGCATTGATTTTCCAATTTAGGATCTGATTTATTTGACTGAAAAATTTGGAATTTGAATTCCATTGGAGTTGACATAGGTTTTGAATCATTCATATTAAACTTCTCTAGTATTTTTTTTAAATAATGTTTTTGTGACATTTCAATAATACCATTTTGCAAATCTTGCTTAACATGAATACCCAAATAATTAGTTACATGACCTAGATCTTTCATACAGAAAATATTACTCAAATAAAGTTTTAAATTGTGTACTTCTTTTTCATTTGACCCCATAATCAATATGTCATCCACAAACAATAACAAATAAATTTTACATTCAGAATTTGCTTTACAATAAAGACAAAAATCATTTTCAGATCTAATAAATCCTTTCTTAACAATTACCATATCAAACTTTGAGTTCCAATACTTTGGTGATTTCTTCAGTCCGTAAATACTTTTATTTAATTTAACAACATTTATATTTTCATCACATCCAGGTGGCAGTCTCATATATACATCTTCCTGTATATCTCCATACAGAAAAGCACTTCGTACATCCATGTGATGAACTGGTAATTTTTCTTTACTAGCCAAAGCCATTAAGACCCTGAAAGTTGCAATTTTAGCTACTGGTGCATACACATCATAGGATTCAAAGATATCCTCTTGTTGAAAACCTCGGGCAACAAGACGTGCCTTGTACTGGGTTATGTTCCCTTCACTATCTTGTTTTAGTTTATAAACCCATTTACTTTCTATTACCTTTTTGTTTTTAGGTACTTCAATTTCACTTTTCCAAGTATTATTTTCTTTCAGAATTTCCAATTCCTTCTTCATGGCTTCAATCCACTTATCACTATTTTCACTATTAATAGCTTCATCATATGTTTTAGGCTCATTTAATATGCACATAAAGCTAGTTTCTGTGTCATAATCTTGTAACCATGTTGGTTTTCTTGTTGCTCTCTTTTCTGGTAACTCTTTCTTCTCTTCTTTTTCTAGTTTTTCATTTTCATCTGTATCACTAGAAATATCGGTGTAATACTCTTCTTCATCATTTATATTTTCTTTTAATTCTTCTTTCTCTTCAAAAGTGTCATTTAATATTTCACTGAACATTTCATCCTTTTGAGGTGGCTCAAAGATTACATCTCTCTTTATGTCTATAGTGGCCGAATCAGGAAAATAAACTTTAAAACCTTTCACATTTTCATCATAGCCCACAAAACGGCCCTTTTTGCTTTTAGAGTCCCACTTTTTTCTTAGATTTTTTGGAACATGCACATACACATTTTGCCCAAAGACTTTTAACTTATCCAAATTTGTATAGGGCTTTTTAAACAATAATTCAAAAGGGGACTTGCTTTTCTCATGACTGTGCCCGGTTCGGTTAAGAATATAAACAGCAGTGTTGACTGCCTCGGCCCACAGTTCTTTGGGTAGTCTTGCACTTATCATCATGGCTCTTGCCGCCTCCACCACTGTCCTATTGTCCCTTTCAATTTTACCGTTTTGTTCCGGAGAGTATGCCGTTGATGTCTGGTGCCTTATGCCTTTTTCCTTAAATAACTCTTTGACTGTTGTATTGATAAATTCACTTCCATTATCGGTTCTTACAATTTTTACTTTCTCATCAGTATCTTGTTCAGACAAATTTATAAACTCTTTAATCTTCTCAGGAACATCACTTTTATGTTTTAAGAAATATACATATCTGTAGGTAGAATAATCATCCCTTATCAATAGAAAATATTTAGAGCCCCCTAAAGACTCTACTTCCATAGGGCCACAGACATCCATATGTATTAGCTCACATGGCCTCTTTGATACAGTAGTACTTCTATTAAATGGTAATCTGTGCATCTTACCCTCAACACAAGCACTGCATAGTTCGGCATCATTCTTATATTTTATACCATTTTTATTCAAAAACTGTTTCACATACTCATAGTTTTGATGCCCTAAACGCTCATGCCATATTTTTAGGCTATCTTGTGATACTGTTACCGCAGCAGTATATTTAGATCCATAATCAAAGCACATAACATATAATTTCTTCTCCCTGTATCCCATGGCCACAACATTACCTTCCTTATTTTTGATTTCACAATAGTCCTTTTCAAATTCCATTTTAAAGTCCCTGTCTATGACACTTCTCACAGAGAAAAGATTAACTGTTAGTTGAGGAACATACAACACATTATGCAGGGTAGTATCGATCCATTCCTTTCCATCAAAAGCTGAGAGAATCACTTTTCCTTTACCAATAACTTTTAGTTCTGTGCCATCACCAATTATTACTGACTGGTGGGATTCGTACTCTTCAAACTCATTAAATAGATTTCTTAAGAAACACATGTGTTCACTGGCACCGGTGTCTACCAACCAGCCCTGAGTATTTTCCTTGTTCTTCATAATTGTTGAAAATGCATTACTCCTTTTGTTTGACTCATTTTTACCAACTTCACTGCTTTTCTCTTTATTTTGCCGTAGTCTGCAAATATTAATTGAGTGACCATACTTTTTACAATAAAAACATTGTAACTTGGCGCGACAATCTTTTTTATAATGGCCCATCTTGCCACAACCAAAACACTTTATCTCACTCAACTTCTTTGTGGCTGTTGCCAATGCTACGCACTCTGTTTCAGCCTTTATTTCACTATTTGTTACAGTAGACATTATACGCTCTTCCTCAATTAACAATCTCCCCATTAGTTCTCCTATAGTTTGATTTACTGTAGGGACCGATTCCCATGCAGCAATAAAGTGGCGATATTTGTCTGGCAATGACATAAGTACTTTAGTAATAATCATTTTGTCGGATATATCATCGCCTAATTGTCGTATATTCGCTCTTATCTCTTCTATCTTTGAGAAAAATAGTGAAATATCGGTATCGCACTTCAGTGAATAAAACTTTTGTTGTTCGAGATGTAAAGATGTAGAAGACTTCTTCTCATAAATACTAGTTAACTTATTCCACATCTCAGCAGACGTAGTAGCAGTAAGCAAGTGCGTCATAATATTTTGATCAATATGGAAAACAATCCAACCTTGCGCCTTGCTATCCTTACTAACCCACTCTTGGTACTCCGCCGGTTTGTCTTTACCGGGTTTAGGTATGGAACCATCCACGACCTCAAATAGGCCTTTTGCCTGTAGAATAACTCTCATCTGGAATTTCCAGGTACACCATGTCGCACTTCCATTCAGTTTGACACCAGATATAGATTGCGGATACGATAATTCCATTTTCTTCCACTCTTACGACCGGCGAACTCAACAAGCAAAAATAATGGCGTCTCGAACTCTCGACAAGCCAACACAGCCAACAAAAATCTCTCGTAGATTATTTATTCTCGCCGTAATTTACGCACCTGCGTACTCTGGGCCCATAACCTGTGATGAATTACGGCTAGCAGAGTAAAACAATAGCACAGTAGTGAGCTATTTATTAAAAACTCGGTGGAGAAAATCAGATAACATGGTTCTCTTATGAAACTAGAATCCGCAATAGACAATCATAGATTTGAATGTCAGACTTCACGTTTTACCATAGACACATTACTTATTTTTTTTAGTTTATTGGCTAGCTACTTTAAACTTCACACTCTCTCATAATATGGCTTGTTTTCAGATTATCATCTTGGTTGGACGACATGGAAAAGCAGATTCAAATGCTAGCGATGCCCGCGCTCAGACCAGAACAAATCGTTCAGCAGCAAGACAAGAATGAAGTGAGTATCATTACCAGAGATTGGAATAGGTAGAGTTAATTTACCTAAACTTCGAGGAAGGATGTAACATAGAGTGGATAATACCTCTTCTAAAATCAAGGAATAATAATGACGTTTAAATCCCGGATTTAAAAACCACGAATTATTTATTGGACTTTATTTATACAAATAATTGATTTGAAAAATCATATACCATTTTTTAGGGTTTCGCACGAAAACTATTAAATACCCTAAAAAACTACTACTACTATTTAATACGTAACCCTAAAAAATGTTACACAGGATGGCCGAAACAGATACGTCCAAAAAAAAATTTGGGTTTCTAGTATCGTGGGGTATCCGAATCACTCCCATGTATGTTCCGCGACTTTCATAGATTTCGAGTCATGAATTTTTTTCTGAATTTTTGAGAATTTTCATATGACTCGATATTTTTTTTTATTTCAATCTCTAAACCAACTTCGTCCTTGCCCAGATGCTACAGCAATCCATCGGCGGCCACAAACCGTTAGTGGACAAGCTGGTCAAGACGGGAGAAGCGCTGGCTAAGCTGTGCGGAGACGACGACGCCGCCAAGGTGCAGGACATCGTGGACGCCGACTGCGAGCGGTACAACGCGCTGCGGGCCGAGCTGAGGCAGAGGCAGCAGGAGCTGGAACAGGTCACTACTATATTACCAGTCTATTATTGTCCCACCGCTGGAGAAAACCTCTTCTCATACAGACAAGGCACGAGAATTGATCACCAATCTTGCTCAAGACAAAACATAAGGTGGTCATTTAAGATAAGGGCAATCAGCACAACCCTTGATAAGACTGGTTGTCAGTTTTCGCGGGCTTCTGACAACCCGTAACGACTGTCAAAGATCCACGAATGACAGCCGGGACCAATAGCTTAACGTGCTTTCCGAGGCACGGAGGGGTCTTGGTATGTAAAGATGGTCACCCATCCAGGGACCAACCGCGGCAAGCGTAGCTTAACCTTATTGATCGACCCGTGCGGCTGTTTATTACTTAGCCACAAGCATAACGCCTATGGCCATGTATATATAGAGGTATGAGGAACAGGGTGTAAAGTTCACTCATACTCTATGGAAAAGGGAGGATCCTTCGACCAGACGGGTGTTGTGTCTGGTGGGCTACTGCCCGACGTTTGATGTCGCAATCAGAGTTTATCGCGCGACTAGCATAATTATAAAGAACAGTTTATAATTATGCTAGTCGCGCGGTAAACTCTGATTGCGCGATGCAGGATTTGTGACGTCAGGTCTTTGATGCGGAGTTCGCATGTGGCGTTGTAGATGCCGCCACATATATGTTAAAAAAACATCGATCAAGAATTTAAGCCTTATAATAATAACATCTATTTTCCTTCACCAGGCTCTACAAGAATCATCTCAGTTCTCGGACAAGTTGGAAGGCATGTTGCGCGCATTATCAGGCGCGGCCGATCAACTCCATCGCGCTGAACCTGTGTCTGCGCATCCACCTAAGATTGAGTGAGTATGATACCATAAAACGTTTAATATTGTGTATTTATTTCTGTTTCTGTACTTCGAAGAGTGTGCGCAGGAGCTCTACTGATCCCACCATCGCCCTTTTATTACCGGACTACCAGACGTACTGCAGGGTACCATGCGTACTTGGTTGATATCCCGTCCAGTCATACTCAGTGCTTCTCCTCCACATTTATTATGCGCACAGCCAAAGTGTGGAATTCTCTGCCAGCGTCTGTGTTCCCTTCCACGTATAACCCGTCTGCTTTCAAAGCAAGAGTGAACAGGCAACTTATGGGCACGCTCGTTCCAACATAGACCTCATCCATCGCTTTTCATCAGACGAGATCTAGGTCAAGAGCTGACCCAATCAGTAATAACGGAAAAATTAAAAGAATTTGGCGAAGATAATTTGTAAAAAATCGGGAAAAATGGAGAGCACAGATATAGATAAACCTAGATAACGCACATATCACTTTATGTATGAAAACCAAGCGTGCAAATTTTTGACTAGGTACCTACTATGAGGTCACAAGCACTATTTAGTGATGGGAAAGTTCGTATACTGTACGAATACTATTTATTGAGTAATTGTGTACATTAAAGAATTATTAAGAATCGTTTAAATAGATTAATTAATCGTTTTTGTGACAGAGTAACAAGACAAAGTAGTAGTAACTTACGATTTTTGTACGTAAGCTGGGCACGCGAAGTAGTTACTTTTGCGTTATCTAGGTCTATCTATATCTGTGGTGGAGAGAGTCGTCCGTGGAAGTGCATCTAACACATACATTCTGACATGTTGAATGAGGTCTATTATCATTATGGATACCTTGTCTCAATGTTGTGTACTTTACTGTACGAAGAAGAAAACAAGGAAGGCAGAACCAACCAGCGATTGTTTTCAAAAATCGCTGGTTGGTTCCAAACCTGAAACTATAATAAACTTAATTTTAACCGTATTTGCAAAGAAATAATAATAAATGAAATGTTCAAAAGCTCCTCAAGATTTTTCAAACTTTTCAAGAATCTTCTTAAACCCTCTTTCACCTCAACAGAGACCAAATCGAAGAGAACAACGTTTTAGTAGAAGACCTAGAGAAGCGAACGGAAGCCTACAACGCGGTACAACGCGCGGCCTCTGACGTCATCGGCAAGGCCAACAAGAGCGACCCCGCCGTGCGGGACATCAGGAACAAGCTCGACAAACTTAACAAGTAAGTACAATGTAATATGTACACTTCACTGCGTAATACAAAATATACCCTATGTTTCTTGAAATAAAGTTCATTAAAATGTAAGACTGTCTTTCTCAAAAATAAAGTTCGGAAAACAAGCTATCCTAAGTTTGATCCTGTCTGATAAGTTTTTTTAAATGAGTTCATAATGCTCCCAATCTATGCTTTTAATTATGCGCTCAGTTTAAATAGATATTGGAGAAGAATATGTGTAAGACACTGTCTTCTACGCCTTTACATAAAATGGGCGTAGCGTAGCGGATGAAACTTTATTCCGAGTTACTTTTTTATGTGATGATTGCTCGGACACTTTAATAAGTTTATAGAGGTATGAGGAACAGGGTGTAAAGTTCACTCATACTCTATGGAAAAGGGAGGATTCTCCGACCAGATGGGCGTTGTGTCTGGTGGGCAACTGCCCGACGGTTGATGTCGGGATGTTGTATACATATATACAACATCCCGACATCAACCGTCGCGCAATCTGAGTTTACCGCGCGACTAGCATACTAGTCGCGCGGTAAACTCAGATTGCGCGATGCAGGATTTGTGACGTCAGTTCTTTGCTGCCATGTGGCGTTGTAGATGCCGCAATAAGTTGTTCTATGTCATTTGTACTTATCTTCTACTTTACCAAACACACCTTCCCTCAACAGATTATGGGACGACGTACAAAAATCCTCGTCAGACCGTGCCAACTCCTTAGACTCGACACTGGAAGTGGCCCGCAAGTTCTGGCAACAGCTGAACGCGGTCATGGCGCAGCTGTCCGAGCTGGAGGACACGCTGAGCGCGCAGCCGCCGCCGGCCGCGCAGCCCAGAGCCATCCAGGCGCAGCAGGTGGCCTTGCAGGAGATCAGGCACGAGATTGATCACACGAAGCCTGAGGTTGGTACTTTTTGCTTTTTAGTTCTGACTGATAAGGAGTACTATACTGTCAGGTCTTATGGAAGACTGTGAAAATTAGCTTTTTTATGCACACCTAGCAAAGAAGCCCTTTGGATGTGAAGATAAGATAATAATGATCAGAAAAATAATTTCAAACCAGATGATAAAAAAAGGTGGAGGGAGAAGGTGAAGGTGAAAAGGTGAAAAGACTCGTGAAGGAACATTACTTGTCGTTGTGATTTTGTTCTCGTTGTTAGCTGTAATAATCTATAGTCTTCATTTATTTTCTTTGCTTATATAGTTAGTATGTATGTATCTATTATATAGCATATGCCTGTGTATCTATTATAAGATATTGTACTGTTATACTTTTTATTTGCACCAATGACAACCCCATTTTATGTCCAGAAATTCACTGTCCATGCCGAGGTTGCCTGGAAGAGATCGGAGTATGCGATAAGGCCGCCCATTGTATATTTTGTAGTGCATAAGTTTTTTTTTTTCCTTTTTTATTGTGTAATCTGGTGTATAATAAAGTATATATTAATAAATGATACAAAAGGGTCAAACAATATTTTAAGCTCATATGAATAAACACCACTTTAAATCCAACAATATACGGGCGACTTTGAAAGAGCCAATAAAAGCTTGCTTGAAAATATTTAAATCAAAGCAATACCTAATAAAAATTCCAAATTGAGAAATCAATGAATATTTTTTTTAACAAAACGATAAAATTTCCTAAAACAATGTAATAACAAATAATCATATTTTTTCTTCAGGTGGAAAAAGTCCGCAAAACCGGCTCAACCCTCATGTCGCTCTGCGGAGAACCAGACAAGCCTGAGGTCAAGAAACACATGGAAGACCTGGACTCAGCCTGGGACAACATCACCGCGCTGTACGCCAGAAGAGAGGAGAACCTCATCGATGCCATGGAGAAGGCTATGGAGTTCCATGACACCTTACAGGTAAATTAATTATTTTTAACCGACTTCAACAAAGGAGGAGGTTCTCAATTCGATTGTTGTTTTTTTTTTGGAGAATGGATTTCCACCTTTTCCACCGTCAAAATAATATTCCTGGTTTGAATAAAATGTTGTGTAAAGGATGATTTACACCAAAAGGCTCGCATCGCATCGGATCGGAACGGATTTTACAATATTTAAACGATATTAAATCGTATACACAGTATTTAAAGTCTATATTACCAAGCCGCGCACAGCAGCTTGACCGCAGGTGTTTTCCGCGACACGCGATCGTAGCCGAAAGTATGTTGCGACGCGCGATCGGCTCCGTTCGCCTGTCGTCGTATCCGATCGGATCCTTTCGGCTGTTGTCAAACGTCAACACGGTAGGAATGAAACTATTTGACTAGACGCAGAAACGGATACGTTCGCAAGGGACGGTACGGAGCTGATCGTATGCGTCGACATCCTGCCGGACGCGATCGGCTGTCGCCGCATCCATTCGTATCGTTTCCGATCCGATGCGATGCGAGCCTTTTGGTGGAAATCATCCTTTATGAAAAAGAACCATCGAGTTACCAAACTGCCCTCGCTCAGTTTGGTAACGTCATTCAATGCTTGTGTGAATAGATCATAGGTTAAGGCGTATTCAAAAAAACTTGTGAATGTCCTAAAATAACCAGCAAATATCTAAAAGATAACTTTAAACCAACCATGATTTTTTTAGAACCTACAAGAATTCCTGGACTCAGCCGAAGATAAGTTCTCCCGTATGGGTGCACTAGGCTCGGACATCGACGCCGTCAAACGCCAGATCGCACAACTAGCGTCCTTCAAGCAAGAAGTCGACCCGCACATGGTTAAAGTTGAAGCGCTGAATAGGTACGTACCTTTTTAAACCCGTATTTGTAGGTTCCTTTTTATACCTGTACCTTTTAATACCTGTACCTTTCACACCTGTACTTTTACCTTTTTGTACCAATACCATTTTACACCCGTATCCTTTTATACCGTTAGATACCTGTGCCTTTTTATACCTGTACGTGAACCTTTCACACATTTTCCTTTTTATACCTGTACCGTTTAACACCAGTACCTTTGCTGCCTGTAACTTTGATACCTGTATTTTTATACCCTTGCCTGTTACGGCACTACCTTATTGTACCTGTAACTTTTATCCTGTACTCGACGATGCTCTTTTGTTTGAATTTATAATTTTTAGTGACATATGCGTGGGAATATTTTCAAGGTTGAGTGAGATGCTTTTATTTTGGGGATTGCATGAATGTAAGATGGCGAACGAAAAGTAAAAAGTACAAGTTTTTTTATAAAGAACTAAAAAATAAGACTAGAAACCCCGCTGGATAAAATTAAATAGAATATATAAAAATATTACGAGGAGAATTGAAAAAGCTTTCATTTTGTTTTAATTATTAATTTGGTGATGGTCCTAGTCCTTAAATAAACAGCCCTCCTCTAAACTCCTCTAGTATTCATGTTTTATACTTTTTTTTTTGCAAGATCGGGCCATTCCACTTCAAGATAGTAACTTGATTCCTTTTTGATCTACGTATTGGAAGGGGCATCTATCTTCAACTTTCTGACTAACTGACCGTCTCTTTGACAATTTAAAAGTGCCTGTAAATGGTTTAATTGAAATAAATGCTTTGAGTTTGAGTTTTATCTATTTAAAAACAGCATTTATATTTTATGAAAAGTTTAAAAGTCATGGCCATTTTCAAAAAGTCATTGCACAGAAGTTGTTAATTACGTTACCTAAATCTTTTCTCTTTCTTTGCCCCGATTGCACCACAAATCAAAAAAGCGTTTAAAAGTAAAAGTATTTTAAACAACATTTTGTCTGTATTGTCTTCAAATGAATGACAGAACAAGAACGTATTTTTTTACAGATATTTTTTTTTTGTTTCTTGTTTTTTTTTTTGCTAGTCACTAATGACTAGCAACTGCCCGCGGCTTTGCCCGCGTGGCTTTAAAAAAAAAAGTAACCTCAGTTAGTACTTATAACATCAGCTATCTGCCAATAAAAGTTCCGTCAAAATCGGTCCAGCCGTTTCGGAGATTAGCCGGAACAAACAGACAGAAAGTTTTTTTTTTTAAATCTTTTAATTTTATAAGTACCGTATATACTTTCATATGCATTTAGGTAAAAAGCTGCTATTTTGACTTTACAAACAGATACTTCAATTTTATTCATTTGTATAGATTCTAGATTCTATTTTTATTTTTTTATTTTTTTCTTAAATTAACTCATAAAATCTCATCTTACATTTTCTATTAAAAGTGGCCAATAGATACAGTTTTTACCCCTCTCCCCTTTACTATACAGCACTGTACCACATACTAATCGTGTATTTTTCTATGCGTTCCCCGGATTGACCCGACATTGAAAAAGGAGTCTTATGAGGCAAGGAATAACACTTAATCTTGTGTGCGCTTCTGTTTGTATCTAGCATCGTAGTGATTTTAGTACCTTGTTTGTTGTGTGTCTATACTGTTTTCTATATTTTTGTAAATGTTTGAAATATCTAAAAGCTTATACGAAAGCTCGAGTGTGTGAATTCGAATTGATTTTATCGTTAATTATAAAATACATAAGCTTTTAAAAGCATTTAAGAAAACCAAGTCTACACAAGATCACATTGATTTTTGACGTGACAACGTCTAATAAATCGATGAACGCCGGCTGCATGCACGAAAAAGGATGACTCATTGTCCCGTTACGCTCATTGTCCCGTTACGCTCATTGTCCCGTTACGCTCATTGTACGCTTGCGCCGCATCAATGTTTTGTTATGACGTTGTCACGTTAAACTATGGTCCGTAAACCAACTTTACAGACAACCAATTTTTCTATTTTCTCATATCAATGATTCTAAATTTCCTAACGAACACCGCTACAGTGAACACTCAAAGAGGAATTTGACAAAATCTCCTCTCTCAGTTAATTGGTGATCCAAGTATTTTGTTACTAGAAAGTAGTACGACTTTAGCCGGTTTTATCGAATTCCACTTATAAGAAAGGTGGAAACTAACCATGACTAAAGTTGAGAAACACAAGATCACGAGAACGTGTAGACTTGGCTTAGTGGATAATTTGTCTTGAATCAGGAACAAATATAACTTCTTCTACTTCTTACTTGTCCTTCAATATGTTTTCTAGAAAAGTGTGTTCTGTTCTGTCTCTTTCTGTTACTAACACATTTTTATATGTCTGTCTCTGTCTTGTTTGCAATATGTATTGTTATGCGAAATTATGAATCAATGGTGGCTTGATTACTCCCAAAAATATTTGCACCATAATTTGACTGGCATTGCATTTAAACGAAAATGTTGAGGGGAAGATACTTTCCTGACTGAGAGCCTTTTATGAAGACAGATTCAATCCTGTATCTGTTCCTAAATGCAAATATATTACTACCTCATTTTCATTTATGACTTTTTTCATAGTGACAAATGAGAGCGTTTCATAGTTACATTTGTTTACATAACTAAACATTGGTGCCGATTCCCTTGTTCACAAACTAAACTAAATTTAAGTTCAGTGCATCTTTTTCTTTCTATTTCATTAACAAAAGGACAGAAGATAAATTTTAATTTAGTCCTGTCAAATTAATCAGCGCCTGTCACTACTCCATACAAGTTTAGACGTGATTAAAAACTTGCCTACTAAAATTACGTCAAAATACGTCAAGCGCTGATTAATTTGACAGGACTAAACTAAAATTTATCTTCTGTCCTTTTCTTAATGAAATAGAAAGAAAAAGATGCACTGAACTTAAATTTAGTTTAGTTTGTGAACAAGGGAATCGGCACCAATACCTACATAGTTAAGCCCTAAAAACAAGTAAGGCCCGCTTTCACACTAAAATTAAATGCATTTACGCTAAACATATTTAAAATATAATGCTGTCTCTGTCGTCTTCCAACGATTGTCAGAAACAGAAGGACATTTTAAATTCGTTCAGCGCTAATCGTAAGTTATTTGTAGTGCAAGCGAGCCTAAGTTCCATTTTCAAATCAAGCCACCATCGATTCACTCTTTCAACCTACAACCAATCTAACCTTTCCACTAACTTACAGGCAAGCTCAAGAGCTAACCGAACGAACATCGTCTGAACAAGCGGCGGCCATTAAAGCACCGTTAACAGAGGTCAACTCTCGTTGGTCGGCCCTCCTTAGAGGGATGGTGGAGAGACAACAGCAACTTGAAAGGGCGCTGTTGAGGCTCGGACAGCTGCAGCATGCCTTACAGGAGCTGTTGACTTGGATACAGAATACTACTGAGACGCTGGATACGTTGAGACCTGTGAGTAATGCATTTTATTTATTATATATACAGGTTGTAAGGGACAGCCCTCCGCAGACTGATAGGGTGAATTTAGTATATCATATTAAGAAAACCAGTACATGAAATTATTTCAGGAACATTATGGGAATCCAATAAACCTGATTTGTTTTAAAACCTCACACGCAATGTATCGTTACCGTGGCAAAACGCACGTAGCGAACGGCAGCGCAGCGCAGTTCGATGAACTCTGTAGCTAGGCAGAAAATGAACAGCTGATTTTGCGCGTCGTTTGTTAGAGTATTTCAGCATCCATTGCTGGTTTTTTTATTTAAGCTGTTTTATTTACATATATGGAGTGCTTCGTACAGAAAACGTAATTTTACATTAAAATAAAGGAATCGTAACTGAAAAAAACGATAAAGAAAATGAAAATTTTCCTGAGCAAATTTCCAGTGGAATATGATTCAAAATAAGGAGCTGAATGCTCCCTGTTAGTTTGCGGATTGCTGTGCCTTACACCCTGTATATAAACTTTTGGAAATCTGTGTGTGTTTTTGATGTATTTATTTTATTTTGTTAGGTATTTTCTATTTGTCAACGCCGGTTGTCGCTTGAAACCAGCGCTGGGGCTCTGTCTCGCATAGGGTCGCAGCATTATGCTGAGCGATGGATGTTTTGCGTGGATGTGATGCATATTTCCCCCCAACTTGTCCTTTTCGTGTTTCCTTCTTTCTTTGCGTCATATTTACCGCAAATAAACTTATTTTCTTTCTTTCTTTTCTATTTAAATTAGCAACAACTATCTGACTAATTGATATTTCGTTTGTTGCGCCACTTCTTGTCACCTAAAACACGAGGAAGTGGTGAAGGATGGACGTTTTGGGGGCTGACTTTTTTAAGTTTAGATTTTCAAAAACTGCCGATTCTCAGCCTAATTTGAGTAAATGATTACGATTCAAAAGTATAATTGAAACTAGCTGCTCCCCGCGGATTCGCCCCCGTGGCCTTTTCCAAAATAAATTTTTCATCTATCTGCCAGTGAAAGTCCCAGTCAAAATTAGTCCAGCCGTTTCGGAGATTTGCCGGAACAAACAGACAGACAGTTGGATAAAATCAAAATTGTTTAAGTACCGTATATAATATACCGTCATATGCATTTAGTTTTACTGTTGCTGTTATTTTGACATTACGTACTACAACTACCATGGAGTTCCTTGCCCGTTTTTTCTCATCTTCATTTAAGAACAGGCAACATTTCTAACAAACCCAAACTGCCCATAAACAATCTAATAATGAACTCTCCCACAGGTTGCCGGCGACCCACAAATCCTAGAGGTCGAGCTCGCCAAGCTGAAGGTGCTCGTCAACGACATAGCGGCGCATCAAGCGTCCGTGGACACGCTCAACGACGCCGGCGCGCAGATCGTCCAACAGGGTACGGGTATGTGGCCGCGCTTTCGCTTTTGTAACTCGATTTATTCTCATTTTTTGATGGACTTAGTCAGGATCCAAAACATTGTGAGGAAACCGGCATGTCCTAGAACCACAATTTCGAAGACATGTGACGTATACCAACCCGTACTGGGCCCGCGCCCGTATTACACCCCACTCCTTTGAAGAGAGGAGGTGTGTGTCCCAACAGTAGGAACATGGCTGATTATGTGTAGTCAAGATAACAGTTAGCCCAGGTTCACACTGAAAATTCAAGAGAGTGCATCCCAGCGCGTCATAAAAACACGATGTTGGATTTTCAACTCTCCGACGCTAAGCAGTGCGTTTAAAATACAGTGCGCGATAAAAAATCGCCACCTTTAAAAAACGCCCGTGGTGACGAATGCTTACTTGTATACGCTGAATGCATTGATATGCGAATGTCAACTTTGAAGACACGTTTTTTGGGTTGATCTTAGAATGGAAAGATATCTGAAAGGTTTCTAGTCTCTAGTGGTGGTTTGACGTGAGTGATCTTTGAAACAAGCATTTCACACGTGAGAGTTTCAAAATGAATATTATTAGTTTTTTTTTTTTTTGTAATAATTATATCAATACAAAAATCTATATAATATTGCGTTACCCTAATAATCGATTCAAGTTGGGCGCCATTCGGCATGAAGGAAAGTATTACTATAGACATGCTTTCAGTTTCTGACGTTAGATAGATAGATAGATAGAATACTCTTTATTATGTACACCATAAAAATTACAGATATAAATGTAGAACTGTTACATAGGGTGTCACAATGGGCGGTCTTATCGCTAAAAGCGATCTTTTACAGACAACCTTTGGATGGATCAAAAAGTAGAAGGAGAGACAATAACTGCAGACGTTTGTCGTGATTGAATGTGTCCCTCAGAGTTCTTTGTTGTTAAGTTTTTCTTTGTTGTATTTTACGGGTTTGTATGTAATATAGGTAATAAAATCAAATAGGTATGTAATTAGAATGACTAGGGATATGTTGACTACCCCTGAAACGTCAGTTTGACAATGACATTTCTTTGTTTACATTTTTGATCTCGAATTTCATTTCCGATTATAGATATATTGTATCCTGACTAAAGTCCATGCCCGCATGATGTTCACTCTGTATGCTAACGAAAGAAACCCCTTATTAGGTTATTTTGATTATCTTGATTTACAATTTATTAATAATTTCACCCTTTTATTATAATAATGACATCATAATAAGACTTTGTTGAAAGATAACAGTTTAGTACTTTTAGATGTTAAATAAAAGTTCTGAAATAATTGCATCTTGAATTAATCCAATAAAAATAACATACCGGTAGATAGCATCTTTTAGATTAGTTCAATACTATTTTGACCAACTAATTAATAATTGTTCTAATAATTCTAATACTACATACATTTCATTTCTAATGTAAATCTTCTCGTGTGCAGTGAGCACTAATGCTTTCAGCTTTAAATGTTTGTGATCGTTCTATATGTGTAATTATTAATACTAGAATTAATAACCCCACTAAGAATCTTTTTGCACGAAAAATTTAAAAAAGTTTATGATTAAATGCCTACAAACTTTTTTTATTTAGTTGAATGCACCTGATGTGGTCTCGCCTAAGTTTGGCGATATTACTTTCAAACTACATTATGATATTAAAATAACTGAAGAAGAATGCTGCCTATTATATGATTACTATCTGATACTACATATCGTCGTTGCGACTAAAGACCTCTTATGTTTCACTTTTGGCAAAATCACTTTTTTACGCCAGCCTTTTTCACATTTTGACGCTCTATCGAATGCAAAAACTCTCATGTATATACGATGATTTGGTCATCATTTCTTTACCAATTTCAAGATCTACAATGTATGCTTCCTAATACAATGTTGGTGCTTAAAATATCGATTTTCTCATAAAGTTGAATTTTACACATAAAAGATCTTAAAGTCGCAACGACGATATAGCAAAAGCTGATTATTTTCTGCACTAAGGGCTGATTTTTCCAACGCCAAATATCTTCTATCTGTGGAATAATTTTGAATTTCTGACGGTTTTTCCATACAAAAACTGTCAAAAACTCAAAACTATTCGTCTGATATAGATATGTGTCATTGGGATAATTATTATCATCAAATATAAAGTTTCACTGACACTGACACTGACGACTGTTTGTCTCTGCATTACCCAAAGGTTAACTAGTAGAAAATGCCTATGGCATTAAGTCCGCCTCTGTACATTGTGCTTAAAGTATTAAATAAATAAACGACAAATAATAATAATAATAAAAAAATAATTTAAAAAAACTCGTAAGGTTGTCAAACGGTCTTCTTTAAAATACTCATAGGTCTTACCTCCCCAAGACTTGACCACCAACTGCATGATCTAACCTCCTTAACCATAAACAATAGGTACGGACGAGGCGGGTGAGACTGCAGAGAAGTTGGCAACACTGAACAGGAAGTGGCGCGAACTACAACAGAAGGCAAGAGACAGACAGACTGAACTTGAAGATGCGCTTAGAGAGGCTCAGAGGTAAGAATAATATGATAGCAGCGGATCTGGAGTTATTTATAAATACAAATAATCTTTATATTTTTGTATCATAATTTCTATACTTCCCGTACTGCTTAATTCTAAAATATTCTAGAATTGACCTAAGCAAGACCTAATTCCTTTATGATTTTTTGAATATTATAGTTGGGATTTCGTTAGTCCCGTTTTCTGGAGACAATAGGGATGTTTCCTGGGTTAAAAAAAAATACTGTTTACTCCGTCAATCAGATAATAAAAAATATTAGACACGTATTTTTTTGCTTTATCGTATTAACAAAAAATTACTTAGATAAAAAACATTAAACTTGGAGAGTGGGGAGTGGGGGCTCGTTACGTCATAGCTACGTATAAAATCTAGCGAGCAGTGACGTCATGCCACATTTGAACTCCAATGTATCGCAGCGCCGTAATATTTTGATTACGTAAAAAAAGAAAAAATACGTGTCCAATATTTTTTAATAATCTACATGACGGACAAAACATTTTTTTAGTAATCATCCCTATTCTTGTTAGTAATCATTTGCATTTTAAAATACGTATGTGAGCGAAAATTACTAAAATATTACAAACTTTTTTCGATCAATTTTAACAAGAGATAGAGACAAGTAGACTATAGAAATACTGTCTCAGTCCATGACAACATATAGCAAATTTGTATAGCGGCTGTTTAACTATAGTTTCTGCTTCGCAAACATACTTCAGGGATACTCCACACACGTTCCAGTATGACTCTGGCACAGGCAGGGCAGCAAAATCGAATACATATTTTGCCACCCAAATCATGCTGAATCGTACCGAACACTCACTTAGAAATGAAATTAAATGAAATCGTTTATTCTGTAAATAGGATTTCGGAATCACTTATTTTAAAAAATATGAGCTAGATGAAGTCCACATTTCCTCTCTAATTACCCCTGAGAAGAAATGACGAAACAAACTCAGGGATCAAACATCCTGTATTGTCCCTAACATGATATTTTTCCACCAGTTTCAACGCTGAGATCGGAGACCTACTCAGCTGGTTGTCAGAAGTGGACAGCGTGATCGCCGCCTCTAAGCCCGTCGGAGGCCTGCCCGAGACCGCCACGGAACAACTCGAGAGATTTATGGTAAAGAGATCGGTTTTATTTCATTATTTTTAGCGGTTAATGGCAAAATTACAAAAAAAAATAAGTTATCGTTAACGAAAGATGTTTATTTTGAAACTGGTATAATGGATACTCGTCGCTCAACGCGCCGGCGGCGCAGTCAGTGAAGCGGAACGCAGTAGTGGGTACCTATCAGCTGTGCGCTCGCCCATTGATATTATTACGAATAGATTGTATCCATATTTTGCTGATTTAAAGTGGACCAAAAAAAAAAGTACTGAACAAATAATGGAAATGTATTATATTACTGAAACTGAACCACAAAAAAATATTTGCGCACTGGTTGAAAAGTTTTCCTGTATATCAGCCTGTTTATAACTAAAATCCACGCCACAAGTTATTATTCAACCAAACATTTATCTTCTTAGGAGGTATACAACGAGATCGAAGCCAACCGGCCCAAGGTGGAAGCTGTTCTACAGCAAGGACAGGAATACCTCAAGAAGCAGGACCGACCCAACCCCACGTCACAGCTCCATCATAATCTGAAGAACTTGAAATCCAGATGGGACAATGTTACTGCTAGGTAAGGATCAGTTGGATTAATTTTATTCGTTGAATTTACGATGATGTAGGCTCGTTTCACGGACACCACGGCACGGGTACGGCACGCGTCTTGCGGTAGAAGTTGACTGATAGAAATCGTCACGTAAGGAAAAACCGTTATGCCCCCTCCATGCGACTTTCTGTCTCGATCTCTATCTATTATACAGGTTTATTGGTAAAACACTAACAACCTTACAGGACTGCAATATCATAAAGAACTTTTATCTACACCCATGCTATAAATCTTCTATAAAAGTTTCTGAAACAGTTAGCTTATTGCCAACATTAAAACAACCAGTGTCATAGGGGTATCACTTGCATAAATAACTATTGTTCTATGACTTTCTACAAAACATAATACATTTACCAAAAACAAACCTTCAAGATTGCGTTGTTCTATACATTTAGAACCTTGAATTTAAATATTTTTATTTTTGTATGAAAGTCTGAATTATAATCAGATACATTATTAAAAGTCGTAGAACAAAAGTTGTTGTTTATGATATGATTTAGTAATTTAGTCTTGAGAGATTGTGAGAGTGTTTTACCAATGACCCTGTATACGAGTGTGCGTGTGGGCGTGCGAGTATCGCAAATGGAACTTCGTTCCTCACGGGGGTCTCCCGACCGCATACTTTTTTTAAACTAGAACATAAGCACACCTCACTTTCTAGGGACCATTAAAAAAAAAAACTTTTTTTTTTGTAACAGGGCCTCAGACAAGAAGATCAAACTTGAGATAGCTCTAAAGGAAGCCACAGAGTTCCACGATGCTCTCCAAGCCTTCGTCGACTGGTTGACGAGTGCTGAGAAGACTCTGACGTCGGCTAAACTAGTGTCCAGGGTCATGGAGACGTTGCTTAGTAAGTATACTTGGATTAGGAGGGAGTTTTAGATCATCTTGAAAAGGTTCTAAATGGGATCTGTTGAGAGAGTAAGAACCTAGTCGGTGTAGCCTGAACGAGAGTAAACGATCGTCAATTTTCGAATAGTATTTGTATTCAAAGTTTTCGGATGAAAATGGCATTAGTACTTTTTTTTTATAATCTATCATCTATGGTTTCATCTATCTATATATATATATAAAAATCAATTGCCGTGCGATAGTCTAGCAAAAACACAAAGACGGCAAGACCATTTTGAAAAAAAAAAAAATTGTTGTGTTCGCCTCAATACTGGGGTGTTTTAGAAAAACAAAAATGGACAAACCAAAGGAACAGACGAAAAATCCAGAAAAAATCATAATTTTGTCTCACGTGGTACGATGTTCAACGGATCATCTGGTACTAAATAAAACGGGTTTCTGAAAATTCTAAAACTACAGGTTTTAGAACTTTTACACTTCGGTGTCTCTCTAAAAAAAAGATAAAAAAATACTTAAAACGTCAAATTGTCTCTCCACAGCCCAAATCGAAGAGCACAAATCCTTCCAAAAGGAAGTAGCAACCCACCGCGAAACAATGCTTCACCTGGACAAGAAGGGCACTCATCTCAAGTACTTCAGTCAGAAGCAAGACGTGATCCTTATCAAGAACCTGCTGGTTTCGGTACAGCATCGCTGGGAGAGAGTGGTGTCTAAGGCGGCTGAGAGAACCAGGGCGTTGGACCATGGCTTCAAAGAGGCTAAGGAGTATAATGATATGTGGTAAGTGGAAAAAAAAACCCAGCTTACACAATATTCTCATAAAAACAAAAAACTTCAAACAGTATTGTGTTTCTCTCGCGCCAAATAGGGCCAGTTTAGCATAAATGCCAAAGAACCCAGAAGACCCAGTGGTTAGTGTTTTTTTTTTTTTGTATTAGGGTTAGAGTTTAGGGAATCTTTCTTATTCAATGTCGCGTATACTCAATTTTTATCTCCATTCAGGAACAACCTGATGAACTGGCTGAACGACACGGAGGGACAGTTAGACGTACTCAACTCTGAGGCTACCGTCAACGACCCGGAGAAGATCAAGCAAAGGTACTAAACATACATAATGATAATACTACTTTTCACAGTGTTTATCAGCTTGCGAGTGCAGTTAAGGTGAAGGTAGTGAACATAAAGAATTTTGGAGTCTGAACCCCTGTTTGAAACTATTGAATTCAATCTGTTGTCAATTCTCAGTTCAAGTTACTAGATTGGATAAAATTGATAGAATATTTGTGCCTCTTCTACACCACTTGCGAAGTTGAACGATGTTAGACGAATACGATACGGCTTACTTCGTCTATCTTTACCTCGCCTCGGGCGACTTCCATTTGTTGTCGGTTTTTGCGCCCGAGTCAAAGGGCCCGAAGTTGCACGAAGTGCGTTTACGAAGTACCTCTCTACACTACTCGGCCGACTTCAGTACTCATCATATATCATTATAATATGCGAGCGTGCAAATTGCAACGGCAGCTGCTACTTGAGCATTACAAACGTGCGCAGGGTATCGGCACCACAGAGCGAAAGAGCTCATCGCGAAGTTGAACGAGTGTGTAGTATCGCACTTCGGACTTGAGCCAAATTTCTAGAGTACTTCGCCGAGGAACTTCACGAGTAGTGTAGAGGAGCCTTTAGAGCATTGTTAGGCATTATTTAAAGCTCAAAAAATTCTTCCACTACCTTGCCTTTACATTTTTGAAATTTGTGTATTTGTAAAAAGGTATTCGCACATGTTCCCGTTATATGAACACACACCCATTTCTAAAAGAGTTAAAAGTAGAAATCCAAATAAATGACTTGCACCTAGCCAGAGACTACATATATTATGTATAGCAGGAATTCCAGTGTTGCCTATTAATAAATTCAGGAAAATAATAGTTGCTTTGTTTTTTTAGACAACTGTTTCTACTCTGTTAACGAATTAAAAAAAATTATATCACATTTTATCAAAACTTTGACGATGTAATAATTTGCCATTGTTTATTTAACAAATTATGACATTTTATTTTTAAATATTAAAAAAATATACCTAATAAACTTGACATCGTATTAAAAAATTATGTTTTTATTTTAAACTAATTTATTAATGGGGATATTAAATTGGAATTGAATTTTAATATTTCTACACCGTAAACGGTAGTATATGTGAAGCTTTTTATTAATATTAAAATCTTAATGTACCATATACTCAGAAATTAATTATATTATATTATTATTGTTATTTCTGCCAAACAATCACCACAAATACCATGATATTTGAAATAAATCAGAAATGTTATCGCCTCACTAGTATCAGCGGTGGTGACCACGAAGTAAAATTATATAGGTCGTGTCCATGTGACGAATGCAGTTTTCTAATTAGAGGCACTGTGACAACACTGTATCACGCTCACAGGACTTATATTTATGAACAACACACTAATTATATACTTTTCTACCAGGTTAACGAAACACCGTGAGTTCCAAAAGGCCCTAGCCGCTAAACAACCGGTGTACGACCAAACGATGAAGACCGGCAAACATCTGAAGGACAAAGCGCCCAAGGGAGACGAGAACACCCTGAAGACTATGATGGCGGATATGAAGACTAAGTGGACCACTGTCTGTTCTAAGGCTGTTGACAGGTAATTTATTTTGAAAGGATTTTATTAAGGAAACTTTTACTTTCAGAACATGTGGTAAGAAACTGAGACTCGGGTATATTTCGCAGTAACATAAAACCATTTTTTAACCCCCGAATAGTTATTACGATTTATGTTTTACGCGAGCATTGGCAAACACGTTGGAAATACAAAATTAAAAAAAATTTAAAACCCCGACTCAAACAAAAACCTCTAAAAACTAAAATAATAATATATATTGACCCTTTAAGTTTAATATAAGTTGTAGAAAATATTTTGATCCAAGCGTCCTCGCGTCGGGAAACGGCTAATGAAAACCATACCGGCTACCCGCCCGCGCGTTGTGTGACGAGTATCCATTATACCAGTTTCAAAATAAACATCTTTCGTTGATAATTCTTCATTTTTTGTTCTGAGATATATCAAAATAAGAAATAGGTATATAATAAAACACGTTTAAGTACGGTACGGTACGGTTGGCGCAGTGGTTAAGCGATTGACTGCTGCGCTGCGTGTCGTGGGTTCGATTCCCGCACGGAACAAATAATTGTATGACCTACAAGTACCTAGTTGTTTTGGGTCTGGCTGTTTGTGTGAGTTTAAATGTTTGTAAACGCACCCACAATACAGGAGAAAATTTCAAAATTTGCGCGCTGATTAAACACTTTTCATCACATAGATTCAGGGTTTCGTAGGTAATCAAAACATGTACCTATGCTTGATTTAGGTGTTCCATTATAACCTTTCTTTTTTATATGCGGTTACTGGTGTACAACACCATTTTTTTAATTATTTCTTGAATTAGGCTCGGAGCCATCATCTTAATCGAATAACCGAACTTTTTTTTGCTTCTTTTTCTCACCCCTAACCTTCATTCCAGACAACGCAAGCTAGAAGAAGCTCTCCTATACTCTGGACAGTTCAAGGACGCCATGTCAGCACTTCTTGACTGGCTCAAAAAGCAACAGAAGGAGTTAGGCGGAGACTCACCTGTACATGGAGATCTGGATACTGTGATGGCGCTTATTGAACAACATAAGGTACGAAAACCACTTTTTTTTAAGTTTTTTTATTTTTCAATTTTATTCTGTCGGTAGCGCAGTGACTGAAATATCGAGTTCTGTGCTACGGCTAGTTCGATTCTAGCTTGGAACCAGTTTTTGCAAAATCTAAATGATTGTGGTACCGGGTCTGAAAGTGCGTAATCGTACAAGTGCGATTTGTCACTACAAGTGCACCTACAATACAGTAAATATGCCAAAACTTCTATCTTTAGGTTAAACTAAAGATATAAATTTTGAAAATATTTTCACCTACGAAACGAGCAAAGTTCGTCTGTTTTTCAGTTTTTCTCTGGCTTTTTATGTTGGACTGAATCTAACTAGAAAACTCATTTGTTTTAGCAATTCGAGGAGGATCTACACTCGCGCGAACAACAAATGAATTCTGTCATGAAGACTGGCAAAGATCTGGAAGCGACGGTACGTATCCAACAATTTTATACTTCAACCCAATAGAAGTAAAGTCTAATATTAATCGACAAATTACTATAAAAGCCTATCTTCTTTTGTTTTAATTGGCTTTATTAACGATAGACTTTGCTGGACAGTTTTAAACCCTAGACGTCGTAATATAAGATTAATATTTCCTCGCAGGTGCCTCGTGAAGACGCGGCTAGCATTCGTCAACAATGCAGTGAGCTGAAGACCGCTTGGGAGGCTGTTCAGACTCTTAGCGAGAAAAAGGCTACCAAACTTGAGACTGCACTTAAAGAAGTAAGATTATATTCTTGGAATATGTATTAGTACAATTAAAAGACAAGATGCTATAAACCCTACAGAAAAAAATTGAAAAAATTGACACTCAAACCAACAGAAGTGAAATAAAATAGAATTTATTGTGTCGATAAATAAATATTTCTAATTTAATATCATTTTGGAATTGCATTTATCTAAACCTTAACTTGTTAACACTTTAGAGTTGCATTCAAAAGTCTAGTAACTTGTTACACCAGCTCCAGAGAGAAACTGCAGTTTTTTTTTTATATTGCAGCGTTATGCTAAGATATGAGCCTTTTTGGCCTTGCACAGATCTTTATTTTTTATTTTTTTTATTAAAATTTTGTTAGTTTTAAATGCTCCTTTTTCACTGTTTGTATTTCCTGTTCATGCCCCAAATAAAATATTTTTCTTTCTTTCTTTCTTTATAAGTTCCGGGTAATTTATAGTGCAGATAATTTCACACAAATTCTGTTCCATTTCTAATTTATCTGGTGAATTGGGAAACATGCCCAAACTTTCTACAAAACAAAAATATTAATCCCGTCGTCTTTTCTCAGGCCGAAAAACTCCACCGCTCCGTGAACATGCTCCTCGAATGGTTATCAGACGCCGAAACCAAACTCCGTTTCTCAGGACAACTGCCCGAAGGCGACCAGGAAACACAAACACAAATCCGAGACCACGAACGATTCGTGCGAGAACTTAATGAGAAGCAGAAAGACAAGGACGACACTATAACGCTTGCTCACTCTATCTTGAGTAAGGCGCATCCCGATGCTGTGACTGTAATTAAACACTGGATAACTATTATACAGAGTCGGTGGGATGAGGTAAGAATAATTTGGTTCTACATTACCCATTAATATAACACAATTCGTTTTAGAAACATGTCATTCAAAGTGTCACATTGGCATAGAACGAGACTGTCACACAGTTATGAGTGGCAGATATGACGCTCTACAAAACAGAAGTTTTTCTAAAACTTGATGTGCCATATTAATGGCCTCCGAAGTTTCACATAACGGCCTCCGAAGTTTCACATCGGCCTCCGAAGTTTCACATTAACGGCCTCCGAAGTTTCACATTAACGGCCTCCGAAGTTTCACATTAACGGCCTCCGAAGTGTCACATTAACGGCCTCCGAAGTTTCACATTAACGGCCTCTTAAGTTTCACATTAATGGCCTCCGAAGTTTCACATTAATGGCCTCCGAAGTTTGACATTAATGGCCTCTGAAGTTTCACATTAACGGCCTCCGAAGTTTCACATTAACGGCCTCCGAAGTTTCACATTAACGTCCTCCGAAATTTCATTCTTAAAAGTCTTGCCGTCGCTACTATATATACTCCCTAACGTCGACTTATAAGGACTTAGGGACTCAACCCACATTGTGGTCAGGGATGAGTTGTATATACGAAAGAGGTCCTAAGGATTGGTTCTATCACTCAGCAAAAAAGACCCGTGACTCTCTGAGATAAGATTGATTTTATAATGATGGGAACCAACCGACTTGTAACTGGGTACCTTTGTAACTGGGTACTAGAGTATACTCCACTTAAAAATATAAAATACTCCATTTTAAAGTGTTTTTTTTTTTTTTTTTTAAGAAATCTTTAAAATGCACTAGTGTAAAGTTGCCAACATGTCGTTTG
Source organism: Dryobota labecula (assembly GCA_947523025.1). NCBI lineage: Eukaryota > Metazoa > Arthropoda > Insecta > Lepidoptera > Noctuidae > Dryobota > Dryobota labecula. The sequence continues at coordinate 16,640,802 of OX383306.1, forward strand.
GTCAATATTGCCTTTCAAGCGTCGATACTTATTTCCATTTCCACCAAAACCTGAATAAAGAAAATGTTTTCCACAAATCATGCTTATTACGTCTATTTTATGCAAAAGATGGTTATGTTATTACAAAAATAAAATATATCAACAGCTTTAGCTATAACATACTCCCATTTCCTACAAAAGATAAGGCCAGATTAAAGAAAAAATCACAGATACACTAATCTTTTCCCACGTGATTTGTGATTTGCACCGAATTGATTGCACCTTCAAAACAAAACTAGCTTCAGCCAATAACTAATCGATATTTGTAGATAATACTATCGATAAATACGATTATCGATTTCAATTTAAAATAAAACACATGATTTATTATTTTCATAATTAGTTACATAATGTTAATGCAGTGTTTTGGTGCTAATCTTATGAAAATTAACAACAACTTTCTGATTTTGATAAAAATATTTTGGTTTGGTTATAGTTGAATAGTTTGTGTTTAAATGAGTAGAGATAAAAGACAGTTGGTTGCAACTATGTTGCCTGTGATACAGATATTTAGGAAGGTTTCTCCGGGGCAGGTATAGTTACTCGAACATTTTTTTTGTTATTATGTTATGCATTACGTAATCAAATGTTTATTTATATTATTATTTAAAAAAAAAAAAAACAAAATACTTTACTATTTTACTCAGTTTCGATTAAGATAGAACGTAAAGTCAAAGTCAAATCATTTATTTCAAATAGGCACGAAGATGCACTTTTGAACGTCAAAAATTACATGATTAGTTAATTGATTCTAGTTGCGCCTTCCAAAAGTTAGTTATGTATGGAGAAGAATGGGCAAGAAACTCCATACTTACTCTTTATGTTTATTCTGTATGTAGAATTAGACATGTATTATCGAAGGCCATCATTATTATTACGCATTTGATTTTAAAATGCGTAATATTGGGGTTTATTTACAAACTTTGCTCAAAGTAAAGATACATACATTCATATAATTAGGTATATATATCTTATTTATAGTTAAGGCATAAAATATCCGTATATTTAAAAACAATTTATTCCCCAATTTTCGTAATTGAACCTACCACTGTTTGTCTCTGCACCACCCAAAGGTTAACTGGTAGAAAATAATAAATTAAGTCCGCTCTCTGTACATTTTTGTGCTAAAGTATTAAATAAATAAATACACTTAAAAGTAAAAAAAGACGCTAATCTTTAACGAGTCGTCTGTCGGAACGTAGATCTACGCGAGACACAATGGGTTTTTAATTGTGTCTCTAATTACGACATACGAGAGGTTAACCCTACATAACTTTAACGTTTATAATTAAACCCCTCTATTCCTTCGTAATCGTTATTATCTTATTCATGCTAATAATTTACAAATATGTATAAGTCGTAGTAGGTTTACGATTCCATATACTTGTTTAGGCTGAATTTACTATAGCATTAGATAAATAACGGCTAAATAACGACAGTTATTGTGTAATATTGTTGAAATTACTGCTCTTTGGAGTTATTTTTTTAATGTAAATGGTAAATAGATTACAGTGCTTTGTATTTATCGTGAAATAACGGAGTTTATTAAACGTTTACATCGAAATAACGAAAAGGTGAGAACAGTTATTTGTCTAATGTTATAATAAATGGAGTATAGGTCAGTAATTACTAATGATACATGCAACTTATTACATAAACATCCATTTATAATCTCAGACGCCGTTTAATTGCGCGAAAATCTAATTAGCAGTAGAAAATCTAAATTATTGGTCTGAAATAACTAAATTCCTTCATAATTGACCCTTAAATCTCTTGATATAGGTATGGCAATGGGCAATGCAGCGTGGCACAAAACTGGAGACGCATATGCAAAGTCTGAAGGATCTGGACTTAGTACTCGAAGAACTGCTGCAATGGCTCATCGGATTGGAGAACACGCTGCTTTGTAAGTCACTGAAATTATTAATTATATTGATTAATTATAATTATAATTTTGATTGATCATATTTTTTTCATACATATTGTAAACACGCCCGCGTGTCTTTTTCTAAAATAAAAGTTAGTTGCTGTTTATAACATCAGCGATAGCTGATAAACTGCAGCCCATAATATCTAACTCTATCGGTAGATATTTATCTGGCAAATATGCCAGTAAAAGTCCCATCAAAATCGATCCAGCCGTTTCGGAGATTAACTGGAACAAAGAGACAGACAAAAAAAAAATGTTTTGTTTTTTTCGTTTTAATTACCGTAGCTTTGTTATTTTGAAATTACAAACAGACACTTCAATTGTATATCCATACTAATATTATAAATGTGAAAGTAACCCTGTTCGCTGTCTGTCTGTCTGTCTGTCTGTATGTTACGTTTTCACGCCTAAACCGCTGAGCCGATCGTCATGAACCGAGCCGATTCCATTGTTTTGTATTTGATTTTTATGCCACCGACTTCCGAAATTAAAGTAATTTTTCACTTTGTAGTGTCTTTTTTGGAACTCGGTTTTTTTTTTAGAATAGCTTATTTACCTAAAAGGAGAACATTACCTACTTAAATATTTCATTCTCCTTTAGCGCTTGAATCGGAACCGCTGCCAGAATCCATCGAGCTACTGGAAGGTCTCATTGAGGACCACAAGGAGCTGATGGAACACACGCAGAAGAGACAGAACGAGGTCGACCGCGTCTGTAAGGCGTACCAGGTATGAGCAAAAGGACCACTTTTTAATACTATTAAACACAGCTGGTCTTTCGAAAAGCCAAAGTCAAAATGCAAAATGAACCAGATTCGTAATTCATTCTGGATAATGCTTTGAACTTGTACTTTATTTTGAAAATTCTGACAAGCTGACACTTAAATATACAGGGTGTAAGAGACAGCCCTCCGCAGACTGATAGGGTGAATTCAGTATATCATACTAAGAAGACCGGTACATGAAATTATTTCAGGAACATTATGGGAATCCAATAAACCTGATTTGTTATATTACCTCACACGCAATGTATCGTTACCGCGGCAAAACGCACGTAGCGAACGGCAGCGCAGCGCAGTTCGATGAACTCTGTAGCTAGGCAGAAAGTGAACAGGGCCTCAAGTCTGCTATTACAATAGTGTCAGAATGGTCTCGCCATTGTGAGTATTTGACAGTTTTTGTATGGCAAATCTGTCAAAAACTCACAATGAAGAGACCATTCTGACACTATTGTAATAGCAGACTTGAGGCCCTGCTGATTTTGCGCGTGGTTTGTTAGAGTATTTCAACATCCATTGCTGGTTTATTTTTATTTTAGCTGTTTTATTTAATTAAATGGAGTGCTTCGTATAGAAAATGTAATTTTACATTAAAATTAAGGAATCGTACCTAAAAAAAAAACGATAAAGAAAATTAAAATTTTCCTGAGCAAATTTCCAGTGAAATATGATTCAAAATAAGGAGCTGAATGCACCCTGTTAGTTTGCGGAGTGCTGTACCTAACACCCTATATATCTTCTTCTTCGTCGTTCCCTCAATGCTGAGGATCGCGACCACATACGACGAGTCTCCCAGTTTAGCGGTCTTCTGCAGTGTGGACCTCTCGGTAAATCCTGCCTTCAACAGCCTTCTTGATCGCGTCTGACGATCTTACCGATGCTCTGCCTTGAGCGCGTTATCTTTCCAATCGGCCCAGTATCAACAAGCCTTTCCAGACCATGCTTAGGTGGACACATAATATATCCGAAAAAGCTGAGGGCACGCTCCTGGCATATAGCAGATAGTCGCTTGGTGGTTTTAAGTTCCTCCAGTATGGATTCATTTGTTCTCATGGCGGTCCAAAAAAAAAGGGAAAGCTCATTGGGAACAAAAAATCATTCGCATCATTGTCCATGGGAAAAGGGTCAAAAAGGCTGGCAACATCTTTGACCTTAAAATAGGCCAGCCCTCTGGTCACGTAAAGAATCGACCAACCACTTGGCAATGTCCCGAAATACTCGATGAACACTCGGACCCTACGGCTCAAACATATAGCTGCCAATAAGGTTGTTATTATGGAGGTATGAGGAACGGGGTGTAAAGTTCAAACATCCTCCATAGAAAAGAGAGGATCTTCCGACCAGACGGGTGTTGTGTCTGGTGGGCTACTACCCGACAATTGTATACAAGGTGTTTTTTTTTTTTTTATATCCCATAACTCTAGGGTAGGGAATGAGACCATATCGAAAGAATCAACTGGCATACGAATTTTTTTTTTAATTCAATTTTTTTTTTTCTAAAAAAATAATTCGATAATGTCACGATTATTAATGTAAAACCCTTACGTGAAATTTGACAACGTCGCATTTTCTTAGCTTTAAATATTAATAATTGATTTGAATGAGAATGAATTACTCGTATTTATTAATGAAACTTAGATACCTACATCGAGGGTCACAGTTTCATCAGTTTGGCAACGTCGCAAGAGTAACAATTCGTCATACGGGTGACAATTTTTGACCTAAATTAATATGATTGATGATAATTATCTTCGAAACTATGCATTTTTGGACCACATATTCTAGGACTTTTTGTATTATTTTTACATATAACCCTAGAGTTATGGGTTAAAAAAAAAACACGTTGTATATCCTAGTCGCGCGGTAAACTCTGCTAGCGCGATGCAGAATTTATATGATTAGTAGTATGGTTTTTTTTCAACTACACTGGGCTAATACGTTTCTTGTGGAAAATTCCTAAAGTAACTATTTTCAGGTTTAATCTGTGGGTAGGGTTCGATCCCCCAGCATGTGTCGTACCTACAGATACAATGATTATTATAAGTGAAAAGAGGTATATAGATTACTTACATAACTTTCGATCTTAAAAAACGGCACAATGTCATACTATTAAATGACACGTGAAAGTAGGCTGTCGTAATTATCGGGAGCGAAAAAGAGACAAGGCGAACGATACCTTGGCTAATTAGCCAAGTTTTGACGTGCGTCTTGCGGAGCGTCTATAACCTCTACCTCTCCTACGAGTAATATCTACCTCTTATAATAAAATACCTCATTGCTATAAGGATTATTCTGTGAACATTTTTAAATCTAAAGTAACTGCATTACTTTTAGGTAATTGTTATTACTCAGTGAAAGATTTTCTAAATGATATGAATTTATCTATATTATGATTATTATAATTAATTCCAAAATTGACCCTGTAAGACTTATCTACCTACCTGGCTATAATATTATTAATTGACTTCACTATGTATAATTTATGTTTTGTTTGTTGACATTCCTTTGTTTAAGTATTATTTTTTTAAATTATGTAATAATTTGCACGCCGTAAGGTAGACTGTAGCCGATCTGTTTAATTTATGTACAACACCTTATACCTGTACCTACAATCATAGCAAATGTACTGAAATATATTTATGGTACGGAAAATATATTCATGTACTAAAAGCACGTGTACTCGTATCACACGTCACAGGATTAACAACAATGACAATAATCAACTCCCAACTAGTTTAAATCATATTTAGGTACAAAATCTTATACTACTTTTTGTATACAGGTCAAGTCAAGTCACAGCCAAGGCCGTGAAAGCACACCAAGGAAGGTTTCAGCAAAGAGTGCCACTAAAGGAGCGCCTGGGTATGTCATAAAAATATACATTTGTCCCCTCTTATGTGTTGTCCACATTTGTTGTTCATTCTTTTCTTCAGCCTCAAAAATATTTGTTTTGTTAAAAGCTTCAGTGTTGTCCATTTTTAATTTTCAGTCCCAAAATTTTTCTTTTTACTTTTTTATGTTTTGTTTTCATTTCCATACCTTTATTTTATGTTTTTTCGTTTTGTTTCCCCACCTTTCACGAATCATGCACGTCGACACTTCGCCGCCATCTTGTGATGTCATTGCATGGTGTTACCTGCTTGCAATGTGTGTTGCCATCACAAAAATATAGCCGTGGTTCCCAGCACGACCTCAATAGGGAGAGATCAGTTTCGCCTGATTATTATGGATCTAGGCGTTTCAGGTGTGTTTTATTTTCATTCATAATTCGATGGTTTTAAAATGTTATCTAATTTTATTTTTGTTGGGAGTGTTTTTACCATGTTTAAATGGTTACAAAAGAGAATACTGACAATATTCTGATATGCATTCATCTATTTTTTTTAAATTGATAAGAAAGATTCCGTACGAGCTAAGATAGCGGAAAAATACTGTAACAGCAAAAAAAAAAAAAAGTCAACATGACAGTAATTCTTGTTTCGAAACATGGTAAAACACTCCAAAGATTTAATTATTTCTCTAATTATCTCATAACTAAACCTACTTAATATAAACGTCGCTACAAACTAATTAATTCCAGAATATACGAGTATTGTTCGAAATGAGTAGATCTAGTTGACATAATTATTTAACAATTAACAGTAAAAAAAAACTACAATTTATGTTAAAAAATAAAATTGTCACGTTTATATAAAGTTGGTTCAACGGTGGTTACTTATTTTCATGTGCTTTACATGTTTGTCATATTGTGCAGCTGTAGGTGCGTTGTCAGAGATTTCTTTCTATTAGCTGAAGTCAAAATAATGTTGGCTTGCACAACAAATCACTAAATGCGTTTAGCGCTAAACATGTGCATTTAAAACATCTTTCAGTCTCTGTCATCTTCATACGATGGACAGAAACAGAACGACATTTTAAATTGGTTTACTCCTAAAAGTATTTAGTTATCCGTGGTTCAAACGAGTCACGAACATTTAATACCAAAAAGTTTTTATATCCTGACTATACACCCTACAATTGCTTCGTCCCGCTCTAACACATGTAAACGTTGCTTTCCGTCCCGCTCTGGCACGCTTCGACACGGGCAGGTCCAGGATTCACACTCGAAGTAGAAGAGGAAGGTTTGAACGTCTTATTCTTTTTTTAAGTGTGTGTAGATAGTACCGGTAGCTTTTTAAGGGCCGAGTTTTTATTGTCAAATAATTTTTATTTAAAGAATATACAGGGTCAAATTAAATTAGCTAGCGAAACTACGCAGACGTGATAGCTATGATATCTAAATATGATAAAACAAATATAATGATTTTATGAGAAACTAGTTATTGCCCGCGGCTTCGCCCGCGTGGCCTTTTCTAAAATAAAAGTACGTTGCTCCTTATAATATCAGCTATCTGCCAGTGAAAGTCCTGTCAAAATCGGACCAACCGTTTTGGAGATTTGCCGAAACAAACAGACAGACAGAAACACAGACAAAAATTTAATAATTGTTTATTTTTGTTGTACGAGTATGTACTGTCTATACGTTCATATGCATTTATTAAAATGCTGTTATTATGACATTACAAACAGATACTTCAATTTTATTTATTTGTTTAGATGTTCGTGCTCAACGACCGTAGGTAGTGTCTTGCAATATCAGTTTTAAAAAAACAGTTTTTTTTTTTGTGTAGGTAAACTTCACAGACGTATGTGAATTTACGTCTGTGATGTTTAATACCTACACAAAAAACGGACTTTTTCATCTCATTCTTCAAGTATATTAACAGAGGTCGTAAACCCCAAAAAAAAATTACCAAATCATTTTGTTTTTGTTTTATTGTTTTTAAATATCGGATACCTATCATGTCTGCGGAGTTTCACTAACTAATTTAATTTGAACAAGTATTCAAATCAGCCCTTGGAAAAAAGTAGTTTTGTGTTTTTAGCATGTATGTTTTTATTGGAGTTTCGTAGCTGGCCAGATATAAACACCGGAAGAGTTAAATACTTAAAAAGACATAATCAAAAGTTTATTTTCTGGCGTATGCATGATATTGATAGTTCGATTTTCTACACCACTATTTATTTTTTAGGTCTTTTTAGAGTGGCCCCTGGCTAAGTAATAACAGACGCATGGATCGATCGATCAGGGGCCCAAGTCTGCTATTTTTATAAATTCTTCACTCCAACACGATCCCATTGTCATTTTGCTAAAAGTTCGTAATCTGCTAAATTCATAATGGTCGATCATTGATCGGTCAATGGTCTCGTAATAGAATTGTATTACAATGGCATTTTGAACATTTATTCATGCCAGATTTCATTTATGTATATTTTTACATATTATTTGTTAGTGTTATAAGCAATCTGAAGAAGTAGGAAGTTGGAAGTTTAGTAGGAAGTTTTATTTGTCATTATGTACGAGATTACCAATTCTTTCAATGGAGTGTCAGTGGCTGACCATTGGAAAGTCATAATGACGCCATTATATTAGTAGATTACCAAACTTGTCAAAATCAACAATTATGAAATCAATGATAGACCATGACACTATTGTAATAGCAGACTTGAGGCCCTCAGGTAAAGCTACGCTTGCCGCGTTTGGTCCGTGGATGGGTGATCATCTTTACATACCGAGACCCCTCCGTGCCTCGGAAAGCACGTTAAGCCAATGGTCCCGGCTACCATTCGTGGATCTTTGATAGTCGTTACGGGTAGTCAAAAGCCCGAAAGTCTGACAACCAGTCTTACCAAGGGGTATCGTGTTACCCAGTAACTGTATTGTGGAGGTCAGATAGGCAGATAGACTGGAAGCCGATCCCAATATAGTTGGAAAAAGGCTAAGTAGATAATATTTCTTTTTTAGTCTATTTGGCTAGAAAACAGTAGTAATCCTTATGCCATAACGTATGCCAGACGTATGTGAATTTACGTCTGTGATGTTTAATACCTACACAAAAAACGGACTTTTTCATCTCATTCTTCAAGTATATTAACAGAGGTCGTAAACCCCAAAAAAAAATTACCAAATCATTTTGTTTTTGTTTTATTGTTTTTAAATATCGGATACCTATCATGTCTGCGGAGTTTCACTAACTAATTTAATTTGAACAAGTATTCAAATCAGCCCTTGGAAAAAAGTAGTTTTGTGTTTTTAGCATGTATGTTTTTATTGGAGTTTCGTAGCTGGCCAGATATAAACACCGGAAAAGTTAAATACTTAAAAAGACATAATCAAAAGTTTATTTTCTGGCGTATGCATGATATTGATAGTTCGATTTTCTACACCACTATTTATTTTTTAGGTCTTTTTAGAGTGGCCCCTGGCTAAGTAATAACAGACGCATGGATCGATCGATCAGGGGCCCAAGTCTGCTATTTTTATAAATTCTTCACTCCAACACGATCCCATTGTCATTTTGCTAAAAGTTCGTAATCTGCTAAATTCATAATGGTCGATCATTGATCGGTCAATGGTCTCGTAATAGAATTGTATTACAATGGCATTTTGAACATTTATTCATGCCAGATTTCATTTATGTATATTTTTACATATTATTTGTTAGTGTTATAAGCAATCTGAAGAAGTAGGAAGTTGGAAGTTTAGTAGGAAGTTTTATTTGTCATTATGTACGAGATTACCAATTCTTTCAATGGAGTGTCAGTGGCTGACCATTGGAAAGTCATAATGACGCCATTATATTAGTAGATTACCAAACTTGTCAAAATCAACAATTATGAAATCAATGATAGACCATGACACTATTGTAATAGCAGACTTGAGGCCCTCAGGTAAAGCTACGCTTGCCGCGTTTGGTCCGTGGATGGGTGATCATCTTTACATACCGAGACCCCTCCGTGCCTCGGAAAGCACGTTAAGCCAATGGTCCCGGCTACCATTCGTGGATCTTTGATAGTCGTTACGGGTAGTCAAAAGCCCGAAAGTCTGACAACCAGTCTTACCAAGGGGTATCGTGTTACCCAGTAACTGTATTGTGGAGGTCAGATAGGCAGATAGACTGGAAGCCGATCCCAATATAGTTGGAAAAAGGCTAAGTAGATAATATTTCTTTTTTAGTCTATTTGGCTAGAAAACAGTAGTAATCCTTATGCCATAAAGAATAGAACTATCCTATAATTATTTTTTCTCAAACATGCATGGAAATATTGTCATTATTTTCGAAAAAGAACACGCGTTTAGAATTCACGGACAAAGAAAATCAAATCCATTGCAGGAGCGTTTTTTGAATTTGGAACATTACAACGCTCCAGCAATGTTGTATGAAACGGCGTGCTGGGGTTATTAAATACTCTTTGATTGGATCTCTTTTATCATTCTTGGCATACCAAAGTAAGTCTCTTTGCTTAGCACAAATTGCGTTCACGTGGCTGTATAGGCATAAATGCGTTTGCCTTTCGGCACAGATGATAAATAGAAAATTGGCGGCAAAGCTGAAATTTTTTCTTGATTTGTTATTTACATACTTAACTACTTACGTACAATATAAAAAGTATGTTTTATTTCCCTGCATTATTTTGAGAAAAGCACTATATATGCCTCGGCGAAAATGGCAATTGCCTGTCTCGTATAAGTGAAGTCCTCGCCTACGGCTCGGCCTTCAAACTCATACTCGACCTGCAATTGCCTATTTCACGGCCTTTGCAATAATGTACTATTATTATTTTAATGAACATATTTTGGTCCAAGAATAGAAAAATCAAAAGTTCCAAGTCATCTGTTTTTGGTCCTTCCGTCCCACTTTTGTAGTTGAACAATATTCACGCTTGGAATGTCAAATGAATGTTTCATAATCTATTTTATCTTACTTGCATCCTCGGAATGCAGTCGTTGCGGATATTGCTTTAGGTAAACAATTGTATATTTATGTAGTTAAATCATTGTGAACTGTAGGTATTAAAGGAGTATATCAAATGGTTAACCTAATTAGTTATTAAGCCATGTTATTTTGAATTCAGTTACTATGTTATTATGTTGAAATTAATTAACTAGGTTCGAAATTAAATGAAATTATTTATCCCTGTGAATAGGTTATCGGAATTACTATTACAAGTCATAATAATAAAAAAATCGTTTTCCATTTGATATTCCATAAAGTTGTAGTTGCATGAGTAGTTTTTTAGTCTTTACTTTTGCAAGCGAGCAAACGGAATTATAAAAAAACATTAATGTTTCCTTTTCATTAAAGATATCGTTTTGCTTGAGTAAAGATTAATTTCAAATAATGCATGACCTAGGGTTGTCAATCACATAACATTAACCAGACTAAACGGAAACGCTATCCGGACTTCAAATAGGTAAACAAAACTATCAATCAAAATCAAACTTTATCTTCTCACAATTACGGTACAATATTCCAAAACCGAAAAATCGAAGCACTTCTAAAAACTAGTCAAACAAAAACGCACTTTACCGCTTAAAACACACGATTCACTTTACGTAGACCGCACTAACTAACAGGGTTGTCAAAAGGTTACTAATCTCACGCGAGCCATGGAGGTTTAACTACGCGCAGTGGTATGTCATCTACTAACGGTTTGGTTTGGTTGTTTTCCTGTGATGATAATGTTGCGTGTGCTTTAGTCGCGTGAGTCCCGGTCGAGAGACGCCAGACCGCAATCTACCGCACTACGGCCCGAGGTTCCTCGCTAAGGGAAGGTAAGGCTACAATTTTACAGGAATACTTCAACCGCGAAAGTTAGTCTTAAAATATTGGAACGGAAGAATAGTGAGTGATCATCTTCTATAAAAAAAAACCGGGCAAGTGCGAGTCTGACTTGCGCACCGAGGGTTCCGTACAAACTCGTATGTAGCTGATTTGTCCATTACGGGAATCGAGTCTCGATGTAACATTTTCTTTTTCCAAATTTCATTGCTGCAAATTTAAGTTTATAAACGCCAAAACTATTTTTTTATGTGATAAAACTACAAATTAACAATTTTCAGACTTTTTCCTTTACTTGTGCTGTGAGACCTTGCTTCTTGCTCAATTTCATGATTCTAGGTCAACGGGAAGTACCCTATAGGTTTTGATTTACTTGCGAATGTCGCATAAATGGCTGTATCTTATTATTGCGTGGACTTAGAAGCTTGATTTTTTCAAAGCTCCAAGGGAGCATAAACTTTCGTATTTGATATTAATTTCAACTTGATATCTCCACGCGTTCCTGAGAAAAAGGGTCTTCACAGACTGACAGACAGACGGACAACGAAGTGATCCTATAAGGAGGTACGGAACCCTAAAAATGGGATGCGATAATACAAATCAAGTAGTGTCGTTACAGAACATGGGCGTACCCAGCATTTTTTGGGGTGGGGCAGAAGAAAATAAACTCAATAAGTAGTAGGAATTTAAAAATGCTCTTTACTAACCTTATTTCAATATTAACCTGCGAGGGTTCTGGCTAAATCTAGCAAAAATTTCGTTTTACATTTTATAATTATTGATGGCAGAGGATATAGATTTTGAATCCATAGCAGTCAATTCCACAAAACCTAGAAACTCTTCAAGAACCATCATTTTTCTTCGTAAAAAAAACTAATACCAATGGGAAGTTGCTCTTTTCCGGATGTGTCACAGCTGTCATCTGCCAGGATACTGAAGGCACGTGCATTCTTTACATCAGCTGTGATATTGTCTCTAATGACATCCCCAAATAGATCGATTATATGAATAACTAGCTTTTGCCCGCGGCTCCGCCCGCGTGGATGTCGGTTATCGCGTAAAAAAGTAGCCTATGTCCGTCTCCATATCCCAGGCTATATCTGTGCCAAATTTTATGACGATTGGTTCAGCGGTTCAGGCGTGAAAACGTAACATACAGACAGACAGAGTTACTTTCACATTTATAATATTTTAATGTTGTTTACTTAATAAACCAAATTTTTTAGCTTCGAGTCAGGGACCAGGGTGGGGCAGATGCCCCATCTTGCCCCACCGTGGGTATGCCCATGTTACAGAAATAACAGATAACTTGAAATTAATCGAAATAGAAAGAAAATACGTTCACAAACACAAATGAGAAACAAGTTGGAGGAAAATATGCGTCATATCCACGTAAAACGGCCTTCGCTCAGCATAATGCTACGACCCTTTGCGAGACACAGCCCCAGTGTAGCATACAATGAGAGAAAAAAAATAACAATAAATAATATATGTTGCCAAATATTTAAATTATTGAAATAGATGTTATTATTTTAGTCCAACTTATTCAGGCTTCAAGAGATAGTTCCTGAAAAGTGTTTTGATTGATTATATACTTAAAACCGTTGTTTCTACCAACATTGATAGATACAAAATACGATTACTGAATGGGTTTATCTACATCAATTTTATTCGTCTCGTCAAAATCATGTCAATCATTATGGTAGAGATTTTCTTTTAAATACGCTTTGGATTTTTTTTATGGGTTTTGTGTGTGGCCACCCTTGTTTATTTATACTTACTTTATTATTTGCTTAGGATTATAATTCAGCATGGCTAGTATCTAGCATCCTGGCAACTGTATATTTAGATAGCTTTTGATTATTATAATTCAAAGTTTTTAGCTACCATAGATTTCATATTTTCATATTTACTCACTGTACAAATTACATTTATTCAAGTTTTAAATTTTATTTGCACTCACAGTAACAATTTTTATCCAGTTTAATTCTAAATAGCTGCCCTTTTTATCTCCATAAATATAATAAAACAGGATCAATACTTTTACAAATTGAATTAAGAAAACAGTAAAAAAATATATACAAATTCTACCATTTCTACCTCCTTTTTGCTACCTCAAAAACTCACTATATAATTTATTTCCTAGCGGCAAGGGTGCAGAACCAGAATTCAGGTCACCTCGCGTCAAACAATTGTGGGATAAATGGCGTACCGTGTGGTTACTCGCATGGGAGAGACAGAGGAGGCTGCACGAACGTCTGGTACATCTCAAGGAGCTGCAGAGAGTGTCCAACTTCAGCTGGGACGACTGGAGGAAGAGGGTGAGTTTAGTAGTATTTGAGGACCTAAATAGTTATAGGTACAACGGTCACGGATATCTAACCACCGTAAGGCGCCAAACACACGGCGGGGCGGGGCAGTCTTTTTGACCGCGAAGCAATAAAGACCGCGTCTGACCGTCGATGCTGCCCTCAACGCGAACACAAGGGATATGCCGCGCCGCCAGTGCCCCCCCCCCCCCAGGCACCGGCGATGCGGTCTTTTTGCCCTCTATGTGCGTTGGTAGTATAGGATTCCCTTTGCACTATCGTTCGTGGTCAAATTGACCGGCCCAGCCCGCCCCACCGTGTGCTTCGCGCTTAAGGGCTATTCCTGCTTGCAGTGCTCGATCGCTATAGTAACGCCTACCTACTCTCATCAACCAATAGCATCGTAGCATCAGATTTTTGCTGAACCCCTTAAAGAGAGTAAAAAAACCGGCGGAGGTGCTCAGACATCTATGATCATTGTAACAGAGCCTGAGTTTATAAATCGACGCTTGAAAGGCTACATTTACCAAATGACGTGTTGGCAACTTTACACTAGAGCATTTTAAAGTTTTTATTTTTTGTTTTCGAAAAAAAGTAAGTATAAAAAAATAAAAATAAAAACTTTAAAATGCTCTAGTGGAGTATACTCTAGTAGAGTATACAATAGAGCATAAAAAAAATAAAAACTTTAAAATGCATGCATAATGTAATGTCGTTTGGTAAATATTTATTTATAAACCATATTTTTTATTGTTCTATGCAAAAAGGGGCGGTAAACGATGTGGTTATCGTATGCGCGGGATTTTGTTTTCAAAGTGGTCAGATATCCGTGGCCGTGATAGTAACTACATACATAGCTCGTAGTAGTTCATCGCATAGATTGTAGTATCCTTGTCCGTAATGAGTACGGAGACATTTTTGTAATCCATCTAAATTAATTTTGAATCAGTGTTTGAACATCTTTTCAGTTCAAGCTAATCAAGCTTCCCAGTGAAATATTTAGCTTTGAACTTGATTAGACCGGTAGGGTTTGAGGTCTGAAAACCCCGTTTAATCTCTTTAAGTAGTTCAACAAAGAACACCTAAATGCCGAGCTATCGGGTCTTAAAAGAAGTGAAAGACACGTTAATTTCGAAACTATGTATAGAGGCATGAGGAACAGGGTGTAAAGTTCACTCATCCCAGGTCCTTGTTGAGTAGGTCGCATGTGGCGTTATAGATAAACCACATAAATGTTTAATCTTTTCCGTCTTGTCCTTAGTTCCTGAAGTTCATGAACCACAAGAAGTCTCGTCTGACGGATCTGTTCCGAAAGATGGACAAGGACAACAACGGACTCATCGCACGACACGAATTCATCGACGGAATTATTAACACCAGTGAGTATCGAAAACCATAAAAAATATTATGTTTTAAAACAAATACCTACATAGCCTGAACTTTATAGGACCGAAGGTTTTGAGTACTTTAGGACCATTTTTGAGGACTTGGTCGCATAAGCAGTGAATGGAAGTTATTGAGAATGAAGAGGCCTTTACCTGGCAATGGGACACTACAGACTACAGACATTGGATGAGTTTTCTAATGTAATGCTCTATTGGAGTTGAACTAACCTCAAAATACAAGCAGTAAGGTCAAGCCGTCAATTTTTTTCATAAATTATATGCAGGTGCAGAAATTGGCTTCTATTATTGTACAGTCAGTTACCAAAATTAGCTGACCCCCCTTTGCTCAAATGGTTGAGGCTTTTTTACTAACAAATCGTACGATTTTCATTTTTTTTTCTAGTTTTGGGTAGATTTCGTATAGGCATTTAAATTAAATTAAGAATTATAAAATTCTATCGATCCGTATTCTAAAAAATCTCAACCATTTATGCAAGGGGGGATCAGCTAATTGTGGTAACTGACTGTACCTATGTTATAAACCGTATAAGGAGAAATAACTTCAAAAGTAACGATTCTACCTTTCTCCTTCCTACAGAATTCGACACATCTCGCCTGGAGATGGGCGCTGTTGCCGATCTGTTTGACAGAAACGGCGGCGGTCTCATCGACTGGGAGGAGTTTATCGCTGCACTCAGGCCTGACTGGGTAAGATATACTCATATATCCCTACTTAGTTCTTGAGGCAATGAGACCTCAGTCTACTAGAGGCCTAGCAATAGGTCCAAATACACCTAAGTAACTCTTGGTGTGAAAAGTTTCAGCTTCACAGAGAACTATCGTTGTTCGCAAAAGTTTCATGTTGAGATACGAAGCAACAAAATTCAATCTAAAGAAAAACGGCCACATTTGTCTAGATCGTATTTTGTTGCTTCGTGTCTCAATATGAAACTTAATAAAAGGTATTAGAAAATTCTAGACACAAGGTCACTGATTGAGCCGTTTTTCATAATTCCTTCTCAGTCATGAGATAATATTTTTTTAAAGGAGTGGCACTAGAGGACCGATGTATGCCCTCTTAACATTGAACCTGACAGCAACCGATCTATTCTCACCATGATAACTTGGGTGAAGGTAGCTGTCAGCTAGGGATTGACGCTATTGATATACACTTCAAGCTCACCTAAGTTGTCACGTTGAGATTTTCACAGAATAGATTGACAGTTCTCAAAAATCTTTGTGAAAAAAGGTTACATAGCAAAACAAGAAAAAAAAAAAAAAATACTTTTCAACGCTTTGGTACGCACGGCTACAAATCAAGCTATACATTTCCAGTATAAGCTGACCTCCCATTGTACGGAAACCCCATTGTATCAGGCTAAACTAGAAATGTATAACTTGATTTGTAGCCGTGTGTACGATCTCAACGAGAATTTGCCAGTATAGCATGAAATCCTATGTACGCTGTACATTCGCAGCGTCTCGAGAATATCTAGCGTACGTTTACAAGGCATTTTTCTTACGTGTCACCAGGAATATCCCACATATGTCCATACGAACAGCGTTTGACTTTCTTTCATAATTGAGTCGCTTCGGAACCGTCGCATTATCCATGACCTAGTTTTCCTTTATAAAATTGTCAATGGTCTAATTGAATGCGAACAATTAGTTGAACGTGTGATGTTGTCAGGCCTATATAATCTTCCCAGACAGCCATCCAGGGCCTCAAGTCTGCTATTACAATAGTGTCAGAATGGTCTCTTCATTGTGAGTTTTTGACAGATTTGCCATACAAACACTGTCAAATACTCACAATAGCGAGACCATTCTGATACTATTGTAATAGCAGACTTGAGGCCCAGTTATCTTGCAGACTTTTTGAACCGCCCACCTGTAGGCGTAACATTGGCACACATTCACCAATATCTAGGATGTGTATTCAATACAACAAACTCAACTTAAAACTTCCTAATTTGGATGTATTCTTTGGCTCCCTGCCGAAATTCAAAACACTCTTGCGCAGTCATTCAAATAGACATTTTAATGGTCAAAGTCAAAATTAAGCGTAATTAATTGATATTTGGGTCAGTAATTTTTTGTATTCTTATTTTTAGACCTATTAGGCTTACCTACCTACCTTAGTCAAAGCTGTTTTATGTTTTAATTCATATTTTTTAATTCTTAAATTTGTTTATAAGACTTAATTAAAATTAAGTATGTTAATGCCGTGTACCAAATTTTTTTTTTTCTTGGTTTTTTTTTTTTTTTTTATCATTGTATGGCAGTTTGAGTAATTTACGCGGCCTGCCCAAATGTCCTTTCTTTGGTATTGTTCGTCGAATCGTTGAGCTCCTTATGTTCTAAGTTGAGCTCCACTCAATCTGTGTGGTTCTTTCTTCAAAAGACCATTTCAGACACCAATCTACATGGTCTTCACATGATTTGACCAAGATTATGTCTGGACTTTAAAAGAGACTGTGATCTCTGAGTTTGTTTCGGTCTTTCTTCTCAGAGTAGTCAGATACGAAACGCCGACCTCATCTAGTTTTAAAATATGATTGACGTGTAAAAGTGTTTGTAAAAACCTACTTACAGAAATAAAATCATTTATCATTTATTCCTGTAATTGGTCTATACCTACCTCAAAACTTATAATTACTGACTTAAAATATTTATCTACTATGTTAAATAAATAAATAGCAATTTTTGCAACAATAAGCTTTATTGGGGTCACAGAAACAGCCTAAGCAAAATACCATCAATGCCATTAAACGCTTTGTTTGCATTTAATATTATACTGTGTCACTTATCAACAATGCACAGATTACCTTATCATATACCTACTGATAACTTATATTTTCGTGACGGGAGAAAGGGCCGATTGCTTTCACAGTATTTTTTGTTGTTACCAAGAAACAGTTTTGTGTTGATAATATTTATGTAGGTAGGTAGGCAATTTTGGTTTCTCAAAAAAAAATATTAAATAACCTAATTTTGATTTTTAAAACATGCCTCTATCTAAGATAACAAAAATATGGACTAAATAACTATGTGCCCTCATTGCCAGGTGTTATTCTGTATGTCAAATGACCAGAGATCGAAATAGTTAAGGTTTAGACATAATCTAGCGAAATGGGGGACCATTTCGCTAAATTGTGTCTAAACTCCATTTCGCTAAATTGTGTCTATACTCCCCCATTTCGCTAGATTGTGTCTATACTCCCGCATTTCGCTAGATTGTGTCTATACTCCCGCACTTCGCTAGATTGTGTCTATATTGCCCCATTTCGCAAGAATGTGCCAGCATTGAAACACTAACCCTAAAAATATTTATCACCATCTAACCATACCTTATTATTGTCACCAGGTTAAACCTCCCGGCCCGCCGACAGACGCGGATAAGATCCACGATGAAGTGAAGCGTCTCGTCATGCTGTGTACTTGCCGACAGAAGTTCAGGGTGTTCCAAGTTGGGGAGGGCAAGTACAGGGTGAGTACTTTTTTTATCATAATAATAGAAGACAGTACCTAAACAGACGTTTGTAGATAGTGTCATATGTAGGTAGGTTTGAACTTCATATGAGTGATTGAAAAAGCTCTTGAAATTGTGTGATTTTTAGGTAATCTCAAGCTTGGTAATAAAAATGGACTTAATTAACAAGTGTTTAAAGTTGAACCAAGCAAGGAGTTTTACACCTCACTCCCCCCGCGGGCTTGAGGTGCTCGCGGCACTAACCGGGGATCGTGGAAGGCGCACAAGTTCCCATGATCCCCGGTGCAAGTGTGGGAAGGGAACACGGGGGTGGTTTTTAGTCAGTAAAGTCCGACAAACCACTCCGCCCGCCGCAGGGCGGAGGACATCCATGAGGACTAACCACCCCGGAACAAAAAAAAAAGGGAAGTGGCCCTGGCCCAGGCCTAGAATAAAAGTCGAATAATATAGTCGTGTTTAATTTTATCTATGAGATAGATAAAGTAGCTTCTTAACTATAAATTTAAAAAACTAAAAAGCTGTAACAGACCTAGACTATTAAGATTTCAGCCGTGAGAAATAGAAAGAGAGAAGAGTGATATTTGCCAAACTGTTGGACCGTATAGGTTTATATAATAATAATAATATAATGTTTTTTTTAATTATTTTATTTTTGTTTTTATAAAAATATTTAAAAATGTAAATTAAATGTTTATAAATGAAATAAAGGAAATAATAATAATGTAGGTTTCTAAACTAAAACTATATTAATATCAAACATAGGTTTAACACGACTCAATCTTTACAAATAAATAAAATAGAAGTGTCTGTTTGTAATGTCAAAATAACAGACTTTTACTTATTAAATAAGAAAGTATAGACGATACTTATAATAAAAAATTGTATGTCTGTCCTGTTTGTTCCGGTTAATCTCCGAAACGGCTGGTCCGATCTTGACCGGACGCTGATGTTATAAGGATTAACTTAGACTACTTTTAGGAAAAGCCACGCGGGCGAAGCCATGGGAAACAGCTAGCCTTCAATATATTATAGGCTTCAATTGTCTTTTATATTGTACTAGCACTATTAGAACATCCATTAGCCCAGCAATTTCTTCCCACACAGTTCGGCGACTCACAAAAGCTGCGCCTGGTCCGTATCCTCCGTTCCACCGTCATGGTCAGAGTCGGAGGCGGCTGGGTCGCCCTCGATGAGTTTCTGGTCAAGAACGATCCTTGCAGAGGTATGTACAACCTTGTTCTAAGGGGTGTGGGTTGATAGGACACTCCTACAGGCCTTTCGTGGGTTATTTTAACAAGATAAGCGTGAAAAAAATGATGTGGGTAAAGTTTCACTTGCAAGTTGAGTTACTGAAAACAATTTCCAGTAATAAATTACATTCTATCTTTGTCTATTATTTGAATTTGACCGAGAGGGAATGCTGTTTGATTATGTTAAAGACACGGTTATTGTATTGGTACTTACCTAAGTCATCATACAAGTGGGCCAGAGTCAACTCAACTTCTCTCTCTTCAAAGTAAATGGCTTTTGTGGTAGTGACCACAATATTTTGCGTAAGTCTTCAAAGTTTTGGCAGAATGCATTACACTTGTCTTGTCAAAGTAATGCAAGTAAGGCCTATAGTTTACAATATACTACTTTTGGGCACTTTCAACATCCTTTGATGGGAATGTGTGAAAGTGTGACGAAAGTAGAGTATTGTGTTCAGGAGTTCAAATTATTTGTTAGATTACCGTGGGAAATGTCATTTGATGTTTGGTTACATATTGAAGTCACTTTTTATGGGACATTAAATAAACGGAAATTCCAAGCAATTATAACAGTACTCATTATATATATTATTTATCTAACAGTATAACAACAATCATCAAATTCATTTTTGGAAATAGGTATGTCTAAAACCGGGTTGTCAGTGTTCAACTTTTTTGTTTCTTCCTATTTCATTAATCATTCCAGTAGGTAAATCGAAAAAATACACAAAATGTATTTAGGTATTAAGAATAACTCTATATACTATTTTAATTACTTTCCCGCGGTAATCTAAATCCATATTTTTTTTATCTTTATCGATCTTACTGCAAAACTACCCACCAGTTATAACGTAAACACAAAGTTTCCATACTCAAAGACCAATTCAAATGGCCTAGAATTTCACGAGCTTGTAAAAAACTTTTCTTTAAATCTGTTGTACTAACATGCAGTAAGAACGAAAAGTTTCTCGGAGGAGTTTTTCCTTTGACGATTTGCACAATATAAGTCCATTATCTTACTCCTAAAAATAGAATGGAAATTGATTTTTTAAGTTTTTTTTTTTTTAAATACCTAACAGCTATGGTAAAGCATAATTTAGTCCCTTTTAATAGTACCTAACAGCCATGGTAAAGCATAATTTAGTCCCTTTTAATTAGTGATGTTGATAGAAAAATCTCAAAGAAAATACTCCTCTGGATAAAACATCATTATACTCTTAAAAAATTGACTATATACCTACCTATTTGTTTGCCCTTATCTCAACAAAAATGATGTTTTAAGTACATATTTATGGATTTGTATCAAAAATGTAATGTGGTTGGCATACCTACTTATTATTAAAATCTAAAACTACAGAAAATTAAAAAATACAATTTATTTCTTCAGTTAGCCATGGCCACCTTCCATTTTTAAATTGTGAAGCCAATTAGGGTTTTCTTAACCATTTCACAGACCTCCGTATAATTGAAAATCGTATCTTATTTTATTATGACCAACAATAATTTCTGGCTTCATAAACAACTAATGATTTGCAACTTCTACAATGCTTTTGCAACGAAAGCACTGTAAAAGTTGTTCCGATTACTAGGCACTGATTTTGCTCAAATGAAAAACATAATGGCGGCATTTTTCAAATTAACTATCTCTGACGTCATTCATATGAAAACGGTAGTTTTTAATTTTACGTTTTCATCTATAATGTAGTGCCTTCTAATCGGAATATTTTTTTTATATTATGTATTAGGTATGTATGGTGATATTCAAAGTGTCAATCAAACGTCTCGGTACTTCGTATAGATAATGTGTTAACACCCAAATATGGGATATATTGACTAATATGTGAACGTCCTTACTTTATGGGCAAGTATTTATTTTAAAGTCTTTATGTATTGTGCGAAACATCTTTTACAATTGCCTTTGAGTTCTACTCAATTGATTATAAAGATCGATAATTTTTATGAAATACCTACAGGATGTTTTTTTGCTTAATGTTTGTAAGGAAAAAGACGCTTTTAAGTTCGTAAATGTAACTTTCAAGTTAAAAGGTACTCTTAAAAGATTTTTGCTCTATACATTTAGATTTTCAAGGAAATATTTGTTCAATAGTGTTTTAAAATAACAAAATAACACATATTTTTAATACAATTTTATTATACGGGTACAAACATTAACTACAGATTACAAAATTAATTTCACATAAAACTTACATTATTTTCATAAATTATTAAGTAGCTGGCAATATCGTTAAAAAACTAATTTAAACTATCAATACTGTTTAGAAATGCAAAATAAAAATCACAGAATACAACACTAAAAAATACTTTTTGGAAGCTCAGTATAAAACTGGAAATATCAAGGTCAAACTACCTGTTTTATGATCTAAAAAAATATTTTTAGAATGACTCGATACAATCTTAGCTGCCTGAAGTTGATTCCGAGATAAGCCGAAATAAATCATTGATTTCACAAAGAATTCGAAAAATGTATAAGAAAGTTAATCATTACTCAGTTCAAATTTTTTTTTGTGGTACAAAAAATTACAAAATCACCTTAAAACTAAAAATCTGTTGGAACAAAGTATTAAGTCTTGAAAATTTTTCTTAAATCTAATGTTTACTACTTAGCTAAGTCAAATCTACATACATGCGATAAGACTAAATAAATATGGACTACATTTCCGGTTAAACATATGAGTACAAAATTTGTTCGGCGAGACAAAGAGCTCTGTCGATAAGTAAGGCTATATTGCCTATAATGAGAGATTCTCTCATTCTATTCTTAATTAACGCCTACGGTAACGCCTATTTACGACCGCCAGACAGACTATATATATGACGATTTATGAACATAGTTATCGTAAAGTTGTATTTTAGAAGCGAATTTCAACGGCCGCTTACGTAATCGCGTCTTGCGCCTGATGTAATCTCATATTGGGGCAAACATTTGGGCCAAGGAATCCATTTAAAGGCAAAACTTTTAGAACAGTTTATGGCCAATATTGGCCCAAGTTTTAATTCCTATTCATGGAATCTAAAATTCATCAAAAAGATGGAAGAGCAAACATTACTTAAAAACTACGACACATTAATTGAAGTATGAAATTGGCACGATTAGTCAATAGTAGATTTCCTAATGAAGGATGTCAGAGATGAAATCTCACTACTGCTAGGTAGAGGGCTGAATTCCATCTCTTCACTCAAATTCTGAGTGTCAGAAGTGTTCTCAACAACTGGCCAACGTTTGTGACTTGGGGCATACAAGACCAACAATGCAAAGATGTAAATGTTCCACATTCCATAAACTCCAGTGAAAAATGCCGAAGTGTATTCAATCTCAATGTGCTCATCCCACTTCCATTGACCTTCAGCAACTTGTCCAAGAATGAACCCAATCACAGTCAATGCAGCACAGAGCAGGGTAGCCAACATAAGGAACTTGAAGCGATAGATAATTCCTTCATAGTGCAGACGACGTACAGAACACATAGTAGGCAAGGACTGCCTTTTTTGAGAGATATTGATGAAAACTTGCCAGATCATGTAGCATAAGAATAGGAAATAGACCCCAGTTGATATCCCAGCCAGTATAATGAAAGTCAAAGCCAAATTAGTGCCAATATCGGTCACCCAGATGGAGTAGAACGGGTTGCGGAGTTGTACACCTCTCTCGCACATGTCAAATATGAAGAGGGAGACACAACCCATAGCAACTGCACTCAAATGCCTCCAGTACTGCTTCACAGAGCTTTGAGCTGACGTATCTTGAATCAACATGTGCTCACCAGCAAAAATGAGCCAGAATGAAAAGAGTGTAGCGTAGAATAACCCTTGACGAATATCTCCCAGCAATAACATAAACGGCAAGTCAAAATGTAAGGTCAAGTACTCAATTGGCATATTCAAAAGGCAAAGCGCTAATCCTAAACTCAACAGCATCTTCTCAAGTAGTACAGGCTTCCGTTGAAGCATGTGTATACGTCTCCAAAACCAAACAAGTATACCAATAATGCAAGGGAAAAACACAGTTTTCAGAGATAACCAAACTTTTATAAAACCTCCATTCTGGTTAATGACAGTCATCCACATGTCTTGTATATGCCCTATATGTGAGTTCATTTTTGGTGTGTCAACTGGGAGTCTCACATTGAGTAAATAATAGTCATGGAACAAAGAACCAAGTTCAAATAAAGGAATGGCTGAACAGTTGTATAGATATTCTTCACTTTTCACATCAATATCACAGTCTAGATGACGCTTTTCAATTGATTGTGTGTATAGCTTCCATTTATCCTCGGGATCGCCTTTATTCCGATACGCCAACCGGGCGTCGATTGTTATTGTGCTGCGTGGCTGCACCTCGATCTGCGAGTGGTATTTAATATCCACCTGAAGTACTCCGATCAAGTTTTGTTGCCATCGCGAATAGTCTAGAACCTTGCTCTCTCGGGGAGTCGGCATTTGAAAAGCGAAAACTATGTCGGCCTCCGACAAATCATGATGCATTTCTCCAAGGTCGATGGCCTTGCAAGAACCCTTCCCACGGTTGTAATACCACTTTGTCGTGTCATTTTTCGCAATAGAAGTATCTCGGCACACGGTTCCGAGTATATTTTGAGCGTTCGCAGGCATGGGTGCGACCAACCCACCGATCAAGAAACATGTTAGCTGACATAACAAAAGGAAACTTATTAAAATGGCGAGTTTGCGCCCACTTAAGTTTTCAATTATAGTCCCCGTCATGTTTCAGACGTATAACACACTAATCACATTTAAAAACTGAGTCAACACGAGTTAAAATCGACCGGTGGTGAATTCCATTGTTCTTGTTTTCTTTATTTTTCGACGCGATGTATTTGACATGCGCAGTATCGATGTTGCCAGCGAAAAACGAAACGTTTAATAACGATATCGGTTTCAAACGGTAAATTAAATAACGCCAATGATAAAATAACGTTATATCATTTAGTCTTAAATATAAAAACCATAAAATTGCTTTTAATTAATTTAAATAAATGCGGAAAACAATTACTATATAAATATTAATCCTTACACTGCCAGCATTATTCACTTCACTCCCATTGTGAAGCATTTATCAACAAAGAGCTAGTCTCAGCAAACATGTTTTTATTGCTAAAAAATTAAGTATTAAATATGTCCACATACAATTTTGATGTTGCTACTAATTTACTAATTCGTATTCGCTTTGCCCAATCCACCTCCCGTGGTCCCTTATATAAATTCGTTATTTTTTATTACTTTTTTATATTTTGTTTTAAATCCCTATGGAATCCCTTTACATAAGTAGTATCATTAGTGCTACCGCTGCCTGATCCGAGCAAGCCGGAGCAGCATGAAGCTTGTTGCCCGCTCGGTAAGAGATATGACATGCCTTGGAACCTTTCTAAATTCTTTTGATCACATTTTGGCTTTTTATTTACACAAAAATTATAAAATATTACGGTTCCATCGCAAGTCCGCCTAGTTGGTGTGGCTTAGATTTTACTTTTGCAACGTTGTAGAATTATTTTGCTCTATAAATAAATTTTACACGTTTGGTGCTTTTATTGTTATACAGCTTTTATTCCATCAAATGTGTAGAATGCTACTGTAGTTTGGGTGTTTACTAATTTATTATTAATAAAATATATTGTAGTGGTTATATGTGGTGATAAAATAATAAAGATTGCTTAATATACGTAATGGCATGAAAATGGTTCTTTATTTGCATTAAGAATTTTTATTATGGAATTTATTTTATTTGGTAGATACTAATTGTTTATAATTCATGCGCAAGATATTGGTATTCATTAAATAACAATTTTGATTGCGATGTAAATATTTAATGATGACTTTTGCGTTTTTTTTAAACATTTTAATTATTTTGAATATTAAAAGAGAAACATCAATATTTTACTGAATCTTAAATTCAATCTTGCTCTTGAGTTATAAAATTGGTTATTTGGTGAGAGAATATACTAATCGTATTTTACTATTCCTATTCCTAACTGCACAAAATGAAAAATCCTCCCCCATTTTTTTACAACTGTTATGTTTGTTTATGTTGACATGTTCTGATTTGTTTGTTGTTTTTTTTTTCTTTTCCTCACTACCTATGCACGCTGTCCCGTTTTTTTAAACACTTTTTGGTGTTATTTTTCTGCCTATCCTTTTACCGTACGGTTTTCTTTGGCCCTGTCCTATCCTGTTCCGTTTGTAATCCCGCGCACCGGACGCCGCCCGCATGCAGCCAAGGGACGCACCAACATCGAACTGCGAGAGCAATTCATTCTGGCCGATGGAGTGTCACAGAGCATGGCAGCGTTTAGGCCACGTACGCCACGCTCTAACACAAACACACCACCGTCCACTGGACCTATTACAAAGGTAAGTACTCAAACCGCTATACTTTAATAAGTCTTCTCTCCTACAGGATAGAACTTAGTTATAATTTCGCACAAGTAAAAAAGCGCACAGTAGTTGTTGGAGGGAGCAATCGGTTTGGGAATCAACTTTTTCGCTTTGTTTTTCTGATTGAACTTTGCACATGGATTGTGTACATCCATTTGCAAGGTGCATTGTCGTGAGTGCAGCATGTGTTGAGCTCGTAGAGATTGGTCGTATTGCATTAGTGTTCAAGCTATGCATTGACGCACAGGCTCGTGTAGTGTTTGGTGTTGTTTGTTAGTGTATTTCATTGGATCCACTGCATTGGAGAGGTGGCACGTCTACGCCTATGGATGTTTTGGTAATGTATTTTCGTTCACCCATCCCGCTCGTCCCCAATCATACCCGCATCAACAAAATTCACTCGCGATCGGCTAAACGTGTGGACTAATAGTAACGACGCGAAAATTCGTCATAAACAAACGCGTTCCGGAAAAAAAAAATCGATTGGCACTATGAAGATTCAAACGAGTTGTTTCGTTTTCTACGGTTCCTTCCTTAATAAGCCTCCCGGTTTTGTATTGGTGCGTTTAGCTGAAGAGTTTATGGAGCAGCTGAGGCCTATATTTGAGGCTCTCCGGCAACGGGAGGAGCTTCCGTGTTCGTATCCCCTGCACGTCGGTTCAACACATGGCACTAAGCAGGCGTTCATATACAGCCACTCAAGATCTCAAGGTTCCACGACGCCGGGTGCACACCACTATAGCCACCACCACGGCTACCAGCCCTCTCCAGGATATCATTGGGTAATGCTATGTAGGCAGCGTGAAGGTGGCGCAGTTGATTGCACTCTCGAATCATTTTTAAGGTTTTATGTTATTACTTGTTCATTTGTGTTAGTCCCATCGTATTTGTACGTAATGTAGACATCGTCAAGTCCGCTAGAGTAGCATGATTATAGTAAACCGTGTATCAATTTGAATATCATATTTGCTTTGATTTTAATAGTCACTTTTCCATGAAAATAGACACGAAAGATTTTAAAGTAGTTTAAACAGCGTTTGATGCTTAATTGGATACGATTATGTATAGTGCAGATTAACAATAATTTTTTCATGATAGGTAAGGGAACGCACAGCTCGTTCCGTGCCGATGTCTGCGGGAGGAGTGGCAGGCAGGGCGTCAAGGTCTTCGCTGAGTGCTGGTACACCTGACTCCTTAAGCGACAACGAAGCGGCAAGTGGACTTGGAGCGAGGTATAGGAAACCCAGCGCGCCTAGGTGAGTTAATAAAAAATAAAAATAAAATCATTTCTGCTAAACGTAGGAGAAAAAACATTAATCTCTAAGAGATATAAGAGAAAAGAGTATTCTATTCTGTAAGGTTATAAAAAGTTCAATGTGTTTTAACAGGTCAACGTTAACACCTGGAGGATCTCGACCAGGCTCAAGACCGGGCTCACGGACCGGATCCAAACCACCATCGAGGCACGGATCAAATCTCTCTCTAGATAGTACAGGTCAGTTTTGCTACAAATTGGATCTTGATTATAACAAAAATGTTGAGAGGTTGTTAGGTGGATATGGGCAAGATGGTAAAATTCGAGGTTCTTTTAAGGAGCATCATCATTGAATTTGAGGCCTGGTACTGAAGATACGTTACCAACCTCCAGCTAAAAACCCCCTAATAAACTAATTATCTTTCAGTATTTTTTTCTTTTTTTTAATCTTTCTTTTCCCATTCTTTAGATGAAGTATCGACACCATCTCGCATCCCGATGCGAAGGGTGACCAACACAAAGACATCGATAGCGCGCGCGGCTGCTAACGCCAGCAAGCTCGGTGTTACCACACCTAACGGAGGATCGCGACCGCGTACGCCAACCGGCTTCTTAACCCCGGCCAGCGGAAGGTAAGATACTTCAAATAACTGTTTTTTATTAATATATTTTTTGGTGAATGTAGATAAGGTTGAATTTCGTATCGTTCAAGAGCCGCTTTTTATTACAAACGGTACATGAAATGTTTTGAGAATCATAAACATGACGATCTATCTATCTACATTCATTATTTTTTTCATCAAAGAAATGAATGATTCTCTTTAGCTTCTATTATTCTATTCGATAAATTGTCTCCCCTCAAACTTGACACTAAATACAATTACAAACGTCTCAAGCTGCTGAGTAAAATCCCCTGATCTCTCTCCAATCGTGTCGGATTGCCGTTCCATTGGACTACGAGAGTGAGGGAAGAGAGTGCACCCATGTTTGCGCACACACTTGTGTTAGTTAGGCTCCGTTGAGCTTGGCAAAAGTGACCGAAAGACGGTCAGAAGGATATTATTAGTATAAATCCCCCATAAAATCATTCATTTCTTATATGTAGCAATAATACTGTAAAATAACCGGTGTACTGATACGCACGGACAGGTATACCACCGGCGGGATGTACCGCACATCCAGTATTCCGACATTGTCACCGGTGCCGGCGTTAGTGAGGTACACACTCATAGTTCGCCATTGACTTGTTTGTCCAACGTGTATCTGGTTTTACGGACGCAACTTGATCGACAACTCTACATGATCATGTATTTTTTTTTTGCTCTAATTAAATTCAGCATGATGGTCATTTAAAGGGCCATTAAAAGTTTTAACAGATCAGGTTGCGCCCGAAAAAAGGTTGTCACAGACACACGAGTTTTGAGCACGTTAAAGCTTCTTGAGGGTTTTTAGGTGTAGTGACGTCAGGGGTACGTCTAGACATGTTTGGGTGCACCTGTATTGGGCCAGATCACGATAATGTCCTTTGTTATGTCCCAGGATAACGTATTATGTATGTAAAAATATGTAAAAAGGGTGGTGGAAAAACTTCATTCAAGGTTTGGTATCTAAGGGGTCCAAAGGCATGTTACAAATAGCCAGCTAAGCAGCTTTACACAGTGTGATTTTACTAACAAAACGACAGAATTATCAAGAGCGTTAAACTAAATGATTATATTTTTTTCCTTCCCGCATGCCTAATGGAAAACAAAATAATACAGCTCGACACATTCCCAGCCATCGTCAATGGCGTCCGAACATCCCAAGTCCTTATCCCATACTCATCCAGCATTCCAAACACAAGGTTCCACTAAAATTCCAGTTTACGTTGGGAACCGCTCTCACCGATCCCCGTCCGTTGAGAGGCGATTGAAAATATCTAGAAAATCGCACTCGAGAGAAACGTCCCAAGAACCTAGTCCCACTTCCCAAGGCCCCTCGAGGAAGTCAGAGCAGAGAAGTCCCGAAGACGACTCCTCACTGTTCAGCATATCGGGAATGACGAGCGACAATGAATATGAGAGTAATATAAGCGAGTCGAGCGGAGAAGCGTCAAAGCCGACCCAGCGCGACGTCAAAGGGTACAAGCTTGTAGAATGCTAGCTTCGGTTTTTGCCCGATTATTTTTGATTGATGCTCTTTGAATTTTGGAATTTATATTTTCATACGTATCCACATGTCATCGCCACAAAATTTCATGCTCACATCTGTCAATCATCTGCTTGTCGAACCATGGATCCGCTCATCTCAGATCGCACTATGACTGTTGATAATATCACCGCATACAATAATTCTAACATCGCCTGAAGCACTAACGGCTAATGATAGCTTTGCACTATAAAACATTGAAGTGACCGAATATGTCGTTTTTTTGCAATCGACTATTTTGGGATCTTTACCGCACACCATTCCAGCATTCATATGATGATGCATCATCATGCTTCTCTGTACATAAATCTGCACTATGTGCAATTGGCCTTTATATTGTCGTATTTGAATAACATAAGTATTGCAATAAATATTGAATATATTTTAAGAAATTATGATCACAAAAAAAAAATTGTATACGTTCAATAGTTTTTTTTATTGCGAATCAAACTCTCGCAAAAATACATTGACTGATGAAATTTGATACATTTTAATTCAATGTATTGCAATATTTTTAACACCATACTTTATTCATATGTAAATATACTAATTATGATCTATTTATGTTATATCTTACGTTCTGTTTCTACTTTTGTTTCTGCACATGAATTTCTACTTCAAAATATTCTTGGATTGGTATTAAAAATTATAAGGCTATGGTCTAAATATATACATGTGCAGTGACAATCTAACATATTTTCTTTTCCGTTGTCCTGACTAATTTTCTGTATGTCTGTCTGTGTGCTCGCTAACAACAACATAGGAGTGGGTCGTTTGCGTCTACTGAAGGACAAACGCCCGGCAGAAGTCGCATCCCAGTACTAAAGGATCACCATACTAACAGTAATACCAATAGGTAACTACTAAAATTATGTAGTGTGCTTTTTGTTTTATTCTCTTTGTAGTCCAAATTTTTTCGTAGGTATTTCTTAAATGTAGAACAATTGGCGGTAAAAATGGGTTTATGTTTTGTTTTTCTTTTCTTTTATCTAGAGTTGACTAGTGCTTTGCATGTTTTAGGCTTTAGGAGGAATGTTACTAATGTGTTTTATTTTACAACAGGCAAAGGACACCGTCGGGGAGCACAACGCCAGTGCGGTCAGGTCAACAGACCGCAGTGACGAGGCTGTTAAGGAAGCCCTCAGATGCGTCCGACGCGGGCACGCCTACCACACCCGCATCACGACGCGGCACTCCGGCATCCTCTCGAACTACGGAGAAACGCGAACCATTCCGACTTTAGACGATTAATTTAACGCCAACCCCACACTTCATAGTTCTGAACACATCAAAATTATGAAGTTAGGGACAACACCTACGCTCTGCAAGTCGCTCTGACGTTATTGCTATACAATTTAAAATCATGTTTAATCTATTGCCAAAATTATTATATACCCCACCTTTAAAAAAATTACCACGACAGAGCGGCTCGCATGCCTAGGCAAGTGCCGACATAACATTTAATAACTAACATAAAATTAACCAACGCGCGAATTAAGCCAAGCTTAAAAAAATACGCCAATATGGCTTTTAATTTAAGTGAGAACAATTTATAGATAATGGTATTAGTAAAACTTAAAGTCTGCACTTGTTGCCTTGTATTTTTTTCTAAAAATCCGCGCCAGTTTTTGCACTTCGTAATTACTTGTTTTATTTATTTGTGCCGTCAAGATTTACAGGACATGTTTGTTCATTAGTCGATGTGAATAAAATACTTTCTCTTATTTATTGTCAATGTTGCCATAATTGTTAGTGTACCTATGTTTTTGTATGTAAAATGCGTATTATTGTCTCTATACAGAGACTGGTAAAGTGTGATGACGATTTGAATATTGTTTTCTTTAGGGACCATTTGGTTTAACGGATTAATGAAGATAGGTGATTGTTGGTGACGACTTTCCGACTATCGCACTCTTGCGTGTATATTCGCCAGATACACGTTTAGATAGATTGTTTCAAAGCCGTCGTCCTCAATCTGTTAAGGTGATAATAGAATACTTTTTCTTTTGTAATGCACAATTATGTGTTTCCCTTCATAATTTTAAGTCTTATTTGTCATTAGACATGATTTTTGATTTGATAATTCTTCTGTGTTATACACTTCTGTATATAATTTATGTATTTATCACAACTGCACAATCTCTTGTCGAGAAAAAGAAACAGATATTTCATTTGACAGAAAATGGAAAATCACTTACGACTATCGCCAGAGTCGAAGGTGCTTTTCGTTTATACAAAAATCAAAACTCTGATCATGATGACAGATATATTTATAAGTACATCAAGTACACTGTCGTAAAAGACATTGTTTAATAATATTTTGCGCTAAGAATATTTTGATATTTATTGAAATAATTGCTTTAAAATGTAACCTCTTTCAAAATGTTAACCATCGCTCACCATTTATTTGTAAGTTTTTTAATATAAATCTGTCCCTGTTATTAAGCTTAATTATTATGATTATGAAAAATTATTAATCTGGTCATTTTTATTTAAATCATTGTTATATTTGTTATGTAAAATCGTGGCAAATCTACTAAAAGGCTTATGATATTTTTTGTATAAAAGGATATCTTTGCATTACATCCTTTTAAAATCTCATAACAAAATACCTATCAAATAAATGAAAAGTAACAATTACTTTGTTGTTTTTTTTAAACTGACCTTTGTTTTTAAGTACACAACTCACTTTATTTTGTGCAAGCTTGACTTACAAAGGGCAGGGAATTCTACAGTTTCCCTTTTCTCAGTGCGGAGCAAACGCGTTAAACAATTTAAAATTTTAATTATAGACGTAAAATAGTAAAATTACCATTCTTTCAGTAAGATATAAAAATTAAAAAACTAATGCTTATATTTTTTTAATCATTGCCCTCCTTCTGGGGCAGTTGGGTATAAAATAGGATACAATTTGGATTTCTAATTGCAAGTGATGAGTTATGGGACTAGTGTTTAGCGGATCAACGACGACGCCAGTAGTACATCTGCAGACTTACGTCTTTTTTTTTGCATTCACATTTGTACCACAAATTAATGCAAATGGCATGATATCCTTTAGTCATTCAACACGAGTATTAACTTCAGGTTTTCGTGCTCTGTCTGTTGTTTCACGTTTATGGTGATATTTGTCATAATATCCGTTCTGAAGCCGTTCTACTCCGGCTTGCAAGTCCGCCAGACTCGCAGACAAAAATCACTTTAAAAAAATTGTTCAATATAAATAACGCCCTCTAATAACGAATAGCCGTTACGTAAAACTATATTATAACGCATTAATAGTATGGCAACATTATTTATTCATATCTGTCAATGTCAAAGTACCATTTTTGTTTAGTGATTCAGAAAAACAATAAATACCAAAATATCTTAAAACTTTTATTATAGAGTTGTAAAATGGTAGGAATCAACATGGATGGACCCGCCAGGGATCGTGTGATGAAGTTAATTCAAGAAAAAGACAGAATGGAGAGCGAAATTCGAGAACATACAGCTGTATTGGAGACTAACAACGTTGGCATGCATGACCCTCTAGTAGACGCTGAAGGTTTCCCTCGGAACGATATCGATGTCTATAAGGTCCGAAATGCCAGACACCGTATAATTTGTAAGTACCATATTTAGGTTTTCTTAATGTCCGGTAGAAAAACACAGCATGACTAAGCAGTTTTGAAATGCGTTCGGTACCACTCGATCATGAAGTTGACAACTATTGAACCTAGAGCATTACTTACTAAGCTTGCTAAGTCATATAAACTACCAAATAAGCCTGAAAACGCTGCTAGGATTCTATGGAAATCTTTTACTTTCATTACGTAAATCAACTTAAAAAAGTATAGAAATACAATTGCTTTTGAAGAGTCACTCATACGGTAGACTTGCTAATTTAGAATTTAAGCGACAAAATTCTAAATTGAGCCCCTGAGACCCTCTAACTCATAACTTACCAAAATAAAATTGAAGTATCTGTAATGTCAAATTAACAGCTTTTTACTAAATGCATATGAAAGTATGCCTGGTACAGTCAGTTACTGCAATTAGCTGACACCCGTTTGCTCATATGGTTGAGTTGTTTTTACTGACAAATCATATGATTTACATATTTTTCTAGTTTTGGGTAGATTCCGTATAGGTAATTAAATAAAATTAAGAATTATAAAATTCTATCGATTCATTTTCTAAAAAATCTCAACCATTTATGCAAGGGGGGTCAGCTATGCAGTAACTGACTGTACTTATGACAAAAAAAAAAAACCAACTTTTAAATTGTTGTCTGTCTGTTTGTGCTGTCTAATCTCCGAAACGGTTGCACAGATATTCACTAGCAGATAACTGATGATAAAAGAAGTAACTTAGGCTAGGTACTTTTATTTTAGAAAATGCCATGCGAGTGTAGTTGCGGGCAGTTGCTAGTTGCTGATAATAACAAAGTTTGAAATTGTTTTACAAATGATTTACATTCAACTAAGTATTAAATTGTAGCTTCCAAATTTTTTTTATTACAGGTCTCCAAAATGACCACAAAAGCCTTATGAAATCAATTGAAAGAGGTCTTGCAGAGGTACACAAAGACCTACTTGGTTCAAATGGTGAAGGGCCATCGGTGAATGTTGCTACATCAACCAACGGTCACACAAATGGGAGCAGCAATGGTGATGCCATTCCTCATGTAGTTCAGGATGAGCAGGTTTTTGCCGTAGTTGGTTTTGTTAGTGATGGGTCACCTGCAGACGTTGCTGTAAGTATTGGTTCATTTTAGTGATAGGGGTTTATTTATAAACGCTGCTTAAAGTTAAGTAATGATTAGCGACTGTTTAACCATACATTTTTGACGTTTGAACGTCACTTTTAACTTTAAGTAACGTTTATGAATAAACCCCTGTCTAGTTAGTCAACTGATGTTTTTGCGAAATAAATTATAAATATAGCTATTTTGTGGCACACTGTGTGACTACTGGCCCAATTGTCCCACTTCAGCCTAGTTGATTTATTGCCCACATTAGCCATTCCTGTTTTGGAGCGAGTAGCAAAAGATACCATACCTACTAATAAAATTTTCCCTCACTTTCCAGGGCTTACAAGAACATGATGAAATCCTTCAATTCGGTTCAGTCAACCACCAGAACTTTCAAGACATGTCCCAGATTAACAATATAGTGGCGCACTCTGTGGGTCAAAGAGTAAACGTCAGAGTAAAGAGAGACCACAATACTGTCAGTTTGACAGTTATACCAAGACCTTGGCAACAACCTGGGCTACTGGGTTGCCACATACAGAGAAAAGCGTAAATTGTTTTTTTTTTTTTTTTTTTTTATTGAGGTTCAGTTGAGCGAATTACAAGACGATGATATTTTTTTTGCTTCTTAACCTTTATTATATTAACAAAGGTGCAGCTACATTAAACAATGTAAACACTAGAATACTGTTGGACTTTTGCACTTTTGGAATTTTTTGCTTTGATGATTCCAAGTTTTAACATACTGCCATGCTCAGGCATAATATTGTTCCTAATATACACAAAAAAAAAATGTGTTTAAACTTAATAATAAAACGAAAATTAAGAAACTATATTTTTATTCAAAGAAAATATAAACAAAACTAGAAAAATATTGTAAATAATTGAATTTAAAAATAAATCTTATGATTGATCACCATTGCATTTGTTTTTTTCCTTGGTAGTTTTATTTTTACATGTTTCTCTTCTTTGGGATCACCGAGATTGATAATTTTATGGTCCCAATCGTCGCCATCTTGGATTTCCGTAATGTCAGCTGCTTTTTCCTTTTTACGAATTAATGTTTCGTCGTCGTTGTACATGTATTTCATGGAAAAGTCGAAATAAAGTTTATCGTCGGCTAGGCGGTAGTCTGGTTTCTCGATAGTTCCTCGCAGGCAGTCGTGGTAGTGGCATACGGCCTTTTCTTGCTCGTAGGTTTCGCAAGAACCTGAAAAAAAGAGGTTGGTGTGTTTGTTATTATTTTTTTGGGTTTTGATACCATGCTCCTAGGAACTTGGTTTTATGTGCAGGTCAATAGTGTAAGCTGTTAGGTACATATTGGTGCCGATTCCCTTGTTCATAAACTAAACTAAAAAGTTCAGTGCATCTTTTTCTTTCTATTTCATTAAGAAAAGGACAGAAGATAAATTTTAGTTTAGTCCTGTCAAATTAATCAGCGCTTGACGTAAATTGACGTAATTTTAGTCGGCAAGTTTTTAATCACGTCTAAACTTGCATAGAGTAGTGACAGGCGCTGATTAATTTGACAGACTCAACTAAAATTTATCTTTTGTCCTTTTCTTAATGAAATAGAAAGAAAGAGATGCACTGAACTTAAATTTAGTTTAGTTTGTGAACAAGGGAATCGGCACCAATAGCTACTTATAGTGAAGACTCGGATGCCACACATGAATACATAGCATACACATGTCACACACATGTCGGATCTTTTGGGCACACGAACGAATAATTTTTGACCCATATGCTGGGTTCTTGGCATCGAAAGTGCCCTGTCATTTAGTATCATATTACCTGGTCTTTTTACCCGAACAGTGAGGACAGCTCGTTCCGGCGCCATTCCCTGGAAGTGGACCAGATAGCATGCCAGTAAGGTGCCCGTGCGACCTCGACCTTGCCTGCAGTGGACCCCTATCACCTGAAATATAAAGAATAAATGGTTATGGTTATAATGGTTCCGGCTCGATACGGTCAACAAAAGTCGATTAACCCGTTCGTTTTTTAGATCTTAATTTTTGAGCAAATAAGTTAATCAAAATCGGAACAGTAGTTTAATTAATGAAATGCTGAAAAGTAGTTTATCAAATCATTTTGTGTAATGATATATGTAGCGTGGTCAATAATGGTGGTAAATATTTTGCATGAAACTCCATGCCATGAACTTTGAAACAACAATCTAGTCCCAAATAATCCAGTATTTATGGTTTATAATAGACAAACATTGAAGTTCGTGTCGTAAAAAACGCCATCTAGTGGCTGTTACTGTGCTCCACGAGAATATACGTTATTATAGGTACTAACAGTATTACATTGTTAAGTTTTATAGTAATCTTTAAAATGGAAAATAGTGGCCACTAAGCAACGTTTTAAGGATTACAATGAAACATAGCAATGTAAAAAAACTACTTTTTGTAATAATAATAACGTATAGTCTTGTGGAGCACAACGTAACATGCTTATTTTCTGCATTTTCATTCTAAAATAAAAGAAATCATCAAATAAACTATGAGGGCGCCACTACGCGCTTGGTACCCTCTTAAGACAATAGTTTGCTTACCTTTAAGTAGGTTAATAAATAGTAAATAAATAATGTGAACTCTAGAAACCACTACAATACGGAAACTTGCTTTTAATGAGAAATAACTGCATTTTTCAAAAAAATATAGTTCAAAAACTGACCTCTCCTCTTATATCGGCGCGTTCACATAAAGCAATAAACTTCAGAATCTGTTTTAAAGTTGGAACACCGAACTCCTTGATCCTAATCTCTGACCATTTCAACTTTTTCTCGCACTCCAAAATTGGCGGGATTCTCTCTGGCGACAACGTGACGAGGTGATTGACTCCCACATCCGCTAAATAGTTCAAGTTTTCCACTGTTTGTGGGAATCCCATAGCCGCGATTTTGTTTTCAATAAACCACGAGAAATTATAAGGAGGATACGCTTCGTAATCCTTTTTTTCTTGTGGAACTGCGACATCTTCTACTTTTTCTTCTGCCTTCTCTCTCGGTTCCGACCTATATTTGTACCAAAGTTTGGCCAACTTAACGTTGGGCCGGTTGGGCACTGTACTCATTCTCACAAACACTAATTTCGATAAACTTCACTTGTAAAGGAATTACCGAAGATTATTTTTACCGGAGTACATCGCACTTGGTAGTGCGCCAACCGATATTGGCAGCCACATTGGCACGGGCAGATTCGACATTTTAATGTTATATTTATAGTGTAATGTCAATTACAAATAATTAGGCTTTTTTTTAGATGTAATAGTTTTGTTACGAAGTGTGATGAACTTCACACTACGAGTATATCAAATTATCACTCGAGCTAGGAGTTTCTACGGCTAAATCCCGCGAATTTTCAAACGACGACGTTTTAATCGTTTCTATGCCGCAATCATTGACGCAATGAAATTTCCATTGTCTCGCGTAGATTTACCGTTACAAAGATATACGTATGTCGCTAGTCGCTATGCTCCAATACAACCTCAAAGTGACAGTAAGAGCCTAAGCACAAACCTGAGTTAACGGCGACTTTAAATTGAGTTGCGTTTGAGATTTCGCCAATTAATCTGTCTCGAGTATTAGCATTATGCACCTACCATTAGTGAAGCTAGTACCTAGTAGAAATGATTGATGCGTCTTACAATCAGCACAAGTTAATTCCTATTTATAACCTAATTTATTCATTATGTTGTATCTAGCAATTCTTTGAATATTTCGAAATTTTCAAATTACTGGTTCATGTTTAGCTACTAGGTAATTATCGACCCGAGATCAAACACAAGACACACTCAGGGCCGGATACAAAACATCCTTTTTTGTGGAGGCCCGGGGCTAGAGCCACTGTCACCCTGGACACACTACTCAGCAGTTGCCACTCCGAGACAGTCACAATTTATCTCTGTCATCGGGAATTATTTATTACAATTTAATTGGTGCTTCTCTCTGGGCAGACTATTTCAAAAGTAGATTTCATACATAAACTTATAGGCTAGGCTTTTAGGCAGCCAAAATAATATATTTCAAGCAAGTAATAACCTTTCATATGAACGTGGATCCACGCGAGAAACAATGGTTTTTTAATTGTGTCCGTAATACGAGAGGTTAGAGTTAAAAAAAAAAAAAACCTATATTTCTTACAGAATCTAGGTTTACAAAGTTGTGGTTAGTACAAGTGTAAGTGTAAGTATATAAAACAAGTGTAATTTTTTAATTTAGTGTTAGTATATTCTCTTTGGTTTTAAAACAAGATTAAATAGTTTAGTTTTTTTATAATTTTTTTCGTTTGTTATTCTGTCTTTCCTCTACGAGTAAAGGCCTCCTCCAAAGTGAGCCAGTCTTCTCTTGATTTTGCTGAAATCATCCAATTTGGACCCGCTATGCGTTTTATTTCGTCCTCCCATCTATTTCGGGGTCTTCCTTTCTTTCTTTTGCCTATTGGCCCTGTCCACGCTGTCACAAGTTTTGTCCATCGCTGATCTTGGAGGCGAGCTACGTGCCCAGCCCACTTCCATTTTAGTGCCAGCGCTTGTGTCAGACCATCTGTTGCTTTTGTGATATTTCTTATTTTTGTATGTCGTATTTTTTGTATTTTTTTAATATTTAGCATACTGCGCTCTATTCCGCGTTGGCAAGTCATAATTTTATTTTTAATATTTTTATTGAATTTCCAGATCTGGCAGGCGTAAATGATAAATGATTTTATTTCTGTAAGTAGGTTTTTACAAACACTTTTACACGTCAATCATATTTTAAAACTAGATGAGGTCGGCGTTTCGTATCTGACTACTCTGAGAAGAAAGACCGAAACAAACTCAGAGATCACAGTCTCTTTTAAAGTCCAGACATAATCTTGGTCAAATCATGTGAAGACCATGTAGATTGGTGTCTGAAATGGTCTTTTGAAGAAAGAACCACACAGATTGAGTGGACCGATCCATTCAGTGCACGCATTTGTCAGTAATCGTGCAGCTCAACTCAGAACATAAGGAGCTCAACGATTCGACGAACAATACCAAAGAAAGGACATTTGGGCAGGCCGCATAAATTACTCAAACTGCCATACCATGATCAGAAAAAAAAAATACTGAGAAGAAAAAAATAAAAATAAAGACCCACATAGTCTTCACATTCACAATAATTAAAATAATAATATTATACTTCACAAGTAAATATTCATGTCAATGTGTATAAAGCAATCACAATAAAAAAAGTTTCAATATGTAAAATTTGGAGCAGCTCATTCCCAAGCCTTTTTGGCCTCAATATAATCTTTAATGGTATAAAAGGCTTTCTGGCACAACTTACATTTAATGAATGATTTGAATTTATTAATGCTTAGAACTTGAACGTGGCTTGGAAGTTTATTATAAAAGCGTATACATTGACATCTGAACGAACCACCTATTTTCTTGAGCCGAGTTTTAGGTACAACATAGGTACATGTGTTTGTTCCTAGTATTTATATTATGGATATCACTGTATTTTTTAAACAATTTTATGTTTTTATGGGCATATAAAAGATTTTCAAAAATATACTGAGAAGGCACAGTCATTAAATTAATTTCCTTAAATTTCTCTCTGAGAGAGTGTCTCGAACTTAATTTATAAATTGATCGAACAGCTCTTTTCTGCAAAACAAAGATAGACTGAATGTCGGCGGCATTTCCCCACAACAGAATACCGTACGACATTACACTATGAAAATAACTAAAGTACACTAAACGGGCTGTCTCTAGGTCAGTTAAATTACGAATTTTTCTAACAGCGTATGCTGCGGAGCTCAGTTTCTTAGACAATTTATCTATATGTGGGCCCCACTGAAGCTAAGCATCCAAAGTTAAGCCCAAGAATACAGTGCTATCTTCAGGATTCAATTCTTCGCCCTTTATCAACACATTATTTTTCACCTGCCTCACGTGAGGCAGCGTAAACTTAATACACTTGGTTTTTTTTTCATTAAGTAGTAAATTATTAACATTGAACCAATGAACTACTTTTGAGATCGCGCTATTTACATCGTCAGTAACCAGCTCCTGACGTTTAAGTTTAAACAAAAGTGAAGTGTCATCCGCAAACAACACTATTTCATGATTATCCTTTATGAGGTAAGGCAAGTCATTAATATAAATCAGAAACAAGAAAGGACCAAGAATTGAGCCCTGTGGGACTCCCATTGTTACTAAAGATCCGGGAGATCTTTTCCCATTAACGTCAACGCTCTGAAACCTATTACTCAAGTATGAAGCAAGAAGATCCAGAGCGGTGTTCCGGATCCCGTAGTGGCGGAGTTTCCTGATTAACGTTTCATGAAGAACACAATCGAATGCCTTGGACAAATCACAAAAGATGCCCAAGGCATCACATTTATCTTCCCATGCATTATAAATATGTCCTAAAAGTTCAACACCAGCATCAGTAGTTGAACGACCCCTTGTAAAACCGAACTGTTTACTGTGTAATAATTTATTTTTATTAAAAAATCTTTGCAATTGGTCTAACATTAATTTCTCAAAAATTTTACTAAAGGTAGGTAGTACTGAAATAGGTCTATAATTTGTGGGGTCTGATGTACTACCTGATTTAAACAATGGTATTATTTTACTATTTTTCATAAGATCGGGAAACTCCCCACAGTCGATACAATTATTAAATATAAGAGCTAAAGTAGGTGCTACAATGTCAATAATAGACTTAGCAACTTCTATAGAATTACCCCACAGATCCGCAGTCTTTTTGACGTTTAAAGTGTGAAAGGTTTTAATTATATCTCTACAGGTAATATGTTCAAAATTAAATTCTGAATCGCAAACATTAACATTTTCCTTAAGCAAAGACTCAGCAACAGAAGGTGAAGAGTTCAGGGATTTAGTAGTTAAAACGGGAATATCCGAAAAGAAATTTTCAAAGGCCGCGGCGACTTGTGAGTCTGATTTTATTATTTTGTCATTAATTGATAGGCTGTAGTCAGTATTTCGGTTGCTAGACCTTCCCGTTTCACTATTAATAATATTCCAAGTCGTTTTAATAACATTACTACTGTTTTTAATCTTCGAACTCAAATAACGAGACTTGGCCATACAACAAACTTTTTTAAATAATTTTGAATAATTTCTAACATATAAATTAAATTCAGCGGTATTTACACAAGTCCTTTCATTGTACAGCTCATAAAGCCGCGTTCTACTTTTATGAATACCAATGGTAGGCCAATCACTGAAAGATGCGTTACTATTAACTGAGATAGTTTTGGGAATAAACGTGGAATGAAATTGTTTACAGTATATATAAAAAAAATCATCATATAGATGAATAGGATCAGCGTGAATAGACAAAGCTGGTAATTTATTAATTAGTTTAACTTTAAAAGCTTCCAAGCGACTTGCAGTTTTGGGATTAACAGTGATATCCTTTTAAGCCATTTTGTTATTTTGGTTTTGGATAGTAATCCGTTGCCCGCAATGATCAGAATCTAGTAAATTTATAATTTCTTTGTGGCTTGGTATAATATCCGTATAAATATTATCTAGGCATGAGGCGCTAGTAGGGGTTATTCTCGTAGGTCAAGCATGGTACAAGGCAGGAATTCATAA
The DNA here is from genome assembly GCA_947523025.1 of Dryobota labecula. Taxonomy (NCBI): domain Eukaryota; kingdom Metazoa; phylum Arthropoda; class Insecta; order Lepidoptera; family Noctuidae; genus Dryobota; species Dryobota labecula. The sequence continues at coordinate 16,682,831 of OX383306.1, forward strand.
CCTTGGTCTTCAGGTTGATCGGCATGTTACTCTTAAATATTTCCTTTAGGCTCCAGTACTTATGCCATGTTAACTGTGCCCTGCGTCTTACCTCCTGGTAGTTGCTTGATCTGTCGAAGCTAATTTGTTTGCCGAGGTAGATGTATTGTTCGGTATAATGAAGAGGCTCGTCGTCGGCATATATTTGTATCTTGGTGCTGTTGGTCATTATCATGGTTTTGGATAAGTTCATTTCTAGGCCAGCAAGCTTGCTAGCGTTATTTAGTGACTCTACCATGTACTGTAATTCTGATCCTTTCTCTGAAATTAGCACCAAATCGTCGGCGAAACGTAGGTGGTTTAGATACCTACTTTTTACTTGTATGCCCCGATCTTTCCAGTCAAGCTTGTTTATTATGGACTCTAATGTGGCTATAAATAATACGTATAGGTGATAGTGGGTCCCCCTGTCTTACCCCTCTCTTAACAGGGAACCAAGAGCCAGTTGTTTTAGTCAAAACACAGTTACAAACTCAAATTATAAAATAGAAAAATATTTATGAAAGGTTTTCATATTTATAGTGGGCAAGTAAGAAACAAGTGGCGTTTAATGTAGTTTCAGACAGAGAGGACCTGAATTTATTACAAAATTACCGCGTAAGAAAAAGCGCTCACCTTCTACGCTAGAGTGGGGAGGATAGATAATAAGGTAATTGTAACAATGGTTTAGGTATTTCCCTGAACCGTTGAACAAGTTTCAAAAATCTCGTTATTCTCACGACCGAAAATATCAGTCTCCGGTCTCAAAAATACAAAAAAAAAAAAAACAAGACTCACGAAATTTTCGAGACCGAGATTCCTGGTATGCAACCCGTAGTCTAGCCCCTAAGGAGTTGTATTTCTGATTCTAATGATTATAATTCCGTAAATACATATTTGTTATGGTCGCGTATCATATTTAGATCAACATACAACTTGATACTGACCCACAAAGTGCAAGAAAACGTAAGAAAATTTAAATTTCGTGGGCTATCCCTACGCTTGCTCCTTAAGAGCCAAGTCGCGGACTCGAACTCACTGGCGTAGCCAAAAAGCACGCTGTCTCATCTAGCATCGTGTCCGTCATCGTGTGTTGAGTGAAATGCACGATAATTCATAGTAAACCACGCGCGTAAAAAATTACGAATAGTCCTTTGGAAGGTTGAGTTTTATGAAAAACTACGGGATAAATCAATTACAACTAAAGTTTATTGAAATCTTCGATAATTTAGCTTTGTCGGAGCGAACTTTGTTTTGGAGATTTTACACTTCTTTTATTACTTATTTACGCCCAAAGTTGCGTTAGAATTAGCAGGAAAAACGAGTCTTTGTTGGCTCATAACTTTTCAATATTTGTAAAGGTCTTATCTTGGAGGATTGCCTCGTTTAGTGATCGCAAGAGCTACTGCTGAGCATGAGGTCCTGGGTTCGATTCCCAAGTCGGGCAAATTTGTTATTGGGTTTTTCTATCAGGAATTTCTCAGTAGCAGCCTGGAGTCTGGAGTGTGTCTCGGCCGTCTCAGGGCAATATAGGCTTGCCCCGTATTATGTGGGAAAGGGGTGTACCGTGTACTAAGCTACACCTCTGCGTAACCCTTCGAGAAATAGAGGCGTAATGTTATGTTATCTTGGGAAGTGAAGCGAAATAAAACGTCAACCATAAAACATACAAATAATATTTAATGTCAGGTACACAATATAACAGATCACAGTAGTCTAACTGAGCACTTTCTTAGTGCACTCCTTGGCCGCTTGTACGAACTCCTCCATGACGTCACCGCTTACTCCGAACTTCACAGGGTTATCTTCTGTTAAGTACTCGAAGTATCTGCCAACTGCCTCCTCGTGCTCTTCGGCGTCTAAGGATCCTGTAACACAAATAAAAAGGTTACATAGTACTGAAGTAACTTCCATAAGTACCTACCTATACTCCATTTATTATAACATTAGACAAATAGCTGTTCTCACCCTTTCGTTATTTTGATGTTAACGTTTAATAAACTCCGTTATTTCACGATAAGTACAAAGCACTGTAATCTATTTACCATTTACATTAAGAAAATAACTTTACCATTTACCATATACCAAATTAATAATAAGTGCAGTAATTTCAACAATATTACACAATGGTGCTGATTCCCTTGTTCACAAACTAAACTAAATTTAAGTTCAGTGAATCTTTTTCTTTCTATTTCATTAGGAAAAGGACAGTTATATGGAGTAGTGACAGGCGCTGATTAATTTGACAGGACTAAAATAAAATTTATCTTCCGTCCTTTTCTTAATGAAATAGAAAGAAAAAGATGCACTGAACTTAAATCAAGTTTAGTTTGTGAACAAGGGACTCGGCACCAATACTCGTAACTGTCGTTATGTAGCCGTTATTTGTCTAATGCTATAGTAAATGGAGTATAGTCGTTTTAGTGCTAGTATAGTCGTATTATACACGAGCGGCTCGCGCCAACAGCAGAGGCAAGACGCGTCGACGGCTGCAGTTGCCTCAGCCGAGGGTACCGAGCGCGCAGTGGCGCCCTCATTGTTTGTTTTATGATTTAGATTTATTTACTAGTAAAGAAAAGTATTTTTTTTTTAATGTATAAGCATTTTTTTTTCTTTCTTTAATATTGTATTTTTGAGCATGAGATAATCCAAATGTGTATCTCTTATACGTCGCTGTTTTCGCATATTTGTAAATGTTACTCACATTAATCGTTAGCGGAAGCTTGTATTTCGCCATCGTTTACACATTGTACTAGATATTTTTTTTTATTTTAATTTTACGATGGGTTTGCTCTTGTCTCTAGTCTAGACTATACCCAAAGTCTCTAATTCAGATAATTTATGTAAACAAAGTAATGTCACTGTCAAAATGACAGGACAGTGGTGCAAAACATTTAATCATATTTTTTTTTTTGTAAATAATCTTCTATGAAATTAAAGTGAATTAATTATAAGAACTATGCAAACAAAATACCGTTGCCAAACAATGTTTTATGTAGTGTGTCGGAGACACGGCCTATGATCGTCATAATCAGCCCTTGTTAAGTCCACTGCTAGACGTAGGCCTCCCAAAATCGATTTCCACTCGAAACAGTTTACAGCCGTTTTCATCCAAAATGTGGCTAGATATTCTACATACAATATGAATCTATGAATGAGAGTTGTATTATAATAAGTGTTGTTGAAGATGTAAAAAATGTGAAAATGTTTGGATCTCCTGTATTGTTACCAGTATCATAAAATATTGTATACCAGAAAAACTCCTTTTTTTTAATAACTTTGTTTTAAACCGAAAATTTATAAAAATAATTACGGTATGATTATTTTTTAATTATTATTTCTTAAATTCAGTACTTAAAAGAAAATGGAACCCTTTTCTTCGCCATTTTATGTGAATTACCATTACGAAGATATTTTTTTGATATGTGATCCCCTTTGTTTACATAAATTATCTGAATTTGAGACTTTGGGTATAGGTCAGAGGTGACAGAGACAAAGTCGACGATGGAGTGAGCTTACCCAGAAGAAGCCTGTTCACTCTCACTTTGAATATATTAGGGTTATATGCGTTCGGAAACACAGATAGATAGATAAAACATTTATTCAGTGCACACAAAAGACATAGCACAATACACAAGAGCACAAACGATAAAAAAAATCATGAATATTATAAAACAGACAAACATGACATCATTCTATTAAATAACAAATATACAAGGTGCGGCGTGCGTCTCAAGGTTACACCAAATGGGAGTCCAGCTCAGCATGTGTCAGGCAGATATACCTGACGCTGATATACGCAGGCAGAGAGTTCCACTCCTTTGCTGTGCGCATTATAAAAGACGTTTGAAAACGCTTAGTGCGAGTTGGTGGAATATCAACTAGGTAGTACGGACATGGTGAAACTATAAGGTTTCCTTGTTCACTACGGAACCCTAAAAATGGAAAATTAAAGAATTTGCACGAAACAATCAGCCGGATGACTTTAGCGGAATTTGTCAAGAGGAGCTAAAACAGGTTATAGGATAACATCAAACAGATCGTCTAATTATTATTATACTCTGTGTTATTAGTGATGCGTTTTTAGAGTTATGAGGAACAGGGTGTAAAGTTCACTCATACTCTATAGTAAAGGGAGGATCCTCCGACCAGACGGGTATTGTGTCTGGTGGGCAACTGCCCAACGGTTGATGTCGGGATGTTGTATACATATGTATATGCTAGTCGCGCGGTAAACTCTGATAGCGCGATGCAGGATTTGTGACGTCAGGGGGCCGATTCTACTAATATGCAACGTTACACGTTCAATTGTGTTTCAACAACAGTTCGATTTCGATCGCCGTTCGATAGTTACCTAAAGAGTCATTCTACTATTTCATAGGCCAACTGGAAACTAAACTTAAGCCGAACCGCAACTGAATCGTAACGGGAACTTAACAGCGGGTAACTTGTGTTACCAACATGCCAAATAGTATGTTTCAATAATACCACACAAAAAAAAGTTGAAGTAGTTCGCATGTAGCGTTGTTTATACCGCCACACGTTTATAAAGCGCGGTATTAATTGTAATTTTCCCTCAAGATCGTTTATTCCAGCGCCTTCGTCATAGTGGGTAGCCGTAAATACTACAGTGACTGAATGACGTCAATGGGCAACCGGAAGCCAATTCTAATCTTGAATCGAAATAGTTTTCAACGTAAAATACAGAATAGTCTATGATCAAAGTCTTGCAACTATAATTTACGCAATAAACGCTTTTATTAATCTTTTACAGTTTTTAAACAATTGCTGGCGTTCGTTTCGGTGTTCAGTATTTTATTTGATAGTGACGAGAAAATTCACGAGGAGCTCGTGGCTAAGTAATAACAGCCGCACGAGTCGTTCCGTCAGATTAAGCTACGCTTGCCGGGGTTGGTCAGTGGATGCGTGACCATCTTTACATACCGAGACTCCTCCGTGCCTCGGAAAGCCCGTTAGAGCCAAACCACACGGGCGGCGCGGCTGCGGCGCGGCGCCTGAGCGGCGCCGCTGCGGTTTTCTACATACAAAAATGCATTGTAGCCACATGGCGCCGTGCGGTGTGCTCCGGCGCCGCGCCGCGCGCGCATCGGAATCGAGACGAGGCGGGGAGGGGTGTAAGCAGAGCGCAGCCGGAGCGGCGCCGCTCGCAGTTGTTTGTTTGCGCAGCATAGGGAAGGACTGTCGTACGTAGCGATGGGCAACCCCTCATTTTGCCGCCGCTGCGGCGCCGCCGCGGCTCCGTAGAACGTTGCGACGCCGCTCTGCCCGTGTGGTCGCCAGCGCGGCGAAATGGCTTGCGGTGCGGCGCCGCACCGCCCGTGTGGTTTGGCTCTTAAGCCGTTGGTCCCGGCTGTCATTCGTGGATCTTTGACAGTCGTTAAGGGTCGTCAGAAGCCCAAAAAGTCTGACAACCAGTCTTACCAAGGGGTATCGTGTTTCCCAGTTACTGGGTTGTGGAGGTCAGATAGGCAGTCGCTCCAAGTAAAATACTGGTATTCAGCTGCATCCGGTTAGACTGGAAGCCGACCCCAATATAGTTGGGAAAAGGCTAGGCAGATATATATAGTGACGAGAAAATTCAGTACGTATAGGTAGATTTTTGGTCAAGGTTTTGAGAAAATAGGACAAGGTTACCTGATGTTGCATTCGAGTGGCAAGACTAAAAAAGCAACCATACGTGACGGCCGGCATCGCGGGCGCCAACTTTTAACACACCGGGTTTCCTCCGGTTTTTGGAGAAACGTTGATACGTCTGCGCATTTAGGTACCGGTAGATACGCGAATAAAAACCTTTCTACTTTTATAGGTGGTACAGCTAGTCGGATAACCGAAAGTTTGAAGCTGGTCCTGCATAGCTGGGCCTCAAGTCTGCTATTACAATAGTGTCAGAATGGTCTCGCCATTGTGAGTATTTGACAGTGTTTGTATGGCAAATCTGTCAAAAACTCACAATGAAGAGACCATTCTGAAACTATTGTAATAGCAGACTTGAGGCCCTGTTCACAACCATTCAACAGACTTTCTTTTCGAAAATGACACATTTTCAAGGTGGTCTTGTGACTTTGATTTGCGGTCGTCTATTTGATTCAAACTTAAGATTTCGGGTTTCGTTCGGATTTGTGAACAGTGTTTAGATGACTCCTTCGATAACATTGACTGACGTTCGATTCGGCAGAAGCGTATTGAACAGTTATGAATAGCTATGATGGTCGTCCATCTAAAGCACTAGGAAGTGGAGAACTATATAAAATGTACTCTGTGGTGGAGAAGGGCGGTCGTTTTGGGGGACTGACTTGTGTAATTTTGACGTTCGAAACGTGCTGATTCTCAACCTATTATAGTTTGAATAACATGACTTTTGATTGATCAAATTCCGGTGTTTCCTAATAATTTGGGTTGCCAGTGAAAGTCGGAGCTTATAAGTAGAAGTATAAATAGACTAAAAGTTGAACTCCTTTCATGGGAGAAGCTTGGTTATGCGCAGGAATAGATTTATAGATTGTCTATGTTACTAGCACCAAACAAGACACCCACTCCCGATTCCCTCGGTGAACCGAGCGTAATGATAATGGTATAATTTCTTGTCTTTCATTTCGATCATATCTATCATAATAACTAAGCTTTGGATTCATGTTTTAGAATATGAGGAGGCGAAGCCCGCGCGAGACGCGTGAAGCTACTGCGCGCGTTGGTTATTTTAATTATTAGGAAGTCACGAGACTATTTGGGCCAGTTTTAACACCTCCATAGAAAATAAAGAAAGAAAGAAGAATTGTTTATGCACAAACAAGACATACATTACAAAAAAAAAGACAAAATACACACACACTAATATGAAGTAGCCAGAAGCCTCGTATCATCATCATTTCAGCCGAAAGACGTCCACTGCTGGACATAAGCCTCCCCCAATTGGGGGGGTTTGCCATAATCGCCACGCTTAGCAGGCGGGTTGGCGATCGCAGTATGGTGTTAAAAACGCATAGAGAACGTTGCTGACCATTCTCTAGTAAGTCTCATAGTCGCCTTTTACGACACCCACTGGAGGAAATAGGACTAAAACTCGCGCGTTTAGAAGCCTCGTATACAAAACCTAAGTTTGACAATGGTGCCGATTCCCTTGTTCACAAACTAAACTAAATTTAAGTTCAGTGCATCTTTTTCTTCCTATTTCATTAAGAAAAGGACAGAAGATAAATTTTAGTTTAGTCCTGTCAAATTAATCAGCGCCTGTCACTACTCCAAACAAGTTTAGACGTGATTAAAAACTTGCCGACTAAAATTACGTCAAGCGCTGATTAATTTGACAGGACTAAACTAAAATTTATCTTCTGTTCTTTTCTCAATGAAATAGAAAGAAAAAGATGCAATGAACTTAAATTTAGTTTAGTTGGTGAACAAGGGAATCGGCACCAATGTTGTCCATTGCTTGATCTCTGGGCAAGACCAAAGACAATACAAAGACCATACAAGTTAGTTGACTGACAGTTAACATCATAGGCACGAGCGATTATCAGCCCGCATCACGCACGGGGTGTGCCTCAGTTTAACCAGAGTTTTATGGTATTTTGTAGTGGGGAGTGTCAATCCTTAAGACCTTTTATTTATAAACCTCTTCTCAAACTTGTTCTCTTTAAATTATTGGTCCCAGCAAGACAATTTTTAGTCAAGTAAAATAAATTTATCTCGTCTTACCTGGCCTGATCATCCTGATGGCATTCATGGCTTGGTCTGGTTGGAATCGATGAAAATGTATGAGGTAGCAGGCCATCATCACGCCCGATCTGCCTCTGCCCTGACGACAGTGGACACCCATCACCTGCGGAGATACCATACCATGATCGTGAGACAATAATAATACCAGCAATATTATAGTACCACAGCAGTACAAAGGCCTCTATCATTTTCTCCTCTTCTCATACAGAGAAAGCACGAGTAATGATCACAACGTTTGATCAAGAGGGGTTGGCCATTTCAGACTTAGGTATATTTATTACTAGCTTCTGCCCGCGACTTCGTTCGCGTGGAAGTCTTTAAAAACCACAATATACCTACTAAAATACCAGCCACATTTTAATTTTTTTCCGACACATCCAAAAAATATCGTTAATGTATACAAAAATTTATAAAAAAACTTAACAAATTATATACTTAACCCTTCCTCGAGAACCACGCTATCCATTAGTGAAAACAGCATGAAAATCGGTGCGGAGTAGTTTTTGAGTTTAACGCGTCTGTTCGCGATAAACTCAAAAACTACTGCGTCGATTTTCATGCTGTTTTCACCAATGGATGGAATGGTTTTCGAGGAAGGTTTAAGTATATAATTTGTCAAGTCTTTGTATATATTGGCTAAAATATAATGATACTAGCTTTTGCCCACGGCTCCGCCCGCGTAGATGTCGGTTATCGCGTAAAAAAGTAGCCTATGTCCTCCATATCCCAGGCTATATCTTTGCCAAATTTCATGACGATCGGTTCAGCGGTTTAAGCGTGAAAACGTAACATACAGACAGACAGACAGAAAGACAGACAGACAGAGTTACTTTCACATTTATAATATTAGTATGGATTTGTTGGAGGTGTCGGAAAAAAATAAGCCGTCTGGACCGGATCCGGCTGAAATTTGGTACAAGGATAGATTATAGCCTGGAATAAGACATAGGCTACGTTTTATCCCTGGAATAGGTTCCCATGGGTTGCGGGAACGGGATCAAAATTCCATGATTACTTTTGGTCGCGATAACCGACATCCACGCGGGCGAAGCCGCGGGCATCAGCTAGTTCTTTTATATTATGTAGTGATTTCATAGCAGTGTGAGCACTATGTACGGTGGCCACACATCAGGTTATACGAAACTGTCAAATATCTCCATACGATTTTTAACCTTAAAATTTTGACAGTTAAGTTCAAAATCGAATGCGAAAATGTACTGACTGTACCTACTATAAAGCTACCTACCATTTACTGGGCGTCATTCATTGACTTGAATGTGCCCTGGTGGCTGAGAGTACCTATGTCATGCTCACATATGTACACACGGCTACACATCAAGTTATATCTTTCCAGTGTAAGATAATTTCGCATTGTATGAAATTTCCGTATAGTGAGAGGTCAGCTTATTCTGGAAATGTATAGCTTGATGTGTAGCCGTGTGTACGGGACATTATGAGAGGGATGTTGACATGTGATCCCAATTTTTTACCGAACAATATCGTATAGTACAGTAGGCTTATCTGGCCCAATGGGTTTAATTGGAACTAACGAAATCACTACGAAAATTGACAAAATCTGTGATTTTTTGGTTTACCAACGAGTCCAACGACGCTGCCGTCGCCGGTTTCGGATACCTAAGTTTGCTGCACTATAAAGGACAACGCCGTGTGAACGGCTGCTTAACATTAGAAAATTTCATTTTTATCGTTAAGATGCATTTACGAGTGACGTAGATCATCATTTCCATTTCGTGGGACTACATAGTTCGCGGAAATGAACATTCTTTTCTCCAAATTTACAAGTAGGTACAGTGGCGTTGGCATAACAAGCTACACGAAACTGTCTTTCTCCAAACGATTTTAAACTTTAAAATGTTGACAATTAAGTTCAAATCGAACGAGAAATTTTGACAGTTTGTGGTAACTTGATGTGCTGGCCACCGTACTTGAGCCTTAACATGCGGCCTTTTTATTGAAATTTCAATAAACCGCTTAAATTGTGTTGGCATGAATACAGTCTACGTAAAAATAAAATAAAAACAATAAAAAAAGCATGCCAATGTCCCCGTACTCAAACCAGAAACCGAAACTGTCTTGTCGATTTGAGTACGAGGAGAAACTCACAATGTGAGTATTTTATAATCTGTGCTTGTGCTCGACGGGATCGTTATTTTATGAACTTTTAGTTCCCGATTATGACGTTTTGGTGTAGCATAATCAGTCGATTACTTTGAAATTAACTAATTATCTATGGCAGTTTTTAGTCTATGACACAAGAGCTGTCACTTCTCTTAAATGTTCTAGAATGTTCTCATACGGGAATATAAAAGTCCTCGGAACTTGGAAATCATTCCTTTCCACATCTAAGCTGCCTACCTTATACAACGAACCCCTTGAGATAGGGTGAGTATTCTATTGTGTTCTTAAGGTCTATGTCCCGGCAGCCACGCCTTGTCTTGGGGGCTGTCGGCAATTTATGTTCACGGTAACCTAAAGCTTATTTTACCGAGAACCATCTGCTTGTACACCTCTATTGTCATTTTCTGTTAACTGCCTTGCACGTGTGTGATCAGGACCCCTATGGTTCAAGGCTACGCCTACTGCCTGTGCACCTAATTTATCTTTGTAAACCACTGCGATGTGTGATCTTCCATTGCCTTCCACTTTCCACGCTTGTCTTGGGCTACAGCTGCACGCATCGCAGAGGATTACGGGCGCCCCCTTGCGCTGATTCCAGGGTTTTCTACGCACCTTGTTCGCATCTACCAGCCACTGTCGGCTGACCTACGGCTGACGCCACTACAGCGTCCGTCGAGTGCCTTACCGCACTCTATACCGCCTGGGCCTTGAGGGCCGTCTCAATCCTGCCGGGTGGCCACTACAACCACTACCTACACCAAGGGCGGCGAGTGCCGTTTGCTACCTGCTTATACTACCTCTGCGGTGCCAGCCGGACGGTCCAGCCCAGAACAGTACTCTTTAATCTCTCCAGTGAAAGAACTTAAGCTAAGAACCTACACCCTGAGCTTGTGAAATAAGTGTAATAAATGTGATAATAAGTGGTATCTGTCTTTATTATTTCTTACCACCAAATCCACTACGTCACAGTGGCGCCCAACGTGGGGCGCCGTATTATTTTAAAACATTTGTTTTTGTTGTTATAATTCAAAGCTAGTTACAGCTAGGCGTTTTTGTTGCTTGAATGTTATGGTGAATTAAATATCCGTAGTGTAACTAAATGTTTTGGCAATACGTAGTAAACAATATTGACTGTGCCATTTTTCAATAGTGGTAGAGTCGCTGATGTGAACCTCCGAAGGGAAGCCGGTAGGAAACGTGTTATATGGTGCTTTCGCCACTGCTACATAATGCCAATGTTGCGTGACCATTCATGTAATTATTTATGTTTACAAGTCATTTATGCTCACTAGACTGCACGTCGCGGTATGGCAAGGCAAAGAGAAGAAAGAAAATACACAAATTGATTTTACCTAGGTAAAGCAGCCTTCCGCGGCATCCCGCGGTATGCTCTAGTCACCTTGTGACGATATCAACGAAATGTGCTAAGGGTATCTATGAAAATAAAGTCAAAATTACATCACGAAATCAGTGACATAAAATTAGGGCGACTTTTTCGCACAAGGTGCGGGCGGGAGCATCAGTCCACCAACGAAAATTTCGTCTATAATTTTATGTCATTTATTTTGTAATGTAATTTTGGGATTCATTTCCACGTTAGGTACAAAAATCCTTTGCCATGCCTTGCTGCGTAGCCGTCGCCCGCGCCGTGCCGCTTTTAAAATACAGATGACGGGCATCACTTAATTACTAAAAATGGAAAAACACTTGTGGCTAGTCCAGCATAATAATTATGGCATTTAGCCACAATTTTAATGATTCTCGTTATTTATTTGGCACATGCAAGACGCAATTCGTACTTGCTCAGGTAAATACCTATAACCTGAAATAGATTTTGTTTATTTATGTGAAGTGAAACGCGACTGCAGTTGATTTTGAAATATTTTAGACGCTAATTAGATAAGGTCATACTAACTTTAGTGTTTTTGAATAGCTTTAATGCATCCTAGTCATGATCGTTCGTATGATGGTAGATAGATATGAATTTAAAATCACCAAACTTGGTAACAGATTTGAGAAAAAAAAAAATGTCATTAGTAAACAAGAGGTACCTAGCTGCTCTGCCTACACTGTAAAACACAGCCACTAGGTTGCTTATTATACCAAGTCAATATTACTTTTTAGTATTGGTGTGTTAAAAGCACCCAGCATGTTTTTCCTGTAGATACCATAATCAGCCCTAAAAACATGACAAGAATTCATTCGACTGGCTACAATTTGTGGTCCATAATCTTAATGTTAGTATCAATTTATCGCCACAGTTAAGTCCCCTGTATTTGTTTTGTGGCTACACATTGATACAATAATAAGGAATTTATGGAACAAAATTCTAGACAATTAAGTGAATTCTTGTTAATGTACTAAATCTTTTAGATGCTGATTGCCTACCTACACTGACCCAGTGTGTTGACATTTCTACATTTAAAATTAGAATCTCAGGCCAGCGTATGATAGATGTGCGATGGTTTTTTTTTAGAAAGGTGGGCACCTGCCTTTTGTAGTGTAGACATACTCTAGTCAAATGAAGATATCATCATCATCTTTTAAAACTAGATTTTGCTGTCAATTCTCTCTGCTTAATGCCTCATTTTAGGCATCTACCGTGATGATACAATTACGAAGGTATAGAATAAATATTTTTAACACTCACCTCACCATTTTTGTCGGCTTTCTTACATACATCGATGAATTGTTTTACTTGATCTATGCTGGGTGCTTCAAATTCTTCTACGGGTATTTCTGTCCACCTTAGCCTGGGCATATCGTCCACTGGAGGTTTCTTCCCAGCTGTCAATGTTACAAGAACCGAAATACCCTGATCAATTAAAAATTTCAAGTTTTCTTTATTCCTAGGAAAGGCCATGGCTGCAATTCTTTTCGGAATCACCCAGTAGAATTTTAAAGGAGGATACGCATCCACCGCGATGTCTGGGAAAGGGTTTTCTGGTATAATAACTGTTAAGTCGTTTCTTATTTCCTTGGTGGCTCCCGCTAAGTTTTTATCATCTTGCTCCGTGATATTTTCTATCCTTGATATTATTTCTCTCGGTTGGTATTCATACTCATCACCCATGGCTGTATAATTTGTTGTCACTGCACGAAGAAAATAAATATTATGATTTACCGCGCAAATGTATGTCAAATTATTTTATAAATTTTAATTTATCAGGCACAAGTATTTTCAGCACTGGTTATTTTTCCGGGTGACCATCTAGCGCGGTTTTTGCGTGTTAACTGGCTAGAAAGGGCGGGAAAAGTTGGCACTGGCTTCGCTGGAGATGTAACATTTATTTCTGGAGTCTCATATGTTTACAACGATCAATTTCTAGAGTAAAAGATTTATTTTTCACGAATCTCAACCTTGTTTCGACACAATGGAAAGTAAGAATAGATTATTGTTATTTTTTGAGGTTAAGTTTTCCTTCGTTTACAGATCGTTCGGAAAATTGCACGCGTGTGTGGTCGCGTGCTTTCAAATTACGGATGTTTTATTTATCTCTGACGTATGAGATATTGTTGTCGATGATGTGCTTCAAGTTTCTGTAAACACGGATCTGCTAATTCCGGCTGGATGTCCTTTTTAAATGAGCAATAAAAAATTATGGGACAGGAAATCGTTTGCTGCGCTTGAATTGTTCGAAAAGTTTGCTACGAATTAAGGAAGGAATCTATGGATATTGATGATGTTATGTTTGTGATGCTACTTGTATCATGTTTTTAATTATTAATATCTACCTAGGTACCTTCCTATTTTGAATCAAAGGAAGTTTTCCATTGCTGTACCTACCTAAATTTTGGTGGGAACAAAACAGTTTTCAGCTTTTTTAGATCTACAAAATGATAATTAAGTAGAAAAGTAGATATTATGTCTTTCGGCATAATCATCACCACAAAATTTAATTATTTGATGGACCCCTCCGCACGACCAGCATCCTAATTGCGTAACACAACTATGAATCTCAATCTGAATGATTTTGAAGGATAGGTATTGCTAATCCATTGCTTCATATAGGTATGTATGTTGGAAAAAAATTGTCTACACAACAACGTAAATAACGCAATGAATGTTGCTGAACTGTCAAAATGAAACCCATTGCTACTTTAGGTTTGGTCCACAGGATTTTCCTGGTATTTGTCGCGAAAAAAAAAAAAAGGAAACTGTCATTATTTAAATGTCAACCTCACGCGGTGTTCAGAGTGGTTCAGCACAGACGTGTCACTCAAATAAGGTCTGAATTAAAAAAAAAACTTTAGTTACCCAGTTATCCATTTCCAGGAAGCGTAGGTCTCTAAATAGCACTTTAATTATTAAAATAAGTATTACTTACATTAGCAGAGCTCGAGTTATTGTCACGCTATCAAAACTAAGACTGATGCACGCCAAATACATTGCCAAATACAATGAAACCCGATTATGGAGACAGCAATGCGACTGTCAATATGTCAAGCTTAGGAATAAAACACCAAGCGCAAAGTAAAATCAACTCTATTCATTCACAATAAAGTTGTAAACAGCCTGAAGTTTTGCTGAAAAAATATGATCTTGCCTTTCAGGGGATTTCAGTCTAAAAGTTTTAGCTATCAGGGGTGATAATGGCTTGAACTAAATAAGAAACAGGCCTGATGATCGTTGAACCCATAGGTAGTTCAAGGAGTGTCTTTATGAACAGCCAGACATGTTGACGTTTGGCTTCTTCTGCCAAAGTGTTATTAAATGAAATTAATTACTTTTTATTTATTGCTACGCTAATGTGGGATGAAATAAAGAACAAAAATAAATATCTTATTTTAGGTGTTCATGATGATATAATAGCTTAGGATGGCTTGGCAAGTAATGTGAAAACATAATTTATTTTTAATCTAACTATGAATTTTTATAGTATCAGCGGCGTTCATGAAAATAAACTGGAAAAGTTTCTTTCACTCACAGCTATATCAAGCTAAACATTTCCAGCATAAACTGACCTCTCATCTATGGAAATCCTATACAATACGAAATCAGCTTATACTGGAAATGAAGGTATAGCTTGATATGAAGCCGTGTGTAGTTGAATAGACAATGTTGCCGATTCCCTTGTTCACAAACTAAACTAAATTTAAGTTCCGTGCATCTTTTTCTTTCTATTTCATAAAGAAAAGGACAGAAGATAAATTTTAGTTTAGTCCTGTCAAATTAATCAGCACCTATCACTACTCCATACAAGCTTAGACGTGATTAAAAACTTGCCGACTAAAATTTACGTCAAGCACTGATTAATTTGACAGGACTAAACTAAAATTTATCTTCTGTCCTTTTCTTAATGAAATAGAAAGAAAAAGATGCACTGAACTTAAATTTAGTTTAGTTTGTGAACAAGGGAATCGGCACCATATTATTAACAGCTTAAGTTGTAGCTTGATGTACTGACCACTGTACCTCAGTCTCATTTCTCCAACGATTTTCGTTTATTTTTTAACGAACTTGTTCCATTTTCAAAGATTTAAATTCGGTATTTATTCTACCGGTCATAAATTCACTACGTTTAAATGGGTGCTACTTCCTCGTAGGTACTTTCTATATTATTCAAGGCTTTATGAGAAATTTATTACATGTTCTTTCGATAAATGAAACGACATAGGAAGCGGAGGGACAAAATTCATTATTTATCTTTCCTGTTTACGATTATTAACCTTATTACCTAATGATAAGGTGCATTTTCGATTGAGACGAGAATGGCCTAAAGCTCTTTTACCTGACGTAATCGTAGACGAAATTAGATTACGGTTTTAGATCGCGTCGAACTTGAAACACATTTGATAAAATATGGGATAACAGCGTAATATGTAGGTAGGTGTATCCGAATAGACCCGTCACTTTCATTATGATCATAAGCATTTACCGTCAAGCTTCTGCTAGCGGCTTCGTCCGCGTGAATTGTTTTGTTGTTTAGCATAAAATAATATCCTGTCATCCTATGACAGCCTACTCATTCATTTCAGCCGAAAGACGTCCACTGCAGGACCTCCCCCAAAGTTCCCCCTCATTCTTAACTCGATCTCGCAGAGAAACTCCGAGCATAGCCCTCATCATTGGCCTTTGGGTGACCTTGAGCTTTCTTATGAGGCCCATTGTAAAACGCCACGTCTCAGTACCGTAAATCATAACTAGCAATAGCAACACACACTGGTCAAAGACTTTTGTTCCGAGACACTGCGGTATTTTGGACGAGAAGATCTTCCGTAGCTTCCCTAACTTACCGAAGTTGCACTTAACTAGTTTGACCGTTTGTCCCAGATACACATACAACATGGTCACCCTTAATAACGAATTCATAATGAATATCTAAACGTTATTTGTTTTACAGATACCGAATATATTATACAATGTTGATTTGTACATAATTATGTATTTAGTAGAAGATTCCTGCGGCCATCACAAGGTCATCGGTCTACCTTGTGGGAGGCCTTCTAACACTACGTCTTCCGGTACGCGGTCGCCACTCCAGAACCTTTCGGCCCCATCGGCCATCTATTCTGTGAGAAAATATGTCCTGTATCTACCATTCAACATTGGCAATTCTTCGGATTGTTGTCGGTTATCTTGGTTCTCCTGCAGATCTCTTCATTTCTGATTCGATCACGTAGGGAAACTCCAAGCATAGCCCTCTTTATTTCCCTTTGGCATGACAGCCTAAATACCTTCCAATTAGTGAAAGAAATAGGAATCGTAACAGTAGTTTCGAAGATTACCCCCTTTATACAAACTCAATGTTGTATAGGTTAGCTGCTGGCCCGCAGCTTCGCCTGCGTCGCTTTTTCCAAGGACGGTACCTCACTCTAATCCTATTCCTAGTGTGTGCAAGTACTCACAAGTTCACAACAGTAAGTGACTTACCTACCTACGACCTAGTCGTGTTCTACTGTAAGTATACAGGAATAGGGAAGTGTCCTGGGTAAAAAAAAAAACCTGTTTAGTCCGTCAATTTGATAATAAAAAAATATTAGACACGTATTTTTTGCTTTATCATATTAATAAAAAATGAGTTAGATAAAACACATTAAACTTGGGGAGTTACGTCACAGCTAAGTATAAAATCTACTGAGAAGTGACATCTGGCCACTTTATTGCGTAAAAAAAGAAAAAATACGTGTCCAATATTTTTTAATAATCTACATGACTGACAAAAAAATTTTTTTTTTGTCATCATCCCTATTTTAAATATTCACTTAACCTGTTACAGTTTTCTTTATCTCACGGAGCGACGCGCGCTTTACTTGTGGTAACTAAGTGTAGAAACACGCTGTGAATGTGTGCGTGAAGACAAGTAGCGTCAGCACATAACACACACACTTCCGACTGCGTCATGGGTGCCGATTCCCTTGTTCACAAACTAAACTAAATTTAAGTTCAGTGCATCTTTTTCTTTCAATTTCATTAAGAAAAAGACAGAAGATAAATTTTAGTTTAGCCCTGTCAAATTAATCAGCGCTTGACGTAAATTGACGTAATTTTAGTCGGCAAGTTTTTAATCACGTCTAAACTTGTATGGAGTAGTGACAGACGCTGATTAATTTGACAGGACTAAACTAAAATTTATCTTATGTCCTTTTCTTAAGAAATAGAAAGAAAAAGATGCACTGAAATTAAATTTAGTTTAGTTTGTGAACGAGGGAATCGGCACCATTGTCTCAGAGCTGCGCTCTACCTGAAAAGCCATAGCCATTACAGTGGGCCCGGGCAGTGACACTCGCCTTCTGGAAAAAATTCGCTAGTGTAGAACGTTGTCTCTGTCACTCATTACGTGGCAGTCCCTTTCTAAAGCTCCGTGTGTCGTATAACGCTGAGGTGCGTGGGATACACCCACGGAGGAAATTGAACGATGGATACCAATGTCTGCTGGACACCTGAAAGTTGGGGACATTTCACTGTATCTTTGTACTGAGGTAACTGAGGTCAGCCCCCGTGTGTTCCTCTCGGCACTACTGGCTGGATGGGACACGGGGTGAGGGTTTATTAGGAGACGAATACTTGCTTGAAATTTCAAATGGTCGAGATGGTCCGGTCCGGTCCTAAATGTATGTATTGTGTAGGCTGCTTATGAGTTAGCACTCAACAGAAAGTAATTATACGTACTTACGTTGAAATCTATCGCTCATCATTTCTGTATATGTTGTTTGTATGTGTCGAGTTGGTGTCAACGTACCCATGTACTTATTGTGGGCGTTCGCGTCCCGAACACGTGAACAAGACGAACGTGATAAAAAAATCTGAATGGTTTGTACCTACTTAACATTGGCTGTAATATTTCAACACTTTACTGCTTTACTGCCGATGACCGCCGTAGATCTGCTGGTTTCTGGTTTCTAGAGGTCACCCATCCCACTGTTGATCTCGGATTCAGTCCCCGGGACGTAATGACTGCCCCGCTGCCGCGTAGCTAGGGAGGGGTTTTGCCCAGGTGCAATAAAAATTGGGGGGCTACAATAAACTGGTTAAATTTTATAAACATTCATATATGACGGAGAAGGTACGTCTCTCTCGTTATCATCAGCTATCATAATAATATTTAGGTAAACTACTGTGGGTAGCGAACTATAGGTAGTGTTGGTTATTGCGCAATAGAAAAACCGTCTGCAGTTCAAATCAAATTAGAATTTAAAATCAATTTAATAAGGGGAATTCCCTACAAGTTTCGAATTTCTTTCAACTGAGTTGCCATGATTAAGGTCGTGTTGCAAGCTATTATATTTAAATTCTGATGGCGGGAGAAATTTTCGAATGTTCAGGGTCGGAGCTTGACTTGACCCACTGCCCCGTTGTCTAGAGAGACTTAGCACACGCGACTTGGTACCGGGTTCGATTCCCGGGACAAATAAAAATTCGATCCCCGGGGTCTACGCACTGTAACAAAAGAAGGCAAAGCGGAGCTTGTAGGAGTCCCACAAGATGTCCAATAATGATGTGTGTAATGTGGCAACGCTACACTGAAAAAAATATTTTGCCTAACTACTTCGGCTATTTCAGGAATAATCAAAGTTTGATAAAAGTTAACTTGATTTAATAAAAGTGATACACAACAGCCAGCACAGGTTTTGGTTACATGTTGACGAAAGTTTGACTATGTTTATGTAAACATTTTTTTCAGTGTAGACCCAGTTGTAATGACTATGGGAGGATAGGCCTCCCATAGTTATCCAGCAGTCTTTTGGTCTGAGATCATGACAACACTATAGTTTATAGTATAGCTGTGTATTTTATTTTTGACTGCTTATTTACGTGCAGATAATTCTGAAAAGGTTACCTTGTCAAATCATTGGAATAACATTATTTTCGACGAATAATTATGTGTTGACAGCAAAAGACAATTTATTTGATGTCAAAACATTTCGTTTGATTTATTTGCGAATATAAACTGGTGTATACGTGTGTTATTGGGAGCTCTCATTGTTTAATTTAGATATGATAGAATCGTTTACACAAAAAAATATTTCAGATTTGTTCAAAGTTACCCTGATATGAATCGTGTATTTTTGGAGCGAAGTTATGGCATACTTGTCGAATGAGGGTCAGTGTGTCATCTTAGGCCTCATTTACGGAGACGCGGGGCGTCGCGCGTCGCGTTGGGCGGCGCGGCCCGCACTAAATTCAAACATATGGCGTTGTATGAGAGCGTTTACGGAGAAGCGATTTAACACGCGTTTGCTTGAAGCGGATGGCATCGGCGCGTCCCACGCGACGTTTATCGCGGCGGCACACGCAGCATTGCGGCCAGCAATTCCTGCAATTCTCCCTTCACGGTAAAACGCCGCAATAGCCGCGGCGGGGCACGCGGCAGACCACGCGCCGCGTCACGCCCCGCATCTTCATAAACAGCATCGTATATTGCCATATGTTTGTGTTTGCGCGTGTGATGACGCGGGCCGCTGCACGCGCCGCCTGTCTGTAAACTGAAAATACGTTCGACGCGCCGCGAAACGCAACGCCGCACGCGAATCGCGACGCCCCGTGTCTCCGTAAACGAGGCCTTAGGGAGACCTAGACCAAAAAAAAGTGTAACATTTTGACCGTCGCGACACTTTTGTCTGATTTCATTACTTTGATTTATTTCATTGTGCCTGTTTTTAGGGAATTGTACCTGAACCCTTATAGGATCACTCGTATTTTTTTTTGTTTTAATATTCATTTATTGTAAATAAATGAATATTATATTATTAGCCTTGTGATAACAAGGCTTGGACTGCACTCGTACGTAAACTATGTCATGCGTCATTAATTAAAAAAAATAAAATATACCTATATTAAAAAAATTGGTACTCATATGAATTTTTGTGACCCAAAAACGGACGTGTAAACAAATGAATTTTGAATATCACTTTTGGGGGTGAAATAGGAAAAAAAAAAAAAAAAATGTTTTGGCAACTGTACCGTGTGACATATCAAATAAAAGGGCTTGAGTACCATTTCATTTTTTTACCATTTTGTAAATAATACATTTTAAAGTTTTTTTTTTCTCTTTTTTTTTTAAACCAGTCAGTAATTGAAAATTAATTTATACGTACACAGGCTATATACACTAGAAAAAAAAAAAAAAAACTTTTTTTTTTGCCGACTGGTCGACACTTCACGTGACCAGAGGGCAGGCTTTTTCTTTGGCCAAAGAATTAGCATTGCCATTCAACGTGGCAATGCTGCCAGTCTTCTGGGCACGTTTCCGAGTGACAGCGATGCGGACGAGTACTTCGACGCCTATTAAGTGTCCTTTTTATTTTTCTTTGTATTTTTTTTTTTTTTTTCTTTTTCTTTTTATATATATAGTTTGTTAGTCTTTTAGTTTTAAAGTTATAAAAAAAAATACCATTCCGCATTATCTCCGAAACTGCCGAGCCCAAAAAAAAAAAAAAAACAGAAAATAGTTCTAAACTTATAGATTACAGGAAAACCTAGGACCTAACCTAACTAACCCAGTCTTATAAATTATAGGAGGTCTATGGTTTTAAAATAAAATGGTATCTAAATCCACTCCATATTGTGCATACAAACTTACATTTGCAGTTGGAATGTTGATAAGTTGTTGGTTATGGGGTAATGAGTTTTTAAACTATAATGTTTTAGAGGTATGAGGAACAGGGTGTAAAGTTCACTCATACTCTATAGTAAAGGGAGGATCCTCCGACCAGACGGGTATTGTGTCTGGTGGGCAACTGCCCAACGGATTGATGTCGGGATGTTGTATTATATGCTAGTTGCGCGGTAAACTCTGATAGCGCGATGCAGGATTTGTGACGTCAGGTCTTTGATGCGTAGTTCGCATGTGGCGTTGTTGATACCGCCACATTACTCCCCTCCGGAGACCGGAGGTCGATAGTGGGCTGAGTCAGTGCATATGATGCTTGCCAGGGCCAGTTGTGATTCCAGTGAGTCGGAACCGGGTGCCGCATAGTTCACGGTGAGTCGGAACCGGG
Organism: Dryobota labecula; assembly: GCA_947523025.1. Taxonomy (NCBI): domain Eukaryota; kingdom Metazoa; phylum Arthropoda; class Insecta; order Lepidoptera; family Noctuidae; genus Dryobota; species Dryobota labecula. The sequence goes on from OX383306.1 coordinate 16,704,164, forward strand.
TGCCGCATAGTTCACAGTGAGTCGGAACTGTCTGCGGTGATTCCCCAGTGAGTCGGGGTGGCGCTGCGTTTGTTGATCCAGTGAGTCGGACGTCGTACAGCGCCGCGTTGAGGCTGACTGCTGGCGTCGACCAGGAGAGCGTTGAAGGGCTCTCCTTGTGGACCGGCCGAAAGTGCAGTGTGCTGTGCCAAGGTTGCTGATGAGGCTGAGGGTGATGACCAGGTATGCGCGTTCGCTGCATGCTGGTGGTCAGGATACCCGTTGAAGCCGTGGGTGCTGGCTGGCTGTGTGACTCGCCGCTCGAAAGCTTGAGGAAGTGATGGATGACGTCACGCTGAAGTAGTTGCACGAAGGCTGCGCTGTCCATGTTCGGGGTCACCAATTTAGAGGTATGAGGAACAGGGTGTAAAGTTCACTCATACTCTATAGTAAAGGGAGGATCCTCCGACCAGACGGGTATTGTGTCTGGTGGGCAACTGCCCAACGGTTGATGTCGGGATGTTGTATATATCGTCCCCTTACAGGGAAAACCGATTATCTGATATGAACCTAACCTAACAGATAATCGGTTTTACCTTTAAGGGTGCGATATGCTAGTTGCGCGGTAAACTCTGATAGCGCGATGCAGGATTTGTGACGTCAGGTCTTTGATGCGTAGTTCGCATGTGGCGTTGTTGATACCGCCACAATGTTAAGTTTATTCTTGGGATAAATTCATCCCGACTATACGTGGAAATATCCCTTCATTGTGCGTGATCCGACACGCACTTGGTTGTTTTTTTTTTTTTTGTATATGGTTGTGCTAGGTTATAATTAAATAAAAATACAAAGTTTAAATTAAATATAATATATTTTTATAATAACACAAGTATACTAGCTTACATGTGTAAATATCAACTATGATCGTTTGACTATAACAACATTTTGGACATAGTTTTGAGCCAATCAGCAAAATTATTGAAAAAAAAAAGTTTTATTTATTTTTATATATCATTTTTATAAAAATTAGGGCTTGATATTTCACAAACACAGGCTTATTATAAGTACATTTTTAAATTTAATTCGGTGAATGCACAAAATGTCAATAAGTAAAAGAATACTGTTCACGAATACATTTTTTTTAAATACTTTTCTGGAATGATGACAATGCAAAACATAAAAAAACTAAATTTTTAAACGGTTTTTCTGCCTTCACACACTATAAATCGTTGTGGAACGGAATATAATTTAAAAAATATTTTGAATATATAGTATTTCAAAAGGAAAGTTTAAGTACATTGTAGGCAAATAATTTTAAAGTAAAACTATATAAAACAATAGCACTTATTTTCTTTTATAAAATCGATACTGAAATGATAGTGACAAAACATTAATAAACATTAAAAAAGGCTTTACAAATTATGAAAAAAAAACTTAATAATAAAAATCTACATCTAAATAATACATTAAATATTGGTTATGACCTAAAATTATTTTATTTAAACTGTATTCTAAATTAGATACAGTGTTCACATAATCATTGATAGATAAATTAGAGTAGTCTTCGGAGCTTAATATATTTTTTGATCATTACGGCATAAACTGACGGACCAATATCTTTGCTCGAAATTTCATATAAACGTCATTCAACGCGTATCTCATATAAAAAACTATTAATAAAATTTTGAATGTATCAAATAGTATCTAAAACATTAAAAAGTAAACTTAATAAGCTCATTTTGTTTGTATTAACACAAACCATTTTTTAAATCATAAATGTCAACAGAGTTTTTTTTGTTTAAAAAAAAAATGGAAAATTAAATCAAGATAACGTTCAAGTAACACTTTCACACAGATTTTAATAATTATTTACTGGAAGTCGAATGACCTTAGCGGATGCACTGCTGTGCACACAAGGCACGATTGTAGGCCTTAAAAAATGTGACACGTAAAAAGTGATCACATTAGTATAGTGCAAATCTGCCACAAAATGAAGCAATTTAACAGTTCAAAAAGTTTTAATTTAGAGAATTGTAGATTTTCTTAATAATTTTCAAAAAGGCAACGTTTTTCTGCAAAGCGGGCTACGCACTACTATTCGAACTGGTCTCTTACTCCAAAGAGAATTGTTTTAGGCCAAATACGAACGGAGTTCACTGATTTTTAACCGACAACTTATGACTATATGCGTTTGTAAGCCGTTAATTATTTATTTGACTACTTGGTCGCTTTAAGAGTAGTCAACACACTGAGCGGATGATCCGCGGCGGATCGACGGTACATTTCATTCATTAAGCGCACGGATAGACCGATTTCCGTGCAATTTGTCTCTATTATCATTGACCGTCACAAAATTCTATGATGTGGCGTGGTCCAAATTAAAGTATGCTACAAGAGATTCAAGGCACGTTGTCTTTTACAAAATGGAATGCGTTTAATCATTATAAATTCGAAAATTGTGGAATGCATGCATATTTTAGTGTGTAAGTAATAAGTATAATGTTAAGTAACACGATTTTAAGATTAAGTACATATTATAATTTTCGTATAGCGATTGGTCATGATTTTAAGGCCTATTGCAAAACTTTACTAGTTTATTTTTTTTATTAAAAATATTCTAAAATGCTTCAAATATTCCATATACGTACGCCATGATTATGATTAATTCTCTAAGATATTAATTTTCGCTATTGTTAGGAAACTTTTTGTTAAAACCTCTTTGGACTCAACAGTCCACTACCGCCATTGTCAAATCAGTGGCGGGTTTAGAAACTATGCGATACAATTAAATAAATTGCTATTTCCGGCTCCACCTTACTAATCTAAAATAATTCATAGAAAATTGACAAATTCATAATTATTTAACTCTTTTGATTAACTATGTAAAACATGAATTTTGATTTCATATAGCACCTTCCATAGGAAGTGAGAATAAAACTTATCTAAGTGTTTAAAGACGCTTCATACTACGGCTTTGTTATAGACGACATACATCTGCGCTGGTCTTTAATGGGAAATATTTAACTGATACTCCCGTCGGGCAATTCTGCCGCGCTAACGAAGAGTGCAATAACTCGAATTTGGATTATTTTGAGTTATATATTTGGAGTCAGCGAATCGAAATATATTAACTCTCTCTAAGCAACTTTTTATTGATCCTTCAGCAACTCGGTTTTTCAGTAAGCATGATGCAATAATTAAAACTTCATAACAAATTCAATCATCAAAAATAAAAGTCTCGGAAGCGGTAAAATCGAGTTATAGCATTTTTCGTTAGTGCGGCAGAATTGCCCACCAGACACAACACCCGTCTGGTCGGTCTGCCTTATCAATAGAGAATGAGTGAAATTTATACCCTGTTCTTCATATCTCTTTACACTTTTTTAAATAGATGAGCCTCTTTTTTAACTTTCTGGTCTTTTATCACAGTTGGTCGCATTAACTCAGCTAGAGCAGCCCACTAGGCCCCGAGCGGTTGGTGACCGCTAAATCCAAGATGGTAGCAGTTACTTGGTGTATTTAGTATTACCCCAAAACAGGAATTATTTGAGGTTCACAAAGAGGCGCATTCATCATATTAAGAGTTTTCAATGGGAATTATGGAGTTTCGATTAAACAAATGCCTTTTTAAAATATGTTCTTTCGATAGTAAGAACCAAAAGTTAGCCCAATAGTGATTTAGTTTAGGGGAGGGGGGGGGAATGAAACTTGACATAACAAGAACCATGGCATGTACAGCTTTCTTAATTTCTGCAAGATTTGATATTTTAGGGCGAAAACCTGCGGAAAAACCACGATTTTTGGTCCTAGGACATGCCGGTTTTCTCACGATGCTTTCCTTCATCGTTTTGAGAGCAAAAAATTACAACGAAGACACGATTTTTGATGAAAAATTTACACGAAGTAAAGCGCCTCTCTGGGTTCGAACCTACGACCTACAACACGTAAGTCGCAGCCGTTATTAAAACCACAAAGTGCTGTAAAAAAACTGAGGGAAAATTCCCGTATTTTTAAACACGTTCGCATCCTTATCTCAGTATCAATATGTCAAAAATACCTCTACTTTCCCTACATTTATGTCAATTGTTTGACATGGATTGTAGCTGTGATGACATTGCGACCAGATTTTGAAAGGGTTTAATTACGTGAATTGGCCTTCAGATGTACATAATATGTCGTCTATAACAAATACAAACAAAAATGGATGGAATTTGACACTTACGCGGTATTTTACAACTAATATTATTGTCAACAACGTAACAATTTTAACAACTGATCAATAATGCCTATTTTTATCTTTGAAAGATTAAACTGTTTTATCATTTTAAAGAAATAAAATTCTTCTGAACTCAAAACAATGTGATGATTATAATTTAACTACAAAATACTTGATAGAGAATGATGAATGAACGAAGACAGAGATTGAATGACTGAATGAAATAAATTGAACGAATGATTTCTATTCGAAGCCTGATTGGATAAGTAAACATTATAATTTGATATGTTATGAAAAATTGAGCTAAAATCGAAGTAGATAATAATGTTCCTTTTCAAAGTACATAATACATTATAAATGGAATGATTGACATTCTTTTAATAAGATTTGAAATACGTAAAAAATACTATACACATATGTTTAGGCACAATAATTAAGTATTTACTACTAGTTAATAGGTTCATATGCAAAAAAATATCTAACATTATGCCTGTATTCCTCAAAAGGATAGGCAGAGATATGCAGTGCACTAATGTTTAAGTCCCATGTATTATCATTAATCGGGCACATATCCAGATTCCGGGCATGCGATTTAGAAATTCCTTATGGAAAAACATAACAGCACTTTGCCCGACCTGGAAATTAAACCCAGGACCTCACATTGTATGCTGTAAAGTGCATATCTGTATAAAATAAAATAGCATATTTTTTGCATATGACAAACATTTAAATACTTGAGAATATTATAATATTCGCGATATGTTAATACTTCACTATTTCGTCTGTACCTAAGTATTGCTTCCTATTTTATTGTGACGCCTAATTTAGCTATTTTGACACTTATTGCAGTATATATAAGGCATATAATGGAATGTTTTACGTAAGTACTAATGTTCGACTCTTGGTTAGTTGTGTGGTTGAGGTGGTGTAGGGAGACAGTATTTTTATTCGATTTTCTGTTTTTTTTTTTGTACGTGGATATTATTTTATACTATTAAGTATCCGGGAAACTTGATACTACGCATGGGTCGATCGATAAGGTGAAGCTACACTTGCCACGGTTGGTCCGTGGATGGGTGACCATCTTTAAATACCAAGACTCCTCCGTGCCTCGGAAAGCACGTTAAGCCGTTGGTCCCGGCTGTCATTCGTGGATCTTTGACAGTCGTTCCGGTCGTCAGAAGCCCGAAAGTCTGACAACCAGTCTTACCAAATGGTATTACCTAGTAACTTGGTTCTGGAGGTCAGATGCTGTCGCTCCATGTAAAATAATGGTATTCAGCTGCATGCGGTTAGACTGAAAGCCGACCCCAACATAGCTGGGAAAACGCTACGCAGATTTCTATAAAACTGATTGAACCTATAGAAGTTTCGTACGCGTTCCGAATCGTACTATTAGCCTACTAGTGTCAACAGTGTTGACCTTTTCTATTTATTTAAGTACCTGGTATAATAACCGGCACGAGTCGTGAGCACAGATGGGCAGTAGTGGGGGCAAGCTCGCGCATGTCCACTTTCGGCTAAATAAAAATGACACGCGAGTCCAATAGACGACGAGTATCGACTGACGAACCAATCGCATGCGAAAGAGACCTATAAATTTACTACTGCGCAGGTGTCAGTTTGCGCTCACGACTCATGCCGGTTACTATACTTGTTGAAAGGCCTAAATTGTCCTCCCATACCTATTAACACTGCTATTTGAAAATATTGTAACATCCAATTATTTTTAAAAGAGTATCAGTGGAGTTTCTTGCCGGCTCTTCTCCATAGGAAAAGACCAATTGGAACCATGTACCTAGCTTCTGACGTTTCATAAGTGCCCATATAGGTTTATGTGAAATAAAATATTTTGATTTTGATTTATTCGTCCACATGGAGGTCGGTTATCGCGTAAAAAAGTAGCCTATGTCCTTCTCCATATCCCAGGTTATATCTCTGCCAAATTTCATGACGATCAGTTCAGCGGTTTAGGCATGAAAACGTAACACACAGAGTTACCTTCACATTTATAATATGACAATGGATTAGTTGAATAGATAGCGGTTAAACCACGCTATTATGATCAGGGCGTATACGACAGCCCAGCCCCGGATCTAAGGGGGGGCAAACCGGGGCCCGGGGCCCGGGCCCTGGGCACCAACTTCAGGGGACGGCAAATTCAAGCGTGGCAGACAAGTGCAGCACCCAGCACACCGCAACCTTGCAATAAATGAGGCGCAGCACTTATCTGCGGGTAACGCACAGAGGAAATCACTGATTTGCGTAGGCATAGGTTGTCAGATGGTGTGAGCGGGTTGAATTCTGCCAGGAACTCTGGAGCACCTTTTTGGTTAAAAATTCAATGAAAAATCCTTTATTTTTGAAGTTTAACTTTGCGTAGCGGGGCGTCGGGCGTCCTGCCCGTCCCATGTTAATTAGTGTTAAGCTTTTCTGCATAAGCCAATCGAAAGTAAAAGGCTCTAAGAGTTAATTCTGATATGCTATAATCTCACGACTGCTGAAACGGAAACAACGCTTTCAAACCCTATCCTGTCATACCCTAATTAAAATAAATATCCGACATGTCCATTTATATTTAAAAAAAAAATAGGCTTCATATCGGGAGCGACAGACGGCAGTTTTTGCCCCGCCTCAATCAAATTCTAGATCTGGGGCTCCCCATCAATCAATGCTTCTACACGAAATATCATTAGTTTTCTCACTACTATCTCACCTCACCCCAACCACGTACCACTCTCACTGAATAACAATTTCGCACCATATTCAACACTATCAACTAGCCGTATCGTTCCTTAGCGGCGCGGTACCGTCGCAGTATGTACTAGAGGTGTAGCACTTGTCCGTCGTCCTTCGATGTGATAGGGAAGGGCGCGGGCTCCGCTTCTTCCAGCGTTACAGCTGTAAGGTCTACTATCTCGTCGTGGTCGTCTTGGTCGAATCTGCGGAGAAATACTGATCTGTTAGTATTTTTGGGTGTAAAATTTCTACATATATAATCTGTGTTTAGTCGGTTATAGCAATTAGCTGACCCCCCTTTTCTCAAATGGTTAATGTTTTTTACTAACAAATCGTATGATTTTACGACCTGCGTCTGGCGTGCATGTATGACCTGGTGTATGTATGTAAACGAAGCAAAAGGAGTGTGTAAGGAGCGTAGCAGGTGGCGCTCTAGTTTCTGCCTACCCCCATGGGAAAAAGGCGTGAGTTTAGTATGATTTTCATATTTTTCTAGTTTTGAGTAGATTTCGTATACTTATTTAAGACTGCGCCGAGTGCACAGTGGCGCCCTCATCGTTATTTCGGTGATTTCTTTTATTTTAGAATGAAAATGCAGAAAATAAGCTCGTCAACTTGTGCTTCACAAGACTATACGTTATTATTACTACAAACAGTAGTTTTAAATTGTTATGTTTTATTGTAATCATTAAAACGGAGCTTAGTGGCCACTATTTTCCGTTATATGATGTACATTACCCTGTAAACTTCCACCGAAAATTGGTTTGAACGAGATCTAGTAAGTAGTTTTTTTTAATACGTCATAAATCGTAAACCACGCTTGCTGCTACGGAACCCTTCATGGGCGAGTCCGACTTGCACTTGGCCGCTTTTTTAATTATTATTTCTAAAATCAGTACTTAAAAGAAAATGGAACCTTTAGTTTAGCCATTTTATGTGAATTACCATGAATAGGTTTTTGTTTTTGGAAAAAATACTTTAAAATACTCTAATGTAAAGTTGCCAACATGTCATTTGGTCAATATTGCCTTTCAAGCATCGATATGATAGGCTGATTATGTATTATGCTTATACTATCGTATCGAGGAGGGTAATGGCTGGATCTTTGCGTTATGCTCGTGAACTACACTATAGCGTGGCCAATTACTATAGCAGTCACCCTACATTTACCATAAACAAACATTCGAGATTTCTATACATTTAGGGGTTTATTTATGAAAACGTAGCTTAAAGTTAAGTAATGATTAGAGACTGTTTAACCATACATTTTTGACGTTTGAACGTCATTTAACTTTAAGCAATGTTTATAAATAAATCCCTTAGAGCGTTGAATTTAAATATTTTTATTTTTGTATGAAAGTCTGATGAATTATAAGTCATAGAACAAAAGTTTTTGTTTATGATGTTAATAATATGCATATGTATGTGATGTTTTACCAATAATCCTGTATACTTTCATATGCATATAGTAAAAAGCTATTATTTTGACATTACAAACAGACACCTTAATTGAATGTATTTGTATAGATAACAAGATGTCTCACCTATCCTCATCCGGCTCACTGGAGGGCTGCGAGTGACGCGACACGGTCTCCGCGGGCGCGGGAGGGCCGGCGCGCTGGTTGGCGGGCCGCACCGTGATGATGAGGTTCGAGGAGTTCGCTACCATCATGTCGGTCACCTGGGAACGGGGACGAATGAATAAGTTTCACACCGAATGATATTATCACGCGATACTCGATATCGTGATCTAGTATTGATGAAATATTGATGGTATTGACGGATTTATTATCCCAGGCTAGTAGCCCACCTTTGCAGGCCACCTCAGGCCCGCGGGGAGAGAGAGGTGTGAGACTCCCCCTGCGACATCTAATAGGGGCGCGCGTGGAACACTAAGCGCTGCCGTCTCGGGTCATGCTAAACCGACGCCCTCGTTACTTAATCGGCTCTTGCCGGACCCTCCCTAGGGAACTAGGGATCTCACCTAGCAGGGGCCTGGTCGCTCTTCAGGCGCTCCTTCAGTTACACCCCAGAAACCTTCAAAACGCTGAGGAGAGGTAAACCCCCTAGCGACTAGGTGTGCAATAGAGCACTCCCACCTGCGGGAGGGGGACGGAAACCCAAAGTCCGGTCCCCAATTCTGGGGACTGAGAGAAACATTCCTCAGGCAAGGGGCCATAAAGCCCCCAACACCGATTCCTCGCGGCCCTTTCGGACCCTCGTCTTCGGCACAAGCTGGACTGGGAGCGGCGGACATCCATGAGCCCTGCGCTCCCCCAGACCTGCTTACGGCGGTTGGAAGAAGGCGTTGTCCACCCTCCGCCGACGCCCAGTCCGCCTGCTGCGGATCGGAAGAGTGGTCTCGATCTCCCTCTCCAAAGGAAAAGCCTCAGCCTCCTCCTGCGAAATGAACATATGTGAATGAATGTCACATACCTGGTCCAAGGTCTTGTTAGACACATCGATGCCGTTGACCTCTAAAACCTCATCATTGACGCCCAGTAGTCCGGTGGACTCCGCCAGTCCTCCGGGCACTAGTCGCGATATGAAAATGCCGGGGGAACGTTCTACGCCGTTAGGAGTTACCCGGACTGAGGTGCCGTCTCTGGAAGAAATTGTGGTTATTTTAGAATAGGGATAGGTTTTAAATAAAGTATCAGTAATTTTTTATCTGTTTTTCATGTCTTTCCTAGATAATTGAACCGATGAGTTGGTGAAGGATGCGAGAATCGGCTGGATGCGGGAAGTACAAATCAAACAATTTATTAAGACGCAGATATATGCCAGTGACCTTGAGTGGTTAGCTTGCGTGTTCTGTACTAAGCTTACGCAACGCGTCGCTCGTCCATGCAGGAGAGTTGTCCCAAATAAGACGCATGATTAATTTATTATACATAAAACAAAAGGTATTTTAATAAAAACACATATACTAAAAGATCAATAATTAAATTATCTTTAAAAAGTCGAAAGTTTCAGAAAAATACGCTTGATAGATTTTGCGTGATTCTCAGTTTTTTATTTGCGTTAGACATAGCTTTACAAATTAATTTCACTATGCTAAACATAATTTAACATATATTTTTTCTAAATCATTAACACTACTTGTTTATACGTGATCTTCAGTATAAAATCATTAAAAGTCGGTTATCGTCGCCTTAAGTAGTGTGTCAAAGTCGACGTCAAATCATCAGTTTATATCGTATTAATAATTGAGTGTGTGGTAATTTAGACTTACAGCACCTGTATTGCATAGCACGAGTTCTTACCTAATAAAGAATCCTAGCGGTCGGTCCGAGCCGTGCTTCAGTAGTTTGACTCGCCGGCACGTTTCAGGAACTATATCTACGTCTATGATCGCCGATACCTGAAATTATTTGTTGAAAAATATGAATAAACTGCTTAACAGAGCCTGGGTTCGATTCTCGGGTCGTATACAATGTACATTGTACTGGTCATCTCTTACCTGCCACGGTTTTTTTTTTTTTTTTTTTTGAAATGTTTGTTTTAACTCTGGACGCTTTTAACGTGTACCTAAATTTTTTTTTTTTTACATCGTTCTCACATTTCGTTATAAATTCAACATTTAATGTAATTAATAATTATATTTGTAACAATTTAATTTAAAAGAGTGTCCATGGAGTTTCTTGCCCGTTCTTCTCCATAGGTACCTACTACGCTTTGGAATGGGCATGTAGCTTCATTTTTCTTACTGACCGACTCCTTGACAATTCAGAAGTGCCTGTTTATTTATTATTTATTTATTTAATACTTTAGCACAAAAAAACATGTACAGAGGCGGACTTAATGCCATAGGCATTTTCTACCAGTCAACCTTTGGGTGGAGCAGAGACAAACAGAGGTAGGTGCAATTATGAAATTGGAGGAATAATTGTATACATATAGGAATATCCTTAGATATACCTATACCATAACTATAAATAAGATAAATATACCTAATTATATATAAATATAAGAACAAATAAATACATATAAATACACAAATATACTAAAACTAATTAAACAAACAATGGGATAACATTAATAGTTTAATTAAAATGTTAATGGTTTAATTGAAATAAATGATTTGAGTTTGAGTTTGTAACTAAATTAATTCACATTATGACAGTAGTTTGGTCAGAATCGTTTACTGAATCGATTTTTGTCATTTTAAATAAAAGATTTTTTTTATCGCAAATAAACAATTATACAATGTACATAATAATAAAAGTTCCAGGGTGGATTTTTGAGATGGGGCAGTAAGGGCTGGTACATTAACCGTTGTAGCTTCATAAAAACGGTCTTAGGAGACCCGAGATTCACCCGGAATCCTCAACCACAGAGGAACTGGCTATCTTATCCAGCACGTTCCGCCATCACCTAAATGGTCTGCCGCGACCCCGCAGCACTGTCTGAGGGCAACAGTTCTGTGCTAGTCTTGCTGACCATGGTTTCGTTATTGTTATTAATAATGAACTGTTTATTTATTTTACTTCGATGGTCCTAGTTTATGTTACAGCTATATGAACATAATCCAGGATTGCATATGTGAGCGGGCACGCATTTTATGCCAGGTGACTTTTATTTAGGTATTAAGTTTTGTTACCATTTTTAGTTTTTTTGCTTGAGAATAGTTTTCATTAGATATATTGGCATGTGCATTAATTTACTGTTTTGTTTCTCGTTATGTTAATTACTTTGCATACCTACTATTGATTGTATAGAATCAAGTTTATCTAACTGAGCAGACAGCAGTGCTGCTGGGGATTTTGTTGCGCCACTTCTTTTTCCCAGCTAAAGCACTAGGAAGTGGTGAACGGCAGACGTTTAGGGGAACTGTCTTATGTAATTTTGACGTTCGAAAAGTGCTGATTCTCAAGCCTAATTTGAATAAATGACTTTTGTATATATTTGTATGGGTATTTATACAGTTTGCCAGGCTAATAACTTACCATTCTAAAATCATGAGGGTTCGATATAGCGAGCCCCTTGTTCTTGGCTGGCGTTCCACTAAGTATTGAGGAGATTATGTTCCTTGGTCGCATCGTTCCATAGCCGTTTAGCTCTTCCAAGCTGTCCCCTGGAAATAAAAGAAAATATTGTTTTATTACAATAGTCTTTCTGATATTAGAATTCGGATAAGTCGGCGCCATTTCGCGTTCATCTCGCAAAAAAAATATGAGAACTGCCTGTGCCGACCAGCTTTGATAACCAGCGCTTGTGCCGCCGACAAGCGCTGGCATATCGGCGCCGGTTATCAGCGTTATACATGAATACACCCTCAGCCAATAACCAGGCAGGCCGGTCTATTAAATAAAAGAACACGGCACATATACTTAGTTTTCTTTTATACCACAATCCGTGTCTCAAACTCTATTCGTCAAAATTACGGTGTTGTCAGTCTAAAAATACGGTATATGGCGGAAAATTACAGATCACCAAATTAAAAATACGGTAAATTTACTGTAACTTTATTTCACAATTAAACTAACTAACAGTTTCAGCCTTTTTGTACAATCAATCTGCCTAGCCTTTTCCCGACTATATTGGGGTCGGCTTTCAGCCTTTTTGTACATGGAAACATTAATACTTTTAATCATTATATCGGTAGGATCGAAATCTACGCAGTTTTTGCCTGTTCTCTTAATGAGTTGCTGCGTAAATAGATTCCCAACAATAGATTTTGTTGACAATTGGTTCCTTTTTTTGTTTTCAAGTTGGTAATGTCAGTACTATATTCAATAACTTCGTAATTTGGTCGCTTAAGTTTCGTCTACTTGTCATGCACGCAAGTTGATTGTACGGGGAATACCCCAGGGAATTATACAGTGTTGTCATTTTAAAACATTGTTTCAAATAAAAATAACTGTGGGTATGTAAGGTTGGGTACATCATTTTTAAGGCGCCACTCATAAAGTTGAAATTACGGTAGAATTGAACATGTCAACGGTAGGTGGTAGATATATGTTCAAATTACGGTAGGTTTACCGTAATTACGGCGTTGTTGGAGACACTGACCACAATACATATTCAACAATGAACACCAAGAAAACATGACCATTACTAACTCCATCAAACACAGAATCAAATGTCATTTTTATCTCACGGTCGAGCGGCGGGCACTGGTATGCGACTACGCGTTGCTAGTTTCCTAATAAGAAGTACTAGGTTAGCAAACAATGAAACAATTCGCTATTACTACATAAACCCTATTACTCATTACTGATATTACTATTTTGGTATAAGTTTTGCAATGGTGAGATTTATGCTGCTGGATGAGGGCGCCACTGTGCGCTCGGCGCAGTCTTAATGAAATAGAAAGAAAAAGATGCACTGAACTTAAATTTAGTTTAGTTTGTGAACAAGGGAATCGGCACCAATGCCTCTCAAATTCTGCGCGAAAAACGTCAATCGTGAACCAACCCTCCAAAATCTTTTCTAACAAAGAAGAAAAAAAGAATTAATAATTATCTCACTCTCCAAATAAACCGCTTTCCTATTTAGAGTTAAACCGGTGCTTCACCATCTATTTATGTCGTTTCGTGTCATGGTCATGGGTCGTATGTGTACACAATGCATGGCTACAATGTTGCCGGTTACCTCTTTTGTATGACACCGGAAACGTCTGAACACGACAGGTTAGGTTGGACGGAACTGCGTGAAATATTTCGTGGCGTTAGATGAGTATTATGCGAAAAAAGTTGTAAAATGATTCATTTCGTTTTAGTAATATTATGTGGGGTACACATTGCACATTGCTCGCAGAACAGATGGCCGTTGGGGCTGGGTTCTGGAGTGGCGACCGCGTACCGGAAGACGTAGCGTAGGAAGGCCTCCCACAAGGTGGACTGATGACCTTGTGAAAGCCGCAGGAATCCGCTGGATGCGGGAAGCACGGAACCGGTCGAGGTGGCGGTGCTTGGGGGAGGCCTATGTCCAACAGTGGACGTCTTACGTTCTTTCTAGGCTGAAATGATGATGATTATGTGGGGTATTATTATTGGATACCGCTGGGGCATAGTATAATAAAGTAACAGTATTACGTCTTCATAGAAAACGGCCGAAACGACGCGCTTCGAAATCTCAGTGTATACCCAACGGCCTCTAGCGCGCGGCAGTTACGCACGGACGCGGAAGGTTTATCTATTTCCAGGTTATTGCCGAGACGTAATCAGCCGAAAGACGTCCACTGCTGGACATAGGCCTCCCCAGGAAGGGGGGGGATATGCCATAATAACCACGCTTGGCAGGCGGATTGGCGATCGCAGTATGGTATTAAAAATGCATAGAGAACACTATTGCCCATTCTCTAGTAAGTCCCTTAGTCGCCTTTTACGACACCCACGGGAGGAAATGGGGTGGTGCTATCCTTTACGTCCAGCACCACACGGCACCGAGACGTAATATTTATTTATTTAAAACTTTAGCACAAAAAAATGTACAGAGGCGTACTTAATGCCATAGGCATTTTCTACCAGTCAACCTTTGGGTGGAGCAGAGACAAACAGTGGTAGGTGCAATTATAAAAATTGGAGGAATAATTGTATACATATAGGTATATCCTTCGATATACCTATACCTTAACTATAAATAAGATATATATACCTAATTATATATAAATATAAGAACAAATAAATCCATATAAATACACGAATATACTACAACTAATTAAACAAACAAATGGTAATACTGTTACTTATTTATACTGTGGCTGGGGTCAGAGAAATACATAAATTCGACTAAGGTCACTGCCGAGACGTTATACTGTTACTTATTTATACTATGGCTGGGGTCAGAGAAATACATAAATTCGACTAAGTCGCAGGGATTTGTAGGTATTTGTTGATTCGTGTTAAGCTAAGCCTTTAATTAACTTTTTCTTAATAAATATAACATTTTGAACTAGTATTGTTTTTATATTTATGAGTTTTAAATATTTAAGTAACGGCGACCCCCTTTACGAGGCTTGTTGACCACCTAGGGGGTCGCGACCCACACGTTGAAAAACACTGCATTAGATTATACGAAGGACGGTGTGATTTTGTATAGATGCGAGAGCATTGGTAGCCCAGTGGTAACGGCCCCAACATACGAGTTACAGGTCGTGGGTTTGAACCCAGGCAGGCACTTTACTTCGTGTTAATAATTTCATCGCCACTGCTCTCAAAACGGTGAAGGAAGACATCGTGAGGAAACCGGCATGTCCTAGAACAAAAAATTCGAAGATCCACCAACCCGCTCTGGGCCCGCGTGGTATAATAGATTACAGCCCACTCCCTCGTCCAGAGAGGAGCAGTGGGAACATTATAGACTGATTATGCTTATGCAAGCATAAAATTTTAAGAAAATTGTTACTAACACTTGTATGGCCAACTCACTCCCTCTCATAGAGAGGAGGCCTGTATCCCAACAGTGCCTGTGTCCCAGAATACGGCCACCGCATCATTTCTCAGTCGCTGCAAGGTGGAAATGCAATGCGGAATCGCAATGGCTTCCTTCCGTATATGTATGTAAATAATTGTATGCAAGCATCTATGTTATTCCATAAGATGGATCGATAAGACGGTAAGGTTGGCGCAATGGATAAAGGTACGGACAGACGTGCTCATTACTAGCACGAAAGCATGCTTTTATTGAGCAAGAGCTCATTAGTAGGACGTGTGTCGCAACATTGCTAGTAATGAGCATGCTTATTTTGAGCGTGCAAAAAAATCAACCGGCGTTTGATTTTCGAGCATGCTACCTGAGGTGCGGGTAGAAGGGGGCGTGCTCCGAGCGCGTCTGAACAGGTTTGCTTATGAGCATACTATTATCGATTCGATCTCGATCCGCAACAGTTGCTGCGACATTTTTGTACATCCATTTTGGCCGAGATAGGTGCCAAATAGCACGTCTGTCCGTACGTTTGCTTTGAGCATGCTTATTTAGGAGTATGTTTAAAACAAGAATGCTTATTGCTGGCAAATGTGAATATTTGCAGAGCATGCTAATTTTAAGCAAGCTTATGAGCATACTTTTTTTTGAGCACGTCTGTCAGTACCTTTAAGCGATTAGCTGTTGCGCTGTCTCAAAGGTTTCCTTAATGATCATGCTGACTAGAAATCAAAACGTCTATGCCAAGTATTGCCTCAACCTTATATTGACTAGGAAGCTCAATGCCTACGTTGCAATATTATATGTCTCTATAGTATTTGAACTAAACCTTATTCTGACTATGAACCAAAATGCCTACCTTGCAATATGTCTATTATTTAAGTAGAAGAAAGGGAGTGCCGTTTCTGGCTTCGTTGTGTGGCGACAGTTCTAACCTAACCTACAGGGGCCTAAGTCTACTAATTTACAAACGTTGCAATGGTCTCGCCATTGTGAGTATTTGACAGTGTTTGTATGGAAAATCTGTCAAAAACTCTCAATGAAGAGACCATTGCAACGTTTGTACATTAGTATACTTGGCCCCCAGTTCAGAGGCCGTAGTGTGACCATCTCGACTACTTAGAAATTATTGAATTTTTTTTGCTCTAGGCGATTTACAGTTTAAGCAATTTGCTGTGTAGACATTAATTTTAGGTATTTTGCTTCGTAGACGAATCGAAAGTTAGACACTCTGATCATAAACCGAAGGTTTGAGTCCCGCATTGAACAAATATTTTGACCTGATTTGTTTGTTATCTGGTTTTGTAGTGGTAAATTTGTTTTTGCTTTGTATTTTCTGGTGTATACACGACTACATATCAAGCTATACATTTCTAGTATAAGCTGATATCTCATTGTAGGGAAATCCGATGCGAGGAATGCGATTTGTATAGCTTGATATGTAGCCGTGTGTACATACAATCCATACTAATATTATAAATGTGAAAGTAACTCTGTCTGTTACGTTTTCACGCCTAAACCACTGAACCAATCGTCATGAAATTTGGCAGAGAGATAGCCTGGGATATGGAGAAGGACATAGGTTACTTTTTTACGCGATAAACGACACCCACGCGGGCGGAGCTGCGGGCAAAAGGTAGTAAAGTATATATAAATAGTCTTCTATACAAATAAATAAAATTGAAGTGTCTGTTCTTAATGTCAAAAGAACAGCATTCATTTTAATTTCGTCTGTCTGCCTAACTTTTCCACTATTTCCGAAACGGCTGGACCAATTCTGACGAGACGCACTAGCAGATAGCTGTTGTTATAAAGGAGTAACTTGCTTAGTACTTTTACTTTTATTTAGAAAAAGGCCACGCGGATAAAGCCGCGGACAGCAGCTAGTAATCACTACATATTATAAAGCAAAGTCCTCCGCCGTGTCTATCTGTCTGTTCGCGATAAACTCAAAAACTACTGCACCGATTTTCATGCTGTTTTCACCAATGGATAGCGTGGTTCTCGAGGAAGGTTTTAGTATATAATTTGTTAAGTTTTTGTTTACATTTATGTATACACTAACGATATTTGTTGGAGGTGACGGAAAAAAATTAAAATGTATTGGGTATTTTAGTATAGGTATTGTGGTTTCTTGCGACTTCCACGCGAACAAAGTTGCGGGCAGAAGCTAGTGATAAATAAATTAAGGCGAATTTCATCAACGAAACATGTTCAAAAGATGTCACACATCAGTGTCAATATTCCACAACAATGATGAAAACATTTGAAAGCGATCAGAACATCTTAACCGATTTCAAGAGATGCACTGAAAAAAAAAGTAGTCGCCACAAACAAGATTTTGTTTAGATTGACTAAGTAACTTGTTTGCATCTGAGCCTATCAAGCACAATGATCACAGCTACTACTTTTATTTGATTGAGATTTGAAACGGGATCTTGATTGGAGTTATCACAAATCCTATTTGCAGCAATCACGTCAAAACATAGTTGCTCCAACCAAGATTATTAGATTAAAGTTTCAATGATCTTTACTGAAGTAATCAAAATGCTTGATTGACACAACTAACTTACTTTGTTACAGTATGGTTACAATTAACATTTTTTTAACATGTCTCTTTTTTAACTCTTCTACAATGATGTCATGTTAAGGGTAATCGAGAAACTTGTTTGAGCGTTCAATCATTTGAACTAGTATTACTGCAATCATGTCGTGATGATCAACTTAACTAAGATTTTGATTAATCTAAACAAGATATCGTCAATCAAGCTTAAAACTCGCTTGATTGGAGTGCATTTTTTTCAGTGTCAGCTCTTGAACTCGGTTAAGATGTTCTGATCGCTTTCAGTTACTTTTCGTTGCTGAAATTTGCCTTAAAAGTGCAAGATGGCCTCTGCAAAGTGTGAAACCTAACGAGATAATGCGGTTCACAATTAGCGTTTAATCAGTCGAGCGTCACACGACGGTGGCCATCTTATAATAAACAGTATGCATTGCACCGTGACTTGAGTTTTAACTAATTTCGAGAATATTTTAAAGTTATTAGATGAAATTGGTAGCTGCATTTATCCGTCTTCAACAAAAGAATAATTCTCTGGTTTTTTTCGTGCGAATGATTCCTTCTTTCTTTTCTTTTTCTCCAAACGATTGGGCTGTTTTTTTTTTTTTTTTTTTTTTTGAACCAATTTCTTAATGAGTTGGATGCGAGAAGCACAAGACCGTTCAATGTGGCTACGCTTCGGAGAGGCCTATGTCCAGCAGTTGACGAATCTGAATAGCTGTCTTTACCGTTCCTTACTTCTTTGTCGGTAGCGGCGAGCGCCCATAAGGGCTAATTTCGTTCGTCAAGCTAGCAGTAATGGCTTCCTTAGTCAGGAAGACTCGATACTCAATTAAATGCTCGTGGGTGTCGTAAAAGGCGAGATTGGTGCTAGCCATGTTAAGGCGAAAGCGTCAGGGTAGACCGCGGAATTCAAATTTTCTTACGTTTTTTGAAATTTGCAGGTCAGTATTTATTATTTATTTATTTAAACTTTTCACACATTAAAGGTACAAAGGCGGACTTAATGCCATAGGCATTCTCTACCAGTCAACCAAGGGTAGTGAAGAGATAAGATGGCAGGTGCTCTAATTAATAGGGAGGAGAGGAGTTAAAAATAATAATAAAAATATTAAAAAGATAACAAATAAAATTGGTACCAGGTTGTATGTTGATCTGAATGCGATTCGCGGCCATATCAAATGTAAACATTCCATTTCAGCCGAAAGACGTCCACTGCTGGACATAGGCCTCCCCTAAGCACCGCCACCTCGACCGGTTCTGTGCTTCCCGCATCCAGCGGATTCCTGCGGCTTTCATAAGGTCATCGGTCCACCTTGTGGGAGGCCTTCCAACGCTACGTCTTCCGGAACGCGGTCGCCACTCCAGAACCTTTCGGCCCCAACGGCCATCTGTTCTGCGAGCAATTTACCCTGCTCATTGCCACTTAAGTTTGGCAATTCTTCGAGCTATGTCGGTTACCTTCGTTCTCCTGCGGATCTCTTCATTTCTGATTCGACCAAGTAGGGAAACTCCATTCCCCATTGTCCATTGCCCTTTGGGTGTCTTTTAGCCTTCTAATAAGGCCCATTGTGAGCGACCACGTTTCAGTGCCATATTTCATCACTGGCAACACGTACTGGGCCTCAAGTCTGCTATTACAATAGTGTCAGAATGGTCTCTTCATTGTGAGTTTTTGACAGATTTGCCATACAAACACTGTCAAATACTCACAATGGCGAGACCATTCTGACACTATTGTAATAGCAGACTTGAGGCCCTGGTCAAAGACTTTTGTCTTGAGACACTGCGGTAATGTTTATTTAAAGAATGATAATCATAAAAATCATCAATACAACTCCCGTTACATGAAATCATGACATTTGAGGCCATTTCTAACTTAAGGAGTTGCATTGCTGATTCTAATGTTTATAATTCTGAAAAGCCATACTTGTTACGGTCGTGAATTATATTTTAATCAACATACAACCGGACATTCGAGCTGCAAATTGCCAGAAAAACGTAAGGAAATTTGAATTTCGCGGGCTACCTTATCGCATCCCCCTTAAGAGCCAACTAGTCGCGGGTCCGAACTCACTAGTATGCGTAGCCAAAAAGCACGTTGTCTCACCTAGCATCGTGTCCGTCATCGTGTGTTGAGTGAAATGCACGATAATTAATAGTAAACCGCGCGCGTAAAAAATTACGAAAAGTCTTTTGGAAGGTTAAGTTTAATGAAAAAACTACTATATAAATCAATTACAAATAAATCAATTAGAAATCTTCGATTATTGAGCTTTGTCGGAGCGGACTTTGTTTTGGAGATTTAATACTTCTTTTATTACTTATTTACGCCCAAAGTTGCGTTAGAATTAGCAGGAAAAACGAGTCTTTGTTGGCTCATAACTTTTTAATGGTTTTTATTTTAATATTCTGCTTCCGTACAGACAAAATTAATAATAAGACAAAACGATATCATGTTTCACTTTGGATGTACAATGTCAAACGGTGGAGTAATACCCCCCCCCCCGAAATTTGTATGGAAAAAGTATCGACTAGTTGCATCTTAAGGAGTTGCAACAAGGCAACGTATATTCCATAAACGTCCATTAAAGCGGTTTATGAAGAAGCCATAATAGGAAGGCTCATTGAAAGGGCTCTTCCGCGGAAGTACTATCGCGAGCCGCTATGAATTTAATATTTCAAAGCTAAGGCTTTCTTTTTTCCCATGCTTAAAAACGGTTAAAATCTATCGTAATCTCATCTCACCGACAATTAATGTCAAAAACTTGTCAAAAGTGCATTGATGTTTAAAAAAGGGCGTTGGCGTTTGTGTCGCACTTGAGCAGCACGTCAAGTAAAATTAGCGTAATCGTCTAAATAAGCAGCAACAATGCCTTCCTGTGTTTTCAAAATGTGCACAATTAATTCTCAAACCAAAAAACAACCGACTTCCAAAAAAAAATAACATTAAAAAAGGAAAAATAACTTTAATTTTGGAAGTCGGAGGCAAAAACGAACCGAAAAAAAAAAAAAAAACTAAATCTGAATAATATTGCTTTCTATGTCGCCATCTGTTTCCGAGTTGTTATGGGTACGTAACAGTAAAAATTATTGCTATCTCGTTCCCGTTACAGCCCGCGTCATATCTCTCTAATTCGGTTGTTGATGCATGACGCACGACATCGGGAAATGTAGTTTTGTGGGTATGTTTACATGTAATTGTTTCTAGTCCAGTAATGTTTACGTGTCATTAGACCGGTGCCCTATCGTCCTTTTTTGTACATCAAAACAAAAATGTAAGAAGACGTGTTTTTGACATATTGCGACTGAAATTAGAATGAGACCGTTCTTAAAAATATGGGAATTGCCCCGCTGGTATATGCTGGCCCTAAAGGCTTACGTCTTATGCCTTGTTTCAAGAAATACCTATGTTAAAAACAAACGAGATATTTGTCAAAGTTTGTACAATGCGACGCCCAACCTACTGCATGCGATATTGGTAAGAAATTGCATGCAGTGCGGCAGTTAGTTATTTTTCAGAGATATGCAATTTTGCACAAGGCTAGGTCAATTACTATTTACCATATTCAAATGTGAAAAACCTTGGGCGATTGCTGTTATTATTTTGTTTATGCGACAAATCAAACAATCGGCATCGTTTCGGAAGCGAAAGACGCAAACTACGTCATTCTGGTTCCAAATTCAAATTCCACCATAAACTGATAATTTTATAGAATTTAATTAATAGAATTTGGCTCGAGTATAGCTCGTGTTTAGCTCAAACATACTCAACTAATTCGGGTATGTCCACAACACTTAACAAAACTAAATAAGTACACAGTGACGATACCAAGCCCTAAAAGTTATATCTACCAAACAATGTACTATTATCAACAGGCTATTATGAACCTTATGGCCTTGAAATAAATGCTGTATTGTGATGACGGTGGGAGTGCATGGCCATAGTGTCACATTCTATGCTAATTAAGAGTCTTTATCAGCACAATGGGTATTGATATTTGTGTCTTTCTATACTAAAGAGGTCATGGTTTTTTAATGACTTCAGTTTTGATTGAGGATGAGTCAATATAGTGCCTGTGATTATTTTTATCTACGCCCATGCTATAAATCCTCTATAAAAGTTTCTGAAACAGTTAGCTTATTGCCAACATTAAAACACCCAGTGTCATAGTAACCATAATAGCATCCAAACGGGAGTTATAATGTTGTACTGAATTTCATAATGCAACTCCTTTGCTTTTACGAGGATGATGATCCCTTCCTTACTCATCTGTTTGATGAATAAGGAAGGGATCATCATCCTCCCTTCCATTCTCACTACTCAATTCGTGGTATCTTTATGAATTTCAAAAAAGAACATTGTCACGCACGCGCGTTACACTATACTATACCATAGCGTCGTATCCCGCCATTTTTGTTCGATATTAGTATTGCAAAAACTGTTTCAGAACCTTTTATAGAGGATTCAAGTCATGGGTGTAGATAAAGTCTTGTATGCAACTGTAATAATTAGGTATTAAAACACTCATGTGATACTATTATCAAACCCACATTCGTGTTTTAATACCCCATAACCGCTTGAGCGCTCGTGGCAAACTATTAGAGGCTTGTGGCTAAATGATATCAGACGCACGGGTCGAGAGAAAGTTAAGCTACGCTTGCCGCGGTCGGTTCGTGAATGGGTGACCATTAATTATAGGGATGCAGGAAGTGCCAAAAAGTATCGATACTTAAAAAATAATCGATTTCGATAAATCGAAAAGTAAAAATAAAAAATATTTTTACTTTATGAAATTCAATTGTTTGTGTTTTTAATCCACAACAGCATAGCTCTTGGCCTTCACAGTTAGGCCCACTTGCAATGCATTAAAATTATTTATTTTCCGAGCAACCAGACAGAGACCATTAAAAAAAAGCGGCCAAGCGCGAGTCGGACTCGCCCATGAAGGGTTCCATAGCAGCAAGCGCGGTTTACGATTTATGACGAATTAAAAAAAATAACTACTTAGTAGATTTCATTCAAACCAATTTTCGGTGGAAGTTTACATAGTAATGTACATCATATATTTTTTTTAGTTTTATCATTCTCTTATTTTAGAAGTTACAGTTAAATATTAATATATTTACTTTTCTAATGTAATCAAATGTTACTATCTTCTAATGTAACTTTATTGCGTTTGACATAATGTGTCAGTCATCATTTGGTAGGTCAGAAAATAGGTTTTTAATGTTTTAGGTAGGTAGGTAAGGTAGGGTAGGGTAGGGTAGGGTAGGGTAGGGTAGGGTAGGTAGGTAGGGTAGGGTAGGGTAAGGTAAGGTGGGTAGGTAGGGTAGGGTAGGATAGGGTAGGTAGGTAAGTTAGGTAGGGTAGGGTAGAGTAGGGTAGGTAGGTAGGTAGGGTAGGTAGGGTATGGTAGGGTAGGTAGGTAGGGTAGGGTAGAGTAGAGTAGTGGAGTTTATACTATATTTCCTTTGTGTGTAGACAAACTACCACAGTCAAATAGCTTTTCACAGAATGAAGTCTGTCGGGTCAGCGAGTGTTTAATAAACGTTTTAGAAGTGTGGTTATTTATACAAATTCCCAGTAAAAATGCACATAATATTGTCATTGATTGATTAATATAAAAAAATCCTAAAAAATCCGCCAAAGCCTAAACGCATCGGCATACCTCCCACGCCAAGGCCACAAATTCAGCGCAAATACCTCCAAAAAAATAATAATAGGGATTCCAAAATCTTATCCATAATCTTTTCGTCCCCTATTTTGAAATAAAATATTACTCATTATTAATTTAGATTACTTATTTTGTACTTAAAAAATTTTGTTTTTTTTTTTTTGGCGATAGCCGACGATGGGATGTTGGGCACGTACACGTACGTACGTACATTGTTGGGTATAGACCCAACAACGGCGGTCAAAACTTTAATCCAAAGAAACAGTTAGGCCCGCTTTACCACAAATCAATAAATGCGTTTAACACTAAACATTTAAAACTTTATTGTCTGACAACATATCATCTTTGAACGATAGAATGAAACAGAAAGATGTTTTAAACACGTTTCGTAGTCAGTGAATTGAGGTGCAAGCAGGTCTGACTATAAAAATTAGGAGTTTTTACACCTACCTTTTCTCTGTATTATAACCCTGAGCAGTGGTCTGGCGGTGAGCAGCGCTCTAGCAAGGTTATCATCATTGTTGATAGGCAACAAGTCACCGTCTCTTGGATCCGTATAAGATATAAGGAACGCCACATCATGGAGCCTGTGCAATTTCTCTATTAATGCCTTGAAGTCTTCATACTTGAGCTTTTCGGTACGACTGAGCGAAAATCTACGGAATTCTGCATCAAACTGTGAAGAGAGAAAAATTTAATAATTTTTTTATCATGCAAGGTTGTTAGATCGTTATTGGATTTTATATTACCTAATACTGAAAATTTTGCTTTATGGTGGTTTGCAAAGATAATATTACAATGAACAAATTAATTGATTAAATTACTGATGTTTGCTAATTCCTATCTTGACCAACAAGTTATAGTTAACATCACTATTTTTCATTCAAATATGAGTTTAGCTTACATAAAAGCATTTGAGTTTTTATGTATGCTAATCTGAACTTTTAGAGTTAATACAGAAGAAAATTTATATCTTGAATTATATGCTTATTCATACTATATTAATTAATCATTAGTAATATTGAAAGAAATCAGTTATTTAGTGGTGTTATTTAGTTATTAAGTTTTAAGCTTTAGTAGTTGTTAATTTCAGTTATCTTCAAAAGACCTACTTCCCAGGACACTACAATAACATAATTACTCAAAACAGCTTTTCCATGAATGCAATGATTCAAGGTTTCAATAAATTTACTACTTTGTTTCTAATTTATCATTTAAAGCTTTTAACACACACTAATACGCTATTTTGATAGCTTAATTACAGAAGGAAAACATTTTTGAATGCGAACAATTACCGAGTCCATGCTTCCTTTTAGATAGTAATTCTCAGTCGACTATTTTTTTTTCACTAGCGTAGCATGTCAATAAATGCTAGTCCTATGAAAATTCTATAACTAACTATTGCCAAATTATAACGTAAATATTCTACACTTTCCTGTCATCTCTTAGTAGGTCCGAAAGTTCGCGTGACTCTTCAAGTTTGGTCAAGAAATTAGAAATTCCTTCCCACTTACCTTAGTTTTGACTTCCACAGTTTGACTGTCAACACGAGCCGCTATTTTGTTCTTCGACATCTCTAAAGCATTTAATATAAAGCACTAACACTATAAAACTATTCTCAAAACATTTAGGCACTTAATTTCAAACACAACATTGTAAAATATCAAAAGTTTTATTAAATTATTGATATGACGGTGTCCATTCCACTCGCGTCGTAATTTCAGTAAGTTTGTTCTCAGTTACGACATTTTTCATGCATTAGTAATACATGACATAAGATTCACCAATGATAGCATAGCTTTATTCTTCTTTTGAAAACAGTGCATTTATGATTGGTCGTACTATCAGATGACAGTTAAAACAAATAACGACAGTTGTTTCCTTGATTCCGTCCACGCAGTATTTCGAAAAGTTTTAAGATTATTTTCATTTACTGAAATGAAGATTTTTTTAAACATGAATGTTTTTATTTTTTATTTTCTCATGATTTTTGATTTTTGTCATTTTCTTGTGGTTTGGAATTAATAAAGACATGAAACATGAGCGTTGGGCGTTTTTAACTTTGATTTCTACGTTAGTTGAAACGTTCTAAAAATGACATAACACAATGTTACCATAAGATAACATCAAATGACCCCTCCCGCTCTGGGTGGAGCGGAACCCACTTCCTTGGCCCTTTATGTTCCAAGGCAGCGGTACCCCTTTCGGACAATCCCGCTGACCCGGCAGGCTTGGGCCCTATTAGGCCCTCTCGTCGTTGCTGACATCTCTTTAAGGCACGCGTGGAACATGTACGCGCAGTCCGGCACGGGCCTGGGTACCGATGGGACAGTGAGCTACCCTCAATGTTACCCTTGTGGTACCTAACACAAGGGTAACGTAGCGTGTTCTCTATACAATATGTTACAAAAACCCTGTCCGATCCATTAAAGGCGTATTCCTGGTTCAACATACGTACTAGAAAAAATGGTTATAAAAATGTAACTCATAAAAAACAAAAGTTATTGATTTTTTATTTTTATAATCCATGCGAAATTTAACACTGAATATGGCAAATTTTCATAAGTTGACAACACTCCACCCGCCGGCAAAATCTTTTTATTTTTACCTATTTTTATTTCAAAGAACACCGCCCTACACTACCGCATTGTAGGCACTTTTTCAACTAGTCGCCGACTCTTTGATGTCGCCGACTGGTTGCCTACCGGCGCGCTACTTGTTGGCCAATGGCCAGTCTTTCGTGGAGATAGCTTTTGATCGGACGTCTGTACGTATCACGTGCCGCTATCGTTTCGTTTAATATGTTGATGTGCTTAGGCAAGACCGACTGTAATTATGCAGCTGCTCGTAGAACTTATGAGGTGCGCTTCGCTAATATGCCAGGTGTGACAATACCATCGGAGCGTGCGTTCCATCGCCTGCATAACCGTGTGTAGATACACCACAGGCAGTGTTCATGGGCACGAGTCGCAGGCCGCTGATGCTGGAAGACCACGAGAGTGCAACGTGGAAATCGAGGAACACAGTTCTCCGGTCTAATCGTGTGCTTTTCGCCGATGAATGCTCGGTTGAGAGAACAGGTGTTGGTATTCAACTGCCACAACGAATACGTGTGGGCGCTGCAAAGAGTATGTGCAAATTTAGTGAAAAGGTGACGAATGTGTATTAGTGTTGGAGGTGGACATGTGGAGCACGATCGCCGAAGTATGCAACAACAACAAGCGAACTGATTACCTGGTCGGTAAGTACATTGCCAAAAGCACATCACATTTAAAAAAGCCCTTATCAGGGCTACATTAAATTCAATAAATTGTTTCTTCGGTTTAAAGAACTTTCTTTTTTCGTTTCTTGATAAACAGAATTAGGTCCGAAATCCGGATCACTATGCCTACAAAACAATATCAGCTGATACCTACGCGTAGGCATAAGGTATGACGTAGCGTAGGTTTCTTTCGTTATAAGTTTGGCGGCACGCGACAAAGTATTAGATTCATGACAAAAAAATCATACAAACCGCCTCGCTCGGCGGCGACAAAAAACTGTAGGTAGTGAACTTGTGAACTTTTTCGAGCAATCAGTGTTGCCTCTGATCAGTTTTTATTTTTAATTTTTATTTAAATATATTCACTGGGGAAAAATAATAATTTCAAATCTATTAAATGGTTACGTAATAGTGTACGCAGTACGATGCCGAATAATACTCTTAAGGATCGGACAGGGTTTTTGTTACATGCTGTATAGTCTGTGGATAACATTGAGTGTTATGTCATTTCAGAACCTGAAAATTATTTAAAATACAGTTTTTTTTTTTTTAAGATCAGAGTATTTTACATTATGATTCTAAGGCACCTGTCCCACCACCGATGAGGAAGCGGCTAGCTATCGACTATAACATTAATCTAAACTATACTTCGTTCAAGAAACGTACATGGCCATTAAACTTCGATTAGTCTTACACATGGTAATATTCTCTATTTATCGAAGTTCGTTCATCTGTTCTCTGTGACGTCTGTGAGTTTGTAATATTTTATCATAGTACAGACGCCAGCACATCAAGCTACTACAATCTGTCAAATTTCTTTAATAGATTTTCAACTTTATCACTACAGTATAAGGTTCAAGGTTGATTGCAAAAATGTGACAGTTTCGGGTAGCTTGACCTGCTGGCGTCTGTTCAATGGGCAGCACATCAAGCTACACGAAACTTATCAGATTTCTCCAAACGATTAAACTTTAAAATGTTCACGATTAAGTTCAAAATCGAACGAGAAAATTTTACAGTTTGTGTTAACTTAATGTGCTGGCCACCGTACAAAAAGGCTGAAACTTAATTGTGAAATAAAGTTACCGTAAAACCGTATTTTTAATTTTTGATCCCCCGTAATTTTCCGCCTATTTTAGACTGGCAATACCGTAATTTTGACAAATAGAGTTGTAGATGTTCCGTGTGTGTTGGAGACACTGTGTCAACTTGTCAAGTTGACATTTCGTTCGAAGTTATAAAAAACAACAAAAACAACGTAGACGAAAACCAAGAAAAATAAATTAGATATTTAAATAAGATGACCAAACTAATAAACAAAGATGCAGAACGGTTAAATCCATGTTTGAAGGTCTTATAAATATATTTTTTTGTAATAATTTTCCCTCAAAAATGTTTTACATTATGTAACTAAATTTATTTATCTTTTTAGGAGCAAGAAATGTCCTACAAATGTTTGAGCAAGAATGGGTATGATAATTCTAAATGCGAGGAATATTTTGATAACTATAACACATGTAAAAAGTTTTGGGTAAGACAAAAACAATTTTAAGTTTGAGGTTATTATTTTTCCCATTTGTTTATAGTAGTTTGTAGTTTTTCGAGACATCGCCAAGCGGTTGTTCTTCACGTGACCAGAGGGCTAGCCTATTTTTTGGCCAAAAGATCACTATCGCCACACAATGTGGAATTATTATTATTGCAAATATTATGCCTTAACAATAAAGGGCACTACAAGATACAATATCGCTCGCCATAGAATTCAATGGACCATTACACACGACGAAGATAATATTTGTGTGTGTGTGTAGCGCCCTTTATGGTCCATTGAATTATATGGTGAGTGATATTGTATCTTAAGATAAAATATTATAGTATCTTAGCCGTGTGTAGCGCCCTTAAAGGTACAAAATTTGTAACTTATTTCAAGATTCTGTGGTATGAATATGAAATGGAAATAAAAATAATATCATATTAATATGGCCCAGCTATACAACTATAAAGATGCTACCCACTATTAAGGTTTTTTTATTACCATGCTAGCTGGCCTGCAGTTTTTAACCCAACCAAGAGGAACTACTTCACAGACCCACTTTAGAACCTCTTTTATATGAGCCAATACATGGTCATAGTCTACCTGTGTGCAAAATGTCATCTACATCTGCCAAATACGATCTAGAGGAATGTGGCCATTTTTCTTTAGATCGAATTTTATTGCTTTGTCTCAATATGAAGCTTTATAAAAGGTATAAAAAAAATGTAGACACACCGAGGTTGCTGATTGAGCTGTTTTTCATAATACCTTCTTAGTAAAGAGTTTTTTTTTTAAGGAGTGGCCCTATTGGTTCTGTGAGCACCCTCTTAAGTAGGATTACTAACAGCAGTGTTTTTACCTTTCAGGGGAAAGTATACAGGGACAGAAAAGCTAAAGGCCAGTATCCGTACTTGCCAGAAGTTGAGGATAGAGCAAGAATAAAGGAACAATATTTCAAATCCGTTAAAGATAGTTTTTAAATGTATTTATTAATAAAATGATACTAAAAAGGTTAAGAATTATAGTACACATGGCTACACATCAAGCTATACATTTCCAGGATAAGCTAATCTCGCATTGTATAGGATTTCCGTATAATGAAAGGTCAGCTTATTCTGGAATTGTATAGCTTGATGTGCATACTGTTTAATGATAAAATAATTATGTAACTTACAGCATTAATTGGTCACATTTTGATCAATCCATTTTGTTTATGGCAAATGGCTATGAACAACAACAACTCTTCCATGAAATACACGGGTTTTATCTTTACTAAAGGGCATTCTACCCAACATTTTTTTTATTTGGTCAGTGGCTTAGGGGTGGTACAGACATCTATTTGAGGAGTTTTAAAATGTCTATTGCACACATTAATTGATTTAACACAATGTTAATTACTAGTTTTTAAATAAACCTATTTTTATGAAGAAGTTAGTCAGCTCTATGGTAACAACTGTCAGCTGTAATTAAATTTTATGAATAAACTACATAAATTGTAATCAAATGTAATATGGCTATCACTCAATCAACAATATTGATTGAAATAGCTTTTTTCTATGTGCTTTACCTGTACTTTAGTCAATATTTTTCCTGGTGGAATTCTGCATATGTTGCTTGTGGTACTATTAAACTCGAATGAGGTGTATTCTAGCTAGGATAAATACTATTTCGACCATAAAGTTAATACAACTGCATAATTGTATTATATACTGAAACCTATGTTATTATGTAGCAGCCAGAGATAATATAATTTCGGAAAAATAACGATATTACCTGTACTATAAAGTTTTATTTCCTCTAACTTCAATATATTTTTATGATCTTTTCAATAACGTAAACGATTTTGAAATAAACCTAATTTACACTCGCGTAAAGTTGATATTTGTTTGAATGAAAATAACTTCACTTTGAAACAAGGATTAGCATGGATTTCACAGGCTGAACATGGGCCAATGAACAGTACGTTTAACCGACTTTCGTTTGCTTATTGTAAATCAATCGCACATCAGTTACTTCACGAAAATCGTGTTTACTGCTACAACATAAAGGCACTGTCTATGTCAAATTGTTAATACGGATGTGTGCTTGGTTGACTGTTCATACACAACCCTTTACCGTCCACGCCGCTCGTTTGTGGAAAGTATTGCCAGATCCAATAAAACGCGCGGAATCGTTGATTGTGTTTAAGACTCGTGAAGGAACATTACTTGTCGTTGTGATTTTGTTCTCGTTGTTAGCTGTAATAATCTATAGTATTCATTTTTGTTTTGCTTATGTAGTTAGATAAAGCATATATCTGTGTATCTATTATAGGATATTGTACTGTTATACTTTTTATTTGCACCAATAACAACCTCATTTTATGTCCAGAAATTCACTGTCCATGCCAATGTTGCCTGGAAGAGATCGCAATCGCAGTATGCGATAAGGCCGCCCATTGTATACTTTGTAGTGTAGGTATAAGTTTTTCTTTTATTTTGTAATGTGTAATCTGATGTACGATAAGGTATGTAGTAAATAAATAAACTCTTGGGTTAGTATAAGTTGAGTCGTTGGAAATCATGAGTGCGCAGCATATGATATTTATACTCATATTCGTATACATTCGTAAACTGAGGATGACTATTGTTATGGTACGCTTCCACGAGCGAGTTGCGAAATTACTTGCCCGTGAAGGCGCATTTTTACGAATTACTCACAAAATACAATAAAACCACAAATAATCATCTAAATATTTTATTGTGACACATACAACAGTGGAGAAGCGATGACTGTGTGTCTTAGTGTAAAAAGCCATTAGCTAGCTACAAATATATAGAGCATCACCGTTACAAGGCAATATGGGAAGAACATGTTTCTCAATTATATGTTTTCTGGTCATAACGTTAAGGCTGAGTTCAGATGATCATAACGCGTCACAGAGTAATAACAAATAAATAGTACTTACAATATTTGAATTCAGAATCTCAGATGAACACTTCGGCCAGCTTGTATCACAAATAAGTAAATGCTTTTAATGTATTTAAAACATCGTTCTGTTTCTGTTAATCGTTTGTTGATGATGATGTTTTAAATATGTTTAGCGCTTAATGTCGTACATGACAAAGATCAAAGTACATAGAAGCCAAAAAAAAAAAAATGACCTTTTTATTGCAAATTCTCACTCACTCAAAAATCGACTTAGAATACACAACCCTAAAGTAGATAGTTGCGTAAGTGGCGATGGAATGCAAATTCCTAAAATTATGAATTCAATTATTTATACAGGCATAGAAGGTATGTTGCCATTTGCTTCAAAATCTTCAAATACAATACTTACAATATTGTAACATGGCATGATCATCCGAACTAAGTCTATGATAAATCGAGCCGTACTGCTTAGAATATAATCTGCCTAACTGCGTGCATCCGTGCAAAATTAATATACAAAATACACAACCATTCTTAAATTCCTAATTATCATTTATACAGCGCCATTGCACCGACTTTTTTGACCTGATTGTGAAACCTGGCACTATACTCTGTTCATTTGACGACTATTGATATGACACTTACAAAAACAACAATTTGTTAACGCTTTGTTGGATAGAGTACAACGATTCTTTGCGTAAAGTACAATAAGTACAGACGCCAGCACATCAAGCTACTACAATCTGTCAAATTTCTTTAATAGATTTTCAACTTTATCACTACAGTATAAGGTTTAAGGTTGATTGCGAAAATTTGACAGTTTCGGGTAGCTTGACCTGCTGGCGTCTTTACAATGCCAAAGAAATATCGACAATAACTTCACAATAGTTTTAATTTATACAATATCCAACCAATTTTCTGGTATTTTTTGTCAGCTTTAAAATAAGCATTTAGCAGTGTCATAATGAACCATCATAAAAGGAACATAATATAGGCCAAAGCCCCAACACTTATAAAAAAGTTGGCAACACTCTTCTGGCTAGCAATCATCATGTTTTTAATATAAAATATGTTCCTTTACGCGAAATAACTTACAGATCGACGATATGCTTTCTGAAAACAGCATTACCTTACAATCTCTCTCAGAATCCTTAACATCTACTTAAATATTATAGGTACAATATTTTGGCTTATTTCACTAATCCCTCCTGAGAGAATCCCCCTCAGTGGAAAAAACTGAACCCTAATGTAAAAAAAACACTTTCAGGGGATCTTGGAATAAGTTATTTTTTGTTTTATCAATTCTAGTTTTCCCTCCTTAGCGGGATTATCAGGGGTGAATTCTAGACTGTTTTCAGATTCCACTTTTCCTCCTAAGGGGGATTTGTGGAATAAGCCAATATTTTAACGCTAAATTTTTTGATATTTTGCTCAAATGTACGCAGTTTTGTTTTCATCACTCTTTGGGTTACACTGATTTTCACATCAGTCCGACTTATCAGAGGTAGAACCGCGGACGATGGTAGTTGACCAATTTTCACAGTTATACCCTTAGTAATAAGGTTAAAAGTGGTCCAACGCCAGTGTCCGCGATACATATACCGCGAGAAGCGGTTCTAAATTCGTAAACCTGTAACGTCATTGTCGGATAATTACCCTAACGATCTAAATTAATTACACTTAAATTAAATCAGTTTTTATAGATTATTTTGCAGTAAAATTCGCGAAGCAGACAAAAATGGAAGAATATATCTAAGTCTGCTGCTGTATTCCTTTTAAAAAAACAAAGTTTTTGATTTTATTTCAATTTTATGAAACAAGCATTTATTGAATCACGAGTAACCTAATTATTTTAAAGAAAAACATACAATTAGATAGGTACATAATTATTATAAGTTATAGCGACTTAATAGGTTTAGGTTTCAGGCAATACTTATTTTTGTTAAGTCAGTAGTGAAATCAGGCAGAAATGATACATCATACTGTTACTTAGAATAATCTCTTTTAAATCTCAGGGAAAACACGGAGTATTAACTTTTTGTATGTAGATGTAAATACCAATCCTCGTCCTTAACCCTTTGACCGCCACGTCAATATCGAAAATCTGTGTTCTCTACAGGACCGATGCCTGCCAGGGTAGCGGGTTTGTCCGAAAGGGATACCGTGGCCCTGGCACACAGCCCTAGTAGCATTTTTGTTGGCGTTTGGTTGGGTCACATACCTCTGAAGTTGGCCCAACTAAAAGCCAACGGAAAATGCTACTAGGGAGGCGATTGAAGGAGCATCGGTGGGTTTTAGTCAGTAAGAGTCTGACACAGCCTCCCGCTCCGCCCAGAGCGGGAGAAGTTATTTGAAAATTTCCCACAAGAAAAAAGCCATCATTGAAGCTCATAATTATTATTATCTTACACGTACGTCTAGATCTAGCGAATAGCGATCTATGGAAACTATTTTTTATTAACATGAGGCACTTTTATTTTGTAATGAATACTATTAATATAATCTCGTTCAATGTCGTCTGTTACTACTCACATTTAGAACACAATTTATGTAGATAGCTGTGACAAAAAGTCGACCTCGTAATTACTTTACCACTTATGCCAAAAACTCAGTAAACTGAAACTTCACTGAGTGCGAATTTTACCAATGAAACTGAACTCAAGACAGAAACAGAGTTCAAGAGCTGTCAGTATCAATATTCTAAAGAAAATAATGACACTGACAGATTTAAAACGTGTTTTATGTGCTGATCGCGTAGTTTCATTGGTGAAATTCACCCTGTTAAATTATCTAACTGTCACATTGGTCTTAAAGCAAAAAAAGAGTGCTACAGGGAACTTGACGCCTGAATGACATTGACAAGGGGCTGTTCATTTTGTAATTTGGCTTATTCCACTAATCCCCCCCCGACAGAATCCCCCTCAGTGGGGAAAACTGAACCCTAATGTAAAAAAATCACTTTCAGGGGGATCTTGGAATAAGTTTTTTTTTTCAATTCTAGTTTTCCCCCCTTAGTATCAGGGGAGAATTCTAGACTGTTTTCAGATTCCACTTTTCCTCCTAATGGGGATTTGTGGAATAAGCCAAACAATTTTAACCACTTTCTGACCCCCCTACGTAAGAAAAAATAAGATCAATATCTACCAAAATTGCAATGATAGAGTAGCAAAAATATAAAAACGCGTTGGTTTGTATAATAAAAACATACACTGCCACACGATCCGCGCATGTGCGGTACTGTGGCGGCATTTACAACGCCACATGAGAACTACGCATCAAAGACCTGACGTCACAAATCCTGCATCACGCAATCAGAGTTTACCGCGCGACTAGCATATACACAACATCCCGACATCAACCGTTGGGCCGTTGCCCACCAGACACAACACCCGTCTGGTCGGAGGATGCTCCCTTTACTATATAGAGTATGAGTAAACTACACCCTGTTCCTCATACCTCTATAGTACAGCGCGCGTTTTGAAATTATAATTTTTGTTTACTTTTGTGATCCTACGTAAGAACAATCTAGATGAAATAAGACTTGTTCGACCCCCCTCCCCCCTCAATCGTCGTTCGTCATAAATGCACACCCCCCAGGTTGTTGGTTGTTTTGTGAAATTATCACAGAAATTGTATGACAGAACAAGATGTACTTAGACCTTACGTCAATGGGCCCGCGTGATAGATTACAGCCCAAGAGCGAGAGAGCCCATTCCCTCTCGAAGAGAGGAGGCCTATGTCCCAGTAATGAGAACATTTCTTTACTTGAAGCATAACCGCTTCAAGTAAAGTAATGATTAGCGTCTGCTTAACCATAAATGTTTGACGTTAAGCCGTCTCTTAACTTTAAGCAACGTTTTTAAATAGGAGTCATGCATTGTACCCGCACTGGGCCTGCGTGGTGGCTTATGGCCCACTCTCTCACAGCGTCCTCGCTGTGAGAGCGAGTGGGCCTCCTGGCCTGTGTCCCAGCAGTGGGAATATTATACATGATTATGCTATGCATTGTATAGACATATTGTCTGTCCAAAAATAAAATATCTGCAAAGGCATTATTTCTAAGGTTAAAAATAAGCCGTAATAATGGTGGGTTCAAACAATACTGAAGCGTTATACCAGCCAGCATTATTATTTTATTTGTTAGTATGATCCGTAAAATTAATATGTTAGTAGTTGTTATGTTTTTAAGTAGGCTTAAACTAGTGAAGCAACGAATACAACTTTTACGAATACCGATTGTACTTTTCGCCGAATACGAATACCGATTTTACTATTCGCCGAATACTAGTACCTGTTTCGACTATTTATAGCCGCACGCAATTATTAGTCAAAGGTGAAAGGAAATTAAACACGCTAAGCAATATAAATATTTAGCTTCAGGTAAATACGTGCCCACTCCTACCAACTTAGCTACAAAAACGACTAAAATTTCACAATTGCTGACCCCTGTTGTTTGATGTAAGCAAAAGATAAGAAAGTTTTATGATTTTATAAATGAATCTTTGTGTCTGTTAACTCGATCGCAACGCAATATCTATAAGGGATTTCTAGGAAGTCACTTATTACGAATGTCATGAAAGTATTGGGCGAATACGAATATTCGGTGATTTGGTGGTATTCGGCGAATACGAGTATACGGTAATTTGATGGTATTCAGCGAATACGAATATTCGGTAATATGATGGTATTCGGCTATGAATATTCGGTAATTTGATGGTATTCGGTGAATACGTATATTCGGTAATTTGATAGTATTCGGCGAATGCTAATATTCGGTAATTTGATGGTATTCGGCGAATACGAACATTCGTAATCGTTGCATCACAAATTTAAACATACTATTATTTGGGTTTTTTTTAAACAAAATCTCCCAAACAATTTTGGAACGAAGTTCCTTATCGCAATACTCTGCACACTTGGCGAATGACAGCTAGACTGACAGAAGTGTAACATTTTGACCATCATGACGCTTTTTTTTAATATATTGCTCTCAAACGTTGTTAATTTATTTCATTCTACCTGTTATTTAATACATAATATACAGCGAAAGGAACTTCGCTCCAATCGGGTGTCCCCACGACGGAGTACTCCCGTTTGAGCACCTATTTTTTTTACACCAAAGGTATTCTCATTTGAGAATACCTTTGGTGCTCAAACGGGGGGGTGCTCCCGTGGGGGTTTTTATCTCATTAATTTATATCTAAATAAAACCGAATGTTACGAACTTTACGATAAAAAAATATTAAAGGCAATTTTTTCTCTTTGGATTTTAAAATAATAAAAATCTTTTGTAAATATTCTAATCCAGGCAGGTAAGATTGAAGTTTAATAAACAAAAGTAAAGAAAAAAAAATATGGTTAACATTTTTTAAAGATAGGTATTATAATTTTGGTTTACTGAATAATATAAGTGAACACGAAATATACAATTTGTCAAAGAGTCCAATTGTTAAATAAGGCAGTGCTTAACATATAATATTTAAAATCTCATTTTCACTTAAAATTAGGATATTTAAAATTTATGTTTTAATTATTTTATTTTTGCGACAATTTCGTATCAATATCCATATTTTGCAATTGTTATTGTTTAAATATAATAATTAAAACAAAAAAAAAACTAACATAACATCAAGAAATCTAGACTACATGTCTATTAATACAAAAAAATACAAATTGAGGAATCAGCCATTTAAAATAATCTCTTTACAACACAACTTAAAAAGTGCTTACAGATTTAACTAAGCATAAGCGGACAATGGTCACATTATCGGCAGTCCAAATGCAGAGCGTTTTTTTGACACATTAATGTCAAATACTGGTGAAAAAGATTTTCATGACGGTCGTTTTAATATGACAGAACCGCTTTCCTAGGAAACTCTAGAACAATAATCATTATTTTAGATTACTTGTTTTCTGCACACTTTGTATTCGTTATTTTTGGAACAAAGTTCCTTAACGCGGCTAGCGGTAGGAGTTGGTAGAAATCGTCCCGAAAGGAAAGCGCTATGGGGGCTCCATGCGACTTTCTCTCTCTCTGTGTCTTTCTATTATATACAAGTGTGTGTGTGCGTGCGAGAGTCACGTAACTTCGTTCCTGACAAGGGTCCACAAACAAAACAAGTTAAAGAAAAAAATCGTTTTCTTCATTCAATCATGAACCTATGACTGGACAAACTGGTTCCAGATTTAATATAGAAAATATTAATAATAACAATAAAAAAAATATGATTATGTGCATTAACACAAATAAACATAAATAAAATATATAATTTTCATCGTTTGACGATATACTAAGGGTATTTTTTTTTTTTTTACAATAAATTACAGTTTAAAACTACAGATCTTAAAGAGATTTTCTTATACTAAAGAAAACTACAAAAAACATATGACTATAAAATAATCTGCGCGTCAATACTGATTGTTAGAATTAAAATGTCGCATTCCTCAATTTGTACAATGATTAAATTGGTCAAAGACAAAATATTTAAAAGAAGAAAAAACGATACACACAATACACATTCTCGAATAATCTTGTCAATATTTAAATAACTTTGACCAAAATGCATACTTATAATTAAAATTAAAGTAAACGTACCTCATTGGTTGGTACCAAGTCGATTAAAAACCATAGACAAGACAATGCGCGTTATGAACCCTTAAAATAAAGACGTACACAGGACAATATAACAATAAAAAATGAAACGAAATAGGAAAGATTGTAAAAAAAAAATTGATAAACTAAAAGAAAAGACTTTGACAATTCAAAAACCGTTAACTATTTTTAAAATTTAAAATCGCATTTATCGTAAAATATAGCTTCTGCTGTGTGTACAATCCTTATAAAAATAACATAACATTTAGAAATAACAACAACAAAATGTACTTCTTTACCTATTTTAATGTACACACGGCCACAAATCAAGCTATAAATTTCCAGTTTAGGCTGATCTCGCATTGTATAGAATTTCCGTACAATGAGAGGTCAGCTTATACTAGGAATTTATAGCTTGATTTGTGGCCGCGTGTACCTATGTTTTATTATTCTTTTGTAAGCAGTATTATTGTGTTGTTGGCTGTTTATTTTACAGTAATGAATATTCCAATTTTAAATGTCAAAATACGACTGGTTTTTTTTTAAATTGTGATTTAGAATTATTTGGTATCAATTCAGCCTATCGCTTGCTGGCTGGGACAAACTGGATGTCCACTGTTGGACATCCAGTCTGTCCCAGCCACCTTTTAAAGGTCGTCGGTCCAGCTGGCGTCCCACACTACGCTTGCCGATACGCGGTCTACACTTCAGGACTCGTCTGCTCCTCCGACCATCGGTCCTTCGACATACATGGCCAGCCCACTACCAATTCAGATTGCTTACTCTGCAAGCTATGTTTGTAATTCCGGTTCTTTTCCGGTTTTCTGTTTATTTGGTAATGCAAACAATATTCCCCAAAAATCTGTATGAAAAAAACTACAATGTAATTTTACTGCATTAAAAATAAAATAAACAGCCTGTATAAGCGATACTTTATAAAACTAGATTATTTTAAATATCGAACATGTACAATGTTTCACTGATTCGTATCTTTTTTTAAGACTGACAATATTATAACGCAGAGGCATAGCAGGTGTGTTGCTATCCCAATACAAAGCTGAAATGTTTTTAATATCAGTAACTACTGCTGGCTGACCCGACAGATGTAGTCCTGTCCAAATTTTAATAATTCA
Organism: Dryobota labecula; assembly: GCA_947523025.1. NCBI lineage: Eukaryota > Metazoa > Arthropoda > Insecta > Lepidoptera > Noctuidae > Dryobota > Dryobota labecula. The sequence continues at coordinate 16,743,137 of OX383306.1, forward strand.
TACAAAATTCCCGTAAAAAATGCACTTTCCGTTTTGCCGGCAACGTTTCAAATTTCTATTTCCGTAAAAACCTTCTACGGACTACATACACCGAACATTAAAAAAAAAAAACAAATCGGTCAAACCGTACTGAAGTGATGCGTTAATCAACGAACAGCATTATTTTTTATTATATACATATACAGATAGATATCACCGCCTATGCTTACGATGATATTAAAATACATACAGTACGACTATTTTCTTAATGTCCCTTGGCAAACTTCGTGTTTCGTCAGTCGTCGGTATCCTATAAGTTGCCCTTTGCACTTGCTGCACCACACACATCTATTCAAACACGAAATATTTTAAGAGATACACCTATAGGTGGTAAAGAAGCCATGGAAATGATTCTTTATAAAATCTGAGTATATTATTAAAAAAAAAAAAAAAAATTGTTATGATGATTAATTATTACCTAAAGGCACCGCGCTAGTGCCGCCACCGTCGCCGCGTCCGGGCGGGTTATTAATAAGATTAAAAAAAGTAAGTAAAGGTTTCTTTTTTTGCAAAATGTCTCAAACAATTTTAAAATTACAATAATTATGTAAAAATATAAAACACTTAAAAAAAAAAATTCGCTGCTATGGCTTTTTTTTACCACCTATAGATATTTCTCTTAAAATATTTTGTGTACGAATAGATACTCCTTATGTAGAGAGTTGATTGAGACCGAGGGACATTAAGAAAATTGTTGTACTGTACAGTGTCCAGCACATCAAGCTACACTAAACTGTCTTTCTCTAAGCGATTTAAAACTTTATTATGTTGACGATTAAGTTCAAAATCGAACGAGAAAATTTGACAGTTTGTGGTAACGCCACCTGCTACGATCTTTACATACTCCTTTTGCTTCGTATACGTTCATACATCTGGTCATACTCATACACGTAGCCCGATTGCGAGTACAATGCGTGCCATGAAAGATGAGACTTGACCACGCCTCCTGCGCCCTTTCCATCGCCCCGATGACGACCGATCCCGTCCCGCGCACTGACCTCATACCGCTAAAGAGGCCTAAAATCGTGTACTGTGCAAGTCAAACCACGTGGTGTGTCAATTCTCATCTTTCGTGGCACGCATTGTACTACGCTTTTTGAAGAACACAAATTTTATTTAAAATAATCTAGCATCATATTAACATGGATATGTATTTAAAACCGCGTGTAAATGATGTTGTTACTTGTTTGTTGAAATCTGTATTTTACAGTAAAATGTTATGTTACTAACACGCATTGTCGTCTAAGAGTCAATCTGACCTCTGTTTTATGTAGAAGCAGCTTATTCGGAAGTGGTCGCACATTTGACGTACCTGTTAGCAAAGAGACAATTATTGTTATAATTTTTGATACTTTAGGTATACCTACAGGGTTATTAGGCAGGGCATAATACATCTACCAAAAACAAATATCAAAATATGGTTTTTCTATACATTTATAGCGTTTAATTTAAATATTTTTTTAAATTTTTTGTATGAAACTCTGATGAATTATTAAAAGTCTTAGAAGGAAAAACGTATTATAAATAGAAAATAATAAATGTAAGCCCAAATGTTAAGAGCTTCTGCTTTATTGCCAGTATCATAAACATTATTTGCACGATTTTATTTTATTCTTGGATTGGAGTTTACGTTTGTAAATTAAAGTTGAAAAATGTGGAAAGAACAAAAAAAAAGTATTAATAAGTAATAATAAGTGCCACAGCGCTGGTATTCTGACAGGGCCCGAAAGAAAAAGGCTATTGTGTATAATGCATTCATATTGAATTGCACCCGTTCAAAGTAGAGGGGGTGTGCTAGTTTCAATTGGAAAATAATAAAGCTTCCGAAAAACAAATTAACTTCCAGCGATCTGTGGTTGACTGTAATACTAAGCTGTGTAAAAATACTAAGTTTCCGAAAACAAATGTTCACCGTTCACTTCGCTCGCTCGGCTCACGTTTCTGCGGCAGATTGTAGGTATAATTCGTCATTTTGAATTGGGTGAAATAGGTTAGGTTAGAACTGTGACCGGCGAACGCTAAACTGGTTGAAAAATATTACGTCAGCAAATATTGTATTAATTTTTGGAAATTTTCAGTATTTTATTCTGTCGTTTCTTTATTTGTATTCGCTTATAAGTTGTCGGAAAGTTAGTATTTAAAGCAGTAAATTTCATATTTTGAATATGCTCTTTTTTTTTTCGGAGCTTTTATTACTCCCCGTTTCAAATAAATAATAAGAACAGTCAATAATACTCACAACACAACCACCATAGTGTATATGAGCCAACACCGTCAGCAGTGTGACGGCGTAGAAGGCAATCACTTCGTATTGCGGTAGTAGCAATGAAACGGATGCCGCAGCTGTCAACGGCCAGAGCAGCCAGTTGACCGCGTCACAGCGCTGGTTGCTCATTTGACTGACGATAAGACGACACTGGGGGAGAAACAGACAAATATATTACATTCTTTTCTTAAGGGCCTATACTACCTCAAATGGCTTAGCATGATCCTCCGTTATGTCGAAAATACTGCAGCATTAATTTTGAAATAAATATATGGTAAAGTTGAGGATTAATGTTAAGTACTACGAGTATGTTAGCCGAAAACACGATTCTATAAAATTTTCTCGATATTTTTTTTTTCCCAAAGTTACCTCCAAACCGAACAATAAACTGCTGGTATTCAAAAAATACTTCAAATTAGAGAATGAAACTTTGCATATTAACTGAACTAACTATAAAGCAGGTCTTATGTTATTTACTTTTTTTAAATGACCTTTATTTTCACCGTAAAACGAAATTACCTAAACTATCGGCGCCTTGGAGCCTTTTCCCTGCCGCCCTGTCTCGCTTGCTCGCGGGACCGGTAGCAATAGTGTGCGAGCGAGATACAGAGTGAGGTGTCGCTGAGGTTGTATAGACTCTTAATATAAAGAGGGGCTTGTGGCATAGTAATAACATATAATAAATAAAATTTAAAAATATGTAAACACGAGAAAATAACAAAATTAACAAACAAAATAATACTTGTAAAATAAACAAAATTCAAACAGGTGAATGAAAAAAAATACATATATAGGATGTATCTATTCAAACACGAAATATTTTAACGAGATACACCTACAGGTGGTAAAGAAGCCATGGAAACGATTTTTTTTTAAAATCTGAGTAGGTTTATTATTTAAAAAATTAAATAATTTAAAATTACTTGATATGATGATTAATTAACAAAATTCACCGCGCTCGTGTCGCCACCGCCGCGTCCGGGCGGGTCATTCATAGAATAAGTAAAATTTTGGAAAATGCAACTCCTTTGCAAAATGACTCAAGCAATTTTAAAATTATAATAATTATGAAAAAATTAAAAACACGATAAAAAAACTATTTTTCGCTGCTATGGCTTTTTTACCACCTATAGATGTTCCTCTTAAAATATTTCGTGTATGAATAGATATACCATATACAACATTATTTTTAGTATATGCAAAACCTGAATATAGTTTGTTCAGAATAAGTAACTGAATCGATTCCAATAGTTTTTACACCATGTTATATTTTTTCCCAAAAATATTTAAAAAAGGTTACAAGTTGGACACCGAGCGACACTAAGTACCTATCCGCACTTGACCATTACGACAAAGTCCAAAGCCTGCAAGTGTGATGGAAAATGTTATCACCAGTTAATTACAATAAAATCGTCGTACGATTAGATACCTACTGCCAAATTAATATTATTATTAATGAACGCAAGGCGCGGGCGGCGCGTGTGCGCCGCGTGGTGAGCATGTTTTTTGTACGGACAACCAGGTAACATAACAAGCTTATAACTTTGTTATTTTTCATGATACAGTTTTGAAATTTTGTAGATAAATTCTTTACATAAAAATACTAGACACGTGTTTCGGGTTTCGCATAAACTAAAACTAATGTTGTATACTTATCTAATTATCTTTCATCCATCTTCTCACACAAACTTAAACATTCACGACACACATCTATCCAATGTCCAGCAAACAAGTCACACTCCGGTGTTGATATCAGATCAGCCGGTTGATTCTGTAAAAATTTCATCGTGAAACCTTAGGTGATCTCGAAGTGAACTGTCATTCCATCTGAGACTAGGGCCGCCTTCCGAATTGGCTATAATCGCTCACAGCGCTCACATCGTCTTACATGCGTTCCGATTTAGATATTACGATTATGATAGCCGAGGGCTGTCAACAATTCGGAACGCTCGTGTACGCTGTCACGGTGCTCATTCAAAGTCAAAACGATATTAGAGTATTTCAACCAAAAATTTCTTCTTCTTAGGCTAGGCAGCAACTGTGGCCAGAAGAACAATTTTGAAATCGCAATTATCGCAACTCGGAACGCATTGTAAGGATTGACACTATTGATTGATTGATTTGATTTTTAAAGGTCTTTATTAACAGAAAGGTTTATACAAGTGAACAAAAAGATCTTATTCTAAATGTAAACTAACATAATTCGAGCAATGTTAAATAGGCTAAATCACCTCTTTTAACATACAACATGTATGATTGTTAGTGTGACTACTAATTTAAAAGATATTTTATAACTGTACTGTTATGTAGGGTTTGCAGACCCACATTTTTATGTTTAAGTTACCCAAGCCCCCATTTTTAATTATTTAGAAATTATGAAATTGTTACAATAAAAAAAAGTATTAAGAATAATTGGTTAAATATATGTTTAGGAATTTATACATAATTGAATATACAAATTAGTGAGTTAGGTGACAGCAATAATGCTGGACAGGTGGTAAGTGAGCTAACGTTAATCCACCAGGAAATGGTGATGAGGTAGTTTGTACTTATTATAAGTCCTGGAATAAGGTAATCGGTTTAATCTACTCTTGCCAATGAGTGAGACCAGAGAATTACGATGACGTGGATTATTGAAGAGGTAGAATTTTCGGGATACTTTCAGAATGAAATCCTTTAGAGGTGGAAACTTGATGTCATTATGTAGTTGTATAAGGTTTGTGTAGAGAGGTGTGTTGAATGCTATTTTGAGTGCTTTGTTCTGAACGACCTGCAGTTTTTTGTAATTAGTATCACTAATACTACTCCAGACAGGGGAAGCGTATGTCATACAAGGACGAACCAGTGTGGCATAAATGCGTAATTTAGTTTGAGGGCTCAAGTTAGATTTACGATTAAGGATTGGTTTTAAGCTGTTAAGGGACTTGACTCCTTTGAAACGAAGTTCTTCTATATTTTTTAACCAGCTAACTTTATCATCTAAAGTTGTTCCCAAATACTTAATTGATTTCTTCCACGGAACGTCATAGCCTTCAATTTTAACAAAGCGGTAGGGAAGTGAGCGTTTTCTAGAGAACATAATAATCTCCGTTTTAGTGGAATTCACTTTAAGCTTCCATTTAGAGAAGTAGTCTAGGAGAAGATCAAGCGAAAGTTGCAGTCGTTGAATGATTAGGTCCTGGTCGTCAGAAGAGGTGTATGTTGCAGTGTCATCAGCGTAAACAGCGAGATGCGTTAGCCTTTGCTTCGGAATATCATTGAGATATAAAATAAAGAGGTACGGTCCCAATATAGATCCTTGTGGTACTCCGGCGAAGAGTTGTCTCTGTTTGGATGTTTGATTTCCAATAGCCACAGAAAAGGTTCTTTCAGTCAAATATGACTGGAGAAGCTTAACAAGGGCTAAAGGGACGTGGTTGATTATTAATTTGTGGATTAAGCCCGCGTGCCAAACTGTATCGAAAGCCTTTTCGATGTCTAACAGCACCATACCTGTGGATTTGTTATGGTTGAGGTTGTCAACAATGTGCTCGGTAACTCTAGCTAGCTGTTGAACTGTGGAGTGGGATTTGCGGAATCCGAATTGTTCCGGGATAAGGAGATGCTCAGTTAGTTTGGAGAGGCGGCTCAAAATCAGGGACTCAAAAAGTTTAGCCAAGCTTGGGAGGAGGCTTATGGGACGATAACTAGAAGGAATTGTTTCATCTTTACCAGGTTTCCTAATAGCAATAACTTTAGCTAGTTTCCAAGAGGAAGGAAAGTAGCCCAGTTGAAAACAGCCATTAAACAATTTGGTGAGGAGGACTACACATTTTTGTGACAAATTTTTAAGCAACGAGTTGTCTATCTCGTCCATACCTGGAGCCTTGCGAGTTTTCAAGGCATTCAAAAGTTTGTGAATTTCTCTGGGTCTTACTGGAAATCTTAAATCATTTATTTTGTACCTGTTTAGTTTTTCAGTCGATTCTCTTACAGCAGCATTCGATTCTGGGTCACTAACCCAATCTCTAGTCAACATAGCGTTTTCCAGAAAAGCATCTGCTAATACTTCGCATTGCTCCTGAACGGATGACGTTACAGCGTCATTTGACGTCTTAAGTGGAGGAATAACAGTAGGTTTATAGTTGAGTGATTTGACTATACGCCATAAATCCGAGGCGGGGTTATCTACTTTGGATAGTTTCTTATTCCAGACCTCATTATTGTGATTAATTAATAAATCTTTGATGTTTTTATTAATTAAATTGACTTTCCCAGAGATAATCTTTTTCTTCATAGGGTTTTTTTCTTTAAGAGCAAGCCTACGCCACATGTTTTTAGTTTTTATGATGGATTTAATGCGTCTGGGAAGTTTAGTTCTACTTTCACTCTTTAATGTGGGGACACTTACTATGCGAGCTTCAATGATAGTCATAGTTAGATTTTGAATAGCGTAATCTATTTCAGATATTCCTTTAAAAGTGGCTGAACTTAAGGTAATGTGCTGATCTATATAGGATCTATACTTCGCCCAGTCCGCGACTTTATAGTTATAAAAGATATCGCTCACACGCAAAAATTCACCACCAATGGTAAATATTACAGGAAGATGATTAGAAGACAAACAGGTTAGCGCCTCGAGTTCACTAGATACTTTGATATTGTTGACTAAGACTACATCAGGTGTAGAAGGTATGTGGGAGCTGTCGTAATGTACTAATGTAGGAGTAGTAGGGGCAAGGATTTCATAGTTATTAGTCACCATGTGATCGAAAAGTAATCGTCCGTGAGGGTTATCAACAGAACAGTTCCAATAGGGGTGTTTAGTGTTAAGGTCACCCATTAACAGTAGTTGCGGGTTCAAGTGCAACACGATATCAAGGTCACTAAGAAGTAACGGTAAATTTGGAGATTGATATGCTGAAATTATAACAGATTTTTTACCAGCTATCGTTAATTCTATACCAATACATTCTAAATTTAGCATATTAGGAATTTTAACAAGGGAATGGGGAATATCAGACCGAATCAGGATCGCAACTCCCTGACCTCTACCTTCACTTAAAATATCCTGGCGATAGCACTTAAAACCAGGAGTAGCGAGAGATGTTTGAGTAGAAATTCTGGTCTCACACAGGGCAACAATGTCAATTGAACGCTCACTTACCAAATCCAAGAGTTCATCTATTTTTGTACGAATGCCATCAGCATTCCAATAAATAACACGCAAGAGGTTTGCATTAGACATATTTTCCGAGATGAGTAAGAATTAAAATCACTTTATCCATGATATTATCGCATGCTATAAATTGACTTTTTATCGATTTGATAGTCATTAAAATTGCTAGCATGTCTGTGGTAGTTTGATCTTGAGTACTATTGGTGGGCGGGAGAATAGTGGCCGCAGTAGTAGCCCCAGAAGTGACCTCGTTCCAGGCACGTCCGTCGATCTTGTTTGTACTGGTAGATTTGACAATACCACTAACTGCTTTGGTTTGTGATTGCCTAACCCGAACTTGCTCCAAATACTTTTGGCGGTCTTTGCATTGCCGGTAGTTTGCTGGGTGGTCCTCATGGCAGTTACAGCACTGGGCTGGGGTTGTCCGGTCTTTTTTCGGACAGTCCGTTGTGAGGTGAGATTCTGTGCATTTCACACAGCGAGGTGTAAGATTACAATTTTTGGAAGAATGCCCAAAACCTTGACATCTATAGCATTGGGTACCATAAAGATTGTTAGCTTGATACTTTCGCACTTGAACAGAACAGTTGCTAAGGTATTTAATTTGTCGGAAACGTGAGATATCAGTGCCTGGGGAAAGTTGCACCAGAAAGGGGGGGCACAGAGCTTTTTTGTCCTTAGAGACCTTGAGTTTACGAACAATAACATTGCTGAAACCGAGTGATCCAAGTTCATCCTTTAGATTTTCTTCTGCATAATCGGGCAGACCGAAGATCACAGCTTTAGAAGTTCTCTCATCCTTGCGAGAAAATGTGTGGAATCCAATATTTTCGGAGCGGAGTCCACTTTTGAGAGCCTCATGACCTTCGGCTGAGTAACAGGCAACAGCAATTCTGTTATTTCCTTTGTAAGATAGATGAAAACTTTTGGTGAATCTTGACACAAGAGTTTTTATGCAGTCATGAGTCCATTCATCTTTTAAAACTATCAAGATGGGAGGAATACGGCTAGGGTTTTTCTTTGCAGAACAGGCATCTCGGTAACGTGCGGCTAATGGTTCCAGAGGGTTTTTATCTGTAGATAGATAGACACTATTGACGGCTCATTAATTCAAGCTCACTTTACCTAGGTTTTCGCGGTGAGATTTCCACAGAATAGCACTGCAGATCATGAAGTACTATTCTGTAGACACATAGTACGCATACATAGTATTAAAGGTGTAACACTCACAGCTACATTGCTGAACAATGTTCCGATAAGCAGGAACAGCACTCGGAGGTCATAGTCGGGGAGCCGGCTAGATTTGTGGACCCATACAGAACAGACTAGGAACACGGTCAGGAATGACCATAGAGGTCGTAACGCCTCTGTCGGGGAACGCATCTTGCCTGTGCGGAGTTTGTAGGATCTAGAAAAAAATTATTATGATTAAATTAACGCTTTTCGGGACACTTAACGCCCATAGACGTCATACATAACAATAAAACTTTTATTGGGTCTCATACAGTGTCAAGGAGTGTTAATACTAAAATGACTATTATAGGTACTTTGCTCAGTAGCGAGGAGCACATGTAATTAAAAAAAAAAAAAAAAAAAAAAACCGGCCAAATGCGTGTCGGACTACGCACAATGAACGGGTTTGGGCTTATTTTAATTTTTGAATTGTTTTTATTACGGACGCTTCTAACGTGCACGTCTTTCTACATTGTTCTAACATGTATAACTTCAACATGAATGATGGAACCCATTTTTTTGTAACAATATTTTGTTTTAAATGAGTGTCCGTGGAGTTTCTTGCCCGTTCTTCTCCATAGGAACCTACTACGCTTTGGAATGGGCAACTAGCTTCATCTTTCTGACTGACCGACCCCTTGACAATTCAAACGTGCCTGTAATTGGTTTATCCATACTAATATTATAAATGTGAAAGTAACTCTGTCTGTCTGTCTGTATGTTACGTTTTCACGCCTAAACCGCTGAACCGATCGTCATGAAATTTGGCAGAGATATAGTCTGGGATATGGAGACGGACATAGGCTACTTTTTAGCGCGATAACCGACATCCACGCGGGCGAAGCCGCGGCCAAAAGCTAGTTTGAATTAAATGGTTTGAGTTTGAGTTACGTAGTTGGGATGAATTTATCCCAAGAACATTCTTAACATTGTAGTTGACAAACATGTTCTCCCATACGGAATGCATGGGAGAACATGTTTTTCAACTGTAAATGTAAGTTGGTCGACTATTACTCGGTAACTCGTAAAGCCTCCTTAGCTTTGATAGTTTTTCTTTTAACTTCGTTATATTATATACCTAATACTACTGTGAATTTTTCCACATATCCAAATACAACCATTTAGCTGGCAGGGGGGAGAGATTTACCATGTTATTTTATGACCTTAGACTTCTTATAGGTTTTCCTGTAATCTATAAGTAAAGAACAATTCCATGTATTTAAAAAAAATTTGCTCAGTCGTTCGGATATAAGCGGAGGGAATAGTAAATTTTCATTTATTTTCTTAAATAACTTAAGCGTTCATTGTAAAATTATTATTCAATGTAATTCGAACACCCTTTTGCTGATCTAGCGAATCAATAAGGTCGCGTTGAGCGCGCGCCGACATCAGTGCATATTCGGACAGCAATCGGGTGCATTCGCCTGCATTATCATTAGCCATCATTTTAGTGTAGCCTTTTATAAGTTATAAAATAAATCATTTTTAGCAAGTTAAACTCAGCGTTTTAATAGCCATCCTAATAGTCTATACCATTTAGGTCGCGACCCGAACAATTATTAAAAAAATAATATCTGAACTCCTCACAATAAGGCCTTTCATTTGATATGTCACACGGTACAGTTTAATAAGTGTAACAATAACCCTGTATAATAGGTTAAGTTTTGCAATAAAGGATCATTCGAATCTCAACCGTCTTTCACTTGAGACAGGGCTAGGGACTGCTACCTCAACATCCAGTCCGGGTTGGATGTCACATGTCTTCGTATATTGGGTTCTAGGTCATGCAGGTTTTCTCACGATGTTTTACTTCACCGTTTTGAGAGCAGCGTTTGTAGGCAGAAACTACAGAACGATCCTTACTACTATATAAGGTATATCTATTCATACACGAAATATTTTAAGAGAAACATCTATAGGTGGTAAAAATCCATAGCAGCGTTTTTTTTTTTTTTTTAATCTGTTATATATTTTTACATAATTATTATAATTTTAAAATTGCTTGAGACATTTTGCAAAAAAAACCTTTACTTACTTTTTTTTTTAATTCTATGAATGACCCTCCTGGACGCGGCAACGGTGGTGGCACGAGCGCGGTGTCTTTTGATAATTAATCATCATCAAGTAATTTAACATTATTATTTTTTTTAAATAATATATTTAGATTTTAAAAAAAATCGTTTCCATGGCTTTTTTATCACCTGTATGTGTCAAAATGTGTGTGTGTATATGTATAAAATCTAAATATATTAAATAAAAAATTTAATAATTTTAAATTACTTGATGATGATTAATTATCAAACGACACCTCGCTCCCGCTGTCACCGTCGCCGCGTCCGGGCGGGTTAATAATAGAATAAGTAAGTAAAGGTTTTTTTGCAAAATGTCTCAAGCATTTTTAAAATTATAATAATTAAATAAAAATAAAATCACTTAGATAAAAAAAAGCTTTTCGTAGCTATGGCTTTTTTACTACCTATTGATGTTTCTCTTAAAATATTTCGTGTATGAATAGATACACTTTATATACACTCCTTTTTCTTATAAACAAATACTCACTGATATATATTATAAAGGGCGACCGGCAGATTGGTGACGACGCCCGTTGCATAGATCAGAACTTCGAACATATTCGCTAAAGTATACCCGGCGAATATGTACTTTTTGTAGTAACTGGTGCCTTTAACACCTGTCCAAATGAAGAATCCTGTGGAAGCCTGAAAGACAAGAATACGGTGACTGGTTATGGCGAAAGTGGTAGGGTAGACCGTGGAATTTAAATAATCTAATATTTTTTGCAATCTGCAGCTCAGTATCAAATTGAATTCGTGTAGTGCCGGACGTAAAGAATAGCACCACCCCATTTCCTCCCGTGGGTGTCGTAAAAGGCGACTTAGGGACTTACTAGAGAATGGGCAGCAGCGTTCTCTATGCATTTTTTACACCATACTGCGATCGCCAACCCGCCTAATTGGGGGAAGCTTATGTCCAGCAGTGGACGCCTTTCGGCTGAAATGATGATGATGATCAAGTTGTATGGTAAAAAAAAGATAGAAGCGCCCGTAAAAAATATGTATTACCGAAGTATAATTAATTTAAATTTATACAAATAAATAAAATTAAAGTGTCTGTTTGTAATGTCAAAATAACAGCTTTTTAGAAAATGCTTATTAAAGTATATACAGCACTTTTAACATTAAAACTGTCTTTTTGTTCCGGTTAATCTCCGAAACTGCTGGACTGATTTTGACGGGACGTTCACTTGCAGTTAGCTGATATTATAAGGGGAGTAACTCAGGCTCCAATTTTTTTTATTGAAAAAAGTCACTCGGGCGTAGCCGCGGGCAGCAGCTAGTCTTCAATATAACTCTTCTAAGTTCAAATTTCTCGATGGAATGACGTTTTCATAAAAAATGACATTTGAGGCCAGTTCTAACTAACCAGCATAGAATACTGCGCTTTACAGCATTAATAATAAGGTGTATTATAGTTCGCGTCACGTAAAAAGACCGCTGGCCAGCAAACAACTGTAACTTTGTATAAGATCGTGTCACGTAATAAGAGCGCTGGCCAGCGACCAACTGTAACTTTGTATATGATCGTGTCACGTAAAAAGACCGCTGGCCAGCGAACAACTGTAACTTTGTATAAGATCGTGTCACGTAATAAGAGCGCTGGCCAGCGACCAACTGTAACTTTGTATATGATCGTGTCACGTAAAAAGACCGCTGGCCAGCGAACAACTGTAACTTTGTATAAGATCGTGTCACGTAATAAGAGCGCTGGCCAGCGACCAACTGTAACTTTGTATATGATCGTGTCACGTAAAAAGACCGCTGGCCAGCGAACAACTGTAACTTTGTATATGATCGTGTCACGTAATAAGAGCGCTGGCCAAACGCACAACCATACCATACCATTTTTACGTGACGCGAACTAATACAACGTATGCTTTTTACGTGACGCGAATTGTACTCATTGTCAAAAATCTCAATCTATGAGTCGCGGGGCTCAGGTGTATTTGGAAAGATCAGATAACTTACTTACCCACATACTGAAGTCATAACCCCATGGTAAGAATAACACACCAGTGTTGTACTTTTCCCAATGGCTTATGTAAAAATTGAGAAGGAGATTCCACATCACATAATAAATTCTGAAAAAATAAAAAATAAAAATAAATTACAATGTTAAGCAATTTGTCCGCGGTCGAACAATTAAAGACATTAGGAACATCGGAGATTAAACTAAAGTCTGTTCAAATCCTTATTTCCAATTGACATTAGTTTCACTTAAACAAATATCAACTTTATATCAATGTAAATTAGGTTGATTTCAGAATGATTGACCTCACATGATCTGACCAAGATTATGTCTGGACTTTAAAAGAGACTTTGACCCTTGAGTTTGTTTCGCCATTTCTTCTCAGGGATAGTCAGATAGGAAATGTCGACTTCCCCAAGCTTGTTTTTATATTTTTTATATGACGTGTAAAAGTGATTCCGATATCCTATTTACAGAATAAACGATTTAATTTAATTTCATTTCATTAGTACTATTGAAAAAGTCGTAAAAATATGTACAGCTGTAGCTTATACTGAACTTAGTGTGTGGGTATTAAAGTAGTGTTTTCCAAAAACACATATTTGTTTACTTGTTTGGAAACTAAATCGCAAACGCGGTAGAACATGGACTTAACTAGACTTTATTTATGGCATATCGAGTTTTAGAAAGAGATTGTCACACAAGTCTGTATGTGTCACAGAAAAGAATCACTATACCCAAAGTCTCAGATTCAGATAATTTATGTAAACAAAGGGGATAACATGTCAAAAAAATATCTTCGTAATGGTAATTCACATAAAATGTCGAAAAAAAAAGGTTCCATTTTCTGTTAAGTAAAAAAAGGAAATTTTCTGGCATAAAATATTTTATGATACTGGTAACAATGCAGGAGGGGCAAACATTTTCAATTTTTTTTTACATCTTCAATAACACAGATATTACAACTCTCATTCATAGATTTATATTGTAAGTAGCATATCTAGCCACATGTTGGATGAAAACGGATGTAAACTGTATCGAGTGGAAATCGATTTTGGAAGGCCTCCGTCTAGCAGTGGATTTAAAGAAGCTGATTATGACGATCATATGCCGTGTCTCCGACACACTACACAAAACATTGTTTGGCAACGGCATTTTGTTTGCATATTTCTTATAATTAATTCGCTTTAATTTTATAGATGATTATTTACAAAAAAAAAAAATAATGATCAAATGTTTTGCACCACTGTCCTGTCATTTTGACAGTGAAATTTCTTGACATTACTTTGTTTACATAAATTATCTGAATTTGAGACTTTGGGTATAGAAAACCAGACATTTTCTAAATCTCGATGAATTATATTAAAGACTACTTCTGTACTTTGCATAGAAGCAAAATTTCTAAAGTGTAGATAATTTTTTTAACAATGAGCGTAGTGAAATGGGCTGTTGTAGTTTCTATGGGACATTCCGAAAGCCGAACGAAGTCTCGGGCACAAACAAGTCATCAATATTTTAGCTAATCTATATTGAAATCCTTGCTTCCAATTGATGTTATTTCTTCTTAAGAACAAAACTTTATCCTACTGTAGATTAAATTGATTCCAAAATGACTAGTGCTATTGTAAGTCATAAAAGAAAACAGTAGCGCAAAGTGAACTTTGGTATTGGTATTAAAGTTATTTTTCCAAAAACAAACATTCGGTTACATATTTGAAAACTAAAATGTGAACGTAGGATAGGTACCAGGTCCTACCAGGGTTGCGGGTTTGTCCGAAAGGGATACCTGGCACACAGGCAACTGAAGGAACACGGGTGAGTTTTACTCAGTAAAAGTCTGACACGCCTTCCCGCTCCGCCCAGAGCGGGAGAAGTTATTTGATAATTTCCCACCTAAAAAAAAAAGGATAGGTACCAGGTAGGTACTTATTTTGCATGATACACATATTTTTGCATAACAATATTATTGATAGTGCAATACAATATTGTGAAACTTCTTGCAGACACGCAGTTCCAATTTTAAATCGTGACAAGTAGTACTTGAAAAGAGGTTTTATTCATGAAAGTAGAAGTCATTGCAATGTAACTCTTATATCGGTAAGGTAAGGTATAAATTAGTATGAGATAAAAGTTACATTGCATTGATTTACTTTTACGTCATTCATATTCGATCATAAATGTGCCGCTGTAAACGCAAACTGACCAAATTATACAAGTTAGTTTTTGTTTACCTTACCAAACTAGAAAAATTGGTAATTGTACTGACCAACCCAGAAATCAAGAAAACATTATTTGAGAATTCATACATTTTTTTCACGTATCTCGACAAAATGTATGGAACAGCTGTGTATAAGTAAGTACGATTAACACTGCAGGCTGCTAATTTTACTCATCATTTAAATTGACACAGAATTATTCGATACTAATGTATTTCCGCATTTCATACATACATAATTAAAAAAAAAAAAAAAAAAAATATATATATATATATAATAAAAAATAATAAAAATAAAAATATAATATATATATATATGCATAATTAAAATTAATTAATTAAAATAAATTGTTAAATAAATAAATAAATAATTATTATAATAGCTAAGAGTTTACACACTTTTAATTTTACTTCTGTTCCGATTTTAATTATACATTTCCCGGATTTCACACATCCTACCAAACACACCAATTAGAATATTATGTTCTGCTCATAATACGAACACAACTGAAATACAGGATGTATTTTTGAGATGGGGCAGATTCCCCATTCACAGATTTTGAAAAAAAAAAAATAGTCATCAAGAAAAGGTGACATTAAAAAAAAAATATATATATATATAATGTTGGTGCCAATCAATCCTGTTTCTAATAATGATCAAAAAAATATATTGGACCAACTGAGGTTTAAGTACTAGAAAAGTCAGAAATCGCAAAAACTTTTCCCATACATTTCGCAGGAAATGAGACTCAAACTTACTTTTTTATGATGGATAGACTGGCCACTAAACTGACTGACTGAATGTTCCGGGTCTGGCTGTTTGTGTATATGACTTTAAATGTTTGTAAACGCACCCACAATACAGGAGAAATTTCTAGTGGGGCAAAGTTAAAAAAAAAAAAAAAAAAAAAAAACTTACCCATTGGACTATACTTATGGGTCCGAAATAAAAGATTTTATTTTTATTATTAAAGCGCCGCACTCGTAAGTCGGGGCCAATTCCACTGGGCCACCACTGCTCTATTACACTAAATATTTCGGGTATCTATTGATACACGAAATATTTTAAGAGAAACATCTATATGCGGTAAAAAAGCGATAGCATCGAAAAAAAAATTATCTAAGTTTTTTATATTTTTACATACATAATTTTTTTTTTTTTTTTTTTTAAAAAAACGTTGCCCCACACTAGGAATTTCTCCTGTATCGTGGGTAATTATTATAATTTTAAAATTGCTTGAGGACATATTGCAAAAAAACCTTTACTTACTTATTTTTTTTATTCTATGAATGACCCACCCGGACGCGGCGATGGTGGCGGCACGAGTGCGGTGTCTTTTGATAATTAAATCATTATATCAAGTAATTTTTTTTTATTTTTTAAAAATAATATACTCACATTAAAAAAAAAATAATTGTCTATGGCTGCTTTACCACCTATATAGGTGTATTTCTTAAAATATTTCCTGTTTGAATAGATATCTCAATAATTAAGATTTATTAAACTGAAGTTTAGCTGACCATGACCCCTATTGAGGTTAAGGGTAAACAATAATTAAAGTTGTATAAAATTAGATAAATTCGGGCTCTAGACAAAACAAACTTTAGAGCTTACCTTATAGGTGGTATTGAGTAATCCAGCCTTCCGAAAATAGAGTAGAGGCAGGCAGGAATATAGAATACTGTGTAGGAGTCCAGACCGTGGTCGAATAGTTCTCCTAATGGGCCTGAAGTCTGCGTGCGGCGGGCTTGTTTGCCGTCAATGCCATCTAAAAAAAAAAAAAAACATTACTCATTTACCGTTGTATTCCCCGAAGGTTTATGCAGACAAAAATTCTTTGCAAAATCTATTACAAATAAATAAAATTGAAGTTTGATAAATTTTTGATCCATATAAAAAACAGGATCGATTGGCATCAAAAAAAGGTTTTGTGAAAATGGCCCATTTTCTTGCTGACTGTACATCTTTTTCAAAATTTATGAATTTATTTTTATTTATCTTTCCCATATAACTATCATTACAGGTTCATCACCTAATGCGATAGTGCGGTCTCTTGTAATTATTTTATACAATACTACTACTAAAACTACTAGGAATACTACTACTACTATTAAAACTAATAATATTACTACTATTTAAAACAATAAAAAAAAAAAATGTGTTTTGGGATAAAATTTCTTAAAAAATAAGGAGTCTCCTGAAACCATTTATCTGTAACTACAACAGATAAGGTACCTACCCTTACTGCCCCGTCTCAAAAATCCGTCCTGTATACGGTACTTATAAAAAAAAAACTTTTTTTTTTGGCTGTCTGTCTGTTTGTTCCAGCTAAACTCCAAAACGGCTGGACCGATTTTGACGAGACTTTCAATGGCAGATAGCTGATGTTATAAGGAGTAGCTTAGTTTACTTTTATTTTTAGAAAAGCCACGCGCGCAAAGCCATGGGCAGCAGCTAGTGTGAAATTTCGCCAGTTATGTTTAAGAGGGCGTACAAGGGTCCACTAGCGCCACTCCTTTAAAAAATATTATCTCGTGACTGAGAAGGAAGACATTAAATTATACTTAAATCTCTTTGATGCCAATGAACCTACAACGCTTTGAAAGGGCAACTAACTTCATCTTTTTGATTGACAACCTCATTGACAGTTCAAAAGTGCTTGTAATTGGTTTAATTGAAATAAATGCACCTTTGAGTTTTAGTTTATAATATGTGGTAAATATCACAAATTATGGACTTACCTAAAGTATAAGCCAGGAACAAGAAGACGCCGATGAAGTACCACAAGGATTGCGGTATTACCTCCATATGTCCGTTCAAAGGAACCTCGGCGACGGTCTCATTGTACAGCGGCGTACTAGCCGCGTAGTAATCATAGTCGTAGTACGACAGCAGCAAGAAGTTCAATACGACGAGCAGAAACCCGCCGAAAGTTAAAACGTTGGGAGCCACCCATTTTGGTACAAACTGGAAAAGTTTAGGGACATTAGTTGGTTAACTTTAGTAGAGGTCATTGTCAAAGAATTGTCGACTGAGGTAGTAGGTACTCGTACTACTCTATTTCTGCCTTATAATTGCCGATTGACTGATGAAAGTATCAAGTTGGGTGGCAGTCAAGATCCACATGGTTGATCCATTGTCATTCGTTTTACAAGCAAACGCAAACATGAGTGGGGCTAGCAATAGATGTTGATCAAAGCATCTATGCAGAAGCATCAGTCTACTAGTAATCGCCAATCTTCTTATCAAGGGCTATTAATTTGTAGGATGCATTATGAAAGGAAACAATAGTCATTCAGAGACTGTTCAATTAATTGTAACATAACATAACATCGCGCCTGAATTCCCCGAAGGGTTGTGCAGAGCTATACCTATAGTACACCCACATTTCGCCTGTAGTTATGTTTAAGTCCCATGTAATACGGGGCGAGCCTATAGCCATCAACCGGTCACAAATCTAGACTACGCCCACCGGTTGAACGCGTCCCAAAGGGTTATGGCCTTATGGCCATCAGGCTAGTACGGGGATACTGCACGGTCTCCAGTGAGGCGGCGAGCCTCCTTGCTGGATTGCCGCCATGGGATCTGGAGGCAAAAATCCTCGCGCGCTTATGGGAGTGGCGCGAGGAGGTGAAACGCCGGAGCGTAACTCCGCTGCCACGAGAAATCACGGCACAGCGGACAGAGCTCCGGCGGGATCTCATGGCGACATGGAGGGTGCGATTGTCGCAACCCAACGCTGGGCACGCCACAATTGTGGCGATAAGTCCCCTCTTTGAGGAGTGGCTAGAGGCACATTTATTCTGACAATGGATATTTATATCACAGAGTACATTTATAAATTATATATTATTATAACAACAATGACCCACACGATAAAATAAACAACAAGGCGGTTTGATAACAATATTTTGTATTATACACTACAAATCAAACAATTGTGTACCTTAATCCAACAGGACAAGGTTGAAATTAAGTAAACAGTGCTGTTTTTTAGATAACCTCAGATGATGATAAGAAATCGTACGATATTCGTCATTGTTCAGTATTAGCACGGTAAAGATATTATTATCGCGGTATTAGTAAGTAAACGTTATCAATGTAGGTATTTCCTTGTTTTATGACTAGAAAGTTATTTTACTGCCATATTAAAGGTGTTTCAATTATATTGCTTGTATAAATAACATTGCTGTATATGAATTCCTTGTCCACACTACATTACAAATTGGTATCATGTTTTGCAACTTACGAGGGTTGTCACCGGTCCACTCCTTTAAAAACATAATATTATCTCGTGACTGAGAAGGAATTATGAAAAACGGCTTAATCGACTATATCGGTAAGTGTCTAGAATTTTCTAATACCTTTTATAAAGTTTAGTATTGAGACACGAAGCAACAAAATACGATCTAGAGGAATGTAGCCGTTTTTATTTAGATCGAATTTTGTTGCTTCGTGTCTCAATATGAAACTTTAAAAAAGGTATTAGAAAACACACACTTACCGATATAGTTGATTGAACCGTTTTTCATAATTCCTTCTCAGTCACGAGATAATAAGTTTTTAAAGGAGTGGCGTTAGTGGACCGGTGACAATCCTCTTAAAGGCTGACGCAGATTTAAGGGGCTATGATCGAGCCGACTGTACTTCAATCGGTGCGGAATGATTTAAATAATTATATCAAGACAAACTCAGCGAATTGTTGCCTCCGAAGTTTGCATAGATTAAAATCTGAAATTATTCATGTGCTAGAAGTTTATGTAAAGATTACAGGAAAAATAAAACGATGACTCTAAATAGCATACTTTTTCAGAAATCATCAACAACAATTACATTAGTTCCAGTCTCGGTCAAGAGATGGCGGTGACCTAAAACTGCAATATTCTACACTGCAGCAGTGTTAAAATTCTATGACAAATATAGGCCTCGTCAACGTTTAAAAACATTTCACGGTTCACAACTAAAATGTTCTCCTTCCTACCTCGCAGGTTGCTTTGGATGAAGTACAGTTTTAGTTTTTTCTGGGCACATAACTATTTAGGTACCTATACAAATGAAGCTATAATTATTATGATGGTATGGAACTCTCAGTGCACGAGTCACTCGTTTTTGGCCGGTTTTTTTTTATGGCATCTCGCATGTCAACCAAGGAGGTTGTCGTCTGCTTAACTGGACTCTTGAGGGTGCCTCAATTAATTAAGGCCTCCAGACAGGGCAAAAAACTTATACTAAGCGACTACACGCTATAGGGTACGGACCTCGGTTTAGAGCGATTCTGGGGAGGACAGCAAGGGACGGGTTGGATCGGAATATAATACTACAGGTGGGCCGAACGGCGCTTTTTAGTTTTAAAACGCGATTAGGGAATGCAATCCTGTTCTCGCGAGTCTCGGCCATATTTACTAAGATTAATCTCGGCCGAACATTGAACGAGATCTCGCGAGATTGCACAGGAACAAATGGAATTTATGATGTGTTTTTCGAAGCAGAATATGTGTTTTTCGGGGGGTCTAAGGGAGAACTCTTACAGTTTGCAGACAATTGTTTGCGCTCTGTAGTGGCTACCAGTGTAGATGCTGAAAGAGCGTTTTCTGCAGCTGGTTATTTAGCCTGCGAAATTAGAAGCCGGTTGTCACATAGATCAAATTTCTCTACCAATTATGCCATTATTTGATCATCGATCTTTCCGATTGCATTTCCTGAATGCACTTCTTGTTCCATTTTCAGAATCTCAGCTGATAAAAAAATATGTCTATAGTTAGGACAAGGTATAGGTATGTTATCATTTAGATATAAATTGTGTTATGGGAAATTCTGAGGGATCAGCAGTAGATCGTATGCTTGGCAAATTTTTATTTTTATAAGACCCGTAGTATATACAAGAGTTTTGTTTTGTTATTTTTAGTTTCTTGTCATATAATTAATTTTGCCGACTAAAGTTACCTTCAGTTTGTAAATATCTAAGTTGTTATCTGTGGAAAATGTAGTAGGTAGTATATTTGTTAAGTTTATTGTTAAGTTATTTCTGTTTATTTTTAATATACTACTGTTAGTTTTCCCGTAAAAATAAATAAAAAATAATAAGGGCAGGAGAATGATTATCTGGCTAGGGTTAGGTGATTTCTACAGCTACAACTCTTTTTGACCATCCGCTTTCTAAGTAGAAGTGATGATATTCATAATTAGGTGTTTACTTTTTTTTTTTTCTCATAAGCTCTCTTTCTATTTCAATCCATCACCCCTGCATTCCCCAAGGGACATCAGTCACATACAGGGTTCGCCGATATATATCAGCGGATATATATCATGATATATATCACGATATATATCAATTGATTTTCTTGATATGTAGCGATTAATTTTTTCCTGTCTTCTGAACTAAAAATGTTGGAGATTAATGTTTACCCTGGCAACACGTAGCGAAAAACTAAAATTCAGAATAATTTACTTTTTTATGATTACAACTTATTAATAAAATTAGTTGATTTATCTCACAAACAAATAAAGATTATTATAATAAGAGGTGCTTATTTTTTTCAAGTTTCATTAAAAAAATCTGTCAAATAAAAACTTAATTCTTTTGTTACTTTTTTTAAATAAAAAATGTGGCAATTTGACACCTCTATTTTACAAATTCCTTTCACATTTTTAAGTGTTTAATCCCCTTACAGAATGAAATTCGCTTCTTTTTCTTGGCCTGGATATTATCCGATATTATATCTGATATATATAAAAAAATCGGATTTTTTATATTTATTGTAAAAATCGTATTTTTTCGAACCCTGGTCACATCACACAACAGACAAAAATCACCAGTTGCATACCTTTTTACCATGTCACTTTTATTTTAAAAAAAAAACAGATGTTTTTTATTAAATCGTCGAAAAATGTGCAGAATGAATTCGTCTGCGTGTTTATGTACCTTACACCCCATATATTTAAGAGACACCAAGCGTTACTCACCTCTACAACTTTGTTCCAAAAAGGATGCATAACATAGACACTCAGTGGGCTGGTGTCTATGGCCATATACTGCAAAAAAAGTTTATTAAAATAATTCTTTAACATGACTAATAAAGAACCCTTAACATAAAGTGAATAAGATGTCTACATTATTGGAGGATTTAATAATTTTATAATTACTTAGCAGTTGAAATGATATATTTTAGTTACTTATTAGCTAATAGATTGTAATATTAATAAAGTATCAAAAACTATCCATGCCAAGGTTGCCTGGAAGAGACAGCAGTATGCAACAAGGCCGTCCATTGTATATTTTATAGTGTATACGTTTTCCTTTTCTTTTATAAAAAAAAGTATATTTAACACGTTGACTGCCATGACGGACACCATGTGTCCGACAGCATACTTTCCCCCGGAGCCGCACCAATAAAAACAGTCGAAACGCTGTCCGTCGGCCGCCTAGAGGCTTCTGAAGTGATCGAGGGCATGCGGACACATGGTGTCCGACGCGGCTCCCTGGACCCGATATACTGGCGGTCACGACGGGTCCGCCACGGCCCACTGGGCTAAACATTGTTTTTAGTCTGGCAGTCAACGTAATAAACATAAAAGTATTTGAAAAAAAAAAAAAATATTGCCTTAGTGCATCGCCCTTAAAAGTTAAGTCGTGACTAGTGACTATTTAATTCAACATTTTTGATGTACGAACATCTCTTAACTTTAAACAGCATTTATAAATAAACCCCTAAGTTTGTAAGTTCGTTAGGATGTAGTAGGTATCCTAACAATAACAATTATAAAATGTGTCTATGGCTTTTTGTGTTAAACAAATTGCTAGATAATACAAAATCTCAGATAACCAATGAATCAGTATTGCCTTGAGGCAAAATTTGTAATTTAATTGATTAAAAAAATCTGTTTTTAAATAGGTACCTAGTGTGGAACATTATTGAACGCTTATAGTCCTGAATTATTATATTATGTGTCTGTAATTTTCCTACTGCATTTAAATCAATGTTATTGTGTAGTTATAACATTTTTTTTGACTGAATCGTAAATCTATCAAGTAGATTCTGTACAAATATGCACGCATATTTGCTGGAACGAGTTTCGTTCTATTTTTTAGACAGGCATTGCGCTTGAACGAAGTAGTTTCGTACACTACATAGCTTATTAATGAGTCATACGAAACGAATTAATTAATGAGACACAAATAACTACGACTTAAGTTATACGTTACAGCATAATGCGGCAATTATATTGACTACTTCCTGGTAATGGAATGCGTAAAAAAATCGATATTTGTTAAGGTTATATCGCGATGATAATGCACTAAAAACATAAACTGAGCCTTGTATTACAAGTCTGTAACGTATATTAATACTATTTATAGCGGAAAACAGTAATTTAATAAAGAGTAGAACCCATACCTTGTAATTATCGAACCCTTCAAGGTGTTCGCGGGCGAGATATTTGTAACTGAACATTTTCACTGTCTAAACTTACTCTACACTTATGAAATATTATATAAACACTAACTAATTATTATAGATCAAATATTTGCACTTCATGTAATACATTTTCGGTATATTTATAATTTAAAAGCTAAAAAAATAAACGCGTTTTACGACAGTCGCGGTACGGCTTGCTGAGGGCCTGAGGCTGACGTTTAATTTTTGACAGTGACAGGCCCAAGTAGGCGTGACCGGTGACACTTGCCAAAATTGCTATAATAATAAACTCTCAGATCAAACATCAAATACTACGCTGAAATAGAAACCTTTCCTTTTGCCTTTTAGCACTTTCCATTAAAACACCACTAGTAACTGGAATAATTAGCTTTTATTTGTGAAATATATAGTGCGATGGTTTTATTTCACGCTAGTGCCCCAGTGGGTAACATAAATTGATCCTTTGATCATTGCAGTATGAGAACTTTCGCCAAAGTATAACAACACGACCGGATTCCCAGAGATTGTGATATGTATCCTACATAAGTAGGATAAATATCACATTACACCGGTTAAGATAAAGAAATACCAGATGAAAAATTCAGAAATACTACCCGACCAGCTGCAGCGCCGGCCCTAGCCTTTGACCAGAGAGATTGTCTTTCGGCGCCCTTTGGTCGACGCTTTCATTTCACGTAAATTCTACTTCGGTTTTATGTTAAACTAGCTTCCACCCGCGACTTCGTCCACGTGAAATTTCTTGTTCCGTTCCCAATCCGTTCTCGAAATTACAAATACAAAATGTATGAGAAAGTGAAATTTGCAACTTTTATTTTTCTTGAATTTTTCGCATTTTTTAAATATTTATTCTGCTATTCTGGGCGGAGACAAATCCAACAAACCCAAGATCATAAAAATCGGTCCAGCCGTTCTTGAGTTATAAATGGTGTAAATAACCCGCTTTGATTTATATATTATGATAAATAATAATGCCCAAATGTTCATAAATCTACTTTTATTGCAAATATCAATACATAATGAATTTAAATTAAATTATGTAGCTCTAATTAGTTTATGTACTCCTGCGTCTTTCAAAAATCTGATCTGGCAGCACTGCTCCCGCACCTATCAAAAGGCGCCATCACAATTTTATTTTGCGCTGGAATTGTTTTTTGCATTTGGTTTTTTGACGTGCCTTGCCATCTGGCGCCTAGAGAGACCGCTCCTCTTGCTCTACCCCAGGGCCGGCGGCGCTGCCCGACTTGGGTGTTACATACATCTATGGGCCACCCCCTATCATTGCCACAACGACCGCTACTGAGTTTCACGTCTGAGACATTCTTAAAAAGTTTTGGTGAATAGGGGTACTTACACGGGGCGCGTTAGACATCCCATATTAGTTGCAAATTGATTGCGCAATAATGTTATTGTGCAAGAAACGATTTTCTTAAAACATTTGTGTGCATTATGACCGTGATATTGCAAGTTAGTTGTAAGTATTGTGACTGTAATACAGTTATTACACAGTATTATAAGGCCCCGTCAACCTGCGGTCTATTCCACAGCGCCTTAAAAAAAGTTGTGAGCAATGATTAAAAACGCCTTTAGCTGCGGGCTGTTGCTAAAAATTGTCTTTAGGCTTGGCTGAATTAAACGTCTTTTCTGCTGCCTATTTACAACTATTAAGGCCCAGATACATGCCAGTGACCTTGAGTAGTTACCTTGCGTCTTGTACTGAGCTCACGCAACGCGTCGTACGTACAGCCAGTAATAGGACTCGCCCATCCAGTAGCGCTGTCCCAAATAAGACGCATTATTAATTTAATGTAAATAAGCTTAAAGGTATTTTAATAAAACACGTATGTATATTAAAATATGGAGGTTTCAGGAAAATACGCTTAATAGATTTTGCGTGATTCTCAGTTATTTATCCGCGTTAGACATAACTTTGTAAATTAATTTCACTAAGTAATATAAATAGAATCTAAAATATTCATATATTAAGTTATTAAGAAAATGCTCTAATTTAACCATTTTTTTTTTCAAATCATTAATTCTATTCGGTTAGGCGTGATCTTCAATATAAAATCATTAAAAGTCGGGTATCGTCGCCCTAAGTAGGTACACTTGCTCTAAGGTAATAGGCCTTACTACTATGTCACAAAGGCGCTGTCAATGTCAAATTATTACCATTGATATAGGTGTGAACGATAAGGGAGATGACCAATAAAAACGTCGTAGAAAAGAAAATTAAACTTCTATTTTTACTTTTCAAATATTTAATTGATAAAGAATCTAAATTAAGAACAAACATAACCATTTTATTTGTAATTCGAACAAAAACAAAAAACCAAAAAACCCTTCAAACTACCCGTTTTGCCCCATGGGGGCGCCTAAAACGGGTACGGCGTTTGGGCAAAACGGGTATGGGGTAATAATCGAGGTCAATCCACATTACAGCGAAATTTTGTTAATTAAAATTTCATTCAGTCTTCATTAGTAAACTAGTATCATATGTGCCTTCTATGTAAGAGGGTTTGGTTTCCGCACTTAGTCCTTAAGATGGACCATTATGCGTGGCACATATGTGCCTTATTGGCTGTATATATTCAGTCAAGTACTTAAATTCCTAAAGCTTTCTTTTTCTAAATGCTTATTTCTTTATTTCGCTCTGGACATGGACTAGGCAGAGACATTAGTAAAAGGGTAGCATACGCATATATGGCAGGTATCTTGCCATTCCGATTCCGAAAGTCAAAGTTAAAACTTCTGAACATATCAGTCTAAGTTTACCTATCGTTCGGACGCAGGAATCCTATACTCCATATATTATAACATTAGACAAATAACTATGCTCACCTTTTCGTTATTTTGATCTAAACGTTTATTAAACTCCGTTATTTCACGATAAATACAAAGCACTGTAATCTATGTATTTACCATTTACATTAAAAAAATAACTCTAAAGTGCAGTAATTTCAACAATATTACACAATAACTGTCGTTATTTAGCCGTTATTTGTCTAATGCGTTATTTGTAAATGAAGTATAGTTAACTAGGACACAGGCCTCCTCTTTGTGAGTGTGGAAATCCAAAGGGGGTAGAACAGGGTCAAGGTTGGGAAATGTCAAATACTGTCTCTAATTACACAGGTTCTACCTATTGTAGCGACATAAAAATGAAAATTCACTTTTTAATGTTTTTTTTTTTAATTGCACATTATATATGAAAAGCTTAAATAAAAACCGGCCAAGTGCGTGTCGGACCACGCACAATGAAGGGTTCCGTAGTTGGTATGAATTTATCCCAAGAACAAACTATTATTATTACTCGGTAATTTGTAAAGCATACTTAGCTGTGATAGTTTTCCTTTAACTTCGTTATTTATTTATTTATTTATGTACACACAAAATAGTTGACAGGACAATATATTAACATAAAAGAGCACAAAGGTACTGCTTATTTCAAAAGCAATTTCTTCAAGCAGACCTGCGAGAGGAAAGACTACACTACTGCTGTGTTTTTTTTTTCACATATCCCATTACAACCATTTAGCTGGTATGGGGGGGGGGGACGACGACGACGACGACACTTGACTCTAACAAAAATTAGTACTTCAAAGTTTAATATTGCATAAACGGATCCATGAATAGAAAAATAGTTTTCACAAACCCGCAATATTTTTGAACTGCCTATTCAACGATACCCCACACCGTGGGATAGACGAGAAAAAAAACATACCCACTACGTTTAGGGGAGGTTTAGAGGTGAGGGGAGGAACAGGGTGTAAAGTTCACTTATATTCTATAGTAAAGGGAGGATCCTCCGACCAGACGGGTATTGTGTCTGGTGGGCAACTGCCCAACGGTTGATGTCGGGATGTTGTATATATGCTAGTCGCGCGGTAAACTCTGATAGCGCGATGCAGGATTTGTGACGTCAGGTCTTTGATGCGTAGTTCGCATGTGGCGTTGTTGAAAGCGCCACAGAGGTACCCTAAATAAATTTATTTTTCAAGATTTTATTTTACTACTTTGTCGGCGAGATTGCATGTCCGTCTGTCTGTTTGATTCAAAATCAAAATCAAAATATTTTATTTCACATAAACCTACATGGGCACTTATGAAACGTCAGAAGCTAGGTGCACGGTTCGAGTTAGTCGATTGTCTGTCTATCCGCGGTTTAGCATTTAAATATGAGTGTCTAACATTCTGGTGTTGCGCAAAAATTGATATCTATTCTATATCTATCTATATCTTCTTCTATATCTATTCTTTCTATTCTTTCTTCTATATTATACATAATAAATCTGTAGAAGAGGCGTTTCTATACATTGAAAATATTTCCAAAATAAAAATTGGGGTATTAAAGAATAACCAACGGATGCCATTTCATAAATTTTTGGAATTTTTGTCTGTTTGTCTGTTTATTATTGTTTGAACAGGTTCAACGTAAAAAGTACCAAACCGGTTAACTTTTATACTTAAATATTGTGTATAACTCGGGGTAGTGATTAGTTTTTGTTTCATCGTAATCGCTTCACTCAAAAATCGCTCAAAAATGTTAAATGCAAATTCTTATCACGTCGCACTTAAGATTTTACATACAATTTAATTTAAGGCGCAACTAATCATTTTTTTTTCTCTAATTCACTTTGATTTTGCATTAATAAATCAAGGCAAAATGTGTATAAGAAAATATGGTGAATGATGTCACCACATAAGTCCCCGTGTCGATGGCTGACTATCGGCTTGATAAGATTAAAATTATAATAGAACAGAGAAGATAGCAACGCATATTGCAGCACAAATGGTCAAATACATCGAGTTGATAGGTTGTGTACGTGAAACGGGTGAAAACTATCGAAGCTGTTATTGTACGTGATTGTGAAAAAAAAAAAAAAAAAAAAAAACACTTTAAGGGACCCAAAAAGACTAGCAGTGTACCGAATATCGATTAACTAACCGAAAAAATGGAGAAAGACAACAATGAGTACTACCAAACTTACTCAGGATTCGAATTTTTGTTAAAAAAAAGCCGAGGTAAAAAGAAAAAACGGGGTAGAAAAGCAAAAACCCAAAACAGCACTGGAGATACCAAAAGCGACGCGGGGACTTTAGAATCAGTAGATGATGGCAACTTAACGGATGATAATAGTGCAGCTAACGATACAGAAGAAGGTTCTAGTACAAACGCTGTTATTTTACGAAGTAATGAATATGATGAAGTTTTTGACAACGAAAATCGAGTGTCTTTAGACGGTATGATGTCAGCAGCACCGGAATACGAAGAAGGTGATAAACAACAAATCGTAGAAAACGAAGAGCTACTAGAGAGTTCTATGGACAAATTAAATATTGAAGACGAAGCATTAGATATAATTGATAATATTGATTCAAAGAGACAATATTCTTTGATCAACACCAGAGCTTTACCCAAGGAGGCGACGACATATGAACTAGAGTCCTTTGACAAACATGCACTGGTTATTTTTAATCAGAAAGAAATTGATGGTCACCAACCCAGGCTTGGCACAGAAAAAGACGTAGACTCTTTGACCAGAACCTTCAAGAATTTCGGTTTTGAAGTTACATCACACAACAATTTGACGAAAGATGCCCTTTTTGATGAGCTTAAAAAGTGTAAGTTATTTAAGCAATTATATTACCAAATACGATCATATGGTCAAGTTGTATAGTTATAAAGGGTCATTGGAAAAACACTAACAAACTCTTGGGACTATATATTACTAATATCATACACAACTAATTTTGTTCTATGACTTTTAATAATTTATCAGATTTCATTATAATATATCAGTTTTTCATACATAAATATAAATATAAATTCAACGCTCTAAATGTTACGAAGTCTAAGCGTAGCAAAACAAACTGCCCTGTGTAAGAGTGACAGTGCACGGGAGGCGTAGGTAGGTACAACAAAATACAGAATCGAAACGTTTTAGATAGAACAACGAAATCTTGAAGGTTTGTTTTAGGTAAATGTATTATGTTTTGTAAAAATTCATGGAACAAAAGTTGTTGTTTCTACAAGGTTGTTATTATTTTGCCAATAAATCTGTATAGTAAAGGACCTAGGAAACTGCAAACGATATGAAACTGCTGCAATTAGGCCCTAGCTAGAGTGGTGTTCTGAAAACGCTACTCTGTGAAATAAAAGTAAGCTATTCGTGAACGAGGTGTTCAAATTAGTCCTTTGTTAGAAACTTTATCTTAATAATACTTTTCAATTCCGTGTGCGCCGGACGTAAAGAATAGCACCATCCCATTTTCTCCCGTTGGTGTCGTAAAAGGCGACTAAGGGACTTACTAGAGACTGGGCAGCAGCGTTCTCTATGCATTTTTAACACCATACTGCGATCGCCAACCCGCCTGCCAAGCGTGGCGATTATGGCAAACCCCTCCAATTGGGGGAGGCCTGTGTCCAGCAGTGGACTTCTTTCGGCTGAAGTGATGATGATGATGACTTTTCAATTCTGTTATTACATCATCATCATCATCATCATTTCAGTCGAAAGACATCCACTACTGGACATAGGCCTCCCCCAAGTACCGCCACCTCGACCGGTTCTGTGCTTCCCGCATCCAGCGGATTCCTGCGGCTTTCATAAGGTCATCGGTCCACCTTGTGGGAGGCCTTCCAACGCTACGTCTTCCGGTACGCGGTCGCCACTCCAGAACCTTTCGGCTCCAACGGCCTTCTGTTCTGCGCGCAATGTGCCCTGCCCATTGCCACTTAAGTTTGGCAATTCTTCGAGCTATGTCGGTTACCTCGGTTCTCCTGCGGATCTCTTCATTTCTGATTCGATGGCAAATAATTAATAGACAGTAAAGTAAGTGCTCATGTCATTTCAGTCAGCGAACGGGACTTCACGGACTACGGATGTGTGGCTGTTGCTATCCTAACACATGGCTCAAATAACGGCATGCTCCGGGCCAAAGACCAGCTTTACAGCGAGATTGCGGTCATCAACCAATTCAAGGACTACTCCAAGCCTACTCTTGTGACCAAACCTAAGATTTTTATTATTCAGGTGAGTTTTTGGATTACTATAAATTGGGGTTGACATGTTCTAGAGTGGGGACAGGGAATCGGCAAACGTGAGGTAGATGATCTAGTTCGTCGCGCCACCAATCATGCAGCGATCTACCGTAGATCGCTGCATGATTGGTGGCGCGACGACCTTCGGAGGGTGTCTGTTTTGCACGAGAGTAGCCGAGGGTCGAACAAAATGGCGTGATATTGAAGGCCCAGCAGCCGGTCGATTCTGTTAACGTCTCACCGCGAAAACTAAGGTGAGGTGAGTGGTCATTCTTTCTGATGCTAGGGATTGGCAGTTCACTTCATCTACATTTTCACGGTGAGATTTTACAGTATCGACCGGCAGTAGTGCTATTCTGTTAACATCTAACCGTGAATACTCAGGTGAAATGAGCTTGAAGTGAGCCGTCATTCCACCTGAAGTGAGTTTGCTATGTAAGCGATACAACTAGCGACCTATTATATTATTTATATATATATTTATTATTATATAACTTTAACTATTGATCTTATTTCTAAATGTCAAATACCTATTTTTTCTTCTTTTAGCCAAATAAGTTCATTGCTTTTAGCCGTCTTTTTGTTTTTGCCCCTGTCTTGTTCTGTCATCGTCGTTGAAAACCTAATGTATTAAACTCAAGAAAAAATACTAACTGTTGACTAGGCAGCATGGTCTCAGACCTTAGCCTGTTCTGTCAGGAACTAATAAAAAATAAATAAAACGAATGTATTAAATTTTTCTATTATTTTGCTATTAAAGTTTATTTTTTCGTATTCGCTATTATTTTCTTTCAATTCGAGCCTAAGACCATTAATTACAGTCTAATACAAGATATTGACACTATTCACAGCTCACTTCACCTTCGTTTTCACGGTGAGATTTTTTCAGAATAGGTCGGCTGGTCCTGCAGTGAATTGGTATGGTCTTATATTGTACTTTCATTATGAGAAATGTCAGATTTCAAGAGGATGATTTACTACCTCTACATAAGCTACTGCATGGTAGTAGCCCAGAATTGTCCTCTTGTGTAGGAGTTTCCTCCTACTCGACTCTAGACTCTCCTCCTACCTACTAAGAAAAACGTAACACAATTAATTGTTTAATTCAACGGTAGACGTTTTTTTACGGCGATAAAACTGACCAGCTATTAAACACCAAATTCAAGACCAAACAATGAATGATTTATAAAACAAAATAGTTTAGTGATTCCCCTTCATATCTGTGACGGTTACTGGGGACTAAGGAAGCATAATGTTGAGGATGACGGCAAGTAATGGGTGCTATCATTTTCGTGCTCACCAGTTGGCGCCACTGGCGAGTAAGGTCCTGTCAGTAATTTTATTTAGGTAATATGTTTTGAATATGTTTAAGCACCATTACTTCGTATACCGCCACCTCGACCGGTTTTGTGCTTCCCGCATCCAGCGGATTCCTGCGGCTTTCATAAGGTCATCGGTCCACCTTGTGGGAGGCCTTTCAACGCTACGTCTTCCGGTACGCGGTCGCCACTCCAGAACCTTCCGGCCCCAACGGCCATCTGTTCTGCGCGCAATGTGCCCTGCCCATTGCCACTTAAGTTTGGCAATTCTCCGAGCTATGTAGGATCTCTTCTTTCCTTAATTATTATTATATGATCCGTTAAAACTTTTCAGAACCATGCATAAAGTGTCAACCACTTGAGATTCCTTCCGGCCTTGTGACTGTTGTTAATCCTCTTCAATAATGGCCTCGATCGCAAAACATCTGACATTGATAAGAATACTTGAACGATTCGTCATTATATTTAGTTTTTATCAGAGTTTGAAAAACAAAGACCACACGTAAAACTTTCATCGAATGAATCATTGGTGTTGGTTTATTTTGGATTTGGATTTACCTAAATGGTAGCGGAACTCGGTACTTTATGAATGATATTACTTTGATAAAAGATAAAACGATAAAGCGCAATTTTGTGTAAGGGCACACCCAAATACTGAAATATTTTATTCCTAATTTCAATGTTCCAGTTTTCAAAAGTCCGAATTTCATAATATCTAAGAATTACAATGTCAATCGTTTCACTTCGTAAAACGTTTCACGACAAATCGTTCCGTGTATGGGGCCCTATAAGATACTACGTGGCCACGAGCTACACGTACACGCTCAAGCGACACGCGTCTTGCGTGAGCGATTGCGTAGACAACAAATTAAAGATGTTTAAAGCGTACCGTAATGACAAGTCACCGCGATGCGACGCGTCTCGCTCAGTTTCTTACACAAAGATAACAATAATCTGATAATTGTAGTTTGGATAAATAAATGATGAATGATTTTATTTCTGTACCAAAGGCAATCATAATTTGGGTATAATTTGGGTAGGCCGCATGAAAGAAGAAGCTTTCACATTCACAATAATTAAAATAATATAATAATTTACACAGTAAATATTAATGTTATTGTATTATATAAAATTCATCAAAGTGAATGTGTATATAAAAATCCGGACATAATCTTATTCAGATTATTTTGAGGACCATGTAGATTGCTGTCTGAAGTGGTCTTTTGAGGAAAGAACCAAACAGATTTGAGTGGACCTGTCCAGTCATCAGTGCATACTATTTGTTTGTGATGATCGGGCAGCTCAACTCAGAACTTAGGAGCTCAACGATACGAAAACGTTGTTAAAGTAAGGAAGCATGCTGCTACCTACAGTTACTCCAGATAACTACAAAGACTCGTTTTCCCCTTACACGAGGAACATAATAAAATCATCATCATTCAGCTGAAAGACGTCCAATGCTGGACATAGGCCTCCCTCAAGCACCGCCACTTCGACTGGTTCTATGCTTCCCGCATCTAGCGGATTCCTGCGGCCGTCACAAGGTCATCAGTCCACCTTGTAGGAGGCCTTCCAACGCAACGTCTTCCGGGACGCGGTCGCCACTCCAGAACCTTTCGGCCCCCTCGACCATCTGTTCTGCGAGTAATGTGCCCTGCCCACTGCCACTTAAGTTTGGCAATTCTTCGGGCTATGTCGGTTACCTTGGTTCTCCTGCGCATCTCTTCATTTCTGATTCGATCACGTAGGGAAACTCCAAGAATAGCCCATTCTATTGCCCTTTGGGTGACTTTTAGCCTTCTAATAAGGCCCACTGTGTCATTTGTCATAATAAAATTATCTTATTATAATCCTTAAAAACTCTTTAATGTTTCCATTTTTAGGCCTGCCGGGGTACTAAAATCATGACAGGCGTTCCAGTGTTCCACTCAGGCAAGATTCGCAAGGATCTGGATGAAGACGATGTAGAGCCATACATCCTGCCCGTGGAATCTGACTTGCTGATTCTTCATAGTTCTTACCCAGGCCGCGCTTCGCACAGGTAGATACCTAATTTTTTATCCTAACTAGTCTACGGTTAACATTTTATATCGATATATTATTTGGGTGTGTAACGTTTGATATAATAACAAAAGTTCTAATGATCATAGGACCTAATTTCATTTAATATAATTTTTAATTAATATAACGATCAAATGATATAATGAATTATTGATATGATTTCATTTTACCTAATTTCATATGGTATAATGAACAGTTTATATATTGCACATTTGAAATAATATTCAAAATCTATAAGTAACGTTTAATATAATTTGGAAATGTCTACTTTTATTTTTGCAAAAACTGATTACATTTAATAGTAGTAGTTAATAGAAGGAAGGAGAGTTTTTTAGTTTTGAGGCTAAGTAATAACAGCCGCACGGGTCGATCCGTCAGGTTAAGCTACGCTTGCCGGGGTTGGTCCGTGGATGCGTGACCATCTTTACATACCGAGACTCCTCCGTGGCTCGGAAAGCACGTTAAGCCGTTGGTCCCGGCTGTCATTCGTGGATCTTTGACAGTCGTTACGGGTCGTCAGAAGCCCAAAAGTCTGACAGCCAGTCTTACCAAGGGGTATCGTGTTACCCAGTTACTGGGTTGTGGAGGTCAGATAGGCAGTCGCTCCATGTAAAATACTGGTATTCAGCTGCATCCGGTTAGACTGGAAGCCGACCCCAACATAGTTGGGAAAAGGCTAGGCAGATTGATTGAATACAAAATATTGATATCAAACCGCCTTGTTGTTTATTTTATCGTGTGGGTCATTGTTGTTATAATAATATATAATTTATAAATGTACTCTGTGATATAAATATCCATTGTCAGAATAAATGTGCCTCTAGCCACTCCTCAAAGAGGCGCTAGGCAGATTGATTGATTTAGTAGTACTTACTAGGTTGAATCTGTTCCGAAACCGAATCGGGGCACCCCGACTTTACGTAGTCTTTTGGCTACTACCCTAGAGTGTGTATAAAAACCGGAGGCGCTAGGGGAGAGCAACCCTCGCCCGCTGTAACGAAGCATAGGCACCCGTGCGAGCCGTAGCGGTTGAGGCTGGTCGCCGGAGGCTGGTCGTTACAGAATTGACCGGCTGCAGTGCTGTTCTGTAAAAATATTACCGTGAAAACTTAGGTGATGTGATCTTGAAGTGAGCTGTCTGATAGTGTTATTCCTAACAGAATTTCTAGAGAATTTAGGTGCTCTTGTGTGTACAAGAGTAAGGGCTACACAGATGTTTGTGTCTTGAAGTGAATAAATAAATAATAATAATTATTATTATTATTTTATATACGTTTATATATCTCGGGACCCTGTGGTCCCGGACCTTTGGAAGGCGTACGAGGGGCCGAAACCAACTCGCAGAGGCCCCTTAGACAATTTTAAATGGAATGAGGCACCAACCGACGATTATCCCTGTACGCACTATGCAAGTGCACCCAAGGACAACCCCCGGTTGGTGTAGGACTATTGTAGGATATGGAAACAAAGATATTGTACTATGGGTTTGGGTGGTTAAAATGGGCGGTTACCTAAAACTATGGAAGGACTATGGCTCCTGCCTGATCAATGTCTTATTGTATACGGATATAATGGCAGGGGGTGACTTGCACACTCATTAATGGGCCCCCGGAAACGGTCGCCTGGAATACTTCCTTCCTCCGAGAACGTTTGCTCTTGCGAATCCCCACTCAAGCCGGCCAATAAAGGCAAGAATGAGGTGGGAGCTCAGTTCCTCGTCAGTGTTCACTCCAGCCGGCCAATAAAGGCAAGCTAGAGATGAGGTACATGATTTCTCCCGGGAGATAGGGTCCGTGGGGTCGCAACTGCCCAACAGCTCGCCACATGCTGCCCTGCGGGTTTCTGTATCTCTCTTGGTCTGGCTCCTCACCCTAGACATGTTACGGTAAAGTAAACTCTGCCGGCACAGACCTAGAGTTCGGAGCGCGCAAGCCCCACCACGACGTCAACGTAGAGATACGGCGGTGGGGTTATTATTATTATTAATTCACGCTCACTTCACCTAAGGTTTATTTACTTATGGCCGGCTGGGGTGTTTGGACTCAGTGGGACAGTCTTATTCTTTCTAAAGCTCGATGTGTCAATATTTACGCTGCCGCGCTGCCGGTATGTGTAACTTACCAAATATCAAGAGAAAATTTTTATACACGAATCATTTTACCTATTATAAAACATGATAATTATACTTATTACTAGCTGACCCGACAGACTTCGTTCTGTCAAAAGCTGTAGTATAAACTCCACTACTACTCTACCCTACCCTACCCTATCTACCTACCTACCCTGCCCTACCCTACCCTACCCTACCTACCTACCTATCCTACCCTACTCTACCCTAACTACCTACCTATCCTACCTTACCCTCCCTACCTAAAACTAAAAAAAAAATTGATAGTAGCCGATTCTCAGACCTACTGAATATGCATATAAAATTTCATAAAAATCGGTCAAGCCGTTTCGGAGGAGTATGGTAACTAACATTGTGACACGAGAATTTTAATAAAGATATTCCGTCCACTGATAGAATGCTTTTTTGACACAACCATGTTTTTTTTTGTTGATAAAGTATTCTTATTTGTCAAGACATGGGAAGAGTGGACAATTAAAACTTTCATTGGACTCTACAAAGTGATTTGCCTGCCCTTGTCACAAGTTAATTGGGGTAGACACTTTCCTCCTCCATTCTCCCCACTTAGCTGTCACTTTGGTCTCTACAAACCAATCTATACATACAAATAATAACAGGTTTTTACTAAATTAATAGTTTTATTTTAAAGAAAGCCACGCGGGCGAAGCCTTTCCTTCAACAATTAAATTATTTTGAACTCAAACCAACAGTGCAGTTCAGCATTCTCAATCAATTCGTGAATTCTTCCAGAAACGAACTGTACGGCTCTTGGTTCATCCAGACACTTTGCAAGAAAATCGACACCCTATCCTTGACTCAAGACCTTGAGTCTATCATCACAGAGGTGAAAAGAGATGTGGCAATAGATAAGCAACATCAGGAGTACAACAAGAGAACCTTCGAGATGAACGTCAACAAACAAATGCCGGTCACGACGTCAACTTTGATTAGGAAACTGTACTTGAAGAAGTTTGGGGAGCGAGCCTTGGAAGAGACCTATATGGACAAGGCGAGGCGGCGCAGTGAGTCGAGGCATGAAGTCTTGGACGCGGCCAATATTTCGCCTATGACGCCGCTGCTCGTCCAGTTTGGACCGTGCTCCTGCTTCTTGGAACATTTCACTTATATGAGGAATTGTTTGAGGTGAGTTCTCGTTACCTTTCTAGATTGTTTTATAATTATATTATATAAATATATCGGAGAAATGGAAGGTTTCTCTCGTTATAATCAGCCATATTTTAACTACTGTGGGCGTACTGTGGGCAGTGTTGGTTATTGCGCAATAGACAAACTGAATTAAACTCAAAAGTCATTTACTCAACCTGAGATTCAGCACTTTAAAATTTACAATAGACAATCCCCCAAAACGCCCTCCCTTCACCACTTCCTAGTGCTTTAGCTGGGAAGAATTAGCAGAACAAACTCCCCAGCAGCACATCTGTCTGTTCAGTTAGAAGAACTTGATTCTATACAGTAATGGGTATGCAAAGGTTTCTAACACGAACTGAACACGCAACAGTTTCTAGACGTCTTCACTCCTTGACCGCCACCGATGAACTTCACTTGTCGAATGTGCGGTGATCACTTGCCGCCAGTCGAGCGTTATGTTGTAGACTCTGTCATGTGGCGCCAGGCAGCGCTGGCGTCCCGATTAGTCAAGAACCGATGGCGCGAACTCCACCGACTTCATCGAACGCCACTAGATGGCGCTGGCGTACCGGGTGCAATCGTCTCCGACATATAATTATATGTTATATTATTATTATTATTATATTATATTATAACCTATGCACCTATTACTGTGTAAGTAATACCTATCTGTACGCATTGCGAAGCAGCACATAGTGATACAGTAGGTTTTATTGGGGGTCGATCGATCTGATTAAGCTACTCTTGCCGCGGTTAGTCTTTGGATGGGTGACCATCTTTACATACCAAGACCCCTACGTGCCACGTTAAGCCGTTGGTCTCGACTGGTCATTCGTGGATCTTTGACAGTCGTTACGGGTCGACAGAAGCCCAAAAGTCTGACAACCAGTCTTACTAAGGGGTATCGTATTACCTAGTAACTGGGTTGTGGAGGTCAGATAGGCCGCTCCATGTAAATACTGGTTGTAGTGGTATGTAACCCACACATGCACGCTGGCTTGCGAGCTCAAGTGCAAACGACGTCACACGCCTCATATACAACATTAGTTTTAGTTTATGCGAAACCCGAAACACGTGTCTAGTATTTTTATGTAAAGAATTTATGTACAAAATTTCAAAACTGTATCATGAAAAATAACAAAGTTATAAGCTTGTTATGTTACCTGGTTGTCCGTACAAAAAACATGCTCACCACGCGGCGCACACGCGCCGCCCGCGCCTTGCGTTCATTAATAATAATATTAATTTGGCAGTAGGTATCTAATCGTACGACGATTTTATTGTAATTAACTGGTGATAACATTTTCCATCACACTTGCAAGCTTTGGACTTTGTCGTAATGGTCAAGTGCGGATAGGTACTTAGTGTCGCTCGGTGTCCAACTTGTAACCTTTTTTAAATATTTTTGGGAAAAAATATAACATGGTGTAAAAACTATTGGAATCGATTCAGTTACTTATTCTGAACAAACTATATTCAGGTTTTGCATATACTAAAAATAATGTTGTAGTTCTCGCAGGCGACTCAAGATACACAGTCGTGTCACTAACCGTCGCTCTCACTCACCTCACGTCAATCGTGTTAATTCCTAATCACCATAATATTAGTTACTTATTCTCATAAACCGTGTACTGCTGATTATAGTTATTTTTACATTAAATTCACTGTGTACTACTGAAAGAACATTTAATTTCACCTACTATAGAACCCAAATCACGTCACAACAAAAGTTCTATACTGGTATTTAGCTGCATCCGGTTAGGTTATACATATATTTCTCCAAACGAATTTAAACTTTAAAATGTTGGTGATTAAGTTCAAAATCGAACGAGAAAATGTCACGGTTTGTGGTAACTTGATGTGCTAGCCACCGTACCTACCATAATAGAATTTGAATTCGTACTGATTGCCCAAGCTGTCCGAATGTTGCACATGAGGTCCTGGGTACGATTTCTAGGATGGGCAATCTAATATTGGGTTATTCCATCAGGAATATCACAGCAGTCCCGAAGCCTTGATTTGTGTCCGTTTGATGACATTAGGGGCTCGTCCCTTATTACATGAGAATCCTCCCATACCTATATTATTACTGTTATTTGATATATTGTAAAGCCAATTATTTTTTTAATACTAACCGTGGAGTTTCTTGCCGGCTCTTCTCCTTCTTCTCCTTATGAAACGACTAATTGAAACCGTGCACCTAAGCTTCTGACGTTTCATAAGTGCCCATATAGGTTTATGTGAAATAAAAATTTTGATTTTGATTTTTTGACACCGCAACGGCACCGCTAAAAACCAGCAATTGACTTGTCATTCAAATTAGAGCATTAAATTGTGTTTCGTATAGTATATTATTTTCATAATGTCAATATGAAAAATCCAACGGCGCACAGTGGAACGAATGTATGGGAGCGGTTGGACGTAGACATGTCCGAAAAAAAAGAGTAAAATTATGCCAAACTAATGATGCCATCTTATTCGATTACTTAATGCCTTCATAACTTGTGGTGATGAATTTCTTCATAACTCCCATATTTCGGGAGTAATTTGAGAAAATGTGAAATTTTACTATGAAAATGAGTGTATCGAGCTCTCTCCCTCCTGATTCCGGGCTTGTTTCAAGTAGCGGTCTCTAATATCATAATGCTAATACTAAGAGCTATATTTAATACTAAGACACATAGTGCGCCAAATGTGCACTTTCTGGGATAAAGAGTGATGTTTATTTTATAACACAATTTTTTTATTTTTTGTTTATTTTGTTGATTAAAACCGTTTTTCTAAAGGTTTACCTTATTACAATAACATTTCTGAGCAGCCAATTAGAGAAGATATAAGCTAATTAGGATATATAATTAGGGACTTAAGGTTTACATATAAAACTGATGCACTAATGATTACTGATAAGAACATTGCTATTATTTAATTACTAAATGGCTCTTAATACACTAATTTAGCATGCATCATTTACTAATTATCACAATAACTAATTACCTTGCAATATTTAACAAAGGATACCTGGGATACCTGGATTTTATATAAATAGGTCACTATTAGTAACTTTAAAATCAGTGTTGATTTACACCTCGTTGTATCCAAGCTAATCTCGCAATGTATTTTCCAAATTTTAATACAAATCTTGATATTCACGTTGCTTTATGCGCACGCGCACATAAAGATTTACGCGACTTTAACTATTTGTTCAGTGTTTTAAAAGATAACAGTTGTGTTCAGTTATGTGAAAGTGCTGAAACAAGTTTAAAAGACTGGTGTCGTCGATTTTGCTACCGCATTTATGCAAAATGGACACAGTCTGGAAGAAGCACAGATAAGTTTCGGAAGAAACATGAGATTTGGCTACAGGCTGCAATTCAATGGCCGGAATTACAGAATGAAAATATGGAACCTTCTACAGAAAATATAAGTGACGTCATCGAGCCCATAATTTCTCCTGCTAAATCTGATGCTTCAACTTGTACACATCCTAGTCCTCGTAAATCTTTTGAGGACCTTAGTAACCGGCAAAAAAGAAGACGCACTGAAGATAGTCTTTCATGCAGCAGTAGCAGCGCTGAAATTATGTTTTCGGCCGAAAGGGCGCTTCAAAAGGCAGGACAAAGCGATACAGCTTATGTTATGAAATACTTGACGGAGAATCCAGAAGAGGCCTCAAAAATCAAAGCCTTCATTGAAGGTAAATCAATTCAGGTACGGGAAATATCCCCTTTGAAGGCATTGGCTCTTTATGTATCGATGAACTTATCGAAATGGCGCTATAACACTCTTCGGGATTTCAACACTCAAGAAGGAGCTCTTCAATACCCGAGTTACTACATGTTGGTTAAAGAAAAAATTAAGTGCTATCCGGCCAAAGAAGATCTCACAGTTACAGAGAGCTCTGCAAAAATCAAATTACAAGCCTTGATGGATTTAACCTCAAGAAGACTTATTAGGTCGTTAGAAACCCCTGTTGATCCCAATCAACAGCTCGTATTGACCAGCAAATGGGGTTTTGACGGATCATCTAGCCAAAGCATTTATCATCAAAGGACGAGTGAAGATGAGCAAATCGATCTTGCTAGTAATTTTATGATTAGTCTTGTACCACTGCGGCTCGTCTCAAAAGGTGTAACAATTTGGGAAAACGAGCGACCATCTTCCACTTCATTTTGCCGGCCAATATTGTTTAAGTTTATAAAGGAAACCAAAGAAAATGTGCAGAGAGAGATGGCTGAAATCGAAGCAGAGATTGAAGCCTTAACTCCATCCACCATCACTGATGGAATTAGTGTCAAACACCAACTGCTGTTGACAATGATTGATGGTAAAATTCATTCCATTATATCCAATACAGCAGCTTCAGTGTGTGACATATGCAAGGCTTGTCCTAAAGAAATGAATAATTTAGAGTTAATCAAAGATAAACACGCAAACGAGGACATGTATAAA
Organism: Dryobota labecula; assembly: GCA_947523025.1. Taxonomy (NCBI): domain Eukaryota; kingdom Metazoa; phylum Arthropoda; class Insecta; order Lepidoptera; family Noctuidae; genus Dryobota; species Dryobota labecula. Next base: position 16,784,676 of record OX383306.1, read on the forward strand.
TATAGCTTAAGCACCCTTCACGCTTGGATTCGCTCAATGGAATGCTTATTACACATTTCCTACAAATTAGACATAAAATCATGGCAAGTAAGGGGTGATATAGCAAAAAGGCAAGTTGATGACAGGAAGAAAAGAGTTCAAGAGGCTGTAAGAAGAGAAACGGGCTTACTTCTCGATGTTGTGAAACAAGGCAGTGGATCCACCAACAATGGCAACTCGGCAAGGAGATTTTTTGAAAACTACACTAAATCTGCTGAACTGACCGGAATAGATGCTATGCTTTTAAGAAAAATCTGTGTGATCTTGCAGTGTATTTCATCAGGAGAGAAGATCAACGTAACTAAATTCCGAGAGTTCTGCTTTGATACTGCTAAGCTTTACGTGGAGTTATACCCATGGTATTATATGCCTTCTTCACTTCATAAAATTTTAATGCATGGGCCAGACATAGTTCAGAACATGTCAATTGTGCCCATTGGTTTTCTATCCGAAGAGGCATCTGAGGCTAGAAATAAAGATTTTAGAAAATATAGAGAGGGGCATTCTCGAAAGCATAGCAGTATCTCATGCAATGAAGATATTATGCACAATCTTTTACTGTCTTCTGATCCACTTGTTACAAGTATCCGTCCAAAAGGAAATAAGTTTGTAAAAAAATCTTCTTTTAAGGAATTTTATGAGCTTACGGATTCTGAGAAAAGTGATATCGAATTTGTTAACATAAATGATTTAGCGGACATCGATTCTGAATTTGAATTAATTGATGATGATGATGATGACGAAGATAATTAAATGATGTTATTGTTTTAAAATGTGTAACTTAGTAAATTAGAGCTTACATCTTAATTATTTATTGTACTTTTAATGAAACTAGGTAATTTATTATCAACTTACTTAAAAGTCATACTCTCATCAGTTCTTGTGAATATTTTTGTTAATATATATTTCTGTATATATATAATATATTTATAGACCTCTTAATAAGTCTGTCTGCGGTTTAAAGTAAATACAAATGGGGAAAAAACTTTTTTTTTTTAAATTTTCATTTCCTTTTATCCCAGAAAGTGCACATTTGGCGCACTATGTGTCTTAGTATTAAATATAGCTCTTAGTAATAGCATTACGATATTAGAGACCGCTACTTGAAACAAGCCCGGAATCAGGAGGGAGAGAGCTCGATACACTCATTTTCATAGTAAAATTTCACATTTTCTCAAATTACTCCCGAAATATGGGAGTTATGAAGAAATTCATCACCACAATTTATGAAGGCATTAAGTAATCGAATAAGATGGCATCATTAGTTTGTCATAATTTTACTCTTATTTTTCGGACATGTCTACGTCCAACCGCTCCCATACATTCGTTCCACTGTGCGGCGGGCAGTCAGCGCGCTTGCCACTACCATACATATAACTCGACTCGTAGAGTTGCAGCCCGCGCGCTGCAAACCAACAGGGTGCTTACTGCGCGCCGACTCCGAGTCGCAAACAAGTCCGAGTCGCAATGTAAACCGAGACATTATGACTGGCCAGCGCGCGGACTGCGAACTTGCACCTCGCGGCCGGCGCGCGGACTGCGAGCTTGCACCTCACGGACGACGCGTAGTTAGCGCGCTGGCAGCTAGCCGTAGCCTAAATTCGAGGCGACGCACAGTGGGCCCATACTGAATATTTGTGAACTTAGGCAACAAAGTTCCAATATCGATGCGATTTTTTTTTATATGACGTGTTATGACAACTTTTATTCTTATAAAATTTCTTCTAAACTTGATAGTTTGTCTTGAAAAAAAAATTATTAGTTTTTTTTGTATGGAGCGAATCACGTTAAATTTTTATTTTCTTCAATTATACAGTTTGTTAAATGAATTATTATGTTTTGAATCGGAATCTACCGAAGCTATTCGGTAGGTACTAAATTTAATGTAGTAAACCGTTTGAAATTAAACCTTAGATAAGATAGCTAACAAGGAAATTAATTAAACAACATGTCAATCTACATTGAAATACGGTACTAAGTTTGAAAACAAATTGTTTCAGGTATGAACCAAAAATTTTGCCGGCAATGCCTAGATGCGGTCATAACTCAGAAAGTTACAAATGTGCAACTTTAAAAATGGCAGATTTAATGTCATTTTTTAAAGCTTTCTACGATTTAAAGACTAAACCGGAGCAGGACGCCTTTTTATTAAAATATTGTCAGGTAAATGATATCACTGGTTAACAATGGTTTTGCCCATGAATGATGAAATACAAAAATAGGCAGTACTTGGTAAATACTAATCATCTATTATAATATTACAAGTGTCTTAGCTCGAGTTATCGAGCTATGCAAGTTTAAACTTGTATTGCGTTCGCCGCACTCTTGCAAGTTTCGACTTGTTCGTTATTATAACACGGCTTTACTTTGCTAGATTTAATACATTATAAAGAACGTTAAGATTGCGCTGGCGTTCGCTATCAAACACCGTGAAAATACAATTAGTATATGATGTAGTAATAGCACTGTAACATACTGCAACGTCTTAAGTGTATCAAACAAATTTTGTTTTTAGTTTTTATTGTGAAGTTTGAACTAAAACTTTGTGAATTTATAAATTTGATATGCCTCGTTCCTGTGAAAGCAATCCTAACAATTTTTGTTACGTGTGTGGTAAATTCACTACAAAAATTCGAGCGAAAACTTCAGTCCCAGAATCTGTCGTGCTTACGAACTTTATTTCGGAATACCAGTAAAAAATCAAGACAAGCCCTGAGTTCCGCATGTAATATGCTCAAGTTGTGGTAAATACTTGCGAGATTGGCTATCCGGCCGCCGATCATGTTTGCCTTTCGCAACACCGATGCTGTGGAAAGAACAAAAGGATCACATTGAAGATTGTTATTTTTGCATAAATAAGACAGAAGGGCTTAATACGCGCAAAAAGAGAAAACATAGTTATATTGAAATGCCATCTGCTCAAAGACCTCGCCCGCATGATGAAAATCACCCCGTTCCGGCACCACCAATGGATGCTTCTGAAGAAATTGACCAGCTTAGCACTGAAGAAGACGAACTTACGGATCCTGATTTTAGTCCTCACAGCCAGGTACTGCAACCCCATCTAATTACTCAACCAGAATTAAATGATTTAGTAGGAGACCTAAGTTTATCAAAATCACAAGCTGAACTTCTTGGTTCGCGTCTCCAGCAATGGAATCTCTTGGCAAAGGGAACAAAAATTACTGTTTTTCGAAACCGACACGATGATCTTGTAGCTTTTTTTAGTATGGACGATAAGAATCATCTTGTTTACTGCAACGATATTGATGCGCTGTTCGAAGCTTTCGGAATGGAGCATGAACCAAATGCTTGGAGATTATTCATAGACTCGTCTTAAACCAGTTTAAAAGCTGTAGGTATTATTGCACAACGGTAACACATATCCTTCTATTCCTGTCGGTTATGCTGTATCTTTAAAAGAAACCTATGAAAATATTAAACATCTATTACAAATGACAAAATATGAAAGATATTCTTGGAAAATATGTGCAGACTTTAAAGTGATTGCAACCATTTTAGGCATGCAACAGGGTTACACAAAGTATTGCTGTTTCTTGTGTCTTTGGGACAGTCGCGACAGAGAAAACCATTACATAAAAAAAGTGTGGCCGTTACGAAAAGCTTTTACACCAGGAACTGAAAATGTTTTTTACCTACCTTTAGTGCAAAAAGAAAATATTATTATACCACCTCTGCATATAAAATTAGGATTGATGAAAAACTTTGTAAAAGCACTGAATCGCGAAGGTCAAGCTTATCAATATTTTAAAAAAAAGTTTACAAAAATGACAGATGCCAAGTTAAAAGAAGGAATTTTCATAGGACCTCAAATAAAAGAATTAATGAATGACAAGACTTTTGAAAGCACATTGAATAGCAAGGAAAAACAGGCCTGGACATCCATGATAAAAGTTTTTCAAAATTTCTTGGGTAAAAAAAATCTGGACTATGAAAACCTGGTTAAAAATATGATCCAAGCATTGTACGCTCTCGGTTGCAAAATGTCCCTCAAAATACATATTCTCGACTCACATTTGGATTTTTGTCCTGAAAATATGGGAGATGTTAGCGACGAACATGGTGAACGTTTTCACCAGGATATTTCAGGCATGGAACAGCGATATCAGGGAAAATGGAGTCCTGCTATGTTAGCAGACTACTGCTGGACGTTGAAGAGAGAGGCTGTAGATATTATTTATAAACGGAAAAGCAAAATATTAACTCATTTTTAAATTTTGTATTATGTGATTTATGAATATAATGTTATCTTAAGTCAAAAGATTTTTATTTGATTTCACAAAAAACGCGAGCTAACTCGACCTTAAAACTTACATCAAAATGTATGTTTAGAGGTATTCTTTCGCAATTAGCACAACTCATTTCATGGATTAACAAAACCTTAAAATTTGTTAACCAGTGTATTCAGCGGCGGCGTGCTAGAGGAGATCGCTCAAGGGCACCTGCGCAATATTCAACTAAGTTGTTCGTGAAGAAATGTAACAAAAATCGGTTAATTCCCGTATGCCAGAATGCTTTTATAAACATTTTGCATATTACAATCCATAGGATCCGTCGCGTCGCCAAAACTTTTAAACTGACTGGTAGCACTGTGAAAGAAAATAGGGGTGGAGATCACACATCGCAGAATAATGTGATGAAATTTCGCGCTGTTAAACAATTTATCAAATCATTTCAGTGTTTAGAATCACACTATTGCCGATCGTCAGTAGAGCGAAAATATTTGCCAGCGACGCTAAATATTAGGAAGATGTGGAAAATGTTTAGTAACCAGACAGCTTTGCGGGTAAAAGAATCTTACTTTCGGCGAATATTTAATATTTATTTTAACATTGGGTTTGGCTCGCCAAGGACTGACACATGCTCAAAATGCTCGGAATTAACAGAAAAAATTAAAAATGAAACCGACATCAGCAAGAAAAATACATTAATCATAGAAAAGAGAGTCCATAATTTGAAAGCGAAGGCATTCTATCGACTCCTTAAAGAACGAAAAAATGGCATGCTGACTTTCAGTTTCGATTTTCAGAAAAACCAGCCCCTACCCAAGATACCCGATCAGGCTGCTTACTATAGCAGACAGTTATATATTTATAATTTTGCGATAGTACAATCTGATCCATCTTCTCAGTTAAACACGGAAACAGTTTTTTTGTACTCATGGACTGAAGATCAATATAGAAAAGGAGCAAATGAAATTGCATCATCTGTCTTTCATAGACTGAATCTTATGGATATTGCAAGTGATATAAATACAATAAGACTGGTTGCAGATGGGTGTGGAGCACAAAACAAGAACAGTATCATGGTTGGTATGTGTGCTACCTGGCTGACCAATGCTCCAAGACATGTAAAATGTATAGAACTTGTGTTCCCCATCCCTGGACATTCGTTCCTTCCTGCCGACAGGGTTTTTGGTGTTATAGAGAAAGAGATAAAAACCATGGAAGAGATTCTTACACCAGAACAGTACGAAGAAATATTTGAAAAACGCGGAACTTTGGTTAAGTTGAGTACAAATTTTGACTGGAAAACAGCTCTTCAAAACGTGATTAAGCCACCTGGAAACTGGCACTTCCAGTTTGCAACGTGCAAGCGTTATATTTTGTCGAGGACTGAAAATAACAGAATTTTGGTGAAAGGAGAAGAAAATTATAACAGTGACCGAGGTGTATACAAATCCGTATTAAAAAAACATAAATCGTTTCTCAATCTTGAACCCACAGAGATTGAGAAAGACAAAGTGATTCTCAAGGGTGCTAAATTAAAAGATGTTGATGTTCTTTTAAAAAAGCATTTTGGAGATAGCTGGAAAACTTTGCCAAATTTAATTTATTATAAAAGATTGTTAGAAAATCCGTCAAGGCGGTCAGACGATGCGTATGATCCTATAGAAATATGTGAAGGAGCCGTACCAGACACAGACTTATCTATTTAACAAGTTTAGTAATTCCAATAAATATTTTCATCATTATCTTTATAGAGATTTTTATTCTTTGTATACTCAAGTAGTTTTAGCATTTCCTGTTATCAAATGTCTCATTTATGCTGACCTTAGTAGTCCGTTGACAGCAATCTGCTTGAAACGAGAACTCGTCTTTTCCAAAGCCGCTCAAATAGGCTTTAACATGTCAAAAAATATTATTTCATTTTAGACACAGACACCTGAATAGCTTTATGCAATAAATCTGATAATACCCACAACATGTACACAGATACATCTCTGTCATAATTTTATAATAATATAATATGGAATATTAAATTGTGTTTTTTATGCAGTCAGTACCATTTTTTCGTTGAATGCAAAAACACCTCTATCCTGTCAGGTGAGAAGCAAAACAGCCTCTGTCCTCTAAGGTTAGGAGCAAAAGCACCTTTGTCCGACGTTTACAAGCAAAATCACCTCAATCCAAATTTTAACGCTAAATATAGCCGAAAAATTAAATATTATACACATTTTAACTTTGCGTATGTCCATCTTGAATCCTTTTCATTTTAGTAATTTCAAAAAAGTTCGGATAATCTTGACTATCGACGATTAAATTGAATTTAGCTTTTATCTCAGTTTGACACTTTACGGACAGAGTTGACTTTGCTTTTACACCCCTCAATTGTACTAATATGTTGGGTGTGTGGCGTGAGTATATGATAGCTAGGGTCCATTCTCTATAAATAAAAAATAAAAAAAATCTGCGCCGGCCATCCGCGGCATCGCGAGTAATCACTCGGTAAAAAAAAACAAAGAAAATTGTAAGTAATTTTTTGCCATTTAAAATAAATTCAAAGTACATTTTTAAGCTATTGCATAGCTTCTATCGCGGGCCTTGAGCGCGGGGACCGAATCCAGAAATTCCGTAACGAAAAAAAAAAAAAATTAATATCAAAGAAAAAGAAATACTGCATAAATAAAATAAATAAATAATTATAATTGCATAAGTTGATACAAAATGCTATGCAATAGCTTTACCGCGGCAGTCCCCGAGTGCCACACGTCTTTTTTTTGTGTCATTAGGCTGATTGACCTTCTCTTTATTAAATATATAGTTTTAATAGCGCATAGGTACTTATTACTAATTATTCTTGTAGAAATTTAGTTATTATTGCTACTCGTATGTTATCGGTAGCACCTGCATTGTGATTGATGAATCATTTCCAATTTCATTTTGACAGTTCAACAACATTCATTGCGTTATTTACGTTGTTGAGCAGACACATTTTTCAAACATATTAAGCAATGGAATAGCAATATCCTTCAAAACCAATCTGAATGATTGTGTTTGATAGTGTGTTATGCAATTAGGGATCTGATTGTGCCCTTGCAGGAGGTCAAAGACGGGCATGCCATGATATATCGTCGCTGAGCGTGCAAGACCGCGGAAGAGCAGTTTGTAAATACCGCGTAATAGCAAAAGTCGCAAAATTGACATATCGTACCAACAGAACCCCACGCGATATGAATTAGCCAATAAGAAGCCTCATTTTTGCCATCGAAACAATACCGCGTAATAGTAACATGCCTGAAGTTGGCAGCAATTCCGCGTATTTACCAAATCAAAGAAGAAGCAGTATATTAAAATGGGAATGTAAGGTTGGCCTTTTTATCCCTCTTTATAATACTTTTGTCGAGTAAGATTAATGAATTGATACTGTAAACTTTCCAGGTACTTCGTTGAAGAAAACCCTAACGATGAAACAGCTCAGGACATCTTGGACATCGCCAACACTTTCGAAGATAGCGTTGAGTTTAATACGTCTAAAGACAAAATGTGCAAAGCAATCAGCAAACACTTGTTGGAGAAAGCTCGATACAGTCAGTTTTACAAATATCTGTATTTCTATAACGCACAAACGCAATCGCAACAGCCTTTTGGGAATAAAAATTAGGTAAATTAATTGATCTTTTTGATTTTTTACCTGACTCGGGCGAATCCCTATGAACCTAAAAGGAGGGAAATGTTGGGAGAACATTGGTGGCCAGCGTTAATGACTATGCCTTACGATTTACGGATTCGAACGCATGCAGTTTTTTTCCTACCCGTATTTACACACTATGTTTAAGTCGACCCACCACTGTTAAGGCGGGATACACGATCAGTTATATTCATTGATGTATAAAAAAAAGGAAGATTAGGTACTCGCTCTTCGACGTGGACCGCATAAATTATGCCGACCGGCACAATTGACCTTAGTCACAATCGAACTGGCGTTTGTGTAGCACATGTGTAGCACATTATGTAAAATTTATTTATTATTTTATTTTTAATCGTCTAAATAAGCAGCAACAATGCCTTCTTGTGTTTTCAAAATGTGCACAAAAAATTCACAAACCAAAAACAAGTTCCACGGGATTACTGTCGACTCGTAAGTACATCAAAACTTATTTTCTTATAATTCTCCTGAATAATATTGTTTTCTAGCACAGCAACACACAACAGTTCTACATTTATATCTGTAATTTTTATGGTGTACATAATAAAGAGTATTCTATCTACTATCTATCTATCTATCTAGGTCGCCATTTGTTTCTGAGTTCTTACAGTGACAATTATTGCTATCTCGTTCCCGCTACAGCTCGCGTCATATCGGTTGTCTATTTCGGTTGTTGATGCATGACGCACGACATCGGGAAATGTAGTATTCTGTAACGCCGCGCGCCGTGTGCAAAGGCTCCTTTAACAGACTCTCCTCTAAATGTTCACTTTTGTCTCGTACAATCATCACGGGTTATATTTTCATCCTTGACAAAAATTATAAGAAACAGCAAAAAATTAAGGAGTGACGCATTCTTGCCTAATTTAAATGAGTAGTTTTAAAACCTGTTATTTTACTGGAAACGATATTCGATAGCAACACAGCTAGAATTAGGATTCTTAGTTCAAATTATAGAGGGAAAACTAGTTTCCGAACTATACAAAGTTGGTAGCACCGTAATCAATCTTGATCTTTAAGTTTGTCAAGGTTGGATTTAAGAGAATTTTTGATATAAAATAGTACCTTTTTTTTTTTGACGTGACAACGTCTAATAAATCGATGAACGCCGGCTGCATGTTGAAAAAGGATGACTCATTGTCCCGTTACGCTCATTGTCCCGTTACGCTCATTATCCCGTTACGCTCATTGTCCCGTTACGCTCATTGTCCCGTTACGCTCATTATCCCGTTACGCTCATTATCCCGTTACGCTCATTGTCCCGTTACGCTCATTATCCCGTTACGCTCATTGTCCCGTTACGCTCATTATACGCTTGCGCCGCATCAATGTTTTGTTATGACGTTGTCACGTTAAACTATCGTCCGTAAACCAACTTTGCAGACAACCAATTTTTTTCTAAAGAACTTAGCTAATTTTACAATTGTTTTAACCACACAACGAAAACTTCTCAGGGTTTATTTGTGTGCTGGCGAGCCGCTTATTAAGAATTTTTTTTTTTTTTTTTTTTTTTTTTTTTTTTAAACGTTGCCCCACACTAGTTATTTTTCCTGGAATTTTATAAAAATGTTAATTACTGCAATGATACATCATTAATTATAATACAATGATGATAATAATCTAAAGCTACATCAATACATACACACATTAGGAGGAACTTTGTGTGAGGAAACGTTTACGATTTGTGCTTATAACTTTTCGAACTCGTGTTGTTATCGTTTGCAAGTCTTCTGGGCCCCAAGTCTGCTATTACAATAGTGTCAGAATGGTCTCTTCATTGTGAGTTTTTGACAGATTTGCCATACAAACACTGTCAAATACTCACAATGGCGAGACCATTCTGACACTATTGTAATAGCAGACTTGAGGCCCTGGAAATTTATTAAGAAAAAACCGGCCATGTGCGTGTCGGACCACGCAGAATGAAGGGTTCCGTACTTGGAAAGAATTTATCCTAAGAACAAACTTAACATTGTAGTTGGTAAACATAATCTCCCATACATTCCGACTGCAAATGTAAGTTTGTACGCACAATATCGAGAGATTTAGGTACCATGTTATTTTAAGACCATAGACTTCTTATAGATTTTCCTGTAATCTATAAGTATAGAACTATTTTCTATATTTAAAAAAAAAAAAATTAGGTTCAGTAGTTTCGGAGATAAGGGGGGAATGGTCAATTTTCGTCTATTTTCACTTACCTAGAACTTTAAAACAATTTATTTTAAAATTATTAAAAAAAATATTTGAGACTCTCTAGTAAGTCCTTTCATTTGTTATGTCACACGGTACAGTTAGCAAAACTTTTTTTTTTCTTGTTTGCTCCCCAAAACTGACCCCAATATCCTAAATTCATTTATTTACGTATCACGTCCGTGTTTGGGTCACTCAAATTGATATGCATACCAAAGGAGATTGTTCTGTATCCATACATCGTTCGCCCCAGAACCAACAGCAAAGGAAAAAAATTACTTTGCGTGTTCTAAATTACAAGTATATGCCCATGAAGACAAAGTTTAATGACGGACAACTTGCAGAAAGGATTTAATTCAAAAGAAAACAAAGATTTTGAGGTTACATTTAGTAAGAAACAATCATTTCAATACTTCGAAATACAAGCTAATAAATGCATGTCACTGTTGTTTCTATTGTCTGTATGTGGTTAGTTAAGCTAAGAGAATCATAAAAACATTTAAGTACTTACCTAAGTACCTATTAGGTAGGTATTTAGTAAATCTTCTAGTTTTTGAATTAAAATAGGTAGGTAGGTAAATAAGTACATATTTATTTAACTTCTATGCCAACGACTTTATCCTTATGTTTTTATTTATTTATACTTAGGTAGGAAGTCATATTACCTACCTCATGTATGTTAGTCAAAGAGATGTTAGTCATGTTATTGAAAGATTGGAATCATCACAAAAAATTGTCATTTCTAATCTAATTATCAAAGATGGCGGGTATATTTTATGTGATGTCGATAGTCGCTCTTTTAATTGTTCATTATGGAACGCAAAATGTCCGTTTCGTACAGATATTCGCAATTAGTCTAATAAAATATATTTATAATTATTATGTAGGTCAGATGTTTGTTGGTCCTGGGGCCATTTCCGACGATGTCCTTTCAACTTAATCGGTCCATTAAATTCGGAGCAAATTGGCTGTGACAGACAGACAGACAGACAGACAAACAGACACACGAGTGATCCTATAAGGGTTACGTTTTTTCCTTTTGAGGTACGGAACCCTAAAAAAGATACCAAATATTCTGCAACCCTCATCCCGTACACATTATTGAATTTTGGTAGGATGTATTTATAGGATCACTCGTGTGTCTGTCTGTCTGTCCATCTGTCACAGCCAATTTTGTCCGAATCTACTGTGCTCAAATTTGGCACACATATGAACTTCCTAGTCCAGATAACCAGTCTACCCCTTGGTAGACTGGTTATCAGATTTTCGGGCTTCTGACTTCTGAATTGTTAAAATTTTATAATTACGGGAAAAGAGACAGAAAACGAGAACTTTTATTCCAATTTTGTTGGGAAAACAATCTATTCAAGAAACACACAAAAAACCACTGGACGATCACCAAAAAAAAAAACGCGAAGTCGCGAAGATTGACTACATAAATCTACTTACGAGTACTAACAATTAGAAAACATTAAAAAATATTAGTACCTAAATTAAATAGACTCTCGTTCCCCAGTGATCACCGAATGCTAAGAAGTGCAATTTCAATGGCTACCACGAATAAAGCTGAGCCCAGTTCAGGAAAATTAGCAGCAAATTAGCTTCAATACAAGAAAAAAAACATTTCGCACATTGATAAGAAGTGTGACACTAACCAAAAAAGCTATTTTTTCAGTAGAAGCGTTTAAAGTTTTACCAAACAGTAATTACGAGTATTTCACCAGAAAGTATATAAAATCGATATCATGTTATGATTTTTATTGCAGAGAGCATTAAAGACGACTGCAATGTATTTTTTTTTTTTATGAAAAATTATTTTTATATAACAGATTTTTTATACATCATTTTTCGTATAGTGACGGTCTTCTTATCAATGTGCGATTTTATAAAAAGTTTAAATAAATAATTAAACAACCTACAAATAGGAATGAACGTGAAAATGTAGATTCGTACTATAACAAAGTTAAGAAAGTAGTATGCAATATCATGGCCACCGTTAAACACAAGAAAGCAACAAAGCACAACATAATCACGGACAATATAAAATGCTTTGTATCAAGAAGAACCAAACTAAAGAAGTATTATACACTGAAAAAAAAAAAGAGAGAACGTAGTCATCTTTACAATAATATTCACTAATTTATGAGAAAAAAAAAAAAACGCCAAAAACACAGGTTAGAAACAGTAGAAAAACATCTTAGAATATCAGGTAGCTTGAAAAACGGTTTCAAAGCACTCAACACTTGAAAATAATGGATTCCATTATAGAAGTATGAGGAACAGGGTGTAAAGTTGACTCATCTTTCATAGAAAAGGTAGGATCCTAACACCAGATGGGTGTCGTGTCTGGTGGGCAACTGCCCGACGGTTGATGTCGGGATGTTGTACATATGCTAGTCACGCGGTAAACTTTGATTGCGCGATGCAGGCTTTGTGTGACGTTAGGACTTTGATGTGGCGTTGGAGATTTCGCTACACTATGTTTAAAAGACACCTCGAACAAAAACAACAAAACTTTCTCAAAGTTTAAGATTATAGAAACAACTACTGAATTCTACAGAAGTCTTCACAGTTCACAGAAAGAAATCCCGCAAGTAGCAGTTGCAGGGCAAGTGCGCAGAGGTTAGTAAATTTTGTAGTAATGGGAAATTTCGTGGGTGGATTTAAAGTTCTATTTGCAAACTTAGACTTAGTTTTGATAAACTAAACGATAGTATAGGGTGGCGAGTAGGTCACGAAAACAAAACATGCAAATTATCATCTACCACTTAAGGGATTGTACGCAGGGACCGTCAAATGGTGTATGATGTCACCACATAAGTTCTTGATGTCGATGGCTGACTATCGGCTTGATAAGAATAAAATTATTATAGGACAAAAAGATAACATTGTCGATATTGCAGCACAAATTGTCAAATACATCGAATTGATAGGTTGTGTACGTGAAACTGGTGAAAAGCATATGATTAACAAACATATGATCGAAAACGGATAGCACTGAACTGCAATATCAAATACTAACCAAAAAAAATGGAAAATGACCAAAATTACTCGCGAAGCTACGGAGATTCCAAAAGCGGCACGGGGTTTTCAGAATCAGTAGATGATGCCATCTTAATGGATGATAATAGTAGAGTTGATGATACACAAGAAGGTTCTTGTATAGACGGTGTTATTACACGAGCTAATGTCGATGATGCAGTTTTGTACAACGAAACCCGACCCGTTTTCGACGCTGCGGTGTATGTACAACAAACAGAGCTACTAGAGAGTCCTACATTAAACATTGAAGAAGAAGCTAATGCTTCAAGGAAACAATATCCTTTCAACACCAGAGCTTTAATCAAGGAGGCGACGACATATGAACTGGAGTCCTTTGATAAACATGCACTGGTTATTTTTAATCACAAAAAAGTTTGTGGTCAAGTCCCCAGGCATGGCACAGCGAAAGACGTGGACTCTTTGACGAGGACCTTCGAGAATTTCGGTTTTGAAGTGACAGCACACAATGATTTGACGAAAGATGCCCTTTTTGAAGAGATTAAAAAGTGTAAGTAATTTATACAATTCCTGTGCTAAATACGGTATCATAATTATAGTCAAGTTAATAACGGGTGTAAAAAGTAGCTTAACGAAACTGAGATCCACTTATAGTCTTTGTCATTGTAATGTTTTTTTGTAGTGGACCATAATTATCTGGGAACCTTCTGGTTACGGAGATACTGAAGGTTAAAGTTCTAACTGTTTTTTAGAACAGTGGTACCAAAATTAACCAAGCGTCTGCATCTTATTAGCGTTATATGATGCAAATAGTACGGATGCTGTCCAGGTCATTGTAACACCGGGCTGGTAGCAAATAATATTTTTAATGTAACGTAACGTAGAGGAAGGGGGCCGGGCACCATAAGTCTCAGTAAGCGAAAAACGTATATTAAAACATAGATGAGTAATACTATTAATGCTATTAGATGCTAAATTTATTGTAGTTTCATACCCAAGGTATGAATTTCTCGTAAGTGGCAAGAATATTAAACTAAGATCTAAAATATGAAACACTTCCGAATGCTCACTTTGCCCGGAGGCTGGCCTAAAGCAGGCATGAGCATTAGGGCAAAAGGGGCACGCAAAGTTTAAGCGAGCATGCGTCTATTTTTAATATCTAATTTACAAATAAGAAGAAATATATTTATGAAAACATCAGAATGGCAGTAATCTTTATTGCACAATAATATAATTAGAAACATCACTTATATATTTTTTGAACATAACTATTATACCTAGGTACTTAAACTTTATCTAAAATCAACACCACTAAATCAACATTTAGTGGTGTTGAATTTTTTTTTTGGCGCCATTAGTCGCTATTTAGTCGCCATTAGTAACTTTGCAATCTTTTCTTCATAAATTGATCAATCAAACAAAATTAAAAATAAAATTAAACAAAAAAATCTCACTTTTGAAACAAACTAGTAGTTTCATTAAAAAAAAAAAAAATTGACTTAAAATTTAACAAACAGCATAAACAATAAATAAACAGTCAATAGAAAATATAATATACAATATACCATCAACAGAAGCCATAACGAGCATGATCACGAGGCGAGGGCATAGCGGGCATGCTCGCTTTGCCCCGCTCGCTTTGCCTTTCATGTCATGCTCACGTTTTACGTCAGACCTAACCTAACATTTATTTTCATATTTACATGCAAATATGATTAAATTAAACTAAGATAAACCCAATCCACAATACTTATCTTGATAACAACATAAATCACTTAACATTAGACAAAATACAATCTACATACCTTCCTTTTTTCGTATTAAAACGTCGAAATTCTTTTTTTTTTCACATGAGCCGTAGTGTTCGCCCGAGGTGTAACGTACGACTACTGCGGACAGTGGCGGGGCGGGGGGAAAGGGCTATGAGACGCGAGACCGCGTTGAGTTTGTTTACGAGTACTTTGATTTTGCATGGCGTGCTCGCTTTAGGCTGGTGCTCGCTTTGGGCCCTCTTCCCCTAACTATTCATGTCTTTCCAGTCAGCGAACAGGACTTCACGGACTACGGATGTGTGGCTGTTGCTATCTTAACACATTGCTCTAACAATGGCATGCTCCGAGCCAAAGACCAGCTTTACAGCGAGATTGAGGTCATCAACCAATTCAGGGACTACTCCAAGCCTACTCTTGTAACCAAACCAAAGATTTTTATTATTCAGGTGAGTTTTCGAATTACCGTTGGGATTGACATGTTCTAGAGTGGTGACCATGAATCGGCAATTGTGAGGTGGAACACTGCATGCTTGGTGGAGACACGATCTTCGCAGGGTGCCTGGTAGTAGTTTTTTCATGAGAGTAGCCGAGGATCGAGCTTTATGGATATTGCAGACCCTTGTCCAGCAGGGAAATGGTACAGTGTGCTTCATATATACACATATATGAAGCTCACTATACCATTTTACTATGAGAAATGTCAGACGTCAAAAGGATGGACTCCCTTGTGTACTAACAAAACCTTTAATTCAATGGTAGACACCGTTTCCATTCTGCGATTGATCCTGACTAGGCATTAAACACCAGTTTTAAGACTAAACAATGAAAGTTTTAGTTTTCAGTTACACTTGACCCAGCTTTATGTGTCAGTACGATTTGTAATTCTGTTTTAACGTAACTCCATTCTCTGTGGCGGTTAATGGGCACTAAGTTAACATAATGTTGAGGACTTTGGCATGCAATAAACAATGATTATAAAAAAATCGTTTTCCTAAATCAAGTTTTGTTCATCTGAAAGAGTCTATGCTGTGGAGTGTGGCTATGTGTTTGTGTGAGTGTTTATGCTTTCCTACTAGAGAAGTAGAGAGTAGGGATTTTTAGAAAGCTATGTGCCAGAGATAGCTGATTCCAATAAGACCCCACCCATTGTTTCCCTTATATCAGTTTTTGAGGAGTCAAGCTCATCACGCGATTTCAATCTGGGACTGCCACACCATCTTTTGTCATAGACTTATCAAGTTGACTTATTTTAAAGTTCCGCTTAAAGGCTCCTACGAACAGGCGCGACACCCGACGAGACACAAATGGACCACGTGTCGCACGACGAGCGGTGCCTTTGTGTCGCGTCGCGTGTCGCGCCTGTTTCTAGGAGCCTGAAACCTCTAAGAACCATGAATGAAGTGTCAACCTCTTGAGATTTTGATCCCGGCCTTGTGACTCGCCTATACGAGTATTGATAAGAATACTTGAGCGATTCGTCTTTAGCTTTTATCATAGTTTGAATAGATAAAGACCAAACATAAAACTTCTATCAAATTAATCATTGGTGTTTTATTTTTAATTTTCTTAAATTAAAGCGGAACTTGGTATTTTACTAACATTATTTTTTTGATACACATCTCACTACACAAACACACACGCTATAAAGCGCAATGATATTATATTAAACAGATATGTTTGGAGCGCGCAATCGTAAAGACTCGAAAACGTCCTAATTGGGACGTATTGACTTTAGTCTGCGACACGCATGGCGACGAGTAATACGCTTAGTTGAAGCAAACACTAGCAATCTCTTTTTTTCTTGCTGTTTTTATCAAGCCATCTCTTTTCTATTATTTTTACTTGAAGTGAAATGTAAAATGAATGAAAAATGGGTATGTATACTGCCACTGCTGCGCGGAACACTTTTTTCAGTTGTTTTGTGAGTGTATATCATATCTGTTAATATAATTATCATTGATAAAGCGCCATTTTGCATCGGTATGGTTGAGGTTTTTTTTACTAACAAATCGTATGACTTTCATATTTTTCTAGTTTTGGGTAGATTTTGTATTATAGGTATTTCAATAGAATTGTACCGTGTGTTGCCGGACGTAAAAAAATAGCATCACCCCATTTCCTCCCGTGGGTGTCGTAAAAGGCGACTAAGGGACTTACTAGAGAATGGGCAGCAGTGTTCTCTATGCACTTTTAACACCATACTGCGATCGCCAACCCACCTGCCAAGCGTGGCGATTATGGCAAATCCCCCCCTTCCTGGGGAGGCGTATGTCCAGCAGTGGACGTCTTTCGGCTGAAATGATGATTTCAATAAAATTAAGAATTATAAAATTCTATCGATTCGTATTCTAAAAATTCTCAACCACTTTTATGCAAAGTAGGTCAGCTAATTGAAGTAACTGACTGTACTACTCATGAATAACTAGATATAATTGTTGTTTAGGTTAACGTTGTTAGTGTAAGGAAGCATGCTGCTACCTACATATACCCCAGTTAACTACAAAGACTCGTATTCCCACGATTTCAGGCGTGCCGAGGTGATAAAGTTCCAGGCCAGTTTCGTAAGGATCTCGATGATAAAGACTCGGAGCTATTTTACATCCTGCCCTTGGAATCTGACTTGCTGATCTTTCATAGTTCATATGCAGGCTCCGTTTCGCACAGGTATCTTTTTTTTCCTAACTAGTCGAAATAATACCAAACTGAACTACAGTACCTAGCTGTAAGTATGGCATATCGAGTTTTATTTAATTATTAATTATTATTCTTCAGAAAGCTTATAATCTAATATTTAGGTAAATAATGTACAATTAGCGCTTACGGTTGCCATTTACACGCTTCCAAAACTATGTATCTAAAGATTAAATAAATAATTCAGACAAAATAAAATGAAAACAAGAATCTTCTTAAACAAACAAAAGAATAATTTGTTTTGTTTTTGTTTAAAGAAGAATTTGTTTTGTTTATGTGTGTTGTACAAAACAAAAACCATTTGTTTTGTTTTTGTTGGTATGTTTTTATCTTAAATATGCGCTCATAGCCACTGTTTGCTACAACTCTCAGCAGGCATAGCATGACGCTTTCTATGTCTACGAAGACAAGACACAGCTCTTTCTATACAAAGTGACATTTCGTTTCTCCATTTTTGACATCGCGCCGTAGAAATCCTTCTACAATCTGTCGTTTTATCTACAATCTTTGTCTACGTAGACTATTTCAGAACAAAGATTTCTGTCCCAAACTGTCAAAATCACACTGACAACGGACAGTTGTTTAAGGTTCTGAAGACAATTTGATTTTGTAATCGCCATGCTAAAGAAAACTTGCAGTAGAAAACTTTCTACTCGACGGCCACAAAGTATATACCAAAAAAGATTATCTACAAAATCATGTTTTTATTTTTCTTTTGCCTTCGCAATTTGGTACTTGTTTACTTGCCCTACCGCCCCTATCCCGTGAATTTTGCGCGCTATATCGATGTGTTTGATATGGATTCTTTCACTTTTTGTATGGAAAATATTAGAAATTATTACCTACATATTGAGTTTTAGGGGATTTTGCGCTTTATAAAGGGGATCAAAACTTTCATAATTTTTTTGCGATAGGACACACCATTTTCGAGATATAAGTAAAAGAAAAGAAAAAAAACCGGCCAAGTGCGTGCCGGACCACACACAATGAGGGTTTCGTAGTTGGGATGAATTTAACCCAAGCACAAACTTAACATTGTAGTTGAAAAAAATTAAATACTTACTAGATCGCGTTCAAACCAATTTTCGGTGGAAGTTTACATGGTAATGTACATCATATATTTTTTTTTAGTTTTATCATTCTCTTATTTTAGAAGTTACGGGGGGGGGACGACGACGACGACACATTTTACCATTTTGGAAGTGTCTCTCGCGCAAACTATTCAGTTTAGAAAAAATGATATTAGAAACCTCAATATCATTTAAAATAATAATTGATTGATTGATTTTGTTTTTTGAGTTTCAGTTCTAAGTATGGGGAACCCCAAAAATTTATTGTTTTTTTTTCTATTTTTGTGTGAAAATCTTAATGCGGTTCACAGAATACATCTACTTACCTAGTTTCAACAGTATAGTTCTTATAGTTTCGGAAAAAAGTGGCTGTGACATACGCACGGACAGACAGATAGACATGACGAATCCATAAGGGTTCCTTTTTTTGCCATTAGCTACGGAACCCTAAAAAGATACAGTATTATACTTTTTTTGCACCTGAAGTGCAGTTGACTCTTTCTACTTTGCCGCCGTCGTACTGTCTACTCGGAACGTCATTTTTGTCTACTCTTCCGTCGACAAAACGGTGTTCGTGCTGAGCTTGCTGTCGTACAAATGCAGGAGAGAGAGCGCCGCTCCAGAGATTGGTTCACGTTGGATTGGACAGAGCAATTCTGTATACCTAGCCTCCTCTCTGTGAGAGGGAGTGGGCCATAATCCACGACCCGGATCTAATGCGGGTTGGTGGATGTCACGTATCTTTGTTTTTGTTTTGGTTATAACTGCGGAAACCGGCATATCCTATGGACATGCCGAATTTTTCACCGTTTTGAGAACAGTGGTAATATACAAAGTCAAAGTCAAATCATTTATTTCAAATTGGCACATGAAAGGCACTTTTGAACGTCAAAATTTACAAAAATTATTAATTAATTGATTCTAGTTGACCCTTCCAAAAGGTAGTTACGTATGGAGAAGAATGGGCAAGAAACTCCATACTTACTCTTTTAAAATGTTAACAATATTTGTATACAGTAATTATTAATTATATGTGAAGACAATGCACTTACCTAGAATACAATTACTATACCACAATAGGTAAAAATAATGAAAAGTGAAGCAATGACAGATAAATTAATTACGTTAGATGCATGGTGCTCACATATTTACAAACATTGTAAAAGTAGATGATTTCCCTAAAATTTTAACATATAATAACCTATGTCAGTGTGTGAATATATTAATCACAGAAAATAAAATGAATGTCATAAAAAATAAAAATTATACAATTAAATTAGCAACCAGTTTGATTTTGTCTAGACTCTAAATAAATAGTCCTATGGAGCAGGACCAGCATGTTTCCAAGCATTCTTATCTTGGATATAATCCTCTAATTTGTAATATGCTAGTTTACAAAGTGTGCTTTTAATATAAGTTTTAAATTTTCTTTAATTGAATTTAGATTTTATCAGAAGGTATTTTATTGTAACATTTAACACAGTACCCCATAAAAGATGTTCGTACTTTAGACAATCTGAAAAATGGTTGATCTATTTTATCTTTATTTCTAGTATTAAAATTATGTCTGTCACTGATTTTATTAAAAAGATGTAGATTTTTTCTTACATACATAATATTTTCATAAATGAATTGACAAGGTACCGTCATACACAAAATAAAGTACCTGCCTGGGTTCGAACTCACGACCTACAATTCGTTAGTCGGGGTCCATGCCACGGGGCCACCACTGCTCCTGCAGTTCAGCATTCCCAATCAATCCTTGAATTCTTCCAGAGACGAACAGAACGGCTCTTGGATCATCCAGACACTTTGCAAGAAAATTGACACCCTATCCTTTACTCACGATTTTGAGTCCATCATCACAGAGGTAAAAGGAAACGTGGCAATAGACAAACAAAACCAGGTGTACGACCAGAGAGGCTTAGAGAAGGACGTCAACAAACAGATGCCGGTCATGACGTCAACTTTGATTAGGAAACTGTACTTGAAGAAGTTTGGGGAGGGTGCTTTCGAAGACACGTATGTGGACAGGTCGAGGGGGCGCAGCGACTCGAGCCATCAAGTCATGGACGCAGTTAGTAGTTCGCCTATGACGCCTCTGCTTGACCAGTGTAGTGGCCCGTGCTCCAGCATTTTGGAAAACTTCACTCACATGAGGAATAGTTTGAGGTGAGTTCTCGTTATCTAGCATGCTCTCCGTGTATGTAAAACGATCATACTTTTTTCGTAGACACATGCTTATTGTTTGCTAGTAGGTAGCATCTGCTAGAAATTCGCATGCTTTTATGCTACTATATAGCATGACGATGTTCCGTGTGGCGCCGGACGTAAAGAATAGCACCACCCCATTTCCTTCCGTGGGTGTCTTAAAAGGTGACTAAGGGACTTTCTAGAGAATGGGCAGCAGCGTTCTCTATGCATTTTTAACACCATACTGCGATCGCCAGTTCGACTGCTGCACATGAGGTCCCGGGTTAAATTCTTAGGACGAGCAATCTGATATTGGGTTATTCCATCAGGAATTTTTCAGCCGCAGCCCGGAGTCTATTCGTGACCGGTTAATAGCAAGAAATAAACATAACTGGCGAAATGTGGGTTTACTTTATCATCATCATCATCATATAATATAATATTACATACATACATATAATACATAGGACATGGCTTCCCCCACATACTTTGACATAGGCCTCGCCCAAGCACCGCCACTTCGACCGGTTCTGTGCTCCCCGCATCCAGCGGATTTCTGCGGCGTCCACGTTGGGAGGCCTTCCAACGCTACGCCTTCCGGTGCGGTGGTTTATTTTTTAACTCTGCCCAATAGCTGTGATATTGTGTTATAACTCGTGTTATACTACGTACTGTTTGTGCCCACCCATGAGGTCAAAGACGGACAGTGCAATGTTACTTCAGCATATTAAGAGGCCGTGCACGAAATCGACTGATTTTGATCAATTTTGTTCATTGTTTGTGAGAAAGGGAAACATAATTTAAACAAAGTTATTTGAGATTTGAAAAGTCGTGTTCTTTGTTTTGCATGTGGCTGAAAAGGATTTTTCAAATAAATTAAGTATTCACGGTAAATCACTAATATTTGCAACAAGTTTTCCGAAAAATGACGCGAGACTGACATTTGATCATCATTCTACAAGAAACTACTTTTGATTTTGAACATTAAAAAATATCATCAACATCATTATATGGTCTACTTGCATGTGGCGGAACCACTTTTTTCAACTTCCATACAAAATATAGCAGAAAAATTATATTGAAAAAACCTTTTTTTGTTTTAAACCTCGTCAGTAATATATATTTTCCTATTATTAAGCAAATCATATCAAGAAATTTAAAAATCACAAATTAGTCTTCAGCTATCCTTGAAATATAATCACAATTTTATTTAATGATTATACAATATCTTCATTAAGTAAATCAATGGCGAAATAAACTATATTTTGGAGAGCATAAAAATGATGAAACTATTAAAAGCTGCTGTGACTGACACGAATAGTTTAGCACCATGAAAACTGTACTTTTATAGTTACACAGACTTAATGTTTCGATTATTTCAAGTTTTCTCACAGTTAGATAAGAAATTGCCAAAAGAGAGTTTTTTTCGTGCACGGACCCTTAAAATGGAAATATAAATATTGAGCCGGCCTGTTCCTTGCCCCTCTTCATAATACCATGTTAAGATTTATAAATTGTTACTGTACACTTTCCAGGTACTTCGTTGCAGAAAACCCTAACGATGAAACTGCGCAGGACATCTTGGACCTCGCCAATACTTACGAAGATAGCGACGGATTCAATAAGTCTAAAGACAAAATGTGCAATGTAATAAGCAAACACTTAATGGACAAAGCTCAAGATGGTCAGAATCACAAATATCTGCATTTCAACACCGTAGAGCGAAAAGTCACTAAGTCTTTAAATGCCCAAAATGAGTTATCACTAAAATCATCATTTTCTTCTCTGGATATCTGTCTAAGCGGCATTTTTGTAGCTACCTTTGTTTTTGTTTTACGAAATGTGAAAAGTAATTAGTTCTACCCTTTTGATACCACAGCGTAATGAGAGAAATTAAGAATTTAATTAATTAATTATTATACATTTATTGAAAATATTGATTCGAAACGACTTAAATTTCTCCTTTTCTCTTGAATTAACAAACCATACGGCCTTACTAGTTTTTCTAGTCTAAAAATCCTTAAAATTATATTAGTGAATTTTAAAATAGTAGTAATTTCTAAAAAAGTACCTATTGATATAATTTTTTAACTACTTTTCTTATTTAGATACATTTTATTTTTTATTTTTAGGTTCGGATTGTTTTTTATTAGTTGATTATGGATGTTATGTTATTGATTTTTATATATTTTTTTTACTCGTCCTTGTCATTTTTTTGTCTTTTAAATTGTACTTAATCCTTCTATTTTAGATTTGCCCACCAGATACCTGGTAGAATTTGACGGCACGGTTGGCGCAGTGGTTAAGCGATTGACTGCTGCGCTGCGTGTCGCTGGTTCGATTCTCGCACGGAACAAATATTAGAATTTTTCAATTCCAACCAGTAGTTCCTGAGATTAGCGCGTTGAAACAAACAAACTCTTCGGTTTTATAATATTTGTATAGACTAGCTTTTGCCCACGAATCCATCCTCGTGGATGTCGATTATCGCGTAAAAAAGTAGCCTATGTCCTCCATATCTCAGGCTATAACTCCGCCAAATTTCATGATGATCGGCTCAACGATTTAGGCGTGAAAACGTAACAGACAGACAGATTTATAATATTTAGCTTTTGCGAAAGTTTCTATATATTTATACTAATATATAAAGCTGAAGAGTTTGTTTGTTTGTTTGTTTGAACGCGCTAATCTCAAAAACTACTGGTTGGAATTGAAAAAATCTTTTTGTGTTGGATAGTCCATTTATCGAGGAATATTATAGGCTATATAACATCATGCTACAACTAAAAGGAGCGGAGCATAAATGAAAAATGTTGCAAAAACGGGAAAAATTATTCCTTTTGAGAGCTTCCGTTGCGTGCGCTGCGTAAACGGTTTAAGTTACGCAAATATAATGTATGATGGAATTGATCCTCTATAAATTTTCGAAAAAAAAAGTCCGCGACAGCATATGTCTATCTTTTAAGATTGACTCACTATAACCTTTTTTGTGGTGATCAAATTTGTTCGAAATTAATGCATTATTTGCGAAGGAGTTTTCATAAACATGGTATTAATCCTTATCCAAATAAATACGTTATTCATCACAAGTATTTAATTTTGAAAAAAGTTGCCCTTACATCATTTAATTTCAATGAATATCTTAGGAGATATAACTGTTTTATAATAACTCCGCAGCAAAGTAATGATCAACTCTGCGAGGTAGTCTATTCTAAAGCTGAAGAGTTAGTTTTTAGGGTACCGTATCCAAAGGGTAAAATGGAACCCTATTACTAAAACTCCGCGGTCCGTCTGTCTGTCTGTCTGTCCGTCTGTCACCAGGCTGTATCAACAAATACAAAAAAACAGAAAAAAAATAATCTATACTAATATATAAAGCTGAAGAGTTTGTTTGTTTGTTTGAACGCGCTAATCTCAGGAACTACTGGTTGGAATTGAAAAATTATTTTTGTGTTGGATAGTCCATTTATTGAGAAATATTATAGGCTATATAACATAACGCTACAACCAAAAGGAGCGGAGCATAAATGAAAAATGTTGCAAAATCGGGAATAATTATTCCTTTTTGAGAGCTTCCGTTGCGTGCGCTGCGTAAACGGTTTAAGTTACTCAAATATTATGTATGATGGAATTGTTCCTCTTAAAATTTTCTAAAAAAAAGTCCGCGACAGCATATGTCTATCTTTTAAGATTGACTCACTATAACCTTTTTTATGGTAATCAAATTTGTTCGAAATTAATGCATCATTTGCGAAGGAGTTTTCATAAACATGGTATTAATCCTTATCCAAATAAATACGTTATTCATCACAAGTATTTAATTTTGAACAAAGTTGCCCTTACATCATTTAATATCAATGAATATCTTAGGAGATATAACTGTTTTATAATAACTCCGCAGCAAAATAATGATCAACTCTGCGAGGTAGTCTATTCTAAAGCTGAAGAGTTAGTTTTTAGGGTTCCGTACTCAAAGGCTAAAATGGGACCCTATTACTAAAACTCCGCTGTCCGTCTGTCTGTCTGTCTGTCTGTCCGTCTGTCACCAGGCAGTATCTCATGAACCGTGATACTTAAACAGTTGAAATTTTCACATATGATGTATTTCTGTTGCCGCTATAACAACAAATACTAAAACACAAAAAAATAATATCTAAGGGGCTCCCATACAACGGACATGATTTTTTTTTGCCGTTTTTTTTTGCTCCGCCCGCTTGGATGTCGGTTGTCGCGTAAAAAAGTAGCCTATGTCCTTCTCCATATCCTAGGCTATATCTTTGCCAAATTTCATGACGATCGGCTCAGCGGTTTAGGCGTGAAAACGTAACATACAGACAGACAGACAGACAAATAGACAGACCGACAAAGTTACTTTCACATTTATAATATTAGTAAGGATAAGGATTTGTATGGATGGTACGGAACCCTTCGTGCGCGAGTCCGACTCGCACTTGGCCGGTTTTTTGTTTTTCGAACGCGCTAATCTCTGGAACTGCGGGTTGGATTTGAAAAAATCTTTTTGCATTTTACAGCCCAATTCTTGAGGAAGAATTACATTCCTATTAACTAGAACACCATTTTTTTTTAATGAAAGTTTATGCGAAAACGAAGTAAAAGCACGGGCAGGCAATGTGTTGGACGGGGTGGGTCGGGGGAACAAGAAATTTAACGCGGACGAAGTCGCGGGCAGAAGCTAGTGTAATAATATAATTCAATCACGATTCGAAAGACACGTGGCGCCATCTATTATCATAAGAACGTTATTGTTGTTTTCCTCGGGAATAGTACTTTTTTTCGGGATGAAAGGTACCTTATGTCCGTTTCTGTAAAAACTTATATCGCTTGATGTTATGTTAAGTTTATAATATTTGAGTAGTACAGAACGATATGCAAAAACTTACAACCACAACCAAAATTGGACCCATTTTTGCCAACAGGAACCCACCCACAGTTTGACTGAAACTGAGTTTAGTACATAGATGGCGCTCAAATCACGCATTCTAACTTCAAAAAAAAAAAAAAATGTTTCCTTTTTATCGACTGACAACAGAGATACAACACTGTCACTTGCGGAACCAACCCACTTTGGCGACCTTATAAAAAACTGTAGAGAAAAAAAAAAAAAAAAAGAATTACTTTTATTTTTAGAAATATCACAACAGAGAAATCTTACGTCCATTTTGCAAGAAGGAACTACGCAACAAAATATGCTTTTGCAAGAAAGAACCAACCGGGTTTTTAACGATTTACTTTATACTACTTATAACTTTATATAAAACTAGCTGACCCGACAGACTTCGTTCTGTCAAAAGCTATAGTATAAACTCCACTACTCTACCCTACCCTACCCTACCTACCCTACCTACCTACCTACCTACCTACCTACCTACCCTACCTACCTACCTACCTACCTACCTACCTACCTACCTACCTACCTAACTACCTACCCTACCCTACCCTACCCTACCTACCTACCTACCTACCTACCTACCTACCTACCCTACCCTACGCTACCCTACCTTACCTACCTACCTACCCTATCCTACCCTACCCTACCCTACCTACCTACCTACCTACCTACCCTGCCTTACCCTACCCTACCCTACCCTACCTACCTACCTACCCTACCCTACCCTATCTATCTACCTACCTACCCTACCCAACTCTACTCTACCCTACCCTAATTTTTCGTAAAAACCATAAAAAAAAAAAAAAAAACTTAAAAACCATCCTTGGACTTCAACGAACATTTAAAAAAAAGAATTGGTTAAATTGGTCCAGGCGTTGTTGAGTTATGCGCTTACCAACACATTTTGCGATTCATTTTTATATTATAGATTTATAAATCTGATATTCCTATATAAGCCTAAATAGGAATATTAGATTTATAAATTGCAGTGTTTTTCAACGTGTGAAGCTTCTATAGCGGAGTTGCAAAAGGTTGGGAAAGCTACTAAAGTAAAAAAAAAAAAAAAGTTTACAGTGTTTTAATAATACAAGGAAGATAAATAAGACACACGGGATTACTTACCACTCGTAAGTACAGTCAAAACTGCTAATTTGTTGAAAGTTATAATAATATTTAATGTTTGCTTCGCCATGTTTGTGCTACCACGTCATGCAATGTCATTCATAGTCTTAATAATCTTAGTCGTGCGCCGAGCCCAGGGGCCTTACTCCCGAAAACGATTCGAGTTTGATTTTGTTTCCGATTCGATCTCGTTTCTGCAGTGCAAATACATAGGACTCGATCCGATAAATTTGACAATTATGTTATAAAATGAGTTTTTATCGAATCGAATCGATGTCGCAAGTATGTAACTTCTACTTTAACGATCGGTAGATAAACTCTAAAATATTAACGAATTTAACGAAAATGGACGAAACGACAATTTTACAGTTGAGATCGCCAATTTACGTTTATTGCTTAACTATACCCAAAGTCTCAAATTCAGATAATTTATGTAAACAAAGTAATGTCAAGAAATGTCACTGTCAAAATGTCAGGACAGTGGTGCAAAACATTTTATCATTTTTTTTAAAAATGTAAGTAATCATCTATGAAATTAAGGGCCTATACTACCTCAAATGGCTTAGCATGATCCTCCGTTATGTCGAAAATACTGCAGCATTAATTTTGTTGGCTACTATCTTCTGACGTTGTCAGAAGTATTGGCTGACGTGGGCTACTATCTTCTGACGTTGTAAGAAGATTGTTGCTGACGTGGTCAGTAGATAATTGGCGACGTTGTCAGATAGTTGGTGACGATGTCAGAAGATAGTTGGCGACGTTGTCAGATAGTTGGTTTTGATGTCAGCAGATTTTTGATTACGTTTGCTACTATCTTCTGACGTTGTAAGAAGATTGGCTGACGTTGACTACTATCTTTTGACGTTGTCAGAAAACTGGCTGACGTTGGCTACTATCTTCTGACGTTGTCAGAAGATTGTTGCTGATGTGGTCAGTAGATAATTGGCGACGTTGTCAGATAGTTGGTGACGATGTCAGAAGATAGTAGCTGACTTTGTCAGAAGATAGAGGGCGACGTTTTCAGATAGTTGGTTTTGATGTCAGAAGATAGTTGCTGACGTTGACTACTATCATCTGACGTTGTCGGAAATATTGGCTGACGTTGGCTACTATCTTCTAACGTTGTCAGAAGATTGACTAACGTTGACTACTATCTTCTGAAGTTGTCAGAAGATTGTTGCTGACGTAAGCTACTATCTTCTGACGTTGTCAGAAGATTGACTGACGTTGACTACTATCATCTGACGTTGTCGGAAATATTGGCTGAAGTTGGCTACTATCTTCTGACGTTGTCAGAAGATTGACTAACGTTGACTACTATCTTCTGACGTTGTCAGATTGTTGCTGACGCAAGTTACTATCTTCTGACGTTGTCAGAAGTCTTGGCTGACGTAGGCTAATATCTTCTGACGTTGTCAGAAGATTGTTGCTGACGTAAGCTACTACCTTCTGGCATTGTCAGAAGATTGTTGCTCACGTGGTCAGTAGATAATTGGCGACGTTGTCAGATAGTTGGTGACGATGTCAGAAGATAGATTATTGCTTACGTTGGCTACTATCTTCTGACGTTGTCAGAAGATTGGCTGACGTAAGCTACCAACTTCTGACGTTGTCTGAAGATTGTTGCTGACGTAAGCAACTATCTTCTGACGTTATCAGAAGTATTGGCTGACGTTGGCTACTATCTTCTGACGTTGTCAGAAGATTGACTAACGTTGACTACTATCTTCTGACGTTGACGTTGCCAGAAGATTGTTGCTGACGTGGTCAGTAGATAATTGGCGACGTTGTCAGATAGTTGGTGACGATGTCAGAAGAAAGTTGGCGACGTTGTCAGATAGTTGGTTTTGATGTCAGAACCCTAGTAGCAATTGCCGTTGGCTTTCATACGCCAACAGTTGGGAATGTATTGGCAGACGGTTAGTTATTCCGCCAACCTAAACTTAAAATAGGCCCATTGTCATAAACATGCACTATTTGCCCAACGGATAGCCAACGATGGGCTTGTTGTTACTATTCCTACTGTTGGGTGATTTTTGTAGGCATTTAAGGTATAATGACAACATTGGGCCAACTAACGCGAGCCTGCTGATTCTATTCCTACTGTTGGGAGATTTTTGTAAGGATTTAAGGTATAATGACAACATTGGGCTAACCAACGCGGGCCTGCTGCTTCTATTCCTACTGATGGGAGATTTTTGTAGGGCGAATTACTGCTACTCCAGGTGGTAGCGGGGTGCGCGGGGAGCAGGCGGCGGCACGCGTCGCCCTGCCCGCCCGCCATTTTGTTATTCATTTGTGCACATGCGGCTGCGGAGTGTTTGTGAGTGTTTGTTTTGTTCGCATCAACAAAGATATTAGCCTGATATCAGGCTGGCAGGCTGTTTTAGTTTAGTTAGTTAACCCTTAGTGTTTGTGAAAGTGTTAAATGTATAAAGTTGTGGAGTTTTACGAAGATGATGGTTACGGTGGGGAACTCGGTGTGGTGCGTGAAGAATGGATGACGCCACGGAAGACTCATTGCGTGTGTGTTACAAAACGTCTAAAAATCGTCGCTGCACATGAACCTTATCGGCTTCAAAATTAGGTTGGTTTTTCAAAACAAATCGCTAAAACAAACCTTATTTTGAAACCGATAAGGTTCATGTATAGCGACGCGCGTACGGCCGGCGCTGGCAAGACGCGTCGTTCTGAAACCAGCCATAGAACCAACCAACATACAACCGCTTGCCTAAATGTATTATGTGTCGTTGGGCCTACCCATAACACGTATTCGTCGGGCCTTCGTAGGGCAATGTACGTTGGCCCCATCGCAAGTTGGGCCTTCGTAGGCAAATCCACGTAGGCCATCAGTTGTTGGCCCAACCCGCAATCTGCCCGCCAATTGTATGCATTTGCCAACTAACCAGAGGTAGATAATTGGCGACGTTGTCAGATAGTTGGCGACGTTGTCAGATAGTTGGTGACGATGTC
Organism: Dryobota labecula; assembly: GCA_947523025.1. NCBI lineage: Eukaryota > Metazoa > Arthropoda > Insecta > Lepidoptera > Noctuidae > Dryobota > Dryobota labecula. The sequence goes on from OX383306.1 coordinate 16,814,588, forward strand.
AGAAGATAGTTGGCGACTTTGTCAGATAGTTGGTTTTGGTGTCAGCAGATTGACGGTGTCAGAAGATTGGCTGACGTTGATTACTGTCTTCTGACGTCGTCAGAAGATTGGCTGACGTTGTCTACTATCTTCTGACGTTGTCAGAAGATTGTTGCTAACGTAAGCTACTACCTTCTGACGTTGTCAGAAGATTGTTGCTTACGCGACGACGCTGACGTTGGCTACTATCTTCTGAAGTTGTCAGAAGATTGACTAAAGTTGGCTACTATCTTCTGACGTTGTCAGAAGATTGTTGCTGACGTAAGCTACTATCTTCTGACGTTGTCAGAAGTATTGGCTAACTTCTGACGTTGTCAGAAGATTATTGTTTACGTTGGCTACTATCTTCTGACGTTGTCAGAAGATTGTTGCTTACGCTGGCTACTATCTTCTGACGTTGTCAGAAGATTGGCCGACGTTGTCTACTATCTTCTGACGTTGTCAGAAGATTGTTGCTAACGTAAGCTACTACCTTCTGACGTTGTCAGAAGATTGTTGCTTACGCTGGCTACTATCTTCTGACGTTGTCAGAAGATTGGCTGACGTTGGCTACTATCTTCTGACGTTGTCAGAAGTATTGGCTGACGTTGGCTACTATCTTCTGACGTTGTCAGAAGATTGACTAACGTTGACTACTATCTTCTAACGTTGTCAGAAGATTATTGCTGACGCAAGCTACTATCTTCTGACGTTGTCAGAAGATTAGCTGACGTTGACTTCTAACTTCTGACATTTTCAGAAGATTATTGTTGCTAATGTAAGCTACTATCTTCTGACGTTGTCAGAAGTATGTTGCTGAGGTGGTCAGTAGATAATTGGCGACGTTGTCAGATAGTTGGCGACGTTGTCAGATAGTTGGTGACGATGTCAGAAGATAGTTGGCAACGTTGTCAGATAGTTGGTTTTAATGTCAGCAGATTGACGGTGTCAGAACGTCAGAAATTGGCGACGTTGTCAGATAGTTGGCGACGTTGTCAGATAGTTGATGACGATGTCAGAAGATAGTTGGCGACGTTGTCAGATAGTTGGTTTTGATGTCAGCAGATTGACGGTGTCAGAACGTCAGAAGATTGGCTGACGTTGACTACGAACTTCTGCCGTTGTCAGGAGTTTATTGTTTACATTGCTTACGCTGGCTACTATCTTCTGACGTTGTCAGAAGTATTGGCTGACGTTGGCTACTATCTTCTGACGTTGAAGTTGTAAGAAGATTGTTGCTGACGTGGTCAGTAGATAATTGGCGACGTTGTCAGATAGTTGGTGACGATGTCAGAAGATAGTTGGCAAAGTTGTCAAGATAGTTATGTATGTATATTATAGGTATTATTTATATGTGTATGTATTTGTATGTATGTTTGTTTTGTTTTAATTAAAAAAAAAATTGTTTAACTTTTCTACACACTGTGTCTACATTTCTTTTCCAACTTTCCTCTCGCAGGTCTTCTGGAAGAAATTTCTTTTGAAATAAGCAGTACCTTTGTGCTCTTTTATGTTAATATATTGTCCTGTCAACTATTTTGTGTGTACATAAATAAATAAATAGTTGATTTTGATGTCAGCAGATTGTTGCTAACGTTGGCTACTATCTTCTGACGTTGTCAGAAGATTAGCTGACGTTGACTACTAACTTCTGACGTTGTCAGTAGATTATTGTTGCTAACGTAAGCTACTATCTTCTGACGTTGTCAAAAGATTGGCCGACGTTGACTACTATCTTCTGACGTTGTCAGAAGTATGTTGCTGAGGTGGTCAGTAGATAATTGGCGACGTTGTCAGATAGTTGGCGACGTTGTCAGATAGTTGGTGACGATGTCAGAAGATAGTTGGCGACGTTGTCAGATAGTTGGTTTTGATGTCAGCAGATTGTCAAGTCTACTTATTCCTAACAAAATAAAAGATAAAAAAGTAGACTGAACAATTTAATGACAAGGTAAAAAAATACAATATTTAGAATTGTGAATATAAAAACCTACCTATTATGCACTCTCAAGGCAAGAAAGGAGGTAAAATTAAATTACTTGAAGTAATTCCCAGCTCCACGTCAGGACGTCTTGAGGGCAGGCAGCTCCCAGGAACAAAAATCGTAAGTGCAGACTCCGCAGTGTCGAGACGAATTGTAGGGGCGCGTCAAAGTGTCGGCGACCCCAACTTTAGTAGTACAAACACGAGATATATATATGTGATAAATCTCCAGGAATCAGGCAGTACTTTCTGCAGTGAAGATAGTTCACTCAGAACCGAGACGTAAACGTAAACTGAACTGATTGCATCTCCAGGCCCCTTTTATAGGAAAATCTGGACGTTCTTGAATATTCTGTTCTCTTCGAAAAACCCATTTTCGATTTCAAGTTTATGCTGTCCTCTGTCCTGCCAGTTATCTAACCAGCCAGGTGTAGTAGGCCAAGATGTATAAAACCTCCTGATCAAATTCTGAGAGTGCGTTTAAGAAACTTATAATTATAATAATTTAGAATTTAGTTATTTAGGAGACAACGTATTTAAGAATAAAAGAAATTTAGAATATCCAAAATTATATAAGTAAATGATTTTTAGAAAATACAAACTTAGTGCAACCTTCATTGAATAGGCTGGTAAGAAAATCTATGAAATAAGTAGACTTCAGTTGACACTTTTGACGTAAATGTCGTTTAAAGAATAAAATTGTGTAATATGATGAAAAACTAATAAAAAGTAAGATGAATGGAAAGAAAAACGTAAGTAGAGTGATATATTAATCATATCTGTAATAAACAGATACTATAAGATTGACGGTGTCAGAACGTCAGAAGATTGGCTGACGTTGACTACGAACTTCAGACGTTGTCAGAAGTTTATTGTTTACATTGGCTACTATCTTCTGACGTTTTCAGAAGATTGTTGCTTACGCTGGCTACTATCTTCTGACGTTGTCAGAAGATTGGCCTACGTGTCTACTATCTTCTGACGTTGTCAGAAGATTGTTGCTAACGTAAGCTACTACCTTCTGACGTTGTCAGAAGATTGTTGCTTACGCTGGCTACTATCTTCTGACGTTGCCAGAAGATTGGCTGATGTTGGCTACTATCTTCTGACGTTGTCAGAAGTATTGGCTGACGTTGGCTACTATCTTCTGATGTTGTCAGAAGATTGTTGCTGACGTAAGCTACTATCTTCTGACGTTGTCAGAAGTAGTGGCTAACTTCTGACGTTGTCAGAAGATTATTGTTTACGTTGGCTACTATCTTCTGACGTTGTCAGAAGATTGGCTGATGTTGGCTACTATCTTCTGACGTTGTCAGAAGTATTGGCTAACTTCTGACGTTGTCAGAAGATTATTGTTTACGTTGGCTACTATCTTCTGACGTTGTCAGAAGATTGGCTGACGTTGGCTACTATCTTCTGACGTTGTCAGAAGATTGGCTGACGTTGGCTACTATCTTCTGACGTTATCAGAAGATTGACTAACGTTGACTACTATCTTCTGGCGTTGTCTGAATATTGTTTGCTGACGTAAGCTACTATCTTCTGATGTTGTCAGAAGTATTGCCTAACTTCTGACGTTGTCAGAAGATTGTTGCTTACGCTGGCTACTATCTTCTGACGTTGTCAGAAGATTGGCTGATGTTGGCTACTATCTTCTGACGTTGGCTACTATCTTCTGACGTTGACGTTGTAAGAAGATAATCGGCGACGTTGTCAGATAGTTGGTGACGATGTCAGAAGATAGTTGGCGACGTTGTCAGATAGTTGGTTTTGATGTCAGCAGATTGTTGCTTACGTTGGCTACTATCTTCTGAAGGTGTCAGAAGATTGGCTGACGTTGACTACTATCTTCTGACGTTGTCAGAAGAATATTGCTTACGTTGGCTACTATCTTCTTGCGTTGTCAGAAGATTGGCTGGCGTTGACTACTATCTTCTGACGTTGTCAAAAGATTGGCTGACGTTGGCTACTATCTTCTGACGTCGTCAGAAGATTGGCTGACGTTGACTACTATCTTCTGATGTTGTCAGAAGATTGTTGCTAACGTAAGCTACGTCCTTCTGACGTTGTCAGAAGATTGTTGCTCACGCTGGCTACTATCTTCTGACGTTGTCAGAAGATTGGCTTACGTTGACTACTATCATCTGACGTTGCCAGAAGATTGTTGCTAACGTAAGCTACTACCTTGTGACTTTGTCAGAGTATTGTTGCTTACGTGGGCTACTATCTTCTGACGTTGTCAGAAGTATTGCCTGACGTTGGCTTCTATCTTCTGACGTTGTCAGAAGATTGGCTGACGTTGACTACTAACTTCTGACGTTGACAGAAAATTATTGTTTACGCTGGCTACTATCTTCTGACGTTGTCAGAAAATTGGCTGACATTGACTACTATCTTCTGACGGTGTCAGAAGCCTATAACCATAACCATATAATAACCTAATAACCTATATAAACCATTGTACTCTAGTATTAGTGAACAGTGTTAAACATGATTCCTAATGGACACATTGTTTAACTCATCTCCCCGGACTCACAACCTTACACGACGAACAATACGAAAGAAAGGACATTTGGGTAGGCCACAAAAAAAGAAAAGAAAAACAAATGACCCACATAGTGCTCACATTCACAATAATATATGTAATACTTTTCAAAGTAAATATTCATGTCATTTTGTATATAATATTTAATAATGTCAATAATTATGTATATAAAACGTTGTATAATTATTAAAATGACAAGTTTACGGTTTAATATACAATTAAATTGAAAACTTATATTAAAAGCATACTTTGTAAACTAGCATATTAAAAATTAGAGGATTATATCCAAGATAAGAATGTTTGGAAACACGTTGGTCCTGCTCCATAGGACAATTTATTTAGAGTCTAGACAAAATCAAATTGGTTGCTAATTTAATTGTATAATTTATAATTTTTATGACATTCATTTTTTTGTGATTAATATGCTTTAACTCACACACTGACATAGGTTATTAAATGTTAAAATTTTAGGGAAATCATCTACTTTTACAATGTTTGTAAATATGTTAGCACCATGTATCTAACGCATAATTAATTTGTCTGTCATTGCTTCACTTTTCATTCTTTTTACCTATTGTGGTATAGTAATTTTATTCTAGGTAAGCGCATCGTCTTCACATATAATTATTAATTAATGTATAAAAAATATTGTTAACATTTTAAAAGAGTAAGTATGGAGTTTCTTGCCCATTCTTCTCCATACGTAACTACCTTTTGGAAGGGGCAACTAGAATCAATTAATTATAGTTGTACATTTTTACGCTCAAAAGTGCCTATTTGAAATAAATGATTTGATTTTGACTTTGACTTTGCAACTCGATATCTACCGGGGTTAAATATAATGACCACCGTAAAATGTATTCGAACAACAAATGTAGTAAATGATCACCAAATCTTAGCGAGCAAATTAATGCGCTATTTCTGCCTAAATAAACCACTGTGATTGCCATAAAATGTAGGCTTATTGCCAAATAAAGTATTATATTATGATGCCATATTAGGTTAGGTTAGGTTAAAACTGTGACCTCCTATGCACGAGCCGAGCGAGCGAAGCGAGCGGTGCCGCGGCAGCGGCCAGCGAGTGTCAGAAACGACTAGAATATTATAGAAAAAAAATATGGAAATAAAACAGGCTACCTGAAACTGAATTAGTTAGACGATATTAATTTAAAAAATGCAACTAACTAAAAAAAAAAACTGTTTTGAAATTACGTTTTGGCATTTTTTTTTGCGTAATTGCTTAAATAGGATTGCGAGACGTTAAAACTTTGGTTATAATTTTATATTAAAATGTGGGTTTAATTTTGGTGATCATTTACTATTTTTGTCTCTATGTTATTATATTTGATGGTTTAATTTTGGTGATCATTTACAATTTTTTTGTCTCTATGTTACTATATTTGGTGGTAAGTTAAACATAAGCCATATCTATCTGTCAGATGGCGTGTGGAGTACGAACTTTTCCTAACGGATCTTTCGATCGAAGTTAGTTTCGCTTCGAACCACCGCACGATCGTGCGCTATTGTCGGATTCAAGAGTATGGATCGGCATTTCGAATCCAATTCGATTGATTCAGAACTCGATGCTGTCGGGAGTAAGGCCCCAGGTTTACTGATTGCGATGTTAGCGCGTAACATATCTTCCTCCTTTTAATATATCAATGGCTGGATTGAATATTTGTCACAAAAAAAAAAAACTTCGTATTAAAGGGGCCGTGTCATGAAAAAGGTTGAAAAACACTGGGCTACAGTATCCCACATAAGGTTAACAAGTATTCATTCATTATAATACCTTCCTACTATGTATGCATTTTGCATACTTTGTTTACAAAAGTCTCGTTTTCTCGAAACAAACCTCTGTAGGTTGGTTCTTGTTTGCAAAAATGGGTCCTCATTATCCGTGTCCATGATATTTTTAAACCGAAATGCATTAAGGTTCCATATTGAAACAGTCGTAACTCCACACGTTTTTCTGATGCATTTTGAACTCTATCTTAAAGAGAAAGGAGTGTTGTCATTGTAGTTATTTTGATCAGAATGAGTCAGTGCATACAAAGTGGGCATCAGGTGTGATGCATCAGGATTTGGGGCTTTCATAATCTGTTTACAATGTATTAACTGTTCTGTGCTAATCTTGGAATTTAAAGCATTTTGACGACATATTTACTATGCAAACATTGTGTTTACTTAACTTCTGAAATTATTAACAGCTTACGTGTACATCCGCGAGCATTCGTTACAGATTTACAGTCACATTATGTCATATTATACCAGATTTTGATTCTCTATTAATTTTGATTGCATTGCAGAGTTAGTAGTCACTGAGGTGCAAGCTACTTGGATAATAATGGTTTGTGACAAAATCGGATTATTCTGGACGCTGTCTCCACTACAATATATTTTTCCAAGTATTATTTGGGACGAAAATCATACAATTTTCGCAATAAACAACCACACTCTTGGTTTTTGTAAGAAACACATACGGTATAAGTAAGACTATCACTAAATCCAATCCATACTAATATTATAAATGTGAAAGTAATTCTGTCCGTCTCTCTGTTCTGATGGTATGTTACGTTTCCACGCCTAAGCTGTTGAACGTATCGTCATGAAAGGCAGAGATATAGCCTGCCGCGGGCAAAAGCTTGACCAAAAAATCCGTTTTGATTTCTGGCTATTCAAAGATCGTTTTGAAAAAACTAGTGTAGTTTCTGTTTCCTTGACAATGAGGATTTTCTGAATTGACGTTCACTATACTCCATTTATTATAACGTTAGACAAATAACTGTTCTCACCCTTTCGTTATTTCGATGTAAACGTTTAATAAACTCCGTTATTTTACGATAAATACAAAGCACTGTAATCTATTTACCATTTAAATTAAAAAAATAACTAAAGTGCAGTAATTTCAACAATATTACACAATAACTGTCATTATTTAGCCGTTACTTGTATAATGCTATAGTAAATAAAGTGTAGTTGGCAGCACTGAGACGTCATGTCCGGGCCATCTGTCAAAATTTTCAAAGCGCCTATATTTTCTTCTTTAGTTGTGTCTGAATGATAAACGAAAGAATGAAACGAGTTTTGTACGTCAAGTCCCGTCAAAATCAGTCCAGCCGCTTTAGAGATTAGCCGGAATAAACAGTCAGACAAAAATTTTAAACATGTTTTTTTTGTTATAAGTACCGTATACACTTTCATAGGCATTTAGTAAAAATCTGTTATTTTGACATTCACGGATCTTTCTAATTCTAACTACGACTTGTGCCATTAAATATTTAGCCGTGTTGAAGAAAAAGAGTGAAGATGTAATGACTTAAACACCAGCAGGGGAAGCTATCGGCCGAGCATTCATGGACACGGAATCTGGACGACTTCTGCAGTAGGTACACACGGCCACAAATCAAGCTATACATTTCCAGTATAAGCTGCCCTCTCAGTGGACGGAAATCCTATACAATGCGAGATCAGCCTAAACTGGAACTGTATAGCTAGGTTTGTGGCCGTATGTACCTACACGTGCAAAACTCCGGCCGCTTCGGAAGGTTACCAGGGGGCCAAGTCTACTAATGTACAAAGGTTGCAATGGTCTCTTCATTGTGAGTTTTTGACAGATTTGCCATACAAACACTGTCAAATACTCACAATGAAGAGACCATTCTGACACTATTGTAATAGCAGACTTGAGGCCCAGAACAAACTATCGAGTTGGGTATTCGCCAACTTGAACAGAACGAAAATTGACATGACAATTTATGCTCAATACCTTTTTTGCCACCAGTCGCAACGGTTTTTGCATTATGCGTATTTTAGTGTCTTAGCACTGAGGGACAATTTTCAGTGGAATTATAAAAGTGGAAAGAAGGTAGGGAGGCCCCGCCCTCCCTCATTCCATTTTTCCTCTCCTCTTGCGATGTTCGGCCAATCCTTAAAAAGGAAACTAGCTTATAAGCTAGCTAAAGTGACGGTAGGTCATAGTTTGGAGGTAGGGCATGCAATATCGGAAGGTTCTCAATTCCGGAACTGAGTTCCAATACTGGAGATCTGATTCCAGAATTCCGGAACTGGTAACTTTTGAAGTTTGTGTCAAATCAAACAAGATTTACAGTCTTTTCATTATTTTTAGTAACAAATTAAACATCTTTCTCCCTTATTACTCTAATTAAATAATGCATGCACCTATTATAAACATTTGCACGACTGATAAATCGAATATAGTGAGACTAAAATTATTCTACCATCGTTATTATGTAATATATGTACCTATATTCTGGCAATTTCATTTAATTTCATTTCATTAAACTTTGGCCGTCTCGCGGTTTCTGGAAAGTTCCACAGACTAGTTTGGTTGCGTTTAGATAAAATAATAATCAAAATATCAAAACATTTTGAATATCGGAATTCCGATATTACTCCTCTCAATTCCGGAATTGAAATATCGGAAAAATTGTTACGGAATTCCGGAATTACGAAATTCCGGAATTCCGGAATGCATGCCCTATTTGGAGGTAAGCACTTAAGAGAAAACAATATATTATCTCGTGACTGAGAAGGAATTGTAAAAAACGGCTCAATTAGGAACCTGGGTAAGTGTGTCTAGAATTTTCTAATATACAACTTTTAAAATATACAAATAATACTGAACGGCTCGAGTTGATACGGTGATGATCCCTTTCCGATTTGATACGTGTGCTACGACCTTTAAATACAATTCTTGTTCTTTTAGTTAGTTACTGACGATCTTGCTTGCGTAAACACTAAGGTCTTCAATCAGGCCGTCCTGCCCGTTATGACTTACGGAGCCGAAACGTGGACACTCATGGTACGGCTGGACCATATATTCAATGTCGCTCAGCGAGCTATGGAACGATATCCCGTTCCTTAGCTCGCTGAGCGATCTTGGTGTCTCTCTAAGGGATCCAATCCGCAACGAAGTGATCCGGTAGAGAACCAAAGTTGTCGACATAGCTCACAGCATAAGCAAGCTGAAGTGACAATGGGCCGGCCAATTAGCCGTAGAACTGATGACTGTTGGGGTAGACGTGTTTTTCAGTGCTGAATTTTTTATTTAGTGAAAATGGTAATTTTACTATTCAGAATTTGACGATTTTGAGAGTTTATTTTTATTTTTATAGATAATTTTGTTTGGAGAATAGCTTTAAGATTCTCAGTAAGGAATTTTAGTTATAGTTTAGTTCGATGTACAAGAGAATCGGCACCACTATCAATAAAAAATTGTTATATAAACATGTCTGTCTGTAACAATGTCGGTCGCAACGTTCCACGATGCGACGGACGTCGTGGCGTGTGTATTTATTTTGGCCCGTCGCACAGTGGAACGAATGTATGGGAGCGGTTGGACGTAGACATGTCCGAAAAATAAGAGTAAAATTATGACAAACTAATGATGCCATCTTATTCGATTACTTAATGCCTTCATAAATTGTGGTGATGAATTTCTTCATAACTCCCATATTTCGGGAGTAATTTGAGAAAATGTGAAATTTTACTATGAAAATGAGTGTATCGAGCTCTCTCCCTCCTGATTCCGGGCTTGTTTCAAGTAGCGGTCTCTAATATCGTAATGCTATTACTAAGAGCTATATTTAATACTAAGACACATAGTGCGCCAAATGTGCACTTTCTGGGATAAAAGGAAATGAAAATTTAAAAAAAAAAACGTTTTTTCCCCATTTGTATTTACTTTAAACCGCAGACAGACTTATTAAGAGGTCTATAAATATATTATATATATACAGAAATATATATTAACAAAAATATTCACAAGAACTGATGAGAGTATGACTTTTAAGTAAGTTGATAATAAATTACCTAGTTTCATTAAAAGTACAATAAATAATTAAGATGTAAGCTCTAATTTACTAAGTTACACATTTTAAAACAATAACATCATTTAATTATCTTCGTCATCATCATCATCATCAATTAATTCAAATTCAGAATCGATGTCCGCTAAATCATTTATGTTAACAAATTCGATATCACTTTTCTCAGAATCCGTAAGCTCATAAAATTCCTTAAAAGAAGATTTTTTTACAAACTTATTTCCTTTTGGACGGATACTTGTAACAAGTGGATCAGAAGACAGTAAAAGATTGTGCATAATATCTTCATTGCATGAGATACTGCTATGCTTTCGAGAATGCCCCTCTCTATATTTTCTAAAATCTTTATTTCTAGCCTCAGATGCCTCTTCGGATAGAAAACCAATGGGCACAATTGACATGTTCTGAACTATGTCTGGCCCATGCATTAAAATTTTATGAAGTGAAGAAGGCATATAATACCATGGGTATAACTCCACGTAAAGCTTAGCAGTATCAAAGCAGAACTCTCGGAATTTAGTTACGTTGATCTTCTCTCCTGATGAAATACACTGCAAGATCACACAGATTTTTCTTAAAAGCATAGCATCTATTCCGGTCAGTTCAGCAGATTTAGTGTAGTTTTCAAAAAATCTCCTTGCCGAGTTGCCATTGTTGGTGGATCCACTGCCTTGTTTCACAACATCGAGAAGTAAGCCCGTTTCTCTTCTTACAGCCTCTTGAACTCTTTTCTTCCTGTCATCAACTTGCCTTTTTGCTATATCACCCCTTACTTGCCATGATTTTATGTCTAATTTGTAGGAAATGTGTAATAAGCATTCCATTGAGCGAATCCAAGCGTGAAGGGTGCTTAAGCTATATTTATACATGTCCTCGTTTGCGTGTTTATCTTTGATTAACTCTAAATTATTCATTTCTTTAGGACAAGCCTTGCATATGTCACACACTGAAGCTGCTGTATTGGATATAATGGAATGAATTTTACCATCAATCATTGTCAACAGCAGTTGGTGTTTGACACTAATTCCATCAGTGATGGTGGATGGAGTTAAGGCTTCAATCTCTGCTTCGATTTCAGCCATCTCTCTCTGCACATTTTCTTTGGTTTCCTTTATAAACTTAAACAATATTGGCCGGCAAAATGAAGTGGAAGATGGTCGCTCGTTTTCCCAAATTGTTACACCTTTTGAGACGAGCCGCAGTGGTACAAGACTAATCATAAAATTACTAGCAAGATCGATTTGCTCATCTTCACTCGTCCTTTGATGATAAATGCTTTGGCTAGATGATCCGTCAAAACCCCATTTGCTGGTCAATACGAGCTGTTGATTGGGATCAACAGGGGTTTCTAACGACCTAATAAGTCTTCTTGAGGTTAAATCCATCAAGGCTTGTAATTTGATTTTTGCAGAGCTCTCTGTAACTGTGAGATCTTCTTTGGCCGGATAGCACTTAATTTTTTCTTTAACCAACATGTAGTAACTCGGGTATTGAAGAGCTCCTTCTTGAGTGTTGAAATCCCGAAGAGTGTTATAGCGCCATTTCGATAAGTTCATCGATACATAAAGAGCCAATGCCTTCAAAGGGGATATTTCCCGTACCTGAATTGATTTACCTTCAATGAAGGCTTTGATTTTTGAGGCCTCTTCTGGATTCTCCGTCAAGTATTTCATAACATAAGCTGTATCGCTTTGTCCTGCCTTTTGAAGCGCCCTTTCGGCCGAAAACATAATTTCAGCGCTGCTACTGCTGCATGAAAGACTATCTTCAGTGCGTCTTCTTTTTTGCCGGTTACTAAGGTCCTCAAAAGATTTACGAGGACTAGGATGTGTACAAGTTGAAGCATCAGATTTAGCAGGAGAAATTATGGGCTCGATGACGTCACTTATATTTTCTGTAGAAGGTTCCATATTTTCATTCTGTAATTCCGGCCATTGAATTGCAGCCTGTAGCCAAATCTCATGTTTCTTCCGAAACTTATCTGTGCTTCTTTCAGACTGTGTCCATTTTGCATAAATGCGGTAGCAAAATCGACGACACCAGTCTTTTAAACTTGTTTCAGCACTTTCACATAACTGAACACAACTGTTATCTTTTAAAACACTGAACAAATAGTTAAAGTCGCGTAAATCTTTATGTGCGCGTGCGCATAAAGCAACGTGAATATCAAGATTTTTATTAAAATTTGGAAAATACATTGCGAGATTAGCTTGGATACAACGAGGTGTAAATCAACACTGATTTTAAAGTTACTAATAGTGACCTATTTATATAAAATCCAGGTATCCCAGGTATCCTTTGTTAAATATTGCAAGGTAATTAGTTATTGTGATAATTAGTAAATGATGCATGCTAAATTAGTGTATTAAGAGCCATTTAGTAATTAAATAATAGCAATGTTCTTATCAGTAATCATTAGTGCATCAGTTTTATATGTAAACCTTAAGTCCCTAATTATATATCCTAATTAGCTTATATCTTCTCTAATTGGCTGCTCAGAAATGTTATTGTAATAAGGTAAACCTTTAGAAAAACGGTTTTAATCAACAAAATAAACAAAAAATAAAAAAATTGTGTTATAAAATAAACATCACTCTTTATCCCAGAAAGTGCACATTTGGCGCACTATGTGTCTTAGTATTAAATATAGCTCTTAGTATTAGCATTATGATATTAGAGACCGCTACTTGAAACAAGCCCGGAATCAGGAGGGAGAGAGCTCGATACACTCATTTTCATAGTAAAATTTCACATTTTCTCAAATTACTCCCGAAATATGGGAGTTATGAAGAAATTCATCACCACAAGTTATGAAGGCATTAAGTAATCGAATAAGATGGCATCATTAGTTTGGCATAATTTTACTCTTTTTTTTCGGACATGTCTACGTCCAACCGCTCCCATACATTCGTTCCACTGTGCGTCGCGGCTTTCCGATACAGCGGTGGAGTCTGGATGTTGGACTGGATTTTAAAGTGATCACATTGATCCAGTGTTACTGGATTCCAACGCTGGGTTGAAATACTACATCATGTAAATTAGTAAAAAAATATAGCTAACTACATTTATACCAGGTACTCTAAACTTTCCTCACGACTTGTCACGCATTCTTCAACAAAGCAAATTAAAAACAAAAGAAATGCTAATTAAGTAACACATCCTGGTCAAGCTGATTTACCTAAGAAAAGGTGGCGGGCACTTGAGTAGGTACAATATTAACGTATTTGTTTACATAAAGATGGGTTCAAACCGCAGGATTTCCACGGATGCGGGCAGCGCATGGGTGGCTTAGTGGAAACAGCCGAAACCCTGTATTCGCATAGTATCAAAACTATTACTCTAAAAACAGGTTGATACAATACAGCCATCCAATTTTTAAATTCTCGTTAATTCCCTTCCAAAAGAATATTCTCGAGAACTTATCCGCAAAATTCTCGCAAGGAGAATATTCTCGGGAATTTATATCACTACGCACGACGTTATACGTCAAGTAAAGTGCCTTCTTTACTATGAACGTCGTACAACGTACCGTATCTTAGCCAGAGCTTCTGCGACTAAGGTTAAGTAGTGTGTTAGGTCCCAAAATTATCTGTTTTTAATTTTTTAATTAAGGCGAAAGCGTCAGGGTAACTCGTGAAATTCAAATTTCCTTACGGTTTTTGCAATTTGCTGGTCAGTATCAGGTTATATGTTGATCTTAATGATTTGCGGCCGTATCAAATATTTATTTATAGAATTATAATCATAAATATCATCAATACAACTCTCTAAGTTCATAATTATAATCCTATTGAATGACTATTTCTTTAAATCATGACGGAGTTGGAATTGCTGATTCTAATGAAATTCCGTAAATCCATATTTGTTACGGTCGCGAATAATATTTTTAATCAACGTACAACCTGACATTGACCAGCTAATTGCAAAATACGTAAGAAAACTTGAATTTCGCGAGCTACCTTAGCGTACCCCCTTAAAATAAAAATATAACTATCTATCCTAACCTAACTAAAACTGTTAACAAATAACACAAACAACAACAACAACAACAATTAACAATTTTATTTTTTATTAATAAAAATTATTATATGTTTTCTAAAAATTCCTCCGCATCGCTGTCGAAATTAAATGCTCTTGTTTGTACTCACCTTAATATTTTACATGAAAATGAAACGTGTTTGCTAAATAAGTATGAATTGTTTGCGAAGAACTGTGCTGTGGCCGCTGTGGGCTGTAGTACCTTTAACATCGTTATGTTCAAATGAAGAAAATACGTCCGTCTTCGTACGTATTGCAGGGGAAAATTAATTGATCCTCTAAAAACTTTTAAACTTCTCTGTAAATCGGTGGCCTCTGTGATTATCGTATCTCGAAAACAAGGTACATATCTTCCAGCCACTCATCTGACCACATTGACCGAATGAACGGACTGAACTGTAATATTTCAAGGCCTCAAGTCTGCTATTACAATAGTGTCAGAATGGTCTATCATTGATATCATAATTTTTGATTTTGACAAGTTTGGTAATCTACTAATATAATGGTGTCATTATGACTTTCCAATGGTCAGCCACTGACACTCCATTGAAAGAAATGGCATATATTGGTAATCTCGTACATAATGACAAATGAAACTTCCTACTAAACTTCCAACTTCCTACTACTTCAGATTGCTTATAATACCAATAAATAATAAGTAAAAATATATATAAACTAGCTGACCCGACAGACTTCGTTCTGTCAAAAGATATTTGACTGTGGCAGTTTGTCTACGCGCAAAGGAAATATAGTATAAACTCCACTACTCTACCTACCTATGTACCTACCCACCTACCCTACCCTACCCTACCTACCTACCAACCTACCCTACCCTACCCTACCTACCTACCTACCCTACCCTACCTTACCCTATCCTATCCTACCCTACCTACCTATCTACCCTACCCTACCTACCTACCCTACCTCTACCCTACCCTACCCTACCCTACCCTACCCACCTACCTACCTACACTACCCTACCCTACCAACCCTACCTACCCTACCTACCTACCTAACCTACCCTACCTAACTAAAACCTTCAATTTTTTTTTTCTTTTTGATAAAATCTATTCTCAGACCTACCAAATGATGACTGACACGTTATGTCAAACGCCATAAAGTTACATTAGAAGATAGAGTTACCTACTTATTATTACAATAAAAATGTAAATATGGTCGTTTTCTTACAATTTTTTTTTTTAACTTTCTTAAATTTTTCTTACATAAGAACCTTCTCCTGACAATAACAAACACAACAAAAAAATAATCAGCGAAATCGGTCCAGCCGTTCACGCGTGATGCCGTGACCAAGGGAAATAGGGATTCATTTTTATATATATAGATAGATGAAATCTGGCATGAATAGATGTTCAAATTTAGTAGTAGTTTTTCGAAAATCATTTCTACTAACGGGTGTTATAATAATGGCAATACGGCAATGCCATTGTAATACAATTCTATTACGAGACCATTGAGCGACTAATGATCGACCATTATGAATTTAGCAGATTTAGATTTTTTTGCAAAATGACAATGGGATCTGGGATCGTGTTGGAGTGACGAATTTATAAAAATAGCAGACTTGGGCCCTGGTATCATCACTATTAAACGAAAAATGTAACCGGAACCAAAAATAATATTTTATTTCTATTCAATCTTAAATAAACGCTTTGACTAACTCTAGACTATTATTATCTTAACCTTTTGACCGCCACGTCAAAAAAGCAAAAACGCCCTCGGCGCCAAGATACGAATTCATCCTTTCGAGTTTTTGTCATCTTATGTTAATATAGATGAATATAAAGAAAGAAGTTCAACTTATGATGAGTCAAGGAACATAATTAGCAAAGGAAATAAAAAATAACAATGTTGTTTTATGAGCTTGTTTTTATAGATTTACGTATAAAAGTCTGTCATGTAGACGTGACCGTGGCGTGCTGAGCACATTTTGGTTTGTCATCTATACATGACTGGTGGCGGTCAAAAGGTTAAATCGAGTTTAAATTAATAAAAGCTACTTTAAAATATACGATGGCTGGACACGATTAGGGCATAAATGGTCATGGTCCTTTAAATCTCATATTAAAAGTACACTTTGTAAACATGCATAATACAAAAATTGGCAATCGTACGGAATAATAAAAATATAATAATAATATGACTTACTTCATATGAAGATAAATGTGGATGAATGGAGAGGGAGACGAAGGCCCAAAAAATATGGATGGATTGTGTGAAGAATGATATGAAAGAGAAGGGAGTGAATGATAGAGTGACGGATGACAAGGGGGAATGGAAATAGAAAACGTGTTGCGCCGACCCCAAGTAACATGGGACAAGGGCAGGAAGATGATGGTGATGATGACGGACTGCCGACCGAAGTGAAAACTCAAAACTTTGAAATAACTGACAGTCTGGCGCAACACGTCACGGTGACGCGAACCCACAAGTTTTTCCCGTACCAAAAATCGCTCAACGCCGCTAAAGAAGCTTTCACTTCAATTATTAGAGAATTATATCCAAGACAAGAATGCTTGGACATGATGATCCTGCTCCATAGGACAATGTAGAGTAAGTAGACAAAATCAAACAGTTTGCTAATTTTATTTTATAAATTATCATTTATGTGAAAATAATTTTACATTCTGTGCAAGTTTAAGTAAAATCGTCTACTTTAATAATATTTATGAGCACCATGGTATCTAACACTTTTAATTTATCCGTCATTGCTTTATTATCAATTGTTTTTCAACTGTTGTGATATAGTAATTTTATTCTAGGTACATCGTCTTCACATAATTATAATGATATGATTGATGTATACAAATAATTGTAAAACAGTTTGAAATAGTATCGGTGGAGTTTCTTGACCATTCTTTTCCATACGTAACTACCTTTTGGAAAGGGCAACGAGAATCCATTATTTACTTTACGTGTAAATTTTGACGTTCAAAAGTGCCTTTTATGTGCCTATTTCAAACAAATGCTTTGTTTTTGTCTTTGAAACCCCTGTAGGATTATCCATTTTGCACATGGATGATTGAGGTACTTCTTTTTAGTCGAGTTTATTTTTATTTCGCTACACAATCACAAATCTATTTTTTACTTAAATATTTATACGCAACATGTAATACATTTATATGGGCATGTAATGAGGAGGGAGGAAACGCATGTGACGAGGAAAGTGATAAAGATAAATGTGGATGGATGGAAAGGGAGAGGAAGGCCCAAGAAAATATGGATGGATTGTGTGAAGAATGACATGATAGAGAAGGGAGAGAGTGAATGATAGAGTGACGGTTGACAGGGGGAATGGAAAAAGAAAACGTGTTGCGCCGACCCCAAGTAACATGGGACAAGGGCTGGAAGATGATGATGATTTATATGCAACACAAGGTCCAGTTGAAAACCAGCGTCAGGCACTAGTTGGCTGGCATTTATGTCTTTTTAGGGTTCCGTACCCCAAAAGGAAAAAACGGAACCCTTATAGGATCACTCGTGTGTCTGTCTGTCTGTCCGTCTGTCACAGCCAATTTGCTCCGAATGTAATGGACCGATTAAGTTGAAGTTTGGTATACATATCAATTTGAGTGACCCAAACACGGACGTGAACCGTAAATGAATGAATTTAGAATATTGGGGTCAGTTTTGGAGGGCAACTAAGAAAAAAAAAAGTTTTGCAAACTGTACCGTGTGATATATCAAATGAAAGGGTCTACTGTGAGGGTGTCAAATATATTTTTTAAATAATTTTAGAATAAATTGTTTTAAAGTTATAAGTGAAAATAGACGAAAATTGACTACAGTTACATATAGTTTTCCGTCAAATCCTACCAGTTATCTGGTGTGCAAATCTCAAATTGAGGTTTTTAAAATTAAAAATTAAAATTCATTTATTTCAGTACCATATAACCCATATTAGAATACAAATTTATCTTATTCAATAATAGATACAAAATCACACATAAATAAATGGAAATTAATAAATACAATATAAATACAACAACAACACATAAATTAAATAAATTAAATTGAATTGAATTATTCACATTAAATTTAAATTTAGTACTTAAACACTACAATTTAAAAGACAAAATATTTCAATGATTAATAAAATATGAAAATCAAAAAACATCAATAAAATCAACGAATAAAAAACAAAACAGATCTAAAAATAAAATGTACTTAAATAAGAAAATAATGTAATTAAAAAATATATCAATACTTTGTTATAAATTCGAAAACTACTGATTTTAAAATGCACTATATAATTTTAGGGATTTTTAGACTACCTAAAGACGTAGGGTATGCCTTGATAATTCAAGAAAAAAGGTAAAATTTCAGTCGTTTTTTTATTTGCAACAGCGCCGAAATATCGGGAACTCAGAAAAATGAATAAACATGGTAAATATCCCGCTTATGTTAATAATAATGTTTTAATTCTAAATCGAATCTAAATTATCTATAAAAAAAAGTCGAATTAAATTCGTAATTTCTCTCATAACGCTGTGGTGTCAAAAGGGTAGAATAATTAATTACGTTTCACATTTCGTAAAATAAAAAAGAAGGCAGCCATATAAAAACCGGTTAGACATATATCCAGAAAAGAAAATGATGATTTTAGTGATAACTCACTTTGGGCATTTTTGGACTTAGTGACTTTTCGCTCTACGGGGTCGAAATGCAGATATTTGTGAATCTGGCTTTCTTGAGCTTTGTTCAGTAAGTGTTTGCTTATAACTTTGCATATTTTGTCTTTAGACTTATTGAAGTTGTCGCTATCTTCGTAAGTATTGGCGACGTCCAAGAGATCCTGCGCCGTTTCATCGTTAGGGTTTTCTGCAACGAAGTACCTGGAAAGTGTACAGTAATTACTTATTAATCTTAACTTGGTATTTATGAAGAGGGGTAAAGAACACGCCGGTTCAATATTTCCATTTCAATATGCTGAAGTAACATTGCACTGTCCATCTTTGACGTCCTGGGTCAAACTACAACAATCAGTACCTAGTTATAGCAAAATATCAGGGGCCCAAGTCTGCTATTTTTATAAATTCGTCATTCCAATACGATCCCATTCATTGTCATTTTGCTAAAAGTTCGTAATCTGCTAAATTCATAATGGTCGATCATTGGTCGGTCAATATTGGCTCGTAATAGAATTGTATTACAATGGCATTGTCGTATTGCCATTTTTATAAAACCCGTTAGTAGAAATGATTTTCGAAAAACTACTACTAAATTTGAACATTTACTCATGCCAGTTATAGAATTTGAAAATCGATTCGAAGCGACTTGTTTCTATTTCTCGCTTTTTTCGTATCGAAGTGAAAGTGACAGAACAAAGTGAAGGTCAAATCTTTTGAATTTTATGAGTAGATTGTTTTCGAAATTAAAAAATAATAATTAAAAAGATACTTTGTCTCACGCTCGCGGCAAAATGTAATTTTGCTCACTGTATTTAGGCAGCAAAATCTGCTTGTTTGAGGTGCTGAGGTAAAATAGTATATTATGCAATTAGTGAATAACGGACGGATTTAAAGCGAGGGCCATAGATGAATCACGAGCAAGTGAAGGATTCTAACGACTGAATCACAACCCTAGGGAGTGATTCATGATGATTGAATCACGAGCGTAGCGAGTGGTTCAAGTGTTAGAATCCCGAGCGATGCGAGTGCTTCATATAAATATTGCCCTCGATATAAATATTTTTTATATCCTATTTTATTCAAGTGTTGCATACTATACTTTATACCATGACTACGAGAAAAAGAAAGATTTAAGCGAAAATAGACATTTAATGAAGAAAAAAGGAAGGTTAAATTAATTAAAATGCACATTAAAATTGGAACAATTTTGGAGTAATTTTCTTATTATTATTATTAGGATGGTCAACCTGTAAAGCGATATTTATTTCCTGTCGATGGTCAGAACTTTCTGCTGGAGGAAACTCTGGGGCATCTTTGGACGTTGAAGGGCGTGGAGTGCACAAGGAGTTTTTTTTCAACGTTGCTCCACTCTAGGAATTTCTCCTGCATTGTGGGTGCGTTTACAAACATTTAAAGTCACATACACAAACAGCCAGATCCGGAACAACTACTTCACAAAGATTGGTTCCGTGCGGGAATCGAACCCGCGACACGCAGCGCAGCAGTCAATCGCTTCAACCGTGCTGTCGAGTATTATTTGTATCGAGGACCTATTTTTGCAAGGAGGTTGTATATCATTGAGATGGAGGTCGAATACATTGGTGTGTTCTAAATTCAAACACCAAAATAGCCAAAATAGTGATTAACAGTGCTTTTTATTCACTGTTTTCAGTGAATAAAATAAACTTTTTAGAGGGGGAATGGTATAAAAAAATATTGTATGACTGTGTGTTGTCTTGCTATTCGTGCAAATATTACTTTCACAGTAATAGGTTTATAAGTTATACGTTATATTATTATAAAACAATCTAGAAGATAACAAATAGAACACACCTCAAACAATTCCTCATATAAGTGAAGTGTTCCAAAGAGCAGGAGCATGGTCCAAACTGGTCAAACAGAGGCGTCCTAGGCGAACTACTGACCACGTCCATGACTTCATCCCTCGACTTACTGCGCCGGCTCGCTTTGTCCACGTTCGTCTCTTCCAAGGCCCGCTCTCCAACCTTCTTCAAGTACAGTTTCCTAATCAAAGTTGACGTTATGATCGGCATTTGTTTGCAGACGTTCGTCTCTTGTGTTATCTTGTTGGTCTCCTTATATTCCTTGTTTATTGCCACGTCTTTTTTCACCTCTGTCATGATAGACTGAAGGTCGTGAGTCGAGAATAGGGTGTTGATTTTTTTGCATAGTGTCTGGATGAACCAAGAGCCTTCGTTTTTGTCTCTGGAAGAATTTAAGGATTGATTGGGAATGCTGAACTGCAGGAGCAGTGGTTGCGCAGTGGTATGGGCCCCGACTTACGAGTTAAGTCATGAGTTCGAACCCAGGCAGGCACTTTACTTTGTGTTTTTAATTGCATCACCATTGCTCTCAAAACGGTGAAGGAAATGTCCTAGAACCAATACCAAACCAAAAAATCGAAGACACGTGACATCCACCAACCCGTATTCGGCCCGCGTGGGGCCCTCTCATAGAGAGGAGGCCTGTGTATAAGGTGATTATACTTATACTATGCTGAACTGCACTGTTGGTTTAAGTTAAAAATAATTTATGTGTTGCAGAAATTACAAAATTTACCCTTTACAAAGATCCGATCCTGCATGGAGTATTGCAGCCACCTTTGCGATGGCTCAGCTAAGTACCAACTTGCTGCACTTGACTCGGTGGAACGCAGAGCTAAGAGGCTCATTGGCGACGTAAAACTGGTGGATACCAAGCTTCACAGCTTGGCTCATCGCCGCAAGGTTGCCTGCTTGTCGGTCTTCTACAGATTGTACTTCGGCGGGTGTGCCCATGAAGTCCACGACCTCATTAGATAGTAGAAGGGGGCGGAGGCGCCCCCTTCTACTATCGGACATCTAGACGTACTGCAAGTTACTCGTACTACCCCAACTTAGTTGATATTCCACCAACTCGCACTAAGCGTTTTCAAACGTCTTTTATAATGCGCACAGCAAAGGAGTGGAACTCTCTGCTTGCGTCTGTGTTTCCAAACGCATACAATCCTAATCTATTCAAAGTTAGAGTGAACAGGCTTCTTCTGGGTAAGCTCACTCCATCGTCGACTTTGTCTCTGTCACCTCTGACCTAGACTAGAGTCTGACTAGACTCTGACCTAAACCCATCGTAAAATAAAATAAATAATTGAATACCTATACGTAATTTATTGGTTTGTAGATACCAGAGTGACAGTTATTTCTGGGAGAATGAAGGAGGAAATGTGACGACTCCAAGTGAAGGCGCTATATGGCGGGGTCGCGCTGCCTGTCGTGCTCGCGATATCGCGACAGTCTGCGCGAGCCTTAACTTGCAACAAATTTTAAATCCACTCTTTCCGTGTCTTTAAATAGTATTTCATGCCAAAATTGACAAATAATTACAACTTTTTTTCAATTCAAAAATAATTTATAATAATAATAAAAATAAATAAATATATAATAATAATATATTAATTATTAATAAAAAAAATTTTTTTAATATCGTAATGTAGGTACCTAAATGATTCGTGTATCGTTTATGTATTTTACATCATCGCAGCAATGTTTAACACCGATTGAAATTAAAAAAATATATATAATGTGCCAAATTACAGTTTAAAACAAGTTTTCAACAATGTTTTAAATGTGCAATGTTTTAAATGTGCTCATCAAAACGAATCATATGACCCCAACTCGAGGGGTTTACTAGTAACCACTGAAGAGTTCTACTATCCACCTCCTGGCTCCATATTCAGACCAATAAATGTGCAATATGTTTTAAATGTGCTCATCAAAACGAATCACATGACCAGAACTCCAGGGATTTACTAGTAGCCACTGAAGAGTACCACTATCCAGCTCCTGACTCCATCATCAGGCCCTGGATATCATCTAGAACCAGAAACCTCGTCCAGACGAATCAAACGAGCCCAAACTAGATTGGCTTGCGTCGTTTTATTACAGAGTTCTCATGGTCACCTTGCGGCTCCATCATCAGATCAGCTGCATGACAATAATATAGCATTGTCATACAATTTACATATGTATTCAAAATGTCAGCTCAATCGGAAACTGGGAAGTGGGTCAAAGGAGATTGACCGGACCTAGTATCGTTATTTGTTCTGTGGTGACTTAAGTTTATAATGTTGATAATTCTTGTTTTTAGTTATAATGATTTTATCTAGTAACGCGAATTATTATTTTTTTATGAATTAAATTCTCCGAATAAAAAACATCATAAAAGTATTAGATTTTATTTCGACTTCCTATTTTACCCATACATAGTTTTTTTTTCACGCAAGTATTGTCACATGTCACTGGCATGACATTCAAAGAGTATAAAAACAATAAAACCTTGACTTACGCAAAATAATTAAATTATGCATCCGATTATTGAACTTATAGTTGAATAATTAGTAACAGATATTAATAACAACTAATTATTATTATTATTACATTGCAATAACAATCTGATAAGGTGTTAAGAGTAGCTAAGCAAAACATTTGGTTAATCGAAAGGCAGAATGTTTTCGAGACCTTTGCCTGTTTGATTCATCATAAATTAAGTTGAACACAATGGTAAGCGTTGAAAGCTACTTATAGGTATTTCATCAGACTACATTTTCGTTGAAACCATGCTTTGATATTTTCGATGTTCCGTCCAAACACGAACACACATATTGCTAATTGTTCGATGATCTGTTACATGTGAATTCTCGAACGTAATTAACGATTATTAAAAATGCTCAATCGTGATTTTGACCAATTCTTATTTTGAATTTACTAGCATAGGTACAGTTTGACAAAAAGTCACTAAGAGATTCGATTCGAAACTTAGATTTTTATACCTAATTACTGTGTAATGCTGAGAATTATGATAAAATAGTAAATAATATTTGAAAGCCCTAAAATCATTCTTTAAATCAAACCATAAATCTTTGAGTCACCGCATGTTTCATACCGATACTAGGTTCCTTAGTCACTTGGTCAATGTCCTTTAACTTGCAAGATACCATTACAAACCCCGGGACAGAAGAAACAAAAAAAAAATATTACCTGATCGAAGTGCAGCCTGGATAAGAACTATGAAGGATCAGCCAGTTAGGTTCCAAGGGGTGGTTGTTATTTGGCTCCGAGTCTTTTTCATCGAGGTCCTTACGTTTCTGGCCTGGCTGGCGCACTGGAACGCCTGGTTGATCTGTACTACCTCGGCACGCCTGAAATCGTGGGAATACGAGTCTTTGGAGTTATCTGAGGTATACGTAGGTAACAGAATGCTGCCTTACACTATCAATGTTATCCTAAACAACAATATTATCATCTAGTTATTCGTGAGTACGCCATTTCCGCAAAAAGCAAATGATTAAAAAACAAAAAAACCCGACTTCTGAAAAGAGAAAAACAACCCTTATAATATATAGAATTTTGGTATTGCAGGCCCGACACACAAAAGTTACACCATATTTCAGGGGGTTATTCCCGCTCGGTAACACCCTTTCGTCAACACTGTTGACGATCGGGAAAAAAAAGTTTCGTTCGTTCACAGTGTTGACGAACGCTACTTATTATTTCGGGTAATTCCCGTTCGTTAACACCTTTCGTTCCTGTCGTCAACACTGTTGACGATCGGGAAAAAAAGTTTCGTTCGTTCGCAGTGTCCATGAATGCTGGTTTTTATTTTTTAAATATGGAAATAAAAATAAAACATGTCATGGATTTTCAAATGTTTAATTACGACGAAAGTCTAGTTTAATTGATAAAAAATGTTGGATGTTGTTCCATTTGTAGAATTTAAGTTAGTAGATTGCAAACTTCCCTTTGCAGCAGGCAGGTATAGCGATGCCGCGCCGGTAGCCGGTAACAGTAGATAAAATAAACAATAGATTCGCACACTACCCCCGACCGGCCTATTCTAGTACGTTATCCACCATGACCTTGAATTAGCCAATCAGAGCACTGCAATAATAAGTATCGTTCATTTTGGGTAGCTAATCCTGATTTATGCATCGTACATACAGTACATTATTAGTTCTAAATTCGGACATGTCGGAACAAGATTTAGCAGGTAGTTCTAGTGGAAAATCCATGTTAGTGCGTATAAAAAGAAAACATGGGACTGTTTTACTACATGGCGGTCGCCTATATTACACAAGAAGGGCGCATAAAAGTGGTTTAGTTATTTGGAGTTGCTCTCAACGTAAATTAAAGTGCAGTGGAGTTTTGAGAATTAAGGTAAATGAATTACCATAGCATTTTACGTAAACGTCTAAACTCACTTTAGCTTTATAAAAGTCCTATTATCGCTTTTTTTCACAATGATTTGTATGATGTTATGAATGATTTATATACCTACCTAGCCTGGAGTGGCATTTCTTGGCTTGGCATTGTTTAAAATACGATAACCAAAAATATCAACATATTTTGACATACCTACCTACCCACTCTTTTTTTAAATTATGTTGTGTTTGAAATATGCAAAACGTTTGTGTTTATTTTTAAGTTATGGCTTAATTGTAATGCATAATTCAGTTTCCAGATTTTATTAGCTTTGTTATATAAAAACATGTTATGTTTGTTTACATTGTCGGATAAATAAGAACAACATCCAACATTTTTTATCAATTAAACTAGACTTTCGTCGTAATTAAACATTTGAAAATCCATGACATGTTTTATTTTTATTTCCATATTTAAGAAATAAAAACCAGCATTCATGGACACTGCGAACGAACGAAACTTTTTTTTTCCCGATCGTCAACAGTGTTGACGACAGGAACGAAAGGTGTTAACGAACGGGAATTACCCGAAATAATAAGTAGCGTTCGTCAACACTGTGAACGAACGAAACTTTTTTTTCCCGATCGTCAACAGTGTTGACGAAAGGGTGTTACCGAGCGGGAATAACCCATTTCAGGGTATTGGTTTGTGGTGGTATACATACATACATACACTCGAAGAAAATTACTCTCCTTTTGAGGCAGTCAGGTAAAAAGACAAGGTATTAGAAATTACACAACACCGCGCCTTAGATATGTGCGCAGCGAGACGGGGGGGGGGGGGGCAGTGCAGGTAGCTCATTCGTCAACGCCGACCCCCGCCTCGTTGCGAACGAGAACACAAGAGAACGCTGCTAGGCTACCCATCCTCTTGACATCTCTCATTTCTCATAGTGAAATGGTATACCAAGTCATATATGAAGCACACTATACCATTTCATTGCTGGACAAGGGCCACCAATATCCATTTAGGTCAATCCTCGGCTACTATCATGAAAAAACTACTATCAGTCACCTCACAATTGTGTGAGGTGTGAACGCTGCATGCTTGGTGGAGACACGATCTTCGTAGGGTGCCTGGTGGTAGTTTTTTCATGATAGTAGCCGAGGAATTGAAATATTCTAGAGTGGTGACTCACCACTCTAGAATATGTAAATTCCAACGTTATTTGGAAAACTCACCTGAATAATAAAAATCTTGGGTTTGGACTTGAGGGAAGGTTTGGAGTACTCATTGAAATGGTTAATGATCTCAATCTCGCTGTACCTTTGGTTTTTAGCCCACAGCACGCCTTTGTTGGTGCCGTGTGTTAATATAGCAACAACCACACATCCGTAGTCCGTGAAGTCCCGCTCACAGACTGGAAAGACATGAATAGAACCTTTACTATTCATTAAAAAGCTTATTTGCTACTAGCCAGGTGTAACAATGACCTATACAGCATCCTAACTGTTCGCATCAAAGAATGCTTATAAGATACAGACGCTTGGTTAACTTGGTATCACGGTTCTAATTAGCTGATTTAAAAAGTATTATTAAGAATATATGTGGAGGTATGAGGAACAGTGTGTAAAGTTCACTCATCCTTCATTGAAAAGGGAGAATCCTACCGACCAGACAGGTGTTGTGTCTGGTGGGCAACTGCCCGACGGTTGATGTCGGGATGTTGTATATGCTAGTTGCGCGGTAAACTCTGATTGCGCGATGCAGGATTTGTGTAACGTCAGGTCTTTGATGCGTAGTTCGAATGTGGCGTTGTAGATGCCGCCACATCACTCCCCTCCGGAGACCGGAGGTCGATAGTGGGCTGGGTCATTGCATGTGATGCTTGCCAGGGCCATTTGTGGTTCTAACGAGTCGGAACCGAGTGCCCCATAGTTCGCAGTGAGTCGGAACTGTCTGCAGAGATTCCCCTGTGAGTTGGGGTGGTGCTGCGTTATGCTCCAGTGAGTCGGATGTGGTACAGCGCCGGTTTGAGGCGTACTGCTGGCGTCGACCATGATTGGTATTTAGGGCTCTGCTTGCGGCCGAAAGTGCATTGTGCTGTGCAAAGGTTGCTGATAAGACTGAGGGTGATGACCAGGTAGACAGGAAGTTTCTAACAATTGACTAATTTGAACACCTTAACCACGAAAAGCTTATTTAAATTTCACATAGAGTAACTTTTTTCAGAACATCACTCTAGCTAGGGCCAGACTGCAAATGTAGTCCCATATCATACGCAGTCTCCTAGATCCTTTGCTTTATCATCACTAGTTAATTATACAATAAGCATAATCAGCTTAAAACGTTCTCACTGCTGTAACTCAGGTCTCCTCTCTGTGAAAGAGAGTGGCTTGGGCCCGCGTGGTGGACACGAGATTTAATGTCTGCGTAACTAGAAGGTTCCCATATATTGAAAACTACAAAAAAATCTTACAATGACAGACACTATAAGTGTATCTCAGTTTCGTTAAGCTTCTTTTAGCACCTTTTATTAACTTGACTATATTATTATATCGTATTTGGTAAAGGAATTGGATAAATTACTTACATTTTTTAAGCTCCCCGAAAAGGGCTTCTTTTGTCAAATTGTTGTGTGGTGTTACTTCAAAACCGAAATTATTGAAGGTCCTCGTCAAAGAGTCCACGTCTGACTCTGTGCCAAACCTGGGCCGGAAACAATAAATTTCTTTTTGATTAAAAATAACCATTGCATGTTTATCAAAGGACTCCAGTTCATATGTCGCCTTAAATTGTCTTCTTGAATCACTTGTTGAAGCATTAGCTTCTTGTTCTATATTTAATCTGCCCATGGAACTCTCTAGTAGCTCATTGTTTTCTACGATTTGTTCTTTATCATCTTCTCTGTATTCTGGTGCTGCAAACACCATAGCGTCCAAAGCCGGTCGGTTTTCGTTTGCATCATCTACTGATTCTGAAGACCCCGTTCTGCTTTTGGAATCTGCGTAGCTTCGCGAGTAATTTTGGTTATTTTCCATTTTTTGGTTAGTGTTCGATATTGCAGTTCAGTGCTATGCGTTTTCCATTCCCCAGTCTTATGCTTTTCACCTGTTCCACGTACACAACCTATCAATTCGATGTATTTGACAATATCGTCGATGTTATCTTTTCTCTCCTATTATAATTCTACTCTTATCAAGCCGATAGTCAGCCATCGACATCGAGGACTTATGTGATGACATCATACACCATTCGACGGTCCCAATGTACAATTCCGTACGTGGTAGATCCGTGGTTTGCATGTTGTGTTTCCGTGACCACCACCCTATACTATCGTTTGGTTTATCGAAAATAAGTGTAAATTGGCATTTTTTATACCATAATATATAACTCCACGTCCAATTTCATTAAAGGCAATTACGACTCTGATTAATTAAAGCAGGGATTCCTAAATTTGTAACATATGCGCCACTCCTAACTTTTTTTAAATCACTACGCCCTCCTGAGTTACATTGTATTTTACTTTATGTAGAAAAGCTGAAGAATGTGAGAGTGAGCGTAGCGAGCTCTAAATGTTTTACACCCTATCAGATAGGTTAGATTGTCTTTTAATCATTCCAACAGAAATCGGGTTTTCATGTATTTTTTTGACCATTCATGCAGAAATAGGAAAACTTAGTTTGCTATTTGTGCACATTTTAAAACACCTTTTTTTTTGGTGGGATATTATCAAATAACTTCTCCCGCTCTGGGCGGAGCGGAAGGGCGTGACAGACTTACTGACTAACACCCACCCGTGTTCTTTCAGTTGCCTGTGTGCCAGGGCCACGGTATCCCTTTCGGACAAACCCGCAACCCTGGCAGGCACTGGTCCTGGCGGACCCCGTCAGTGAGTGCTGACATCTCTATGAGGCGCGCGTGGAACATAATGCGCGGTCGACCCGGGCTTGGTCCTTACCGGACGGCGAGATGCCTATAGTTCGCCGTCCGCAAGCCCGCGCCTACGTTGGCCGGGAATCGGATACCGATTCCTGCCGCCCAGGGTGTCTCCTGCGGCGACTAGGGGCGTGAGGGCGCACAGACTGCCGCTCCCTCACGCGTTCCGCCTCTTCCTTCGCGAGCATTATTGCTTCGCTCCGGACCATGGCCAGGACCAGGGCCGGACGCGAGAGATCGCATTTTATAACACCTAAGTGTACAGGGTTTCGGAATCTAGGCTTAAAATTTTCTTTAAATACCAAAAACACTTAAAAAATATATAAGTACAGTTTATTTTTGGAACCGTCGCATCACTCTACGCTTCACAATGGGCCTGCGCCCCACTGTTCCCATGGTTGGGAACCCATGATTTAAAGGGTCCCACTCCAAATCAGTACGTACCACTTAAGCTATTTGCAATCATAAGTGGAAATAGATAAAATGGTACTTATTGACTTTTACGTTCCTATGTTTCCGATGTAAATTATGTAAGTGACTAATAAATCTTCTTCTTTTCGTTTCGACGGTTCATCTATATTGTTTGGGCCCAGTAGGTGGCCACATTTATTGCGGTGTCAGAGGCATTGTTCAAATTGTCAAGGGTGCAGGCGAACGGACAATTGGGACACTCCAGCAGCTGGGACATAGTCTGTTCAGGAGCACCGCACTCGCATTGAGAGTTAGGTGAATCGACTATGCCCCACTTCAACTAACAAAACTCACTTCAACTAATAAATAATACACTAAAATTACTGTTATTACCTTTTTAATATTGATTTACTTTTTTCTCTGTTAATCCGTTCTTCGGGCAAGACCTCACTAATTAAACGAGCTCAGCGTGCTCTACTAAAAGTTGTATAATGACCTTATCGGTACCCCATGGATAAAATCTATACTGAAGTGGGAGTCCTTAGGGTGAAACAGCTTTACATACTGTCTGTCACTCTACGATTTCATAAAACTGCCTTGAGCACTTGTGTTATTTCAAGTCGAAGGGTAAATTGGGAAAAAATCCTTGCCATAAAACAATCGGTAGAAGGTCTTACGGTTTTATGGAATCACACATATACGAAAAAGCTATTTGTCGTCTCAAACATTTTGGTAAATACAATCTATATTTTGTCACATATTTAAATTCTAACTAACATACGTGTCAATTACATGAAAATTGTTATTGTTTGATGTAAAATTCTGTATCTCGGAGGCAAACAATCATAAATCACATTAAGCTAATTATTGATTGCATTCAGTGCACATGTTTTAAGTCTCAATTAGAACATTATTCACGTATGTCATTTGACTATACAATTGTGTGAAATTCTAAGTAAAATTTTATTGTTGTTTAAAAGTAGGTTAATAGGTAGTTTTCTTTTTATTACAAAAAAATATTAGAAGTTTTACGATACTTATATTATATTTGATACCTCCGGTATACAGAATTATTTAACACTATATTTGAATTGGGCCTAAAATAAATTTATTTCTGTGGCAAATGAGAATATGTGGCGGTCACTACCTACATATTTTAAATCTAAATTTCTACTTAATCGGTCCTTTAGGAGCAAATTGGCTGTGACTGACGGAAAGGGTTCCTTTTTTCTTTTTGAGGTACGGAACCCTAAAAAAGAAATCAGATTTCACTCCACTACTTTTTCTCTCACCTCGATGACCTCTGGCTCCAAAATTCTATTTATTACGTCTTCCCTTGTTGGAAAAGTCTGGTACCACAAGGGGAGCTCCTGTGGGATTTT
Source organism: Dryobota labecula (assembly GCA_947523025.1). NCBI lineage: Eukaryota > Metazoa > Arthropoda > Insecta > Lepidoptera > Noctuidae > Dryobota > Dryobota labecula. The sequence goes on from OX383306.1 coordinate 16,845,599, forward strand.
CCGTTTTGCACATAAATGATTGAGATTCATCTTTTTTGCCTCTAAAATAGGCATTGGCGAGGAGTAAGCTGGTGATATTATGTAATTTTTCAACTTTTGTAACAGTTCTTCTGTCCCTTGTCCGTCCGTATGTCCTTCTTGATTCCTCCTCTTTCCAGTAATAAGTGTGATTGTCAGGGGGGAATTCTAGAATTCTCTTTTTTCAGAGTCCAGTTTTCCCCCTCAAGGAACATTTTCAGGGAGGATTTGTGGAATAAGTATTTTTTCGATTCCAAAATTTCCCCCTAGGGGGGGGATTTTCAGGGGGGAATTCTAGACTTTTTTTATAAATTCCACTTTTCCCCCTCAGGGGGGACTTTCAGGGGGGATTTCGGGAATAAGCCCGTTTACCGTTTACAGACCCTGACAATATGTCTCGTCACTCTAGCCGCGACAAACTCACTATCGCTAGTAAAATGTACCTTAATTGTAACGATGCACGTCGAAGTTGAATGAATAATAATAAAAATATTTTAAAATTTTAGCTTGAAGAATAAGAATATTATTTATTTGTAAGAATACGAGTACAATAAGTTGACGAATATACATATTTTCCCGCCATATTCTACCAGGTGTCTGGTGTATAAATCTTAAATTGAAGGTACTTAAACACTGAAATTCAAAAGACAAAAAAATATCTAAAACATAACATGTCACAAATTCAATTTAAATTCGTAATTTCTCTAATTACGCTGTGGTGTCAAAAGGGTAGATTTAATTATGTTTCACATTTCGTAAAACAAAAATGAAGGCAGTTACAAAAATGCCGGTTATATAGATATCCAGAAAAGAAAATGTTGATTTTAGTGATAACTCATTTTGGGCATTTTTTGACTTAGTGACTTTTTCCTCTACGGGGTCGAAATCCAGATATTTATGATTCTGGCTATCTTGAGCTTTGTCCATTAAGTGTTTGCTTATAACTTTGCACATTTTGTCTTTAGACTTATTGAATTTGTCGCTATCTTCGTAAGTATTGGCGACGTCCAAGATGCCCTGCGCTGTTTCATCATTAGGGTTTTCTGCAACGAAGTACCTGGAAAGTGTACAGTAATTACTTATTAATCATAACATGGTATTATGAAGAGGGGTAAAGAACAGGCCGGCTCAATATTTCCATTTCAATATGCTGAAGTAACATTGCACTGTCCATCTTTGACCTCCTGGGTCAAACTACAACAATCAGTACCTAGTTATAGCAAAATATCAGGGGCCCAAGTCTGCTATTTTTATAAATTCGTCATTCCAATACGATCCCATTCATTGTCATTTTGCTAAAAGTTCGTAATCTGCTAAATTCATAATGGTCGATCATTGGTCGGTCAATATGGGCTCGTTTGTATTACAATGGCATTGTCGTATTGTCATTTTTATAAAACCCGCAACATTGCAAAGTCCCTCTTTGACCTCGTGGGTGGGCACAAACAGTACCTACTTACAGCACAATATATCACAGTTGTGCCAGCTATGTTTATTTCTTGCTATTAACCGGTCACAAATATACTCCGGGTTGCGGCTGAAAAATCCATGATAGAACAATCCAATATCAGATTGCTCGTCCTAAGAATCGAACCCGGGACCTCATGTGCCTGCTGCACAGGCAATCAATACAAATTCTAATTCTATTCGTATAGTTGTTCTGTTATGTGCCAAACCAGGAATACACATGTCATGCTATACCAGATGACTTTTTTTACCGTCTCGAAAAAAAATGGGTATACTAGGTGAACGGAGTAGAAACCTATGGCATAGCAATTATTATTATTTTTTTTTTTTTTTGCAGAAATAAAACTAAAATAAAAGATAAAAATATTGAAATTTGGGTGCGTATGATTTAAATTTAAATATTATTTATCGTATTTATTTATTGAATTATGTTTTTTGTTAAATTTCTGTGTTTATTGTTATAGTATGATAAGTTTACTTCAAATGTGTGGTATTTATCCATAGATCAATTTATTTCTAGGTTAAAGAAAAAATAATAAAAACTATGCCATAGGCTTCTACTCCGTTCACCTAGTATACCCAAATTTTTACGAGACGGTAAAAAATGTCATCCGGTATAGTAGCATAAATGCATGCGAATTTCTAGCAGATGCTACCTACTAGCAAACAATAAGCATGTGTCTACGAAAAGTTATGATCGTTTTACATACACGGAGAGCATGTTAGATAACGAGAACTCACCTCAAACGATTCCTCATATAAGTGAAGTTTTCCAAAAAGCAGGAGCTCAGGCTACTACCCTGGTCAAGCACAGGCGTCATTGGCGACCTACTAACCGCGTCCAAGACTTTATGCCCAAACTTCTTCAAGTACAGTTTCTTAATCAAAGTTGACGTCATGACTGGCATTTGTTTGTTGACGTTTATATCGAGGGTACGCCTGTTGTACATCTCATATTGTTTATTTATTGCCACGTCTCTTTTCACCACTGTGATGATGGACTCAAGATCGTGAGTCAAGGATAGGGTGTCGATTTTCTTGCAAAGTGTCTGGATGAACCAAGAGCCGGTCTTTACGTCTCTGGAAGAATTCAAGGATTCATTGGGAATGCTGAACTGCAGGAGCTGTGGTGGCCCAGTGGCATGGACCTCTACTTACGAGTTGTAGGTCGTGAGTTCGAACCCAGGCAGGCTCTTTACTTTGTGTATTTAATTGCATCACCACTACTCGCAAAATGGTGAAAACAAACATCCTGAGGAAATTGGCATGTCCTAGAACCAAAATATTCAAAGACACGTGACATCCACCAACCCGCATTGGACCCGCGTGGGTAATTATGGCCCACTATATTACCTCTGACAGAGAGGAGGCTTGCTATGCTGAACTGCATTGTTGGTTTAAGTTGAACATAATTTAAATTTTGCAGAAATTGAATGCAATTTATTGTTTTTTAGTTTTGGTAGGTAGAAAAAGACACCAAAAAAAGTTTAAATCCACAATTTTCATGTCTTTATGACCATAAAGGACAACCTTTTTTTCTATTAAAACATGGCAGAACTAGATAATCTTAATTTATAGGTAAAATTATTCGCGTATCGTACTATGTATAATATATTTCTTGATATTTGGCAAGTTACTTATCCGGGTAGCGTAAATATAACTCATTGAGCTTTAGAAATAATGAGATTGTTCCACTGAGTCCACACCGGTATTCGAGTGACAGAGAGATGACGCTCTACAATGCAGGGCCTCAAGTCTGCTATTACAATAGTGTCAGAATGGTCTCGCCATTGTGAGTATTTGACAGTGTTTGTATGGCAAATCTGTCAAAAACTCACAATGAAGAGACCATTCTGACACTATTGTAATAGCAGACTTGAGGCCCAGAACTGTTGCTAAAACATCTGTAATCGAAAGTTGATTTTTTCTATCTTTTTAGTTTGTAAGTAAGTTTTGTGTTTTAGGGTTCCATACCTCAAAAATAAAAACCAGCCAAGTGCGAGTCGGACTCGCGCACAAAGGGTTCCGTACAAATATCTATAAAAATAGCGAAACAATCATGTTTGTTGTATGGGAGCTCCCTTAAATATTTATTTTATTCTGTTTTTTAGTATTTGTTGTTATAGCGGCAACAGAAATACATCATCTGTGAAAATTTCAACTGTCTAACTATCACGGTTCATGAGATACAGCCTGGTGACAGACGGACAGACAGACGGACAGCGAAGTCTTAGTAATAGGGTCCCGTATTACCCTTTGGGTACGGAACCCTAAAAACTGGAACCTTATAGGATCACTCGTGTGTCTGCCTGTCTGTCCGTCTGTCACGGCCAATTTATAGAAGAATTTGTTTTGTTTTTGAATATAGAAGTTAAGAAGGTAATATTATTATTATTATTATTTTAAATACTGATTTGTCCTGCTCTTGACCTCGATCTCGTTTGATGAAAAGCAATGGATGAGGTTTATGATGGAACGAGCGTGCCCAGAAGATGCCTGTTCAGTCTTGCTATAAAGTGTTATATGTGGAAGGGAACACAGACGCTGGCAGAGAGATCCACACTTTGGCTGTGCGCATAATAAATGTGGAGGAGAAGCGCTGAGTACGACTGGACGGTATATCAACAAAGTACGCATGGTACCCTGCAATACGTCTGGGCCTCAAGTCTGCTATTACAATAGTGTCAGAATGGTCTCGCCATTGTGAGTATTTGACAGTGTTTGTATGGCAAATCTGTCAAAAACTCACAATGAAGAGACCATTCTGACACTATTGTAATAGCAGACTTGAGGTCCTGGTAGTCCGGTAATAAAAGGGCGATGGTGGGATCAAGTCGTGGAGGTCCTGCGCACACTCTCCGAAGTACAATCTGTAGAAGCCCGACAGTCAAGCAACATTACGTCGATGAGCCAGGCTGTGAAGTCTAGTCACCAACGTTTCGTCGCCTATAAACCTTTTCGCTCTGCGTTCCACCAAGTCAAGTGCAGCAAGTTGGTATTCTGCTGAGCCATTCTATAAGTGGCTGCAATACTCCATACAGGAATCTTTAGACACATAGTTTTTAATTTGTGGAAATTTGTAAATGCATGGTTATGATATTAGACTGTGAGCTTCCTGAAGAATAAATTTATACATATAATAATAATTAAAACTCGATGTGCCATACTTACGGCCGGGTAGTTTAGTACAGTTAGTGAAATTATTTCGACTAGTTAGGATAAAAAAGGTACCTGTACGAAACGGAGTCTGGATAAGAACTATGAAGGATCAGCAAATCAGATTCCAAGGGCAGGATGTAAAATGGCTCCGAGTCTGTTTCTTCGAGGTCCTTACGAATCTGGTCTGGCTGGAGGACTGAAACGCCTGAACGAACTTTATGACCTCGGCACGCCTGAAATCGTGGAAATACGAGTCTTTGAAGTTATCTGGAGTATATGTAGGTAGCAGCATGCTTCCTTACGTTAGCAAAATTATCTCAAACAACAATTATCATCTCGTTTAAATATCAATGATCAATGCCGTGATCCAAGCAAGTATATATCTAAACTTATTAGTATCACATGGCCTATTGCCTTCACATACTCTGCCCACACGACTCATGTCTCGATCACTTCATTCTAAAAACACAATACTCTGCCTCAACGCTAGTGGCGCACTCGGCACTAACTGACCATGATACAGTACTATTATTTCTTGCTAAAAAAACTTCCAAACAATCTAAAACAAAAACAGTGGTACGCATTAATCATGACCAGTAAAATATAGACCTAAGGCTAGTAGACTTTAATCATGTTTACGACATACAAGATCCCGACGAAGCGGCTGAAATCATGGTCAACTCGATAAAAAAAGTGATTGAAACTAACTCTCAACTTGTCAAAGTATCCAACCGTAAAACAAATGCAAAGCCATGGATAACTCTAGGTCTTCTTCGTTGCATACGACACAGAGACAACCTTCATAATAAAAGTCACCAAATAATGAAACACTAAGGATAACTTTCACTAGGTACAGAAACTTCTGTAACAAACCGCTTAAGAAGTTAAAAATGAAATGAATGGAATATGAAAAAATGGAGCTGACAAAAGCTGGGAATAATCCTAGGCCACTCTGGTCGGCAATAAATACATTAACAAATAGGGCAACTCACAAAGAAATTTCCAAACGTCTCCTAAAATTGTCAAACACACCAGAGTTCTCGGTTAACAATGTAAATGACTTCTTTGCTGCTGCTGGTGAACGTCTGGCTGAGAAAATAGTTAGCCATCCATCAGAATAATTTACTGATGCCAACGCTAAAGTTCCCCATTCCATGGTACTCTTACCTACCGACGAGGTCGAAGTGTGAAATTTATTATCGAATCTACGCAGTAACAGCGCAGTAGGGTGGGACGGGATATCAAGTGACCTCCTAAAAAGACATCGGATCTTGATTACTCCACCTGTAATACATACATCTGTAATCTTGCACTTTCCACAGGCAAATTGTTCAAGTATTCTTATCAATATAGGCGAGTCACAAGGCCGGGAGGAAATCTCAAGAGGTTAACACTTCATTCATGGTTCTTAGAAGTTTAAGGCTCCTACAAACAGTTGCGACTTTCTAACTCACTTTAGACATTGGCAGAATAGTCGACATCAGCTTTGCTTGCCATTTATTTAAAATAGTATAGAATAGAAACAGTTGCGACACGCGACACGACATAAAAGCACCGCTCGTCACGTGACATGCGGTGCCTGTTATGTAGATCTGTAGGAGCCTTTAAGCGGACCTTTAAAATAAGTCAACCTGAAATAAGCCAGACTGAAATGGCTTGATGAGCGTGACTCCTCAAAAGCTGATATAGGGGAAACAATGGGTGGGGTCTTATTGGAATCAACTATATCTGGCAAGACACTTTCTAAAAATCCCTACTCTCTACTTCTCTAGTAGGGAAGCATAAACACTCACACACCCACACATAGCCACACTCCACAACATACTCTTTCAGATGAACAAAACTTGACTTAGGGAAACGATTTTGTTATACTTATGTTTATTGCATGCCAACGTCCTCAACATTATGTTACCTTAGTGCCCATTAACCGCCACATAATGGAGTTATGTTAAAACAGAATTACAAATCGTACTGACACATAAAGCTGGGTCAAGTGTAACTGAATACTAAAACTTTCATTGTTTGGTCTTAAAACTGGTGTTTAATGCCTAGTCAGGATCAATCGCAGAATGGAAACGGTGTGTGCCATTGAATTAAAGGTTTTGTTAGTACACAAGGGAATCCATCCTCTTGACGTCTGACATTCTCATAGTTAAATTGTATAGTGGGCTTCATATATGTGTATATGAAGCACACTGTACCATTTCACTGCTGGACAAGGGCCTGCAATATCCATTTAGCTCGATCCTCGGCTACTCTCATGGAAAAGCATCGTAGACTTTGTCTCTGTCATCCAGACCTAGACTAAAGTCAAGAGCAAACTCATAGTAGAATAAATAAAAAAAAAAAGCTACTACCAGGCACCCTGCGAAGATCGTGTCTCCACTAAGCATGCAGCATTCCACGTCAAAATTGTTGATTCATTGTCGCCACTCTGGAACATGTCAATCCCAACGGTCATCGGAAAACTCACCTGGATAATAAAAATCTTGGGTTTGGACACGAGGGTAGGGTTGGAATACTCCTTGAAATAGTTGATGATGTCAATCTCGCTGTAAACCTGGTCTGCGGCAAGCAGCATGCCATGGCTGAAGCCGTGTGTCAATATAGCAACAGCCACACATCCGTAGTCCGTGAAGTCCCGTTCGCTGACTGAAAAGACAAAGATTATTTGATACCAGCCAGGCGTTACAATTATTATTATTATTATATTCATTTATTTCAGATTTCCAAATTGGTACATCCATAAAATTGTTAGTAACACAGAAATGCATAAGAGAAACTAATGTTAGTAATGACATGACACACTTAAATGACCTGACAGCGTCAATCAAAATCAAAATATTTTATTTCACATAAACCAACATGGGCACTTATGAAACGTCAGAAGCTAGGTGCACGGTTCCAATTAGTCATTTCCTATGGAGAAGAGCCGGCAAGAAACTCCACGGTTACTCTTTTAAAATGTTATAATACAATATTACGAGTATTATCAAATAACAGTGTTAATAGGTATGGGAGGACAGTGTAGGCCTTTCAACAATTACCAGGTACTTAACAAAATAGAAAAGTTTCAACAAATCTACACTCTACTAGGCCTACAACGTTCTCACATTAATCATTGTCATCATCATTTCAGCCGAAAGACGTTCACTGCTGGACATAAGCCTCTCCCAATTGAAGGGGAGCTTGCCATAATCGTCACGCTTGGCAGGCGGGTTGGCGATCGCAGTATGGTGTTAAAAATGCATAGAGAACGCTGCTGCCCATTCTCTAGTAAATCCCTTAGTGGCCTTTTACGATACCCACGTGAGGAAATGGGGTGGTGCTATTCTTTACGTCCGGCACCACATGGACGACGGTTCTCACATTCATAAAATAGAAAATAATCTTTATATAATATAAAAAAATAAAAAAAGATATATTTATATTAAAATGAAAACCTAACGTCCTAACTGTGTGCATCAAATACCACTCATAAGATGAAGACGCTTGGTTAATTTTGGTACCACTATTCTAATTACCTAGCCTAGCAGCTTACTCTATGTGAAATTAAAATAAGCTTTTCGTGGACGAGGTGTTCATATTAGTCCAAAACATTAGCTTAATAACCCTTAAATAATAACAATATTCCTTTACAGCAAAAAAATTGCGAAAAATATCTGGGCTTTGATAGCTCACTATCGTGGAATGTTCACCTAGAACATATAAAAACAAAGCTTTCGTCACTACTTGGATCTCTTAGACACATAGTTCGATGTATTCCACATAGATTGCGTCACACCATCTATAATGCCCTAGTAAAACCACACCTACTATATTATCTAATTGAAGTTTAGGGCAGTGCGGCCAAAACGAAGCTAGATAATCTCCAAGTTGCACAAAATCTATAATATAAAAATGAATCGCAAAATGTGTTGGTAAGCGCATAACTCAACAACGCCTGGACCAATTTAACCAATTCTTTTTTTAATGTTCGTTGAAGTCCAAGGATGGTTTTTATGTTTTTTTTTTTTATGGTTTTTACGAAAAATTAGGGTAGGGTAGAGTAGGGTAGGGTAGGTAGGTAGGTAGATAGGGTAGGGTAGGGTAGGGTAGGTAGGTAGGTAGGTAGGGTAGGGTAGGATAGGGTAGGGTAGGTAGGTAGGTAGGTAGGGTACGGTAGGGTAGGGTAGGGTAGGGTAGGTAGGGTAGGGTAGGGTAGGTAGGTAGGGTAGGGTAGGGTAGCGTAGGGTAGGGTAGATAGGTAGGTAGGTAGGTAGGGTAGGGTAGGGTAGGGTAGGGTAGGGTAGGGTAGGGTAGGGTAGGTAGTTAGGTAGGTAGGTAGGTAGGTAGGTAGGTAGGTAGGTAGGTAGGGTAGGTAGGGTAGGGTAGGGTAGAGTAGTGGAGTTTATACTATAGCTTTTGACAGAACGAAGTCTGTCGGGTCAGCTTCAAATCTATATATATAAAAATGAATCCCTATTTCCCTTGGTCACGGCATCACGCGTGAACGGCTGGACCGATTTCGCTAATTATTTTTTGTTGTGTTTGTTATTGTCAGGGGAAGGTTCTTATGTAAGAAAATTAAGAAAGTTAAAAAAAAAAAAAAATGAAAACGGCCATATTAACATTTATAATGTAATATTATGTAGGTAACTCTATCTTCTAATGTAACTTTATGGCGTTTGACATAACGTGTCAGTCATCATTTGGTAAGTCTGAGAATAGATTTTATAAAAAAAAAATTGAAGGTTTTAGTTAGGTAGGGTAGGGTAGGTAGGGTAGGTAGGGTTGGTAGGGTAGGGTAGGGTAGGGTAGGTAGGTAGGTGGGTAGGGTATGGTACGGTAGAATAGGGTAGGGTAGGTAGGTAGGGTAGGGTAGGGTAGATAGGTAGGTAGGGTAGGGTAGGGTAAGGTAGGGTAGGGTAGGTAGGTAGGTAGGGTAGGGTAGGGTAGGTTGGTATGTAGGTAGGGTAGAGTAGGGTAGAGTAGGGTAGGTAGGTAGGTACAGTCAGTATACACAATTAGCTGACCCCCCTTGCATAAATAGTTGAGATTTTGTTTAATACGGATCGATAGAATTTTAAAATTCATAATTTAATTTAAATACCTATACGAAATCTACCCGAAACTAGAACATAAATTAAAATCGTACGATTTGTTAGTAAAAAAATCTCAACCATTTATGCAAGGGGGGTCAGCTAATTGTGTATACTGACTGTACATAGGTAGGGTAGGGTAGGGTAGGGTAGAGTAGTGGAGTTTATACTATATTTCCTTTGCGCGTAGACAAACTGCCACAGTCAAATAGCTTTTGACAGAACGAAGTCTGTCGGGTCAGCTAGTAAATTAATAAAAATGATTTTTAATTACCCATATTTAACACCAACACGCACAATATATATGATGAAACAAAAATTATGAACATTATGCAGCTATATATTTACAACACATTTATTTTTATCCGAAAAGCTCGGAACAAAAGTATACAGACCAACTTATCGTTTACTCAAGTCAAACAAGTAACCCAGCGTAGCACTCATCCAGCTAGCTTGCTTATCTTACCAAAGGTGAGAACTAAGTTCGGCTAGAAAAAATTAACATTTGAAGGAGCACAGTTGTATAACAAAATACCGTCATGTATAAAAAATTTACACTCATTCAATGCATTTAAGAAGCAATTAGCCCAATATTTAATAAATAAAAATTTAACTAATAACCTGTAATTACAAATAATAATGCATTGGATCAGTAAAACACCCAAAAAGTTAGTGTTGACGAACTCGATACTGTACCTATTTAGCGTAAGGTAAACATTGTTCTCATGTAAGTGACTGTGTCTTTTTTGAGAATAAAAAAAATATATCTTTAAACCTAATAATTATTATTTTAGACTAATTTGAAAACCTCGTTCATGAAAAGCTTATTTTAATTTCACATAATCGTAGAGTAGGGATAGTGAAGGAGACCGCGACGTAACGCACCGGATTAACTCGGCATGGATGAAATGGCGACAGGTCACAGGAACAACTTGCGACCCACGGATGCCCCTTAAGTTAAAAGGGAAAATCTACAAGTCTGTGATAAGGCCTGTCGGACGGATGAAAAAAGATTGCATGTAGCGGAGATGAGAATGTTGAGATGGATGTGTGGAGTGACGAGAATGGATAAAGTCAGAAATGAGTATATAAGGGGAAGTTTGAAAGTGGCGCCGGTAACAGAAAAGTTGAAAGGACGTCGTTTGGCATGGTATGGGCATGTGATGAGGAGGGAGGAAACGCATGTGACGAGGAGAGTGATGAAGATAAATGTGGATGGATGGAGAGGGAGAGGAAGGCCCAAAAAAATATGAATGGATTGTGTGAAGAATGATATGAAAGAGAAGGGAGTGAATGATAGAGTGACGGTTGACAGGGGGGAATGGAAAAAGAAAACGTGTTGCGCCGACCCCAAGTAACATGGGACAAGGGCAGGAAGATGATGATAATCGTAGAGTATAGCTTTCTCAGAACATCACTCTAGCTAGGGCCAGACTGCAGCTGCAGTCCCATATCATACACAGTCTCCTAGGTTTTTTACTTTATCATCACTAGATAATTATAGCATAAGCACAATTAACCGCCTATAGCGTTCTCACTGCTGGGACTCAGACCTCCCTGTCTGTGAGAGGGGCCACGGGCCCAGTGCAGCGGCTAAAAAGACAATCGAAATATACACCGTGGCATTTTAGTCGTCTTACAAAGACAGCCCACTTCGTGTATCCAATGACTACTAATCATTCTTAAAAAAATAAATTTAAAAAATATGAACATTTGTTTTTATTATTATTATTAATTATGACGCATGACATAGTTTAAAACACCCTGTTACGAGTGCAGTCCGAGCCTTGCGTTACAAGGGCGCCGCGGAATGGATTTAGATGAAGTTGCAATAGTAGGAAACACATTTTTGCGTTAGGGTGAATGAACTCTGATAAAGATGTCGCCGCTCCATTCCGCGGCGCCCTTGAAACACAAGGCTCGGACTGCACTCGTGACATGGTGTTTTAAACTATGTCATGCGTCATAATTAATAAAAATATTTTTTTTTAATGAATGATTAGTAGTCATTGGATACATGAAGTGGGCTGTCTTTGTAAGACGACTAAAATGCCACGGTGTATAAAACAAAGTCGGGTTAGTTACACCATTTATAAGTCAAGAACGGCTGGACCGATGTCAATGGTCTTTGATTTGTTGGATTTGTCTCGAAAATCATGCGAAAAATTCACGACATTCTCATACTTTTTGTATGGAACATCTTTTTTGATGATATCTCGAGAACGGATAGGGGGAACGGGGAACAAGAGATTTAAAGCGGAAGAAGGCGCGGGCGAAGCTAGTCCATACTAATATTATAAATGTGAAAGTAACTCTCTCGTCTGTATGTTACGCCTAAACCGCTGAACCGATTGTCATGAAATTTGGCAGAGATCTAGTCTGGGATATGGAGACGGACATAGGCTACTTTTTTACGCGATAACCGACATCTACGTGGGCGGAGCCGCGGGCAAAAGCTAGTGATATATATAATTAAACAGAGTGTAAAAAGAACCATTATATAGTTTAGCCGCTATACGCATTATGTGCCGCAAACTAAGTAACACTGAGCAAAAATTATTGCTGGGCTGGGACATGACTTTTTTGGTGAAAAAGATTGCAGTTCACCACACTGCGCACTGTAACGCACGCAAAACCTTGTGCTTATGGGAGCATGCATCGGTTCAGGAGTTATCGGGTATTCAAAGTTACGGTATAACATTAGAAAATTGTTTTCGGGAAAAAAGGAAAAAAAAATTGGAACTTTGACCTTCAATGTCTCCGTAACCAGAAGTTTCACATCTGGGAACATTCTGGTTACCTTCTTCTGGGCCATATCTATGGTCCACTACAAAAAAATAGACTGAGAGAGACTATAAGAGGATCTCAGCTTCGTTAAACTTCTTATTACACCCGTTATTAACTTGGCTGTACGATATCGATATTACTTACACTTTTTAATCTCCCCAAGAAGGGCATCTTTCTTCAAATCATTGTGTGATGTCACTTCAAAACCAAAATTCTTGAAGATCCTCGTCAAAGCGTCCACGTCTTTTTCTGTGCCACGCCTGGGGTGTTGATTACTAACTTTTTTGTGATTAAAAATAACCAGTGCATGTTTTTCAAAGGACTCCAGGTCATATGTCGCCCCCTTGATTAAAGCTCTGGTGTTGTAAGGATATTGTTTCCTTGAATCAATTGTTGAAGCATTAGCTTCTTGTTCAATTTTTAATATGCCCATAGAACTCTCTAGTAGCTCTGTGTTTTCTACGATTTGTTTTTTATGACCTTCTCTGTATTCTGGTGCTGCATATACAATAACGTCCAAAGCCGGTCGGTTTTCGTTGTTAAAAACTGCATTATCTCGAAAATTAACACAGTCTTTCAAGAAATCTGCTTCTATATCGTCAACTCCACTATTATCATCCATTAAGATGGCATCATTTACTGATTCTGAAGACCCCGTGCCGCTTTTGGAATCTTCATAGCTTTGCGAGTAATTTTGGTCGTTTTCCATTTTCCGGTTAGTATTCGATATTGCAGACCAGTGCTATCCGTTTTCGATCCCACAGTCTTATGTTTTTCACCTGTTTCACGTACACAACCTATCAAGTAGATGTATTTACAATTTGTACTGCAATATCGACGATCTTATCGTTTTGTCCTATTATAATTTTATTCTTATCAAGCCGATAGTCAGCCATCGACATCGAGGACTTATGTGGTGACATCATACACCATTTGACTGTCCCTGATGATTTGCATGTTTTGTTTTCGTGACCTACAGGCCATCCTATACTGTCGTTTAATTTATCGAAAATAAGTCTAAGTTTGCAAATTGAACTTTAAATCTACACACGAAATTTCCGCGCGCCTCCCCTGCAACTGCTACTTGCGGGATTAGTTTCTGTGGCTGAATAAAGACTTCTGTAGAATTCAGTGGTTGTTTCTATAATCTTAGACTTTGAGAAAGTTTTGTTGTTTTTGTTCGAGGTCTCTTTTAAACATGGTATCCATTGTTTTGAAGTGTTGAGTGCTTTGAAACTTTTTCAAGCTACCTGATGTTCTAAAATGTTCCTGATATTCGCGTTCGTGGTGTTCTTTTCTCATAATAGTTTGTGAATATTTTTGTAAAGATGACTATTGTACGTTCTCTCTTTTCTTCCAGTGTAAAGTACTTCTTGTTTGTTAGTTCGGTTCTTCTTGATATAAGGCATTTTATGTTCTCCGTGATTATATTGTGCTCGGATGCTTTCTCGTGTTTAACGGTGGCTATCCTATTTCACTCTATTTTCTCATGAATTCAAATTCTAACAATTTTTTTCAGCTATACATCCATATAATATTAGTAGTAGTATAGTACGATTCTACATTTTCACCTTCATATATTCCTCTTTGTACAGTGATGTAGTTTGTTGTGTTTTGTGTGTTTTTATAGTTTCTTTATTTAAACTTTTTATAAAATGTTATTTTTCTTCTATTGAAGTTAATTTGCTGTTAATTTTCCTGAACTTGGCTCAGCTTTTCCTCGTGGTTGCTATTGAATTTGTGTTTTAGCATTCGGTGTTCGCTGGGGAACGAGAGATAGTTTATTTATTGTTAGTACGTATGTGGTCAATCTTCGCGATTTCACGTTTTTTTTGGTGTCCAAAGGTTTTTTGTATGTTTCTTGAATATACTGTATTATAAGAATAGGTTGTTTTCCCAACAAAATTGGAATAATAGATCTCCTTTGCTGTCTCTTTTCCGTAATTATAAAATTTTAACAATTCAGAAGCGTATCGTATATAGGGTATCGTATTACCCAGTAACTGGGCTATGACGGTCAGATAGGCAGTCGCTCCGACTCGCTCCATGTAAAATACCTTATCCGGAAGAGAACCGGAGTTGCCGACATAGCTTGCAGAGTAAGTGGAAGTGGCAGGTGTGGGACGCCCCCCAGCTAGATGGACCGACGACCTCAAAAAGGTGGCTGGGACAGACTGGCTGCGGAAGGCGGAGGACAGGGTTTTGTGGCGCAGCATGGGAGAGGTCTATGTTCAGCAGTGGACTGCGATAGGCTGAGTTGATTGATTGAGTCACCAAGGAACCCTTATAGTTTCGCCATGTCCGTCTGTCTGTCCTCGGCTTAGCTCAGGGACTCTTAGTACTTGTAATTTGGCATGGGCATACTTATTAATCACGCCGACAAAGTGGTAGAATTAAATCAGACGGCACGGTTGCCGCAGTGGTTAAGCAATGGACTGCTGCGCTGCGTGGCGCGGGTTCGATTCCCGCACGGAACAAATATTTGTATGACCTACAAGTAGTTGTTCCGGGTCTGACTGTTTGTGTATGTGAATTTAAATGTTTGTAAAGGCACCCACAATACAGGAGAAATTCCTAGTGTGGGACAAAGTTTAAAAAAAAAAAACTTTATTTTTTTTTATAGGTAATTTCCCCTATATTTAAATTGCGGATGATATTTTGTTTCTCGCCTATCCCATGATAAGGGATATCGTTGGTTATGCCGTTCAAAAGTATTGCGGGTCTGTGAAAACAATGTTTTTATTCAGGCACCGTTTGCGTAATATTATGTCTTTAACAATGAAATTACCGTTTTTCATTAAATAAGTTAACGCCCTTGACTCTTTATATTTTTTGTTTTTATTAATCAAAGTCATGCAATCAATGAATTTTTGCCAACGTAGTGGTAGCTTACTGATGCCCTTTTTGAAAATGTTTGCTGGACGGGAGGCAAAAAATTCTTCAAAGGCATTTTGAACTGCCTCTCGGTTATTGAATTTTTTCCCCACCAAGAAATTATCAAACTCTGGAAAAAGTAGAAGTCTGTAGGGGCAAGGTCTGGTGAGTACGGTGGGTGACGGAGAACTTCCAACCCCAGCTCTTGTAACTTGGAGAACGTCTGCTGTGCAGTGTGAGGTCGCGCGTTGTCGTGCAGGAGCAGCGGCGCCCGAACGATTGACCAAGGTTGGTTGGCGATGTGCGAGCTTCTCCATAATTATGTTCAGCTCTTCACAGTACACATCTGCAGTAATGCTCATCTTTGGTAAGAAGCTGTGATGAATGACACCAGCGCTAGACCACCAAATAGAACCTTCACTTTTTTAGGGGTCAGTTTTCGAGTCCAGTTACGAGTAACGTAGTCTACTTTTATTTTAGAAAAAGCCACGCGGGCGAAGCCGCGGGCACCAGCTATCAAGAGGGCCCTTCCCGGTCCGTCTATCGTCAACGCGAGCATGATTGAAAAGCTTGTTGTTTCATCCAGCGCAATGTTAATGCTAACAGGCAAGTGAGAACGCAATACATTGAACGAAAAATAGTGTGCGGAAATTTCATGAAACTTGTTCCAGGAAATACGTGATTTTAAGAAAGCCTTACAAGTTTGTGAAATAAATGTGTGTCGTTTAGAATCTCCATTACATGTGCGATGTTTCTATGGAGATGTTTTCTTTATTTTTACAATTTATGAGTACATTATGAACGGCCAAAGTTCAGGTAATATGTGTGCAAAAAGCAGATTTTTGGAGGCTTATACTGAATTTGTTACTCCAAATTTTAATTTTTTGCTTCGATAGAAACCTAGATATAGTGCACATGATACCAATTAGTAAAAAAAAAATCATTGAAAGATGTGTTCCAACGTGTTTGCCGTGTTTGCCATAATAACGTACGAGCGTTTGTATCCGCTCTTAAGTAATAATATTATTCTCAGAACATTTATGTCTGGGTCATAAAAGCGTCAGATAAATCTGATATTAATAGCGTAAATAGAAAGGAACAGTTATGCCTGGCTGAATTGAAAACATACGCGCTTTCATTTGAGGCTGACCCGCAGTCTTATAAATAAGTGGCTGTTACCCGCAGCTTCGTCTGTATTTTATTTAGATATTATTTATTTATTTATTAAAACTTTATGCACAAAAATATATATTGTAGGTACAGACGCCAGCACATCAAGCTACTACAATCTGTCAAATTTATTTAATAGATTTTCAACTTTAGCACTACAGCATAAGGTTCAAGGTTGATTGCGAAAATTTGACAGTTTCGGGTAGCTTGACCTGCTGGCGTCTGTACATAATGCCCGAGGCATTTTCTACCAGTTAACCTAGGGGTGATGCAGAGAGAAAACGTAGCTGATGCAACATAAGGGACACACACATCACACAGACACACACACACACAGTTCACATTTAAAGTGAAAGCTCGAGAACACATACACAAGAAGTTGGCAGATTCGTCTCAGAATTAAGTTTTTGTAGGTTTTAACTCTCATAACTTTTAAGCTATTGCATAGCTTCTATCGCGGGCCTTGAGCGCGGGGACCGAATCCAGAAATTTCGTAACGAAAAAACCTCACGCTCCCCACTCCGACGGGCACGGAGGTGTGGCTTGAAGGCCGTGCATCGTCTAACGTCGTTTCAGTTCGGCAGTCTTCGACACGGCGTTGTGTGCGTGCGATTAGACGTATTGTACGACTCTACGCAACTCTGTGGTGGATTTACCGCGCAACGCAACGCCATCTAGTAATCGCAGGTAGGACTAACTAAATAGAGGTGACATTGGCGTGGCTTGTGATTCGTAATCGAGACTAGCGTTGCTCTGTTGGTGGTCTCAGTTGTGTTTTGTTGTCGGTTTTATCCACTAGATGGCAGGCATCGTAATTCAAAAGTTTTTGAAAGTTTGTTGAGGTATGTGAGCAATTTATTTATAAATCAATAATTTTACTCGTGTTTATGATTCTCCTAGCTAGAATTAACATTAAACATTAACGTTCTTCATAGCTTATAAAAACCACTTTTAAACGGTTCTCCAAAGTTTTGGGCCGATTATGGATTGACTTTACTTTCTTATCGGTCACCACGCTCAAAAAGTGTAACTTGAATTAATATCAACGAAAAAGAAATACTGCATAAATAAAATAAATAAATAATTATAATTGCATAAGTTGATACAAAATGCTATGCAATAGCTTTACCGCGGCAGTCCCCGAGTACCACACGTCTTTTTTTATTTTTAGTTGTATGTATGTATATATGTATTATTATATCTTAGCTATAAATATCTTCTAAATTGTTTTTCCTGTTATTGCACCTACTGTGTATTATCTCTCCATCACCCTAAGGTAGACTGGTAGAAAATGCCCAAGGCATTAAGTCCGCCTTTGTACAGTTTTTACTTGTGCATAAAGTTTTAATAAATAAATAAATAAATAAATAACTATAAAATACAATAATAAATATTATTATTTTTATTTATTCTTATATTTATGTATATAAAAAAATACAGGCTAAAGAATGTAAGAAAAGAAAGAAAGAAAAGGAACTACTACACTTTCACTAAGGAAAAGAAAATTTAGTTTCATTTTCATGTTTTTTTTTTTCATGTTTAAGAGCGCTGTCTCGGGTCCACTAGCGCCACTCCTTTAAAAAAATATCTCGTGACTGAGAAGGAATTATGAAAATCGACTCAATCTGGGGCCCAAGTCTGCTATTGTTATACATTCGTCACTCCAACACGATCCCATTGTAATTTTGCTAAAAGTTCGTAATCTGCTAAATTCATAATGGTCGATCATTGGTCGGTCAGAAGTTGGAAGTTTAGTAGGAAGTTTCATTTGTCGTTATGTACGAGATTTCCAATTCTTTCAATGGAGTGTCAGTGGCTGACCATTGGAAAGTCATAATGACGCCATTATAGTAGATTACCAAACTTGTCAAAATTAACAATTATGAAATCAATGATAGACCATTCTGACACTATTGTAATAGCAGACTTGAGGCCCTGCTGCCTCGATAAGTGTGTCTAGAATTTTCTGATACCTTTTATAATGAGACACGAAGTATCAAAATACGATCTAGAGGAATGTGGCCGTTTTTCTTTAGATCGAATTTTGTTGCTTTGCACTTGGCCGGTTTTAAAACAAAAACTAAAATTTTGTGAGAGGCTACTCAAGAATGACGCAGCATTTCGGCACATAGCTTACTCCCATATATTCGTAACAGCCAGTGAAAGTAGATCGTCTGAGTAGTATAACAAACCCTAACTTGACCTTTAGGTCATCAGCGATTTATGATTAGCTCCGGTGCCATAACCTGACAGTTAGTTTCTATCAAAAGGTCAACCGAGGTCAACTTGATATTAGGTATCCTTCCTATCCAGATTGTTTTGAAAGGAAATTTGTTGTTCCCATTGACAATGTGATCTTGTGATTCATCGTGCGTGTTCCGAATCTGTATCTGCCCATCGTCATGGAAGAAGACTTTTGGCCGCAGGACGTGGTGTTCCGTCGCTTCCGCGGACAAGTTCCACAGGACAGTGCAAAGTGTAGCTAGTGCTAAGTGAAGTACTAAGTTTTATATTAAAATATGTAGGTATGTTTAGGTTAAGGTATATTTCTATGGGCCTATGTTGCCTGAAATAAATTGTATTATTATTATTATTGAAAGACTCTTTGAGATATCTCGGGACCCTGGGGTCTCGGACCTTTTGAAGGCATACGAGGGGCCGAAGCCAACTCGCAGAGGCCCGTTAGACGCTTTTTATTTAAATGAGGCACCAACCGACGATTATCCCTGTACGCACTATGCAAGTGCACCCAAGGACAACCCCCGGTTGGTTTAGGACTATTGCAGGATATGGAAATAAAGATATTAGACTATGGGTTTGGGTGGTTAAAATGGACTGGTTACCTAAAACTATGGAAGGACTATGGCCCCTGCCTGATCAATGTTTTATTATACACGGATAAAATGGCAGGGGGTGACTTGAACACTCAATAATGGGCCTCTGAAAACGGTCGCTAGCACATAGTGACGTAGCGACAAGGGAGCAACATGTCCTGAGGTGCTCCAGGAGTGGAGAGGTATTCCACGGCTCTCAGAACAATCCCAGAGCCCGGAAGATGGTCAAGATCCCTACAAGCACTTACTGGAATACTTCCTTCCTTCGAGCACGTTTGCTCTTGCGAATCTCCACTCAAGCCGGCCAATAACGGCAAGAATGAGGTGGGAGCTCAGTTCCTCGTCAGTGTTCACTCCAGCCGGCCAATAAAGGCAAGCCAGAGATGAGGTACATGACTTCTCACGGGAGATAGGGTCCGTGGGGTCGCAACTGCCCAACAGCTCGCCACATGCAGGGGGTGACTTGTGATCAACACAAAGATGACGTTAAAAATCTCTTGTAATTTTTGACGTTCAACGCCTTTATGTGCCTATTTGAAACAAATGATTTGACTTTGACTTTATTCATAAGTAGTTGACAAGGTTCTCTATTGTACCTATCACCTAACTTTTTTATCCATAATTTAAAGTGCCATAACTTTTGTCCTAATCATCATTTGTCCGAATGATAACTTACCCGAACTTAATATCACATGCCATAAAATTGAAATCCTTAAATAGAATATGTCCTAAATCCGTTTGTCATAAATATTACAATCAATAATATACAAAATACATAAAACCGTTTTCAATAAAAGTTATAAGTTCTAAATTCAAAATATTTATTGTTCATTTATCCTTATAATGTTTTTAAAACAAAGTACTACATAGCTTTTGCTATGAACTTCTCGCAGGCGTTACGTAGATACAAGTTACGAATATGACAGCGGGCAATATTTTTTCTTCTACCAACTTGTTTTGAGATAATTCACTTGTTGTGTAATTTTGTTTGAAGTTGCAGGATAAATACGTTTTTATTGGGTCTCCCTTGTCTCATTGTAAAGAAATTGCCAAATTATCACTTTCCAAACAATTTTCCGCATAAATTCATTTGCCAAATTATTACTTAGGAAAAAATCTGTTCACAAATAATTGTAACGGAAACCTAATGTTTGGCAAGTGAACGTTTAAACAATAACTTGTTTACCAACTAGTACTTTTACCAATTAATATGAGGTCACAGTTTTAAGCTAACCTAACCTAAGCATTTTTTTTTTAATAATTAACCTCGTCTAACTAGTTCGGTTCCATATTTTTTTTCTATATAATCTAGTCGTTTCTGGCCACAGTTTTAACCTAACCTAACCTTTTTTTTTATAATTAACCTACTCTGACTAGTTCCATAAGTAACCATAAAGAGTTCATAACAAATCATTTGACCAAACGTTTATTGTCTAAAGATTGTTTGCCGTGATAAATCATTTGATTAAAGACCAAATGCCTAAATTAAATTATCCTTGATAATATTCTGCCAAGTAAAAATTTGACCAAATGAAAATGTGCGTTTAGTACGCACATTTTCAAATTTTCAATCATTCCAAATATTGCATTGGTATAAAAAAAGGTTGTTAAAATTTGTTTGGGTAGTGAAATTTTGGCAAAATCTTTTCGGCATAACGGCAGGATCCTGTTTTTGTTATATGTATGCAGCATGCAAGCGAACATGCATCATGTAGCATGCAAGCAAGCATGCAGCGTGCAAGCGAGCATCCAACATGCAGCAGGCATGGTTCCTGTCACGGCTCCGGCGCTGCGGGGCTCCGGCGGTCCCACGCGAGCTTATTGTCGTAGATGGTTTAACGCTCACCTCCGCAGTTTCGTCTTGCTGGCCTGCTATGCGGCCGCTAGCGTTACAACCACCTGTTCACGGGCCGCCTCGCCCCTCCGCGTGTACGCGATTCTAAATTACACTCTAGGGGTAGGGCAAACAAGACCGCTCGAGTCGGATTTACAGTGATTAGTTTCTGTCACTAAAACCTAATTTTTAGCTAATGTTTTAGGACTAACGATTTTATTTTAAATGAACATTCGGAATAATACACATTATATAATATAATACTTAGGACATATGACTTTATTTCATGCAAAATTAGGAGATTCAATTATTACAGTACTCGATATTATGACAGAATAGTTTTAGAAGATAATTATGTAAAACAAAATTTCGATTTTTGAACATTATGATTACTGAAGTTTATCAAACGTGTTAGGGCTCGTACACATATAGGTCCGTTTTTACTGGATCCGTTTTAACATGACACTGATACTGAATGACATGATTACTGAATCCGGAATACTGTTTTATGTGTGAACTCGCTCATACAACTACATACGCCATCAAATAACGGACCTGTAAAACGGATTCCTATGTGTACGAGCCCTTATCGATAATGATTTTCGGACAAACAATTTTAGGAGAAGAATTAAGGAAGTAACAGCGGACAAGCTTTCGATCTTCTCGAGTCGTGTATTTATTTATTAAAACTTTATGCACAAGTAAAATAATACTGTACAAAGGCGGACTTAATGCCTGAGGAATTTTCTACCAGTCAACCTTAGGGTGATGCAGAGACAAAACATGGCAGGTGCAACATATGGGATAGATAACTCAAAAAAGGAAAAATAAATATAATAATACATAGATACATACATACATAAATATAAGCAAAATAAACAGTCTCAGGAGAAATAACGACTGGTAGGGGAGAAAACGAATCAGCGCTAGGATGATTCAGCCAACTTCTTACGAATATGTTCACGTGTATATATATAATAGTTAGTTATCACCGTCGGCTATGGTAATTTGTAATACCAGTGGCATCGTAAATGCATTGCCATCCTAGAGAAGTGCTGCCATTAAATCGGATCACAACTATGCTGCTTGGCAGCTTGGCGGTAGAAATAGGTATCGTGGTAGTATCAGGAACGGAAATGACGTAAACGATTTCGTTCAGAGATATAAACGCCATGTACGAACTGGCGCCATAAAGTCTGATTGCGTCAAGAGAAAAAAAAGAAAAAAACGGTAACACACTTGACTGGTTTCAAAACGAGGCGTTTGAAATTCCGATGCTGCAAACGTTTATTTTCAGTTTCTAAATATAATCCTTAGCTCAGAGATGAGGTATCCGCTTAAAGGTGAAATTAATTTTGATGAATGGTATAACGCAGATGCGATTATTAATGTTCTATTTTTAGAAAGTTTTTGTTCAATGACCTAACCATTTACTCTTAACGGTCTAAAGGCTCCAACAAACAGGCGCGACAAGCGACGCGACACAAAGACACCGCGCACGAGCGACGAGCGGTGTCTTTGTGTCGCGTCGCGTGCCGCGCTTGTTTGTAGGAGCCCTTAGACTCGATAAACTTTGTTTTTTACATTACCCTCCTGGGGCAATCGGGTAAGCTACTTATTTATACAATGTGCAATCAATGCACATTATTAAAGTAGTGGTTTGTTCAGAATCGATTTCTGATAGTATAACTTTTCCTAAAAATAATTAAAACCACGTAAATTACAGTCGCACTTCCGCTGTACAGTCAAAACAAACCAAAATGGCCGAAGTATCTACCTCACTTGACCCTTATGCTAGTGCGACTGTGTGCGTGCACAATTTTTTCCCAAAATCAGCTAATTTAATAACTGAACAATGTTTATCTACTCTCATGTCGTAAAATTCAAATTATAAACTTCAATTCGAGTTTTCATTGACATGCTTTATGAACAAAATATCGAAATTTAAAAATAGAATCATATTATAACATTAATTCTCAAACAAAATAATGTTATTAAACAATTTTTTTTTAATTTCGATACAAGGCACCATAGACTAATACTGCCGTCCTATGACTAAAATGCCGCTCAAAATCAGGTTTATTCACTTAACGGCATTTTAGTCATAGGACGGTAGAATAAATCAGGGCACATCCACAATCCAAGAAGTTAATATCACCAAGGAGTTTCGTTTTTTTTTTTTTTCTAATTGAACGCGTGCTTATGCGGGGCACACCATTTTTATAGCATTACAAAAAAGTTTTGACTCCATTTTTTTATATTGTCTGTGGCAGCGCCCGCTTTAAGGCTCCTACAAACAGGCGCGACACGCGACGCGACACAAAGAGACCGCTCGTCACGCGGCACGCGGTGTCTTTGTGTCGCGCCTGTTTGTAGGAGCCTTTAGCGCATGTGCGGTGATATGCTGGCTTTTGGCGCCATACGTTTTGCTGTAGGAATTTCTTACGCTTTTTAACTTTGATCTCTTATTTAGTAGGTTCAATCCCAATGTATGAGAATAGATAAAGTAGTGTGTGAAACTGCACATAACTAGGTATTAAAACACTCGTGTGATACTATTAAAAACATATGATATTACTATTAAACACACACTCATGTTTTAATACCCCTCATTATGCAATAGTTTCATAAACTACTATTTATTTATACACAATAGTAAAAATTCAGTGTATGTATTATGATTATAGCATAATATTCTAATTGGAGTGTTTGTTGGTGTGCGTTAATTCCGGGGCATGTTGTTAATTAAATAGTAAGTTCTATAATAATTTACTATTGTGTTTATGTACTTACTACCTGTTCGTAAAAGATAATTAACTTGATGTAATTGACTTGAGGTTTGCTTCTTTTCCTCTCAGTAGTTCTGACTCGCCCAAAAGAAGATCTTGAAGATTTTATTTCAATTTCCAATTTAACAACAGTAATCAAAAAGAAATGTTATGCTCTCGATTTATGAATTATGGAGGTGGCTGGTGCCAAATAGCTAACACTAGAATGAACTTTTAAAAGTAATAAACTAGAACCTGTCAAACATGTATCGGGCCAAGTAAGTAAGGTTCCGTAGCCATTATTTTTTGCTATAGCATTCAATAATATAATGGTATGCTCATCCTCATTGTCATTGAAACTCATTTTATCAAACCACAAGTGTCTGTGCCCGTGTCAAATAAAGAATTTAAATCCACACTAATATTATAAATGTGAAAGTAACTCTGTCTGTCTGTCTGTCTGTATGTTACGTTTTCACGCCTAAACCGCTGAAAATATCGTCATGAAATTTGGCAGAGATATAGCCTGGGATATGGAGAAGGACATAGGCTACTTTTTTACGCGATAACCGACATCCACGCGGGCGGAGCCGCGGGCAAAAGCTAGTTATTTATATTTTCTTATTTATAAAGAAGCTAAAGAAATGTTGTTTAGGTACTTTATAGTATACCTAATGAAACTATTTTTTCATGTGGATAGATCGTAAATTTCTTTCACGCCATGGCGTGGGCCGACGCGACGGCTCTGTCAGACTCTTACCCCTTTGTTTATAGCCAGTAACGGTAGCGAGTGGGGAAAAGACTTTTTCTAAGCTTAAGCTGATAAAAACCTATCTGCGATCGAAAATATCTCAATCGAGATTGACAAACTTGGCAACTATGTCAATCGAAAATGAAATTGCACAAAATATAGACTTCGATGCCTAAGGGGGATGCGCTGTGGTAGCCCGCGAAATTCAAATTTTCTTGCATTTTATAAATCATCAATACATCTTTCTAAATTAGATTTCGTGCAGATTCTTTAGATTTCGTTCGTTCGAAGAATCTGCACGAAATCTAATTTAGAGAGATGTGTTAATGATTTTTATGGTTAAAATTCCTTTATTCGGTTAAGGACAGATTCTGGTTACGGCAGATTCTAGTTGCGGCAGATTCTTTTTAGGGCAGATTCGTTTTACGGCAAAAATACAATCATTAAGAAAACTATAAAGAGTAGGTACTAACTTTTTTTGGTAATTACAGACTCAGTAACTTTACTACGAATTTTACCACCACTGCTCTCAAAACGGTGAAGGAAAACATTACCTATCCGCACTAGGCCCGCGTGGTGGATTACGGCCCACTCCCTCTCACCGAGAGGCCTGTGTCCCAGCAGTGGGAATATTATAGACTGATTATGCTATGCTAAATGAAAACAACAAAGCAATGAATTGTACTTTTGTGTCTGTGTACTTATTATAAAAGTATGCGTATCTATAGAATAGAATAGAATATAATTTGTTTTTTTTTAACCAAGACTCAACAAGAATGTTAGTAAAACTTACGGCTATGTTAGTAAGCACAGACATTAAACAAAAACAAGGAAAACAATTAGATTAACAATCAATAACGTTAGGTCACCGTTGTGACATCCCATGAGAGACGGCACAACAGTGACCCACGTAAATACTGTCCAGGCGACTCGCAACCAAGCTTAAGACACTGTTGGAGCTGCCCTCCACCCTGCGCACCAGGGAAGCGCACTTTTTACGCATTGTCAAAGACGTTTATGCTCAAAACAAGATCACAAAATTAAAGTGATTAATTTATTACACCTTTCATTTCAGTTCTGATGACTTTTTAAATATTACAGATTTTGGTCGCGACTGCCCAATTTCTGCCGTAAGACGAATCTACCATAAAAAGAATCTGCCGTAACTAGAATCTGCCGTAACAAGAATCTGTCCTTAACCGAACAAAGGTTAAAATTATGTAAATATATATGTTTTATTGTCGCGTATCATATTTTGATCAAGATACAACCTGACAAGGACCTGCAAATTGCAAAAAACCCAAGACAAATTCAATTTCGCGGGCTACCAGAGCGCATCCACCTTAATAAGAGAGTTTGCAGTTGAAAGGTTAGAAAAGTATTTTATTGATATAAACGGTTGTTTTTTTAAAAAAATTCCTTGTTTTTTTTCACATTTGTGAATTGGAGAATAAAAAGGGGGCGCCATTGAAACCTCGCCTAGGGCGCCGGTAATGCTAAAACCGGCACTGTTTAATTATAACATTACTTAAACTTAAGAGACTTTAAGGAACGTTTACTGACTAAACTACATGGGGTTCTTCCAACTACCTCTGACAACACTCGCGTAGTCATCTCACACATCTCTAATGAACCCTAAATGTATGTGCCATCCATCAAACTAGAAAGGTTTTTGGCTAGACGCCTATGATTATTACTAATATTGGTCTAGGCAGGTATTTAGGTAGCAGTATCAATATCGGTTACCTACCTAGCTGTGAATACTAGATACTGGAACATATGCTATTCTAACTTTATGATTACCATCAATACGTTTAACGAAAGTATTTTTCTACGTGCTTGTAACGTCCAACTGCCGGGCAAATGATTCCCTCTAGCTTTTCCACAAACTTCTGTCCACTGCCATTGTGGTTTCTTTATTTTAATTTAGGTTCAAAATTAATTTTAGTACAAATATCACCCGTCTCTCCACTATTCCATTGCTTACTTTAGGATGCATACCCGGTACGGCTCTAATAATCCTTCTATATCCTATGGTCACGTCTTCCCACCATTACTCCCCGGTCTACTTCTTGATATGCAATGGTCTATGTAGCACCATGAAATATGAGGCTCCAGAGGCTAGTGTGAATTTTTGGGTTCATTCGAGTAATCGAGTCTGGTCAAACCACGCTGGTCGGTGCATATCATTCATTAATTCATTCATTCATTCTTGTCTTTCGGTGCTGTCTCATCATCTTCAGCGGTGGTGGACTGACAACAGCGTGGATACTAAACATAACACACTATTATGTTTTGTATCCACACTGTTATGAGACGACCAGCCATGCAACTATATGTTTTTTTATTTATTTTTTTATTTAAATGTCTTTTTCGATTAGTGACTATACCCGTACCCTGGGAATATTTGTTTCCCATTCTTATACTCTCGTACGAAAAACACGTGAAATATTAGACTGGCAACAGCATGCAGCCCTGTGGAACACCTTATCCAAAATACTCATGTAAGTAGGTGGAGTCTAAATTGCTGTCCATAAGCTGCAAAGCTTACTTACCCAACGCTTACTTTAATTAGAAAAGTCAATGCGATCTAGTGAATCTTGGCCTAAGTGCAAAGACAAAATAAGGATACTTTAGTCAAACGCTTCAAAAGCAAATGAAAGGCAACTTGTAGCAGTTTTTTAAGGCCGAGTCAAGTGCCGAGTGATTTATGTTGAACCCTGAGTTTTTGAAAGCTTGTTAATTTTATTGTACTGTTGAATCGTGTGTCTAGTGATTTGACTCTTTGTTCTTATTCTTATGAAGTTCTTAACAGTAAACATAATATTCATTAGACAAGCGAGCCACCCTTGCTTCGCTATTCTAGTGACGAAATGTCAAAACATGGAGTTTTCTGTGCTGTATCATCATCATCTCTGTATCATAATAATCAATGTAAATGAGGAACTTTGGCTCTTGAGATCAATCTTTTTACTTAGTTTAGGAGCCAACCGTTCAACCTGCATTGACCACTGCTTGTACAATCATGTTTAGTGTATGTTTAACCGTGTGGGTTTTTCTTTGTACAATAAACTTATTATTATTATTATCTGTCTAGGCTTTTTTTTTCCCACCTATGTTGAAGTTGGCTTCCAGTCTAACCGAATGTAGCAGAATACCAGTAATTTACATGGAGCGACTGCCTATCTGACCTCCACACTCCACTGGCATGTCCCATATGACGTCTAACAATTACGGCCAATCCCTCTCACCGAGAGGAGGCCTGTGAAGTTAATATAGTAAGTAAGTTATAAGAAAATCTTGCATGGCGCCTTGACCGTTGGGTTATTAGAAGGACATAGAGAATCCACCTGGGGACCATCTTTATAATATACATGGGAGTTCCGGCAGTTTACGTAATCTTTAGCAACGCCAGATCAAAGAATATTTATTCTAATGCACGTATTGCTCATAAATTATTTTTCCATCTTTAACAATAGCGTAATAACCAGAGACTGCAATGCCAAAGGAATGATGTTTGAAATCGATAGCTATTTTCAGTAGGATGCGTGGGTGGACGCCTTAGTCTATCATATTTAAAAAATTCTAACAATTTCAAGTGTGGTCTGTGGTGCGTTTTTATGATCTCATTTTATCTGTGGTGCCGTTTTATTACCTGTTGTTTCATGCTTATGGTTTTTTTTGGGAAAATCATTGGGAAAACCTATTTCGTATTGATTTGTATTTTTTCTTGCGAATTGATATTTATAAACCATTTTAGTTAACTAAACCAAAAGTAGGACAGGAAAATAATAACAATAATGACGCTTCTATTACAGAATAATACCTAGGAATATACCTACCTAGAAATATAAATAGGTACGTATTACATAACTTAGGCCGTAAAATTAATAAAACAATAACATATTTTAAACCGGCCTTGATTCGACAAATTATGCGACGCAGCATAACAATTTTCATTCATAAAGGCCATATGTGGTCAATGGAAGTAGTAGTAGTAGTAGTAGTGCTCTAGGCACAGACTATAAATATAAGATATCATATTTATAGTCTGTGCCTAGAGCATGGATATGCCAATTGATAGGGAAGTGTGCACTTAGCGTCTTCATGTGTCATCTACCTAACCATTCCCAACTATGTTGGGGTGTACAAATAACCCATTAGGGGCTATTTATAACATTACAGTTTGGCCTTACGTTGGGCACCAAACTGTAACTTATTAGTATATTTTATATCGAGGGACTAAATGAAGCCATAATATACCAGCGGTGGTTTGACTCCCGAGCGTGCGAGTGAGTCAATGAAATCGAGGGTATATTAAGAAGGCGTTTAGTCTCGAGGTGCAGACTGTACTTTTCACTTTAAGTGTGTGAAAAATAGTCAATTTAGTACAAAAACGTTTAGTAAATATTACTTAATAAAATAAAAATCCCAAAATTTATTTAAAACCGAACAAATTTACACTCGACAAAAATTCTGAAATTTTCGCGGTCAGTTTTTTCTTCTAAACCAGTTACAGATTAACAATTTAAAACACACGCCACCTTCCTTTCTCAACATTTTCGCAATGAAGATGGTCCACACTCCACAGATAATAGTATATTTGCTGGCTGTTTGAGTTTATCTAAGTCACATGAAGGAAATTAAAAAACTAATTATTTTTCACTCCCTAGAGACTTAAAATGTACGTGTTTAGTGTGTGTAAAGTCACTTTAGTCCCGCTTCGTAGGGCTATATTTGCGTACTTTTAGAGCATGAGAAGTGAAAATATAATATAATATTGGATTATTTGTAAGGTTACTGCAGTTTACAACCCCTTCAAAATTTTCATTTAAGCAAAGCTTAACCTGGTCGATCGACCTGTGTGGCTGTTATTACTTAGCCATAAGCCCCTCGGATGTCGAACACTTCTTATTTTTGTGTGGTTAGTGACCAACCTGGTGTCAGAGTTTTTATGCCACCCATGGGCCTCTGACTTGTCCACACATGCCGTCGAGAAATATCTTTCAGGCAGGCCGGTTTCCTCGCGAATCTTTCCTTTACCGTTTCACAAGCAAGTGAACAATACGCACATGAATCCGAAAAGTCCTGGTGCGTGTCTTGGGTTCGAAATCGAGACCTATGACTTAGCAGTCCGACGGTCACACCACTAGACTATAATTCTAGGCTAAGTCGACCACTGTAGCTGCAGCAATTGGATTCTTGAAGCAACTGCCAGCACTGTCGGATTGCCGAGCATAGATAGAATCGGCATAACCGTCCGACCGAACCGAACCGTCTAAAGATTTATTAGAATTGTATTGAATTTGCTAGCATTGTATCGTTTATAATGTCTTATGTAAGTTCTAATATTGTTAAATTAATAGTGTATTAAATTAAATGGGTAGATTTTTGAGTACCTATAAAATATCTGTAAGACCTGTTATATCACCTAAAATCGCACTAATAAATACTTTGACTTTGACTTTGATGCGGAATTGTGGATGCGAGCTTTTAGTAGCCGCACTGTCCTCGAGTCTTTTTCTCAATGTATTTGTGGTCGAATAAGCTTCTCTTCTTGTTACATTCACCTCTATCAGCTGTTATCTCAGTATTTACCCCACTTCTAACCAAATCACTTTTTGGTGATTGTCATCCATCCATAGTTTCTTTGGTCTTTTGTTACTCTTCGTACCAAATTCGGTAGCAACGTCCGCAGAAGTAGCAAAGCACGTAACGAGCAAGTAGCACAGAGTCTGGATGCCCGTCTAATGGCAATAGGCTCGCCTCAATATTATGGCGAAATTTGGGTATAGGTATTACTACTATTTACGGTATTAAAATGTTGTATTCATTATAACGTTTTTCCTTTAATGAGTTGTATTGAAATATGTGGTTAGCTAGCGACCTCGACAATTGATCATTATTATTCTTGCCTGAGCAACCGGCAGCAAGTTCGTCATACTCCCTTAGATGTCACTGCTTGCGGTGGCATCGGGGGTCAGGTTGCCTCCTTCCCTCAAATATGGCGAAGGGAGCAATGGCTTATCTTTGCGTTATGCTTGTAAACAGGTGCTGCTTATGGTGCCTGGTCGTCTTGCTGACCATGGTTTCGTTATTGTTATTAGTAATTAACTGTTTATTTATTTTACTTCGATGGTCCTAGTTTATCATTTGTGTTACAGCTATATGAACATAATCCAGCATTTCTTAAGTAAGCGGGCACGCCCTTTATGCCGTATCTTTCATCGTATTTCTTGGTATATTAGCGTGTGCTAGCTGCCTAACATAATTTAATTTAATGTTTCGTGTCTTGTAATGTTAATAACTTTGCATACGTAATTGTATAGAATTAGGAACTGGTGAAGGGCGGAGGTTTCGGGGGACTATCTTATGTAATTTTGACGTTCACAAAGTGTAAGTACTAGACCGCTTTCTGCTGCTGAACATATGATAGATAGATAGATAGATAGATACAATACTCTTTATTTTAAACACCATAAAAAAATACAGAAATAAATGTAGAAATTTTAAATAGGGTGACACAACGGGCGGTCTTACCGCAAAAAGCGATCTTTTACACACAACACACAATCTTTGGGTGGATTTAAGAATATATGGAATAAATAGGTCATATGCCTCTTTATTTCTATAATTGCACTTATTGGTATATTTGCTGGTTATTCCACCATTAAAAGTGTGTATAAATAAAGAAGGAAAAAGGAGCAGGTAAAAATTTTTCGACAATGAATTTATCGACATATTCAAGTTATTTTACGAGTTATGTTTTCCGTATAAAGAAATAAAAATAAACCCAACCATGAAAACAAAAAGAAATTCACTACCTATTCTAGACTATATAATAAAATAATTAACTTGACACGAAAAGCTCAAAATAATTACAAAATACAGCAATCTAAAAATAAATCAAAGACTACATGGCAGGTAATTAATCAGACAAAGTACAATATCCCTAAACAACGAATTGAAGTAAGGTGGTAATCAAATTTTATACAAACCTTACGATATCGCTAGTGCTTTTAATGACTTTTTCGTTGACAAAATACGTCCGAAAATAGATGTTGACTGTAAGCCGAAAACAGGCATCTCGTCCATGAAACATAACTCAATGTTTATGGCACCCAGCACACCATACGATTTGATTAAAATAATAATGTCGCAAAAAAAACTAACAGTGTTGGTTTTGATGGAATCGCCACAAAGATACTGAAGTCTGTCTCAACCGCGATATGCGAACATTTAAGCCACATACTGAACCTTATTATTTGTACGGGTAAATATCCAGAGGCTTTAAAAACATCTATATTAAAACCCTTATTTAAGAAACAAGATAAGGAGTTGATGGAATATTATAGACCTATTTCGCTCATACCGGTTATTTCGAAGATCTTTGAGAAATACATTTGCAGGGAATTATATGGAAAAATATAATATACTTTGCGAAGAACAAAAAGGATTCAGACAGCACAGAACCATCAATATGGCAATTTATGACTTTTTGAATCCTATTATGAGTAGCATGGATAAACGATCCCCCATATGCACTATATTTTGCGATATGACCCAGGCATTCGATTATGTCCATTATAATATATTACTTAACAAATTAGAAATCTATGGCATTAGAGGTAGCGTGCTCGAACTTATAAAATCTTATCTGGAAAACAGAACACAAATAACCGAAGTTAGCAACATTAACATAGTTACGAAACTTGAGAACATAATAAGGTCTCGAGAACGTAAAATCTCATACGGTGCACCACAAGGAACCGAGATAGGCCCGTTTTTATTATATTTATAACTTATGTTAATGATATGCCCAAGTCCCTTAAATATCCTATAACTATGTTTGCAGACGATAGCACTGTAACAATCCCATGTAAAAGAACAAATACATATGAATTTGACATAAATAATTCTCTTGACGCACTAATTAAATGGCTAGACGAAAATAATTTAAATATTAATTTAGGTAAGACAAAGATAACGTACTTTAGATAACGTAGGTACTCCCGGCAGAACTAATATCAACATCCATTACAAAAATGACAAAATTGGGTTGCAAATAGATTGCACCTTAATTTGGAAAGCACATATAGACAGTTTGTGTAAAAAATTGAGTTCATCCGCATATGTTTTATATAGATTATCCTCCATAGTAGATGTCAAAACACTTCTTACGGCTTACTACGGAATAGTTGAATCGCACTTGCGCTACGGTATCATTTTCTGGGGGAACTCAACTGATCGAGATATAGCTTTTAAGGCCCAGAAAAGATGTCTCCGATCATTTTTTAAACTTAAATCGACAGACAGTTGCGCGCCTTATTTTAAGTTACATAAAATCTTGACACTTCCCTGTATCTATATTTTCGAAGTAGCTATTTTTGTCAAGCAAAATTCATCTCGTTTTGAGCGCCTGGCTGTTGTATTCCCACGGAATAGGCGTGACAACAGCAAATTATGTCAAGTATCATGTCGAACCACTTTAATGCGTAAAGAGCGTTTCTTGCATGGCCCCAATTATTTATAATAAATTACCGAGTAGTTGGAAAGCTTTAAATACAACACAATTTAGGAGTAGATTACGGAATTTTTTGGTAGATAAAACGTACTACAGTGTAACTGAGTTCCTATCGGAGAAAAATATTTGTTAATTAGTGACATCTTGATTTTTGAAATTTTGATGTATAACATTTTTGATTTTTGACATTTTGATCTTTGACACTTTGATTTTTGACATTTTTAAATGATGTAATGATAGTGGTATGATATTTGTAATATTAATGACATGATATATATTATAATCTAATGATACTAATTTATATTTTCCTTTTAATACAAACATATATTTTTAATTAAGTAGATGATTTAAAATTTTATACGGGTAATTTATAAATTGATCTGAATAAGTGTAATAATAATGATATAAATAATTTCAAATGTTTGCATGCCGATTGGTAAAATGTGGCTGAGCTAAATGTAATCTTAAGAACTATTATGTACTACCCATATTTGCAAAATAAAAATTATATTCTATTCTATTCTAAAAGCAGCAGTAAACACCGCATGGTCAAGGTACATAAACAAATAATAGATAATAGATACCTATTGTTTTGGACTAAAGCCAAGATTTCTCCAGCATATTAAAATCACGTAAAGAATTTCAAGCGGTTTGTCTTGCATTGCTTACGCTCATTACAACTTACATTTATAACTTAAGGCGGTATGATCTGGCGTTTGAGCCGAAGTAGGCTCGCGAAGTCGCGTGTGGTTGCTTAGCGCATTTGGTAGGTATTGTTATTACAGAATAGTAATAATTACAGTAGCAGTAATTTATATTTTTATTTTAATAATTTTTTCAAGACAAAGTCAGCGAATTAAGGTTACTACAAATAGGCGCGACACGCGACGCGACACAAAGGCACCGCGTGTAGCGCGACGAGCGGTATCTTCGTGTCTCGTCGCGTGTCGCGCCTGTTTGTAGGAACCTTAATTCGCTGACTTTGTCTTGAAAAAATTTTGTGCCTTTGTGCTTCATAATCTTACTACCTTTTCATTTATAAAAAATAAGAAAAAAAAAACATCTGTTTTGTAGCTATGAGTTTGATTTAAACATTACGAAAAGGGGTAACTTTGTGATTTTTTTAATATTCAGCAAAGTTAATCTAATCGTGTTATTAAAAGCGAAGGCATATCTGCCAGATCCTTTATAACACTGTTTTTATATTTCCCATGGATTCAAAAAAATTGTGAGCGCGGTCTCTGTCGGGTCATACCGCCTTAAATCCTAAAATCCGACTTGTAATAAAAGAGCCTCCACTAGCGACGATACTTAAGTAAAGTCAGGAAAATTTATTGTTATGCAAATTGACTAACTACCTACGCATATTCAAATCACAAGTGTCATTCTTTGACAGTTGTATGGAATGTAGCCATTTCAACACAGAGAACTGCCTCTTTGGTCTAATGGTAAGACCTATCTCAAACTGAGAGGCAAAATTTTTTGCTCGGTTTGGTTGATGGTAGGGCTTGTTCCAAGTACTTGCACTAAATCTTTGGTATCTAGAAGTTTATATATTTTTTTTATTTACTATGGGTTTGCTCTTGACTCTAGTCTAGGTCTGGGTGACAGAGACAAAGTCTACGATGGAGTGAGCTTACCCAGAAGAAGCCTGTTCACTCTCACTTTGAATAGATTAGGGTTGTATGCGTTCGGAAACACAGACGCAGGCAGATTTCCACTCCTTTGCTATGCGCATTATAAAAGACGTTTGAAAACGCTTAGTGCGAGTTGGTGGAATATCAACTAGGAAATATCAACTTATGTGTCATTTTTTACAGTATTTTTGGTATTTACTCATAAAAATTTACAAATTGTCCATTATTTTCTATTTGCAGTATTGCGACGATACATACATACAAATAAATTAAATTGAAGTATCTGTTTGTAATGTCAAAATTCCAATGTTTTGCTAAATGCATATGATTGTATATACGGTAGGTACTTATAACATTTTTTTTTATTGTCCGCTTGTCTGTTATTTCGGCTAATATCCGAAACGACTGTACCGATTTTGACGGGACTTTCAGTGATAGATAGCTGATGTTATAGGGAGTAAAATTTTATTTTAGAAAAAGCCACGTGTGCAAAGCAACTAGTTCTATATAATTTCTATAAACAAAGTTAGAGCTCTCGAGCACCCTGTACTCTAGCAAGATATATATTTATAACTGATATTAAAATTTTCAGGTTTCACCTTCTAAAAAACATTGCATCCTAACTAATATTATAAATGCGAAAGTAAGTTTGTTTGTTACCTTTTCACGCCTAAACCATTGAACCGATCATCCCGAAATTTTGCATATACGTTGTCAGGTGTACAGAAACTCAAACTCAAAGCACTTATTTCAAATAAACCAATTACAGGCACTTTTGAATTGTCAAGGGGTCGGTCAGTCAGAAAGATGAAGCTAGTTGCCCATTCCAAAGCGTAGTAGGTTCCTATGGAGAAGAACGGACAAGAAACTCCATGGACACTCTTTTAAAACAAAATATTGTTACAAATTATGGGTTACATCATTCATGTTGAAGTTATACATGTGAGAACAATGTAGAAAGACGTGCACGTTAGAAGCGTCCGTAATAGAAACAATTCAAAATTTAAAATAATCCGTGGCAGCTAAGAGATGACCAACGGACATAGGGTACCTTTCATCCCGAAAAAAACTACTGTTCCCGTGGAAAACAACAATAACGTTCTTATGATAATAGATGGCGCCACGTGTCTATCGAATCCTGATTGAATTATATTATTATAGAAACTTTAGTAGTGTGTTAAGAGTTACAAGCAGAGAACAATCCGAATTAATTGACAAATTCTAAATTAACGCGAGCGAAGCCGCGGGCAAAAGCTAGTAATATTATAAATGTGAAAGTAACTCTCTCTGTCTGTCTGTTAAGTTGTCACGTCTAAACCGCTGCTGAACCGATCGTCATGAAATTTGGCAGAGATAAAGCGGATTATTCCACAAATCCCCCCTGAAAATCCCCCTTGGGAGGAAAAGTGGAATCTGAAAACAGTCTAGAATTCACCCCTGATAATCCCGCTAAGAGGGGAAAACGATGGGTTCAAAAGTCTTATACTTAAGGAGCTTTCTTAAATTTTATTCAATATTTTTCTTTTTTAACCGACTTCAAAAAGGAGGAGGTTATCAATTCGGAAGTTTATATTTTTTTTTTTAATGTATGTTCGGGCATAACTCCGTCGTTTATGAACCGATTTGGAAAATTCTCTTTTTGTTTGAAAGGATATACTTCCGGATTGGTCCCATTTTTTTCAAAATTCAGTTCTGATGGTGGGATCCATGAGGAATTGAGGGAACTCCTCAAATTTTATAGGCAATTTTTATATTTTCATCAACAAATCAAGCATTTGCATTCAGAAAGTATCATTTGGTGAACCGGAACTGATGAAGAATACCACAGATGGCCACCGGAACTCGTCAATGATACGTATTTCACAGGTAGCGATAAGATATCTCGATTAAGATAGTTAAGCGACTATGGTGAAGCAAATTTAAATAAATGCTGATCAAAATGGTACCATCAAACTGATCTGATAATGAAGCCGGAAGGTAGGCAATGGAACTCCGTAATAAAACAATGTATCCTAGCCGTGTTTGGGGTTATTGGATTTGTCATGAGATGCACTCTGGCTATAAATGATGTTTAACCGACTTAAAAAAAAAGAGGAGGTTCTCAATTCGTGTATATGTATAAGGTGTTAAAAAATTTACTCTAAAAACTAAGAGGTGCTTTAGACCAATCAATCTGCCTAGCCTTTTCCCAACTATGTTAGGGTTGGCTTCCAGTCTAACCGGATGCAGCTGAATACCAGTATTTTACATGGAGCGACTGCCTATCTGACCTCCACAACCCAGTAACTGGGTAACACGATACCCTGGGCAATGAGCTCCTGGGTAAGACTGGCTGTCAGACTTTTGGGCTTCTGACGACCCGTAACGACTGTCAAAGATCCACGAATAACAGCCGAGACCAACGGCTTAACGTGCTTTCCGAGGCACGGAGGAGTCTCGGTATGTAAAGATGGTCACCCATCCACGGACCAACCGCGGCAAGCGTAGCTTAACCTGACGGAT
Organism: Dryobota labecula; assembly: GCA_947523025.1. Taxonomy (NCBI): domain Eukaryota; kingdom Metazoa; phylum Arthropoda; class Insecta; order Lepidoptera; family Noctuidae; genus Dryobota; species Dryobota labecula. Next base: position 16,883,005 of record OX383306.1, read on the forward strand.
CGACCCGTGCGGCTGTTATTACTTAGCCACGAGCTCCTCAGAGGTGCTTTACACCATCGAACTGAATAACTTTTACTATGGGACCAGTTTGATATCGCGAAAAAATAAACAGCTGTACCATACAGTTTAGAACACTAGGTAAACATTACTATGGAACAGCTTTTTTATTAATTAATTTAATTTAGGTGGTATTTAATGCACTCGGTATATGTTCATGATGTTATAAGATTTCCTGTCACTATTGTGGTATACGAATTGGTGTGGGGTAGGTACCACAACTAAAAAGTGAAAAATAAAAAACTTTTTACAAAAAAAAAAAAAAACCGACTTCAAAAAAAACACAAAAAAATTGAAAAATAACTTAAATTTTGGAAGTCGGTGGCAAAAAACGAAAAACCGGAACCAAAGACACCGACTTCCAAAATTTAAGTTATTTTTCAATTTTTTTGTGTTTTTTTTGAAGTCGGTTTTTTTTTTTGGAAAAAGTTTTTTTTGTTGAATATTCTTGAGTATTATATACATATAATATACATCTTAAACACGAAAGTTAATTTAATAAGTGAGTAAAATATATACATGTATTGTATTTGTAACCCTAGCGATTATTTTCATTATTCTCACTGTATTGTATCCTATTGTTAATCTGTGAACAGCGTTGTGGGCTGCAATATTGTCTCTAACTTTTGTGTATTTTCTTGTTTCTGTATTTATATTGTAGCTGTTTGTTGTTCCTCTTGAATAAAAATAAAAATAAAATAGAAATAAAAACTAGAATTGAAAAAACAAAAAATTACTTATTCCAAGATCCCCTGAAAGTGATTTTTTTTACTTTAGGGTTCAGTTTTTTCCACGGAGGGGGATTCTCTCAGGGGGGATTAGTGGAATAAACCGATAAAGCCTGGGATATGGAGAAGCACATAAGTTAGTTTTTTTATGCGATTATAGACATCCACGCGGGCGGAGCCGTGGGTATAAGCTAGTAAGAAATAATGCTTAAAACAGTCTGCAATCTAGCAAAAAAATTACAGACAAATATAAAAGAGAATCTTCAAAGGAATTCCTGAAAACACTAAAACAGTCGCGGAAATTAGGTCTAGACACATTTATCTGTTTCTAAGATCTACGTGGGAACCAGACTGTCCCAAAACTTACATTGGTCTAAAGTCTAAACTTTTATGAGAAAATTGGATGTTATTAACTTTATTTGTGAGATTAACCCTGCAGAGGACATACACACATCAAAAAAAGTTTGCGATCACTTTGAAAAATCTAAATCTTTTGTTGTTAGGTACGGTAGATTATATTTATTATGATTCAGTTCGCTTGAATTAAACCCAATAGAGCACGCGTGGGATGCCCTTAAGCGAGCTGTTTGGAATCGTCAGCCACGTCCCCAGACAGTACCAGAGCTCAGGGAAGCCGTTATTCAAGAATGGGACAGTTTACCCCAAGAAATGCTGGATAACTTTATTTTCAGTGCCCAGGAGGATCACCGCATGTGTTCGAGCCATGGGAGGAGTTATATTGAATAAACCTTTTATTAATAAATTGTTGTTTAAGTTTGGTTATTCCTACTATTACTACCTACTTAAAGAAAAAGGGTATTTCTACTTAAAGAAAACACACACCTCAAAGAATTTTTCTTGATAAAATTCAATTTAAAAAATTATATCAGCTTATGCTAGTGATCACAAACTTTTTTTGATGGGTGTATGTATTGAATTTGGCGAATCATCGATTAATTGATTGATCGATTGATTGCCGACTCGTTATTTCTAGATAACTCCGACACACACCTTACCGAAACCTAAAATCCATTAGATGTCCACTGATAGTCGTAATAACACAAATCAAATCAAATCACATATATGCATGACTAGCTTTTGCCCGCGGCTCCACCCGCGTGGATGTCGGTTATCGCGTAAAAAAGTAGCCTATGTCCTTCTCCATATTCCAGGCTATATCTCTGCCAAATTTCATGTCGATCGGTTCAGCGATTTAGGCGTGAAAACGTAACATACAGACAGACAGACAGACAGACAGAGTTACTTTCACATTTATAATATTAGTATGGATTATGACATGATACATGTGTGTCTCCATTTCCTCCCGTGGGTTTCGTAAAAGGCGACTAAGGGACTTACTAGAGAAAGGGCAGCAGCATTTTCTATGCACTTTTAACACCATACTGCGATCGCCAACCCGCCTGCCCAGCGTGGCGATTATGGAAAACTCCAATTCGGGGATTTCCAACAGTGGACGTCTTTCGGCTGAAATGATGATGATGATGATGATGACATGTGTATAAAAAAAAATATTTAAGGGGGAAGTATCAGGGTAGCCCGCGAAATTCAAATTTTCTTACGAAAATAAGCTATCTTAACGATAAAAATATCAAAATGGTGAAATGTGTCGTTAAAATTTGTATGTCACGGTCTGAAGAGATTAATAAAGCAAGTGGTGTAACATTTCACATGCGAGTAAGTTTGCAAAATTTTCTTCAGATTAAAAAAACATTACGAGACGAATCACATTTTCAAACATTGTTTTTGCCATCAGTGTTACCAGTAAAAACGATTTTGATTTTTGCCAGACTGTTGGGAGTTTAGTGAATGACGAATGTATAATGTTCCTCTAAGTCTAAATTGCTATTATAGTTTGTTTGGTAAACATAGAAATAATATCATTCCATTTTAAACAATAGTTATTTGACACAGTCCTAATAGTTTTGAAATATAATATTTACGTTTACGCACATTTTCTTCTTCTTCCTATATTTCCCAAATCATTCAATTTATTTAAATCTTTAATGATTTAATCTATTGAAAGTTTAATTATACAATCTTTCATAGTACGTCATTGATTCAATAAATACCTTCCATTGTGACACCCTATGTAACAGTTCTACATTTATATCTGTAATTTTTATGGTGTACATAATAAAGAGTATTCTATTCTATTCTACCTTCATTTATTTTGGGGAAATTACGTTGATCATTGGCAAATCTGGCCGTTTTTCCGATGACATTGGTACCGATTCCCTTGTTCACAAACTAAACTAAATGTAAGTTCAGTGCATCTTTTTCTTTCTATTTCATTAAGAAAAGGACAGAAGATAAATTTAGGTTTAGTCCTGTCAAATTAATCAGCGCCTGTCACTACTCCATACAAAGTTTAGACGTGAATAAAAACTTGCCGACTAAAATTACGTTAAGCGCTGATTAATTTGAAAGACTTTATTCAATGTTCATTCAAAATTAAGTATTTAATTTCAAAGTTATGCTTGGCTAAAATGATTCATTGTATTTCCACAAAATATTTAGCCGACAAATTTTTGTATATAATTCAAAGAATACAGGAAAATCAATCCGTTTAAAATACTCGGAACAGATAATATTAATAATAATAATCATTTATTTCAGAATAGAACATTCCATACATTGTTAGTAAATAGTACTTATAACTATGTTAGTAAATTATTAATGAAATTATATAATTACTTAATATTATGAAGAGCACCACCAGATCCGTGAACAGTGTTCCAGTGCCTCACAATCGGGCAATCAACCCTTCCCAAAATAGTATGCAGAAGGCTGTTGGAGCTGCCCCGCACGCGGCGCATCAGGGAGGCCACTCTTTTTCGTACTATTCCTTAAAGCAGTCCGTGCTGGCCTTAGCAAACATACCTGATGCGCTGCAAAAGCGAGGCAATCCCAACAGCATCCTAAAACCATTATTGTATAGGACCCGTAGGGCATTGAAAGATCTACGCGTATAATGGACCCACAAGCTGCAGGTATAAAATGTCTGGCAGTATGCCTTAAAAAGAGCAATTTTGCCAGCATATTGCATTGTTATTGGAGGTAAATATTACCAGTTACCCGTAAATAAAGCATCAGTCTTATTAGTGTGTTTATTCGAATATTGACCTTATTTCAGAAATGCGTCATGTTTTTCAGGGCTGTGTTTGAATGTTTCAGGTTATTGTTTATTTTTTAGTATATAGGTTTAAAAATATTTTTGATGGTCTGATTTTATTGGAGGTAAGTGGAAGAGTTTCATTTTTAGGGTTCCGTAGTCAACAAGGAATCTTTATAGTTTCGCCATGTCCGTCCGTCTGTCTGTCTGTCCGTCTGTCCATCCCCAGCTTAGCTCAGAGACTCTTAGTACTAGAAAGCTATAATTTGGCATGGATATACATATTAATCACGCCGATAAAGTGGTAATATAAAATCATGAAACAAACAGCTATTTAGGGTAGGTAGGTACCTCCTGTACATCTAAAGTGGCGATGTTTTTTTTTTCCCTAACCTACCCGTTGCTGTCGGGTATTGTTGGATGGGTCTTTCAAAAATATTGCGGGTTTGCGGATACAATTTTTCGATTAAGGTATCCGTTTCTGAAATATTAGGCTTTAAAGTGCTAATTTTTGTTAGAGTTAAGTGTCGTCCCCCCCCCCCCCCGCCAGCTAAATGATTGTAACTTGGATATGTAAAAGAAATCACAGCAGCAGTATATATAACGAAGTTAAAAGGAAAACTATCACAGCCAAGTAGGCGTCACATGTTACCGAGTAATAGTCAACCAACTTACATTTACAGTTGAAAAACATGTTCTCCCATACATCCCGTATGGAAGAACATGTTTTTCAACTACGATATTAAGTTTGTTCTTGGGATAAATTCAAACCAACTGCGGAACCTTTCATTGTGCGTGGTTCGACACGCACTTGGCCGGTTTTTTATACATATATGTCCTCATTTTATTGTAATATTAATATTTGTACACCTGAAGAATATAGTCTTCTGCAGGTGTACAAATATGAAGTAGACGCGGCAACCAGTGGTCCTTATTTACTTCTATTTATGTAAACATCCAAGTACAACTATTTAGCTGACACACACTTAACTCTAACAAACAAAAATTAGCACTTCAAAGATTAATATTACGCGAACGGATCTCTGAACGGAAAAATGGCTTTCAAAAATCCACAATATTTTTGAACGGCCTATCCAACAGTATCCCACACCATGGGATAGATGAGAAAAAAAATATGAACCCCACTTTACACGTAGGAGGTACCCTAAAAAAAAAAAAAACAATATTTTATTATACCACGTTGTCAGCGTGACTAATATGTATACCTATGCCAAATTACAGTTTTCTAGTACTAGTCTCTGAGCTAAGTCGCAGACAGACAGACAGCCAGACGGACATGGCGAAACTATAAGGGTTCTTTGTTGACTACGGAACCCTAAAAATTAGAGCATTATCCAAAGAGGTGATAACTTATGCCATCACCTATACCCAAAGTCTCTAATTCAGATAATTTATGTAAACAAAGTAATGTCAAGAAATGTCACTGTCAAAATGACACGACAGTGGTGCAAAACATTTTATCATATTATTTTATTGTAAATAGTCATCGCTAAAATTAAAGTGAATTAATTATAAGAACTATGCAAACAAAATACCTTTGCTAAACAATGTTTTGTGTTGTATGTCGGAAACACGGCAAATGATCGTCATAATCAACCCTTTTAAGTCCAGTGCTAGACGTAGGCCTCCCAAAATCAATTTCCACTCGAAACAGTTTGCAGCCGTTTTCATACAAATGTGGCTAGATATGCTACTTTCATTATGAATCTATGAGTGAGAGTTGTAATATTAATGTTGTTGAAGATGTAAAAAATTTGAAAATGTTTGTATCTCCTGCATTGTTACCAGGTATCATAAAATATTTTATACCAGAAAAACTCCTTTTTTAATAACTTTGTTTAAAACCGAAAATTTATAAAAATAATTACGGTATGATTATTTATTAATTATTATTCATTAAAATCAGTACTTAAAAGAAAATGAAACCTCTTTTTTCGCCATTTTATGTGAATTACCATTACGAAGATATTTTTTTGACATGTTATCCCCGTTGTTTACATAAATTATCTGAATTTGAGACTTTGGGTACAATAACATAAAAACAATAGGTTAAGGGCCTATACTACCTCAAATGGCTTAGCATGATCCTCCGTTATGTCGAAAATACTGCAGCAATAATTTTGAAATAAATATATGGTAAAGTTTAGGATTAATGTTAAGTACTACGAGTATGTTAGCCGCAAACACGATTCCATAAAATTTTCTCGATAGAAAAAAAAATCCAAAGTTACCTCCAAAGCGAACAATAAACCGTTGGTATTCAAAAAATCCTTCAAATTAGATAATGAAACTTTGCATATTAACTGAACTAACTATAAACCTGGGGCCTAAGTCTACTAATTTACAAACGTTGTAATGGTCTCGCCATTGTGAGCATTTGACAGTGTTTGTATGGCAAATCTGTCAAAAACTCACAATGAAGAGACCATTGCAACGTTTGTACATTAGTAGACTTGGCCCCCTGGTCTTATGTTATTTACTTTTTTAAATGACCATTATTTTTACCGTAAAAAGAAATTACCTAAACTATCGGCGACTTGGAGCCTTTTCCCTGCCGCCCTGTCTCGCTTACTCGCGTGACCGGTAGCAATAGTGTGCGAGCGAGAAACAGAATGAGGTGGCGCTGAGGTAGTATAGACTCTTAAGTACCTATCAAGTGACAAGCACGAGAAAGCCCTAAGATTTTTTAAATGAGTGTAAGTATGAATCTTGAAGGTGATTTATTATCAAGGAACCCAATTTGTAAATAAGGTTTCTGGAACAGGAGAATTTCAAGACCGTTTTCCAGAAAAAGTTATTTTTTTGGGTTCCGTACCTCAAAAGAAAAAACGGAACCCTTATAGGATCACTCGTGTGTCTGTTTGTCTGTCCGTCTGTCACAGCCAATTTGTTCCGAATGTAATGGACCGATTAAGTTGAAATCCTTACTAATATTATAAATGTGAAAGTAATTCTGTCTGTCTGTCTGTATGTTACGTTTTCACGCCTAAACCGCTGAACCGATCGTCATGAAATTTGGCAGAGATATAGCCTGGGATATGGAGAAGGACATAGGCTACTTTTTTACGCGATAACCGATATCAACGCGGGCGGAGCCGCGGGCAAAAGCTAGTTTGGTATAAATATCAATTTGAGTGATCCAAACACGGACGTGAATCGTAAATAACTGAATTTAGAATATTTGGGTCAGTTTTGGGGGGCAAATAAGAAAATTAAAAACACAAGTTTTGCAAACTGTACCGTGTGATATATCAAATGAAAGGGCTTACTATGAGGGTTTCAAATATAATTTTTTTATAAATAAAAATAAATTATTTTAAAGTTATGAGTGAAAAAAAACGAAAATTGACCATTACCTTATCTCCGAAACTACTGAGCATAAAAAATTTGAAAGAAATACAGTAAATAGTTCTATACTTATAGATTACAGGAAAATCTATAAGAAGTCTATGGTCTTAAAAAAACATGGTAAATCTCTCGATATTGTGCGTACAAACTTACATTTGCAGTTGGAATGTGTGGGAGAAGATGTTTTTTAATTACAATGTTAAGTTTGTTCTTAGGATACCTAATTTATTGCTACTATTCCTTCGAATTAAGACTCCATGATAGGTAGGTACCTCAGATCTCTCTCACACTACTGCTCGCGGACTGAGTGGCGTCTTTGACGACAGGGAGCGTCGAAAGTTTAGGTAATTTCATTTTACGGTGAAAATAATTGTAATTAACACATTGACTGCCACCGCGGTCACCGGTGACCGCTAACAATAGTTTTTCTATTGTGTCTGTTGTCAGGTAGTCAAAGCCTTAAAAAAAAAAACACATTGTATCTGCTTTATATTTAATTCAGTTATTATGCAAAGTTTTTTGATCTAATGTGAAGTCATTTTTTAATACTAGTGGTTTATTGTTCGGTTTGTAGGTAAGTTTTAATTTTTTTTTAGACACGAAGCAACAAAATACGATATAGAGTAATGTGGCTGCTTTTCTTTAGACGAATTTTGGGCTCTTTAGTCAACTGAGGCGGCTGAGATGAGTTCTCAGTCGCGATGCAAACGCGATACTGTCGTTTCTGTACAAATCATAAAATGTACCAATGGGATCAGTTGCCCGATCCAAAAATACATTAGGTCAACTCATCCCGCGGGATAAGTTGGAGCGGCCTCTGTTGTGGACCGACCAACCTTATTTTTTATTGGCAGTATGTATTTTTTTACTTATTTTGTCAATATAAAGAATTAAAAAAAAAAAAAAACTATCTCTTGTTAGGAACTGTACCTAAAACGTAGTAAAGATAAACTATTATCATTTTAAAGTCTTTATTTTATTTAGTAATTTTTTGGGATCTAGTTGCTTCCATCCTCCACCGCCTCAGTTGACTAAAGAGCCGAATTTTGTTGCTTCGTGTCTCAATATGAAACGTTATAAAAGGTATTAGAAAATGGATGGTATTTAAAAGTACTTCAATTTTATTTAAAAGTACTCCCATTTCATTTACCTAATTTTGCCTGTGTTCCACCAAATATACAGAATGTGCACCAAAATATAACCTAACCTAACCTAACCTTTAATATTTGGTGCACGATCAGTATTTTTCGGGGAAGAATAAAATTTTAGAAATGCATACATAGATGTACCTTAAGGTTTTTGGTGGTTTTGGAAAATTCTAGACACACTTACCGAGGTTCGTTATTGAGCCGATTATCATAATTCCTTCCCAGTCACGAGATAAAAAAAAATTAAAGAGTGGCGCTATAGTTGACCGTTGTCCGGTCCGCCCTGTTGCAAAAGCTAGTAGGTAATAATGTTCGTGTATGCCAAATGCTACCAATGATCATCTATTCCAGTGTTTCCCAGACATTCTTCTGCCAAGGCCCGGTAATTTTTATACTGCCCCTTCGTGACCCACTTAACAAGATTTGGCCCCCGCTGGTTTTATAGACACGGCCACAAACCGAGCTATACATTTCCAGTTTAGGTTGATCTTGCATTATACAGGATTTCAGTACAATGAGAGGTCAGCTTATACTGGAAATGTATCTATAGCTTGATTTGCCTATATATATTATTTATATAATGATTACGGGAAATGTATTACAATAAATAACATTTTTACTTTCAACTCAGTGTCGAAAACCCAGCTTCATATTCAAACTCAAACTCAAAGCATTTATTTCAACTAATCCAATTACAGGCACTTTTGAATTGTCAAGGGGTCGGTCAGTCAGAAAGATGAATCTACTTGCACATACCAAAGCGTAGTAGGTTCCTATGGAGAAGAACGGACAAGAAACTCCACGGACACTCTTTTAAAACAAAATATTGTTACAAAATATGGGTTACATCATTCATGTTGAAGTTATACATGTGAGAACAATGTAAAAAGACGTGCACGTTAGAAGCGTCCGTAATAGAAAAAAATCAAAAATTAAAATATGCCGTGGCAGCTAAGAGATGAAGAGATGAAGAGACTAAGCATTTATATAGGTTGTGACAAAAGGCATTAAAAAAGTTATTGCTTGATTAGCTAATTTTGTGAATTCTTGACGACAAGATACCAAAAAATCTATCAATCTATCTATAAATCTATCTCGAATTAATATTCGAGTTAGATTTATAGATAGATTGATAGATTTTTTCGTCGGTAATTGAACTGCCATGTGACACAGCACTCAAGGAAAATTCCTTGAGTGCTGTCATATGGCAGTTCAATTATTAGTATATATTGTATATATTATTAGTATTTTTTTTTTCTGATCATGGTATGGCAGTTTGAGTAATTTATGCGGCCTGCCCAAATGTCCTTTCTTTGGTATTGTTCGTCGAATCGTTGAGCTCCTTATGTTCTCAGTTGAGCTGCACGATTACTGACAAATGCGTGTACTGAATGGACAGGTCCACTCAATCCGTGTGGTTCTTTCTTCAAAAGACCATTTCAGACACCAATCTACATGGTCTTCACATGATTTGACCAAGATTATGTCTGGACTTTAAAAGAGACTGTGACCTCTGAGTTTGTTTCGGTCTTTTTTCTCAGAGTAGTCAGATACGAAATGCCGACCTCATCTAGTTTTAAAATATGATTGACGTGTAAAAGTGTTTGTAAAAACCTACTTCCAGAAATAAAATCATTTATCATTTATCATTTAATTAAAGGCTCGTACAGACACACGCGATATCGCGGGCGCGTCAGGCACCGACAAAGAAATTGTGCTACTAGAGTCGCGTCGCGCCCGCGATATCGCACTAGTCTGTACGAGCCTTAACGAGTCGACATCTGAATCTGGCAAATTAGTTTCGGAGTCTTAAGTTAAATTTAAATAGATTTCTTATCCATGCTTTGTTGCTGTAGATTGGAGGAAAATGTTCTTGAAGATTATTCTCCCGTCCTAATAAATGTTCTTTAATTTGAGTTGAGATATCTTGTGGCAATAAACTCATGTTGTACTCGTTTTGTATTTGAGTTAAATTAGTAAATGCTTGAGTCAGCGGCGATTGTATTTTAAAACAAGGCGGGAATACTGCGACCCGGTATTTTATTTTGATGGCCTGGTACTGGGTATGCCTACAGTCGTTACGGGTCGTCAGAAGCCCAAAAGTCTGACAGCCAGTCTTACCAAGGGTAGGTATCGTGTTACCCAGTTACTGGGTTGTGGAGGTTAGATAGGCAGTCGCTCCATGTAAAATACTGGTTGTAAGATATTCGGGGAGTCAGGTGTTGTAGGCGGGGGTGTCGAAAGGTTACCAACGCACTTACTCGTAACCAGTGAAAACCACACTGTCAGATTAAACACTTGTATAATCAATAAAATAATACACGATAATTACAGTCAACAAAAATAGAGTCACAATATATAAATCAGCACTTACGAACTAATAGAATATCTAGAAACTACCTTAAACTGAAATTATTAGCTAACTTAAACTGACTTTATTAAAACTATCTAAGCGCGGAGCGACTAATTCTCGAATATATGTGGAGAGCAACTGAATCGTACGGAGAGATTATTGCTATTGAGAGATTTACTTGATGTATTACTGATGTACTACAAAAATCAACTTGCTCGGGTTCCCTTTATAGGTTTTACACATGATCACAAGTTGCGGGTAACCCTTGGTCGTATACTTAATGAAACTCACCAGTTACAAACATTCCTACCTGATGAGGGGGTGTTGAAGGGGAACGGGTGTCTGCGGGGTATTGCGCAGTTAGCTCTCCTTAGACGTAGGAGGGGTACGGGAGACATGGTTCTACGCAGTATGAAAATGGTACATAACACTGTTTACTTTCCGACACAATGGATTTTACTTTAATCGGTACCCCGGGGGTATATACTGTTATATAAAATAGGTAATTAGGGGGTAAATGCTCCAACTAAGCTAATGGCAGTGTTCAAATTACGCTATCTCTTTACAGTTCTGAGATATCGATCATTTTCGTTAGTATATAAAGCTATTTAAGCAATTTATATTAGAATATTCGTCTCCACGGAACAATCGATACATTTCAATGATTTGACGACATATATAATTCATTTTAAGCTCGAATTATGGTGCTTTCCGTTACACTGGTATTCAGATGCATCCGGTTAGACTGGAAGCCGAACCCAACATAGTTGGGAAAAGGCTAGGCAGATTGATATTGGCCTGGTACTGGGTGGCGACTCACCAAATGGGAAACGCTGATCTATTCGTTTGTTGCTAGAGTAGGTTGTCTTTATCAAATATGGCCACTCAACGCCATACATTTTCAATCCTTTATTTTACTCATCATCTGCCTTGCCTTTTCCCAACTATGTTGGGGTCAGCTTCCAGTCTAACCGAATGCAGATGAATACCAGTATTTTACATGGAGCGACTGCCTATCTAACCTTCACAACCCAGTTACTGGGTAATACGATACCCCTTGGTAAGACTGGTTGTCAGACTTTCGGGCTTCTGACGACCCGTAACGACTGTCAAAGATCTACAAATGACAGCCGGGACCGACGGCTTAACGTGCTTTCCGAGGCACAGAGGGGTCTTGGTATGTAAAGATGGTCACCCATCCACAAATCAACCACAGCAAGCGTAGCTTAACAAGCCTTTCTTTCCTTCAATCCTTTCTTTTACTAAGATAGTCAAATCCGTGCTTGATAAACACTCAAGTCTCGAAGTGTTTACGGCTCTTTAAACATTTTAACGACCCTTTTTCATTCGGCGCCAAACTCAATTTGAGAAGTCGTAAAAATGTTATCGAGACGCGGTCACATAAGTCCGTGGTTCCTGGAGGTGATTTATTTTTGTTTTGAGTTCAAGACCTTGAGAATTTGAGGGCAACGAAGTGTAGGAGAAGGTTATATTCTTTTTTTAGATTCCTTTGAATCGACTGTCCAAGTTGGAATCGATTTTCCAACTTGAACCGACGATTCAAAGGAATTTAAAAAAAGAATATAACCTTCTCCTACACTTTTGACACACACTTTTGACTATTTTACAGACGATTAGACTCAAGGGCGTAGCTAGGATTTTGCTAGGCGTAGACAAACTAAGAATATATCTAAGGTAAATGCTGCATGCTACTTATTTTACAAAAAAAGTAGTTGACGAGATTCTTTACAAAACCCTTTTAACACCTCAGGTTCAATTGTATCCTTAGTTTTTTGTACCATGGTTTGGTGTACACTGAGCATGCATAGGCCGTTCTATAAACCGTGTAGGACTCCGTTCAAACGGTTTTCAGTCATCGTTGATCTCAGCCATGTTTTAACACGACGCAGTGTAGAAAAGGACCTCTCTATGTTACTTGTGGTTACAACTTCCTTTTTGTTTATTATTAGGCTACCTACGTAATAATACTTTACGGTTTGTATTTCTGCATCTTCCGTACCTCGCTACGCTCTTGTATAGACTAGCACTACCACTGTACTGCTAGTCTAGATCGTCTGTCCCAGTCAACTATTATTATTTGACGACCTTATTCCTCGTGCATGATTATTGGGAAAGATGTCGGACTTTTTCCATATGCCAGCTTGTATTACGATGCGTCCTGTTTGTTAAACAACATTTTTACAAGACGTCTCTTAAAGAGACGTCTCTTAGACTTCTAGAAAAGTCTGGCGGCCAAAGGGAGATTCCCTTTGGCCGCCAGACTTTTCTAGAAGTCTTTGAACGCCATTCTTTCTTGCTTTGATGTTATCTTCCATTCCTCCATTATCTTTCTTTTGGTTTTCTTATTCTATATATGTAGGTATATCTATATTGTTTATGTAAATGGTAGACCACCGCCTTCCTGCAGTATTGTCTCTCCTTCTCCATGAATCCATCCAAAGGATGACTTTAAAAGATCGCTCTTAGTGTTCTATGGGTTTGCTCTTGACTCTAGTCTAGGTTTGGGTGACAGAGACAAAGTCTACGATGGAGTGAGCTTACCCAGAAGAAGCCTGTTCACTCTCTCTTTGAATAGATTAGGGTTGTATGCGTTCGGAAACACAGACGCAGGCAGAGAGTTCCACTCCTTTGCTGTGCGCATTATAAAAGACGTTTGAAAATGCTTAGTGCGAGTTGTTGGAATATCAACTAGATAGGGATGGTAACTTGCAGTGCGTCTAGATGTCCGATGGTAGAAGGGGGCCGGTGGAATGAGGTCGAGGAGATCATGGGCACACTTGCCGAAGTACATGATAAGACCGCTCATTGTCATTATGTAAAATGTATACATAATCATATAATCATATCTGTAATTTTTATGGTGTTCATATTAAAGACTATTTATATTAGCAATAAATACTAGCAAAACAAAAATAATGACCAATAATATTCAAAGTCCAATAAAGATAGATGGAAGGACGCTAGAATATGTCAACGAACATATATACCTCGGAAAACTTATGTCATTTGACACTAATCGAAACGAGAATGAAGTAGACAGAAGAATAAACACAACATGGAAAAGTATTGGGCACAGAAAGAAATTCTCAAAGGAAATTACAGTCTGAAGTTAAAGAAGATCATAATGGACTCATGTATCTTGCCCTCCCTTACATATGCAAGTCAGACTTGGACTTTCACTAAAAAGACTAAAAACAAAATCCTCTCATGCCAACACGCCATGGAAAGAAGCATCCTGAAACTAAGAAGAATAGATAAAACACGAAATGCTGACATACGCAACAAAACAAAACTCACGGATGCACTGCAACAAGCCATGACACTGAAGTAGAAGTGGGCAGGCCATATAGCTAGATACTCGTACCAGGATAACAGAACAACGAAGTGGCTCGGTCCCACTGGAAAAAGACACAGAGGACGGCAAAAGAAACGATGGGTTGATGACATCGAAAAAACGGCTGGGAAAAACTGGATTCACACCGCCCAAGACAAGCAAAAATGGAAAAAGATGGAGGAGGCTTTTTACCCTACAGGGGCCATACAATAATATTAATGTAAATCTTTTAGTAATTAAGTTTGTAATAGTATGGATAAATAAAGCTTAAATAAATAAATAAATTAAAGACTATTCTATCTATCTATGTATCTTGCGTGGAACGAGCTTATGTAGCTCGAAGCTTTACGAGTAGCTTCGGACCACAGGCGGCAGTGCCCTCTAAGGCTTAGTCGTTAAATGCCCAATTCGTGAAATGCCCAACAGCTTGAAAAAGGGCTAATTCGCTAAATACCTAGTTCTGAAAATACCTATTTCTGTGTACAATTCAGACATTAAAGATCATCTCGGTTCGTCCTTTTCTTCGTCCTTGACTTCGGTTCAACCCAAATATGACACGTGGAGATTTCCAGAATAATTGTGTATGCAAACACCTGACGTGCGTCATATGTATTTGGAGTATCAAACAAACTTTAGCGCAGCGCATTCCATTGGCTTACGTTCATTTATAGTGGAGTCGGTTTGGCAACAAAACCCTGCTCGTTAACCGACTAACAGGTGAAACGACATATTTAAGAGCTATTGTAAATGCACTAGATCATTTTTAGCTCAAGACGCGACGGCGATTTACAGATTCACTCATATGATATATGTACAGTGAAATCTTTGTTTTGACACTGCCTGTTTTTAGTTGATCATATCTCCTAAATTTCTCGATCGATTTTAATATAACTTTCAATGATCGATAGATTTTTTTTCTGTTATCATTTCAATTTTTATTTGATTTGAATCGGTTCCGGAGATCTTTAGATATAGTCGTATTTGTGCTGGAAGATCATAGTCTTGCGAGTTTTTATGTACGGTTCCAGCAACTCCTGTACAAAGAGTACTAGCGGGGATGTTCTGTCATACTAAAACCATACTAAACAGACCGGCCGCACGCCGTTTGGATAATTAGTCATTTTGCATTTTTGTTGGAAGCTTTACTGTTGAATCTTTCATGGACCTTGTCCAATGAAACCATAATTGATAATAATAATAATAAAATTTTATTCAAAAAATTGCAAGGTATAAAAATTTGTACAGTTTTGCTTAAATGTAAATTATATTCCTAAGATTTATGTGCCTGAACTAGGTAAACCTGTGTTTCAGGCCAAAAGTACTAAGACAGTCTTATAAAAATTAATAAATAATCCAAAAGTTGTCAATAGACAAATAAATTATAATTATGTTCAGTAGCTCTTAGTTTCTAAATTTGGTAAATACTTATCGTAGTATACATACATATTTACTTTAACACAGTTAATAATTATGTTTTGACTAATTATTTACAATAACTATAATAAAATAATAAAAAATCTAAGTGATATACGCACTTCGCGATCGTCATTCCATGTCTGCTTGACAGTTGCACCTTGACAATTATTTACCTTTGAAGTGGCGCGCGGCGTATGTAAAAGTGTCTACACGACGTAACTTTGTTGCAGCGACAACACGTACAAGTACTTTCTTGAACAATGTTGCACACTGCAAAAAATCTGCCTAGCCTTTTCCCAACTATGTTGGGGTCGGCTTCCAGTCTAACCGGATGCAGCTGAATACCAGCATTTTATATGGAGCGACTGCCTATCTGACCTCCACAACACAGTAACTGGGTAACACGATACCTCTTAGTAAGACTGGTTGTCAGACTTTTTGGGCTTCTGACGACCCTTAACGACTGTCAAAGATCCACGAATGACAGCCGGGACCAACGGCTTAACGTGCTTTCCGAGGCACGGAGGAGTCTCGGTATGTAAAGATGGTCACCCATCCACTGACCAACCCCGGCAAGCGTAGCTTAACCTGACGGATCGACCCGTGCGGCTGTTATTACTTAGCCACGAAACACTGCAATAATATTTATTTATTAAAAAATTATGCACAAGTAAAAAAATACTGTACAAAGGCGGACTTAATGCCTGAGGCATTTTCTACCAGTCAACCTTAAGGTGATGCAGAGACAAAACATGGCAGGTGCAACATAAGGGATAGATAACTCGAAAAAGGAAAAAATTATATAATAATACATAGATACTTACATAAATAATAAGCAAAATAAACAGTGTCAGGAGAAATAACGATTGGTAGGGGAGAAAACGAATCAGCGCTGGGATGATTCAGCCAACTTCTTACGAATATATTCACGTGTTTTCACTTTAACTTTAAATGCACCGACTGGTTGCCAGCCTGATATTCAGAGGGAGCGCATTCCAAAGAAAGACCGCTTGGACAAAGAAAGAAGAGTGAATGAAACCAGAGCGATAAAACGGACATCGTAGAAGATGATTGTTGGTGGAACGAAGGTTTTTACTATGGGCAGAGCATGAGTATTGAACATGGGAAGTCAGTTAAGAAGGAGAAGTGGGATTGTCGAGTATGGAAAACAACATAGACAGAGCCCTCAACTCTCTGCGCTGACGAATGGGCAACCATTTTATAACCAATCGGTGCGCGGACACATGGTCATACTTACGAAGATTGAAAACGAATCGAATGCAGTTTTTTAGAAAGCGGTCGAGTTTATTGAGGAAAACATAATTAAAAGTTCAAAGTCACGAACCATGAATGTAGCTGCTTTAAATACAGAGTGATCTAATAACCATGATTGGGTACAGACCGGGAATGTGGTATAAGTATTTTGTAAACAAAGTTTATAGTGTTATTAATATCTATGTGTTCACATTCAAGTGCAGTGCGGTTTCCATTGTAACGTCATAGTTCTGAAGGAGTCTTGTAATATGGTTTAAGAAATGTATTATTCCTCATTAAGAATTAACAATAATTCACTTACTGAGAACTAAGTTTGCATTATGTTTATGAGCGTACAAAAACGACGTTAAAAGTAAATTTATGCTAATAAATAGGAAGGTAGTGATGAAAAAGTACATACATACATACATAAACTCACGTTTTCTTCCCATGGGGATAAGGAGAAACCATAGAACGCCACCTGCTACGCTCCTTACATACTACTTTTGCTTCGTTTACATTTATACATCTGGTCATACGCCGGTTGCAAGTGAGTACCTGACCTTTCTGAAGAACATCACCAATTAAGTCACTATATGATCTCCTAGGGCGTCCCCTCCCGGCGTTTCCACTCACATCTGCCTTGTAAATACCTTTTGTAAGTCGCCTTTCATCCATCCTCTCAACATGACCAAACCATCTAAGCATACTCTTTACAATTTTTGTCACTATATCTTCCTTTATAAAAGGTCAATATCAACTAACCACAACAAAATCTAAAGTAAAAGTAGATGTATAGAGGTATGAGGAACAGGGTTTAAAGTTCATTCATACTTTATTGAAAAGGGAGGATCCTCCGACCAGACGGGTGTTGTGTCTGGTGGGGAACTAAATATATATATATATATATATATATATATATGTATATGTCGGAGAACGGAAGGTTTCTCTCATTATCATCAGCCATATATAGGTAGTGTTGGTTATTGCGCAATAGAAAAACCGAATTAAACTCAAATCAAAAGTTATTTACTCAATCTAAGCTGAGAATCAAAATTACATAAGATAGTCCCCCAAAACGCCCATCCCTTCACCACTTCCTAGTGCTTTAGCTGGGAAGAAGAAGTAGCAGAACAAACTCCCCAGCAGCACATCTGTCTGTTCAGTTAGAAGAACTTGATTCTATACAGTAATGGGTATGCAAAGTAATTAATGTAGGAACACGACACAACTATACCGAACGCGCAACAATTCCTTGACGTCTTCACTGCTTAACCGCCACCGATGAACTTCACTTGTGGAATGTGCGCGATCACTTGCAGCCCATCGACCGTTATGTTGTAGACTCCGTCATGCGCCGCTAGGCAGCACTGGCGTCCCGATCAGTCAAGACTCGTTGGCGCGAACACCAATAACTCCATCAAACGCGACTAGATGGGGCTGGCGTACCGAATACAACTTGTCTCCGACATATATGTATATACATACAATAATAAACATGATACAATAGCAAGGTAATTTAAGTAATGATGATGTTTAAGGAGAGAGGAAGTGATTTTTAACCAGAATTTTAAAAGTGGACAAACATTGAGCACGCCTTATCGAGACGGGCAAGGCATTCCATAACCGTACTGCTTGAACTGTAAAAGACTTGTCATAAAAGCTAGTAGAATGCATTGGCATCTCTAGTCTCAAGTTTTCCGATGACCTCAGACATCTATTATATGTGTCATGAAGGAACTTGAAACGTTCTTTAAGATAAGAGGGGGTTTTAGGATTGAACAGCATACTGTAGAGCTGAAATAAGATATGAGAATTCCGGCAAAGACGTATGGGAAGCCACTTGACCTTTGTACGAAACTCAGAAATGTGATCATATTTGCGCAGGCCAAATACAAATCTAATGCAAAAGGTTTGAA
Organism: Dryobota labecula; assembly: GCA_947523025.1. Lineage (NCBI taxonomy): Eukaryota > Metazoa > Arthropoda > Insecta > Lepidoptera > Noctuidae > Dryobota > Dryobota labecula. The sequence goes on from OX383306.1 coordinate 16,901,737, forward strand.
TTCGCTCAAGATAGTTTATAACCTGGCTACATAGGGTACTTTTAATCCCGGTAGAATGTTCTCGTGGTACATTTTCCGACATCCATGCAGGCGCAGTCGCGGGCGAAAGCTAGTTTTATAATGTGTATAGATATATACATACATATAAAATCAGAGCAGTAAAGAAAAGTTTTTGAAAATAAATTTCCTACAAAAAATTAAAAGAACATATTAAAAAAAAGGTTTATCAGATTTTTTTTTAAGATATAAAAAAAAAACTGCTTAATTATCGGTATTGGTTGTAGGCTTGGTTTTAAAAAGAAAATACCTATATCACGAGTTCAATTCAGACGCTATAATAAAATATAATATATATGATTGAAAATATTATAATAATGCTGTTTTATTAACGTCCTAAAATAACACAGTTACAACCGTTTTAAATAAGAACGTATAATTCATAAACATGAAGTGTAATAGTTGTTTCACTTCTGATGCTCTTAAAGTACGCCAATATAGCCCTACGAAGCGGGACTCACTCCCTAGAGACTAAGTGACCACTTTAGTCTCTAGGGAGTGAAAAGTAATTCGTTTTTTAATTTCCTTCATGTGACATAGACAAACTCAAACAGCCAGTAAATATACTATTATCTGTGGAGTGTGGACCATTTTCATTACGAAAATGTTGAGAGTTTTAGTTCTATGGTTTTTCCGCAAAGAAGGTGGCGCCATGTGTTTTAAATGGTTAATCTGTGACTGGTTTAGAAGAAAAAACTGACCGTGAAAGTTTCTGATTTTTTGTCGAGTGTAAATTTGTTCGATTTTAAATAAATTAAGAATGTCCAGTGACAGTGAAGAGTTTGACGTCGAGCAAAGAGCAAAAGACATATTAGATAATCTTTTGCCGCCAAAATCGCGGAAGATTTACCTAAAAACTTACGAAAGTTTTATGGACTGGAGGAATAATATTTATTAAATGTTTTTGTACTAAATTGACTATTTTTCTCGCACTCAAAGTGAAAAGTACAGTTTGCACCTCGAGACTAAACGCCAACTTAATATACCCTCGGTTTCATTGACTCTCCCTCGCACGCTCGGGAGTCAAACCACCTCTGGTATATTATGGCTTCGTTTAGTCCCTCGATATAAAATATACCATAATACCTCTGCCGAACTCTTCGGGGAAACAATGTGTTATGATGCCACTTTCATTTAAACTCCGGAATTTACGAATGACGCTGACTTTTGTACTCTGAACTAATTAAAATGCACTTCTTAATAACAGACGTGCATTTTAATTAGTTCAGAGGAGAATACAATTTGTAAGATGTTGATAAACTGTCGTCATCATCATCAAATATTTTGAAGTGTTATTGTGACATGTTTTTTGAATTTAATTAAACATCTTAAGGTTTCTATGACCCTACGGAGACCGCGCTTATTAGTTAAGGCTCCTACAAACAGGCGCGACACAAAGACACCGCGTGCCGCGCGACGAGCGGTCTCTTTGTGTTGCGTCGCGTCTTTTTTTGAATTCATGGGAAACATTAAAAACAGTGTTATAAAACTCTGAAAAAAAAAATTAAGATATTTCTTATTTAGGATCTGTTCCGTATAGTCAACAAGGAACCCTTATCATTTCGTCATGTTCGTCTGTTTGTCTGTCTGTCTGTCCGTCTGTCCGCGGCTTAGCTCAGAGACTCTTAGTACTAAGATAAGTGATATTAATGACGCCAACAAAGTGGTAAAACAAAATTTACCCCTACGTGTAAGGGGGGATGATATTTTTTTTTCTCGTTTTCTCATGGTGTGGGGTATCGTTGGATAGGTCGTTCAAAAATATTGCGGGTTTCTCAAAAACATTTTTTGATTCAGGGATCCGTTCTTGTTGTATTATGCTTTGAAGTGCAAAGTTTTGTTAGAGTCAAGTGTCCTCCCCCTGCCAGCTAAATGGTTGTACTTGGGTATGTCAAAAAATTCACAACAGTAGTATATATAACGAAGTTAAAAGGAAAACTAATTAACGAATACGTAATATTAAGCTTTAAAGCAGTTATTAACATATTCGGAATCAGCAAAGAAAATGCTATCTTAATCTCATTTTTGATAAAATTCAGTGTCATGTCAGTTACGGCCTTCTTTCTTATGACGGCAGAATAGATGATGCAATGATTATGATGATTAGGTAGCTAGCATACCATGTATCCGATTAGTATGCATTCCCGGATTTTCTGGAATCCCGGCCTTTCTAAACCCAAAAAAAAATTAAAACAAGGAGCCGCTTCCATAATGCCATAACAAAAATTTACTTTAGGTCAAAGTCAAAGTCAAAGTCAAATCATTTATTTCAAATAGGCACATAAAAGGCACTTTTGAACGTCAAAATTTACAAAATAATTAATTGGTTCTAGTTGATATAATCGACCGATAATAACGCGCCTGTGGGTGAGCCTTATTATAAGTTATCTACGCATATATCTCATTATTAGACATAGTGAGGTGAGAATTTTTAGGCAATATATTGAAAAGTTTTTTTTAGATTAGGTACTAAAATAACATAAGGGCCTCGTGGCTAAGTGATAACTGCCGCACGGGTCGATCGAAGATTACGTCACTTTTAAGACTCACGACACGAAGACACCGCGTGTCGCGCGACGAGCGGTGTCTTTGTGTCGCGTCGCGTGTCACGCCTGTTTGTAGGAGCCTTTAAACGTAAAAATGTACAAAAAAAATTGGTTGATTATATTTGCCCCTTCCAAAAGGTTGTTTTGTATGGAGAAGAATGGTCTTGAAACTCCACACTTACTATTTTGAAATGTTAACAATATTTTGTATACATTAATTATAATTATTTATGTGAAGACGATGTACCTAGAATAAAATTACTGTACCACAATAGGTAAAAAATATGAAAAGTGAAGTAATGACAGATAAATTAATTACCTATGTGATAGACACACTGATTTATTAATTATTAAAATTTTAGAAAAATCATTAGATTTTTTAGATTCAGATTTTTCTAAAATTGAGTTAAAGTAAGTGGTTTTTATATCTTTTATATAGGTAGATTATTTTCTATTTTGAGAATCTGAGAACGTTGTAAGCGTAGTAGACTGTGTGTAGTGTTTGTTGACAAGTTTCTATTTTGTTAAGTACCTGATAATTGTTGAAAGGCCTACACTGTCAAACTCAAACTCAAATCATTTATTACAATTAAACCATTTACAGGCACTTTTGAATTGTCAAGGAGTCGGTCAGTAAGAAAAATTAAGCTACATGCCCATTCCAAAGCGTAGATACCTACGGAGAAGAACGGGCAAGAACCTCCATGGACACTCATTTAAATTAAATTGTCATAAAAGTATTCGTTACATCTATAATGTTGAATTTATAACTAAATGTGAGAACGATGTAAAAATTGTCCTTTATCTGTTAACACTGTTATTTGAAAATATTGTAAAAGCCAATTATTTTTAAAGGAGTAACCGTAACCACTCGAAGTTGTGGACGAGTATGTTTACCTAGGACAAACTGTCCAATTAGGTAGGTCCAACTTCGAGAAAGAGTTCAATTGTTGAATCCGATTCGGCTGGGCAGCGTTCGGGAAGCTACGCATTATCTTCTCGTCACACATACCGCAGTGTCTCGAGACGGAAGTCTTGGACCAGTACGTGTTGCCAGTGATGACCTATGGCACTGAAACGTGGTCGCTCACAATGGGCCTTATTAGAAGGCTAAAAGTCACCCAAAGGGCAATGGAGAGGGCTATGCTTGGAGTTTCCCTACGTGATCGAATCAGAAATGAAGAGATCCGCAGGAGAACCACGGTAACCGACATAGCTAGAAGAATTGCCAAACTTAAGTGGCAATGGGCAGGGCACATTGCTCGCAGAACGGATGGCCGTTGGGGCCGAAAGGTTCTGGAGTGGCGACCGCGTACTGGAAGACGTAGCGTAGGAAGGCCTCCCACAAGGTGGGCTGATGACCTTGTGAAAGCCGTAGGAATCCGCTGGATGCGGGAAGCACAGAACCGGTCGAGGTGGCGGTGCTTGGGGGAGGCCTATGTCCAGCAGTGGACGTCTTTCGGCTGAAATGATGATAATGATGATGATGATGATGAACCGTGGAGTTTCTTGCCGGCTCTTCTCCATAGGAAATGACCAATTGGAACCGTGCACCTAGCTTCTGCCGTTTCATAAGTGCCCATGTACGTTTATGTGAAAGAAAATATTTTGATTTTAATTTTGACTCATCGTTATTGATGATAGAATGTCACTTTGACACTGTCTCGGTCATCAGGTCAAATGAGTTGGCACTTATCAAGACTGTAGGTGGTCAAACCAACTTATGACGTTCTATTTTAAAACAAAATTACTAATATGGGCGACGCAACACTTGAGTCATTAATTTCTTAAGTATTTTATTCACAAGTAAATAATAAATGAATTAATTGTTTGAATTCGATCACTGTAACTATTTTAAGCTATAGATACATAGACAGTTCAGTCATTATGATTGTTTTTCTAATAATTTAAGGAAAATGAAGTATTTGTTAATTAATTCCTTTTAAAAATGACTCATGATATAAAATGTATTGCTTTGTAATGCACTTTATTAATTTTGTTTGTTTTACGTCTTACAGGGTGCATGTTTTAAACTTATGATCGTATTTCAACCAACCAGGGGGCCAAGTCTACTAATGTACAAACGTTGCAATGGTCTCTTCATTGTGAGTTTTTGACAGATTTGCCATACAAACACTGTCAAATACTCACAATGGCGAGACCATTGCAACGTTTGTAAATTAGTAGACTTAGGCCCCAGGGCCTCAAGTCTGCTATTACAATAGTGTCAGAATGGTCTCGCCATTGTGAGTATTTGACAGTGTTTGTATGGCAAATCTGTCAAAAACTCACAATGAAGAGACCATTCTGACACTATTGTAATAGCAGACTTGAGGCCCTGTTTGCAATACGAGTAAACTGATTTGATTTGATTTAATGCGATGATAACCGACTTTTAAAGGTTTTATACTGAAGATCTCGTCTAAACGAGTAGTGTTAATGATTTGGAAAAAATATATGTTAAATTAGAGCATTTTCTTAATAACATATATGTGAATATTTTAGATTATGTTTATATTACATAGTGAAATTAATTTGTAAAGTTATGTCTAACGCGGATAAAAAACGGAGAATCACGCAAATCTATCAAGTGTATTTTTCTGGAACCTTCACCTTTTTAAAGATAATTTAATTATTGATCTTTTAGTATACGTGTTTTATTAAAATACCTTTTGTTTTATGTATAACTAGCTTTTGCCCGCGGCTCCGCCCGCGTGCATGTCGGTTAACGCGTATAAAAGTAGCCTATGTCCTTCTCCATATCCCAGGCTATATCTCTGCCAAACATGACGATCGGTTCAGCGGTTTAGGCGTGAAAACGTAACATACAGACAGACAGACAGACAGATAGACAGAGTTACTTTCACATTTATAATATTAGTATGGATAAAATAATAATGCGTCTTATTTGGGACAGCCCTCCTGGATGGACGAGTCCTATTATTGGCTGGACGTACGACGCGTTGCGTGAGCTCAGTACAGAACACGCAAGCTAACCACTCAAGGTCACTGGCATATATCCCCGTGATTTATGCGTTAAATGGCTAACTTTAACGTTCTTATTCTGAGAAAATGAAAGACTTCGACAACTTATAATTATTAAATGATGGAGAATAGTTGCTAGTATAGCTTGTAGCCGTCTCCGTTTTCCCAATTTTTTCTTATATATTTATATAAAGCCACAATTTCGAAGCTAGTTTTTCATAAAATTCGCAACGGCACTTTTTCGAGCTCGTGGATTGAACTATTGGTACATAAGCAAACGAAATGAAATACACTGTAAGAAATAACTAGCCGAACTAATTAAGTTACTTCAAAAATAACTCAACTTTAGTTATAAGGAAATAAACTTTGCTTAAGACGGCGTACCTATATGGGTCCATTAGCGCCACGAAGCAACAAAATACGATCGAGAGGAATGTGGCTGTTTTTCTTTAGAATGAATTTTGGGCTCTTTAGTCAACTGAGGCCGCTCGAACTTATCCCGCCCTAATGAATTTTTGAATCGGGCAACTGATCCCACTTTAGAAAAGATCATTATTTATATATAAATATGTACACACGTGAAAAAAATTCTTTGGGGAAAGAAATAACAGACCATGGCTTGGTTATACTGATATATTAAAAAATCACAGTCGTTTGATATTAATCAAATGACTGTGATTTTTTTTTGACTACTATAACAATAAGTAGTGTCAAAATTTGAAGCGGCAGTAGACTAACCTAACGGTATCGGACTTTAGATCGAGAAGTTGTGAGTTCGATTCCCACCCATTACTGACTTGAACCCATTCCTAATAAATACAAGCATTTGAAGTTAAAAAAAAAAAAACTTGATTATTATTTAGGTTCGTAAATAACAATGTAAAAGTAAACAATAAAAAATCACCACTGTTTTATTAAAATTAGCATAACACTATGTGAAGGTGATTAAAATTACAGTCGTTTGATTTATATTACTAAAAAACTAATTAAAATTAAATAATATTACAATTACCCTTGACTAGTATTAACGTACACAATACAATAAAATGAAAATCACAGTTATAATTTTTGTATTAATTCAAAATCAATATATAAAACTAAAGAATCAACAAATCAGTCTTTTGATTAATATTTACTTAGAGCTAGTCAAAATCACAGCCGTTTGATTAAAAGTCACGTTTTCGTAAATCTAATGTCTAACATTTTTTTCGTGTCTGTACAAATCATAAAATGTACCAATGGGATCAGTTGTCCGATTCAAAAATTCATTAGGTCAACTCATCCCGCGGGATGAGTTCAAGCGGCCTCAGTTGACTAAAGAGCCGAATTTTGTTGCTTCGTATCTCAATATGAAACTTTATAAAAGGTATTAGAAAATTCTAGACACACTTACCGAGGTATTTGTTGAGCCGTTTTTCATAATTCCTTCTCAGTTACGAGATAATATTTTTATAAAGGAGTGGCGCTAGTGGACCCATATATATCTTAAATTAACAAATTAATTGTGTAGTGTGCAAAACAGGGTTTTGTAACAGATAACATTTAGTTCGCAAGTCACAATTTTTGTGTAAACATTAACCAAAACTTTTGTTATAGTTATGCAAACATTTATTTCAGTGTATATGAATATATTTCATTTCGTGAAATATGTATGGAATGTCTATTAAAAAAATCCCGTTCAACACCACTGAAAGAGTTCAGAATTAACTGTAAATTTCTCCTTGCTACATCAATATTATTACGTAAAATTTATATTAGAATAACCGTTACTTCATAAGAAATTAAATTTCATATACTTAAACAAAATATTCAAAAATGTCTAAAACTTAAAATAAACGTATTTAACTGCCAAATTACTACTCGTACATGTGATGCGTCGGCTGGCGAACGCAATGCTAGAAACGCTAACTGTGATAGGCTTCGTGTAATTAGTCATTAATAACCGTATAATTGTATTTGTTTTATTAATGACTAAACGCAATGACGTCAGTGATAAGCAAAAATGCTTTAAAATATTTAATTAATGTGTTTTTTTTTTGTCAATATTATGGACGCGTACTTTTTTTGATTTTCCAAAACTTATAGTTTTGGAAAATCAAAAAAAGTGCGCGTCAAAACAAGTTTTAAGGTTATTAGAAGAAAAGAAAGAAGAAAGAAAGAAAAAACGTTTATTTGCGGTAAACATGACGCAAAAAAAAAACACAACACAAAAAAAAATAGTTTGGGGTAAATATGCGTCACATCCACGCAAAACGGCCATCGCTCAGCATAATGCTGTGACCCTATGCGAGACAGAGCCCCAGCGCTGGTTATTCATTATTATTAGCTGGTTATTATGGCTGGTTATTCGAAAATCGACCTTATAATTGGGGTAATTACCATTGTTGTATGGTTCACATACTGAGCAATCGAAGTATGTATATCTGGTCTTTTTAATTGAATGTGTTTTTTTTTTTATGGGGTAGGGTAAAGAATCAAAGGGCATAAAAAAGGGTAACTTAAAAATAATAATTAATTAATTAATAGGTTACTTCCTTTACTTGTCTGCGTTTGGGCGCTCCTTGCGTGGCTCTGCATCGCTGCCAATGCGGTGAATTTGTCGACTGCCTCGGACATCATGGCCTATCCTGCAGTAGGAGCGCAGGCCGGATTGCACGGCACGCCAGCATCAATGACATTATTCGTCGTGCTCTTGTCACCGCCGGGGTGCCAGCTGTTTTAGAACCCAATGGCTTGGCACGCGACGATAAGAAGAGACCGGACGGAATGACCATAATGCCTTGGAAGTTAGGTCGACCTTTGGTGTGGGATGCAACATGTTTCGACACCCCTGCGCCATCCCATCTTCCTAGCATGGCGGGCTGTGCCGGGACGGCTGCTGCAGGTGCAGAAAACCTCAAACGGCTCAAATACATATAACATCCTTATTGAAAGCTATATGTTTGAGCCGTTTGGGGTTGAAACTCTAGGACCATGGGGTCCGAGTGCCCACTTAGTTTTTCGAGACATCGCTAAGCGGTTGGTCGATTCTTCACGTGACCAGAGGGCTGGCCTATTTCTTGGCCAAAGAATCAGCATTGCCATACAACGTGGCAATGCTGCCAGCCTTTTGTGCACTTTTCCTGTTGATAGCGATGCGGACGAATTTTTTGATGCCGTTTGATTCTTTCTCCTCCCTTTTTTATACATATACTTGTACATAATTATTATCACTTAAAAATTAACCTTATATATAAAATTCTCGTGTCACAATGATCGTTCCCGTACTCCTCCGAAACGGCTTGACCGATTCTCATGAAATTTTGTGAGCATATTGAGTAGGTCTGAGAATCGGCCAACATCTATTTTTCATACCCCTTAGTGACAAGGGTTGTCCACCCTTAACATTTTTTTGACAGAACGAAGTCTGTCGGGTCAGCTAGTTAACTATAAATAAAATAAAAAATGTAATGTTTCTGTCCTTTGTTATTTGATTTTATATTGTAGAGATTATTGATTATTAGTTTTTGGAGGACGGTTTCACTGCGTGTCTGGTTTAAGACATAAGTAATCTAAACATTAAATGACGAAGACACATGATTGAAGATTTTTTTTAAATCAACCACTTTCGGGGCGAAAAGGGAGGAACAGTTTATATGAAATTTTAATTTTTCCTTTGATCTATAAAATAAAGAATAAATTATTAATAAGTAAAAGGATCTTAATCATTAATTTTCTAAAACTAACAGTTAAAAGTGGGGGGGGGGGTGGGGGGGGTGTTACATTTTGTAGAATGTTTTGTTTGAATTGTCATGAAATTCACTCGGGCTATAAATGGTTAGTAATCGATTTTTATTAACTTTGCTTGGGTAGTTTTTTGAGTTAGCTTCGATAATACGTATTTAATCCACTTCGTATATGTATCTTGTGTCGCTGTTGTTTGTGCGGTGTAGCAAGTAGTGGTAATCGAAATGTTGTGGGGTAGGTAGGTACCATAGCTAAAAATTGAAAATTAAAAAACTTTTTAACAAACAAAAAAAAAAAAACGGACTTCAAAAAAAAAAACTACCGAGTGAAAAATAACTTTAATTTTGGAAGTCGGTAGCAAAAAACTAAAATACAGATCAGATTGTTTAAAAGTTTTTTATTGTTATATTAGTTGTAAGTTCTTATAAAATAATTGTTTGCTGTTCCTTTCAATAAAAATAAAATAATATTAATAAAGAATCAACATATATCCGCAAAAAAATCTTTATGTAAGAAGTTAGTTCACACATAGCTGCCTAATTGCCGAAAAAAAAAAAAATACGCTGTTTTGATTATTTTGTCAATATTAATTACTAAATGAAATTATGAATAATATCGCTTTGCACTAAAATATTGACGAGGAACTGACCACTACTCTCTTAATGAAGAAAAGAGTTCCTGATAGGCCTGACATTATCTGAAAATCGGTTTCAACTGTTAAATAGCTGTCAATGCACCCCGAACGAACCCCACAATTCAGAGGATACGGATAAGGATGAATGAAGGTTGAGAAAACGGGTGCATAGTCATCTTTTCAAAATAATCTTCATTCAAAAAGTAACGCGAATTTGATACTTAGTATTATGTATTATACATACAAACATATCAACTGCTATTTAAATCAGGTGTTGGATGGCGCCAGATCGTAGTGTTGTTGCGACATCCGTACGGACCGAACGCGAGCAACGTTCGATTTTCCCGCGCGAATACGAAATTCAAAAGTGACGTTTATTTGTTTTATTTTTTAATAAATAAATAAATTTTCAGCCTGTGCTTTTTTGAGTTAGGAACAAAATGGGCAGTTAATATTTTTTTAATCTAGTATTTTTTTCGGACTTGTGTTTTGAGGTCTAAGGAAGAGAGGATTTTGCATTTTTTTTTGTTTCTTGGGGTGTGATAGTGATAAGGTGTCATGGCTTACACGTAAGTGTTATATTCCGTATTTTTTATTTAATTATATTCAATCGCAACTTTGTTTTCAACAACGTTCATTTAAGCATATAATTTTAGACATGAAATGATATTTAATGACCGCAGCGCATCGTATTCTTATATTTCATTAGGACCAAAAATTATTCTATTGCCGAGAAAAAAAAAAAAAGTTTAAAAACGAATTAATAATAAAATTAAACCGTAGGATATTAACAAATCGGAAAAAAAATATTAGGTTCAAATATTTCGTTTATTTGTTAAACCTGACAGAATCTCGGACATACGTTTCAATAATTAAATCAACACGAAATTAATTATTGCATAAAAATTTCATTTAAGATAACAATCAAAATATTTATCTAGCCGTACCTTAAATATCTGGGTTATCAAAATTTGCTCATGCCGATAAAATGTAAAAAATGCGAATCAAATTGTATCAGATTACTCTCAACCGAAATCTCTTTTTCAACTTTGGCCCAAAAATAATACTTATTTGAATCTTATATGAATATTTAAATATGGATCCAGGGCCTGGCAAAACCATTAAGCTTAATAATTTCAGGACACAAAAAATATTAGACAAAAATCACCAATAAAATAAAAATTATAAATTTTTGATCCCAAGACCTGTCAATTGTGAAGTTACCATACACAAAATAAAATAAATAGAATTAAAAACCAATTTAAGTTTTTGATACAAACTGTTTTATTATTATTATTTTATTTAGGTATTTCATAGTAAAACTCAATACAGTTTTCATAATCACATCACAATTAGATAAAATCACAAAAAGTTAGTATGCTAGAGCAGTGATGGCCCAGTGGCAACGGCCCCGACTTACGAGTTGTATGTAGGTCGTGGGTTCGATCCCAGGCATGCGCTTTACTTTGTGCAAATAATTTCAGTACCCTCCCCTCGAAACGGTGAAGAACCGGTGAAGAAACCGGTATATCCTAGAACTTAAAAAATCGAAGAGATCCCAACACGCGCTGGGTACTTGTGGCAGGTAGATAGATTAACGCCCACTCCTTTTTTTTTTACTGTGTTTGGTCTAGGTCTGGGTGACAGAGACAAAGTCTACGATGGAGTGAGCTTACCCAGAAGAAGCTTGTTCACTCTCACTTTGAATAGATTAGGGTTGTATGCGTTCGGAAACACAGACGCAGGCAGAGAGTTCCTTTCCTTCGCTGTGCGCGTTATAAAAGACGTTTGAAAACGCTTAGTGCGAGTTGGTGGAATATCAACTATCCCTTTCGAATAGTGGAGGTCTGTGTCCCAGCCAGTGAGAATATTACAGGCTAATTATTATGCTAGTCTGTTAGTAACGAATTGTTTATTTATTTTAGTACATGGAGGACTTACAGCTAATCAAAACAGACAAAAAAGGAAACCATAGTCACCAGAAAGCCAATTACAAATCCTCACGTATAGACTTATAATAATAACATATGGAGTGAGCACAAAAAAAGAAAAACCCTCGCCTTAATACCTATAAATTACCTATGTCAGTATTGTTAGTATACTCTATACCTAACATGCCTATGGCTATCCTTATCCAATGGTTTTAGAAAGGACAGTAGGTAAAACCGGGCAGCAATTGAGTAAATTATAAATGTAACAGTGAATATAATATATATAATAACCTTATAAATAATAAGGTTCCTTACAATTATAAGGTATCTTATAATTCCAACCAAATCGGTTACTTGTATATAATATCTTCTTATTCATACTTCCAATTCCTTACATTTATAAGGTACCTTATAATTCCAACAAAATCGGTTACCTGTACATAATATCTTCTTATCCATACTTCCATACTAATATTATAAATTCGAAAGTAACTCTGTCTGTCTGTATGTCACGTTTTCACGCCTAAACCGCTGAATCGATCGTCATGCAGAGATATAGCCTGGGTTATGGAGAAGGTCATAGGACCTATGTCCTTCTCCATATCCCAGGCTATATCTCTGCCAAATTTCATGACGATCGGTTCAGCGGTATAGGCGTGAAAACGTAACATACAGACAGACAGACAGACTTACTTTCACATTTATAATATTAGTATGGATAGTATGGATAATATCCATACTATCCATACTAATATTATAATTAATAACAGCGGTATAGGCGTGAAAACGTAACATACAGACAGACAGACAGACTTACTTTCACATTTATAATATTAGTATGGATAGTATGGATAATATCCATACTATCATTTATAATATTATAAATGTGATATTAGATACACATTTATAATATTAGTATGGATAGTATGATGTAGATGTATTGTGAAAGTAAGTCTGTCTGTCTGTCTGTATGTTACGTTTTCACGCCTATACCGCTGTTATTAATTATTATATACATAATATGTATAAGGTTTACGGTTTTATGAATATAATAATTATGTTAAACCTTATAAATAATAAGTTTCCTTACAATTATAAGGTACCTTACCTACCTACCTACCTTACCTACCTTACCACCTACCTTATAATTAATAAGAAGATACGGTAACCGATTTGTTCACCTGAATTTGATTACTCCTGTAATCATTTAAGTGGTAGACTCAGCGGAAGTAGAAACCGCATACAATCAAAGGCGCCTGTGTATAATCCGATGGGGCCTTATCTACTGATAAGCATATTATTGTAATATTATCGCCGATTTCAATACACACATTTTATTTATATTATTGACATTGATGACTATCCTCCTACAAATCTTCTTTATAAATTGATAAAATTGAAGTGTCTGCTTGTACGGTCAGCTGCAAAGAAATCTCACCCCCCCGCAATGTATTTATTCATTACTATACTTCATTTACTATAACATTAGAAAAAAGAGGCTCGTAGAAGCAGGAGTGCGAAACATTTTATTCAAAGTTAAAAGTTTAAACAATTAAACTAAAAATGTTTTAACATAACTTTGATAAATAGGTCGTAATAACATCTTCATCACACATTACTTACAACAAAACGAATGAATGAAACAAACGATTACGTCGTGTTGATTTAAATTTAATTAAGATTAAAGGAAATAAAAGTCTTTTTTTTTTACAATATTTTATTTAAAACAACAACTTTCAACACACAATAGTTGGTGTAACTTCTTCGGCTTCATCATATAATTTAGTCACTATCATCAGAGAATAAAGATGAAGAAGTTTCACCAACGTTACCTAATAATAAATCTTTCTACCACATCATCCATTATGCTTTAACTTTTCCTCTTCTTTAATTGCATGAGCAACGCAAGACTGCCATCGTTCTAGCGTAATACTATCCAGATCTTGTGGGAGTAATTGTTTCTCCTTGTCTAATTTGAACGTTTTGTTATGTTGAGCCACATACCCCATCATTTGAGCCCATATTAATTCTATAGGGTTGAACTCGCAGTGGTAGGGTGGGAGGCGCAATACTGAAATACCCTTCTCTCTAGCCAGATGGCTATCATCAACATGGCATCTACAACAAACTTTTGGTATAAATGTCTTTGTATTTTTGCTTTTTCTAATAAAGTTGCCCTAAGATCTTTTTCCTCAAAAGGAATATTTTTGCTTTTAAACCATTCCTGTATATCTGCCTTTCGTGTAGCTGTGGTTGGCAGCTTCTCCAATGTACTTGAGTGGTATAGCGCATTGTCCATAACAATTACAGCGCCACTCTCAATTTTTGACAAAATTAACTTGAACCATTTTCACTTTTGTCTATCGCGCTTCTATAACATATTCCCTGTAAATTGAGAGGTCTGGCTCTTATGAAACAGGAAATCCTAGTACAAGAGTCAGGGCTACACAGATGATTGTGTCGTGAAGTGTAAATAAATAAATAATTATTATTATTAAAGTTGAAGGCGTCCATTTCGGAGTGGTCATCTTCATCACCTTTCTTTGCATCAAATATTAATGCAGCATCCATTAAAAACCCTTCACAAACCCTGTGAAATAAAATTAATACAAGTCAATTATTCCGTACCCCCTATATAATTTCACTGCTGGAAATAGTTCATAGATAAATACTATAACAAAAATTATAACTTTAAAAGTTCGCTTTGCATGCGTTAATTCATAATACAATATAATATGTATTACTTAATTAATAGTCAATAACAATGGGGTGTTCATTTTTTTATGGCGAGGACAGTCCATAAAATACATACCAGTATGACCGATTATAAGTTGGATTTTTTAAACCAGCAGATAGACCTTCCCAATGTGCTTCTTTTGAAGACTTATTATGAGTGTCATGCCATATTAGGCTTTTCGTGTGACCTGTTTGTATGATAAAAGGTTATTAATATAAATACCATTCATTTCACGAACCAATTTTATGAAATTATGTTTAACTGTATAATTAATTATAATGTTATTGAATGCAAGAGGTCATACACTGCTTAGTGCATAAATAGCTGTTAAGAAATTTAGAAGCACTGTACCTTCATTTAGCCAAGTGTCATCTAAATAATAATATATTTTCCTTCCTTTATTCCTTAGCCTTTTTATTTCATGAAGATATTTTAGTCTCCAAAGGACGATCCCCTGCTTGTCTATGACTTCTATGAGTGCACTTTTTCTGCTCCGTTTGATTTATGTGAACTTTAATGTTTATTTAATTATTTTATACAGACTGCTTTTTTTAAAATCTGGCAGAGACTCGTCACTGTTAACTGCTTCCAGCATCTTTTCCAAGGTGGGCAACTCATTATTAAAGAAGAAGGAATGAATTTTCCTGCATATTCCACTAAATGTGATGTCATCAAAATCATCACGTTTCATGTGCTTCTGTTGGGGAGGGGGAGATTGCAGGCGACTTTTTATGTTGTACTCTTTGAGAATATTGGACAGAGTAGCCCGAGATACGCCTGTAAATAATAAAATCATGTGCGGAGTTTCTAAAATATAATACATTTTATCACAATGCATGTTAGTTTCAAATATTTTTATAGTAA
Organism: Dryobota labecula; assembly: GCA_947523025.1. Classification (NCBI taxonomy): domain Eukaryota; kingdom Metazoa; phylum Arthropoda; class Insecta; order Lepidoptera; family Noctuidae; genus Dryobota; species Dryobota labecula. Next base: position 16,917,217 of record OX383306.1, read on the forward strand.
TCATTTTATGAATCATCCTTACCGGCAACTTCTGCGATTTTGTTTATCATCTCAGTCCTATAATGAGGAGTATCTGCAGGCCAGGACTCCAATTGCTTAAAAATATTTATCACAGGTTGTTTTTCTACAGCACGCAGCGTTCTCTTTTTTTTGGGAGACATTATTATTTCGTCGGAGTCAACTTTTGGACCACGTTTTTTTCGCCGTTGGCTTTGGTCAGACTCAGCACTTATATGTTGTAAGCCACTCGGTCCCGCACCGGGATCACTCATAGCTCAAAAAAAAAGTAACGTTTTGTAAAAACAACCCAATGACAACACTGATAACAATACAATAATAAAGAAATAACTAAATATTATTTATTATTTTAATAAATAACAACAAAATCACGAAAATTAAACAATAACAAACAAAGTATTCACAAGTAAATGACATACATGACAATCTTAGAACATTGTCAAGTCAATTTCACAGACGATATGTCGTCTGTGAAATTGACTTGACAATGTTCTAAGATAAACCAGTAAAATTAGAAATCCCCGGCTGTCACAGCTTATGAAGGGATTAAGTAATATTTTAGATTTGGTAGGATTATAGTGAAACAAAAAGCGTTGCAGTATTGTTGACTCCTGCTTCTTTTAGGTTTTTAGCATAGGCACTGTAATTTTAAATTGGAATGAAATAATATATCTAAATGAAAGCTACTTAATTTCATATGGTTGTTTTTTTAAATGATTACAATTAAGTGTGATAGCTGATATATAAATTCATTTTAATCGATTTGGCGTCAATCGTAACTATAACAAGTTTATTGTACTTTTGTTATAAAGTGTGCATCAAAAATAACCTTTTTTAACTTCTGTCTAATGCTATTATAAATGGAGTATAGGGGGTGAGATTTCTCTCCAGCTGACTGTACCTAATGTCAAAATAACAGTTAGCTAAATGATTATGAAAGTATATACGGTAAGTACGTATTCATAGCAAAAAACAATATTTAACATTTTTGTCTGTCTGTCTGTCTGTTTCTTCTGGCTAATCTCCGAAACGGCTGGACCGACTTTGATGAGACTTTGATTGGCAGATAGCTGATGTATTAAGGACTAACTAAGGCTACTTTTATTTTAGAAAAATCCACGCGGGAGAAGCCGCGGGCAGTAGCTAGTAATAATGTAAATGTTTGGATATTTGGATATTTATAAGTTAATCACGCAAAAACGGCTGAACGGATTTGGATGGGCACACAGGCAGTTTATAACCTGAATTAATACAAAGGACAATTTTCATCCTGGTAGTACGTTCCCGTGGGATATTTTAAAAGAAAGAAAAGAAAGAATTTTATTTTATTACTATTGTGTTGTAGATATTTCAATTAATCTTTTATTTTCCTTTATATGAATGTACCATGCCAACTGCCAACTACTGTTCAACTGTAATACCTCAAAATAATTTAACTATGATAACCATTGTATTTCATTTTATAATTAATTTAATAATAGTGTTGCAAGCCTATATAAGGTAGATTGTACAAGGATTTCCCATATTTTAATTGTAACATCTTATGTACTGTACCTACAATCTATGCAAATAAATGTTTACTAACTTACTTACTTAGAAAAATATTTTATTTGGAACACGTACAGGAAATACTAACAGTAAAAAAAAACATTTAAACCTAACAAAATTTATATTAACAACAAAAAACACTTGTGTGAGGTCAAAATGGCTCCTATCTCAGCATAATGCTGGTTTCCTTTATGCGTTTAAAGCCAAAAGCCAAAAGGTAGTAATGTTCTAAAATGAAATAAGGTGCAAGGGATAACGACGCGCAATGTGTTATCATGAAATTCATCACATGATTCTGGAAAGCGTAGAAATTTTTCATATTAAAAATAAAAAAAAATATATATATATTATATATATAATAGGATAGAAATTTTTCTTTTGATTTGATGGAATATGTCAATGCTGTCTATAATGATTTACCTAATTTATTTATTGGTACTTGTATTTATTGGTACTCGTACAGGAAGATCGCATTTTAAACTAAATACATAAAGCAACATAAATAAAAATAATAATAAAAAAAAGTAATGAAAACAGTCAAAGTCAAATCATTTATTTCAATTATGCACGTAAAAAAAAAGAATAATAAGGTATAGAACAGAAAGCCTTGTACGGGGCCAAAAAGCTCCTATCTCAGCATGATACTGCGATATTTAAAAATAAGTGTCGCAGCGCTGGTATCTGTCGGATAAAAAGTTACTGCGTTTTTCTATCTGGAAATTCTCAGAAGCATTCCCGAAGTCTGGATTTGTGCCCGGTTCATGACAATAGGCTTGCCCCCTATTAGATGGGGACATAAAAATACCTAAGTAGTGAAATGTGGGTGTACTAATAGGTACATCACTGTCTAACGCTCGGGGAATACAGGCGCGATGTTATGTTATTGGTAATGGCATGAGATAGTGTAAGGACGGGATATCTGACAAAGATCGCGATGGCGTAGATATTTTGCGAAATTCTGGCAATATGCATTGCCCAGGCATGAAGCATTCGTGTACCTATTCTCCTCTCCTCTCTCTTCCTTTCTCACAGCAGACGAAAACCTCGTTTTGCATAATCGAGTAGGTATTATAAAATTAGCATAACAAATACGTACGAAAATTAATTCGTAAATATTAATTACCATCAGTTCAAAATAATTTAAAACAGAATAAGAATAGGCGCATTCATAAAACATTATTAACTTGGTATTATTATATTTTCAGTTGTTAACAAAATTATCATGACAATGGCTGTTTGCGACGCATGTTATAATATTATGAAATAACCTGCCTTGACTTTATGCTAAATAGCTTTTTATCTATTTTGAACAAAAAAAAAAACATCGTTAAATCTTCACCTTATATGGAATAAAATCCTCTATTAGTTAAACGGCAGCATAGTTTACTTGTAAAACTGTGACAGCATGTGAAGCTAACAGATTGTTAAAAGACAGTCTTTTATGTACGGTCAGCACATCAAGTTACCACAAACTGTCAGATTTTCTCGTTAGATTTTGAACGAAATCGTCAACATTTTAAAGTTTAAAATCGTTTGGAGAAATCTGACAGTTTCGTGTTTCGTGTGCCACTGTACACACAGTAAAATACATAGAGATACGATATAATTTAAATTTTGAGTACAATCATCATAACATAATATTAGTAATAAGTATTTATTAGTAAGTAATAAGTAAAAAACAACACTTTACTGTATACATTGTTTGAATTTTTTACGTTATTATGCAATAGTAGACTCTATCCTTTAAACTAGGACTAGCCTGTATCTTAAAAGATAGGGTTCAGCCAAATGGATTCTGTTAATATTCACAACCAAAAACTAATGAAGACAGTGTCAATGATGTACAGAAAAAAAAGCCAAACTATATATATAAGCCTATAATGTTCCCATTGCTGGGACACAGGCCTCCTCTCTTTGAGAGTTAGTGGGCCAAAATACACCACACGGGCCCAGTACGGGTTGGTAAAAAAAAATGGCAAAAAAATAAAAAGTCATTTTTAAATTAGGCTGAGAATCCACACTTTTTGAACGTCAAAATTACATAAGACAGTCCCCCAAAATGCCCGCCCTTCACCACTTCCTAATACTTTAGCTGGGAAGAAGTGACGAAAAAAAAACTAGCCAGCATAAGCCAGCTATTCGCTAAACTATTAAGTTACAATAGAAAGGTTACTTACCGTTTCCCTTCAATGCGCTTAACAACTAGCCCAGAATGATAAGAACCTGATAATCTGTATTTTCTTGTAGACCTCGCTGGTTGGAAACACTGACCTATTTAGGACCCGATTCAATCCATCTATTGTGCTACTGTATGTATACGTGGTCACTGCGATAGTTCGATAGTCCGTAGGTGTGTCCATGGCATCATAGCGGGCCCTATCAGAATAGGTACCAGCGCTGCGGTATTTGTTTTTATTAAATATCGCAGCATCAAGCTGAGTTAGGAGTCTTTTTGGCCTCGCATTATTTTTTCTCTTTTTTTTAGTTTTAATGTTCTTTTTTTATTGTATATTGTGTATTTATGTAAGTTCATGCTCCTATGAAAATATATTTATAATTTTAAATGTTCCGAAATAATGAGCAGAGGTAGTGCAGCTTAGAATGAACCACTCTGTATTTTTAACTGACTTCTTTAATTCTTCTAGATCCTTTAGCTTAGGCTTTGCGTTCAAAATGTTTAAGTAGATTTTTGGAGTGGAATTCTAAAAGGGGAAAATAATGAAGGCAAAATAAAAATTGAGGATCTCCGGTCTCTTTTTGCGATCTAATAATAACAAACTGTGAATACTTAAACAGTCCAAATTGTTGTCCAACCATCTAATATTGGCAACTTTAATAAGAATGAGCCAAATGGAAAGACGGATATTGGATATTGTATTCAAGACTAAAACACGAATAAACCTTGAAAATCTGGTCATAGACAAAACTTCATCGTATCATAATGTTTTATTCGTGACAGCTAACGATCTTTTTGACAGATTTACTTTTTAATTATAGATTAAGAATAAATATGTATGGCGCCAGGATGTATCGAAAACTGTACTCTATTTTTTTCTAATCAGCCAGCATTCAGTCCAAAGAGATAACGTAAATTGGTCTAGACGAATAAACTACGTAACTTATGTTCAGCTAAATCGATTTTGACAGCTAAATAGCTTCGAATGCTGACAAACGGCCTGATTTAAATGTTAAGAGGCTTTATTGTAGATGCATTGACATTTACGAATACTATTAAAAAAAAACTATAGTTAAGTACTTTTTGTGTTACGCTGATTAAGTATTTAGGTACCTACATCTATTCTGACATTGTGTTTATAATTATGTCATTGTGGTTACTAATAGCAAATCCCGATTGTCATTTCTTTTGATAGGTATTAACTATGCGCGATTATACAGTAGCCCAATAATAATGAACTCTATTCGCAAATATAATAGGTAATTGTAATGAACGAACACTTGGTTTCCCTAAGACACACAGAAGTCTGGACAGCAGAATTAATTATTTTAAAAACATGTTGAATGCGTGACGTTTATCATCTATAATAGGTACTATAAATTCAGATCTGTTCTGATTTAAATATAGAACACTTTTGTTTTCGTTAGCCCTATTTTACGCGGGAATTCTGACAAGCAGGTTTTTTTTTTTAACATAGACTCGAACTTCGTAGACTGAAAGGCTCTTGCAGACTGGCGCGATATCGTGGGCGTGACAGGCAGCGTTTATCATCTATATAGGTACTATAAATTCAGGTCTGTTCTGATTTAAATATAGAACACTTTTGTTTTCGTTAGCCCTATTTTACGCGGGAATTCTGACAAGCAGATATAAATTTCTTTGTTTTTTTTTAACATAGACACGAACTTCGTAGACTGAAAGGCTAGTGCAGACTGGCGCAATATCGCGCCCGCGATATTGCACCAGTGCAGTGTGTGGGAGCCTTAAATCTGTTAAAATGCCATAACTTACAAGTTGTTTACATTGGATGTAAGCAGCTATTACAGTTATAAAATCTCGTGTAGAACCATCGTAAACTTATAAAAAAACTATTTTTAGTTTTGTTTGTATTTTATTAAGAATACTTTGAACTACTTACTAGCTTTTGTTTACATTTTTCACGTCAAAATCCATGTTATGATGATAATATAATATAATATTTACGTTTGAAGATTCTTAGCATGTTATCATAATAAACTATAGGCGTTTTGCTTGATTATTTTGAACGAATTATTTATTATGATACACGGTAATGACAGATATCTTTTGAGGTTATGGAAGACCTTGTTTTTTTTTTTTTTTTTTTTTTTTAAATGAGGTCATGGCAAAGGGAATAGAGATTCTCTATTGTATTTCGGCATCGAAGTTATTCGTTCAAGCAACACATTTTTGTACTGTTCTTATGTTTTCACAAGGTTAATCTTCGGATAATCTGTAAACTAGTTTTATTTATAAAAATGTCTTAATAAATAAATCTCGATATGTTGTTAAGAGGTAAAAAACGCGCGAAACAGGAGTGGGTCGCTAGTGTTCAATAAAATGTTTTGAAAATTTAATAAATTTTGTACAATGGAATTTATATAAATAATAAAACAAAAAAGTCAATAACAATTGTAAACCTCAAGTAAGTAACAATTGTAACAACAAAACCACTTACATTGTGTTCAAAAATGACATCACACCGGCCATAATAGAAAAACTTTGAAAGAAAAATACATAAAACTAACAATAACCGATTTAACCACGGTTAGTAGGAATCGAGAACCGTGAAATTATAATAAAAATACTTTTTGTTTTTAAAACTAAGCTTTGTTGTTGTAAACCAAGAGACAAAAAGTATGATTATTGTTTATGGTCATATCTAATAGATTAATCTCTATGCCATGCAAATGTATAATAGTTCGTGTTATGTGGTCATATATAAGGTATGTAGTTTGTTACGCACGCATTGCTGAAGTTCCTTGGCCGATAATAGTAGATTATTCACTAAGGGGACAAAGCGGTATCTTAGGTCACGGGGGCTATTTTGGATCTTTAGGAAGGATTCTAGGTCTTCCGAGCGCAGCGAGCGAGCTCTGCACCCTAATTGCGTAACACACTATCAATTAAAATCTGAATAAAGGCTCCCACACACTGGCGCGATAGCGCGCTAGTCTGTACGAGCCTTTAGATGTTTAAACAATAAATGATGCGCGTTAAACAGTTGTTATTTTAACATAAATCAGCGTCTTTAGGATCCTACAAACAGGCGCGACACGCAACGCGACACAAAGGCACCGCGTGTCGCGCTTCGAGCGGTGCCTTTGTGTCGCGTTGCGTGTTGCGCCTGTTTGTAGGAACTTTTAATCTATCCAGTAGGTAGTTAAATGGCCTAAAATTTAACATAGTTTAGCAGAAAGGAATCAACACACATTATGGTCAAAAATGAGTTGTATAAACCAAAGAGATCCTGACGGTTAACAGTTAGCGGTTTAACCTTAAAGGCTCCTAAAACAGGTGCGACTCGCGGCGCGACATAAAGGGACCGCTAGTCGCGCAACACGCGGTTCTATTGTGTCGCGTCGCCATAAGTTATCCATAAGTATAACGGTGAATGTTTATCCGCAATCAAAATGCAAAGGTTGTAAATTAAAACGTGAATACGTAATTGGGGCTAGTCTCAATTACGTGTACAGATTAGTTAACACATTCCTATCAGATGACTAATTGGTAGACAACATTTGCATCATCATTTTATTAGCAGACACGTCATAGTCGGGGAAATACGTAAACAAAAACATTCCGATATTCCCTTTCGTTTTTTTAGGTTATTGTTATATGTTCGACAGTGACAGTTGGTCGACAGTAATGAAAGTAATTTATTTTAATTTTTACACAATGTCCTTTTGAAAGGACATCACATAATTTCCAACAATAAAACCGAACGCGATCAGCACAATTAAAACGCGTTCAAGAGCTGTGACAGTGTCAATTCAATATTTCATAACAGTTTTGACACTGAGGGCTCTTGAACGCGGCTTAGATGTACTGACTACTGACAGCATTCAGTTTCATTGGTGAAATCGCCCTTATTGTTCAAATTACTTCGTAAACAGCTTGGCTCATCGCCGCAAGGTAGCCTGCTTGTCGGTCTTCTACAGATTGTACTTCGGCGAGTGTGCCCATGAACTCCACAATCTCATTCCTCCGGCCCCCTTCTACCATCGGACATCTAGACGCACTGCAAGTTACCACCCCTACCTAGTTGATATTCCACCAACTCGTACTAAGCGTTTTCAAACGTCTTTTATAATGCGTAAAGCAAAGGAGTGGAACTCTCTGCCTGCGTCTATGTTTCCGAACGCATACAACCCTAATCTATTCAAAGTGGAGTGAACAGGCTTCTTCTGGGTAAGCTCACTCCATCGTTTACTTTGTCTCTGTCACCTCTGACCTAGACTAGAGTCAAGAGGAAACCCATCTTAAACTAAAAAAAAAAGGTCATAAATGAACTTTTTGCGTAATGTCCTTTCAAAAGGACATTGTGTAAAAATGTAAAAAAAAAATACTTTTATCACTGTTTATTACAAGATTAAAGACCGCCAATGTTGGGGAAGACCAAAGAAACGATGGATGGACTTGTGAAAGATGATAATGGCTAGAAAGATAGCGTCTACCGAGATAACTACTAATAGTAATACTACTAATGCAAAAAAGTTTTTTTGGTATTGCCACACTCATATATAATAGAGTACCTAATATTATAAAAGATATGACTACATTCAAATTTAAAAGGGAGCTAAAAGAAATTTTAATTATTAAAACTTATTACACGATTGACGATTATCTTAAGACGGTGATTTCTTTTATTTTAGAATTAAAATGCAGAAAATAAGCTCGTCAAGTTGTGCTTCACAAGACTATACGTTATTATTACTACAAACGGTAGTTTTAAATTGTTATATTTTATTGTAATCATTAAAACGGAGCTTAGTGGCCACTATTTTCCGTTTTAATGATTACAATAAAACATAAATATTTAAAACTACTGTTTGTAGTAATAATAACGTATAGTCTTGTGAAGCACAACTTGACGAGCTTATTTTCTGCGTTTTCATTCTAAAATAAAAGAAATCACCGAAATAACGATGAGGGCGCCACTGTGCACTCGGCGCAGTCTTAATAACAATTTACTAGCTGATTGACATTACTGTTACCCTGACTGACATAAATAATGTGATCCTGGTTTCACTTAGGTACTTTTATTTCCATTTGACATTATATGGACTCATTTTATTTTTTATCGTTGTGACCACGCTGACTTTTTTTATTTATAATTTGTAATTCCAATGATCTGTTACTTATTTTTGGTTTTTTATTAGGAATTGTAAACCTTTGCATGCCCATGTGACGGTAAAATATGGAGAACTTTATTATAAAAACACCTATGTACTATACCCATGTTTGCAGAGAAATAAATGATTTGATTTGATTTGAATAGAGAAGTATGGAAGAAAAAGACATGTTGAGCCGACCACAAATAAATTGGGATAACCGCAGGAGAATAAATTAATCTTGCTGATTTTCGTAATGGCTGAAAGCTTGTGAGTTCTTGTTGCCTTAGGTAACTGGATTGGACGCAGTTTGAGCGCATATTTTTTTTTTGACACAGAACCTTGAAATTAATAATAATGAATTACATATTATTTTGTCTACTTCATCATTCCTAAGTTTTAAAATGTCAATCGAATAACTGGTTGTAGATTTATAGAGATGACGACGATTCATATTATAAATATGAAAGTAACTCTGTCTGTCTGTCTATCTGTCTGTCTGTATGTATGTTCCGTTTTCACGCCTAAACCGCTAAACCGATCGTCATGAAATTTGGCAGAGTTATACTTTTTTACGTGATAACCGACATCCATGCGGGCGGAGCCGCGGGCAAAAGCTAGTATATTATAAATTAAAGGCGTCTGTGTGACCGCGTTGTTCTTTTAAATTACGCAACGGGTTTTCTAACGATTCCCACCATCATTTAGAGTATTTATTATGGGTTCATGAGTATTTATACATTATTATTAAACTAACATACAGGATAAGTTTTTAAACAGTCAGAATTTTTTTTTATGATTCAGTATCAGTAATTGGTGTTCTATTTCCATTATTGGTTCAATTCATTTTTTTGGTCCACTTGAAATCAGAAAAATATGGATTCAATCTATTCGTAATAATATCAATGGGCGAGCGCACAGCTGATAGGTACCTACTACTGCGTTCTGCTTCAATGACCGCGCGCCGGCGCGTTGGGCGACGAGTATCCATTATACCAGTTTCAAAATAAACATCTTTCGTTAACGATAACTTAATTTTTTGTACTAAGACATATCAAAATAAGAAATAGGTGTATAATAAAACACGTTTAAGTTTAATTTTTCAAAATTTGCGCACTGATTAAAAACTTTTCCTGTATGATAAAGAAATCTCGATGTATTGTCAAATCGTAAAGACGGTGCGAAGCAGGGGCGAGTCGCTAGTCTATACTACTATTATAATGAGGTAAAATTTATTTGTAAGTTTATTTGTAGGGGGTAATCTCTGAAACTACTAAATGGATTCTGTAAATTCTTTCACTATTAAGTAGCTGCTTTATTCCTGATTGCTATAGGCTATCATTTATCTTTATATCATACAAATTAGTCCAGCTATAACATTTTTTGTCATGCAAGTCGGAAATATATTATACTATATAAAGCTCGATTTATACTATAAAGCTGAAGAGTTTATTTTTATTTTTTGATCGCGCTAATCTCTGAAACTGGTAGTCGAATTTAAACAATTATTTTTACATTTGATAGACCAATTATTGAGGAAGGCTGTAGGTTACATTTTTTTTTTTTCCTTTATTAAAAATAACTAACGTTCTTAATAATTTATTACAATCTAGCCTAATAGACTAATAAGCAATTTAACTGTAACTTATTATTTTACGTGATAGATTACATAACTAAGAATAGTGTCAATTTGTAGGTTACATAACATCACGCTATGACTCTTAGGAGCCGAGCAAAAAGAAAAAAGTTAAAGAGAATGCTAAGCGAAAACGGAGTAAAAGCGCGGGCAGGCGATGCGATGTGACGGGGGCCGAGGGAGTTTTATAAAAATGAGGCTGTTATTTAAGTATATTGTGTATCTTACGACTTCGACACGAACGAAGTCGCGGGCAGAAGCTATATAGTGTGTATTATAAAAATAAAATCATTAAAATATGAACTACGAATGACGAATACGGTAAATGCTACAGAAGCAATTATTTTTATTATATTCATAACCTGTCGAGGTATTTACTAAGAATATAAGGGGGAAAATGTCTCAGTTGAGGTGTGAGGATGTCTAATTACAGCTTTATCCTTTGAGAGAATTTAAAGGCGTGGAAAATTCCATAAAAATTTTCTTACTGTATGTATTTATACTATGTGGATACGACAATATATTAATTAAACAATTATTCCGTTTTGTTGATAATTATTTATGTAACTGTGTGTGCCCGTGACATCACAGCGGGCCCTATCAGAATACCGAGCGCTGCGACACTTATTTTTAAATGTCGCAGTATCATGCTGAGATAATATACATTATCACCTTTTGGCTTCGTAGGACCTTCTGTTAGCAGATACACTTCAGGACCTTACTCGACAGTGGCGCCACCTGGTGAGCACAAAAACAGTAGCCCTCATTGATCGCAATGCGCGTGGCATTACTGCGGATCCTTCACAATACCAACGCCGCGGTATTTATTTTTTAAATATCGCAGCATTATGCTGAGATATGAGTCTTTTTTGCCTCGCACATGTCTTTTTCTATTATGTTTTAATTGGTGTTTACAATTTCAATTTTGTTAGATTTAAATGCAATTTTTTTATTGTTTGTATTTCCTGTACTGCGAGTCCCAAATAAAATATTTTTCTTTCTTTTCTTGCAATGGGTTTCATTTTGACAGTTCACACACGTTCATTGCTTTATTTACGTTGCTGTCTATTATTTTTTTATAGTTGTTTACACTGTCAATTTTGTTAGTTTTAAACGGTCCGCGCCCACTTGACCCGCTTAGACTCGACCCGAAGAATTATACCTGGATATTTCTGTTTTGATAGGCGTAAGACACATTTTTTAAACGAATTCACTGACTACCAGGATAAATTATATATCATATCAATATATTAAATACTAGCAGCCCGTCCCGGCTTCGCACGGGGTAGACAATTATCATTTTAAGACTCATTTTTCTACACCTTCGGTTACATTGTTCAAATTTTACCAAGGATCCCTAATTTTTTTCAAAATGAAATGTAGCCTATGTCAAATTGGAAGAATGTAGCATTCTATTGGTGAAAGAATTTTTTTAATCGGCCCAGTACTTTTTGAGCCTATTCATTACAAACATACAAACATACAAAAATAGGTACAAATCTTTCCTCTTTATAATATATTAAATTATATTAAATTAAATTAAATTAAATTAAATTAAATTAAATTAAATTAAATATTCTATGTATAATAAGTTATTTAGAATTAAAATATCGCTTTGCTTGACTGCAAATGGCACTGAATTGTTAATAAAACATCTGATATTATTCTTCGGGTTGAGTCTAACCGGGTCAAGTGGGCACGGACCCGTTTTAAATGCTCATTTTTTACTGTTTGTATTTCCTGTGAGAGTCCCAAATAAAATATTTTTCTAACTTTTCTTTTAATGGGTTTCATTTTGACAGTTCACACACGTTCATTGCATAATTTACGTTGTTGAGCAGACGAACTTTTCAAACCTATGAAGCAATGGATTAGCAATGTCCTTCAACTCTCTCGTGTGTTACGCAATTAGGGTGAAGACTGGGAAGGTTTTAAGATATATGAAGTTAATTTATTTTCGTATTGCCACTACCCGCTGATTTTAAAGGGTTATTTTTCAATTTCTAACTAAATTGATTCAAGCGTTTTTGGCCTAACTTCGAGCATAATTAAAGAACAAACATTAAAGAACATCGAAGTATTTGGTACCTACCTAAAGTGTTTAACAAAATAGATTTATTAATAGAAAAAGAAAAAAATTGTTTAGGATGACTTAAAACAAAACTGAAAAACTTTTTACAGGATAGCAAACAGAACTAAATACCTAAATACATTTTAAAAGATTAAACTATAGCAGTATAATATATACATAAGTAGTGGCTATGTACGTAAGGTGGTTCATTGTTATGAAAAAGAGCGCCTCTCGCCATCAAACGTAAAAGATTGGCAAGTTTAGATTTAAGTAAACAACAACTCTGTATTATACTCGTAATTTATTTGAATGAAAACAATAAAAAAAAAAAAAAAACTATGACTACTTTTCCATAATTATTTTAAGTACTTCTTTTTAGTATCACCGAGAACTTTGTTCTGAATAATGCCAGTTGTTTATTTAAGTTAAGAGTACTGAAAATCTGCATGCTGTGAGGTACACAGCAAGGTTTTCAAGTACGTCTCAAGCACTAATAGCTTGGTGGTTTTTGAGCCCTTGAAGGGAAATAATGCATAAAATATCGTGTTTCTTCCACGAAAATAACTACAATTTACATAAAGTTGTGTGTTAAGAACTCTTGAATATATTCATTTACATCTATAATGTAATTTGTTTCATCGACAAATACATAGATTTTATACTTGATGCGTATTACGTATTTAAGTCCTTTTATGAGGACACCGCAATTTTTTGTTTTATCAACCTTTATTTTTATACTGGGCACAGGTTTCCTCCAAAGCTTTCGATTGTACTTTGTGCGTTGCATTCTCCGACGAATCTCCCGTAAGCGCATCTAAGGGCCTTATCACACTGGCAATTTGCGAGCGTGATTCCAGTGAGACGATTGTTCAATGCACTCGCGGCGTGTGCGTCGCAAGCACGCCACGTGAACGCAACGTGTTCGCTGCGTTTGAGGAACGACGCACGAAGCGATTGACGTGACTGTACAAGAGAGAGTGAGACAAGACAGTGTACCATTTTGTAAAAACGCGGAGATCACGTCGCGTAGTCGCGGCTACTTCGTTTTGCACCCGCGGCGAGCTCGCTGCGCTTTCGCTTCGCTATGAGATCGCTCGCAAATCGCCAGTGTGATAACGCCCTAAGTCGTTACACCAGCGATACCTAGGCTTTACCCGGCGACGGTGCTCGTTTTTTGGCACCATGTGTGATGACTTTGGCCCAACAGTTCCGATGCGTCCTGCATACTTGGCCCGCTCAATTCCACATCTGTCTGTCAGACTTATTGCCCGCATCGGCGGTTTCTACTTAAGCTTAAAATAAAAGACTAACTTTTAATATTATTTAATTATTTATTTAGGTATTTATTTAACATGGTAAGTTCCTAACTTATAAAATTAGCCCCACAAAACCATTGCAATGGTTTGACTGTGGGGTCAGTGAGTCTGTGGACAATCATACTTAATCACACTTACATATCCAAATAATATTTTTTTAATTTACTTTTAAATCTATTTTTATTTGTTTCACTGCTTATGTCTGCCGGTAGACTATTTAACAGGTATGGTGTTCGTTTCTTTAGGGTTCTGTCACCAAAATAATTAGTGACTGTGACTGGGTACATTGAATCTGTCAGCAGCAATAGATCGTGTGTTATGTTACTGTATGTATACTGGCAGAGATAATAAAACTGAAACATTTAATTTCACGTTCACGAATTATTTCGTTAATCCCTCTGACATACTTTTCAACGCTCGCGTTTACTTTTACTTAACCTCAAAATGCTTTTTGCTATATTTAACGTCAAAAAACCGGACTTAAATGATCTGGCGCCATCGAATTAACGGGTTAACGTGGCGCCAAAAGTCTGGTGTCGTCCATTTAGTGTTGACAGTTAATTAATTATATATTATTGGGTGTAGGTATTCGTATTAATTTTAAACGTAAGTACTTGATTTAAAGTAGGATGAAATTGATAATTTAAAAGACTTTTCAGTTTATTTGTTAACGACCATTTCTCTGTTTTGTGTTTCTTTCATTTGAGTTTTTTAAACTTCTTTTTCAAGAAATCCTACAAGTCTATCTAGTCTACTGCTGAACACTAGGTCCTGGGTTCGATTCCCGAGTCGGGCAAAGCGTTATTGGGTTTTTCCATCTGGAACTGCTCAGTAGCAGCCCGGAGTCGTGATTTGTGCCCGATTGAATTTAATAATTAAATTATTAATTTAATGATATAATTATTATTTTCTAATTATTAATTAATTAATTATTAACTATTTTGTTATTTATTTAATTAATTATTTTGTTATTTAATTAATTAATTATTTTGTTATTTAATTAATTAATTATTTTGTTATTTAATTAATTAATTATTTTGTTATTTAATTAATTAATTATTTTGTTATTTAATTAATTAATTATTTTGTTATTTAATTAATTATTTAATTACCTATTTATTTTTAATTTAATACGCTCGCCCCCTATTACATGGGACCTAACCATAACTGGCGAAAAGTGGGTGTACTTTATGAAATGAAATGAAAGGAAATCGTTTATTCTGTAAATAGGATATCGGAATCACTTTTACACGTCATATAAAAAAAATATAAAAACATGCTTGGTGAAGTCGACATTTCCTATCTGACCCTTTCATTACATACATTTCATTTCATTATCCCAAGAACACTTAACATAGTTGAATAACATGTTCTCCCATACGGAATGGTAGATCATGTTTTTCAACCGTAAATGTGAGTTGGTCGACTATTATTCGTTAACTTGTAAAGCTTACTTAGCTGTGATAGTTTTACTTTTAAGTTTGTTATATATACTATTAGTGTGAATTTTTTCACATATGCAAATACATCCATTTAGCTGGCACGGGGACACACTTGACTCTAACAAAAATTATTAATTTAAAGCTTAATACGAGTATTACGCAAACGGATCCCTGAATCGAAAAATGGTTTAGATAAACCCGCAATATGTTTGAATGACCTATCCAACGATACCCCACACCATGGGATAGATGAAAAAAATCCCTACTTTACGTGTTACCTACCCTAAGAAATTTTTTTTTTCAAGATTTTATTTTACCACTTTTTCGGCGTGATTAATATGTATACCCACACTAAATTACAACTTTCTAGTAGGTACTAAGAGTCTCTCCCTGAGCTAAACCGCAGATAGACAGACAGACGGACATGGGGAAACTATAAGAGTTCCTTGTTTACTACGTAACCCTAAAAAGTAGCATTTAAAACTAACAAAATTTTACATTAAAAACAAGAATAAAAATAAAATAAAAACATAATAATAAATAACTGTGCGTGGCCAAAAAAAAAATCTATCTCAGCATAACGCTGCGATATTAAAAACAAAAAGAAAATACCGCATCGCTGGTTACGCTGGCGCAAATGGAGTTAAAACCTGAAAAAAAAAAAACCGGTTCTTTCTAGATCACCATGGTAACAAACATACTAAGATTTAAGTACACAAATTGTCTGTAACTAGTCCATGATGTAGGAATGCCAAGGTCGATTGCAGCAATTAGCGCGTCCCGCCTTACAGAGTCCGTTATCTAAGAACCTAGAGATACCGATGAGATCAGGCATACGAAATGTAAACAATCACGACATGTTGTTTTTTTTTTGTAGATTAGCTATTGTAATGGTTAATATAAATATTAGATCATGTGATACGTAAATCATTAATTCATGACGATATACTGCATCTGATGCATCAATCAGCCAAAAAAACATTTAAAAAAATCCGTTAACATTTAAAAAATCTGCCATCAAGAAATTCGTTCAAAATTCTACCAACAAATTGCTGGCAACATTCAGCCTTAAACAAGCTTAAATCAGAAACTGTATTTAACACAATAGTTCCTGAAACTATTGAGTCCTCTTTCCGTAACAACAATGTCCTTTCAAAAGTACGTAACAGTGTTGCAACTTAAGAAAACGTGCGTGTCAAATCTGACGTGTATGTTTTCGTCCGCTTGTCATTTGGTTTGTTTAGTCTACAGTACAGCCGCTGACAACAATGATTTATTGCCGAGTTCTAATGAATGACACCTCTTAATTTGAAGAAGTAGAACGCATGGAATTAGTATGTACTATATAGTACAGTAGAACGAGATATTTTGATTCAATGCTGATACTTTAAACAGGACGTAATAAAGATTTTGTTGGCTATAAATTAATACAAGGACGAAGATAGATAGATATATAGAATACTCTTTATTATGTACACCATAAAAATTACAGATATAAATGTATCACAATGGGCGGTCTTATCGCTAAAAGCGATCTTTTACAGACAACCTTTGGATGAATCAAAAAGTAGAAGGAGAGACAATACTGCAGGTAGTCAGTGGTGTACCATTTACATATACAATAAATACATACATACATAAAGCATATAGATACTTAGGTTACCAGTCAAAACTGGAAGGTGGACGCACGGACTCGAGAAAGATGGAAGGGAGCCCTTTGCCCAGGAGTGGGACAGGGTAGGCCAGTAAAAAACACATATGCTATTTCACTCCGCAAAACTGTGGCTTCCTATTCGTGAAAGAATTTTCGATATCGGATCAGCAGTTATAATTATTAGTATGGATTTATTCCAAAATCTATTACTACTCATCCCACTCCATTTTGCCACTGTCAGTTCCGCCTGCATTCCGCTGATTGGCAAACTTGCGTGGGACATGTTTAACTTAGATAAATTTCAATAGTTGCGATATCCTGTATCAGTTCCCAGCCTTCCCACCAGAGTCTAAAACTTATGAAATGTAAGCTTTAATAAACGTACTTTTAAGGTTCAGAATATATTATTAGTAAAGACAGCGAAATATACTGTTAAGTAAATTGACTCATCATCATTCTCCTGCCTTTATCCCAATTTATTTGTGGTCGGCGCAACATGTGTTTTTCTTCCATACTTCTCTCAAAATCAATCATCTCAGCCTATCGCAGTAAACTGCTGAACATAGGCCTCTCCCATGCTGCGCCACAATACCCTGTCCTCCGCCTTCCGCATCCAGTCTGTCCCAGCCACCTTCCTTCCTTCTTCTTCCTTCTTTTAATACTTCTCTATTAGTCATCTCGGGAGTCACTCTCTTTCTATCCATATAATCTTTCACACAGTCCATCCATCGTTTCTTTGGTCTTCCCCTACTTGAATAGCCAACCATATTCATACGAGTACTCAAAACTTTGCTGACGACATTTCCCTCATTAACCAAATTGACTATAAACTTAAACTATTCATATATTCAACGCACAACTATCATTTTTTGGCAGTTGTATGAAATAGCTATAACACGGCTTTACGTAGTGTCAACTTTCTTATGAATCATCATTCATCATTAATTCAGCCGAAAGATGTCCACTGTTGGACATAGGTCTCCCCAAGCACCGCCACTTCGACCGGTTCTGTGCTTCCCGCATCCAGCGGATTTCTGCGGCCTTCATAAGGTCATCGGTCCACCTTGTGGGAGGCCTTCCAATGCTACGTCTTCCGGTACGCAGTCGCCACTCCAGAACCTTTCAGCCCCAACGGCCATCTGTTCTGCGCGAAATGTGCCCTGCCCATTGCCACTTAAATTTGGCAATTCTTCGAGCTATGTCGGTTACCTTGGTTCTCCTGCGGATCTCTTCATTTCTGATTCGATCACGTAGGGAAACTCCAAGCATAGCCCTCTCCATTGCCCTTTGGGTGACTTTTAGCCTTCTAATAAGGCCCATTGTGAGCGACCACCATTTTATTTTTCCATTGTTCTTATGAATTAATGAATGAAATGCATCGACCAGTATGTTTTGACCAGACTCGATTACTTGAATGAACCAAAATTCACACTAACCCCTCGAGCGTAATGTTTTATGAAGCTACAGAAAGAGTAGACCGGGGGCAGGATAACGGTAGCGAAGAGAAGGATATGATAGGATTATTACAGCCGTACCGTAATACTTCCATATCCTATGGGCACGTAATTTCAATCAATCATTGGCCCTGACTTTTGCATTAAAGATTGTATCGTGTAGACTGTAGAAGAAGATATTTTTGATACCTAGGATAAACCATGTTACCTTTTTATAAGCGGTCTAATCTCAAAACTACTGAGCGGATTTCGGCACGTAAGAAATTTAAAAAATTAACTGATTTAAAAAGAAGGTCAATGTAGGCTTAATGTGCTACTTTTGCTTAAGAATGTACTACAATAACATTTAAAGTTTCACAATAGAACAGTTCACAACTGTGTCAACAATAATATTGAGACATACATTAAACATAACATCCATTATTTATTTATTCATAAGAAGAATAAAGAGAACATTAAGTATGTAATTATGAAGGATAAATATGGGTTATTTTAGAGTTTATGCTAAGAAACTTGTGTGACTTTGCAAGCCAAGGGTAAGATGTAGAGAGGAAACATAGCGTAAACTTACGCATCGATATGTCAAAGTTAAGAACGCCAAAATGCACTGATTTTGATAAATCAAAGCGTAAGATTACACTAAGTTTTGTCTCTGTATCGTTACCTCCAGTCACTTCTGAACACCTTTCTCTTTCTTTCTTCTTCTGTGTTTCTTCATGTCCAACGGTGGATTGGAAAGGAATTGTATATAATACGACCTGCTGCCAGCAGCTTCGCCCGCATGGCTTTAAAAAAAAAAGTAGCCTAAGTTACTCCTTATAACATCAGCTATCTGCCAGTGAAGTCCCGTCAAAATCTGTCCAGCCGTTTCGGAGATTATCCGGAACGAACAGACAGATAGACAATCAGACAGACAAAAAAATTTTTTTTTGTTTGGTTTCACCACTGTATATAAAGAGGGTTACCTTGCAGGAGTGTATGAGTTAGGGGTCATTCGGCCCACTATGGAACTGGGACCGCGGACCAGTTACCCCTTTTAAAAATTACTAAAATCATAAATAAAAGCTTTTGTTCTATGACTTTTTAAAAAGCATTATACATTTACCAAAAACCAACCTTCAAGATTTCGTTATGCTATACATTTTGTGATTTAAATAAATAAATAAATCATAAAATGTAGAGAGTTGAATTTTATTTTTAATGAAAGTCTGGCTAAATAAATTCTGATGAATTATTAAAAGTCATACATAGAACAAAAGTTGTTGTTAATGACTTTATCTTTAATGAATATTAATGCAAAGCAAAGCTCCCCCTTTTAGTATCGCTTTCTCCTCTCAAGCCCCGATCGGGTTAATAAACACCACAATATTGCATCTTCAATCACAATTCCTATCAATTTTAATCACCTACATCGATCATGGTGACCAATGCAAATCAATTACAATGCAATTCAAACTGTAACTTACTGCAATAAAGTTTAATTTAAACTGTCTGAATACTCGATATGGGGCCCTTAATAATGATGCATTATTATTTGAAATGCTTTTAGTTATGATTTATTGAATTGTTTGTGAGTAGGATAATACTGAAGCGGTTTTAGCTCAACGGTAATAGCGTTGAAGTTCTGATCAAGATTGTGTGTTTGAACCCAGCCGTTGCACTATGAACTAGCACATTATTAAACTAAACAGTCCAACGTTAGCCATACGATGTCCACTATTGGATTTAAGCCGCCCCCAAACGTCACCACATCGACTGATCTAGCCGGTCCATTCCGTAAAAATATTCCCGGAAAATTTATTTGAAGTTAGCTGTCATTCATTCATTAATTCAGATTGACACTATTGACAACTCACGTATCATGTATTGGCATCATGCCGAGATAGGAGCCTTTTGGCCCCGTAGGTACAGGATTTTGTTTTCAATTTACTTTTGTTTTTTATTTTATTTTTATTAATGTTACTATGAGTGTGTTTAGTTTAAAATGTGATCTTCCTGTACGAGTCCCAGTAAATATTTTTTCTTTCTTTCTTTCTTTCTCACGTCACCTAAGTTTCCAGAATAGACCGGCTGATCTATCCGTATCCAGCGATCAGCGACAGCCATTCCCGCGATCTTCATTCGATTCCATATCTGTATTCTAATTCTAATTTCGAAATCTTCTTCTACCTGCCTTTGTCCTAATATTACTGCATGAAAGTCTTTGCAAAAAGTTTTCCTCTTCCATTCTCCCTCTTAGCTGTCATTACATTATTCTTAACATTATTCCTCACACAATCAAAACTTCTCTTTTGAGGTCTCCTCTCCCCCACTCATTAACTAAAGATCGTCACTCTCGTCACGTGACTTTCATTCCTCCTAATCCCTCTGCAGCAGAAGGACAGATAAGCATAAGTAATCCCGGAATAGCAAAATCCCAGATTAGCAGAAGGACAGATTTGCATAAAGGCAGAAGTACAGACCCACACAGAGAACAAAAATAAAATTGAACAGTTACAATTCGTAAAATTTTATTTGAAAGTATAGTTTAAGGCATCTTTTAATGTTTTTATACTGAAGATCACGTCTAAACGAGTAGTGTTAATGATTTGAAAAAAATATATGTTAAATCAGAGTATTTTCTTAATAACTTAATATGTGAATGTTTTAGATTATGTCTATAATACATAGTGAAATTAATTTGTAAAGTTATGTCTAACTCGGATAAAAAACTGAGAATCACGCAAAATGTATCAAGCGTATTTTTCTAAAACCTTCACCTTTTTAAAGATAATTTAATTATTGATCTTTTAGTATAAGTGTTTTATTAAAATATCTTTTGTTTTATGTGTAATAAATTAATAATGCGTTTAATTTCGGCCAGCGCTCCTGGATGGGCGAGTCCTATTATTGGCTGGACGTACGACGCGTTTCGTGAGCTCAGTACAAAACACGCAAGCAAACCACTCAAGGTAGCTGGCATATATCTGGGCCATAAGACGAATTAATCCGTCTTTGTAACTTTGGCCAAACGTATCAAACATTCTATTGCAGAAATTTTGTCATTGAATAAACTCGTGATAACTGTCTTGATCAATGTCGTACTCATCTGAAATACTAGTTACAAGATAGTAGGTGGGTTATTTATAAACGTTGCTTATAATGTAATGATAAAAAGAAAGAAAGAAAGAAAGAAAAATAGGTTTATTTGTCACAGAAACACGTGCATACAAAAAGATAATTAACTTGAGTAGGTGGTATACAGAAAAATAAAAAAAAACAAAATAGATCTACATTCCAATCACGAGCACAAAACAAAATAGTCGGCAGCTGCACGTCATGACTGTGACAAGAAGGCTTCCACTCAGCATGATGCTGCAACTGCGACTGTTTAACCTGTGGCGGCGTTTACAACGCCACATGCGAACTATGCATTAAAGACCTGACGTCACAAAAATCCTGCATCGCGCAAGCAGAATTTACCGCGCGACTGATATTTATGTATAAACAACAACCCGACATCAACTGTTGGGCAGCAGCACTACGCACACCCGTCTGGTTGGAGGGTCCAACCTTTTTTATGGAGGGTTAGGGAACTTTACACCCTGCTTCTCATACCTCTATAAACGATACAATTTTGATGTTTAATTTAAACTTCTCCCTTTACTCTACCTTATAATAAAAGAGGGTACCCCTTTTATTTGTGTTTAAGACCTTAATTATTAGTATTTAAGTATATTATAACGTAATTAACTAACTACATATTTCACTATTCTTAAAGTTTGTTAAATATTGTTAAGAAATCAGTTGTCCTAATAGTATTAATTGTAGGAACTCATGCCGCCTGTGATACAGGTTTATCCTAGTACAGGCATCATACTTTGTAATACCTACATTATGTCTAAGATTTATACTGTATTTTTCCTATTTTTATTTTTGAATAAATTTTATTATTATTTATAAACAGTAATACCTACATAGAGTGAACGTAAACCGAATACCATCCTTTCAATGTAAATGGCTTCTACATTATACATACAATCTTAGATGAGGAATGTGAATACAATACAAAGGAAATAGCCGATGTAATTACCACGGGAGTTAATTAGTGATTCTTAGAACCAATCAGTTATTTAGGTCGATTCAATTCCTGGAAACTTTTGCGGTCTTCTTATTTGAAACATTCCTCGTTGTGTTCGTCCCGAATTCCTATATCAAAAGCATTGATGTATAAAAAGAGAAAGATTAGGTACGCGCTCCTCGATGTGGACCGCATAACATACGCCGACCGGCACAACTGACCTTAGTCACAATCGAACTCGCGTTTGTGTAGCACATGTGCAGCACGTTAAGTAAAATTACCGCAATCGTCTAAATAAGCAGCAAAAATGCCTTCCTGTGTTTTCAAAATGTGCACAAATTATTCACAAACCAAAAACAAGTTCCACGGGATTTCTTTCGACTCGTAAGTATATCAAAACTTATTTTCTTTAAAATTCTCCTGAATAATATTGCTTTCTAAGTCGCCATTTGTTTCCGAGTTTATATGGGTACGTAACAGTGACAAATATTTTTATCTCGTTCCCGCTACAGCCCGCGTCATAAAAAAGCGAGAGATCGCTTTTTCGGTTGTTGATGCATGTCACACTCCATCGGGAAATGTAGTTGTGTGGGTGTGTTTACATGTAATTGATTCTAGTCCAAATAATGTTTACGTGACATAAGAGCAGTGCCTTATCTTCCTCTTTTTAACCGACTTAAAAAAAAAGAGGAGGTTTCTCAATTCGACCGTATATATATATATATACTAGCTGACCCGACAGACTTCGTTCTGTCAAAAAAATGTTAAGGGTGGATAACCCTTATCACTAAGGGGTATGAAAAATAGATGTTGGCCGATTCTCAGACCTACTCAATATGCTCACAAAATTTCATGAGAATCGGTCAAGCCGTTTCGGAGGAGTACGGGAACGAACATTGTGACACGAGAATTTTATATATAAGAAGATATATATTTTTTATTTTTTTTTATGTTTTTTCTGTGATGATTGATGTGTGATGTGATGATTATTTTTTTGTTGGAAAGAAGATATCCCAAGGGTGGTATCATGATAAGGAAACCAGGATCTGATGATCGCATCCCAGAGAAATCGAGGGGAACCTTCGAAAGCCGTAGTGGCAACTAGTGCGTTTGTAAAAAAAAAAATCATTAATAATTTTTTATACATCAGTGATTAAAAAACAATATTGTTACAATGAATTAATAAGTGAACCGATCCAATGATGTTGGATTTCGGCACTCTGCATATTTCAATCGCTCAACGAATGATCAAAAAGTAAATAATTTATAAAATATAAAATTTCAATAATTGTTCACACATGTCTTCTACGCTATATTTTATTGTTACAAATGAATTAGATATCTGTAGGCGAACTAGGTGAAAGCCTGTATTTCGGCTATCAGCGCAAAAACCCTCAAATAATAAACACTTAAAAATAGACATCAAATAGAGATGTTAACATAGGTGATGATGATGATAAATGACATAAAATCGATACAATATAATAATATAATCATTAAAGGCAATAATTCATTTTTAAATGCAATGATTGGAGCAGATTAACGTTATTTTCCACAAAATAGCTGTGTCCTGACTAAAAAAAAAATTACTCTTTAATCCGTCAATCAGATAATAAAAAAATATTAGACACGTATTTTTTGCTACATTAAAAAAATATGACTTAGATAAAACACATTAAACTTGGGGAGTGGGGGCTCGTTACGTCACAGCTACGTATAAAATCTACTTAGAAGTGACGTCATGCCACATTTGAACTCAATGTATCGCCGTTATGTTTTGATTACGTAAAAAAAGAAAAAATACGTGTCCAATATTTTTTAATACTCTACATGACAGACAAAAAAATTTTTTAGTCATCATCCCTATTATATTATATCTTTTTCGGTGTCGTCTGAAAGTGGAGATAATGAAAACATAAATGAACATTCACTTGAGTGACGCGTCTGTTATCGACTTTAGGAATTAGGAAGACAGTGTTATCAATGCCATTTCTAATCAGGGTCCTTACATCGACCCAAACATGTGTGCGGATGAGTCATCTTATTAGAGAGATATTCCGCCATTCCTAACGTTATCGAATTCGGACAGTTTTGCCGGTTTAATTGCAACTGAGATTTAGAACCTATTTAGGTCATCACAAGTGCAGTTACTTAATAAGTTAATTGTAAAATGCTATTATTCTGTGAATGACTATCTATACCCAAAGTCTCTAATTCAGATAACAAGTGTAAACAAAGTAATGTCAAGAAATATTACTGTCAAAATGACAGGACAGTGGTGCAAAACATTATACCATTAAATTTTTTGTAAATAATCATCTAACAAATTTAAGTGAATTAATTATAAGAACTATGCTAACAAAATACCGTTGCCAAACAATGTTTTGTGTAGTGTGTCGGAGACGCGGCCTATGATCGTCATAATCAGCCCTTTGAAGTCCACTTCTAGGCCTCTCAAAATCGATTTCCACTCGAGACAGTTTACAGCCATTTTCATCCAAAATGTGGCTAGATATGCTACATACAATATGAATCTATGAATGAGAGTTGTAATGTTAGTATTGTTGAAGATGTAAAAAAAAAAAAAAAAATGTTTGGATCTCCTGCATTGTTACCAGTATCCAAAAAATATTTTTTACCAGAAAATCTACTTTTTTGATAACCTTGTTTAAAACCGAAATTTTATAAAAATAATTACGGTATGATTATTTTTTTTTATTATTATTTCTTAAAATCAGTACTTAAAAGAAAATGGAACCTTTTTTTCGCCGTTTTATGTGAATTACCATTACGAAGATATTTTTTTGATATTTTAGTATCTACGTCATTGAGACAGAAGGAAAAAAAAAACAAAGTCGTTATATTTTTAAACTGTTCGTAAACCGGATAGTTTTGGTACGAAAACCGTGTTATGGTAAGAAATTAACAGCTCTATGATAAATGGTAAGCAAGTTAGTATGCTTGCGTCATAGGCCATGACCAAAAAGGCTGGAGGTATAACATGATATAACATAGAATACAACATCACTCTAGAGATTTATTTTTATTTTTTTAATTGTTTGATTCGCTTATTTTGTTGTTTGTTTTTGGTTTATGATTATATTTTATATTAATAATTCGTGTTCAGCCAGCTAAGACAGCGCTACTGTATAAAAGCGTTGTATGCAGAGCGCCAATAATTTATAATAATATCCCTATCTGTGTTAAGAAATTAAATATAGACCAGTTTAAGAAAACATTTAAAAAAATACTTATAGGGAAAGCCTATTATAATGTTAATGAATTTTTAAATCGCTCTGAATATATTGACTGAATCTATTCTATTTATTTTGAATCGCATGACTATTGATGTATTTAATTTAATATTGTTGTTAATTGTTGATTTACTTATATTAATGTTCATTGTATATTAATTTTCATATTCTATTGTCTTTCGACCTAATTTGTACACCAGCCATGGTCAAACATGTTGAGCCAAAAATACCTTGTTACACCTATAATAAGCATCATACCATGTATATTATATACACATGTTTTTGCAAATAAATAAATCTGAATCTGAATCTGAATCTGAATTTTCTTTTAGAATTGTTTTCATTTTCGACAATATCTGCGATTTGATACGGATACTGTCTTGTTACATTTGTTATTCGCAATGGGGTCATAAAAAAAAAAATAACCTTTGTTCTATGACTTTTAATAATTCATCAGATTTCTGGTCTTTCATAGAAAAAAATTAAATATTTAAATTCGACGCTCTAAATGTATATATAGACGAAATCTTGAAGGTGTGTTTTTGGTAAATGTATCATGTTTTGTAAAAAGTCACAGAAAAACAAAAAATAATAATAATAAATGAATGAATAGAAGCGGCCAGTCTATCCACAGTATAAAAGTAAGTTGGGAGTCTCGTTTCCTACAAAATATATAGGTTTTTTTTTTTGCGATTTATGATTTTTATAGTAGGTACTTAGACCTCAGTTGGTCCAGAGTTTTTGATCCTTACAAGAGAGTAGCTTCCGCCAGCGGCTTGACGCGCGTGATATCCTTATTAAATTATAGCCTATGTTACTCAGTGATAATATAGCATTCTACCTGGTGATAGAATTTTTTAAATCGTTCCAGTAGTTTTTGAGTTTATTCATAACAAACAAACATACAAAAATAGAAATCTTTTGTCTCTATAATATAAGTGTAGAGGATCGATTGGCATCAAAAAAAGTTTTTGTGATAATGGTGCCGATTCTCTTGTTCACAAACTGAACTAAATTTAAGTTCAGTGCATCTTTTTTTTCTATTTCATTATGAAAAGGACAGAACATACATTTTAGTTTAGTCCTGTCAAATTAATCAGCGCTTGACGTAAATTGACGTAATTTTAGTCGGCAAGTTTTTAATCACGTCTAAACTTGTATGGAGTAGTGACAGGCGCTGATTAATTTGACAGGACTAAACTAAAATTTATCTTCTGTCCTTTTCTTAATGAAATAGAAAGAAAAAGATGCACTGAACTTAAATTTAGTTTAGTTTGTGAACAAGGGAATCGGCACCAATGGCTCATTTTCTTGAAGACTTGATTTTTATTCAAAATCTGTGAATAGTGATCAACATTTCTCAAAAAAATAAGGATAGTCTCTTAAGACCGTTTGCCTGTAGCTACATTAAAACAGTCGACCGACATTTAAAACAAAACACCTGTATTCCTCCACATTAAGCAAACAGAAACTCGAGATAACCAAATTACAAACTTAATAAATACACCACCTCATTTTAACACCTTCACAAACATTTGTTTGGGTTACTTTAACTTTTGTAGCCGCTTATATAAAGTTGTCGAAGCTCCGTATCGTAAATTTTGTATGGAAATCGACAGTAAGTGGCTGAATGATTTATATTCTGTTTGTTAAGGCTTTGTTGCGGTCTTTGGACAAGGGCAATAAACACACTTAAAACAACATATACAGCATGTATCAAGAAAAGTGTGGTCATATTTAAGAGTGTGGTATAGACATGAAACTGAACAGCTTCCTCCATAGAACCACCTTCGTAATCACGAAAAAATAATAATCAGCTGTCCCATACAAAACTTCAATACTTACTCGAAAAGTGTGGTCATATATAAGGGTGCGGTACAGACATCAAACTGAACAGCTTCTTCCATGGGACCAACATCGTAATCGTGGAATAATAATCTCCTGTCCCATACAAAACTGCAATACCTACTCGAAAAGTGTGGTCATATTTAAAGTTGCGGTACAGACATCAAACTGAACAGCTTCTTCCATGGGACCAACATCGTAATCGTGGAATAATAATCTGCTGTCCCATACAAAACTGCAATACCTACTCGAAAAGTGTGCTCATATTTAAGGGTGCCATACAGACATCCAACTGAACAGCTTCCTCCATGAAACTAACATCATAATCGCCAAAAAATAATCAGTGGTTCCATACAAAACTTCAACACCTACTCGATCCAAATCTATGAGACAGCAGATTATTGTTTTGTTGGTCCTATGGAGAAAGTTGTTCACTTTGATGGTCTGTATCACACCCTTAGATGTGACGACACAATTCAGATACACGCTGTATATAACGTAAGCTTTAAGAGAAGTCCCAATAGCGTCATAAATCAGTGTTTGTTTGTTTGTTGCTCAATCATTATGAAACAGCTTGACAGTTATTGATGAATTTTGGCACGAGATGCTGTATTGTGGTTTGAACTGTTAATGTTTCGAACGTTGAAATAAAATAGTTTAACGTTCATTTAGTGTTTTTTTAGACGAGAGAACTGCTAGGTAATATTAGCCTTTCATTGATCGCTACATTTACAATGATGAATTCTCAAAGAATACAGAACAAATAAAAAGAGACAAGACAGAGCGCTGTCAACAGTGATGTGAGGCCGGTTTCATAAACATGTGTGCACTTAGTGAGGTGTAGTTTGATTGAAAATGGTTGTAAATGTGTGTATGTGAGCGTGTACGCACAGCGCAGAGGTGCAGTTTTGGCATATAATACCAGCCTATAACTGTCCCACTGCTGGGCAAAGGCCTCTTCTCATACAGAGAAGGCACGAGCATTGATCACCACGTTTGCTTAAGACGGGTTGGCGATTTCAGACTTATATTGACTATAAAGTCCAGGTTTCCTCACGATGTTTTTCCCTTCACCAATGTCAGTAATGTCCAAGATAAACTCAGAAAGTACATATGAATTGAAAAAGTCATATTGGTACTTGCCCGGATTTGAACCCACAACCTCA
The DNA here is from genome assembly GCA_947523025.1 of Dryobota labecula. Classification (NCBI taxonomy): domain Eukaryota; kingdom Metazoa; phylum Arthropoda; class Insecta; order Lepidoptera; family Noctuidae; genus Dryobota; species Dryobota labecula. The sequence continues at coordinate 16,945,989 of OX383306.1, forward strand.
TGCATGAGAGGTGAGGCCTTCACGACACATTTTTGGCATGCTTCACTGTATTATTCGCAGCACTCTGTCTTGGTTTTTTATTTGGTCTGAGTTCAGCATCTGTATCTTCCTAACTCGGTTTTTTTTCCCAGACTGTCACAATAAATAACATACAGCAGACAAAAATAATAATTGTCTACCATACACACACATGTAAAATAAATTTTAACCCAATGCCAAAGTAATAAAAGGTCATATTACTATGACATGTGTGACTTGCCATCAATTGTACTAAAATATAAAAGTAAATTGACCCAATTCACACGGCCATCTTGTTTTTTTTTTTTTTTCACCAATTTATGCACTGACGCAATGTTAACTGTTGCCAGTTAAAAATATGGGACAGGTTTATTTTAATTTATGGTTATAAATGTAATTGGTTATTAAGTTCAGCTGAAACCACCATCCTCTCAACTATGTTGGGGTCGGCTTCCAGTCTTACCGCAGTACAGCTAAATAGGTACAGTATGTTACATAAAGCGACTCCCTATCAGACCTCCACGACCCAGTTGTTACCCTGGGTAACACGAAACCCCTTGGCAAGACTGGTTGTCAGAGTTTCGGGCTTCTGATTACCCGTAACGAAACTCACTTTCGCATTTACAATATTACTAGCTGTGCCCTGCGGTTTCATCCGCATAAGTTTCGATTCCGTGGGAATATCGGAATAAAAGTATTCTAAGTGTTTATCTAGGTTATTAAATATGTGTATGCCAAATTTCATCCAAATCCGTTCTGCCGTTGGCACTTGGTGACAAACATCCATCCATCTTCACAAACTTTCGCGTTTATAATATTATTAGCTTTTGCCTGCAGCTCCGCCCGCGTGGAAGTCGGTTATCGCGTAAAAAAGTAGCCTATGTCCTTCTCCATATCCCAGGCTATTTATCTCTGCCAAATTTCATGACGATCGGTTCAGCGGTTTAGGCGTCAAAACATAACAGACAGACAGAGTTACTTTCACATTTATAATATTACGAGTAGTATGGATAGTAGGATTAGTCAGGATAATAACCGTTAACTTGGCCCTGTTTTCAAAAGTCAATTCAACTTAAGCATAACTGAGCATAGCTTGAACTATTTGCAAAGGTACGGTCAAAATGTCACTAAGGGCCCCGTTATCTCGGCCCTGGCATCAAAAGTCAACTTAAGTATAACATAAGCACAGGTTTAAGTATTTGCAAAGGTATGGCCAATCGTACCTAAGTTGAACTCTTTGGGAATACACCAATAAGTGTTAGCTGTTGCTATTGCTAATTGAGCACAAGATTACAATCTGTATTGTCAAGTATACTGTGTGAAAGTAAATATCTAATGGTTGAAACTTTTGATAAATAAAAGACTCTAGTCTATCAATTAAATATTTTATTTATTTATGATAACACCTTAAATCTATCATGACAGGTTACCCTAATGCGATAGTTAAGCCTACATAATATATGTATCCTACATAATTTCTAATTATTAAATAAATACTGGTCTATTATAAACGAAATTCACCATAAACAAATATAACACCTAAATTTAACTTAATTATAACATAACACCCTAGAGGTCGCCAAAGTGAATTCGTTCAGAGAACAAGAAAACACGTCAATTGTATCCGCTACCCTGTTGAGCATGCTCAGCGCACGCGTCAGCGGTGCTCGCTGAAGCAGATTGGTGCGCGCGGTCGGCACCACCAGCAGCCGCGGCCGCCGCCGCCTGCTCACATACTCATCTGGTACACACAGCCGAATTGACTGTAGTATCGCTAAATTCGAAATTTTACCCCTCATTACAAGGAACAATTATGTGGCTAGTCCTATTTCCCGCTTAATCTCTAATTTATAATAACCGACCATTCCCAAAACAAATAAGGTTGGATACAGCAATGGGTATCCCGGATATACGCCATGTAACCTCAAATACATAAACCTAACATATTTGTTTTGTATCCGCTCTAACATCATACTGTATTTGGCTTCACTAGGACTCCAAATAGCCGCGTTGTATTCCAAATGGCTCTTTACAAGTGCTTCGTACAAAGCTCTTAAAGCACTCATGTTAGTGAATTGATTTGCATGTCGCAAAACAAACCCTAGATTGCGGTATGCCTTTTTGCAAACCTCAACGACATGTTTGCGGAAGTGCAAATCCGTGGTAAAATGAACGCCCAGATCCTTGACCTCCATGACACGCTGCAGCGGTTTACCTTCTATGTGGTACTCATGGTGACGTGGGTAGCGGGCGCGGGTGAATGAAAGGATAGAGCATTTGGCATATTGAGAAATAGACCTACCTAGTACCTTACCTAGTACCTTTGTACTGAAATTATAATTATGTCGTATCTCTATGTATTGTATAACTGTGTGTACATAAATAATAAAATAAATAAATAAAAAATCAAACCATTAAACTTTCAGGTAGGCATGCATTTGTACTTGAATTAATATTAATTAAAGTCATAAAACGCCTTGTTAAGCTGCGTTTCCCTGTCGAGCGAACATTTCGTTCTGAGTAAAAGTTTGCTGTTCCGCCGATTTTCGCTCAAAACAGAAAACATCTGTTTTCCAACAAGAAAACGAATGTTTACACCTATTATAACATCAGGCACAATATACAAGACACTTGTTATAATTTTCTAAAACACATTTAAAACCAGCTCATGAAAATTAATGTGTTAGGATAATAAATTATGTACTTATAAAACATTCACTCGAGTAACATAAACATATGAAGCCGGCTATAACACTAGTGCAGCAATAAACCACCGAAGGAGGTTTAATGGTTTCACTAACAAAAACAAAATGAAAACATTAACTCGGCGATGGAAGCAATTTATAAATCGTAAAGATGAAAGGAAAATAATAAATTGTTAAATAGTGCAGAAGCGACAGTGCACACAAGTAAATTTAAATACTTCTAATAAAATAACATCACAGCATCGGTTAGGCAGGGATGTATCACATGCGAACTACGCATCAAAGACCTGACGTCACAAATCCTGCATCGCGCAATCAGAGTTTACCGCGCGACAAGCATATATACAAAATCCCGACATCAACTGTCGGGCAGTTGCCCACCAGACACAATACCCGTCTGGTCGGAGGATCCTCCCTTTACTATAGAGTATGAGTGAACTTTATACCCTGTTCCACATACCTCTATACCATCAACCGGGTACATATCCAGACTCCGGGCCGTTACTGAGAAAGCCCTGATAGAAAGATCCAATACCAGAAGTAGCAGTAGCGGTTGCGCCCACTAGGACAACGAAAAAGAAAGAAAATGCGTTTATTTTCGGTAAATATGCAATGCAAAAAAATATGCAAAAAAAGAACACAAATAATATATAAAAATGTGGCCGTCACGGGACGATCAGCAGATGTGAAATATCGAAAAGAGCGGTGGCGAGCGCGGCGGTGGAGAGGGCATGATGACATAACAGAGCGTCATGCACATGGTCTTACCTCTATAATGTTGAATTTATAACTAAATGTGAGAACGATGTAAAAAATATAAAATAAAAACTTACACGTTAAAAGCATCCAGAGTAGGTACAACAAATAGAAACAAAATAATAAAAATAACCCGTGGCAGCTAAGAGATGACCAGTCCCAACTGATAGCGCCCGTTCACGAACATGACGCACAGATTAGCATCATTCAGCTCAACCATTTTGAAGGGAGCCAAATGATCCAACACATACGCCACCACCAGCGAGACATCTAAGTGAGCATGACATACTCTCAGCCGCCAGGGCACATTCAAGTCAATGAAAGACATATTACCCGGTCAATGGTAGATAGTACATAGTACTCACACCTGTGCTATGCAATTATATACGAGTAATACAAAGGAGGTTGAGTTTATACAATGCGAAGATAGTCTTACACTTCAGCAGCTCCAACATTATTGTCAAATGTTAATAATCAATTAGTTGTCGTCGACCGGTGCAGCATACAATGAGATATAAATAAGTAATAAAAAAGGCAATCAGTAGTCTATCTAGTAGATAGACTCTACTACTCTTAATTATCTATTGCCTGCCATCAATGTCATCTCTTCTTCTTTTTGTCGTGTGATTAGTGACTAGCCTGGTGTCAGTTTTTATGCCGCTCATGGAATGCCTGAAAGAAATTTCTAGACGGTATGTGAAGCCAAGTCATCAATGTCATTGGAGTTTATTTGATAGTTTGTTTAAAATTTACACGAAGTGTCGCTTCTGCAAATAACCATTGTACTCTTTACGTGCGACGACCCATTTCTTACAAATGTTTCAGATAACGATGCCAATAGGTTTGGTGTTCTATAATACTTTATGGTTCTAGAACTTTTTAGTTTTATTTTTTACGATTATTGAGGTTTGAGTTGAATAGTTATTGGCTGTGTCAGGACATTGACCTCTCGGGACTTCGGGGAATGTGAAAGAGGTTTCTCTTATCAGTTGTAACTCGTTATCTCATGTTATTGTGATCGGCGAGCTAATTGCACTATGACGTTTTAATGCCATAATGATTCCAGTGCAAGAGAGAGATGGAGCTATACATGACCGCTAGCACCATCTCTTTTTCGGTCAGGAATCATAATGGCATTTATATTTCATAATACGGCCCCAGAACCTCACGCTCGGTAGTCGTGTTTGCCTCCACTGATCTAGCTATACCTTCCAAAGAAGCGGGATATTCCATTTAGAGCAACGATTTTAACGACAATTAACCGAATGACACCTAAGCTATTCCACATAAGGCACCGAACATTTTTCTTTTAAGTATCGTTCGGTGAAACAGTTTAGAAATATAATTTTCATTCCACGAACACGGAACCTACGTTTCAGAAATTTCTAGTAATCAATAAATCAATCAATCAATCAATTCTTCATTTGATTTTTGCAATCCCATCTTTTTATTCTGCCTAGTAATGATATTTTGAAGACATGAATAACTTAGGAACCTAATTTCTCAGTCAAATTAATTTTCCAAATCTTTTGTTCCAGATTACCAATTGTGTTGCTGTTCTGCGGGACTGTGGGCATAGGTCTAGCGTATTCCGGACCTGACTTACCGCCCGGCCCATACTGTGGCATCACAGGACAATGCTGCAGAGACAGGCAGGATGCCTGCTCACATAGAATTCTAGGTAGGTTTTATGTGGATTTTTTATGTTAACTATCAAATAAGCAAGAGATAGATCGCTTGGGAAAGGCCATTGTGAGGAAACCGTGTCCAAGAATGAAAAATTCGAAAACTTATTATGCCATCCACTAAACCGCTCACTTTCACAAAAAGACGAGCCCCATGTCCCAGCCGTTCTAGTAGTGCAAGAAACATTGTAGTACAGACTGGTAAAGGTCAGCACAGACCAACGACTGTTTTCTTCGAAGGTTTAAGCAGAGGTGACCTATATGTACATGCACAAATTCCCAGTTATGTTTAGATAAGTCCCATAATAGGGGAGAGCCTATTGCCAACAACAAGGCACATATCCAGACTCCGGGCTGTTAATAAGAATTCATCTAATATTTTACTATTACTATTTATTTTACAATTTTTATTTTATTTTTTATTTTACGGCATTGCCATTCAACGTGGTAATGCCACCAGTCTCTTGGGTACCTTACCAGTCGACAGCGAGCCGGAGGAATTTTTTGACGCCATATTTAAGTTTTTTAATAGTTTTAGTTAGGTTCATCATCATCATTTCAGCCGAAAGACGTCCACTGCTGGACATAGGCCTCCCCCGAAAGGGGGGGGGGGGTTGCCAAAATCGCCACGCTTGGCAGGCGGGTTGGCGATCGCAGTATGGTGTTAAAAATGCATAGAGAACGCTGCTGCCCATTTTCTAGTAAGTCTAGTAGTAAGTTAGGTTAGGATATTATATTTGTATTCTGGTGAAAATCAGATAATGCTAAGAATGAAGAAACATTCAAATAGAAAAAAAAAACAATAAAATAATATTTACTTTCTTTCATTTTTCAGATAGCAAATGTTACTGTGATGAGTTCTGCAACAGAACATTAGGGCATGACGACTGCTGTCCAGACTACCCTCAGGTTTGTCTGGGGGTCGTTGACATTGATCCTCTACCTAACGTGGAGGTCTGCAAATATAGGGGGCAGTACTACGGCCCTGGTGAAACCGTTACTCAAGATTGCCATGATTGGTGAGTGATTTTTGTCTCTTGTACACCTAAATCCCGATAGAAATAAGAACATATTTTTTGTTTGAAAAGTGGCTTTTACTGCACTATTCCACCACTGATGTATTTTCGGTGGACTCACTGAAGTAAACATATTTACAAATGTGCATCGTACGTTTACAAAAAATACATACAGCTTTGCCGATGGAAACGGATCTGCAGCTTAGTACGTGCACTGTTGGAGTTCTGCACAAATGTGCTAGGCCTTAAGTCTGCTATTACAATAGTGTCAGAATGGTCTCTTCATTGTGAGTTTTTGACAGATTCGCCATACAAACACTGTCAAATACTCACAATGGCGAGACCATTCTGACACTATTGTAATAGCAGACTTGAGGCCCTGAACACAATTATGGTGGAATCACGCCTTTAGGTTCACAATGCAGTGTATTGAACACGCGTGCTTTTACTTTGGATTCTCGCATTAGTGCGGAAAAGTACGAAGGAACACTTTTGAAAAAAAAAAAGTATCGGGAACAGGGTCCAAGCTACCGGTGGTCAGGGCTCCAGAGAGAGGAACCTCCTGACAATGCGAGCCCTTGAAACAAACCCTTGATCCAGCTCCCCAACGAGAGCCTCTTTAGGTGTTGGTCGAGGCTCTTGGCAATGAAGCCATTGGCTGATACGACTATCAGCACAATGATCGCTGAGTCCACATCCCACATGACGACACCCTCGCGAGTCAAGTCAAGATACTTGATTTGATTATCTTTTTCGGCTTTCACGAGGTTCCCGTCATGCGGGACTGATCCATCATTATCATTAGTCTCGGCTCTCGTACGCCTATCAAATCTTTGCACACTAGTGTCAAAATGTTGTATTATTTCATCTTTACAAATCCTAGGTTGTAAAATCGGAATGAACTTTGGTGTGTATACTTTGATGGGGTTTTCTGTATTATCTTCTGATGCTTATGGATTATTTTTTAGCTTTTTATTATGAACTTATTGAAACAAACATTTTAGATCATAAATATTTAACGACTTATGTAAGTATCTATATTAGAAACCAAATAATAAATATATCTCACAAAAGACACAAAAAAATATAATAAAAACAAAAACATTAATTTGAAATGGTCCACCTAAAAGTTATACAAATACTTTTATTTGTCAACATTACGGTCACAAATCTCTGACTACACTTTAATTCCTACCAATAAAACCATCGCACAATATAAACAAAAATATCTTTTGTTTACGAAACAGTGCCACCATATGAATTCTTCGCAAAATAATGAGGTTTTCGACCCAGTTTCCTCTTGAACACTGCTCATGGATTAATCATAATCTAATTTTAAATCTGCTTTATTTTATGGCGCCCCGGTAATTTTTGACACTTTTATTTTGTCAACAGGCAATTAATTGTTGAAAAGCAGGTGTTGCCAGCCTGTATTATTTTTAAAGAGGTTATTTATTGTTTTGAAAATGGAATTAGATTGGTCTGAAAGTAGCAGCTTTATACCTGTTTATATTTTTTAAACAGACTTCTAGATTTTATAAAATGACTTCTAAAATCGGCCTGTAGGTAGCTAATGTTCTCACAGCCGGGACACAGACCTCCTCTCTATGAGAGGGAGGGAGACGTAATGCAACACACAGGGCCAATGTGGGTACGGTTATGGTTTCGAAATTTGAAAAGTCCTGACAAAAACCGAAAAATTCCGACGTTTTAATTTTAAATCTTTCTTTTTCAGTACTCATTTTACTGATTTATTTTCTTTAAAAATTTAGTCGATAAGCCCGAACAAATATCAAGGCCAGACAAAATCCGGGCAGATGAAGACGTTTATTACTAACTTCAGCTCGCGACTTGGTCCGCGTATTATTTCTTTTTTTAACATTAAATATATCCCATGACACTCGGCAATACTGTAGCTTCCCATTAGTGAAAATATTTTCGGGATCGGATCAGCAGTTCTGAAGATTACCTCCTACATACAAACTCACAAATTTTACCTCTTTATAATATTGGTATTGATTGATGACTTCGCATGCGACTTCGTATGACGTCTGAATCCGATGTCAAGATCAAACAGTGAATTGGTAACAATTGTTTGGTAATACAAACAAATTCAGAGTTCAGGGGCAATGCTTTAGTACAATACAATTGATTCAAGGCTGAGAGGATTTGCATAATGTGATCTGACAAGAATAATCTATGCCTAAGTATTTCAATACGCCTGTATTTAGCCTCCGAAATGGTAATCAGAGGTGTAACACTCCCACAAAACTTAAGCTCAAACCATTCAATCAAACTAATTATAGGCACTTTTGAACTGTCAAGGGATCGGTCAGTTACAAAGATGACGCTAGTTGCCCATTCCAAGGCGTTGTAGGTTCCTATGGAGTAGAACGGGCAAGAAACTCCACAAAAACACAAACTTAAACTTAAAGCATTTATTTCAATAATAGTACATTATTTACCAAGGGCTGTAAAAGAAAGAAGGCCCGAAATCGCAGGTATTTGTGACCCGAGCCGCAGGCGAGGGTTGTAAATATGCGAAAGAGAGCTTTCTTTTTTCCTACCCGTGGTGAGTGCACAATTTTACGTCTTCACCTGGCCACAATGCGAGTTTTACTGTACGCGTAGCGTGCGGTAAAACTCACATTATGGCCAGGTGTGACGTAAAACCATTTACAGGCATTATTGAGCTGTCAAAGAGTCGGTCAGTTAGTCAGAAAGTTAAAGCTAGTTGCTCACTACAAAACGTAGATCTCTATAGAGAAAAACGGGCAACAAGAAACTCAAGAAACTCCAAGGACACTCTTTTAAATCAAGATATTACAAAATCCTGGTGATGAGTGCGAACAGCGACAAAAATTAAAATAAACAAACGATTCGAAATATAAGATTAAAAATAAGCCCCGGCAGCCAAGAGATGATCAGAGACAATGAAAGACAATGTCCAGAAAAAACTAAGATAATGCCTGATAATAAATTGACTACCGTGACCACGCAGCAGCGGGCAGACATTATTTGAATATAACTTTTAGAAAATACCATTGTCTGACGTAACATCACACTATATTCCGTCCACTGAGAGCATGATTTTTTGACACCTGTCAGTTTCATACAAAAGAATATGTGTTTTACGAATTTTAACCTTTATTAGTTCCAAATCTTGTACAATTGGCAGGTGTCAAAAAAGCATTATCTCGCTGGACGGAATAAAGGTTAAGTCTGAGAAAATGATTGCAAATTCGAAATTTCAAATCACAACCGCCATTCTTTGACAGACGTACGAACTGGGAATAGAAGCGAGAGAATGCTTTTTTGACACCTGCCAATTGTACAAGATTTGGAACTAATAAAGGTTAAAATTCGTAAAACACATATTCTTTTGTATGAAACTGACAGGTGTCAAAAAATCATACACGGAAAATTTATGTAGTATGTCAATCTAAACTATTTGTTTACCTGATAGTAGAATACTCATTACCATTGAGTGAATATCATTGAGTTTGAAGCTTATCTTTTTCTTTTCGTGTGGTTAAAGTAAAACTAATCGCAGTCTGCATGATTTTTAAAGCAAATTGCTAATCAATTGCTTAATATGTTCGTACGATTTGTCTTATGAATAACGTAAATAACGCAATGGATGTTGTTGAATTGTCAAAATGATACCGATTGCTACCGATAGTGTGTTACGTAATAAGGCTTCTGGTGTCACAGTTTTTATGCTGCCTAGGGGCCGACTTAGCTAAACATGTCACGGGCGTCGCCAGCCGATGGCCCAGAGGGGTGCAAGTTGATATAAGGAGGATGGGAAAAGTATGAATTGAAGGTACAGTCAAGAGCACATGAAGCTGTAGTACGAGTCTTACCTCTATGTCCTCCTCTATCAACTAGCTTCATCTTTCTGACTGACCGACCCCTTGACAATTCAAAAGTGCCTGTAATTGGTTTATTTGAAATAAATGCTTTGAGTTTGAGTTATGGCGATTGTAATAAGAACGGTATCTTATTCAAAGTCCAATGTGTGTCCAATGTGTTAACTGTACAATAAATTAAATTTGTAAACCAAGTTGTTACATTTATTAGAAAGGATAAAGTAAGCGAGTATCAGTAGTAGAGCGAGATACTTTTTTTGAGTTAATTAAAACATAATCTTCCATTGTTTTTTTGTAAACTTCTCGACCACTTGATTATGAAAATTTTGTAAGTTTTCATAAATGAGTTTTCTGTGTACACTAATCATGGCCAGACCATTGAGGCGGTTTTCCCCCATGATGCTTCTTAGCTAGGATTTTGGTTGCTTTGCATTTGGCGAAAAAAAAAAAAAAAATTGGAATCTCTAGGAGCGGGTAGCTGCCCCTTCCTGCTCGCCCTTGGCGACGCCCTTGAAACATGTCGTCGAGAAAATGAAGGAGAGACATGTATGCCGTTTCATTTCCATTTCCTTCCTCAGCCATGCCGTGCTCTCACGATATTTTCCTTCACCGTTTTTTAAGCAAGTGATAATTATACAATGAATACGTACATGAATCCGAAAAGTCAGAGGTGCCTTGGGTTCGTACTCGAGACCTATGACTTGGCAGTCCGACGATCACACCACTAGACTATCACTGCTATGAACCCAGCGACTGGACAGAAATCAATACTCCAAGCTGCTTCTGAGAAAGTCCTAATGGAAAGTCCAATAGATCCGAAATAAAAAAGGAGAACTAATAACTGCTCTCTCAAATGAATTCCATCTATATTCATGAAGATATCAAGGTCTACTTTAAGATAGAACAACATTTATAAATAATACAGATAAAATTTATTAATAACTAGCTTTTGCCCGCGGCTTCGCCCGCGTGGATGTCGATTATCGCGTAAAAAAGGAGCCTATGTCCTTCTCCATATCCCAGGCTATAATCTCTTCCAAATTTTTGACGATCGGTTCAGCGATGTAGGCGTGAAAATGTAACATACAAACAGACAGAGTTACTTTCACATTTACAATATTAGTATGGATTATGTGCAGACAATCTGGTAAAGAAAGTCATCGGCGGGAAGAAAGTACCGTATTATAGCTGTAGGTGCAATAACAAAAAGCAGTAGTTTTCGTATATACAGAGTAAAAGCTAACAGTAGTCTAGTTAGTGAATTTAACATAATAGAAGATAAAATCACGCCAGTAATCCCTGAAGGGTTAAGCAGAGGTGTACCTATGTAGATACAGCCACATTTCGCAACTTATGTTTTTAAGTCCCATGTTATAAGGGCAATCCTATTGCCATCAACCGTGTACAATCCAGACTCCGGGCTGCTATTGAGAAATTCCTGATGGAAAATCTAATAACACTGACTGACCTGGGAATAAACCCAGGATCTAATGCTCAGCAGTAGTGTCGCGACCACTAGACCAACGAGACAGTTCTTTCTTTGGTATTGTTCGTCGAATGGTTGAGCTTCATAAGTACGTCGTTAAGTTCTGAGTTGAGCTGACTGGATGACCTATCCAGTCAGCTCAACTCAGAACTTAACGACTCAATAAGCAGTGTGTTGTTTTCCTCAAAATACCATTTCAGTAGTCACTGAAATGGTATTTTCAGTGACTACTGATAATACCATTGACGGTAAAAACCATGTAGATTAGTCAATCTACATGGTTTTCACCGTCACGTGATCTGATCAAAATTATGTCTGGACTTTAATAAAAGAGACTGTCTCCTCTGAGTTTGTTTCGGCTTTTCTTCTCAGAGTAGTCAGATAGGAAACGCCGATCTCATCTAGTTTTTAAAATATGATTGACGTGTAAAAGTGTTTGTACAAACCTACTAACAGAAATAAAATCATTTATCATTTAGAAATAAACTCAATGACGGGAAGAAAGTATCTTATTATACTTGTAGGTGCAATAAAATTTAAAAGCAATAGTTTTCGTCTAGACACAGTAAAAGCTTACAGTAGTGTAGTAAGTGATTGTGTTTCCCGTTTAGTTTAAATTCATCTTCCGTGCGCTCTTAGGAGTGCTTCACATATGTTTATTTTATTAACCGACTTCGAAAAAGGAGGAGGTACTATATCCCACTGTATATTTTTTTTATTTATGTCCACCAATTTCTCCGTAAATTGTTAACCGATTATGAAAATATTTTTCATTTGGTAGAAGAAATTTCTTGATTTTTTATTCTTGTAAAAATGTTTTTAATTTGCACTTTTTAATTATTATACCACCCCCACACCAATTCGTATACCAGTAATTGCTATGAAAATTTATATGGGACCCCATATAAATTTTATTAACTTTGATTCGGCAGTTTTTGAGTTGTTTCGCTTTTAGCGATAAGACCGCCCATTGTGACACCCTATGTAACAGTTCTACATTTATATCTGTAATTTTTATGGTGTACATAATAAAGAGTATTCTATTCTTCGATGATACGTATTTAATCCACTGTGTATATCTTGATGATGTTATAATACTTCCTTTCACTATGCTAATAACTTAAATTTCAGTACAGTCGCGTAAATCATTTATAAATTGGTTTCAAATGATTTAATCCAGGATTTTTCATAAAAAAACAAAAAATCTAACTAACTCATAAACTATTGAACTTCGGTAGAACATTTGATGGCTTAATTTGTTGCATTTTAACCCTACTATGACGTCCTGCAACGAATACGTCGAGTTACCAGTAACTCTGTTTATGAATACGGCGTTTTCACTCCAAACGTATAATGAATATAGGAATAATTTGGTATATTTAATCGAATGTGCGGAGCAGAACCTGTGTGTAGCTCCCTTTAATGTGTACTGCCAAAGACCTCTGCAGCTGTTGTCCGCTTAGTAGTTATGTCATGATCTGCATTTGCACCTGCTTAAATAGAATCCTTTTCTGCAAACGGTCCTTGTGTACACTCTCTAGGGTTTTTTAAAAGAAACTGTGATCCTATGCTTGGGGAAAAAACTCAAGCGGAAGTCGAACTTGGGCAGTAAGGGTTCCGTACCACCAAATCTTTAACGTTCTTATTACAAAAAAAGTTTTTAGTTTGACATGGTTGATGACAACCAGGCTCGATGGCTTACGTCGAGCCTGATTTAGTAATAAGATCGTAACTGTGTTTGAAATACAAAAGAGAATTTACTGTAGTCAGAATAAAGTTAGAAATTTAAAAAGGGCGCTATGGTTTAGTCCTGGGTTTGAAAAGAAACCTTGTTTAATAATAAGATGGTACTAATGTACCTTCTATTTTGTCATTATAGAAGAGAAGCCACAAATAACACGTATTCTGTGAATGTATCAACGTTCTACCTGCCACGGTTAACAAAATACAGCTCTGTGACAAACAGATGAACGGAGGGACGGACAGGGCCTCAAGTCTGCTATTACAATAGTGTCAGAATGGTCTATCATTGATTTCATAATTGTTGATTTTGACAAGTTTGGTAATCTACTAATATAATGGCGTCATTATGACTTTTCCAATGATCAGCCACTGACAATCCATTGAAAGAATTGGTAATCTTGACAAATGAAACTTCCTGTTATAACACTAATAAATAATAAGTAAAAATATATATAAATGAAATCTGGCATGAATAAATGTTCAAAATGCCATTTTAATACAATTCTATTACGAGACCATTGACCGACCAATGATCGACCATTATGAATTTAGCAAATTACGAACTTTTAGCAAAATGACAATGGCATCGTGTTGGAGTGACGAATTTATAAAAATAGCAGACTTGGGCCCCAGAACACACGACGGTGGCTTAGTAATAGGGTTCCGTTTTCACTCTGAGTACAGAACCCTAAAAAAATGGAATGTTTTCAAGCCCCATAAAATAAAGCTGCTCTTAAACCTGATCAATTGGCCAAACACTTTGAAAACATCAAAATCCACGCCGCTTTGAAGTCGTAGCCGACTGGATTATATCGCGTGAAACCGCAAGTTATTTTCATAAACCACAATGCAATTATGACAGTTTACTAACCGTGTAACTGCATTCGAGCTAATGACTATTTATATTTAGACATGACCCAGGTGGTACATCGCTGGCAAGCCGCCATAAGCATAGGTATGAGTGGTGATCTGAAAAAGTATCGATAACTCAGAAGTATCGAGTTGGTACGATGCTTATTGCATTTTTACTAATGCAACTTTTCAAATGTACCTTGAGGTTAATGAACACACCACGAGAGACTTGAAAGAAAGTAAGAAGGAAGAAAGAAATAAATAAGAAATATAATTTGTGCTGCACAAATATATAAGGTGTATCTATTCAAACACAAAATATTTTAAGAGATACACCTGTAGGTGGTAAAGAAGCATGTCTATGGAATATTTTTTTTTTAAATTTTTTGTATATTATAAAAAAAAATAAAAAAAATACTTGATATGATGATTAATACTCATTAAGTAGCAAAATTTACCGCGCTCGTGCCGCCACCGAAGCCGCGTCCGGGCGTGTCATTCATAGATTATGTAAGTAAAGGTATTTTTGCAAAATGTCTCAAGCAATTTTAAAATTATAATAATTATGTAAAAATATAAAACACTTGATAAATTTTTTTTTCACTGCTATGGCTTTTTACCACCTGTAGATGTTTCTCTTAAAATGTTTCGTGTTTGAATAGTTACACCTTATATAGTCTGAAATAGGCAACACGCAATTTACAAGTGTGACGGTCAATACTTGTTCGTTCTCTATAAGAGAAGATTTAATTGAACTGCTGTGAGAAATATTTTTTTAAATTAAAGACAGTTACGAAAAGATCACAATTAAAACAGTCGAAAATAGTAAATTTATCGTGAGGAAACCGTCATATATTATAACCAAAAATATGAAAGACATGCGATATCCACAAGTTTCGCGTGATGGATTATAAGCCCACTCTCTCTCACAAAGAAGAAGCCTGGGTCCTAGCAGTCATGGGAATATTATAGGCTGACGATAATATCGTTGACGATTGTATACCTAATGAAATCATTCGATACCATATTCCTAAGTATGAGCCACGTCATAAATTAACTGTTGATAAAGAAGGATAGTAGATAGTAGTTCAACTCTTTGATACTGAAGATCAGTGGCGTAACTATACCGTTCGAGGCCCGTGGCAAATTCATCGGACAGGAATGGTGAGAAATAACAGAAATGCAGTGCACACTTCAGGAAAGCTTGAAGATATAAAATTATTCTTTATTATTAATAAGTCAGCAAGTTCTCTTATAGAAGATGACGTTTCTATTTCGTGTCTAAAAGAAGATCAAAAACTGAGAATTTCGTTGGAAAACGGGATACTATCTTTTTTAATGGATTCTCCACCGACCGGGGCCCCTTTCGGCTGGGGGCCCGTGGCATTTTGCCGACTTGCCACCCTGTAGTTACGCCACTGAAGATGCTCGTGATGACTACGTAAAAAGGTGACATTGACCTCTGTCAATTTTTTGAGGGAATCACCGAGAAATATCGCCTTATCTATGGGCTGACGTGATAAACCGTATCAGTATATCTCTATGGATGCTCTGTTGAGTAATCAATAAACAAGATTAAATATTATACTTTCTCTTTCACGATAAAATTATACCACGTCATTGTGTAGTACCTTACTTACATGAGTTTAAATGGTCAGTCTTGCCCATTTAGTTCCTTTTTAGGAATTCCCATAATCTTTTTTCGTCAAGTGCTTTTCATCAAAAATTAGGATACTCTTTCTGCCGCACTAACGAAAAATGCAATAACTCGATTTTGCCGCTCCCGAGAATTGTATTTTTGATTATTGAATTTGTTATGAAGTTTTAGTTATTGCATTCTTGCTTACAGAAAAACCGAGTTCCTGAAGGATCAATAAAAAGTTGCTTAGAGAGAGTTAATAGATTTCGATTCTCTGACTCCAAATATAACTCAACGAATATATAATTCAAAATCGTCCAAAATCGAGCTATTGCATTCTTCGTTAGCGCGGCAGCTTTATTCATGGAACAAATCAAAGAATTATTTTGACTATGAAAATAATCACATACGTCCCATTTTCTCAAGTAGATGAGAATATCGAAAGTATTGATAGATTGCATAGAAGAGAAACAAAAAGTAGTACCAATAAAATCACTACAGTAACAAATGAAAATCATATAATACCAAATAGTGACGTCAATGAACGTCTGGCCATACCTCATATCAAAGCAATGCCAATAATAAAATCGAACCAGATTGTTAAAAATTGTGTCAATGTTGTTTCAATTCATCAGATTCGGACTGTAATGGATATGAGAACGATAGAAGAAATAGGTCGAATTAATTATCAAAGTTTTGAATTTCATTTTTTTTTTATATTTAAGGTGACTGCTAAGTATATAAAATATGGCAGCTCCATCCAGTATACCCGTCTACTGAAGCAAGCAAAACACGGAGAATTGTTAGAGGATATGAAGATACCTTTACCGCCTTTATCACTAGACCGTTGTCCAGACTCTTGTCTTAGAGATTTAAAAAAGAATGGCAAGTACTAAAATAATGATCTTGTCCACCTCTTATCTCTGCCAAATGCAAAACCTCAAGTTATGTCTGTCCAGGAGACGTCCGATGCCTGATTGGATTACGCCCGTCACTCACACACAAATATACGCACTTGAGCGGTCTCATACGCCGGTAATTTGAAATTTCAAACCAGAACATGGTGAAGCTGCTTGTGGCAGAAATAGAAAATGATTTTACCTACTACGTTTTGTTGTCTAAAATATTATCAATATATACACCGTGACATTTTAGTCGTCTTACAAAAGTGGTCCACTCAAAGTTGGCAACCCTAGCCCAGCGCGAGTTGGTAGATGTTACATGTCTTCGAATTGTTGGTCCTAGGACATGCCGATTTCCTCACGATATTTTCCTTCACCGTTATCCTTCTAGATGCCCTGAAATGTAGACCTAAATGAATAAGCGGAAGGATGACTACTTCACAGCTTTACTTGATCCGATCAGATAAAGCTAAAAATACTTGTTTCGAAACTAAACGTGTTTCAAATTCACTTGTGTTAGTATTGGCAGCCTCGGGGAATCCTCAGTCAGTGCGAGTAACCATTAGGCATTCATGCATAAATAGAGGAGTTAACTCAACATCAACATAAATACATGCAAAATTACAAAACACACATGATATAATATTATGCTAACTGTGGCTGTTTTTTCTGGCAATGCGGGTTTAACGAAGCCTCATTTACGTGGTAAATTAAAGTTGCGCAAAGTTGTTGCAGCAACATGTTTGCGTGTTGCTGGCAACATGCGTTAAGCTGCTTAATACTTGGGCTAATAGTGCATTCATGCACTATTGCTCACAGCATGTTAGAGGGCTGCAAAGATTGATTTTAGCGCCTGAATGACGTTGACAGGTTGTTGGCAAACATGATGTAATTGTCACATTGTGTTGATAAAACAAAAAAAAAAGGCAAAGTATAAAGTTTTATTTACATTAAATTA
Organism: Dryobota labecula; assembly: GCA_947523025.1. Taxonomy (NCBI): domain Eukaryota; kingdom Metazoa; phylum Arthropoda; class Insecta; order Lepidoptera; family Noctuidae; genus Dryobota; species Dryobota labecula. The sequence goes on from OX383306.1 coordinate 16,963,621, forward strand.
TCTAGAATATAGAGTGAGAGTCAAATTGGGATAACGTATGATACCATCTCCATTTCCTTTATTGGTAATCTGTGGAAGAATGTATCATTATGAAATTCTTGGATAATATACGTAAATGTTACTCATAGAGTCACAGTTGGGACACGTCATGTTGGGACGTGTGTCACAGTGCCAAACTACACCTTAACAAACACACTGCATTGCATCATTACAAAACGGTGCATGTTTTTGGAATTCGTCATTTTTCAAAGTGGTCTTGGCAAATTACTGTACTTTACGTTGGCCAGCGCATTCAAACAAATTTTATTTTAGTTTTTGGGTACTACTTATTGTCTGTATCCATTCAATCGGGTTTTTCCTTATGTGAGTTTACTGTTGATCCTATTGTGGGGACTTGGAGGACTGCCTCGTTAGTCTGTTGTTTCGAGCGTGGGTCTCGTAGGTGTGAGTGTTTTGGGTTTTCTCCTCAGATATTTCCCCCACCACCCACTTCTCCTTCTTATCTGACTTCCCAAATTCAATACTTATGCTCTGGCCATAGTAAAAATCTTCGTTCCACCAAAAATCATCTTCTACGATGTCCTTCTCACCGTTCTGGCTTTATTCATTTTTCATTCTTTGTCCAGGCGGTCTTTCTTTGGAATGCGCTCCCTCTGAATATCAGAACGGCAACCACCTGGTTATCTTTTAAAGTGAAGGGACGTGAACATATTAAGTAAGAATTGGGCAGAATCATCCCAGGCCTGATTTTTTGGATTCGTTTGCTCCTCTGCATATCGTTATTTCTCCTGACAAAGTATATTCTGTTTAAAATGTATGTATGTATTAGTATTTATTATTTTTCGAGTTATCTATCCCTTATATTGCACCTGCCATGTATTGTCTCTGCATCAACCTAAGGTTGACTGGTAGAAAATGCCTCAGGCATGAAGTCCGCCTTTGTATAGTTTTTTTATTTTATTTGTGCATATAATTTTAATTAACAAATATTTCTCAGTGGTAGCTGGTTTCTGGATTTTTGCCCGGTCAAGAGTTACTATAGAGCTTGCTCCTTGGCTTGTCACATGGAGTTTAAACCCCATATTTCTGCCTTTCCCTTTGCGTAACAGACGTGATGAGTTCCGTTAGACCGACGAAAACTTTTTGTCGAACTGCGTGTGAGGTAGTCCGGTTTTTAGTTTGAAGTTTCTTATTTACGAGTATTTATTTAACACTTTCTCACACAAATGTACAGAGGCGTACTTAATGCTATAGCTTTATATATAATTTTTGGTGCCTTATACTTAGTTTCTTCTCCAAGGAACCTACTACGATTTGGAAGAATGGGCAACTAGATTCATTTCTCTGACTGACCAATGACAATGACAGTCACTATTGAATTGTAAAGGAGTTCTTTACAATTCAATAGTTCAATAGTAGAGCTTGAATTATGAAATTATTAAACCACAGTCCCGCGAGCTAACAATTGAATGTAGGCAATGACATTCAACTGAGTGCCAATACAATAATTATTGCATTGGCACCGGTCAGCCACGTGTACCTATTCGTTTATAGTAGTGTTTATTTATACTTAAATACCTAGTTAAAATTGTATCTATAATTGTCTCAGACCAAATAAAAAACCACAAACTAGACAGAGCGCTGTCAATAGTGACGTGAGGCCGTTTTCGTAAACATGTGTGCACTTAGTGAGGCGTAGTTTGATTGTAAATGGTTGTAAATGTGTGCGTGTGAGTGTGTACGCACAGCTCGGAGGTGTAGTTTTGGCATGCTTCACTGCATGCTTCGCAGCGCTCTGTCTTGGTTTTTCATTTGGTCTGAGATAATTGTATGTACAAATAAATTAAATTGAAGTGTCTATTTGTAATGTGAAGGAGCTTCTTACTAAATGCATTATGAAAGTATATCATTAACTACTTATAGCAAAAACACAATTTTTACATTTTTGATTTCTTTATGTCAGTCTGTCTTCCTGTTTGTTCTGGCTAATCTCCGAAACGAATATTGGGAGGTTTACCATGTTATTTTAGGACCATAGACTTTTTATAGGATTTCCTGTAATCTATGCGTATATAACTATTTTCTGTATTTTTTTCAAAATTTTAGGCTAGGTAGTTTCGGAGATAAGGTATGGGTCAAATTTCTTGAATAACTTTAAAACGATTTATTTTAAAAGTATAAAAAAATGTACTGAAACCCTCACTAAATATTTTATTTTATTTTTTATCGAATAAAAAATAAAAAAATTGTTCCTAGTGTAAACAAAACGGTGTAACTTTGAAACTAAATGATCTATCACGATGAAACTAACTCCATAATGATTGGAAATAATTGGCGTCCTCATAAAATAAAAAATGGGGAAAAAACTACCCTAAATTGAAAAGATACTTTTTTTTCATCATTTTTTACAATAAAATTTCTCAATAAGGGGGCGTCTTATTGAGAAATTTTGAAATAAAAATTAAAAAATAAAAATTCCATAAAAAATAAAAATTTAGATTTTTTTTTGTATTTTTTCCGTAGATAAAATTAAGCATATCTGATTCCCGATATGTGCACATTATAAAGACTCACACTGTATATCGTCTGTCGACGTCACCGATGACATCAGAATCATTATATAGATACGAGTAAACAATAAGATATGACGTATATAAACGTCAAACGGACCTCGATCGACGTTGGTCGAGTATGTGTGGTGACGTCCATAAGCCACTTCTTTATTCCTAGCTAGCGTAAGCAGATTTAAAATTACATAGCTTATTTTTTAACCGTCTTCAAAAAACCGGTCAAGGACGAGTCGGACTCGCGCACCGAGGGTTCCGCACCATCAAATATAGCTTCATAAGCTTCATTCGTATAAGTAGGACTTAAATAGTTATGTGCCCAGAAAAAACTACAACTGTGCTTTACCCAAATCAACCTGCGAGTAGGTAGGAAAGAGGATATTTTGGTTGTGAACCGCGAAATGTTTTTAAATTTTCATCGGCGAGGTCTTAATTGGTCAGTTAATTTTAACATTGCGGTGTAGAATATCGCAGCTTTTGGTCAGTGCCATATATTGACAGATAAAGGAAATAATGTAATTTTTGTTGATTTCTGAAAAAGTATGCTATTTAGAGACATTGTTTTATTTTTCCTGTAATCTTTACATACGCTTCTATCACATAGAATAATTCAGATTTTTCTCTATGCAAACTTCGGAGATAAGGGAGGAACGGTATTTTTTTTTACATTTTTCATCAAAAGTCGAAAACTATGCGGTCTAAAGAAAAAAGAAAAAATGTTTGAGAATGTGCAAGCAGCGCTCTTTCATATGATACCCCACATGCCCTAGTAGCGGTATTTCGAATTTTTAAGACCACCTTTCAGTCCCTGTTGTTGTTTTGTTTCTTTCTTATTTGCAAAATAGTTGGGAAAACGTCATCTAAAACTATTCTAAATGTCAAGTTGATAGCATCAGTAGTTCTTGAGATATTCAGCTGTGACAGACAGACAGACAGATAGAATGAGTCACACCATTAGGGTTCCTTTTTACCATTTTGGTACGGAACCCTAAAAAGGAGGATCTATGTTCATCTGTATGTTTAAAAAAAAAAAGTATTTTCATCGATATTTTCGTCATTTCTGGACCGATTTTGGTAATTTTCGAATTTTCATTGGGTAGAAGAAGCTTGCACGGTGGTCCCATAATAAATTCTATTAACTTTGCTTTGGGTAGTTTGTGAGTTAGCTTCAATAATAATTTACGTATTTAGTCTACGTGGATGATATACTCGTAACTACATGTCATTGTTATTTACTTATAACAGGTGTGGTATTCGGATTTGTGTGGGGTAGGTACCACGACTCAAAAGTGAAAAACAAAATCTTTTTACAATACAAACACTACAGAGTGAAAAATAACTTTAGTTTCGAAAGTCAGTGACAAAAACGAAAATACACCGACTTCCAAAGTTAAAAATTTGTTACTCGGTAGTATTTTTTTAAAGTCCGTTGGTTCTTTATAGAAAGCTTTTATTTTGTTTTGTTTGGAGCTCGAATATCAACAAGGTGTTTTTGTTTTTTAAAGTGAAATGATTACAAAGTCAAGTTATTTATTATATTATCCTTGTGATGTCCTCTAGACATGAGCTGGACATGCATTATTTGATTATATCTCTGTCTCTTTCTGCCTGATAAATATGGACACAGCTTGTCCTTGTCTTACACTTTCAAGTTACACTTTCAAATTAAGTAGGTACTGTCACGGACATTATAATCGGACCACCAAAAGGACTAATCTTGCTTGCAGAGCTCGGCCGCTATAGTTTAAATAGTATAATAATGTATGTGTGTCTCATCATCATCATCATTTCAGCCAAAAGACGTTCACTGCTGGACATAGGCCTTCCCCAAGCACGGCCACCTCGACCGGTGCTATGCTTCCCGCATCCAGCGGATTCCTGCGACTTTCATAAGGTCATCGGTCCACCTTGTGGGAGGCCTTCCAACGCTACGTCTTCCAGTAGGCGATCACCACTCCAGAACCTTTCGGCCCCAACGGCCATCTGTTCTGCGCACAATGCGCCCTGCCTATTGTCACTTAAGTTTGTCAATTCTTAGAGCTATGCCGGTTACCTTGGTTCTCCTGCGGATCTCAGTTTGGGTATTATCGAAAAAATAAAATATAAACAAAAAATGTGTAAAAAAAAATTGGTAAGACTTCGTCTAAGACAACCATGGCTTAAATGGTTCTAAATTGTCTGCACTATCTTTGCCTTAAAGCTTTGCACCCATCTTCCAATCACCCTGTATAATAATATTATAATGATCGCGATTACTACGTCATAGAAATAGGATGTAGCCTACTTTAGCTCGACTAGCCTATTTCTTAGTAGTCCAATCAAATTGAATGGATCAATAATGTTTCATAATGAATAAATGAATAATTACTACAAGCATGTTCATTCAAATTAACAGTTAATTTGTTCTTTGATGATGTTGAATGTATTCAATTATTTTGTTGTGAATTACTTACGAAATTACATGTATTTATAATAGCTTGAGATTTAATTGAATCTCAGCGTTATAAAGTTACCTTGTGCTGTTCAGTGATGACGTTGATTCTTCGGAGATATTTTTATATGAATTTATGTAACTTTAAGAGCCCTGTGACTGCTGCAGGCAGCACTTTTCATATTGTTCTGTGTGTGTGGTTAGATCGATTTTTAGGGTTCCGTAGGTACCTTGAAAGGAAAAAGGAACCCTTGTATGGATAACTTTCTTGTCCGACGGACCCTTTTTCTCCGGAACGTGTACAGATAACAAGTTAAAATTTATGTCAAACTAGCTTTTGTCCGCGGCTCCGTCCGCGTGGATATCGGTTATCGCGTAAAAATGTAGCCTATGTCCTTCTCCATATCCCAGGCTATATATCAAAATTTCATGACGATCGGTTCAGCGGTTTAGGCGTGAAAACGTAACATACAGACAGACAGACAGACCGACAGACAGACAGAGTTACTTTCACATTTATAATATTAGTATGGATACTTGGGTCTACGGTATCTTTCAGCTGTGAGTGTGCTTGTAAGTCGACGCGATCAAAACATATGACCGTTTATGTTGCATATTTTCGCATATATTGCGATTTCACAAGGGAATCAAAACTTATATGTACCTTACGTTACCTACTGGAAAAAATCCTAAAATACGTAAATAAATGAAACATACAACAAAGCCGCGTGGCTTTTTCTAAAATAAAAGTAGCCCAAGTTACTCCTTAAAATATCAGCTAGCTGTCAGTGAAACTACCGTCAAAATCGGTCCAGCCGTTTCAGAGATTAAGCGGAACAAACAGCCACAGACAACAATTTTGATAATTTTGTTTTTTAGTAGGTACCGTATATACTTACATCTAGTAAAAATCTGTTATTTTGACATTACAAACATATTTGTTTAAATATAGATAACATAGTTGCAAGCACAAACTAGCCCAATTACTCAAAATGTTGCCTTCAAAAAACCCAATTTCCGTTGACCATGAGACAGAAAGCAAATATCTACATACATACACGTTCATTTATTGAATATTATTGAAAGAACTTCCCATAAGCGATGTCGCGGGCAAAACCCAGTCCTTCAACAATGTTACATTGTTTAAAACTTGACGTGTTCTGACTACAAATGTTTTGCAACGTGTTTTGTTACATTTTATTACTAGATACTTATAGTTACACCCAAAGTCTCTAATTCAGATAATTTAAGTAAACAAAGTAATGTCAAGAAATGTCACTGTCTAATCATCATATAAACAAAATAAAAAATACATAAACAACAACATAAAATATACAACCGCATAAACTTTCATATGCAAAAAGCTGTTATTTTGATATTACAAACAGACACTTAAATTTTATTTATTTGTATAGATTTCCAGTAACTAAGTTAATGAGAAGGTGACATTTGATTTGCTATTTACATTATAATTCTTGATTTACGACAAACGTTTTAATTATTAATCCAGTTTTGAAAAAAAAAAAAAAAATAACCATTATACCAAAAAAATATAATGAAAATTCCTCCCATCTAGCACCAAATTCACCTTGGTCCAGTCACTTGTGCTTCCTATTATAGACTATGCTGATGTTTGTTACATCATTCATGTTAGCAACATGAATGATGTAACCCATATTTTGTAACAATATTTTGTTTTAAAAGAGTGTCCGTGGAGTTTCTTGTCCGTTCTTCTCCATAGGAACCTACTACGCTTTGGAATGGGCAACTAGCTTCATCTTTCAGACTGACCGACCCCTTGACAATTCAAAAGTACCTACCTGTATTTGGTTTATTTGAAATAAATGCTTTGAGTTTGAGTTTGAGTTTTTTGTTGTTCTGATCTTTCCCAAGAACTTTTAAATAAATTGGATCGACTTCTCAACAATTGTATTCGGTTTGTTTTTGGCCTTCGTAAATACGATCACATTTCTTCCTCCCGTTCTCAGCTTAAATGGTTGCCTATCCGACTCAGGAGGTCCCTCAGATCTCTCTGCTTGCTCTTCACGATTATGAACGATCCATGTGCTCCCGATTATCTAAAGAATTATTTCAAAGTGTTGGGCAGTTCTCATAGTCGTAACCTAAGTAAGCTTCCAAGAATCTACTTCTGCAAATTCCTTCACACCGTACCGGTTTTATGTCAAATTCTTACGCTATCTGTACTATAAAGCTCTGGAACGCGCTACCTTTTGGCATTAAAAAATCTGAAACAAATTGACTTTTAAAAGAAAAGTTCGTAACCACTACATAAGTCAGACTAAATAACTCTCTACAACTAAATAGTCTTAAATAATAGTCTAGTCATACTAATTATTATTAGGTGGTATTTGTTAAAATATCTATTAGTTTATTTTATTTGTATATGTGTATTATTATCATAAAACTATATAAATTCTCGTAATCTAGAAGTTATTATTTTAGACATTATTTTTGTACCCTATCACTATGTTTTTATATTTAACCCAAAGGTTGACTGGTAGAGAATGCCTTGTGGCATTAAGTCCGCCTATGTGTCACTATTGTACATTAAGTTTAAATAAATAAATAAAATGATTTCATTATTTTTCTCAGCTGTTTGACATTAAAAAGATAATGAAGAATAAGATTTATAATTTTTCAAGCATGTGTTTTTTTTAATCTGCATTTAGAACGATTATTATATTTATTATATAAGCAAATAAATAAAATTGAAGTGTCTGCCTATATGTTAAAATAACAAATTTTTACTAAATGCATATGAAAGTATACACGGTACTTATAATATATATATTTTTTTTTTCTGTCTGTCGGTCTGTCGAGTCTGTCTGGCTGTCCGTTTGATCCGGCTAATCTTCAAAACGGCGGGACCGATTTTGACGGGACTTTCACTGGCAGATAGATTGTATTATAAGGAGTAACGTAGGCTACTTTTATTTTAGAAAAAACAACGCGAGCGAAGCCGCGAGCAGCAGCTAGTACCAACATAAAAATAAACGCCCTGGTTCAGTTACAAATACAGGCCATGATAAGACTTTTTTTTGGCAGAAAATTGCCTAAACTCAATTTAAAAAATCCACGCTCGTATCATTTTGGGCTCCACTTCCCAAGGAAATGAGATAATGTGGTTAAAAATACTTAAATACCTACAAAATTTTAGCTTTGGGTTTATTTCATCAACAATGGGTTTTGGTTCTTGTCTAACACCCAGTTTCAGTTTCTGAATCGAAAATTTGAAGTTGTATTTTAATTGGAGAGCAGAGCAGTGCAGGGCCCCGTGGTAAAGGCCGCGATTTTTTTTTTCCTTAAATCATAAAACAATTTACATTGTGTATAATATATACACATGAAATTTACAAAAAAATGCAAAGAACTATGAATTATAATTAACACTAGCTTTTGCCCGCGGCTCCGCCCACGTAGATGTCGGTTATCGCGTAAAAAAGTAGCCTATGTCCGTCTCCATATCCCAGACTATATCTCTTCCAAATTTCATGACGATCGGTTCAGCGGTTTAGGCGTGAAAACGCCTAAAAAACATACAGACAGACAGACAGACAGAGTTACTTTCACATTTATAATATTAGTATGGAAGTATGGATTAGTATGGATTCCATGTGAAATTCAAGTACTTATAGTCTATGCTAAACAATTTTAAATATAATGTCAGTTTTCAATATAATGTCAAAATATTCTAAATTATACAGGATACGTTTTTAACCAGTGCGCAAATTTTTTTTTGGTGATTCAATATCAGTATCAGAACATATTATAATATATTTCCATTATTTGTTAAATACTTTTTTTTGGTCCTACTTGAAATCAGCAAAATATGGAAACAATCTATTCGTAATAATATCAATGGGCCAGCGCACAGCTGCCTTCCGCTTAACTAACCGCGCTGCCGCCGCCGCGCCGGCGCGTTGTGCGACGAGTATCCATTATACCAGTTTCAAAATAAACGTCTTTCGTTAACGATAACTTGTTTTTTTTGTACTAAGACGTATCAAAATAAGAAATAGGTGTAGAATAAAACACGTTTGAGCTTTGTTTGTCAAAATTTGCGCACCGATTACTTACAATCTTTTCCTGTATAAAGTCAAAAAAAAAAAATGGTAATTGTTTATTATTGTGTGACATATAGTTTCGATATATTACACAGATTTTTTTCTATTAAAAAGAGCTTACAAGTTGTAGGTCGTATTTCGAACCCAGACAGGTGCTTTGTGTGAAATATTGCATCACCATTGCTACTGTTGCAATAGCTTAATGTACTTTCTGAGGCATGGATTGTTCTTGGTATGTAAAGATGGTCACCTATCCTCAGAACAACAGCGGCTTTAAATTAAAGCGTAGCTTAACGTAGTCGATCGACCCAGCGGCCGTTATTATTTAATGGAGTTTCTTGCCCATTCTTCTCCATACATACATAACTACCTTTTGGAAGAGGCAACTAGAATCAATTAACACGCCGTTCCCTGTCCCAGGAACCACATGTTGACGGTTAAAAGGTAATAAGCGACATTTTGGTCGAAAATGAGTCATGAATGCCATCCTACTTAAAGTCTTATTTTAAGTAGGATGGCATTCATGACTCATTTTAAATATTGTCTACTTTGCGGACAGTGAACGTGTTAACTATTTTTGTAATTTTGACGTCCAAACTGTGCCTTATATGTGCGTATTTGAAATAAATGATTTGACTTTGACTTTGCCACAAGCCACAAGTTTCTATATCATGTACTTAATTTAATTAATTACCTTTCAATCATGTGTTGACCACATTCTGACAACTGGAATTAGCCTGCGATGCGACCTTTACACAAAAAAACTACAGAGCCCATTATTCCATCAACATGGCGCCAATCAACCAGTCAAAACAAATTTGTTTATTTATGAATGCGCATATAACATATGTCATATTATTCTCATAGACATAAATAAATTGTAATAAATTCAAATGAAATACGACAAAAAACGGTATTTACAAGGCAGATGTGAATGGAAACGCTGGCAGGGGACGCCCTAGAAAGACATATCGATACAGAAGTATAATATCAATTAACGTAGGTAAGGGACAAAACACAGTTTTTCAGGAGAGCCAATTAACGATATTTTTTTTTTTATCGGTCTGCAACTTTTTGTTGTCTGCTCCAATTTTAATTGTGTCTAGAGCAAAGTTTCTTAGAATTTCCTATTCTTTCATAATAATACCAGCCTATAACTGTCCCACTGCTGAGCAAAGGCCTCTTCTCAAACAGAGAAGGCACGAGCATTGATCACCACGCTTGCTCAAGGCGGGTTGGCGATTTCAGACTTATATTAACTATAAGTCCAGGTTTCCTCACGATGTTTTCCTTCACCGATGTCAGTAATGTCCAAGATAAACTCAGAAAGTACATATGAATTGAAAAAGTCACATTGGTACTTGCCCGGATTTGAACCCACAACCTCAAGCATGAGAGGCGAGGCCTTAACCAACGGGCCATCACATCACATCATCATCTTTCATACTATAAACAAAAATTTACGAATGCCCAGTGGTTTAGAATATAGCACGTCCCTTACATTAAAAAATATGTTTAGTTATCCCTTACGTTAGTGATATTTTATGTGTAAACCGTCGAAGATAATTTAATGGCTAACTTTATTTTTCTGAGAATATAAAATGTTAATGTCCATTAAATATTCTTTTTTTTGTCATAAATCGTTTTACGCAGTCCAAAAATTTGTACTGTAAGGGATTTTTTTTCAACTATAGAGAAATTTTAATAATACTAATCGATAGTGCTGGAAATTCTGAATCCAATGATATATAATATATAACTCATTTTCTCCAAAATGTCCCTTACGTTAATTGAGACTTCTGATATCGATAGAGTGACTATTAGTGATCTTATTGGTGATGTTCTTCAGAAAGGTCAGGTGCGTAGCACTCGCAACGAACCATAAGGAGTTAATATGGATCACAGCAGGTGGTGTTCTGTTGTTTCTGCCTACCCCCATAGGATGAAGGCATTGTGGTGGCATCTTCAACGCCACATGTGAACTACGCAGCAAAGATCTGACGTCACTCAAATCCTGCATCGCGCAATCAGAGTTTACCGCGCGACTGGTATATACAAGGTGTTTTTTTTTTTTATATCCCAAAACTCAAAATCTCAAAAACATATCAAAGAATAAACTGGCATATGAATTATTTTACAATTTTTTTTTTGTTTTCATTTTTCATATAAAATAATTCGACAAAATCACGATTATTAATGTAAAACACCCTTACGTGAAATATGACAACGTCACATTTTCTTAGCTTTAAATATGAATTGGTTTGAATGAAAATGAATTACTCGTATTTATCCATGAAACTTAGATACCTACACACATCGAGGGTTTCACACTCATTTCATCAGTTTGGCAACATCGCAAAAGTAAGAATTCGTCATACGGGTGACAATATTTGACCTAAATTAACATGATTGATGATAATTATCTTCGAAACTATGCATTTTTGGACCACATAATCTAGGACGTTTTGTATTATGTTTACTTATAGAATATAACCCTAGAGTTATGGGATATAAAAAAAACACGTTGTATACAAAATCCCGACATCAACCGTCGGCCGCCCTGACCCTTGCTCGTGTCAGCCCGTGCCGCTGAGCCTGTAGCTTTAAATTCGTCCTTAAATAATCATAATCCACTCCAGCTCGTCCCTTGCTATCCTCCCCCAGCGTAGTCGCTTAGTTTTAACTTTTATGCCCTGGTTGGAGGCCTTCATTTATTGTGGCACCCATAGGAAAGTTCGGTTAAGCAGTAGACAACCTCCTAGGTTGAACTGCGAGAAGCCATTTATAAAAATAAAAAAACAACCGTCGGGCAGTTAACACCCGTCTGGGGCCTAAGTCTACTAATTTACAAACGTTGCAATGGTCTCGCGATTGTGAGTATTTGACAGTATTTGTATGGCAAATCTGTCAAAAACTCACAATGAAGTTGCAGTACACTGCAACATTTGTACATTAGTAGACTTGGCCCTCTGGTCGGAGGATCCTCCCTTTGCTATAGAGTAAGAATAAACTGTACAGTGTACACCCTGTTCCTCATACCTTTATAGATAGATTCATTTATTTGCCTGAAATATGGTATTTTACAGATTTTTATAACACATACGAGTACACAATAGTTCTTCATATTCTGCCTACTTAATTCGGCATGCAAATTATGACAATAATAATTATTCTAATTTACACAAAACAATTAAATACCAAAGTAAAAAAAAAAAGTACTAAATCAAGAATTTTTTAATTATCAAATTAAAAATGTCACAGATTATGAGTTTATAGCGTAATACAATGTAAATTAAAATCAGTGACCGTGAACAATAAAAAAATATTATGTCAACTAAACTTTTAACGAAACACGGAAGCCTTTGGTAAGCAATAATAGTTACGAGTGTACGATTAACGAATAAATAAACAGTTCCGAATAAAAATGACATAACTATACATGTCAGGGTTAATAAGAATTTATGGTAGAATAGGTACCACCATATAGGCCTACCATGGTGTCTATAAATAACTCGTCAATAGCCCTCGTAATAGCCCTCGTAAATTTAGTTAAACATAATGACACGCCTATCGACGTAACGACAAAGATGTACGAATGACCAACGTGGTCTCGATACCTATACGGATGGAAAAAAAAGACCGTGGTTGGAGGAAAAGTACCCTTAATATTGATGGTGGCAAATTTTACTGAAAGGAAACATTCCTTTATTTTCAAAAATAATTAAAACTGCATTTAAAGATTTTTGAAAAATCACCTGCTTGAGCCGGGAATAGAACCGGTGAAATGTAAAAAAAAAAAAAAAATATTCTGTATTTTATGATACCAACCGAAAGAGTCATTCATAAGGATAAATTCCTTTGAAATAACGTAGTATCTAAATTATTTAAATTATTATACAGGAATTTATCCTTATAAATGTAGTAAGTTATGTAAATGTGTAAATATGTGTGTTTTAGGTTTTTCATACCTACTATGTAATTATAAATTGAAAAGAGAGCACTTTATTTTAAGTTCTTAATGTATATATGTCTATTAGATTGATAACAACATAATCTTAATTCTCTGTAATTCTGTTTGCTGGTCATTTTATTATTATTTTTGTGTTTCGGTGTAGACATTATTACTTATAACATCGCATTGGATTAGTCTGTAAGGGTGGTATAATTGTGATTAAAATAAATAAATAAATAATAATAATAATAAATCTCAAAGGTTTGTTTTTGGTAAATGTACTACCTATGTTTTGTAAAAATACATAGAACAAAAATTGATGTTTATGATGTTATTAATGCAGTCCTGAAAGGTGTTTTAACAATCACCCTGTATAAGTACCTCCCTACCCAACACAACCGCGACCTGAAACTACGAAAACATTGAAAAAGAAATGGGGCAACCTTCAAAGATCGTTTGTAGGCCGCTAATACTAATGTTTACTCAATAAAAAAATGATAACACAAAAAAAAACTGTTTACATTTCACTAAATGAGTAAATAAGGCTCATTCGTTTTAGCCGAAAGACGTTTTCGCCGAATCAATCAAATCGCCCTGACCTAAATAGGTGTGCAAACGTATTTCGCTCGAATCAATCATGTGAGCTATTAATATTGCTCGCGACCCATTTATCAATCTGTCTACTTTGTAAACTGCAACTGCAATGTATCTATCTATCTTTTGGAAAGTTATGATGGATCATGTCATATTCTTTGCACGTAATATTTCACGGAGAAAATGTCACAGATTTTCCGATGGGCTTATGGTAACATCCGATTTGCATAACTTTAGTAGCTGTTGCCCGCGGCTTCGCCCACGTGGATGTCAATACTTCCCTAGTTGAATCGGATTTTGTCCAGAATTTAATGGGTTTTAATTATTTTGTTTGTAAAATCTTTTTTCTTTTAATTCCTACGTACAAACTTTGACACACATATAATGAAAAATGTTATTACTTACATATGCAAGTATTTGTGCCAAGTTTTAAGTTAATCAACCAAATGAATAAGATTTTTCATACAAACTTTCATCCCCTATTTTATCCCCTTAGGGGTGGAATTTCCAAAAATCCTTTCTTAGTGCACCCCTAGACCTCATAAGGACCCTACACGCCAAATTTGGAATCTCTAGACCCAGCGGTTTGGGCTGTGCATTGATATGTCAGTCAGTCACTCAGTCAATTTCTTCTTTTATATATTTAGAAGAAACATAACTCATCCTTTCTTACCATGGGGGTAGGCAGATGCTATAGAAAGTCACCTGCTTCGCTCTATTCATATGTACTACTTTTTTTGCGTTTAGGTTCATACATCTGCAGGTTATAATATACGCGGTTGCGAGAGCTACGTACTCGTACCACACCTTTCTGAAGAAAATCACCAATTAGGTCACTATAAAATGTCTTCCTAGGGCGTCCTCCCGGTGTTTCCACTCACATCTGCCTTGTAAATACTTAGTCGCCTATTTTCCGACTTCCACGCGGAAATAGTCGCGGGCACAAACTATGTATGGGATCAAAATAACAGTTTTTTACTAAATGCATATGAAATTATAAACAGTATTTAAAACAAAAAAACTTTTATTTTTATTCTTGTTACGACGAAAATGATGGACTTCCATACAAACTTTCATGCCTCTTTAACCCCTTTAGGGGGTGGGTTTTGGACAATGCTTCCTGAGTGCTCACATTTGTTATGTATATTTTATGGACCAGCAGTGCTATTCTGTAAAAATCTCACGGTGTAAACTAAGGTGAAGTGAGCTTGACGTGAGCTGTAATTCCACCTGATACTTGGGATTGACACTATTGACAGCTCACTCCACGCTCACTTTACTTATGTTTTCAAGGTGAGATAGTTACAGAATAGCACCGCTGTAGTGCTATTCTGTCAAAATCTCACGGTGATAATTTAGGTGAAGTGAGTTGTGATTCCACCTGACGCTTGGGATTGACACTATTGACAGCTCACTCCACGCTCACTTCACTTACGTTTTCACGGTGAGATGGTTACAGAATAGCACTACAGGTGATTAATGCGGGCATTATTAGTAATGTACGAGCATTATGAATAATGTCTAGCTCTATCGGGCTAAGTGATTAATTACTATCTTAACTTCATTATTTATCATATTGCTACATGACAATTGGGCAATTTGATAATACACGTTCTAACCTAACCTAACTCAAATGATTCACCAACAATAGAGGGGATCTGCGCTCGCGACCGCGACGTAACAAACATGTATTTACAGAATCATAATCATTAGAATCAGTAATACAAATCCTTAAGTTAGTATAATCCTCAAATGTCGTTGTCTCTATCCGTTGTTTCCTCGTGGCATGCTTTAAACAACTTCTTGCATTTGTGTCCCCCGCAGTCGTGGTTGCAAGACACGTGTAGCTCATGGCCATGGTGTTAGACTAGCCAGAAAGATAAGGATCACAGCACGTGTCTCTTGAGTAGAAGCACGCCAACTATGTCACTCTTGAACACTGAGCATCGTCAGTAATTCAAAACAAACGAGACAGCTGTTGGCTAGTTAACCACTGTTCAGATAAAGGGCAGTTACTGGTAAATCAATGCATAAATCAAAAACTATTTTGTGATGGTTTTTTTTTAAATGAAATCCTTTATAGCCTCGTTGAGCGATTTTTGGTAGTAGAAAAACTTATGGGTTCGCGCCAGACTGTCAGTTATTCCAAAGTTTTGAGTTTTCACTTCTGTCGGCAGTCCTTATGACTGGCTTTTTTTTTTTAAATTAAGATTTAGTGACCTGTTATACGAGTAGACTAGGTCCAAATATTAAAAAAAAAATTGGTTGTCTGTAAATTTGGTTTACGGACGATAGTTTAACATCACACCGTCATAACAAAACATTGATGCGGGGCAAGCGTACAATGAGCGTAACGGGACAATGAGCGTAATGGGACAATGAGCGTAACGGGACAATGAGCGGCAGGGGACAATGAGCGTAATGGGACAATGCGCGTAACGGGACAATGAGCGTAATGGGACAATGAGCGTAACGGGACAATAAGCGTAACGGAACAATGAGTCATCCTTTTTCGTGCATGCAGCCGCCGTTCATCGATTTATTAGACGTTGTCACGTCAAAATAAATAAATAAAAAACTGGAGGTATTTATGGTCTTTGAATTCATTAGTGCACAATAGAGTATGTAAAAATGTAGTAAGTAAGGCACCATCATGTCTACCATAAATAATATATTATTATGTTCTAGATTTCTCGCTATTTCTGTTTTTTGACGTGACAACGTCTAATAAATCGATGAACGCCGGCTGTATGCACGAAAAAGGATGTCTCATTGTCCCGTTACGCTCATTGTCCCGTTAGCTCATTGTCCCGTTACACTCACTGTCCCGTTACGCTCATTGTCCCGTTACGCTCATTGTCCCGTTACGCTCATTGTCCCGTTACGCTCATTGTACGCTTGCGCCGCATCAATGTTTTGATATTTATTTATTAAAACTTTATGCACAAGTAAAAAAATACTGTACAAAGGCGGACTTATTTATAAATATGATGTTGTCACGTTAAACTATTGTCTGTAAACCAACTTTACAGACAACCTATTTTTTTTCTGGGTTTTTTGGCATTTAATTAATAAAAATGCTTTAATTAAGTCTGATTTAATGTCACGGCACATTAAATCTGATATTATTAAAGCAATCTGTTTTATTGACCATTAAAAAAAACCCAACAAAAACAAGTATCGATATCATTTTAACCTTGAGCGTCCCATCACTAATTGAAAGTGACAGTGACATTTATGTGAGTTCGTCACTCAACGGAATTGTCGATGTGTTGCGCAACACTGCAGATAGTTGTTACGTGAAGATCACGTCATCAGTCACGGCTATGACTATGACTAAGTGACGTCAGAGGCTATTTAGATTTATATTAAATTTTAATCGACTTCAAATAGGAGAGGAAAGAAGGAGGTTGTGAACTATGTTTATCTTTTTTTGTAATGTATTTTCATCGATATTTTCGTAAATCGCGAATCGAGTTTGAGATTTTTTTTTTGTCTTTACAGAATTTGTCCATGGCATTTGGAGACAATTGTGACTTATAGAGTTGTATTGATGATTTTTATGATTAAAATTCTACTAGCTGGTGCCCGCGGCTTCGCCCGCGTGGATGTCGGTTATCGCGACCAAAAGTAATCATGAAATTTTAATCCCGTTCCCGCAACCCATGGGAACCTATTACAGGGGTAATAGGTTCCCATGGGTTGCGGGAACGGGACCAAAATTTAAAAGATTAAAAAGTAAAAATAAAAAGTAACCTATGTCTTATTTCAGGTTATAAATCTATCCCTGTACCAAATTTCAGCTGGATCCGGTCCAGACGGCTTATTTTTTTCCGACATCTCCAACAAATATCATTATATTTTAGCCAATGTATACAAAAACTTGAGAAATTATATACTAAAACCTTCCTCGTGAACCACTCTATCCATTGGTGAAAACAGCATAAAATCGGTGCAGCAGTTTTTGAGTAGGTATATCGCGAACAGACACAGACACGACGGGGGACTTTGTTTTATAATATATGTTAATAAATAAATATTTGATACGGCCGCGAGTTATATTTAGATCAACGTTCAACCTGATACTGCAAATTGTAAAAAATTTAAGAAAATTTGAATTTCGCGGGCTAGCTACTAATGTATTCACCCAAAACGCGTGTCTAGACGCTGTTAGTAAACTTATTATGCATAATGTTAACTAAACAAACAGCTGTCTGTTTGTGGACAATTATCACTTATTTGAGTTTGTGCATACCGCATCTTTAACAAGCTTTGCGTTTAAATGCTAGAATGCTAATTAGTAGAATGATAACAAAATGGTAGTATTGTGGTCATCATCATTATCATTTCAGCCGAAAGACGTCCACTGCTGAACATAGGCATCTCCATAGGCTTTTAGCGATAAGACCGCCCATTGTGACACCCTATGTAACAGTTCTACATTTATATCTGTAATTTTTATGGTGTACATAATAAAGAGTATTCTATCCATCTATCTATCTATCTATGGTTTTTTCTAGAATTTCATGAACCAATGAAAAAAAAAAACGAATAATCGTCTTATAAAAATACACATATCACATCACCAAAAATACACACACCACATCACTCTAAAGTGGATCAAGCCAATAAAATAAATACACACCTGGCCATTGAAATGTTATTTTTATACGCATTTTGTTGGATAACAACGACTCATCCAACGAAGTGTCAACGCACTTTTTATTACATTAAAACATTGGCGACCAAAATAAATAGGTCAACGTTCTCTAAAACATTGCTGTTTATATTAAAAAGAAAAAAAAAATGCGGTTGGATTTATGATCTTTCTGGAATTTCGTGTAATGTACTGTAATTTATAGTTAACTAGCCGCTGTCTGCGGACTTACCTGCGTGGCAAATAAAAGTAGCGAAGTTGTGCCAGTGAAAGTCGCGTCTAAATCGGTCCAGCCGTTTCGGAGAGCCGGAATAAACAGACAAACAGACAGACAAAAATTTTAAAAATTGTTTTTTTTTGTTATAAGTAACGTATAACTTCTTTTTCTTAATTTTTTTTTAATTACTGTAATTTTTTTAATTTTTGATGTAGAATTTGCTCTTTTTTTCCCTATTATTCCCTTTTTTTTTTTTTGATACTTACTTTTGTATCTATTTAGTAAAAAAGATGCTATTTTGACATTCAATATTATTTATTTGTGTAGATTACTTATATAGTATTCTACCGTTTTTATAGAAATTTTAGTTTTAATGTTTTGGTATGGTATAAAAGTCACGTTTTAAAAATCATCTACCTGTTAATTGGACCTTTTTTATGCGTTTAGCAGTTATTATTAATTAGGTATGTGAACAGTAGTACTACGTTTTTCGGCAAAAAAAATCTTAATAGATCACGAATCAAGATACATAAGATTGGAAGATATCTTTCATCAATAAACAATCAATCAATAGACACTAAAAAACTTAGTAAAAAAACATCGAAATTTTAGGTAGATACCTACTACAGGTGGAGCAGTGGCAGCTCCATCCACACGCTCGAATCGGTTCGGAACGTACCGCGTTCGATGTGCAAGCGCTCCGAACCAGCCGTACCGATATTAGTAATAATAATGTCCGGCGGACCGTGCACCACACGAGCGAATATGGTTCGGAGCGCGCCATGCTCGTGGTTCGGCCCGAACTAAGTTCGATCGTCTGTTTATACTTTAAAGTCCGCCATGTGCGTTGCTTCGCCTAGTAACACGAGTTCGATTTTTTCGGGGACTCCCCCGTACTTTTGTCCGGTCCACTCTCTGCATGTCCTCGGTTATTCGGGGGACTTTTTGTAGGCGGTACTTTTAATCCCTCGTTTGCGTTACTCGATACAGTTGTAAGCGATCTATTTTAGCGGACAAAAAAGTCCGCGGACAAAAATCCGTCGTCTGCGCAAGCTATTAGAAGCTCATTGAGTTTTTATAGCATAATAATAATAAAAAAGCATTATAAGTAGTTTTCTTTTATTTCGAAATAAATGGGAAATTTAATCGCTCTTTATTGTGTAAGTTTTTTGCTCGTACTTTTTATTTAAAGCAGGTTTTTATACGTTTTCTGCTGAAGATCTTCAGATTTTTTTTTTGTTTCTATGAAATCACTTGAGTTGAGTCATTACGAGGTTTTTTCAACGCTCTAGTTGTATTACAATTTTAAAGATGCCACACTTCAGCGAAGCAATAAAATTCTCCAAAATTTTTAGTAGTATCATCAAAATAAACACTACACCTCAAAAGCTTTAATTTTCCGAGATGATAAATGACCCATCTCTTGGAGGCATAGATATACTAAAAATATATCAATGCTTGGAGGAATCTAGATCCATCAGATAACAGAGTTTTTTTTTTGTTATACGAGACGTCAACACTTCGGCTTATTCCACAAATCCCCCCTGAAAATCCCCCTTAGGAGGAAAAGTGGAATCTATAAAAACAGTCTAGAATTCACTCCTGATAATCCCGCTTAGGATCAGCTCACACCGAGACGCGACGCGACGCGACGATATTGGAAGAGGCCAGTGAGCGCGCGCCGCCGCGAGATGCATCGCAACGTCGCGAGGCGCATAGTAATATCGTTGGCAACACGTCGCGTCGCGTCTCGGTGTGTGCTGACCCTTAGGAAGGAAAACTAGAATTGAAAAAAAAAAAAAAACTTATTCCAAGATCCCTGAAAGTGATTTTTTTTATATTAGGGTTCAGTTTTCCCCACTGAGAGGGATTCCCTCAGGGGGGATAGTGGAATAAGCCGACAATACGACAATAACAAATGCTTTTATCAAATGCCGTACCCAGTCTGCATAAGAAAATGTAATCAATTAAATCCAATAGTTTGGTCGAAGGGCTCGTGGCTAAGTAGGTAATATCAGCTGCATGGGTCGATCAATTAGGTTAAGCTACGCTTGCCGGGTTTGGTTCGTGGATGGGTGACCATCTTTACATACCGATACTCCTCCGTGCCTCGGAAAGCACGTTGGTCCTGGCTGTCATTCGAGGATCTTTGACAGACGTTACTGATCGATTATTTGCTTCATAAATGTTCGAAAGTTTTGTCTGCACAACACTGTAAATAACGCAATGAATGTTGTTGAACTGTCAAAATTAAACCCACAACTACTGTTAGTGTGTTATGCAATTACCACACAGTTTACTTGACCTTTTCCTACGTGTTCATATCGTATTTAAAGCGTCTCAGTTGATTCTAAGACCTCCTGCTGGGTCTATAACAGTCTGGCTAGGTATAAAGTAAACACCAAACACATTAGCAAGTCTTAAGGTCGTATATTGCATAAACATCAGTCGTTCTAACCTTAGCTTACGTAAATTTAATCAAAGATGTATTACGTCACACAAACGTAACGTCACGTGTGTGGGGAAGGCAGAAGTGTACAGCCAAATTTCGCCGTTCCATGTAGGTATATAAAGGTATGAGGAACAGGGTGTAAAGTTCACTCATCCTCTATAGAAAAGAGAGGATCCTCCGACCAGACGGGTGTTGTATCTGGTGGGGAACTGCCCAACGGTTGATGTCGGGATTTTGAATATACTAGTCGCGCGGTAAACTTTGATTGCGCGATGCAGGATTTGTGTGACGTCAGGTCTTTGATGCGTAGTTCGCATGTGTTGTTGTAGATAGGTATATAGGGGCAGATTTCCACTAACCAGGCTGAAACTGAGATTTCCTATAGAAAAACCCAATTGCCTGAACTGAGAATCAAAAGCCAGTATTTAAATTCATATTTTAGGTTCTAAATAGGAGGCTGGTTAGACTGAAAATAGACGCAGACTTAGAAAACCTTTGTTATTTCCAAAATTAGTTTAATACCGGTTATATTAAAATATGTTAAGCCGTAAACTTCAATTCGTTCAATAACAGGTGTGACATCATTTGTTTTTTATATTCCAACCATGGTCTATCGTAACAAAATGGGGAAAATATCGATGACTAAGTTATTTTGTTATAAAACAGCTATTTATGGGCAATATCTGGCTGCTTATAAAATAAGCCAGTATCTACTACATATCATATTACGGACGTAGCAGGGCAAAGACTTTTCTCATACAAAAAAGGATCGAGCATTGATCAGCACGATTTCGGACCATCAAGTCCTGTTTTCACGATTTTCTTTCCTTAAACCAATACGCCATGGGAACATTTGTACTCTATCAACCCAGCCTACCGCAGTCCACTGCTTGACATAGGCCTCTCCCAGGCTGCGGCACAACACTCTGTCCTCCACCTTCCGCATCCAGTCGAACCCAACTTTTTAGTGTCGTTGGTCGGGGGTGTCCCACACTACGCATGTCGATACGTGGACTCATCTGCTGCACTGGCTATCGGTTCTTCGACAAACATGGCCAGCCCACTGGAACTTCAGCTTGCTTACTCTGCAAGCTATAAAGGTAACTCCGGATCTTTTCCGGATAATTTCATTCCTGATTTTATTATTTAAAGAAACTCCGAGTATAGCCCGATCCATAACGCCCTCAGCGACCTTAAATTTGTGGACCAGCCCGACTGTCAATATCCACGTTTCCTCTAGGCAGCAGTAATCGGTACATAAAGCATCATGTTCAATATCATTTAAAATATTAAGTACGTCGGGCTTTTTAACGCGCGCCAATTATAAATGTCTGTTTTATTAATTGTTTTACAAGAAACTGTTTGTCGGGATATTTTGTATTTTGTCGGGACTCGGAATACCATATGAAATGTCGGGCAATCCAGACTGGTTGATGTCCTTAGTCTTCAAACATTACGGGATAGGCGACGAAAAGACTTAGCGGAGTTTCCCAAACGCTGCCAAGCCCAACCAGATCCTCCTGTCGGCTTATTTCTCAATAAGTTTTGTCTACCGAGCAAAAGCCGAGTTGTACTTGCCTAAAAAATTAAAAAGTGCCTACAAATCATCATCATCGGCAGCCTTGTTCCACCCTGAAGCCTATGCCTCCCTTTTGTGCCATGCTTCCATGGTCTATGCGAGTTTCATCCAGATCTTCCCCGCGATCTTCTAAAATCGTGTACCTATGTTTAAATCTGACTGAAATTGATCCTAAAAACGATGACTAACCATCGTTTCCATTTGCTTATTAAGTCACATACATAAAACACACAACTACCACACATGTAACTATTGTATCCGAACTAGGTACTTTTATTACAATGTTTATTTATTTAACTGCCTACCGGTTACAATCAATGTCAATGTCAGATATGATTGACAGCGGTGACGTCATTTGTTATGCCATCAATCATGTAAAATGACAGCGCCAGTGCTCCAATAATGGCCTCGTTTATGGCACACTTGTTTGGCAAATGTTTGCATTACTTTGACGATAGAGCTTTTTAATAAAAAGACCAAAGAATCTATATTAAAACTAGCTGACGCGACAGACTTCGTTCTGTCAAAATCTATAGTATAAACTCCACTATTCTACCCTTCCCTACCCTACCTACCCTACCTACCTACCTACCTACCTATGTACCTACCTACCTACTTACCGTACCCTGAAAAAATTGATAGTAGCTACTGAATATGCATATAAAATTTCATAAAAATCTGTCAAGCCGTTTCGGAGGACTACGGTAACAAACATTGTGACACTGAATTTTATATATAAGGTAAAACCTGTGTGTGTGGGGTTTAATTATTCATGGAAATGTTGCCCTACTAACTTTCTCCATTATCAGATTTATAGAGCTATAATACTATGAAATCAAATTATTGTATTCTCCATGGAACACAGTGTCTAAAATTTCAGCTTGTCGGATTCCTGGAACTAGACGTAGTTATTACCTAAATGTGCCTATCTATATATAAAAAAAGCTATTGTGTACTCACATAGTAAAGAATACGTATTGTATGTCATAATGAATAACTATGTCATGTACATAAATAGTTAATTTACTATAGAATGGGATGACTCTATTAGATACCGGAAATTATGTGGCGAACCGTGATTGCATGTTTAAGTGCATCCTTTATCAAAGTAAATAGGAAACTAAATTACATATACCCAAACAAAGTTATTTTAAGAAGGAGATTTTCTGATATAAAATAATTTATGATACTGGTAACAATGCAGGAGATTCAAACAACTCTCATTCATAGATTCATATTATAAGTAGCATATCTAACCACATGTTGGATGAAAACGGCTGTAAACTGTTTCGAGTGGAATCGATTTTGGGAGGCCTAAGACACGGCATATGATCGTCATTATCAGCCCTTTTAAATCTACTGCTAGGACTTAAAAGGGCTGATAATGACGATCATATGCCGTGTCTCCGACACTCTACACAAATCTTTGTTTGGCAACGGTATTTTGTTTGCATTTTATAGGTTATTTTTCAATTTAATTTTATGGATTACACATGTACAAAAAAAAAAAAAATTTTTTTTTGCACCACTGTCTTCTCAATTTGACAGTGACATTTATTGACATTAATTTGTTTACATAAATTATCTGAAATAGAAACTCGGGGTATAGGTAGTTCTTGTCATCTGATAGATTACGTTGTAAAACACCAATTCCTGATTCTGACAGCCTATCCAGTTCAACCTGTCGATCTATTCTGCACAAAATCTCACCGTCGTAAAACTTAGGCGAAGTGAGCACGAAGTGAGCTTCAAACCCCAAACAATCAATGAAACAATCAATCAAAAAAGTCAATCAAAAGTCAAATTGTTGTCTGTAAAGTTGGTTTACAGACGATAGTTTAACGTGACAACGTCATAACAAAACACTGATGCGGCGCAAGCGTACAATGAGCGTAACGGGACAATGAGTCATCCTTTTTCGTGCATGCAGCCGGCGTTCATCGATTTAAAAGAAAAAAAAAAGAAAAAAAAAAGAAAGTAAAAAAAACAGAAAAAAGTCAATCTCTAGCATCAGGTTGAATGACAGTCCACTTCAAGCTCAATACACATGAGTTATCACGGCGAGATTTTTATAGAATACACCGTTGTTCAATCTCATGCCACTCTTCTGTTCTGTATTCTGTGTTCTGTGTTTTGTATTCTGTGTTGTTTGTTGTGTTGTTTCTGTATTGTTGTCGAAACAACTGTCCCATTGGACAGTTGTTTCGGTAGCTTAGGCATCTAGCTCGTCTCACCATCTTTTCTTCTGTCTTCTTTCTTGGGACCCGCTAGGTGATTAATAAACTAAGTATTGTTATTTTAGTCAACCACCTGATGAGCTAGTTTACCTATCAACTAATTTAAAAGAAGATTCACACCTGCATTTAATTTATGCAAATTATTATCATTGATCTCTGAGTCAGACGAAACAAAAATAAATTATTATCCTCGGTAACAGAACAGTTAATACAGTTTTTTTCTCCTTATATTTCGTGATAGAAATAGAAGATTGAATTTAGTTTTATGTAGGAAGGTAGGTAGGTAAGTCAAATCTGTTATTGGTCTGCTCCTAAATTATTCAAATATGAAGACTTGAGTTAGATTTTGTCAACTTTACAATTGCGTTTTTTTTTTTTTTGGTAGATAAACTCTCTGCCAGCGTCTGTGTTCCCTTCTACATTTATAACCCGTCTGCCTTCAAAGCAAGAGTGAACAGGCATCTTCTGGGCACGCTCATTCCGTCATAGAACTCATCCACCGCTTTTCATCTTGCGAGATTGGGGGCAAGAGCAGGCCCAATCAGCAATAATATAAAAGTTGTTGCAATACTAAATTTTTGCTATGTACAGAACATTATGCAGAAAATGATTGTTCGAAAAGGTGACATGTGACACTATGCGAAAGGAAAGAAGAATACATAAAACATTTCACAATTTCCGAGAGTGTACACATAACGATTTATATCTATTTTATTTGTTATCGTTTTAATTAGTTATAAATTCAACATTATACTCGTAGATGGAACTAATATTTTGTAACAAATTAATTTAAAAGAGTGTCCATGGAGTTTCTTGCCCGTTCTGCTCCATAGGTATCTACGACGCTTTGGAATGGGAATGTAGCTTAATTTTTCTTACTGACCGACTCCTTGACAATTCAAAAGTGCCTGTAAATGGTTTAATTGAAATAAACGATTTGAGTTTGAGTTTGAATAAGTTTAAATAAATAAACGATGTTTCTGCCTTTCACTGGAATAGAGACGATATTCTAATGATTTATTAAAATATTTGTGCTAGCTATTATATAATAGATGTCATAAATAATGGGATTGTTTTAGAACACTTTAATGTAATGTGTTCTTTATTATAATAAGATCGATATTTTATTCCTAATTTTAAACGAATTGTATCAGTTAACACTTGAGAGCTGAGGCACCGTTGTAAAACCGATCGATGATTAAAATCTATACAAATACATAAAATTTAAGTGTCTGTTTGTAAAGCCAAAATAATAGCTATTTAGTAAATTGCATTATCACATGGGGTTTTGTTTATTTTCCCCCAGTTTTTATTGTAGCGGCTAGTCTATCCATAGTTAAAAAGTAAGTATGGGAGTCTCATTTCCTACGAAATTTATAGGAAAAGATTTTTTGCGATTTCTGACTTTCCTAGTACTCAAACCTTAGTTGGTCTGATAGAGTTTTTTCATCCTTTTATGAAACAGGATCGATTGGCATCAAATTTGTTTTGTGAAAATGGCCTATTTTCTTGCTGACTGTATTTTTTTTTTTTTTTCAATATCTGTGAACTTGGATCAAAATTTCTCTTAAAATAAGGACAGTCTTTTATGACCGTTTTCCTGTAGCTACAATGGTTAAGGTACCTGCTTTTACCGCCCTATCACTAAAATCCATACTGTATACGGGGCTTAAAACAAAAAAACAATTTCAATTTTTTATGTCTGTTTTTTTATTTTTATTCCCGCTAATCTCCGAATCAGCTGAACAGATTTGGGTGACATTTGACACACAGATAGTTTATAGCCTGGACAGTGCCGGATTAACCTCGTATTAAGAGTAGCAATTGCTACGGGCCCCGCGCAAAAGGGGGCCCCGCGTATCCAAACCGACCAACACACATGAAAGAAATACTGTCAACTTAGGGTATGTCCAACTTTAATTTCGAATAACTTTTGAAAAAGCGAACTTATCGAAAAATTATAAGAGAACTTTTTTATAAAAAGTTAAATTTCGTATAAAAACATGTATCGCGCTAGTGGTAGTGCTTGTGAGATCAGATGTAAAATCCCAAAGACCACATAAAATTCCACATATAAAATTCTTGTTTTTTTTTACCACATTATAATAGAGAACCCATAGCAGATCAAGGGCCCCTCGATTGTATTTGCTACGGGCCCCGCGCTTGCTTAATCCAGCACTGAGCCTGGAGTAACATATAGGGTTACGCTGACGAAGTAGCGGGTAGAATCTAGTGGTTTAAAAGATAATATAAGATAATCGCTGACAATCGATTCTTGTTAAATTCCATCATTCATTCATTGATATTGTTCTTGTTCCATTGTTACAATCATTTTAAACTTTAATGTTAATTACTTTCAATCATTATTTAACTTAATTTGATTAATGATTGTATTTTTATTGATTTATTTGATTTTATTGTTTTTAATTTATTTGATATTTGTATTACTAACTTGTTCATTTTATTTTATTCTTATTTTTATGACTTTAATCAAGAATAGCAAACTATGGAAGTGCTGTGCAAGTTAGCTAAAGTATGTAAGTTAAATATGATATTGTTAACTAGTCGTTGGAGTGCCATAATAAATAAATAAATAAGCATACCTAGTAACGGTCCCAAAAACAATTTGTAAATGATCCCAAGATCTCTTATTTCTTTCAACGAAACAGTAAAAATACAACACAAAAAAACCTCAAATCGTTTATTATTTTTTATTAGTTTTATTTGCTTATTTTATAACAAAAGCTGACACCGTGACATAAACATAAGCACTAAAGTCTAGACCGGACTTTGTGCTTAGCACATCGGTCAATGACCTAAGTTTTTGTGCTCAAACGTTTTTGTGTTTTAAGAATTTCGTCACATTTATTTCAGTTTTTATTTTAACACAAAGGAAACGAAAAAAAACATATATACCTGTTTTAAAGTACTTAATGGTTTTTGATACTTAGTAATTTTTGCGGAAATTCTCATTGCAGACAGACTAGTTTTAGATGAATTGTTTTTTTTTTTTTTACACACAACGGGGAAGCTCTTGGTCTTCATCTCACCTGATGGTAAGTGATGATAATGCCGAAGATGGAAGCGAGCTTCGCCCGGAATCCTCAACCACAGAGGAACTGGCTATCTTACCTCTAACTGCCGAAACACAACAAATGCTGTTAACATTGTTGTTTGGCGACAGACTTAGATAAGATGGTGGTAGCTAGCCAGGCGGACTTAGAACAAGCCCTACCACCAACCACCTGGCGGTATTTTTATTTCTAACATTCTGGCGACATGCTGACGACTCGGACACAATATATTTCGACATAGTGTCCGAATCCGATTTTTTTTTCACTGATAATTAGATAGATAGACAGACAGACACACGAGTGATACTATAAGGGTTCCGATTTTTCCTTTTGAGGTACAGAACCCTAACTCAAAATAAGTTTATAATTATCTCGTCATGCATGCCATTCAAAGTGATCGTTACAGGCTGCTGGTTGTTATTTTACAGGGAAATAAATAGATAAGCAAACTTATACGTCAGTTTACTGTGTTACTGTGTTGGTAGTCGATTTGCTAAGCAATTAATTGCCCTGACATTACAACAATGACATTCAATTTATTCAAGACAAACTTGATATCATCTCCGAATTATGGTTACCTAGTCTGAAACGTGATCAGTTTCCACTTCGTCTAACAAGGCTCAAGGTTCTGAAGACAGAACATTATACAGGGTGATGTCAGACCTGCTAATGGTTCAGTAAAATACTGAATTAACAATTAGTGTGCGCATTGAATGCGATCATTGCATGATGATACAATGCGCTGGAAATGTGCTGAAGCGATAATTAGATGACTTTAATTAAATGTTTAGTCATCGGTTTTTTGCACGTTTACCGTCTTCATCATCAAGATCCCTATAATTTTCCCATGTTGGAGTCAGCTTCTAGTCTTACCGGATACAGCTGAATACCAATATTTTACACAGAGCGACCTGCCCGTTATGACATATTTACGGTGCCGAAATGTAGACACTTACAGTCGGGCTGGTCCACAAAGTTAAAGTCGCTCAGCGCGCTATGGAGCGGGCTGTGCTCGGAGTTTCTTTGAAGGATAAAATTAGGAATGAAATTATCCGGAAGAGAACCGGAGTTACCGACATAGCTTGCAGAGTAAGCAAGCTGTAGTGGCAGTGGGCTGGCCATGGCTGTCGAAGGACCGATGGCCGGTGGAGCAGATGAGTCCTGGAGTTGAGACCGCGTATCGGCAAGCGTAGTGTGGGACGCCCCCCAGCTAGATGGACCGACGACCTCACAAAGGTGGCTGGGACAGACTGGATGTGGAAGGCGGAGGACAGGGTGTTGTGGCGCAGCAGAGGCCTATGTTCAGCAGTGGACTGCGATAGGCTGAGTTGATTGACATAGAGCGACTGCCAATCTGACCTACACAACCCAGTAGCTGGGTGATACGATACCCCTTGGTAAGACTGGTTGTCAGACTTTCGGGCTTCTGTCGACCCGTAACAACTGTTAAATATCTACAAATGACAGCCGGGCGGGACCACAATTCCGAGGCACGGCACATAGGGGTCTGATCGTTACATACTAAGTGCCTCTGAAAGCATTCCGAGGCACTTGGTATGTAAAAATGGATTCTTGAATGGCATAACAAAATGTTATTAAAAAATTAATAAGGTAGCCACGTCTGCTAAAAACCTGTTTTGGAGAATGGCAGAAGTTGTCTATACAATACATACAAACATAGAAAATTAAAGTGCACGATGTCAAAATAACAGCTTTTTACTATATAAATGCAAATGAAACGGCACTTATAAAACATATTTTTTTTGTCTTTGGTTTTGTTCCGGCTTTTCTCCGAAACGGCTGCACCGATTTTAACGGGACATTCACTGGCAGATAGCTGATGTTATAAGAAGTAACTAAGGCTTATTTTATTTTAGAAAAAAGCCGCGAAGGCAATGCCGCGGGCAGCAGCTAGTTTTATTATAAAAATTATGTCTGTACATAAACATCTTTTAGATAGATAGATAGATAGAACACTCTTTATTATGTACACCATAAAAATTACAGATATAAATGTAGAACTGTTACATAGGGTGTCACAATGGGCGGTCTTATCGCTAAAAGCGATCTTTTACAGACAAACTTTGGATGGATCAAAACGTAGAAGGAGAGACAATACTGCAGGTAGTCAGTGGTGTACCATTTACATACATACATATATTATTATTTTTTTTTTCTTTGCGTAGGTATGTAACAAATTTTAAAACTATGACTCAGTGTATTAAATAATAATCTAAGTTAACTAGATCTGTAACAACGAACCACTAAGGAAGAAATATAGCCGTGTCACAGTCCTGTGTAGAATGCAGGCAGTAGTTTTAATGACTAAATTAATATCTACTACTATTAATAACTACATAGTTATGTGTAATTTGCACTTTTAATTACTGTTTTCCTACCAGTGTTAACGAAAAATATTTTAAGCTTTTCTCGTAGCGTTATTCTAGCTTTTGTTACAAAAACAAACTCCAGAATTTTTGATTTAATTAATATTCAATCAAATTCCGCCACACATGAAAGAATGAAATGTTAACTTATTTAAATAACAATTAAAGAAATTTCTACCACGAAAAAAAATAATTATGTAACAACATTTTAAAAAAAAATGTTGTAGCACAAATAATACTTTGTCCCACATGGTTTTTTTTTTTTAGGTTTTTTCTCTATAATATGTTGTTATCATAATCGCAGAATAAAAACATGACATCAGTATACCAATTTAAAAGCATAATATGAGTAACATTCTCAAGATTTCAAATTACTTCCTGAATGCAAGAATGTGTTTTCTGTTGAATTTTAAGTATTTACTAAGAACTTACAGCTATAGAGAGATTGATTATACCGATTAAAGTGGCACTTATTACTGTTTAAGTACTGATTAATTAATGATTTAATACCAATAGGTAACTAAATAGTTGATATAATGTTAATGGATATTTTATCTTAGTAGTTTTAAAGTATCTGTTCATACAGGGTTACTGGTAAAACACCTTGCAGGAATGTATTACTAAAATACATAATACCTTTACCAAAAACAGACTTTCAAGATTTCGTTGTTCTCATCATCATCATCATCATTTCAGCCGAATGACGTCCAGTGCTGGACATAGGCCTCCCCCAAGCACCGCCACTTCGACCGGTTCTGTGCTTCCCGCATCCAGCGGATTCCTGCGGCTTTCGTAAGGTCATCGGTCCACCTTGTGGGAGGCCTTCCAACGCTACGTCTTCCGGTACGCGGTCGCCACTCCAGAACCTTTCGGCCTCAACAACCATCTGTTCTGCGCGTAATATGCCCTGCGTTGCCACTTAAGTTTGACAATTCTTCGAGCTATGTCGGTTACCTTGATTCTCCTGCGAATCTCTTCATTTCTGATTCGATCACGTAGGGAAACTCCAAGCACAGCCCTCTCCATTGCCCTTTGGGTGACTTTTAGCCTTCTAATAAGGCCCATTGTGAGCGACCACATTTCAGTGTCAACACTGGCAACACGCTCTGGTCAAATACTTTCGTCTTGAGACACTGCGGTATGTCGGACGAGAAGATATTGATATTCGTTGTTCTATGTAACACATTTCAATTCTGTATTTTGTTGTACCTACCTACGCCTCCCGTGCACTGTCGCCCCTGCCTTTTGCACTAGACACGGGTTTGTTTTGCTACCCATAGAGTTCGTTAAGGCCGCTTGTACATGCTTCGAAAATTCACCGTGTCTGCTGCAGACAGGACCAATTCATAATTTGTATACGACAAGAATTTTGTCAGACATAGGTACGAAAACTTGTCGTGTCTGCTGCAGACAAGACAAATATGGACGTGTACACGATAAGATTGTTTTCAGGCAGTCGTGTGTAGGGTATGGTTGGCAGTTCTAGTCAAGCATGTTATTAATTTGCGGTTATTTGTGAGTGAAGATCATGTCCACGCGTTAAACGGACACTAACAACCTGAACCACGTCACCTACCCCGTCCCTCCCTATACCACAGTAACACAGAGTGCGTCGTATCTAGCACAGACAAGATGTTTTCTTGTTCAGCACCATGGCAGTGTACACAGTTCATGTGTAGAAACGAAACGAATTCTTGCATAGGCCCGGTGACTTTTCTTAGCGTGTACAAGCGGCCTTAGAGCGTTCAATTATATTATTTTTATTTTTGTATGTAAATATAATAAATTAAAATCTGATGAATTATTAAAAGTCATATAACAAAATTTGTTGTTTATGATGTTAGTTATATATTCCTGAGCGGTTATTAGTTTTTTTTTTACCAATGACCCTGTATTTTGAAAATCTATATCAATATATATTATAAATTTTCTAACCGTTTGGCTCGTCTTGTTACAACTTCCTGTAAACTATAGTGGAAGGTTGTCTGTAAAAGATCGCTTTTAGCGATAAGACCGCCCATTGTGACACCCTATGTAACAGTTCTACATTTATATCTGTAATTTTTATGGTGTACATAATAAAGAGTATTCTATCTATCTATCTATCTTTCTATAAAAACATAATGCAATATTGCTCATTCCCCATAGCAAATAGCGTGATAATTCATTATTTATTTTTATTCCAAACTGTTTTTATTTTATTTTTAGCTGATTAGATCTTGTTGCTAACGTAGGTAATGGCTTTAGCTATCTTGCAGGTATTTCTAAAAATTTTGGAATATATAGCAACATACTTGTTGAAAGTTTCAGTGTTAATGAATATGACTTAAGGCCATACAGCTCGAACAGTCTTTCCCTACTTATCCTAAGACCTTTAGTTGCCCAGTCACTAAATATAAAATTTGGGCAAGTATTTTTTGTTTTCTTTTCAAAAGTTTTATTGAATTCAGTGTGCACTACTGATATGAAATCCTCATACAATTTATTTGCGTCGTCCATATTATGGCTCAGAACATTTAACTTATTATTTAGGGTACTATTGAACCTATTTAATATAATAGCCTACAGGCTGACCAAACAACATCTATTTATTTGAACAGAATCTATTCGGTAGAATTCGTGTGATGCTGGAACATACATTCAGACAAACAGCTTTAAGATTTTGATTTGAGACCAATCACGTGACAGATAATTTGAACTAGAGTGATGTTTCATTAATGATGTAACTAATAATATAATTTAAAAGAGTGTCCATGGAGTTTCTTGCAAGTTCTTCTCCATAGGTACCTACTACGCTTTGGAATGGACAACCAGCTTCATATTTCTGACTGACGGACTCCTTGACAATGAGGGTTTTCGTGAAAATTCACGCCACCAGTTGGCGCCACTTTGAAAAGAGGTCTTCCATTTCGACAATGAATATAAAATGATGAATTGATGACGTTCATCATTCGTTCATCAGTCAGCCACGACAAAAAAAAAATAAAGGCGCTTTGACACTTTTGACAGGTGTCCGGACCTGACGTCTCAGTGCTGCCACGTAGTGAACGTCATTTCAGAAAACTCATATTCAAAAGTGTTTATGGTTTAATTGAAATAAATGCTTTGAGTTTGATTTCAATTTACTTAGAGTTTTGTCAAAAGCGGTAAAGCAATTACGAGGTCGACTATAACATGAATAACCAAATAACTTATTTATTAAATTATTTATGTACACAGTAAAATACTTAGATATACGACAATAATGTTATATTACACAATTTTACGACAAAACATAAATAACCCTTCAATTTAGCATCTCCTTTTAGAAAACAATGTGTTATTATGGTAATAAAATTCATTACTTTGACATTTAAACACCATAAATTATTTCAAACCATGTTAATAGGACCTAGTTTTGCTGAGTATGCGGCATAAAAGAGAACTAAAGTTACAGTAGGTACTGAGTTTGACGTTTAAGTGACGTTTGCCGTTGCTAGTGGCGCCAAAATGACAGGTCAGGGTATACTGGATGACTTTGTATTTTACATCGTAACATGGCATTCGATATTACGATTTTTGCAATAACTCATCCATGCATCATGGAATATTTATCGTAAATACCTAGTAAGGTATCCTTCGCATCTGGCGTAGGCGTTTGTCGAACGTATTCGTAGCGATAACGCGACGCTTACGCAGCTTCATCACAACGTTAGTTTCAATATAATCATGTCAATGTTTTGCTAAACGTGAACCAACACCACTGCGAAGCAGGTGCGGATAAATCAGGGATACAGGGGGCAACGGGCGCAGCTGCCCCCCCTCAGTGCCGGATTAACTACGTAGCAAGAGTAGCAAATGCTACGGGCTCCGCGCGAAAGGGGGCCCCGCGTATCCAAACCCGGAGATTGTTTTGTTTTATCTAAACAATAAAAATTAAGGCTCGTACAGACAAGTGCGATATCGCAGGCGCGACGCGACACTTGTAGCACAATTTCTTTGTCGGTGCCTGTCGCGCCCGCGATATCGTGTGAGTCTTTACGAGCCTTTATGCCGCGATGAAGAAAAACTGACAATTTAGATGTCCAACTTTAGATAACCTCGAATAACTTTTGAAAAAAACAAACTTATCGAAAAAATATGGGAGACCTTTTTTATAGAACGTTCAATTTGCAATAAAAACATGTATTACGCTAGGTGGTAAAGTGCTTGTCAGACCAGATATAAAATTCCAAAGTTTAAAATAAATTGTCGGGGCAATTTCTCTGGCTTTTTGTACTTGTCAGAGCCCAACAGGGCCTATAGTAATCTACTGTACTAATAAAAACCAAAAAAACTGTAACTGGAAAATAAACGTGGTTTGTTTTTTTTTACCACTTTATACTTGAGAAACCATAGCAGATCAAGAGCCCCTCAATAGAATTTGCTACGGGCCCCGCGCTTGCTTAATCCGACACTGGGCTTCGACTAACCTTTATTTTCTCCACCACATAACTCCACATACTCTACACAACCACATAACCTACTTTTATAACCTATATTTTACTTTGTACGCTAAGATACATATATATATGTATGATGATGTATGTACTATGTAGATAAATGGTAGTCATTCTCGAAAAGGGGCACATTGTTGAGTGTACGGAAAATAGGTGACGATTTTTTTTTAAGTGGTGTCACTGATTGAGAAATCACCTTCCCGCCGTCCCCCAGAGAGAAATATTTGTCCCCCCTTGAGTGAAGACCTAGATCAGCGCCTGCTGTGAAGACACAGCGGGCAATCCTACCCAGCAAAATTACAGTACCTACCCTGGCGTAAATTATACATTTACGAGCTTAACTACTTAATATAAGGAGAGACTTAGGTACGCAAGGGTCAAAGGATATTATTAGTAAGACACACCATCCGATATTTACTGAAAAGGATAATAAACTTAGTTGTATTGAAAGCCTTAGGCCAGAAAGTGCGTCAAAAATAAGGATGGGCCGAATATTCGTTTTATATTCGGTATTCGACATATTCGGCAGGTTTACCGAATATTCGTATTCGGCCGAATATTCGGCTATATCGCCGAATGTTCGGCAAAGTGGTAATCAAAGTTTTTACTGTATTGACGAGCCGTGTATGATTTATCATGAGTTGAGTGTTAAATGTGTTATTTTTATTAGGTAAGTAATTTACAGTGCAGCGTTATGGTTTTGTCGACACTGTAGCAAAAACAAAATATAAGTATGCATCTGTTTCGGGCGAAGTTTTACTCCTTACTAGATGATGCAATAACAACATCGGGTACAGGTAGCGGGCGGGAGGGTCCGGCACCAATCCGCGCGCTTTACGTGAACAAGTTCAGACCTCCTGTTCACGTAAGGGAATCAATTATGCCGAATATTCCGCCGAATATTCGCTTCGGTAAAAGTTTTAGTATTTGGTGAAACCCATATTCGGCCCATCCCTAGTCAAAACGGACGCTCGCGTGGTTCCATACAAAAGTGCTCCGTCGCGGAAACCAGCGCGGACGTCCGTCGCGGGGGCACGCGCGGTGTCCTGTGGTGCCACGAGCAAAAAAACAAACGAATTTTTTTCGTCGTTTTGCTAAGTTCTCCATCGACACGACTGTACATATACACCGTTAAGATTAAACTACGGGTAATTTATTTCCCACGGAGCCCTCCCGCGTGTCCTCGCGCGTACACACGCCTTAAGAGGGTTTTCACTGGTCCACTAGCGCCACCCCTTTAAAAACATTTTATCTCGTGACTGAGAAGGAATTATGAAAAACGGCTCAATCAACTATATCGGTGTGTCTAGAATTTTCTAAAACCTTTTTTAAAGTTTCATATTGAGACACGAATCAACAAAATTCGATCTAAATAAAAACGGCCACATTACTCTAGATCGTATTAATATAATATAAATATCGTATAAAGTAATAACCATTTGATACGGCCGCGGATCATAATTAGATCAACATAGAACCTGATACTAACCTGCACATTGCAAGAAACGTAAAAAAAATTGAATGTCGCAGGCTAACCATACGCTTTCGCCTGAATGGCCGGTTACTTAAGATACAGTTTCTTCACCTAGGTGTCGCTGTCGGTTGAAAGGCAACGCAAATATTGCCCAAGTAACGGAGATATCATCATAAACAATTAGCAAAGCTCACTACAAAAATGTCATCTCCAAAATAGGCCCAACAATGCGTTGCTGACATCATCCAGTTCAGTGTCGCCATTAGCATCTTCACAAGACATCCACACCTAATAAGTAAATCGAGATTTCTGAAACCATTCATTGACCACAAACAAGGGATGACAAGCCGATAAAATCAAACACCGTCGTTTTACGCTAAGTTCAGAATATCATCAATATAGTAAAACAATATTATCACCGAGTATCATTGAACATTATTCATCATTGCTTCAATTATCGCCATATTGAGAGGCTCGAGCGATGTATCGATAAACAGACGCCTACGATCGATAAACAATGTCATTATCGAGTATCGACCTCGATATGTCACGTCCCTAGTTGTTAATGCAGAACAGATGGGTTCAGAAGGTTTATTGATGGCTACAGGGCTCATGTTAAGCTGCGCTTGCGCATTGTTCTGCGAACTCCTATCCCAATAGCATAGTTACCATAATCGTGTCGCATCAACAATAATTTATTGTTGAGTAGGAAATTATCAGGTATGAGAGCAAAATTATGTCCAACAAGATGGGAAATGGTAGCATGAGCCATTTCTTCGACGAGCGACGAGAGTTGTAGTATCAAGCAGGGCCGGATTTAAAGGTGTGGAGGCCCCAAAGGTGTGGGGCAACCAAAAACTGGAGACCTTGATTTTTTAATTTGAGCGCGCTAAACTCTGAAAATTCTTGTCGGATTTGAAAAATTCTTTATTCATTAGATAGCCCAATTCTCGAAGAAAGGCTATTTACGCTAGCACCCTTAGGAGCTGAGTAAAAGCGCGAGCTTGCGTCGCGAAGTGACGAGGTGGGTTGGAACTCGGAGGAACAAGAAACACATTATTATATTTAGCCTTCTACAAAATTTTGTACTCGTCTAGGCCCTGAGTATCGACCTTATGATGTCATAAGGTATTGAATGACATTAGGATAAATATAGCGTTTATTGTTACCTACGCGACTCAAATTGGTGCCAACGCAAACAGTTGATTCATTCATCATTTTGTAGCTAGCGCAGAAACTTTGGTAAAACGGTTTTTATGACATTATGATAGATCGATATTTGTGATGTCAATTCCCGAAGAACACAAGAATACTCGTTTTTCCCTTGAAAGTTGTAAGTCAACTCATGGATTTCTTCTAACCAAAATGTCGCTGAAAACTAGCGATGGGGCTCTGTCTCGTATAGGGTCGTAGCACTACGCTGAGCTATGGCCGTTTTGCGTGGACGTGACGCCAATTTTCTCCCAATTTGTTCTTTTTTGTGTTTGTGTTCTTTCTTAGCGTCATGTTTACCGCAAATAAACGTACCTATTTTTTTTCTTTCTTCGAAAAAGGATGCAGAATTATCCTCCATTCTAAAGAATAAGCAGCATTACCCTCAATTCTAATCTTCTTCGTCGTATCGATGATTCCATTTATTTGTTTTTAATCAGCTTCTACCAGAAATCGGCCACTTCGACAGCGTTATCGTTGGCCTCGCAAAGGTTTTGCATAGTGCATGCAGGTGTTATTGCACACGACACAATACGAGGTGAGGCATCATTTGCGATGTTGCTCCACCGTCGTACCACTGTGGCTCATCGGAGTACCTGTAATAAAAACATAACAATCTTAGGTACTAAGAAATCTAATCCGTTTCATTTTTCCAAAAGATAATTTTTCATTTCTTCGTTTGAAGAAGGTTGGATAGGTTCACTTTTGATTTGACTAGGCGCAGCGCGGCGCGCATGGCATTGCCAAACAAATATCAACGTTGCGTGCCTAAAACACAGGCCTCTGGCCTAGTTTAGGAGGCATCAGATCGCCCTTTAATGTGACTCTATTATACAACATTTCTTTAATCCTTTTGTACTTGTGTATGTTTTTTAAGTGTACTAATAAACATTTTATTATGTATTATTATTGTTATAAAAATAATGTTGAGAATAAAATAAGATGAGACGCGTGCCTCTTTCCGCATAGACGTACTCTAAGTTTATTTATTTGCAAGGTCGATATTTGTTTGGCAGTGCCGAATGCGCTGCGTTGTGCCTATGTAGTGCGTGAGAAATTCTCATTGCATGTGTGTTACAAAACGTGTAAAAATCGTCGCTGCACATGTCGCACATGCCGTCTTCAAAATAAGGTTGGTTTTTCAAAACACACGCGCGTACGGCCGGCGCTGGCGAGACGCGTCGCTCTGAAACCAGCCATAGAACCAACCAACATACAACCGCTTGCCTAAATGTATTATGTGTCGCTGGGCCTACCCATAACACGTTTTCGTCGGGCCTTCGTAGGGCAATGTGCGTTGGCCCCATCGCACGTTGGGTCTTCGTAGGCAAATCCACGTAGGCCATCAGTTTTGGGCCCAACCCGCAAACTGCCCGCAAATTGTATGCATTTGCCAACTAACCAGAGGTATGTGGCCCAACTAAATGCCAACAAAAAATGCTACTAGGGTCGCCAGATGTGTGCCAGCCCTATCTCACTTGATGGTACACAATGATGTGGTAGACGTTAGTACACACTTGTCAAGAAGTAACATATTCACAAATGACCTGAAGATTTCCAAGTTAGTGCCAAGTTCTTTCCGATATTCGAAAGGGCCTTAATCGTGTCTTGAAGATCTCCAGGTTAAAGCAAAGTTCTTTCCGTTATTGGGTTCAGTAATGACCCTAGTCTACATTAAAATAGAAGTACTCTCATTCTCTATATACACCGTGGCATTTTAGTCGTCTTACAAAGACATCCCACTTCATGTATCCAATGACTACTAATCATGTAAAATGTTTTTTTACTTGATACTATACTGACAATTTAGAACCAACAGCATCAACGCCGCTCCTAATTTTTCCCACAACTCTCTGACCTCGATATTTCTCCAACAGTGTATGCGTGCATCCGGAAGGCGAAGAACACTACTGGAAGTGCGACCAGGACCCATGTCTGATGAGTGACGACGTCATCAGGAACGTCAGACCAGCCCGCCTCGGATGGAGAGCCACAAACTACACCCAGTTCCACGGGAAGAAACTCAAAGATGGGCTTATTTATAAACTTGGTAAGTCAATCACATTTTAGCAAAAATATTAATAGTAGAAATCCCACGGGTATCGGGAACAGGGCTCCAAATAGAGGAACCTCTTAGGTCCTCCAAGGTCCATGAGTACCTACCGCATTCTGTATCAAGCCCTTAAAAAAAGAACGCTTTGGAATGGGAATGTAGCTTAATTTTTCTTACTGACCGACTCCTTGACAATTCAAAAGTGCCTGTAAATGGTTTAATTGAAATAAATGATTTGAGTTCGAGGTTGAGAAAAAAAAAATTGTTGGGTCTCGCACAGGAAGAATACAGACTAAGTTTTAAAACACAAACATAGAAAAATAAAAATAATTAATAACAACAGCATGTACAAACGAAAATTCGCTTGAGGTATTCTTGCTTGCCCACGAAGTTCGAATTTTCTTAAGTTTTTTGCAATTTGTTAGTACAACACAGGAGTATACCAGACAGCCTTGCAACGGAAACAACACAACGACCTTATCGCCAATGGTCGCAAACCCATTCAAATCTAAAAACCTATTGAAACATGGACATTAGTCTGAGGTCGAAAGTAGACCGAATCTAGACAGCTATTGAAGTATGAACAAAAGGTGAAAGTGTAGTCAGCTTGTCGCGAATCACAATGAAATCAGATCTAGGTATTGTAAGGCCCATCGTCCACGACGATACTCAAAAGAAACGTCAATAAGAAAGAAAAAAAGAAAAGTCTTTATTGTGACTCGCACAGGAAGATCACAAACTAAACTCACAATGATAAAAGTATAAAAAATAAAATTATATAAAAGAAAATAAAAAACAGAAGATCCTGTACAAGGCCAAAAGGCTCCTAACTCAACATGATGCTGCGACATTATATTCACATGGTGAGTTCAAAAGTTGTTGTTTATGATGTGTAATATAGTCCTGAGAGGGTGTTTTACCAATAAACCTTATTATATTTTACTAGCTTTTGCCCGCGGCTCCGCCTGCGTAGATGTCGGTTATCGCGTAAAAAAGTAGCTTATGTCCTTCTCCATATCCCAGGCTATATCTCTGCCAAAAATAACGATCGGTTCGGCGGTTTAGGCGTGAAAACGTTACAGATAGACAGAGTTATTTTCACATTTATAATATTAGTATGGATTTATTGTAGGTCTTCATTTTGTTTTAGTTTTTAATGAATTTCGATACAATGTAATAAAATAAAATAAAACATAAATAACCGCTTGAGTGGCGTCGTGGACGACGGGCCTAAGCGGTATCGCCCGCGGCTTTCATTGTGGTCACTGGTCGGATACAAGTTGACTGGTTTGAATTGAGTGAATAGAAACAATAAGTAGGAGTGTAGATACAGACATTATGAGAAAGGACGATGGCTTCGTTCGATTCTGAATGCCAACCGATAAATATTACTGTCATAAGTTTGCCAATTTAGAATTGTAGTTTTCTTAGCTTATTATTTATTTGTTTCCTTATTCCACTAATGGCACCTGCGAAAAATATCGATCGGTGCCGTATGTGGAAAACCTCAGGTGCTATTCACTCGA
Organism: Dryobota labecula; assembly: GCA_947523025.1. NCBI lineage: Eukaryota > Metazoa > Arthropoda > Insecta > Lepidoptera > Noctuidae > Dryobota > Dryobota labecula. The sequence goes on from OX383306.1 coordinate 17,004,596, forward strand.
GTGCCATTAAAGCGGGTGCCCAATACGGAATACGTCAATTAAACAAAAAATAAAATGACCTGTAAGCAAAATTACAAAGAATTAAATCCTAACAATTTTATAATAAACATGGCAATATTTATAATAGATATCTGACCTCTTTCAATTATTATTTGTGCCATTAGGGTAGTCCTAGCCGCTGGCACGTCTAAAGGCTCCTACAAACAGGTGCGATACGCGGCGCGACACAAAGATACCACGTGTCGCGCCACGATGTGCCTTTGTGTCGCGTCGCGTGTCGCGCCTGTTTGTAGGAGCCTTAACAGGGCGGGGCGGCTGCTAGGTAGGTAGGTATAGAAGAAGCTGAAGGTAAAAACTTTCAAGAGTGAATAGCAACTATCGTCCTCTCGATGCGATTCGAAGATGCCTCTTCCCAAACCGGTAGACAGACACTGAGTAGGATTTCTTCGTATTTTGGGAGTAAAAATACACATTGATTTATTTGAGCTGCTACTGAGAAATTCAAATTGAATTTATATTTTCTTTTTAAATTTCAGGTACTCTACCACTGAGCCGCGAGACTTCCCGCCTCGGGCCCATTAACATTGACAAAGATATTCCCTACCCCCGCGAGTTCGATGCCAGGACTCACTGGAAGAACTACATCTCGCCTGTTGTCGATCAGGGCTGGTGTGGATCAGACTGGGCTGTGTCCTTAACTACTATTGTTTCTGATAGGTAAGTTTCTTTTTTACATAACCTAACATATCATCACGACTGTAATCCCCGAAGGGTTAGGCAGAAACATTTCGCCAGATATGTTTAAGGCTTTGACTGCCAGACAACATACACAATAGAAAAACTATTGTTAGCGGTCACCAGTAACCGCGGTGGCAGTCAATGTGTTAAGGCTCTAGAAAACAGGCGCGACACGCGACGCGACACAATGGAACCGCGTGTCGCGCGACTAGCGGTCCCTTTATGTCATCCCGCGCGGGCTGGCATCGTCGCATTTCTAGAGGTTTTTCGTGATTATTTTATTGAATTTAAATCAAAGTACAATTTTTTTAAACACCCATACAATCATTATGATATCCAAATACAACCTATGATACCCAAATTTATGGTTGTATTTGAATAATATGTGAAAAAATTCACAGCAGTAGTATTAAAAATGTGTTAAATGTTACAATAAAATACCTTCTGATATATTACAATTAAATGAAAGAAAATTTAAAACTCATATAAAAAGCACACTTTGTAAACAAGCATATTACAAATTAGAGGATTATATCCAAGATAAGAATGCTTGGAAACATGCTGGTCCTGCTCCATAGGACAATTTAGAGTCTAGACAAAATCAAACTGGTTGCTAATTTAACCGTATAATTTATAATTTTTATGATATAAATTTTTATTTTCTGTGATTAATATAAATTTAACTCACACACTTATTATTTTTTGTTTTTTTTGTTTGGAAAATCATATACAATGTTTGTAAATATGTGAGCACCATGTACCTATCGCATTTATTAATTTTTCTGTCATTACTTCACTTTTCATTCTTTTTACCAATTGTGGTAAGTAATTTTTATTTTTATTCTAGGTACATCGTCTTCACCTATAATTATTAATTAATGTATACAAACTATTGTTAACATTTTAAAAGAGTAAGTATGGAGTTTCTTGCCCATTCTTCTCCATACAAAACTACCTTTTGGAAGGCGCAACTAGAATCAATTAACTATTCATGTAATTTTTGACGTTCAAAAGTGCATCTTCGTGCCTATTTGAAATAAATGATTTGACTTTCACTTTGACTTTATAATTACAACGAAGTTAAAAGGAAAACTATCACAGCTAAGTAGGCGTCACAAGTTACCGAGTAATACTCAACCAACTTACATTAGCAAAGTTAAGGCGAGGTTCTTGAAGCGTGCATTCTTGTTCTTGAGGTGGCAGCGGGGCGCGAGTAAATTGCCGTGAACTTCGTTTTTTTGGGTTTAAAAGTATATGTTTTACGATATTAACAATGTTAAACCCGACCGACATTACATCATCATAGACGTTTATTTTGATGTGATTTTCAATACATAAAGTTGTATAATATTGAAATAAAATGAGTTTTAAATTTTTTATCTACTAAATAAGGGTATGTTTGGTTTTTTTTCTATAGAGCGAACTTTGTCCAATTATGTAACGAGTAGGTACCCGACGTTTCTACAGAAAGGTTTCAAAAGCAACATATAATATAATTTAAATCACGGGTTTAATCATTACTGTTTCTAAATAAAACGGCATTAAAATTACATTTCCTGGAGGTTAACTTGAAGAACCTCGCCTTAAGTTTGTTCTTGCGATACAGAGCTTTGCCTGAAATGTATGGACGAATATTGCTTTTTTTTATGGCACACTAACGCCAACTTTTTAGATGTGTAGGGTACTTCCATTCAAATAATAGTTACTATGACAGCTCAGCTCTAAAGTACATCCGTCTCGAGTTATGCACCCTAATCTATGACGCGTATTTAATTAGGAAAACTGAAGATATGAGTTACCTTTAATGATCCTATACTATTTTATTTCATAGTACAAACTCAATTGGACTCAAGGTGCATCATACTCGTATTGGCGTAAGTGGCATAGTGTGACATCAAGTTACACTTCACCGTAACAATGTCATGAGTATTTTTATTAATTAAACTGAAAATATTAGTGCTTCTTATGCCCCTATCTGGTCTATTTTATAGTTTAAACACTATCTGGACTCAAGTTACGTCACGTTTGCCTAGGTGGCATAGTGTGACATCAAATCACACTTCACTAGGTACAGCAATATTACAACTATTTTATCAATAAAAATGAAAATATGATTCTTTTACGGTCTTCTTTATTTCATAGTGTAAACACTATTTGGATTCATGTTGCATCATTTTGGCGTAAGTGGCATAAGAAGAAGAAGAGAAAAGATTTGTTTTGCTAAGCATCGACATTATCAACTTTATCTCATACCATCAAGATTTTACGATAAACAAAGTCAGATTAAATTAAGCATCGAATTCCTTAGACTCATGTTCAAGAAATTAAAACATAAACCAGACCTCAGGAATGTAACACAGCCAGTAATATAAGAATGATACGCGATTCTTATTTCTCTGTATGCAAACTGAGACGAGACGAGGCTAAAAATAAAGGCTTGAGGGCCCTCGCCTTCACTTGAGGGTGCCTCCGTTCGTCGCTAGTGGCAAAAAGTTAAATTATATGGAAGCGTAAGGTCGCTTCGTTGTTTGTTTTATTTTTCGCATTGTTTACTTTTATAACTGTGGAGACTATTTTTGGAATTCGATTCAAAATCAAAATCATCAATACAACTCTCTCAATAACTATTGAATAACTATTTCATGAAATCATGTTTCTAGGATTATACTAACTTAAGGAGTTATATTACTGATTCAGTGATTCTAATGATTATAATTCTGTAAATACATATAATTTGTTACGGTCGCGAATCATACTGACACCACATCATCATCATCATGTTGGAATACAACAAAATACATCGGTCCCACTTAAGTAGTTTGAGAGTCCTTCTCTTCCCTACGTATTTACATTGTGCATAACTTTATTAAAGTTAGACGCTAGTGTTCCGTCTGGACTAAGCGAGAGCGCACACACACCTCTCCTGCCAAATAAATATAATAAATAATTATATAGAAATTATAACTGTGTCTTTCATTGGTTCTCAAAACCCAATAGGTTATGGGCCCAGTGATATAGACTTTAAATAACATTCTAAGTTACTTTTAGTGATTCTTTTAGTGATTTAATAAAATGGATAATCTTAAAATGAAAAGAAATATTAAACCGTATGATGGGGACAAATATAGTGTGTGGAAACTTAGAGTACGTAATTTATTAAACGAACTTGAAGTGCTTAATATAATTGATGAAGAAACTCCTAAAGAACCGAACAGTGAGTGGCACAAAAGACAAAGAATCGCTAAGAATACGATAATAGAGTATTTATCGGATTCATTGCTGGGACTTACAAGTGAAGAAAATACTGCGAAGGAAATTTTCATGAAGCTAGATTCCATCTACGAAAGGAAAAGCATAGCAACTCAACTAGCTTTGCGGAAAAGGTTGTTGAATTTTAAGTTAAATGAAGAAAACCCCTTGACAAAACACTTCCAAGAATTCGACGACTTGTTAATCGAATTAATCGCTGCAGGTGCAAAATTAGAAGAAGTAGATAAGGTAAACACATTTATTTATGACTCTACCTAAAAGTTATGATGGTGTTGTCACAGCTATTGAAACATTGGCAGAGGACAACTTGACCTTAACCTTTGTGAAAACTAGACTTCTTGATCACGAAATCAAATTGATCAATGAAAGACGCGATACAAGTATGAAAGTTCTCCAAGTGGAAACTACAACAATACCGGGTACTACAATAAAACCTAAAACACAAGACCGATACAATTATAGAAATACAAACATGCGACGGAACTCGAATCGAGGACAGTTTTATAAAACCTCATTCAAGCCGAAACATGATAGAATGAAACATATAAGATGCAATTGTTGCGGAAGAAAAGGTCATGTCCAAAAGAACTGTTATTATAATAAGCAGGTGAAACAACGTTCCGAAAACAATAGAACAGTTCAAACTGTTAATATTACGCATCCTGAAAATCCAAATATCTCGGGATTTTCTTTTATGGTCGGCGGCTACGGAAAAGTGCATGACGATCAAAACGAGATAACATTTATTTTGGACTATTAATAGAGAAGATCTGGCACGAAACTTTATGGAACTGAAAAAACCAATAAACATCTCAGTTGCTAAGAATGGAACATATATAAGAGCAACGAAAAAGGGCAATATTGCAGTAACCAGCTACTTAGGAATAAAGGGAATGCTACAGGATGTCCTTTTCTGTTCTGAAATTCCTTACAACTTACTCTCGGTGAAGAAAATGCAACAAGCAGGAATGACCATCGTTTTTGCCAATGATGGTGGTGTGCAAATATACAACGAGGGTAAGATGGTAACAATGGGTAAGTCTTTGAACAATTTAATTGGTATTAATTTCATACATGAAAAATGTGCCTTAAATGCTAGAAGCTCATCAAATAGGGTCGTACATAATAATAATTATGAATTATGGCATCAAAGGCTTGGTCACATAGGCAAATCAAAGTTTGTGCAAATAAAAAGCAAACAATTTTATTCTGATAATGAAAAAATAAATCATGTTACACCAAATGATAAATTATGTGAAGCTTGTATAAAAGGAAAACAAGCATGTTTGCCATTTAATAAAGCAAAGTCAAAAATTATAAAACGACCTCTATTCAATGTGCATAGTGACGTGTGTGGTCCCATCACTCCTTCAACAATTGACGACAAAAACTATTTTTCGTAATTTTTGTCGACGAATATACACACTACTGTGCGACATACTTAGTAGCTCATAAATCTGACGTTTTTGGTACGTTTCAAGATTATGTTGCAAAGTGTGAAGTTCATTTCGGTTCGAGAATTGTCAATTTGTATTGCGATAATGGTGGTGAATATTTGTCAAATGAAATGAAAAAGTTCTGTGTGCAAAAAGGTATAAGTTACCACTTAACAGTGCCGCATACCCCTGCTTTGAATGGTATTGCCGAAAGAATGATAAGAACTATAACAGAACGAAGTCGAGCCATGGTATCTGGTGCTAAACTTGACAAAACGTTCTGGGGCGAGGCTGTGTTGACAGCTACATATTTGATAAATATCAGCCCTACAAAAGCACTGAAAACAGCTAAGACACCATTTGAATTGTGGCATAATAAAAAACCACAACTTAAATATTTAAAGGTTTTCGGTTCAACAGTTTATTTTCTGAATAAAACTAGGAAAACCAAATTCGATGAAAAATCCTTAAAAGGGATATTAATTGGTTATGAACCGAATGGTTATAAGGTGTGGGATGTGGTAAACGAAAAGTTTGTAAAAGTCAGAGATGTGATAGTGGATGAGATTAATTTCTTGTTAAGCAGACCAGTGAAGTCTGACAGAGTTGTGCCTGAAAATTGTAATAACTCTGATAACTTTGACAGACACAACGTAGAGAAAAAGTGTAAACAGACTGACACAATACCTGTATCATTAGGTCCACCACCTAATAAATCTGTAAGTGAAACAGATATGCATCAAAACAGTTCTTCATTTCAAAATAGGTTGACTTTATCTCAAAATGAACTGACTTCATATGGTCAAAGAAGGAGTGAGAGGATTAAAAACTTGCCTACCGTATCTTATAACGAAAATGAAGATGATATTTCTATGAACTATTTGCTATACGCTAAATCTTTATTATGCAAAATACCTACATCTTATATAGAAATTGCATCCAGGAATGATAAAGCTTTATGGGAAAAAGCTATTAATGAGGAAATTAAATCGCTCATTGATAATGAAACCTGGACACTTGTACAAAGACCCGAAAATAGAAATATCATCGACTGTAAGTGGATATTTACAATAAAAAATGATGAGTTTGGAAAACCTCTAAGATATAAAGCTCGTCTAGTAGCTCGCGGTTTTAGCCAGGAATATTTGGTTGATTACAATGAAACTTTTGCACCAGTTGCAAGAATCTCAAGTTTTAGATTCTTATTAGCCTTTGCTAATCAGTTTAATTTATTAGTCCACCACATGGACGTAAAAACTGCATTTTTAAATGGGAAATTAAAAGAAGATATATTTATGAAAACCCCTGAAGGAATCCCAAATGCAAATGATTTAGTGTGCAAATTAAACAAATCGTTGTATGGATTAAAACAGTCTGCACGTTGTTGGTTCCAAATGTTCGAGCAAGCTTTAATAGAGAAGGGTTTTCGATACTCATCAGCTGATCGTTGTGTTTACATTCTAGATGCAGGAGACATTCTTGAAAACATTTATGTTGTACTTTATGTCGATGATCTTGTAATTTCAACGGCTAATATAAATACCATGAATAGTTTTAAAAACTATTTAATGAACAAGTTTAAAATGGTAGACTTAAAAGATATCCGTTGTTTCTTGGGAATCAGAGTCGAAAGATATAATAATAAAATAACATTAGACCAGAAAATGTACATAGAAACAGTTTTAGAAAAGTTCAACATGAGTGATTGTAAAACTGTTAAAACACCTTTAGAAACTAAAATAGATTATGCCGCATTGAATTCAAATGAAACAACAAAGACCCCTTGTAAAAACCTTATTGGGTGCTTGATGTATAAAATGGTATGCACTCGTCCTGATTTGAGCTTTAGTGTAAACATCTTAAGTAGATTTGCTAACAAAAACAACAGTACACTTTGGTTATATTTAAAAAGGGTTTTACGCTACTTGAAAGGGTCAATTGATTTAAAGTTAACTTATGTGCGGAGTGACAATATAATTAATGTATTGACTGGCTTTGTTGATTCTGATTGGGGAAGTGATGAAATAGGCCGTAAAAGTACAACAGGTTATTTGTTTAAATTATTTGAACAATGCACAATATGCTGGAATACAAAGAGGCAACTCACAGTGGCGGCTTCATCCACTGAAGCAGAGTATATGGCTTTATTTGAAGCTGTTAAAGAGGCACTGTGGTTAAAATCCTTAGTGACCAGTATGAACATAGAATTACCCAATGCAATTCCTATTTATGAGGATAATGATGGGTGTATAAGCATTGCAAGTAACCTTACGAGTCACAAAAGATCAAAACATATAGACATAAAGTACCACTTTTCAAGAGAACAAGTGGAGAAAAATGTTATTAAAATTATTTATGTTTCCACAGGTAATCAGTTAGCTGACATCCTAACAAAGTCATTACCGACAGTGCGTTTTTCTGATATGAAAACGAAACTCAGTATAATTTAATACGTAACATATAAGTACTTATAAACTATAATGAATTGAAATATAGAATGATCTATGTACTTGCAAACTATAAAGAATTGAATTATAGAATGATCTATGTACTTATAAACTATAAAGAATTGAATTATAGATAAGAATGACTTGGTCTGATTAGGTTTTCCTGGGTTTTCCCTAATCCTGTGCATCGAATGATGGACCATATAAAATTGTGCTCCCAGAGAAGGAAGGTGTGTGATATTATTATTGTAAATATTATTTGATCATTTATTTTGAGAAAGAGGATTTATTTTGAGGGGGCGTGTTGGAATACAACAAAATACATCGGTCCCACTTAAGTAGTTTGAGAGTCCTTCTCTTCCCTACGTATTTACATTGTGCATAACTTTATTAAAGTTAGACGCTAGTGTTCCGTCTGGACTAAGCGAGAGCGCACACACACCTCTCCTGCCAAATAAATATAATAAATAATTATATAGAAATTATAACTGTGTCTTTCATTGGTTCTCAAAACCCAATACATCATACTGATATCAGACTGTTTAGGTCTTACGGTTCGTACAGACATGCGCGATATCGCGGGCGCGACGGGCAGCGACAAAGAAATTGTGCTACTAGTGTCGCGTCGCGTCGCGCCCGCGATATCGCACTAGTCTGTACGAACCGTAAGACCTAAACAGTCTTACGGCTCGTACAGACTAGTGCACAATTCGCACAATTCGCTGAGTTGGTCTTGATAAAATGATTAAAATAATTCATCATCATCATTTCAGTCGAAAAAAATCAAAATCAAAATCAAAATATTTTATTTCACATAAACCTACATGGGCACTTATGAAACGTCAGAAGCTAAACGTCAGAAGCTAGGTGCACGGTTCGAGTTAGTCGTTTCCTATGGAGAAGAGCCGGCAAGAAACTCCACGGTTACTCTTTTAAAAATAATTGGCAAGGCGTCCACAGCTAGACATAGGTTTCCCCTAATTGGTTTGCCATAATCGCCACGCTTGGCAGGCGGGTTGGCGATCGCAGTATGGTGTTAAAAATAGAGAACGCTGCTTCCCATTCTCTAGGATGTCTCTTAGTCGCCTTTTATGACACCCACGGGAAGAAATAGGAATATTAAAATAATTACTATGTTTAAATACCTATCAAATGCGCGAGGTAACCACTCGCGACTTCGCGAGCCTATATACTTCAGTCGGCTCGAGCGGTCAGCAGTCGTATCATAGTGCCTTAAATAAAGGCTTCTACAAACAGGCGCGACATGCGACGAGACACAAAGGCTCCGCGCATCGCGCGACATGCGGAGTCTTGTGTCGCGTCGCGTGTCGCGCCTGTTTGTAGGAGTCTTAATAGGCAAGGGCGAGGTAAGCAAAGCATTGCGATAATCACGAATGAAGCAGTTAAATAAGTGTTAATCAAAAAATGAGGTTATTTGACCAAAGGTGTTAATTACCAAATTTTGTGAACTAATGGTTTCACGACATCGGGAAATGTAGTTGTGTGGGTGTGTTTACACGTAATTGTTTCTAGTCCAATAATGTTTACGTGACATTAGAGAGGTGCCATATCTTTTTTTTATACATCAATGGTAGGAATGGGTTTCATTTTGACAGTTCCACAACATTCATTGCGTTTTTTACGTTGTTGTGTAGACAAATTTTTCGAACATATGAAGCAATGGATTAGAAAGACAGAAAGAAAGAAAAATATTTTATTTGGGACACGCACAAGAAAAACAAACAGTACAAAATAAAACTTGATCGTTTAAAACTAACAAAATTTACATTGTAAATCTGTGTCCAATAATCTTAATCCAAAAAGACCACTATCTCAGCATAATGCTGCGATATTTAAAAAATAAATACCGCAGCGCTGGTATTCTGATAGGACCCGCAGTAATGCCAGATTAGCAATATGCTTCAAAATTACGCAATTAGGAATAAGCTTAAGCGTATTCTATTGAAACTCCGGACTACGTTAGGCCAGCTTATGGTCAAAATGTTACCACGCGTTCAGGCTCAGAATTACCTTTCCCAAAATGTCCTTTGGTTTCAAATAGTTCCTTTCCCGAAATGTCGCCTCCCCATATTCTCCATTTCCCAGAATGTCCCTTTCCCGAATCGCCCATTTCTCAAAACACCCCCTTCACGAAATGTCTCTTTCTCAAAATGTCGGACCTGCGATCGACTGTATAAAACTGCAAAACGAATCCCGTGCTATTTCAGAAACGTGCTTTCTTGTTTTGCACTTTCAATTGGTCACGAAATCGTGACGATTTCGAAATGGTTTCTGATTTACTGCTAAGTGGTTGTTTTATTCATAACGATGTGATGAATTGTTTGATTTGGATGGTCACATTTTATCCTGCCGATGTAGCATAAGCACAACGATAATGCTATAGTCATGTGCTTTTTACCCAACTTCGATGAAGCCCAAAAGTAGAGATATGATTTTTTTTTTTTTTATTCATAAAACAATTTACATTGTGTTGAATTTATAAACATGCAATTTTACATACAAATACAAAGAACTATGAATGATTAATAGAACATTAAAATCGAAATTCAAAAGTGCCAAATAGTTTAAATATGAATGTCAAACAGGTCTAAATATGATGTCAAACAGTTTTCAATATAATGTCAAACAGTTTAAAATATAATGTCAAAAGATTCTAGATTATACTATATACAGATTATTCATTTATTATTGTGTGACAGTTCCGATATTTTAAACAGACATTTTTCTATTAAAAAGGCCTTTAATTTTGTTTTAAACAAGTGGGTGTTATAAATCAGGATCTTTAGCTCAGAAGGCAACCCATTAAATATTTCTACAGCTTGGTACTTCGAGCAATGCTCTAATATATTAAATTTTGGTGCTATTTGTTGCTTAAAATTTTTTCTCCGCGTGCTCTCTTTAATCCATACTAATATTATAAATGTGAAAGTAATTCTGTCTGTCTGTCTGTCTATCTGTCTGTCTTTCTGTCTGTATGTTACGTTTTCACGCCTAAACCGCTGAACCGATCGTCATGAAATTTGGCAGAGATATAGCCTGGGTTATGGAGACGGACATAGGCTACTTTTTTACGCGATAACCGATATCTATGCGGGCGGAGCCGCGGGCAAAAGCTAGTCTCATTATATATTGTAGAATGGGTAGACCGTACACCTAGATCACAATACTTATACTGTGCCTGGATAGTTCTATCGGGAAGATGAGTAGGTTGTCGTCCAAACGACTACAATATTCTTGCGAAATTGAGTCTATTCCTCCATTGGTTTTAAACCGTAATTCGGCAAGAACCTGAAAGACCGAATCTTGAAAAATTTCTAAACTTACATCATTGATAGCGTAGCAGTGACTGCAACAGTACCTACAAACTGCACAGATGTTTAAAGACTCGTACAGACTCACGCGATATCGTGGGCGCGACAGGCAGCGACAAAGAAATTGTGCTACTATAGTGTCGCGTCGCGCCCGCGATATCGCACTAGTCTGTATGAGCCTTAATACAAGGCCCAACATCAAATAAGCATAATTTTATACATCATTAAACAAATATCACGTCATTAAACAAATATCTTTGCCAACAGATTCGCAATCCAGTCCAACGGAGCTGAGAAGGTGATTCTGAGTCCTCAGTGGCTATTGTCTTGTATGGGAAAGCCGCAGCAAGGATGCCGCGGTGGACACATCGATGCTGCCTGGATGTTCGCCAAAAATCGTGGGTAAGTGGAAATTAAGGTTATTCTTATGTCTCAGTATGAGCTACAAGAGAATGGTTCACGTGGTAGTAGCAAGGTTACATCAGAATGGGCGAAAAAATGCGTGGAATGCGTTTCGCACATTACGTCGCTGATCGTGGCACGTGCCCACTTCTGGCCAGTTTTTCCGCTCAGAGGCCCTAGTGTGAGTTTCTTTTAACCATCTCGATTTTACGCATCGAGTGCGTTCGGTGCTCCGATTGGCCTCCGATTGGCACTTCACCAATCGGAGTGCTGAACGCGCAAATTCGAGATGGTTAAAATAAACTCACACTAGGGCCTCTGATTTCTCCCTAGCCCATCGTCACTCTCTGATGTATGTATGTATGGTCACGATCTTTTTCTCTCTCCTCGTCTTCGCCTTCGTCTGCAATCGGCTTTATTATACATAACTATACTCCATTTGAAATAAGATTAGATATTTAAAGAAAAACCTTTTTTACATTCCGTTCAACCGATTTTGACTACTATTCCCTAGGCTTAAGGATGGAATGTCATCAAAATCAAAATCAAAAATCAAAATATTTTATTTCACATAAACCTACATGGGCACTTATGAAACGTCAGAAGCTAGTTCCAATTAGTCGTTTCCTGTGGAGAAGAGCCGGCAAGAAACTCCATGGTTACTCTTTTAAAAATAATTGGCTTTACAATATTATTAAATAACAGTGATAATAGGTATGGGAGGACAGTGTAGGCCTTTCAACAATTACCAGGTACTTAACAAAATCGAAAAGTGCCAACAAATCTACACTCTACTAGGCCTATAACGTTCTCACATTCACAAAATAGAAAATAATCTAAGAATATAAAATATTAATGACATGATTGCAATTACAACTACAGTAACATCCTTATGCCTACAAGCAAACAAAAGGTTACAATACCAACTGTTTACTGCAGCTGCCATTTGTCATGGCACCAACGCAATAGAAGTCAAAATCGGTTGAACGGACTGTAAAAAAGGTTTACTTATATGTCTAATATTATTTCAAATGGAGTATAGATTATTTGGTGAAATTAAATAATTTTGTGACAGGTATTCCACTGAATGCTCTCAAAAGAGTAGTGTCTTATCTTTCTCATCTAGTTTTGATATTTGCCAGTGTTTCAGCCTTGTCATGTCTTCCTCATTGTTAAAAGGCTAGTTCGTTTGTGTAACTGTTAAGCCTTTCTTAAAGGCTCCCACACACCGGCGCGTTATCGCGGGCGCGACAAGGGTCGCGCTGCCTGTCGCGCCAGTCTGCACGAACTTTTATACTTGTTCACAACATTTGATACAAAATAATTATTTCTTAGCCACATGTTTTGGCTAAGCTTTGACGTAATCAGAGATTTTCTGTCAATTTTTCTCGTAGCTAATCCAATCAATTTCTGACCACCAGGCTCATCGACGAAGACTGCTTCCCTTACTTGGCCAAGGTCACCCACTGTCCCCACAAGAAGCGAGGAAACCTCCTGACAGACGGCTGTACTCCCGTGCTACCCCAACGCACTTCGAGATACAAGGTCGGACCCCCCAGCAGACTGATTAAGGAACAAGACATCATGTTCGATATTATGCAGTCTGGGCCTGTGCAAGGTTTGTTTTATTTTATATAGTTTTTCTTTTAAATCTCTTTTGTAGGTACCTAAATTAAATTAAATTAAAATTATTTTCAAGAATTGTGGTACTCGTACATACATTACAGATGGTTGAGTATAATAAAATTAATTAATCAAGATAATAAAATTGGAACATAAATCATAGAAAATAAATAAAAAAGAATGTCAATCATTTGTCAAATTATAATAGGTAGTAAAGTATACATTGATAGATAGATAGAATACTCTTTATTATGTATTATGTACCGCGCCAAAGGTGTGAAAAGTATGTATTCTCCTCGGAGATAAAGGTGACTTCGTCTTGGGCGACTTTGAATCCCTCGCTATACTCAGGATTCTAGTATTAACACCCTCGCTTCGCTCAGGATTTAACTCTGAACTCCCTCGCTACGCTCGAGAGCAGTACAATCCTTCTTTACATTTTTATTTTTTTTCGGGATTCAATATAACGCCCGTGACATAAAGCACTGTTTTATACCCTTGATGAATAATCTAATATTGTTTACTTTACGATAGTGTAAAAATATGCCTCCAAACGGCCAGTAGGTACCTATTTGAACACTGATTTCAATCAATAGAAATCATCGATCTATTTTTATCAAACTTTCAACCTTGGTAGTGCTATCATACGTACTAATATAATAATGGGTTTCTTTGTAAGTACCTATAGTTAAGATAAGAAAATCACGGCGCTTCACTGGTTTTAAGAGATTAAATTTTACAGTAGCCTTACTGAGGAATGAGGACTGTTTACGTAGTATTTTTTTATTATTTGAATTAGGCCAGTTATCTTTATGAATGAGGCCGCCATATTAGTGTCGGTAGAACTGAAAATCCGGGGTCACCTTGCCTTGGCGCGTCCTACCTACTTTCCTAAACCTACTTCGAAAAATTTCGCGGTGTTTTGCAAACAATGGTTTTTCCTGGCTGTTTACTGTTTAGGAAGTAATAAGTAATACAATTTAGCTTCCATAATGGCCTCATTATGGCAAAATTGAGGTCATGAGAGCCAGAGTGGCCTATAAAATTGCTCTAAACTTACCTAGGAAGCAGTTTTTCAAAATAAAATCAGTATTGAAAAAAGGACTGTTAGGCCACTCTGGCTCTCAGAGGCCATGAGAGCCAGAGTGGCCTATAAAACTTCTCTAAACTTACCTCGGAAGTAGTTTTTCAAAATAAAATCAGTATTGAACAAATGACGGTTAGGCCACTCTGGCGCTCATGGCCTCTATTATATTACTCAATACTAAAACAGGCGTTTTACGACTTCTATCTAGCAATAATAGGTACAAACAGTGAAATAGGGCCAACTTTAGCCGGCCAAGAAGATTTACCTACACATGCATACATAAATTCACACCTATTTCCCTTGGGAGTAGGCACTAGGCAGTAACTACAGACCGCCAGCTGTTATTATAGGTACGATCCTTTCTATGCACCTGATCTCTCTGAAGACAAGTAACATTTGGGTAGGAAACCTACCTACGGTCCATCGGTCGACTGGTAAAAATGCGTGTTACTACCCAAGTTTAGTTATCAGATTGATGTCATCTGCAATCCAGTTCTCACATAATTTTTCTTTGTTGAGTCACTCACTATCTTGCTTTGCGATGGAATTCTTAGATCAGAATGTGTTTTGATAACTATTTTTAAGATTGATAAGATAATTTTGGCATGCCAGAAATGTGAAACTTTGTTTTGGAAACAAAATTTCGTATATATAGTTCTTTTCCAAACTTATCTTGAAAGTTATGATAGCGAGATTTATCGAATTCTAACCGCCTTACTTATAAACGCGGAATAAACAAAATTCGATCTAAATAAAAACGGCCACATTCCTCTAGATCGTATTTTGTAGCTTCGTGTCTCAATATGAAACTTTATAAAAGGTATTAGACAATTCTAGATACACTAACCGAGATGGTTGATTGAGCCGTTTTTCAAAATTCCTTCTCAGTCACGAGATAATGGTGCCGATTCCCTTGTTCACAAACTGAACTAAATTTAAGTTCAGTGCATCTTTTTCTTTCTATTTCATTAAGTAAAGGACAGAAGATAAATTTTAGTTGACGTTTTACGTAATTTTAGTAGGCAAGTTTTTAATTACGTCTAAACTTCTAAGGAGTAGTGACAGGCGCTGATTAATTTGACAGGACTAAACTAAAATCTATCTTCTGTCCTTTTCTTAATGATATAGAGAGAAAAAGATGCACTAAACTTAAATTTTGTTTAATTTGTGAACAAGGGTATCGGCACCAATATGTTTTTAAAGGAGTGGCGCTAGTGGACCGGTGACAGCGCTTTTTACGTGTTTTCCGAGGCATGGAGGGGTCTCGTTATGTAATGGATGGTCACCCATCTACGAACTGACCGCGGCAAGCGCAGCGTAGGCTTCGATCGACCCGTGGTCTGTTATTCATAGTATTAAAATTTAGCCACGAGTATTCTCTCTTCACTCAAACGTCTGATGAGTAGGTAGGATATTAAGTATGTCAAACCCGGCAGGTATACCTCCACGGTGGCGATCCCCTTTGTATTTCACATGCTCATCCTAATGTATAATAAGACACATTATTTAAGTAGGAAACACCTCAGAGAAAAATTTGTTTAAAAGTCTGACATCAACACTTTATTTTTACTTCCAAAGACGTAGTTACCTACATAACGTCGCCTTAGAGTGAAAACCTCGTAGGTATAGGTATGCGTAAAAGGCAACTTTACAGGAGGAAGGAAACACTGCGCCTGTAAAATTTTATTACCACAGCTTCTTCAAATATGTATCTTTTAGTATGCAATATTCAAACTCGTCATAGATGGCGTTAGGGGTTGCAAAACTTTTTTTACGTCACACCTGGCCATAATGTGAGTTTTACCGCACGCTACACGTACAGTAAAACTCGCATTGTGGCCAGGTGAAGACGTAAAATTGTGTGCTCACCACGGGCAGTAAAAAAGAAAGCCCTCTATCGCATATTTACAACCCTCGTCTGCGGCTCAGGTCACAAATACCTGCGATTTCGGGTTTTCTTTCTTTTACAGCCCTTGGTAAGTAATGTACTAATATGTGAAACTAGGACGTGCGTTGCAAGGTTTTCTTTCTAAAAATATAATAAAATAACAATGACCAAAATTGCATTCCCGAGATTTTCACTCTTAGACGACGGTAAGTATATGAGTTACAAAAATAGATACATAACATAATCAGCCTAGAATTTTCCCACTGTTGGGAAACAGGCATCCACTCTGCGAGAGGGAGTGGGCCATAATCCACCACGCAGGCCCAGTGCGGGTTGGTAGATGTCACAAATGTCTTCGGGTATTTGGTTCTAGGACATACCAGTTTCCTCACAATGTTTTCCTTGACCGTTTTTAAATCATATTTTCTTCTTCCAGCTATAATGACAGTCTACCAAGACTTCTTCCACTACCAGGACGGTATCTACCGTCGTTCGCGGTTCGGTAACAACGAGTTGAAGGGTCTACACAGCGTCAGGGTCGTTGGCTGGGGAGAGGAGAATGGAGACAAATACTGGGTAAGAATTTAACCTTGCAGTTCTTAAAGAGTGTTAGCCAAAGAGGTGACATCAAAATCTCGATTTAGGATGACACTAATGGTTGATGACACACAAGAAAAGGCAGGAGTCAGGATAGGTCAAAACATCTGTAGGTAAGATTTTCCAAATATGCACGAACACTGAAGATCCTTGCGTTGCTTCTTTCCAGTTAAGGTTTATGAACCAGACAGAAAAAAACAAAGACTTTCTCTTTGCCAAACTGTAACGTTACAAATAGCCTGATTAGAAATGATCATTATGCAGGCTTTTTGCAAGTTAACAGTAGAATTAAAAATATTTAGATTAGGAAAATAGGCCAGACTTCAGTTAAGTGAAGATCCCCGAGGCTCCTCACACGCAGCAATCGCATCTATTGGTCTCGAGGCTGCAGAGATTCGCATTCACCGACACTCGTCTGAGTGTTTAACGACGAGCCTCCCGTACAGCTACTTGTTCCTCAGCAGATTTTGAGTGTTGCAACACCGACAAGACTTAGCAAAGTTATGCAAATCACGCATCCATCTTTTTCTCTATATTTCAATATCATCTCCATATATTTTTCAAATATTACCTAGAAACATTGGATGGAATGTGTGGCTAAAAAGGGGGTCACTACTGAGATGACTAATAGATTCTGTATGGAAGAAAAAGATAGGTAGTCCCGATCGCAAATAAATTGCGATAAGGGCAAGAGAATGATGATAAAATTTTCCAATTATTTTGGGGTCTCTAACAGACCGAAGTTTTAAATATTTTCCATTCGTATCGTTATTTAATTTTCAATTTCTCTTCGCAGATCGTAGCCAACAGTTGGGGCACAGCATGGGGTGAAGACGGCTTCTTCCGCATCGCTCGCGGCAGTAATGAATCAGGGATCGAATCATTCGTGGTGAGCGTCCTGAGTGACGTCACGGAGGCTTTCAGGCGCAAATAACATCCGACCCACTTGGTCACCCCACTTTGTGTCATCACCAGATTGGTACATACCAACAGGGGGATCTTACTGCTAAATAGTACCAGGGAATTTGGTAAGCGGAGATAGTAGAAAGGTTGAACATTTTGGGGACACAAAACTCTCTTTTTCTTTCAAATTCAGTAGTTATTTCTCGAAGATTTTTGGGGGGTAAATAAAAATTTTGGGGTCGTTGGGGCAATTAATTTGGGCACTTATTTTTTAACTATATGATAAGTAGGTAGGTTAAGCCTATACGGTATAACTAGTAATTTTTGGGTAAAGGCAAACCGAAACCTACCTTTACTGTTTAAATTAGGAAAAGTAGTGATGAGAAAAATCATAGATATTTTTTTACTAAGTGTATTTTCGAAATTATCACGTGCCTCTAAAATTATATAAAGTACTTTTTAAAGTAGAATAGTACGGACTATCTTCGCTAATCAAAATCCAGTGCCACAATATTGTTTAAAATCGGCGATTAAATTATTTAGAGTACGGTCTCCGACCGATTAGGTATTAAGAGATTAAAATTATATTTTTATATAATTAATCTTAAATCTTACGACTAAAATTGGCGTAGTAACTTTACGTGTTCAATAAACACACATCGATATTTTTTTTAATATAAAGTAGGTATGAAAAATCCAGAGCGAGTAACAAAGAGAAAGTAAAATTTATTTTTGCTCTGGCAATTTTAAGTTGCAAAAATCCCCGTCGAATTCCTGACAGCCCAATGTTGTCACGTAAAAAAGGGAATTGCACAAATAACACAAAACAAATAATAAAAATGAAAAATTCCAAAAAAATAATGCTTTTATTTTCTTATTATATTCATATTTATTGTACAGTAGATCATTTTTGTGAATCTTTACTGCCATGTTAGATGTGGACACTTAATTAAGTTACTTAAAGAAATCTAACTAGTCTTAGGCTCATTTAAACTTTAGACTAAGTGATGATCATCTCAAAATATGCTTATAGACAATAACTTTTAGTGTAGTGATAACGTTATTTTTAATAACGGTTTTATATTTACCGATAACCGATATTAGTTTTAGAACATGGATACTGGAGACAAATGGCTCTATAGAGCCCTTCAGGCCTTCATAGCTGCACACAAAAAAATAGTCACAAACCTTTAAAGAGTATGACAGACTAGTAACAATCGACGCGGGCGACATTATAGTGATAAGTATGGCCAATGAAACGACATGGTCGTCGATGGTTACAAATCTGTTTTCACCGCAATTTGCTCCTGTATCAACGTTTTTAATAACGTTAGTTTTAAGGAATGTTATGCCAATAGTAATTAACTGTTTAAGCAGCTGTATTTAAAATATAGAAAAACGTTTGCTTAAACCAGTTAGAGATCATAGTAACAGCCTGGAGCCGTATTAAGAAGTGTTGAAGCCTCTATTTTTCCATTATGAGATAGCAATTATTGTGCTTTTAATAATGTAACGGGTGTTAACTCTTGACGACGCCGAGAGTCACTTGTTTATCCCGTTATTACCATACCTGGGAACCGTCTGTTTACGGAGATATTTAAGGTCAAACTTCCAACTTTTTTGGTGATGTTTTTTTATGTTGTTTACACCCTGTTAGCTCCATCTCTTTCTCGGACTGAATCAATAATGGGACACTTTATGATACGGCCCTATGCCACATGAAACATTGATAAAATACGTAATTACATATCGCTTTAAAATTATGCAAATTAGTGCACATTATGCAAATATTAACAGTTCAGTAAACATAAAATTTTCTGTTTATAAGATATTTTTTATGTAAAAAGTATATTAATCTTATCCATACATTTTTTAAGTGGGCCAAACGAAAGTAGCGCCCTCTATATTTTTTTGTTCTTTAATAATATACAAGTTGCCGTATGGCTTTAGCCTTACTATAATTATCTTAGTAAATAGCGTTGTTATTATTATAATTAAGTAAAATATAATATTTATTTTTAAATAGTACTTACAATTTATTGTAATTTAAGTTTAAAATAAATAAAGTTTCAACATTATTTTGTGTTTTATTTTAATAGATCATTTTCTATATTGCATTTTAGGATAACTCTTGAATTTGAACCTTATGCCATTGTCATAAAAGTCAAATGATGTGTCATTATGAAATGCTATTACATATTATGCAATAACTACAGAGTCAAATAAAATTAGCTAGCGAAACTGCAGATGTGATGGGTATCTATATGTTATGACGATAAATAAAATATTTTTTTAACTCATAATTTCAAGTAACTATACTACCAGCGGCCGTTGACCACGTAATCAGCTGTAGTTATTTGAAATTGAGAGTTTAGATTATATCTATGTTCTATGTTAGAGGGTTTGGTTTCCGCACTTAGATAGACCATTGTGCGTGGGCTATGGCGGCCGTCGTAACGGCCGAGGCTCGCCTCGGCATTTATCACGAGTCACTTGCGTCATTTATCTAGACGGTGCAAGTTTATGCCACAGGGCGCAGACAACTAAATCGCCCCGTGTAAATCAAATTTAACACATTGTGAATAATATACTAAGCACATAATAGTAGATTTCTCTTAATTTACTCAAGAGTACATTCTATACTCCTTCCTTATACCTTACCTACCTTTAGCTGCAGTTAAGTAGATTTGAACCTAATGCTAGTATAACAAGGTTCACTTTTGCTTTTTAATTTTGATGGAGCAACCAAATTGATTTGTAAAAAAGAAAAAACGCGTCAGGCTGTGTTCTAACTAAAAGGTACGGTCGCGCGAGTACGCGATCGTTGCGCTCGTTTATATGAATACAAGTTTCTGCCCGCGACAAATAGTGGATTGTACAGCTAGTGAGCACCCGCAGTGAGCACCCGCAGGCGAGGGTGGATAGTTAAGTCGAGGGGTAAAATGGCTCGTTTATGCCCAAGTTATACCTACACTGCTTTTCACTTGGATTGCGAGAAAATGAAACAAGCATGAAGTTATAATAACAGTATTCTTAAATGTGTCATTCGACTTGGGTGCTTCATACTGCCAACTCATAAAAACATTTCTTTGCATTTTTAAATAAAGACGACTATTTTATCTGGTTTTATTAAATTAACGATAGAAAACACGGAAGTGTTATAAATAACGACTTTTATTTGCGACGTTTTATTGTGCGTGTGGCTGTTGGGCCTGATTATCCTAGTCTTAGAAGAAGAAAAAAATACTTTATGCACGAGAGCATAAAAAGCGACTTTATGTCGCCTATGCACTACATAAAGACGAACTTTTAGAGCATGAGAAATGATTTTTTTAAATTGTATTAGATAGCCTAATTCTAGAGGAAGGTTATAGGCTATTTAACATAACACTACGGCTCTTAGGGGCCGAGCAAGTCAGAAAGAACGGTAAGCGAAAATAAAGTAATAGAGCGGTCGGGCGCTGCGACGCGGGTACCGAGGGAGTTTTATAAAAATGTGGCTGTTATTTTAGTAAAGTTATAAATATTGTGTTTCTTACGACTTCCACGCTTACGAAGTAACGGGCAGAACCTAGTGCTTGCATAAACCAGCTTCAGCAAGACCGAATGTGCTAAAGTCCGGCCGCTGAGAGAACGTATTCCTGACACCTGTCAGTTTCATACAAACGAATGTGTTTTATGAATTTAAACTTTATGATGAAAGATGCATGGTTGCTTGAATTATTAGTAAGTTCATACATCATAGACGATGGTTCTCACTCTCTACAAAGATTTCTGTATACTTCGCGCTTCCTTCGTCATGGTGAGAACGTACGCTTTTTTCCTTTTACCGTACCAAATTATCTTCCATATAAGTTTTATACTGTGTATTTAGTATTGCATATCATTTTCTATTCACTCAAACTTGATGATCAAGAAATACATGAATAGTTGCCTTAAGTTTTGTGTTTTAATCTCACCGTGGCATGGCACGCGGTGTCTGTCTTAGTGCCCGTTGCAACTCTGCACGACGACACCTTATATTAGCTTGGCTAATCTAAATATATAAAAGAAGAAACTGACTGAGTCTAGCCCAAACCGCTGGGTCTAGAGATTCCAAATTTGGCACGTAGGTTTCTTATGAGGCCTAGGGGTGCACTAAGAAAGAATTTCTGGAAATTCCACCCCTAAGGGGATAAAATAGTGGATGAAAGTTTGTATGAAAAATCTTATTCATTTGGTTGATTAACTTGAAACTTGGCACAAATACTTGCCTAAGTAAGTAATTACCCTTTTTTATTATTAGTTTTTCAAAACTACCCCTCAAAGGGGGATTGCGGGGTGTCAAAGTTTGTATGTAGGAATTTTAAAACCTATGAAATTCTGGACAAAATCCGATTAAACTTGGGAAGTATTGACATACACGCGGGCGAAGCCGCGGGCAACAGCTAGTAGGTATGTAATAAGAATAACACTTCATCAGTTCTTAATCTTTTACAACTGACATATGTCAGAAACACATTTTCTCGGTGGCTGGAATATAGTGACAAGTATTTTTACTGACTATAAACAATTAATCTATACTAATATTAAAAAGCTGAAGAGTTTATTTGTTCGTTTGTTTGTTTAAACGCGCTAATCTCAGGAACTACTGGTTGGAATTGAAAATTTCTTTCTGTGTTGGATTGTCCATTTATCGAGGAATATTATAGGCTATATAACATCACGCTACGACCAATAGGAGCGGAGCATAAATGAAAAATCTTGCAAAAGCGGGAAAAATTATTCTTTTTTGTGAGCTTCCTTTGCATACGCTGCGTAAACGGTTTAAGTTACGCAAATATCATGTATGATGGACTTGTTCCTCTTTAAAAGTTCAAAAAAAAAAGTCCCCGACAGCATATGTCTATCTTTTAAGATTGACTCACTACAACCTTTTTTTATGGTAATCAAATTTGTTCGAAATTAATGCATTATTTGCGAAGGAGTTTTGCTAACATAATATTAATCCTTATCCAAATAAATATGTTATTAATCACAAGTATTTAAATGTAAACAACATTGTCCTTGACATCACTTGATTTCAATCAACATCTTAGGAGATATCATAATTTTAAAATAACTTCGCAACAAATAAGTGTATAGGCTATTTAACATCACGCTACGCCCCTAAGGAGCCGAGCAAAATGACAAAAAGTCGGAAAAAACGCTAAGCGAAAACGAAGTAATTGCACGGACGGGCGATGCGATGCGACGGGGTGGGTTGTGGGCCGAAATTTTACGCGGACGAAGTCGCGGGCAGAAGCTAGACCTAAATATAAATAAAAACAGGACTAGCTGCTAGATGCTCCTGGTTTGCTGGCTGCCTTTATTTTAGCTGCTTTCTCCACATTCGCTGCTCTTGTCTAGAATAAAAAATATTATATTAAGATTAATATCAAAATACAATATTTAAAAAAGAAAGTATAATGAAACAGGATTAGTGTCATTTTAATGCTAAAAGGGTTCTGACGTACGGTGTGCGTCGTGTGTGCACTTTAACCAATTTAAAAAAAAAGGAGGAGGTTCTCAGTTCGTCAGATTTTTTTTTTTGTGTGTGTTTTTTGTGGCTAAGTAATAACAGCCGCACGGGTCGATCCGTCAGGTTAAGCTACGCTTGCCGGGGTTGGTCCGTGGATAGGTGACCATCTTTACACACCGAGACTCCTCCGTGGCTCGGAAAGCACGCTAAGCCGTTGGTCCCGGCTGTCATTCGTGGATCTTTGACAGTCGTTACGGGTCGTCAGAAGCCCAAAAAGTCTGACAGCCAGTCTTACCAAGGGGTATCGTGTTACCCAGTTACTGGGTTGTGGAGGTCAGATAGGCTGTCGCTCCATGTAAAATACTGGTATTCAGCTGCATCCGGTTAGACTGGAAGCCGACCTCAACATAGTTGGGAAAAAGCTAGGCAGAGAGAGTGTGTTCCCCAATTACTCGAAGATGGCTGGACCAATTTGTATTTTTTTTATTTCTCTTTTAGTATTTTTTCGGGATTTGTTGTTTTTTTATTGGTTATGAAGTTTCAATCTTTACTATAGTAAATATTGTATTTGATCACATTCGATAGAAGAATGGTTCAAAGTTAAAAATTGTCTCTCAATCATCCGTGTGAAAGGTATTTAAGTACCTAATGAACTGTTGTTTTATAGCAAGGCATTCAAAATAAAATATATGCAGCTGTAATCTGTGATCTCCGGTATTGGCTGATAAGTATGGACAAGATAATAATATTTCAAGACTAAATGTGGAGTTTCAAAATTACCTGTAATGACTGAACTCTCTTGTGCAATGACATCATTGAATTTGATATGGTCACCAGTTTTTCTCTGTTGGTTGCTATGTCTGCCAACTGAAATATACATAAAATATATTTATAATAGATTAATAATAAAATAATGGTGCCGATTCCCTTGTTCACAAACTGAACAAAATTTAAGTTCAGTGCATCTTTTTCTTTCTATTTCATGAAGAAAAGGACAGAAGATAAATTTTAGTTTAGTCCTGTCAAATTAATCAGCGCTTGACGTTAATTGACGTAATTTTAGTCGGCAAGTTTTTAATCACAATCATGTCTAAACTTGTATGGAGTAGTGACAGGCGCTGATTAATTTGACAGGACTAAACTAAAATTTATCTTCTGTCCTTTTCTAATGAAATAGAAAGAAAAAGATGCACTGAACTTATATTTAGTTTAGTTTGTGAACATGGGAATCGGCACTAATGTTTATTTATGTCCATAAATTACATTCTTAAATTAGGTATACTTATTGGGCCTTACAAATAAACACGGAATAAAGTTATGATAGGAATAACTTTAGTATAACCATACACACTTTTTATGACGCTTGTGCTTGTCATAACGGCCCATTAAGTTACGGTGGAGGTCTGCCCGGCTTGGGCAGAGCACTGCCGTGTCCTCACGGAGGCGATCGGCGGCGGCGATCTCTCGCGTCCGGCCCTGGTCCAGGCCATGGTCCGGAGCAAGAGTGCATGGGAGGCTGTCACCTCCTTCTGCGAAACAGTAATGCTCGCGAAGGAGGCGGAACGCGTGAGGGAGAGGCAGTCTGTGCCCTCACGCCCTAGTCGCCACAGGAGACGCCCTGAGCTGAGCGGCGGGAATCAATAGCCAATTCCCGGCCACCGTACGCGCGGGCTTGCGGACGATGAGCTATGGGCAGCTCCCCGTCCGGTAAGGACCAGGCCCGGATCGACGGCGCGTTGTGTTCCACGCGCGCTTCAAAGAGATGTCAGCACGCACTGACGGGGTCCGCCAGGATGCCTACCAGGGTTGCGGGTTTGTCCGAAAGAGATACCGTGGCACACAGGCAACTGAAGGAACATGGGTGGGTTTTAGTCAGTAAAAGTCTGACACGCCCTCCTGGTCCGTCCAGAGCGGGAGAAGTTATTAGATAATTTCCCACCCAAAAAAAGGCCCAGTAAGTTGACAGGTATTTTGACAAAATTATGTAATTTGTGGGAGATCTGGAGTCCAAACTAAGTCTAGGTCTGTAGTTTAGAACTCCAGGCATTATATCACATAGTAAAGGTTGCCAACATGGTACAACTGCGAGTGATTGAGTATGTATGGCTATATTCATTTATAAATCCAGTTATACTTATGGACAATGAGAAATTAATTCAATTATGAATAATGAATGACAGGTATACCTTATGGCGAGGTTCTTCGAGCGTGCATTTTTATTCTAGAGATGGCAGCTGGGCGCGAGTAAATTTTGCCGTGAATTTCGTTAATTTTGGGTTGAAAATTATATGTTTTACGATATTAACAATGTTAAACACGACGGACATTACATCATCATAGACGTTTATTTTGATGTAATTTTCAATACATAATGTGGTATAATATTGAAAAAAAAAATGATTTTCATCTACAAAATATAATGGATTTTTTTCTATCGAGCGAACTTTATTCAATTATGTAACGAGTACCCAACGTACGTACTGAAAGGTCTCAAAAGCAACATATAATTTTTTCACGTGTTTAATCATTACCGTTTCTAAATAAAATGACATTAAAATTACATTTCCTAGAGGTTAACTTGAAGAACCTCGCCTTAAAAATTATTTTGATCACATAGAACCATAAATCTGTATCTCGGAGGCAAACAATCATAAGTCACATTAAGCTAATTATTCAGTGCATTCAGTGCACATGTTTTAAGTCTCAATTTGAACATTATTCACGTATGGTCACTTGGCTACACAATTGTGTGAAATTATAAGTTTTTTTTTTTTTTTTTGTTTAAAAGTAGTTTAATATGTAGTTTTTTATACCAAAAAGGTATTAGAACTTTTACGATACTTATATTATATTTAGACTTAGGATAATTTACCTCCGGTATACAGAAATGTACAAATAAAATTACCAGTGCATCAAGCATGACATCATTCTGTAGGTCTTCAAGCTTTCGCCTCTCTGATGTGAGCATACCCTGGACAGCATCTTGTTTTTCTCTGAAATAAAAGATACATTTCATTTCATTCATAAACCCAGGCAGACAGCGAAACAAATCGGTTTTAAAGCAAAATAGTTAGTTAAGAATTTATAGTTATGAGGGATTTAGAATGTTACCACGCAACTAGGAATAGCTGATAAAAGGGAATTTCCATTTTCTTTTATTTTAGTAGTATTATAACTTACGTTAATTCCTTTAAATGGGTATTAATGGTTGTTAGCGGTGGTTCATACATCTCCATGATACCTTTGGCTAGTAGTTGCACAGTCTTCGCTTCTTCTTCGGTTGAACTGAAAATGGTTAGGATAATGTACTGTACCAAAATAAACCAAAATATCAACACAGTGGTTGCAGGAAATTTTGGGCATCAAAATCCGTGCATACCTTTCCATTTTGTTGTATGGTGCCTTTCCTACTTTTAAACAAATGTTTTTGAGGATTTTCAACTACATTTACAGTAAAAATTAAAGTTTATAGTTTGTAAGCGTTTCCTTCCTGAAACTGATGACCTGATGACATTTCATGAATGACATATACTTGACAGATGTCAGACAACAAATCAAAACACAAAATTAAAGATGTTATTCTCGTATTCTTACTATCAAGTGGAACTATGTCGTTTTACAGTCCCGTAAAAAACAGAAAGTAATGGGTTTCGTATAATCCTAAAAGGGCTCAGCATAACGTCAGAATTATGGTCGGACGACAACACAAAGTGTACACCTTGTATTAAAAAAACACTAAGGTGCTCGCATTTCGGGACAAAAATCAGTCAAAACAGAAAACCGCCATCCAGGGGCCTAAGTCTACTAATTTACAAACGTTGCGATGGTCTTGCCATTGTGAGTATTTGACAGTGTATGTATGGCAAATCTGTCAAAAACTCACAATGAAGAGACCATTGCAACGTTGAGACTTGGCCCCCAGGGCGTTCGTTTGCAATTCTGTTGCTAGAAACCACGCAAACCTCGCAGCCCCAGAGTGCAACCACGGCGGCCTAGCACTTTTAAACACACCGGTCGCGACTGTCGCGAATATCTTCCATAATGACGTTTATAACTATGTTGCCAAGCTATGCGCGATGCGTTTCGCTGGATCCTATACCTCTAGTACCTAAAACAATATTTTTGATAGCAAAATCTAAGAAACGGCAATCAAAAATGTCGATGAAACTCTTGTAAATAAATATTTAGTCCAATATACAGTCCTGTAAAATCAGACTTTTTTACTTTTTACTTATTTGGCTTGAGTAATCCGGTTATCAGTAATCTACTCTAGGATAAACGAAACGCAGCTTTTTTATGGCCGCTAGATTCCCCTTGTTTTGACGTTCTTTCATTTCATTTTTCGTAAAACGAGAGGGGATTTCTTATTAGCGACGGTATAACGAGCGCGATTACGCTGCATTTTATCCGTTAATAATACAACAAAGCCGTCAAACTGGAAGTTCTGCAGGTTACGAGAGAGGACGCCGATATGACGTCCGTGGCCAGGAGACGAGATCACGAAGATTCCGGAGAATATTCGGACGCATCGCAGGATATCGGACACAATAACTCCGGGAACGTGAGTACAGGGTCTAGTCACAATAGCGTAAACTTTCGTTTTGGCGCTAAAAAGTATTACGGCTTACTTTCTCTCGGTCGTTCGCGTGACGGAATGTCCATTTCTTTTAGTACTATTGAGGTCACGAATTGGGCACCACTCACTGAAACGCCGCCGATGTGTTTAGACTTTAATTTTAGAAACGTTGCCGCCACGTAGATTGTAAACAAAAAGAGTTTTGTGTAGAAAATGCAGTTGCTAAAGGTGGAAGGATGTTTGCAGGACGCTGGCCAGCACGAGTCGGATTATGACTCCCAGGGGAGTGACTCTGAGCATTCAGACCAGGATTCGGAGAACAAGGTACAGTCACTTTTACTACTTTATTAATATCCAACTTTTTACAAGTCAAACTTGTACCTTTTAAGTTTTTTATCAGGTTTTCTAATCAAAATAATTGATTACTTCATGCTTTAGTTGTTTGTAAATATAAAGTAAATATTTATGGTGCAAAAGTTATTTATATTTAATAATTTAAAACAGATCAGATCACATTTAATTATGGCTAAACAGTCGATTGTAGATAAAAAGAGGACAAAAAAAAAAAAATTAACAGCATCATGTCTGTCTTACCCTTCAGGGACATAGGTATACCTATAGTGCACCCACCTTTATATTTATTCTTCTTCTGCCTGCAACTTCATCCGCATGAAATTTCTTGTTCTCCTGAACCATAGTCCACCCGTAATATTATTTTGTTTTCACTTAGCATTTTTTCTGACTTTTTTCTTATTACTCGGCTCCCAAGGGTCACATCGTGATGTTTAATAGCGTATAAACTTCCTCAAGAATTGGGCTATCAAATACAAAAATATTTTTTCTAATCCAACTGCTAGTACCAGAGATTATCCCTACATAAAAATTTTACCTCTATAATATAAGTATAGATAAAGATTAATTTGTAAACTTTGTGTAGTGACCTATGACTGGGTCGTTGACACTAATTAGTTAGAGACTAATACCTATTAGGTAGTACCTACTACAGACATTGTGTGTTTGTATACTATTTTATACATCAACATTCTCAAAGGAATATATCAAACTTTCTTCTTGAAACCTTGACCTTAAAACCTGTGCATGTAAATAATTATTAAATGATTTAATCAGAAGAATGCCTCTTGCTTAACTTCCATGTCTCAAGAAGTGCAAGTACTTACTAAGCATAATATTTTCCATGGTGTAGTAGGTAACAAAATTAACTTGGGTTATTTATAAGTATGAGTTTAGATGCATAAATAGCTGTTTTGGCTTTAATGTGGTTTTGAAAATATTACCAAAAAGCAAGATCAAATTAAGAATCAACGCACAAACTTTAAAATTCATTTAATTTTCATTCATCTTGTTTTATAATAATAATTAAAAAAAAACATTATTTCAGACAATAAAGTCCATAGGCAAGGCACGGTTGTTAGTAACAAGAATTTTGCTTATAACTAATGTAAGTAATTAAAAAGTAAAAAAAAAAGTAACTAGACACACCGTCTACCTAAACACGTCTATATGCGCACACACAATTAAAATAATACTCATTGACACATATACAGAGTTACATGAAACATCATACTAAAGTCTGCCAAAGCATGCCCCTACGAGGATTATCTGAGGTATCAGAACTCTTCTAAACAAAATCAGCTGTAAACACTACCTTATTACTTCATATTCATTCACAGCCCAACTTGACTTACCGCTGAGCAAAGGCCTCTCTTGTGCAAATCCCCATGTTCCTGTGCCGGCCGCATCCAGGTTTTACCCGCGATGGCAACAATGTCGTTCGCCCACCTCGCCGTCAGACGACCAATATTTCGTTTTCCAGTTCTTGGACGCCACCCTGTCACAGCCTTGTGCCACCTGTTGTCTCTCGGCCTTGCCAGGTGTCTTACCCAACTCCTTACTACTTACTATTCTTAATATACCACTACAATTAGAAACACCATTTATCATTATATCACATTAATAAAACAATACAAATAAACCAGGTTATCTCAGCAATTTTAAGTCAATTCAGAACTCGGGGTACAGGTTTGGTCAGTCAGAAAGATGAAGCTAGTTGCTTATTCCAAAGCGCGTTGTAGGTTTCTATGGAGAACAAAGGATAAGAAACTCCATGTACACTCTTTTAAATCTGTAGGTATATTAAGATCATAGTTGAAGTATAATATTAAAAGTAACCACCCGGTCAAGAGTCTTGAGATGGAAACCTTGCTAAACACATGTTAAAGAGCCTTTAAAATACTGTTGCTGCTTTTAAATACTTATCAAATAGTTTCCAAGAAAATATGCACCTTCCATGTTTTGTCTGCATCACTCTAAGGTTGACTGGTAGAAATACCTCAGCCATTAAGTCTACCTTAGAACAGTTTTTTTTACTTTTGCATAACATTTTAATAAATAAATAAGAAAAAGTCAAATCTAGCTAATAAATTGTAAGTAATACATTAATACAAAAATCCAATGTTAAAATATTCTATCTATACATGCATATTATCGGTAATTATGCATGTTATCTCCGAGTTCTGACTTCATTCACGTTGCAACATTATGACATCATTCATCCATAGAGGGTTACAAAGTATCATAGATAAAATAGTGGATTTATATTCAAGGGGAATTACCTTTTTAAAGAAAGAGATAATTATTGCAGTCGTGTCTGCCATATAAATATTTATTCTGAGAGGGAATCTGCAGGGACATTAGAACCGGAAGCACGGTTATCCAACCGCTCAGCCACTGTCATCTAGTTTCTCACTTCAAATAACGTGTCCATAATGTTGGAGCTACCACAACATAATGTTGAATTTGTTATTAAATATAATAAATAGCAATCCAGTTTGGTCACACAGAGATCCTCTCTGTGTGACCAAACTGGATTGCTATTTTTTTGAACCTGAAACGATTAACAAAACAAATATCCGTTCTGTTCACCCTTTTGTGAAAATAACAGGAGGGGACACTGAGAAGGACATACACTGATCTTGTTCGACCATCAGAACGGTCAGTCTTAGTATTTGTAACCGGCGAGTATGTATGAATGAATCTATATAAATAATTAAAATTGAAGTGTCTGTAATGTCAATAACAATGTCTTATAACATCAACTATCTGCCAGTGAAAGTCCCGTCAAAATCGGTCAAGCCATTTCGGAGATTAGCCAGAACCCGGAACAGTCAGACAGACAAAAATTTTAAAAAATGATTTTTTGTTATTAGTATTATATAAACTTTCACATGCATTTCGTAAAAAACCGGCCAAGTGCGTGTCGGACCACGCACAAAGAAGGGTTCCGTAGTTGGTATGAATTTATCCCCAGAACAAATTTAACATTGTAGTTGAGAAACATGTTCTTCCATACGGAATGTATGGGAGAACATGTTTTTCAACTGTAAATATAAGTTGGTCGACTATTACTTGGTTACTTATGAAGCCTACTTAGCTGTGATAGTTTTCCTTTTAACTTCGTTGTATATACTACTGCTGTGATTTTTTTCACATATCCAAATTCCAAATACAACCATTTAGCTGGCAGGGGGGGGATAATTGACTCTAACAAAAATTAGCATTTTAAAGCTGAATATTACGGTAACCGAAAAATAGTTTTCACAAACCCACAATATTTTTGAACGTGCTATCCTACGATAAATACTTTTTCTTTCTTTTCTTTCTTTCTTTATACGATAAAAATATTATCCCCACTTTACGTATAGGAGATGTTATTTTTTACAACCTAAAAAAAAAAAAACAAGGTTTTGTTTTACCACTTTGTCGGCGTGATTAATACTCAATTACTCATACCAAATTACGTCTTTCTAGCATTAGGAGTATCAGAGCTAAGCCACGGACAGACAGACAGTGGGACATGGTGAAACTATAAGGGTTCCATGTTTACTACGGAACCCTGAAAATCTGTTATTTGAACATTACAAACGGACACGTCTATTTTATTTATTTGTACTTATAGATAAATAAATGAAATATATTTATTTGTATTCTCAATGAATGGTACAGGTATGTTTACTTACGAAATGTCGAGTCATGATTTGTATGCCAAATGAAACCTGTACTTAGGGACTAACCACACTAAGGTCTGTGTTCACCA
The DNA here is from genome assembly GCA_947523025.1 of Dryobota labecula. Lineage (NCBI taxonomy): Eukaryota > Metazoa > Arthropoda > Insecta > Lepidoptera > Noctuidae > Dryobota > Dryobota labecula. Next base: position 17,036,509 of record OX383306.1, read on the forward strand.
ACATTCAAACCACCGGTTAGGTATTTAAACAGTTGGTTTATGTTAAATTTCCTAAGGCCTGTGTTCACCAACATTCAAACCACCGGTTATGTATTTAAACAGTTGGTTTATGTCAAATTTCCTAAGGCCTGTGTTCACCAACGTTCAAACCACCGGTTAGGTATTTAAACAGTTGGTTTATGTCAAATTTCCTATGAAATGTTGAGTAAACAACTGATTAAATATCTAAACAGTTGATTTAAATGTTGGTGAACACAGGCCTAAGGCTTGTGTTCACCAACATTCAAACCACCGGTTAGGTATTTAAACAGTTGGTTTATGTCAAATTTCCTATGAAATTTTGAGTAAACAACTGATTAAATATCTAAACAGTTGATTTAAATGTTGGTGAACACAGGCCTAAGAAATTTTGGGTAAACAACTGATTAAATAGGTATCTAAACAGTTAATTTAAATGTTGGTGAACACAGGCCTAAGAAATTTTGAGTAAACAACTGATTAAATATCTAAACAGTTGATTTAAATGTTGGTGAACACAGGCCTTATTCAGCTCTGTACAGCTTTTGTCCATAGAAAACAACGATTTTGTATGGACATGCGTCGGCCATCTGATAGACGCGGAAAGCTGAACGGATGGGTATGCATCTTCATACAACTCAGTGACACTGCAATGGATAAAAGGACACAGTGGATTCCTTGGTAAAGACGCAGCTGACGAACTAGCAAGAAGGGCATCCAGCACGTCAGTCTGTGGACCCGAGCCTATCATACCCATCCCCTTTAACCGATTACGCAGGTGGCTACAGGATTTCAACCACACACAAGCGGAGAACTGGTGGACCTCGACACCAGGCTGCAGGCAGTCCAGAGAGGCAATGCCATCCTTGGATGGTAGGCTGACTAGGCGCTTTTTACGCCTGGACAGGAACGGTCTGCGTTTGGTGACGGGGACCACTACGGGACACTGCTCGCTAAACAAACATTTCCACACAATAGGGATAACGGACAGCCCTCTGTGCAGGGCCTGCATGGAGGTGGATGAAACCGTTGCGCATGTGCTCTTCAAATGCACAGGCGTCACCCAGTTTAGAATAGAAACCCTTGGGGCACCCAGATCCATTACCGATGTTCTGAACAGACCAGGAGACGTGATTGCCTTCTGGAAGCAGGTGGGCTGGTTAAAAAATAACCACCGACGGCCGCCATGGCCCACGCACAATGGTCCATCTTAAGGACTAAGTGAGGAAACCAAACCTTCTAACATAAAACATGATCTCCATACAAAATCGTTGTTTTCTATGGAAATCAAAAGCTGAACAGAGCTGAATAAGTGTGGTTAGTCCCTTACTCTGAAGTCTAGAAATTATCTTTATTTTGCTCTACATCTGAGATCAAAACAAACAAAACTGCTTTGACCGACTAACGGTTCTTAACTTCAGTACAATGCTGGACACTTAATAATATCTGCCATTCTATTCCGACCACTATTATTTATTCGATACAATTTCTAGTTTAATATTGCGTCGTCTTTCTCGCTAATTGTGCGTTATACACGATATTTTAGTTGGAAAGGAGGCTGCATGGTCATCTCAATGATCTGCGGGGTAATAGGGATGTGTCCTGGGTACAAAACAAGAAAAACTGTCTAGTCCGTCATACAGATAACAAAATCATATTAGACACGTATTTTTTGCTTTATCATATTAATAAATAATGACTTAGATAAAACACATTAAACTTGGGGAGTGGGGGCTCAGGCGCCACATTTGAACTCAATGTATCGCCGTAATGTTTTGATTACGTAAAAAAATCTTTTTTAATAATCTACATGACGTAAAAAAATCTTTTTTTAGTCATCATCCCTATTGCGAATGGCTTGCATTTTGACAGTTCAACAACATTCATTGCGTTATTTAGGTTGTTGAGCAGACAAATTTTTCTAACATACGAAGCAATGGATTAGCAATATCCTTCCAGATTGTGATTGAAAATGTGTTACACAATTAGGTTGCTGTTCTTGGTTGCCATTAGGTTCCCACACCATCTTACTCAGTCGGTTATTACCAGAGATCGGAATAGGTACAGTTTATTAACCTAAACTTCGAGGAAGGAAGTAATATAGAGTGGATAGCAGTGGCGTAGTCCTAAAGGGGCCCTGTATCAAAACTATGTTGGGGGCCCTCTTTACCCGACTGCGGCGAAGTTCCAAAGCAGTGTAGGCAATTTTCATTGCGATTGTACTAAGAAAATGAAATAAGCATAACTTGAAAATGGAACACTCGGATTTCGATAAGTTAGAATTTCCGTGTGATTTTACGAAATTAATGCAAGAGCTTGAGAATTGGGCCGCACCTGGGGGTCCCGAATCATTATATGGCTGATACCGCGGTAGCTACGCCTCTAGTGGATAGTATCTCCTCTAAAATCTCGGAATAATTAAACGACGTTTAAATCTCGGGATTTAAAAACTATGAATTAGTTACGCGGAGGAAATCCAGTCTATTTTACTTCCTTCCTCGAAGTTTAGGTAAACAAACTCTACCTATTTCGATCTCTGGTTATTACTAAGCCTTGCCAGAAGTCCTGCCCAAATTCACACGAGTTCCATTACGACCATCGCTCGTTTTCCAAATATGGTTGCATGTCACCAATTCCATCTCCATTTATCTATCTGTCTGGTTATACGTCTCACTCGGGGTTTCTTATCGTAGTTTATAATCGCTAATTAATTAGCTAATATAATAAGTAAGTAATCATTTTCCTTTAGATTGTATGTAAACTTGACACAATTTCTAAGTTCATAATGTTATCAATTTAGTGGTTTAAAGGTTGATTTGTCGTACCTAATTATTATTTAACTCATTGACTCATTTAAAAGATGTGATAACTACGCCACATGTAATGATTTTACCTACAAAACATGTGGGGAGGTCAATGGTAAAAATAAAAAATAAAAAAATCTTTGGCTGTAAAGTTGGTTTACGGGCGATAGTTTATCATGACGTCATAGCAATACATTGATGTGGCGCAAGCGTACAATGAGCGTAACGGGACAATGCTTGATTATTTCGAAATTATAAAAAAAAAAAAAGTAAGTCCTTTCTTTTGATGTCACAAACTGTCAAATGTCACCTGCCCGCGCTCTCTGCCTGCGTCTGTGTTTCCGAACGCATACAACCCTAATCTATTCAAAGTGAGAGTGAACAGGGTTCTTCTGGGTAAGCTCACTCCATCGTAGACTTTGTCTCTGTCATCCAGACCTAGACTAAAGTCAAGAGCAAACTCATAGTAGAGTAAAAAAAAAAAACATAAGTCCTTTCTTTTGATGACTGCAAAACTTTTTTTTTTTAATTTTCACATTTTTCCCCCAAAGTGTATCAAATATTCAAAATTCATATTTACGTTAAGCGTTCGCGTTTGGGTCACATAAATTCATACATTTTATGTGTACCAAATGTTAACTTAACCGATCCAGAAGATTCGGAGAAAATCGGCTGTGACAGAAGGACAGACAGATAGGTTCCGTTTTTTTCCTTTTGTGGTACGGAACCCTAAAAAGTATGATAAATTATTTTCTTGCCTATTTGTTTGACATGCAAAACGATTGAACTAATCTAATCAAATCTAGTTACAAAACGCCAGATCTAAATACACCGTTGGCCTTCAGGCCTACCCACATAAAAAAAAAAAAAACTATTGAAAGGACATCATACATTACCAACCCGTGCCCATATAATTAGGTATTTATCTCTCTCTATGCGTATTATATTATAATCTCAACCGGTTTTTATTAATGGTCCATTAATAAAGGTGCTTTTGCATTAATAGAGGAGCTCGTGGCTAAGTAATAACAGCCGCACGGGTCGATCCGTCAGGTTAAGCTACGCTTGCCGGGGTTGGTCCGTGGATGGGTGACCATCTTTACATACCGAGACTCCTCCGTGCCTCGGAAAGCACGTTAAGCCGTTGGTCCCGGCTGTCATTCGTGGATCTTTGACAGTCGTTACGGGTCGTCAGAAGCCCAAAAGTCTGACAGCCAGTCTTACCAAGGGGTATCGTGTTACCCAGTTACTGGGTTGTGGAGGTCAGATAGGCAGTCGCTCCATGTAAAATACTGGTATTCAGCTGCATCCGGTTAGACTGGAAGCCGACCCCAACATAGTTGGGAAAAGGCTAGGCAGATTTTTTAATAAAGGTGCTTTTGCACTAATCAGATCCGGTGTGCATTGTCAACCAGCAACACTTATCATTTTGTTGGTCCGAAGATTTTATAGATAAATAAATACGTTTTGTCAGACTGAGGTACCTGATGGACCCACCCAAAGCTCAATAAAACTGGACTTGCACATTTTATCAGAATGAGCGTCACGTCAATGACGCGTAGCTTGTGGGTAGTTTGATGCATACAAAGTTAAGCCTGGGCTTATCTCTGCTCGGATGAACTAATGCCAGCTGCATACACCGTCGCGTTGTCAAGACTCCGGTTTCCCTTATATTTTCGAGCCAGTATTATCTCTTTGTATATACAAATGTCGTTATAGCCTCTGTATAGTCTCAATTGTAATACACCATTTGGTGACGGGATGAAAATCCTCATAGATGTCCTCCGCCCTGGGTCGGACGGAAGGATTTGTCAGACTTCTACTGACTTAAACCACCCCGTGTTCCCTCGAGAGCCGTTCGTGAGCCCCAAGTGGGCTACGGGGGCACTAAAGTACTCTTCAACGCAGCCCCCGACTGTGGCCGTCTGGTCAAGCGTGGGAGTAAGGTATTTGACTCCCCGCGACGTCTAAGATTGGCGTGCGTGGAATATTACACGCCACCACCTCGGGTCTTTTAAGACGGACTTCCCCGAGACCGCCGTCCCTGGACCGATTTAGGGAGGTCGGAAGAGGGTATTATCTGCCCTCTGCTGATGCCCGGTGCGCCTGCTGCGGGAACTTTATCGGATAAGGATCGTCCGTCATCCGATACCGGATTAAACCAGTGCACAAGCAGCCTAAAAATCTTTAGCCCAATCTCCATATACAAGAAATCAAGTTTGCTCTACGGCCACTAGATCAAGGCTAAAGAAAAAAGTCTATATGCTAATGTATAATGTGCTTCATATTATAATAAGTTTCTTTTGATACAGAGATGAATACAAATTGTAGTTTTTGTGCGGACACAGCTGCTTAGTATGTGCTGTAGTATTTTTTATATTTATTTGTGTTGCTTATTTTGTTCTTCTGTTCATTCGGTTTTGTAACGGCGTTTTATAAGTTGCCGTAGTTGTAGATTTTCTTTTCTTTTTTTCTATACGAATATTATAAAGAGATAGAGAGCGAATTTTGTGAGTTTCTTTTATGTGGAGGGTAAACTCCGGAACCACAGCTCCTATTTAAAAAAAATCTTTCACCATTTGAAAGGTATACATTATTCTAGATGGGCCTTCCTAGCCGTTTCCCATCTATGTTGAGATCGGCTTCCATTCTAATCGGACGCAGCTGAATACCAGTATTTTACATGGACCGACTGCGTATCTGACTTCCTCAACCCAGTTAGAGTAATACGATACCCCTTGGTAAGACTGGTTGTCAGACTTTCGGGCTTCTAACGACCCGTAACGACTGCCAAAGATCTACAAATGACAGCCGGGACCCACGGCTTAGCGAGCTTTCCGAGGCACGGAGGGGGTATGTAAAGATGGTCACCCATCCACGGACCAACCCCGGCAAGCGTAGCTTAACCTAATGGATCAACCTGTGTGGCTGGTATTACTTAGCCACGAGTTCCTCTTCGGACATAGGCTAAATAATGTGTATTTAAAAAAAAAATTGCAGGCCTGTGAAACCGGGGTCAGTCGCTAGTAATTCAATAATGATAAAGGATAGGAAAACAAAATTTCTGATTCCGTCCTGTGATCTCATTATGATTCATAGTGATTGTTTAACTATTCTGTCTGCTTCGCGGACGGTGAAAGTGTTAAACTTCGTAGTATAAAGCGGCGCCCTTGTATCACAAGGCTCGGGATGCACTCGTAACAGGGTGTTTTAAACTGTCACGCGTCATAATAAAAAAAAAAAAAAAAAAAAACATGAATGATTGGTAGTCATTGGATACATGAAGTGGGCTGTCTTTGTAAGACGACTAATATGGCACGGTGTATATTTCAAATTGGTCTAGCCGTCTTTGAGTACCTAATCGGGGAACATAGGTACAAAAACAAAAGAAAGATTCCGATGAACTGAAAACCTCCTCCTTTTTTGTGTGATGAATTTAGGGGAAAGAAGTGTTAAAAGGGGGATTTTCAGGGTGATATTTTTTTTGGGGATTTTTTTAGGGGCTTCAAACAAAACCTAAGTCGGTTAAAAATAGTGCATATTAGTAAATTAAGTCTGTTTATCGTTACAGGAGACCGAACGCCGGGTAGACGATGATGAAGACCGAAGCAACCCGCAGTACATCCCCAAGAGGGGAACCTTCTATGAGCATGACGACCGAACTGCGGCCAGGTAACTATACATACAATGAGTAACAACTGAATTAATGCTTATTATAAAAGTAGTTTGTTCAGAATCATTTACTGAATCGATTTTTGTCATTTTTAATATGGGTAATTTTTTTATCCCCAAATAATTAAAACTACGTAAATTAGAAAGAAAATAATATAAGAAATAAAAATTGTTTATTCTGCACTAACAAAATGCACTTAAGAGCCATTTCACAAAATTTTAACGCTCGAGTTTAGGTAAAAGACGGCAGCGCTGTGTATGTGAGCGTAACTATCCACACATACACAATTTAAGCAGTGTAACGCGAGTGTCGAGACGGACTAAATAATCTTTAGCCATTATAATAATAATGCGGTATTTAGAGATTTATTAAAAAAGTTATTTTATTTATTCAGTCTACTAAAGCTTTCTAGACTAATAAAAAAATACAAATATATGTTTTGAAAGTATATAATAAAAATGAACAGGAAAACAATCACATCGTACAAAATATAAGTGTTGGTCATTATTATTTGACAATAATGTCAAGTAATAATGACTATCACTTACGTTAAATAAATATTTGTCGTAAAGGCATTGATCTTGCTTTTCTAGGGTCTATAATTTCCGGCAATACGCAATCTTCGTAAAAACGAGTCAATTTGGGAAGCATCAAAATGTTGTGGTCGTAGTATAATATCACGGTTACGATATGAGCACTCGACAATTGAGATGCGGGAAAAAGTAGCACAGGTCCTTCCTCGATGGGCGCTCGCGCTGTACTAAACGGTGCCCTTTTTTTTTTTTTTTTTTTTTTTTTTTTTTTTTTTTTATCTAGGGCATCTCAGAGTGTAACCACTAAGGTTCCGACTCTTTAACCGGGCTATCCTGTGGTTGCCTTAAGCTCCTATCGAAACTTAATGCCTCCAGCCAGGGCGTAAAAAACTACAAACTAAATGACTGCTGCTCGCTAAGGGCACCCCCTGTGGGGTACGAACCTCGGCTTAGGGCAGCTGAGTCGGAGGGAGGGTGGCAAGGGACCGACGGTGGCTGGATAAAATCAGTGTTTTGATTATTATCCTGGGGAGTTTGGATTACTTGCTGCTCAGCTAAAACGCGTGCTGGCGCTTCACTTACAGTCAAGGGTCGGGGAGGATTATTCGTTAGTCGGGGATTTCGCGCGGGGCCTCGGCGGCGAGGTCGGAATGACGATCGTGTATTGTGTGCTCTTATCTTGCGAACTGTACTCGTTTCCCTACGACTCTCCTGGAGGAGAGTAGTGGGGTCGTCTGGGTCGGTCAGTGCATGCCTTGGACGGCGAGTCGAACTAATTCTAGAGGGGACATAACTAGCGGCCTTCACAACTAGAGCGTTGCGATGAGTGGCTGCTGAATCGAAGAAGCGCTTCGAAGCGCGCTTCATGAATTGAGCTATCGTGGGGATTTTGAGTTCTACGTGGAGATTAGTGTTGCGAACGAACCAGGGGGCTCCCGTGATTTTACGTAGTACCCGGTTCTGTAGGGTTTGCATCTTATGGATGAGATGGGGTTTTGCGTGTGCAAAGACTGGACTCGCATAGGTCATGATGGGGCGGATGCACGCGGTGTAAATGCGCAATTTGCACTTGAGTGACAATTTGCTTTTTGCATTTAGGATGGAGTGGAGCCTATAGAGAGCGAAGGCTGCGCGAGCGCGTACCTTCTTTAGGTGCTCAGAAAAGGAGAGATGGTGGTCGAGAATCACACCCAGATATTTAGCTCGCTTCTCCCAAGGGATAGGCTTGCCGAACATGGTGATCGGTCGGATACTAGGGGGGCGCTGGCGCGGTTTCGTATAGAGTACCGCTTGACTTTTGTCGGGATTAACCTCTATGCGCCACTTTCTAAACCACTCACCAAGCTTGTTGGCTGCGGTCTGGAGAGTGCTAGAGATCCTATCGTGACTGGTCCCTCTGCAATAGATGGCCGTATCGTCTGCGAAACGGTGCCCACTTGTGCATCGCAATTTATTCTTTTTTAGAGTGTTTAAAAAAAGGATATTGTGGCTAATTAAATGAAGGGATTTTAATCAAACTTGAGAATTCGATTTGTTAAAGAACATAGTTCATTTTGAGATGATTTTTAAAATGTAATTACGCTTTATTCAAACAAAAAAATCGCAATATAATTGCGAATAAATCGTAAAAATTGTCCTAAGTCTTTATTTTTTTTACCTATTAATGTTATTAATAATCGAAATTCTAGTACGTCATTTGTCGACAAAACTATATGTCTGATGCTTTGTGTATTTTTTTCAGTAAAATTTATAAATATTAATTATAGAAATAGGAGTCTGAAATTGCCTCTGCGATGATTTTTCAGTAAACTAGTTCTGGGAGATTAATAACTACAAAGTACACAAATAAGTTTTTGTAAATGTGTTACATGAAGTGTCAATACGAAAGAATCATCTATTATTTACATATATTCACCAATACCAGAGAATTAACTAAGATGGTAAATTAGGCGACTAAAATCTTAGATATTCGCGCGAAAACGTAAAATGGCTCTTAACAAAAAAAAATTTTTTTTTAAATACACACATTCAAGTAGCCAAAAGCCTCTTATTCAAGCAATAAAAGTTTGACAATTTAGTCCATTGCTTGACGTCAGAACCAGGGACCAAAGACAATTTGCATTGTTACACTGTGTTGCGTCACTGGCAAAAATGTCAACAAACAAACGATCAAAACAAAAACAAAATGCCGATTACAGAGTGGAATATAACTACTTTTGTAACAAATTACAGTCACACTTTCGCTGTAAAGGTAAAACAAATCACTACTATGCTAGACCCTAACCTATACGTGTGCGATTGTTTGCGTGCGTAAATTTGTAATGTGACCACAATTTCACCATCATCACATCATCTCATCTTTTCTGTAACCTGTTTATGGCAATAAAGAATTATTATTATTATTAATTTTCTCCTACAATCAGTTTATGTAACTATACCCAAAATCTCTAATTCAGATAATTTATGTAAACAAAGTAATGTTAAGAAATGTCACTGTCAAAATGACAGGACAGTGGTGCAAAACATTTTATCATTATTATTTTTTGTAAATAATCATCTATAAAATTGAAGTGAATTAATTATAAGAACAATGCAAACAAAATACCGTTGCCAAACAATGTTTTATGTAGCGTGTCATAATCAGCCCTTTTAAATCCACTGCTAGACCTCCCAAAATCGTTGACTCGAAACAGTTACAGCCGCTTTCATCCAAAATGTGGCTAGATATGCTACATAGAATATGAAGTAAGTTAACTTCAAGAGTGAAGTTAACTTACTTAAGTATAAGGAGAAGAAGCAGCGTTAAAAATTCCCTAGCTACTATTTATTATCATCACTTTTTATCGCATCGAAAAACAATATTGATAGATTTATAACAGCGTTGGCTTCGCGTGCGTGGATATCGTGCTAAACGGTGAAAACGTTACCAAAATCCGCTTGCTAATCATTTTGCAGATTCTTAACTTGCAGAGCTGTAGTTGTTAATTTTGCCGGTAAATTTGAAAGCAGATGTACTGAAACCTTGGGTTTTCGAAAACCAAGGCCTAAAAACTCGTTTTCCTAAAGAAACAAAAGCAAAATCGAAATATACATGGATGGGCACTTATGAAACGTCAGAAGCTAGGTGCACGGTTCCAATTGGTTGTTGCCTATGGAGAAGAGCCGGCAAGAAACTCCACGGTTACTCTTTTAAAAATAATTGGCTTTTACAATGTTTTCAAATTATAGTGTTAATAGGCATGGGAGGATAGTGTAGGCCGTCAACAAGTACCAGGTACTTAACAAAATGGAAAATGTTCTATAGTCTACTAGCTTTTGCCCGCGGCTCCGCCCGCGTGGATGTCGGTTATCGCGTAAAAAGTAGCCTATGTCCTTCTCCAAATCCCAGGCTATATCTCTGACAAATTTCATGACGATCAGTGCAGCGGTTTAGGCGTGAAAACTTAACATACAGACAGACTGACAGAGAGACAGACAGACAGAGTTACTTTCACATTTATAATATTAGTATTAGTATGGATTAAGCCTACAACGTTCTCACATTCACAAAATATTAAAGATATCTATTATTAGAATAGATACTTAGATAAGAAAAATATGAAAATAAAAACCTAAGTATTTGAACCAAATGACATGATTGCTTTTACAACTGTAAAAATCAGAATTAATATCCTGTCCACAAAAGCCACTAATAAATAGTTGAAATTATAATTGTAGGTATATAGGGTGTATCTATTCAAACACGAAACATTTTAAGAGATACATCTATAGGTGTTAAAGAAGCCAAAGACACAATTTTTTTAAATCTGAGTAAATTATTAAAAAAATTAAAATGACTTGATATGATGATTAATTATCAAAATTCACCGCGCTCGTTCCGCCACCGTCGCCGCGTCCGGGCGGGTCATTCATAGAATAACTAAGTTTTTTTTGCAAAATGTCTCAAGCAATTTTAAAATTATAATAATTATGTAAAAATATAAAACAGATAAAAAAAATCACTGCTATAGTTTTTTTTTAACATAAAGATTAGATTACAGAATGCCAAATAATGAAAATAATATATAATATAATATGTCATGGAAGTATGTAAAAAAATATCCAACAAAATTATAAAAATAAACGTCGTAATTTGGGACCAGTTAATAGACATTTACTTAGTTAAACTATATAAGCTGACCATAGCATTCGTATCCTGTATTTAGCAATAAAGTTTAAGCAGTTTTGCTGTGGTCGGCTTCCAGTCTAATCGAATGCAGGTGAATACCAGCAATTTACATGCCTATCTGACCTCTCCAACCAAGTTACTGGGTAACACGATACCGCTTGGTAATATTGGTTAATAAAGTCTTAGGATGAGATAAACCAATATTACCATATTCGTTTGAAGAGATAATCCATTATTACCGATATTTGTTTGAAGAGTTTCAGTATATTCAGTGTTTCAGCTTTCTATTGCCGCATCACTGCACAGTTCGGTCATTACCGCTCCACTGATTGTAATTATAAATGCACACGCATTGTTTGCAGTTATGTAATGCTTTGTGTGGGGTTTTTGCCTAAATATTTTTGTTTGTATGTGTGATCAGTAGAGATCGGATATTCGGATGTGTATTTACCTAAAGTTAATATTTGGCTATGAAATTATGGAAGCGGCTTCTTAAATATTTATTGTTAATTTAAATCCGGGATTCCAGAAAATCCGGGAAGTCATAACTAATCGGATATATAGTATGGAAACGACTTCTTAAATGGACGTAGTTTAGCAGAAAGGATAAAACCCACATTATGGTAGAAAAACCGGCCGAGTGCCTGTTGGACCCACAATGAAGGGTTCCATAGTTGGTATGAATTTATCCCAAGAACAAACTTAACATTGTAGTTGAAAAACATGTTCTTCCATACGGAAAGTATGGGAGAACATGTTTTTCAACTGTAAATGTAAGTTAGTCGACTATTACTCGGTAACTTGTGAAGCCTACTTAGCTGTGATAGTTTTCCTTTTAGCTTCGTTATACAGGGTGTTTGGCAGAACGTTGAACATACGAAAATGGTGGATAGGTGGGGTGATCTGCTACTTACTCAGGCCTAATTTATTTGGCCCTGGCCTCCTGGATATTAAAAAAAAAATTTTTTGCTTTCTTCTAGTTTCACCACTTTCTTAACTTTAAAGTGTAATTTGTATTAAAAATGGGTAAAACAGGCAATATTTTTATTTATTACATCTTTCTGTAAGTTTGAGGAGTCATAACTTTTTTCTAGCTAACATCTGAATAAAGCAATAATTTTATAAGAATCTGCCAATATTAAAGATAAAAAAATAAACTAAAATATTGCCTGTTTTACCCATTTTTAATAAAAAAATACACTTTAAAGTTAAGAAAGTGGTGAAACTAAAAGAAAGCAAACAAATTTTTTTTTTATATTCAGGGGGCCAGGGCCAAATAAATTAGGGCTGAGTAAGTAGCAGATGACCCCACCTATCCACCATTTTCGTATGTTCAACGTTCTGCCAAACACCCTGTATATATACTACTGTGTGGGTCATTTGTTTTCTTTAAGATTATCTCTTTTTCCTCTTTCTCACGTAGTTTTAATGATGGTCTGGTATTTTTAGTACTTTATGCGGCCTACCCAAATGTCCTTTCTTTGGTATTGTTCGTCGAGTCATTGAGCTCCTTAAATCCTGAGTTGAGCTACACGTTTACTGACAAATGCTTGCACTGACTGGACAGGTCCACTCAAAATTGTGTGGTTCTTTCCTCAAAAGACCATTTCAGATACGGATCTACATGGTCCTCACATGATCTGACCAAGATTATGTCTGGACTTTAAAAGAGACTTTAACCCCTTAATTTTTTTCGCCATTTCTTCTCAGGGGTAGTCAGATAGGAAATGTCGACTTCACCAAGCTTGTTTTTATATTTTTTATATGACGTGTCAAAGTGATTTCGATATCCTATTTACAGAATAAACGATTTCATTTCATTTCATTACTGCTGTGAATTTTTTCACATATCCAAATACAACCATTTAGTTGGTAGGGGGGAGGGACTCTTGACTAACAAAAATTTTCACTTTAAAGCTTAATATTACGCAAACGGAACCCTAAATCGAAAAATGGTTTTTACAAATCCACAATATTTTTGACAATTCAATTTTATTCGTATGTAGTATTGTAGATTATTAATTAGTGCTTTTTCGTTTCTGTCTGTGTGACCGCGTTTTTCTTCAAAACTACGCAATGGATTTTGATGCGATTTTTACCATCATTAAAGAGAATTTATTCCGGCATAAAGAAATCTTGGTTATGTTAGTTAGTATCTTAGTCGTAAATTCCGTGCGACGCAGGGGCGGGTAGGCAGTTAAATTATAAATTATGATGCAAATCTAAAACATAAACAATACCTAGCCTAATTTATAGCCAATGTTAATAGCCTTATGTTTTTTTTAAATGTAATACAATTTTCTACTAAAACTGCCTAACTAAAAAATTATTTACTTATTTCATTTAATTAAAATGGTTTATAACCAATTACAATAATTAAAGACACGATTTATATACACATGCACATAAAAGAGAAAATATAACATTAAGGTAACCAACCTTCAAATATACACAGACAGTTAGCACAGAGCGGGTCCTGTTCGCTTATTTATTATCTATGAACAATATTAGTCATCTAAACTGCCTATTCACACCTTATCTCAAACATACCTCTCCCTTACAGTGGTGAAGAATCCAGCAACGCAACGTCGGAGGCTGCCTCAGAAAAGAAGGAAGGCACCGAACCACCCACCGAGCGTCGCCGACCGCCGCGCAAGTCCGAGATCGTCAACAAGTGGTCTCACGACAAGTATAATGAGAACGAACAGGTCAGAAATATTTCTTCTTTTTGTATCGATAGACAAACTGAAATTTTGGTCCGACCGATCGGTATAGTTTGACCGATACCGCTGTACCGCGCCCAGGTATGTGTGCGGCGAGACAAGGCCGCTTATTCGTCACCGCTCAAGCCGTCCCGCCGCTCATTTGTCAACGCTCAAGCCGTCCCGCCGCTCATTTGTCAACGCTCACAGCGTCCCGCCGCTCATTTGTCAGTGGTGGTTTGGCATGGCAAACAGGAAATAAGGTGTGACATATCCTGTGAAGGGGCTCGATACTTATATAAGTACTAGCAAACCCCTGCTTCGCACGGAGTCCCATTTATCGGGTCCAAAACTCTCCTATCTTTTAAGCTGGAACCAATCATATACATTCACAAAAGTGGTAACACTGTCACGTGATTTGTATACATTAAGATTTATTAAAAGAACTTCATGTGGAATCTCGTTGGCCTAGGAGTCGGGTAAAATGTAATTGAGCTTCACTACAAAAACAAAAAAAAAAAGTTTAGAAAGTGTATGCATGCATGGGTGGTGTGATTTGTGTCAATTGTGTTGGTTTTTAAGTGAGTGTCTGTATGTTGAACGTATGTTAGTGAGTGCACGTGTATTTGTGAATTATCAATGTGTGTACTGTGAGTAAATGTGGGTGACGGATTGTATTTAACATCTTATCTGATATTATAAATGATGTTATAATCTATACTTTTGCTTCAGGTGCCGAAATCTCGTGACGAGTTGGTAGCGATCTACGGGTATGATATTAGGAACGAGGACGCGCCTCCACACGCGAGGCGCAACAGACGATATGGGTGAATATACTTTTTTAATAATAGATTACACGAGCAAAATATTGAAGCGAGATCAAAATACTTGGGACCACATAAATTGTGGAATTTCTGGTAAAGTGATTTCTTAATTTGAACATCAAAAAATGTTAGGTGAGGGGCCATTCAACTGTTACGTAAGCAGAATTTTAGTAATTGTGTACCCGCATCTCCCCCTTGTCAGCAAAAGTATGCACAAGCTCATACCCCCCGCCCCCCCCGTCCTATGCTTACGTAAACATTGGTATTTATTTAATCTGTTCAGGTTTATTGTTATTCATGAGTCTATAGAAATAAGGAATTGAATGCCGATTTAAGTAATTTTCCTACTTCGTTTCTTTCTAACCATAAAACATCGCGTGAGAGCGAGTAAGTAATATCAATTATTTTGGGGAATCCCTGAACATAGGGTTGCCATCTTTGTTCAAATCAAAATCACCTAAACTTTGCAGAAAAATCTGAAAAAGTAAATAAAAATTGCTAACGTATTCACCACCCAGTCCTCCCCGTCCCTCATGTCATCAAAAATACTCCAAGCAAAGAGGCCCCCCGGCTCCCCCCCTCCCCCTCCCCTTTTGGTGCTTACGTAAACTTGAATGACCCCTAACAATTGTTGAGCTGGACACAGATTTTTTTTAAATCGTTAATTTGTTGTGACAGAAGATTTCTGTATTTGGTAAAAGGTCTTTGAATAATGTCAATAAATTATATTGTGTAAAATTTTCTATCATGCATCACTATGGAGATTCCGACAGTCGTGGCGGTTAGTGGAAAATAATGTATCGGCATGCTGTGTTTTAATATTATTTCATAATATTTGTGTAATTGTTATGGCATAGATTGTTGGCATTAAAATAATTTACCTATTTGAGTTGCTTTCTGCCTACAGAATCAGTAGTTTTCGTTTTAAATAATAATATTATTATTAAAAAAAAAACAAAATACTGATGCCTTATTTAAGGCAACATTAGGTACAGGCCCAGGCTTACATGTAGAAATTCTTATCGTATAAAATCCTTTGTTTTTTTTAGAAATTATTTGATTAAAAGCTTTTTGCATGCATTGTTTTTTAATCTAAACTTTATCTTGAAGATTACTGTTTTTTTCTTACAGAAATACGTTTTTACATCTGAATCCTTGCTTATAATACCTTCTCAAACTCTTTGGGTTCAACATAACCTCGTTCTAATCTTGTCTATTACCAACAGCCGCGGCCCCAATAAGTACACTCGAACTTGGGAAGACGAGGAAGCTTATAGAAGACAATCAGCCGCCCAGCAACAGCAGTTACCAAGGAAAGTCCCCACTGCTGAAGACTTCCCAGAGCTCGATGCTAGCAGGAGACATGGGTATGTAGCTTTAATAATGATTATTCTCAAACTCAAATAATTTATTTCAATTAAACCATTTACAGGCACTTTTGAAGTTCACTCTTCACATTAAAAGTGTCCAGAGTAGGTACAACAATAAGAAAAAAAACAAATACAAAAGGCTTTGTCCTATTACTTTCTTAGAACCTGTGACACTTTATAGATTAATGTTCTAGCTTTTCCGTCATCGCTTGATTCTGAACTATATCAAAACTGCTTATATACAGGGTGTAAGGGTCATCGACGCGTAAACTATCACCATGAATTCAGTGCATGATTCTAGGAAAAAATAAAAAAAATCGCACGGAGATATATTCTAAGAGGGGGGTCCAGACCCCCCAGCTTAGAATATTTCTACGTGCGATTTTTTTTTTGGGGGCTGGACCCCCCAGCATAGAATATTTACGAAGGTTATTAAAAATAAAAAAACTGCTGTATCATACAAAAGTGCAATACCTACATGGTCAAATGTTTAATGAAGTATATTTATTAAATAAACGACTAACAATTTTAACTCTGGTGAATGATGAAGGGGATGAAGGAAAACATCGTGAGGAAACTGGAATGTCCTAGAAGCAAAAATTAGAAGACATGTGACATCTACCAACCCGCGTGGTAGATTACTCCCTTTCGAGGAAATGAGACCTGTGTCCACCTTGTATAATTTTCTACATTCACTTATTATATCTCTTTCTTTTCTCAACAGAAAACCCCGCACACCGCGCCCCCGTTCTAAATCCCAGCCCTCAGTCAACGAGGCACCCATAGAGAATGGCTCACAGCTTCGTCGCAACGCCTCTATCAAGACTGCTAAGAAGCCGACGGTAAAGCAAGGCACCGGCCGCGTCGCGGTGAAGGTGCCTAACAAACAGCCGGTCAAGGATAAGATGCCTGCCTTGGAGAACCTCACCATTACTGCCAATGTTACCAACAAGTGAGTATTTTGTTAAAATTTAACTTTGATACACGAAAACGGTCCAAAAACCCATTTTGATATAGATGTAAGAAGGTTAGATGTACACAGTAATATAGGTTTCGATACAAGACGTCAAATGTAATAATGGCAGCCAAATGTCATTATTTGTGTAATAAATACTGTTATGTATGTCGTCATCATCATCATTTCAGCTGAAAGACGTCCACTGCTGGACATAGGCCTCCCCCAAAAGGGGGGGAATTTGCCATAATCGCCACGCTTGGCAGGCGGGTTGGCGATCGCAGTCTAGTGTTAAAAATGCATAGAGAACACTGCTGTCCATTCTCTAGTAAGTCCCTTAGTCGTCTTTTACGACACCCACGGGAGGAAATGGGGTAGTGCTATTCTTTACGTCCGGCACCACACGGTACACATGTATGTATTGGTCCAAAAATACATACTTACTTTACTTGGTATTCCACCTACCGGCCGCGTCGTCTTCAAGCTGCTTGCCTTGGAGAACCTCACCATTACTGCCAATGTTACTAACAAGTGAGGCTTCTGTTGATTATTCACTTTTAAAACGAAATTCTAGCCACAAGAAGAATTGGGGCCTGTATAGTGGTCAAAAAGCTGCAAAATTTATTCTTGATAGCCATTTTCGTGAGTAATTTTGATGTGGAAGTAACATACGTTTAGGTACAAACGGCTAAATTAGTAGGTGTACAGATAACCAAACTTAAAGTGACTAAAAACTGTCATTGTGTTAACAAGGCATGCTTTGCCAAGACTTGGATATTCAAAACACTTGGTTTTCCATATGCCGTCCGTTCACTATAGGAGAAGCTGACGGTGAAGCAAGGCACCGGCCGCTTCGCCGTCAATCTGTTTGCCTTGTAGAACCTCACAATTACTGCCAATGTTACCAACAAGTGAGGGGTTTGTTACTTATTCACTTTTACAGCGAAATTCTAGCTAAAGACAAAGAAGAGGAATTGGGACCTTTATAGCGGTCAAAAAGCTGCAAAATTTACTCTTCATAGCCATTTTTCTGAGTAATTTTGCTGTGGATGTAACATACGTTTAGGTACAAACAGAAAAGTTAATAAGTATACCGACAGCCAAAGTAAAAAATGTTAATAACTGTCATTGTGTTAACGAGGCATGCTTTGCCGAAGACTTGGCTACTTAAGGGGGAAGCGTCAGGGTAGCCCACGACATTCAAATCAATAAATAATTTTATTTCGGAAAACACACATACGTATAACAATAGTGAAATATATTTATAGCCAAAAAGTTTAAAACCTGGCCCCCTCATAGATTCTGTTTTTTTTTTAATATTGGCCCGCGTAGAAAAAAGTTCGCCGATCCTTGGTATAAAAATGTATGTCTTGTAATAATTGATCTTGTTATTTTCTTAATTCTTTTAAGTGGCTCAGGACAGTACATTGCAGATATAAAATCAATTTGTAATTTCCAGTCAAGGTCAGGCCCCGCGCAAGGTGAACGCAACAGTCGCTCAGCAACGACCGGTGCCCACTGACCAGGCCAGGAAGAAACCCAACGCTAATGCACAGGTGAGCACATCGTTATGTGTATAGAGGTATGAGGAACAGGGTGTAAAGTTCACTCATACTCTATAGAAAAGGGAGGATCCTCCGACCAGACGGGTGTTGTGTCTGGTGGGCTACTGCCCGACGGTTGATGTCGGGATGTTGTTTATATGCCAGTCGCGCGGTAAACTCTGCTTGCGCGATGCAGGATTTGTGTGACGATGCGTAGTTCGCATGTGGCGTTGTAGATGCCGCCACAAGGTACACAATATTACACACTAGTTTTTGCACGCAGCTCCGCCCGCGTCGATGGCGGTTATTGCGTAAAAAAAGTCGCCTATGTCCTTCTCCATATCCCAGACGATCGGATCAGCGGTTTAGGCGTGAAAACGTAACATACAGACAGACAGACAGACAGAGTTACTTTCACATTTATAATATTAGTATGGATTCCATGCAGTATTTTATACCGGTAAATCTTCTAATGTTAATAACTTTGTTTCAAACCGAAATTTAAAAAAAAAAAATTACTGTTTGATGATTTTTTAAATATTATTTCTAAAATCAGTACTTAAAAGAGAATAGAAACTTTTTACCGCCATTTTATGTGAATTACCAAAACGAAGATATTTTTTTGATATGTTATCCCCTTCGTTTACATGAATTACCTGAATTAGAGACTTGCGGTATAGTATAGTAGTCCTTCGTCCATTTTGGTTTGTTTTAACTGTTCAACGGAAGTGTGACTGTAAATTACGTAGTTTTAATAATTTTTAGAATAAAAACTTACGTATAAAAATGACAGAAATCGATTCAGTAAACTATTCTCAACAAACTACTTTTATAATGTGCATTAATTCAGTTACATATTGTATACTCAAACTCAAAGCATTTATTTCAAATAAACCAATTACAGGCACTTTTGAATTGTCAAGATAGATGAAGCTAGTTGCCCATTCTAAAGCGTAGTAGGTTCCTATGGACGGGCAACAAACTCACTTCTTATTCTATCCATTCGCGTAACACCATACATCCCTCTTCGCGTTTTACGCATGTAGATGATAATAATACTACAATAATCCAAAATTACTTGTACAGCAGCCTCAACCACAATCGAATCCTGCGCCGAACAAGTCCCCGCCGCAGCAACAACTCGCCCCGCAACAACAACAGCAACAGAAACCGCAACAGAACCAACAGCAACAACCGCCTACCGGTGAGTTTTGAGCATATTTTTGGGCAGAATATTTTTTTATTAATTTTGTCTGTCATACTTCACATTTCATTCTTTTTACCATTTTACCTATCGTGGTATAGTAATTTTATTCTAGGTAAGTGCATCGTCTTCACCTACTTAATAATTAATGTATACAAAATATGGCTTATTCCACAAATCCCCCCTGAAAAATCCCCCTTAGGAGGAAAAGTGGAATATATAAAAAACAGTCTAGAATTCACCCCTGATAATCCGGCTTATTTCACAAATCCCCCTCAGTGGGGAAAATTGAACCCTAATATAAAAAAAATCAATTTCAGGGGGTCTTGGAATAAGTTTTTTTTTTCTTTCGATTCTATTTTTCCCCCTAAGCGGGATTATCAGGGGTGAATTCTAGACAGTTTTTATAGATTCCACTTTTCCTCCTAAGGGGGATTTTCAGGGGGGATTTGTGGAATAAGCCCAAAATATTGTTAACATTTTAAAAGAGTAAGTATGGAGATTCTTGCCCATTCTTCTCCATACGTAACTACCTTTTGGAAGGGGCAACTAGAATCAATTAATTATTTTTGTAATTTTTGACGTTCAAATGTGCCTTTTGAGTGCCTATATGAAATAAATGATTTGACTTTGACTTGAATGAAATACTTCTCGAATTCATGCAAGCTTAGTACTTTTTGTTAACTTTTGACGTGACAACGTCTAATAAATAGATGAACGCCGGCTGCATGCACGAAAAAGGATGAATCATTGTCCCGTTACGCTCTTTTGTTCTATGTTTTGTTATGACGTTGTCACGTTTTTGCTTTGAACTTGTTCAAAACGTGTCTTAAACAGAATACCGTCTTCGTATGTAAATTGCAACCGTGCGAAGCCGGGGCGGGTCGTTAGACGGAAATAAATTGACAAGATATTTGAATCAAATTCGATATCTGTCACATGGAATTTGATTTAAATAATTATTCAAATTCATTTAACTCAATAATAATAAATAATAAACATTTATTTCAGACCAGGTCCATATTTTGTTAGTAACAATGTACTTAAAAAGAACTAATGTAACAAAATAGGCAACAAAATTAAATTACGACATGAAGCCACACCCACCTTTGCAGCATGGGGATACTGACGATATTAATTACGCAGTATGCCGACAGAATTCCATGTATGAGTTGAAAACACATTTTATTTTTTCTCACAGGTGGCGGCAGCAAACGCTACAGCAGCTTACGTCAGCGCCCACTCGCCGACTCGTACTCGCCTCAACAACAACCACAACAACCGCAACAGCAACCACCACAACAACCCCCAGCTCAACAACAACAGCAGCAGCAACAACAACAACAACAACAACAACAGCAACAACAACCGCCACATAGATATCATGCTGGTATGTATTTTGCTATTAATATTTTGGCATAAGGGATGCTTTTTGCATCTAGCATTAGTTAATAACTATCGTCGCTTAAGGGTCCGTGTACGAAAACAACTCTCTTTTGGCAATTTCTTATCTAATAGTGAGAAAACTTGAAATAATCGAAACTTTAAGTCTGTGTAACTATAAAAGTACAGTTTTCATGGTGCTAAACCATTCGTGTCAGTCACAGCAGCTTTTAATAGTTTCATAATTTTTGTGCTCTCCAGAATATAGTTTATTTCGCCATTGATTTACTTAATGAAGATATTGTATAATCATTAAATAAATTTTTGGTTATATTTCAAGGTTAGCTGAAGACCAATTTGTGATTTTTTAATTTCTTGATATGATTAGCTAAATAATAGAAAAAATATATATTACTGACGAGGTTTAAAACAAAAAAAGGTTTTTTCAATATTATTTTTCTGCTATATTTTGTATGGAAGTTGAAAAAAGTGGTTCCGCCACATGCAAGTAGACCATATAATGATGTTGATGGTATTTTTTAATGTTCAAAATCAAAAGTAGTTTCTTGTAGAATGATGATCAAATGTCAGTCTCGCGTCATTTTTCGGAAAACTTGTTGCGAATATTAGTGATTTACCGTGAATACTTAATTTATTTGAAAAATCGGCCAATACCTTTCAGCCAAATGCAAAACCAAGAACACGACTTTTCAAATCTCAAATAATTTTGTTTAAATTATTTTTCCCTTTCTCACAAACAATGAACAAAATTGGTCAAAATCAGTCGATTTCGTGCACGGCCTCTTAAGCGCAGCATATTTGTTTAACTACGTATTTAATTACGTATACCCAAAGCCTCTAATTCAGATAATTTATATAAACAAAGTAATGTCAAGAAATGTCACTATCAAAATGGCAGGACAGTGGTACAAAACGTTTTATCATATTTTATTTTTTTTCTATGAAATTAAAGTGAATTAATTATAAGAACTACGCAAACAAAATACCGTTGCCAAACAATGTTTTGTGTAGTGTGTCGGAGACACTGCCTATGATCGTCATAATCAGCCCTTTTAAGTCCACTGCTGGACATAGGCCTCCCAAAATCGATTTCCACTCGAAACAGTTTACAGCCGTTTTCATCCAAAATGTGGCTAGATATTGCTACATACAATATGAATCTATGAATGAGAGTTCTAATATTAGTGTTGTTGAAGATGTACAAAATGTGAAAATGTTTGGATCTCCTGCATTGTTACCAGTATCATAAAATATTTCATACCAGAAAATCTCCTTTATTTAATAACTTTAAACCGAAAATTTATAAAAATAATGACGGTATGATTATTTTTTAATTATTATTTCTTAAATTCAGTACTTAAAAGAAAATGGAACCTTTTTTTCGCCATTTCATGTGGATGTACCTTTACGAAGTATTTTTTTTGATATCCCCTTTGTTTACATAAATTATCTGAATATGAGACTGGGTATACCTTGGCGAAGATTCGACCTCATAGGCAAACAGCTATGACGCTTCTGTCTGTCTGTCTATGGGGTAGTCAAAGCTTGCCGACCTATTGTTGTTTATAAAATTAAACTAGAACACTACTTGTAAAATGCATTGAAATGAAATACATATACTAACTACTATCACATAGACAAAGTAACAGAAATAAACTGTAGGTATATAGAAGTATGAGGAACAGCGTGTAAAGTTCACTCACACTCTATAGTAACGGGAGGATCCTCCGACCAGACGGGTGTTGTGTCTGGTGGGCAACTGCCCGACGGTTGATGTCAGGATGTTGTATATAATGCAAGTCGCGCGGTAAACTCTGATTGCGCGATGCAGGATTTGTGTGACGTCAGATCTTAGAGGTGTAGTTCGCATGTGGCTTTGGCCACAGGTACAATACAATATTACAAATTCCATGCTTTGGGGCAGCTAAGTAGGTAATCGGTGTGTGGAAAGACAGCCACCTTATTTGAAGGGGGCTGTAGTTCCAGTCTGACATCGCGGTTACCAGAAAATTCGCCAATCGATGTATGGCTGTGCGTGTGGAAGCCTCGCGGCTCCTCAGTAGCGCCCACAGCTGGGCACGCGGCTCGCAATGAATATAGCACCACCGAGGCAGGAGAAACATCGCGCGGCAACCGGCGTTGTCTTGCACTCGCATATTTTCCCCGAAGCTGATAAGAGCGTTAGAGAAGTAACTGTGAGAAAGAGATAGAAAGTGTCAGACTATAATATGTAAATTGGTATATGCACGTCAACAAAAGCTTTTAACTCCACTACGTATGTCTGTGGACCCGAGCCTATAGGGATAACGGACAGCCCTCTGTGCAGGGCCTGCATGGAGGTGGAAGAAACCGTTGCGCATGTGCTCTTCGAATGCACAGGCGTCACTCAGATTAGAAGAGAAACCCTCGGGGCACCCAGATCCTTTATCGATGTTCTGAACAGACCAGGGGCCCAAGTCTGCTATTTTTATAAATTCGTCACTCCAACACGATCCCATTGTCATTTTGCTAAAAGTTCGTAATCTGCTAAATTCATAATGGTCGGTCATTGGTCGGTTAATGGTCTCGTAATAGAATTGTATTACAATGGCATTTTGAAGATTTATTCATGCCAGATTTCATTTATATATATATTTTACATATTATTTATTAGTGTTATAAGCAATCTGAAGTAGTAGGAAGTTGGAAGTTTAGTAGGAAATTTCATTTTTCATTATGTACGAGATTACCAATTCTTTCAATGGAGTGTCAGTGGCTGACCATTGGAAAGTCATAATGACGCCATTATATTAGTTACCAAATTTGTCAAAATCAACAGTTATGAAATCAATGATAGATCATTTTGACATTATTTTAATAGCAGACTTGAGGCCCAGGAGACGTGATTAGCTTCTAGAAGGAGGTGGGCTGGTTGGAATAACCACTGACGGCCGCCATGGCCCCACACACAATGGTCCATCTTAAGGACTAAGTGCGGAAACCAAACGCTTTAACATAGAACAAGCTTTTTACTAAAAAATTCAAAATTAAAAAATCCTAGGAGTTCAGGTATTCCGTAGGCTATTTCCGTACTCATAATATTGTATGAGGTTGTTGAACCTAAATTGCACTACTTAATCCGATCATTGCTTATTATGCACTTAACATTGTACTTATCTCTCATTCTGTTCGCTCAGGTCCGGCTGGCTTCGTATCGGACACCACGCACGTTCCTTCATCACAGCCGCACGCGCATCCACAACACATTATACACCAGGTAAATATGCACACAACGTGGAATCATGATTATGATCATCATCATCATCATCATTTCAGCCGAAAGATGTCTACTGCTGGACATAGGCCTCCCCCAATTGGGGGGGTTTGCCATAATCGCCACGCTTGGCAGGCGGGTTGATCAATGTGATACGTACTATTAATAGGGTTGGTTTAATTGAAATAAAGATAAGTCTTTATTTGCCTTAAACATGGTATAAAGTTGTTACAGTCAGGTATTAATCTTAAGTTCACATGTTTAGTCATACAGGTACGTATCAAATGCATACAAAATAATTATAAGTTAATTGTTGTTTAATGTCATAGATATAATACAATAATATAATAGTTTTATCTCAGCATTATCCGCAATGACAGAAATTTACAGTTTATTATTAAAACAATCTTTAAAGCCATATAATCCTTTACTGTCCAGGCCGCTCGTTTGTGGAATGCATTGCCAGATACAATAAAACGCGCGCAATCGCTGCCTATGTTTAAAAGACTCGTGAAGGAACATTACTTGTTGTTGTTATTTTGTTCTCGTTGTTAACTGTAATAATCTAGTCTTCATTTGTTTTATTTGCTTATTTAGTTAGTATGTATGTATCTATTATATATCTGTGTATCTATTATAGGATATTGTACTGTTATACTTTTTATATTTGCACCAATGACAACCCCATTTTATGTCCATAAATTCACTGTCCATGCCAAGGTTGCCTGGAAGAGATCGCAGTATGCGATAAGGCCGCCCATTGTATATTTTATAGTGTATAAGTTTTATTTTATTTTGTAATGTGTAATCTGATGTACAATAAAGTATATATAAATAAATAATCTCAATAATCTGTTTTTATATGAGTTAATATTATATAACAATTTTATTTCTTTTGGAATTTTGTTATAAATGCACTTGACTAGGAAACTTTTCGCATACTTGGCTGACTTAGGAGTATCCTGCAATGCAAGTCGGCATGGATCTCTATTTCGACAGTGCATTTGATAGGCTTTTTTGAACAATCCCTTATGTATTATAAACATAATTACAGATTTCATAAATGTAGAGAGACGGGAGTGGTAATGTGCCTAGCTTTTAAAAACAGTTTACATGACTCGTTAAAACGGATACCACAATATGATACCATAAATTCTTTGAGTGAGTTTGTTGTGTTGACGTAATGGTTCTTGTGTCCCCGCAGGTGCTAGCGAACAGCGCGGCGGGCGCCCCGCAGCAGCCGCAGCTAGCGCCGCAGGTAACTTAACACTACTGTAGCAACCGGTCTGTTCTGAAAATCGTCCAACTGCGCGTCTACCACGTACAATGAAGGTTTCCCTAGTTGGAATGAATTTATCCCAAAAACTTAACATTGTAGTTGAAAAACATGTTCCCTCATACATTCCAGCTGCAAATGTAAGTTTGTACGCACAATATTGAGAGATTTACCATGTTATTTTAAGACCATATATTTCTTAAAGGTTTTCCCTTGAACTAATAAGTGTAGAACTATTTTCTGTACTTTTTTCAAAATGTTATGCTCAATAATTTTGGAGATTGGAGGGGGGGCCAATTTTCAAAAATAACTATTTATTTTAAAATTCTAAAAAAAATTACTGAGACCCTCACAGTTAAGCCCTTTCATTTGTTATATTACATGGTACACAATTATTTTAAATTATCTTTTTTGTGTCCCAAGAGACTCTTATATTTGAAAATTCATTTATATACGTATCAAATCCGTATTTGGGTCATAGACATTTATATGTGAACCAAATTTCAACTTAATTGGTCCATTAAATTCACAGCAAATTTTCTGTGACAGACAAAGAGACGGACAGACCCACGAGTGATCCTATAAGGGTTCTGTTTTTTCATTCGGACATACGGAACCCTAAAACTTTCACCGTGATAAATTGGGCTGTCAATAGTACCAATTCCATTGCCATTTGTAAAGAATAGACCGCCAGCTGTCATCGCGCGCACGGCAGCACAAAGACAGACAGCTATCAGCCGCACTGCTCTGAATGCCTATCTATCAAAATGTTCAAAGGCATGTTCGAGTTCAAAATGCATTTTAAACTCTTGCTTTTGGACCCTTGACAAAAAAATTACAACTTCGTAAAACCCACCATATCATACGTAATAGGGATGATTCCTCGGTAAAAAAAAAAAAAAAGAAAAACTGTTTAGTCCGTCAATCAGATAATAAAAAAATATTAGACACGTATTTTTTGTTTTATCATATTAATAAAAAATTACAGATAAAACACATTAAACTTTGGGAGTGGGGGCTCGTTACGTCACAGCTACGTATAAAATCTATTGAGAAGTGACGTCATGCCACATTTGAACTCAATGTATCGCCGTAATGATTTGATTACGTAAAACAAGAAAAAATACGTGTCCAATATTTTTTAATAATCTATATGACGGACAATTTTTTTTTTTTGTCGTCATCCCTATTGTGACTAACGCTTTTGCGCAGCGTCAAATTTTCACGAACGACAAGAGTCCATAATGCATTTTAAACTCTGTTGCTTTTGGGCCTTTGACAAGAAATTACAACTTCGTAAAACCCACCATATCATTCGTTATTGTAACTAATGCTTTTGCGCAGCGTCAACTTTCCACGAACGACTAAATCGCGGTTCATTGAGGGCGCACCATAAGACACTCGACCTGACTTATAAAAGAGATCATTAGTAACATAACTTGCGATTAAGTACCTGTGTACTAATCAGATCACTAAACACATTTTATATTAAAACTAGCTGCCCCCAGCGGTTTCACCCGCATGTCTCGATTCCTTGGGAATATCGGGAGAATGATATCCTCTGTCCTAACTCAGCAGTGCTATTCTGTAACCATCTCACCGTGAAAACTAAGGTGTAGTGAGCGTGGAGTGAGCTGTTAATAGTGTCAATCCCAAGCATTAGACGAATTAGAACAGTGAAATTAAACGTCACTTCCAAGCTCACTTCACCTAAGTTTTCACCGTGAGATTTTTACAGAATTGCTCTACTGGTCATGGTCTACCCATGTGCCATATTTCATCTAAATCCGTTCAGCCGTTGAAGCGTGAAAGCGTTACAAACATACAAAAAATCTAATCTTTTCTCTTTACAATATTAGTTTAAATAAAAAATAAAAACTTTAAATCAAGTTGCTAAGTGGTTTCTTATATATATCTGTGATATGTCAAAATTATTTTGTACAACTTCAGCGCAATAACTTTGTATAGTCCACTAATAAGTATGTTTTCAATACAATGTGAAGATATATTTTGATATTCTGAAATATTATAGATTAATGTAATTAATTACAGTTATCTATAATACATAATTTAGAATCAAAATTGATATTTATGTTTTATTTTCTTGTATTTTATGTGTAACATTAATGTGCCTAAAAAATCAAAATCAATCAAAAGTCATTTATTCAAATTAGGCTGAGAATCGCACTTTTCGGACGGCAAAATTACATACGACTCTCCCTCAAAACGCCCGCCCTTCAAAAACATATTAAAACATATTTATATAGTATGGCAACACACATTTTTCTTCTTGTCGCTTCGGTAAAAGGTCGTTGAGTGTAATTCGCCATTGTTTTTCCTTTTTATACCAAATATAAGTGAAATCTATATTTTACTTTCTATCTTTGTATTATTTGAAACAGTATGCATGTCCGTATGTATATAATTACGTATATAATATTATCGACACCAGAAATATGGGCAGATGACGTTTGCCCATATTTCTGGTGTCGGTATCTCAGCCGCAGTTGCCCGCAGGTGCGCCTGGGCATGTTGGAACAGTCGCAGATGACGCAAGTCCCACACCCCCATCATAATCTACATAATATACCTACGCCTCATACTATGGGTGAGTCAAATATTTGTTAAATTTTATACTACCTGACGTCCTTCCTTTGGCATTAAAACTTTAAACTTGCGTTTTGACTGATACGAGTACTTTTATTAAACAGAGTGGCGATTAGGTTAGCACATTAAGGCCTGTGTTCACCAACATTCAAACCACCGGTTAGGTATTTAAACAGTTGGTTTATGTCAAATTTCCTAAGAAATTTTGAGTAAACAACTGGTTAAATATCTAAACAGTTGATTTAAATGTTGGTGAATACAGGCCTAAGGCCTGTGTTCACCAACAGTCAAACCACCGGTTAGGTATTTAAACAGTTGATTTATGTCAAATTTCCTATGTAAAGAACTGATTTAGGCCTGTGTTCACCAACATTTAAATCAACTGTTTAGATATTTAATCAGTTGTTTACTCAAAATTTCTTAGGAAATTTGACAAAAACCAACTGTTTAAATACCTAACCTGTGGTTTGAATGTTGGTGAACACAGGCCTAAATATCTAAACAGTTGATTTAAATGTTGGTGAACACAGGCCTAAATAGTATAGCGGTTAATACAAGTTGTTATCAGTCTATTAAAATGATAAAATAGTCAATTTGTCGGCACGGTTGGCGCAGTGGTTAAGCGATTGACTGCTGCGCTGCGTGTCGCCGGTTCGATTCCAGCACGGAAAAAATATTTGTATGACCTACCTAGTAGTTGTTTCGGGTCTGGAGGTTTGTGTATGTGAGTTTAAATGTTTGTAAACGCACCCACAATACAGGAGAAATTCCTAGAGTGGGACAAAGTTTAAAAAAAAAAAAAAATTGGATGTTGAATTTTTTTAACTTAATAAATAGCGTAGAAATTGGCACAATTAAACCACCTTTGATCATTAGGCACTAAACAAGCGCGGAGTGATAGTATCTACAATAGGGATGAATACTGGGTAAAAAAAAAAAAAAACATTTTATTCCGTCATTCAGATAATAAAAAAAACATTAGACACGTATTTTTTGCTTTATCATATTAATAAAAAAATACTTAGATAAAACACATTAAAGTTGGGGAGTGGGGGCTCGTTACGTCACAATTCTAACAAACTACGTATAAAATCTAGCACAGAGTGACGTCATGCCACATTTGAACTTAATGCCTTAATTTTTTAATTACGTAAAAAAATTAAACAAAACATTTGTTTGATATTTTTTAATAACCTACATCACCGTCAAAAATATATTTTTCACTTCTCATGCTCTAAAAGTTCGTCTTTATGTCGTGCGTAGGCGACATAAAGTCGCTTTTAATGCTCTAGAGCATAAAGTAAAACCTTCGTCGAAGACCAAGGCAATCGGTCCAACAGCCACACGAACAACTTCAACTTCATAGAATAACCTTTTTATTTTAATTCGTTTCGTTAGTGTTCTAAGAACAAGGCAAGGATACCAACAGCCAAAGTACACAATAAAACTTCATGAAATAAACTTATATTTTTTATTTCCTCTATTTATTATTTTACATGTTGCTGTTTCATTTCCTCGCAATCGAAGTGAAAAGTAGACTGTACAACTCGTCCATAAAACCCATTTTACACTCTACTTTATATCCATCCGAGCGAGCTTCTCGATGTAAAATCTACTATTTTAGTATACACCCCTATTCAACACAAACTTCATGGTATTGTTACAGAATAATCACAAATTATGTTTAATTTAGTTAAATACTAAAACGAAAAATAAGGTCGTGGGACCTTGGGGTAGAATGTTACTTATTATTAACGTAAAATACGTAATGTAGAATACGTGGTTTCAATTGTGAATGTGAATTGTGATTAACTAATCGCCACATTGTATAAGGCGCCATCTCCACGGGCGAGAGAATCGCGGCGATATTCACGCTGGGCCTTCAAATAATCGCCGCGATGATAACGCCGTCTGGAGATTGATTTATAGAGCTTCTATTGAATTTGATGGCACGTCGAGACTATCGCTACGATTTTCTCGCCCGTGGAGATGGCGCCTAAGTCATCAGAAATTATGAAATCTATACAAGGTCAAATTAAATTAGGTAGCGAAATTCCGTAGACGTGATGGGTATGGACATCTAAACATTATAAAACAAAATGTGTTTGGAGTGACTAACCATGTCAGTTTTTATGCCGCTTCTGACTTGGCTTCACATGTCGACGAGAAATATTTCTCAGGCATGCCGTTTCCTCACGAAGTTTTCCTTCAACGTTTTTTAAGCAAGTGATAATGCAATCAAAGCAACTCGAGACCTATGACTTGGCAGTCTGACGGCCACACCACTAGGCTATCACTGCTACAACAAAAACTTATAAAAAAAATGTTTTCTGCAGCTCAAATACAGCCAGCACAAGGATATGCACCGCCGGCCATGATGCCCGCTCAATATATGCAGGTAAATAATCGCTGCAGAAAAATTATTTAAAATTGTTTAGCAGGGCTTACTGCCCAGCCGGCGCGGCGGCTGAAATACATTTTTGTGTCGCCAATCAAATATGCTTTAAATGCATTAATACTAATGAATTCCTTTCGGTTTCCATGCAGCAAAGTAGCAGCGGTGCAGTATTCCCCGGTGGGATGTACCCGGCAGCGCCGCACGCGCCGCCCCACGCCCCGCCGCACGCCCCGCCTCACGCCCCGCACGTCCCGCCGCACGCCCCGCACGCCCCGCCGCACCCCCCACACGCCCCGCCGCACGCGCTACCGAACGCCCCGCTTCATGCGCCGCAGCATCCGACGTATCCTCAGCAGATATACGCAGCGCATCATAATTACGTATGTATCATTTTCACTATTATTACGTTTTCGAAAAGGTCTTTATCTACGCCCGTGCTATAAATCCTCTATAAAAGTTTCTGAAACAGTTAGCTTATTGCCAACATTAAAACACCCAGTGTCATAGTAACCATAATAGCATCCAAACGGGAGTTATAATGTTGTACTGAATTTCATAATGCAACTCCTTTGCTTTTACGAGGATGATGATCCCTTCCTTACTCATCTGTTTGATGAATAAGGAAGGGATCATCATCCTCTCTTTCATTCTCACTACTCAATTCGTGGTATCTTTATGAATTTCAAAAAAAGAACATTGTCACGCACGCGCGTTTCACTATAGTATACCATAGCGTCGTATCCCGCCATTTTTGTTCGATATTAGTATTGCAAAAACTGTTTCAGAACCTTTTATAGAGGATTCATGTCATGGGTGTAGATAAAGTCTTGTATGCAACTGTAATAATTTGGTATTAAAACATGAATGTGATACACCCATATTCGTGTTTTAATACCCCTTATTATACAACAGTTGCATAAATATTAGTTCTTAATTACGTATGTATCATTTTGACTCTTATTATGTTCACAAAAAGATCTTTAGTTCTTAGTGCCAAGCAAAGACAGGCGAGATAAACCAACATGAGAATCTTCGCCATTTTTTACATATGTGTTAAATTAACTTATACAGGGTTGTATGTAATTAGTTAGAGAAAAGGGGTATTATTTAAGAGTGTATTGATAATTCTCGGGACCGGGACTTTGGGAGGCGTACGAGGGCCGAAGCCAACTCGCAGAGCCGGTTGACGTTTTTAATTAAATTTGGCACGAACCGACGATTATCCCTGTACGCACTATGGTAGTGCATCCAAGGACATCCCCAAGTTGGTGTAGGACTATTGCACGATATGGAAACAAAGATATTGGCTTATGGATTTGGGTAGCGAAAGCGGACTGTTTAACTAGAAATAGCCACGTATAGTTTTCATGTTACGAAACGGCAAATGTGTCTTCATTCTTTATAAAATGAGTTTTACTTCTCTTATGACAAACGGTTACGTCTTACAAATTCAAAAATCATATTGTTTTTACTCAGTTGCTTTATTATTTTTGCGGAACTACGGGAGTTGCGCTAAGGTAGCCAACGAATCAATCGATTTGCAGTTACGCCCTTTGTAGCGAAAAGGGTCGATATTTGTTAAGGTTGCGAATTATATTTTGGTCAACATAACCTCTTGCTTTCGCCTTATGGTGGATCCACACAGCCCGGCGGCACTGCCGGCGGCTTGACCACAAGCAAAGCAAATTGAATCGATATTCTCAGTTGTCTTGTGACTTTCGGTGAAGTTTGAGATGTACGCAATACTGGAGACAAAAATGGAAGATATGATCGCAATTGCTGCTGCAATTTTGGTGCATATTTGTTACGGCCCCGCCGTGCGCCGCCGCCAGATGGCGTACGGCAGTACTTTCTCCTTTTGCTCGGCCGCGCCCGCGGCTCACTTCGCGCCGCGTGGTCGTCACATTGTCGTCGTACCGCCATCGCATTGCGGACGTCGCTCATTTCTTCTTCCCTCTCAGACATTAGACAATCAGATCAGACTAAGACTTGTATTTAAAACTGTTTTAATTAAATAGAGTCATACCAGTACCTACAGTACAGTCCATTATTTACATCGAAGCCTCACAGCGGCGACGGCCGACACAATATTCTCTATCAAAAGAAAAAAAAAAAAAAAAATTGCAAAAGAAGTTTTTGTATGAGACCAAGTCTCCGAAATAGGCGTGACGTTCCCAGAATGCTTCAAGAGTTTAGAATGGATGACAAACCGAAGAACTGTTCGTTCGAAATTTGAATTGTTTCTGAGGGTTTCTAGTGAAGATTTTGAAACACGAAAGCCTTGTTCGAGCTATTCCCCGCTGCCGACTTTGTTGCCATTGTCGCTGTGCTGTGTGAATCCACTTTTTTAGGAGATTACGACATGTTTTTGCCTTCTATTTGTCTCTTGATAACACAAAGTCTATATACCCACACAGGCGGGTGGCGTGACATATTACAACTGCGCGGAACAAGAGCCGCCCGTACCCGTACGCACACAGCGACGCCCCACCGCAGCTATACCCATCGTCAGCCCACACCATGCTGATAGGTAAGTGATCATGAAACTTATTCTTATGCGAATCAAAAAATCTGCCTAGCCTTTTCCTAACTATGTTAGGGTCGGCTTCCAGTCTAACCGGATGCAGCTGAATACCAGTATTTTACATGGAGAGACTGCCTATCTGACCTCCATAACCCAGTAACTGGGTAACACGATACCCCTTGGTAAGACTGACTGTCAGACTTGCTGATTATGACGATCATAGGCCGCGTCTCCGACACACTACTTAAAACATTGTTTGGCAACGGTATTTTGTTTGCATAGTTCTTATAATTAATTTACTTTAACTTCATAGATGATTATTTACAAAAAAAAAAAAAATATATATAAATGTTTTGTACCACTGTCCTGTCATTTTAACAGTGACATTTCGTGACATTACTTTGTTTACATAAAATAACTGAATTAGAGACTTTGGGTATATAATAAAATTACTATACCACAATAGGTAAAATAATGAAAAGTGCAGTAATGACAGATAAATAATAATTGAAAGAGGTATTGTGTTATAAACATTTGTCAGGTTTATAATTTTGTTTATTATCTAGTATTTATGTATATTTCTTTGTAATTTTACTTACAAGTCATTTTATTTATTGTAAACTTGTGTGGACATGTGACTTATAACATCGCCTTGGATGACTCTGTAAAGATGTTATAATTGTGATTTAAATAAATAAATAATAAATAAAAATAATAAATAAATTAATTATGTATTGTGATAGTTGTCATATCTACAAACATTGTAAAAGTAGATGATTGCCTAAAATTTTAACAAATAATAAGTCAGTGTGTGAGTTAAAGTAATAACAGAATATAAAATTAATGTTATAAAGATAATTAATCAAACAATTAAATTAGCAACCAGTTTTAAGGAATCAACAGACAGAAAAAAAACTTTTTTTTTTAAGTACCTTATATATTTTTATAATTATGCATTTTGTAAAAAGCGCGTAATGGCGTTTATTTTGACATTCCAAAGAGACATTTCAATTTTATTCATTTGTTTAGATTTCTGATTGTAAATTTTGTTTGCCAGCAGGCCAGCGAATTCCTCTGAAAAGGACAATATAGACAGGATTGTGGAGAACATGTTCGTTAGGAAACCCTGGCCATCGACACATGGAGCTGGTAAGTTACTTTCTTTTAGTTGAAATTTTTGGAACGAAGCCAAATAATAGCGCCCCGCGAAATTCAAATTTTTAATAAATTTTTATTAATTATAAATTAATTTGCAGGGCAGTATCAGGTTATATGCTTATACAGGAAAAGTTTTTAACCAGTGCGCAATTATTTTTTTGGTGGATCAGTATCAGTAATAGAATATTTCTCATCATATTTCATTCATAATTTCCATGAGTTGTTCTATAATTTTTTTAATAATAAAAAATAAAAAAAAGTTGTGAGTAATAACCTGCTTTTAAATACCTACATCGGCGAATTACGCGGGCACACAGCTGATAGGTACCTACAACTGCATTCCGCTTCACTGCACGCGCCGTCGCGCGGCGTGTATCTAATAAACTATACTCCATTTACTATAGCATTAGACAAATAACGACAGTTATTGTGTAATATTGTTGAAATTACTGCACTTTAGAGTATTTTTTTTAATGTAAATGGTAAATAGATTACAGTGCTTTGTATTTATCGTGAAATAACGGAGTTTATTAAACGTTTACGAAATAACGAAAGGATGAGAACAGTTATTTGTCTAATGTTATAATAAATGGAGTTTAGTTTCAAAATAAACATCTTTCGTTAACGATACCTAACACATTTTTTTTGTACTAAGGCAAAATAAGATAAAGGTGTTTAATAAAACTCGTTTAAGTTTAATTTGTCAAAGTTTGCGCATTGGTTAAAAACTTTTCCTGTATATTTATTTTCTACTCCCTCGTTTTTTTATCATTGGAAAAAGGCTAGCTTGATGACATACAATTATGTTCGTTATTGACCTGCATATTTAGTCATTTCTATTGCGATGTGTACCTACATTATAATTTAACAAAAATTTACTCAAAAATCTTTAAAATACGTAGTCCATATAGTAACGAACCTTTCTCACTCAAAGATTTGCTCTGGGCGAAGTTATCGTTGCAAGCGTGGCTGCGTTCTCGAATGCAATAGAAGTTTTTCCATCACGAAAAACGGAAGAGTTTTTACACAGGGATAGAAGATCCCATTTTAAGTTGAAACAATTTTTATTATACTGTTAGTATTGTTATTTTAATTTAGAGCCCATTTACATCGGGCAATTTATTGCTAGTTAAAGGCAATAAATCAAAAGCGAAATTGGTGCCGATTCCCTTGTTCCCAAACTAAACTAAATTTAAGTTCAGTGCATCTTTTTCTTTCTATTTCATTAAGAAAAGGACAGAAGATAAATTTTAGTTTAGTCCTGTCAAATTAATCAGCGCCTGTCACTACTCCATACAAGTTTAGACGTGATTAAAAACTTGCCGACTAAAATTACGTCAAAATACGTCAAGCGCTGATTAATTTGACAGGACTAAACTAAAATGTATCTTCTGTCCTTTTCTTAATGAAATAGAAAGAAAAAGATGCACTGAACTTAAATTTTGTTTAGTTTGTGAACCAGGGAATCGGCACCATTGATCTTTTATTGTATTGCATTTGACGGGCAATTACATATTGTTCTGTGTAAATGAGCTTTTAGTAGACTTTTGTTAGAAATTGATGATAAATAAAGATAAGATAGGTGTTTTGTAGAATCATAAGAGTCGTACTTAAGTATAGAAACGTATATTTTAAGTAAAATTGGTAGTAAGTCTAGCTCATTTCATCCTCATTTTCATTTGTAATTTTTGTTCTGGTCGTAATTTTTTTTTGAGTTTCATAATAATGTACAGACGCCAGCAGGTCAAGCTACCCGAAACTGTCAAATTTTTGCAATTAACCTTGAACCTTATGCTGTAGTGATAAAGTTGAAAATGTATTAAAGAAATTTGACAGATTGTAGTAGCTTGATGTGCTGGCGTCTGTACAATAGAAAATTATTTAAGCCTTTTTAAGGCAAAAGAAATATTCATACCACCATAGTTTACAGTTCAAAAGTAAAAAAATGCGGTCCATGTAGAAATTCTATTGTTTTACAAAGGCTATTTGAAGAGTTGTCATATCAATCACTGATTAAATATTCAAAAAAGGTAAAAACAAAAATACGATTTCTACCAATAATACCTACTTATAATAGGGTTAATGACTAAAAAAAAAATTTTTTGTCCGTCATATAGATTATTAAACTTTTTTTACGTAATCAAAACATTACGGCGATACATTGAGTTCAAATGTGGCATGACGTCACTTCTCAGTAGATTTTATACGTAGCTGTGACGTAACGAACCCCCACTTCCCAAGTTTAATGTATTTTATCTAAGTCATTTTTTATGAATATGATAAAGCAAAAAATACGTGTCTAAATTTTTTTAATTATCTGATTGACGGACTAAACAGTTTTTCTTTTCTTTTTTACCCAGGAATCATCCCTATTATAACTTATGACTATTTGGCAATGTTATCCGATTGCGAAATCGTTATGACTGTTAAAGTGTTTAAACTAATCATAGATCGTTTACATCTAAATCTCCCGGTTTTTTAAAGTCAGACGTTCAATTTAATCACATCGGCTTTCAAAAACCGACTGCATTTTGAACAACCCATACCAAAAACAGATATTTCTTTAATAAATAAAATCGCATCCACAGATTCAAAAGAAAAACAGCCCGACAACCGTAGTTCACAAGAACCGCCAAGCAAAGAGTCTTCCCAACCGAACAGCCTAACATCCAGCTCTATTTCCACCGACTCCAAACCCTCAGAGAGTAGAGAAGAGAAGACAGAAGAAGTAAAAGAAGAGACAGAAGAAAAGAACGAGACAGTAGAGTCAGCTGTCACGCAGGAAAGTATAGCAACAGATGCCTGACTGGTAAGAATCAAGTTGTACGAATGCTATCAAGCAAAGTACTTCAGCCGGAGATAAAATACTTTTTTTTAGTCTGACGGTCACGCTTTTAGTTATTGGTCTGGAGTAAGTCCAAAAATCGAAACATGTATAGTATAGTTAGTCTAGTTTAAAATTGCGCTCCTCTACACAGGTTGTTACGTACCTACATAATTCAATTGTTTGTATAGAACATTTGGGGAGCGGAGCGCAACTTTGAAGTAGACGTTAAATGGCCGTAAATACAATACATCGAGTTTTAGTTCGTCGTTACTCATACATCTGTGACGTTCTCTTTCTATGAGGGTTATCATGAAAATTCACCAGTTGACGCTACTTTGACAAGAGGTCTTCCATTTTGACAATAAATATAATGATGACTTTCATCATTCGTTCATCATTCAGTCACGACTAAAGAAAATATAGTCGCTTTGACACTTTTGACAGGTGCCGGGACCTGACGTCTCAGTGCTGCCACCTAGTGAACTCTTTATTACTCGATGTGTCATATTTACGCCCTTGTCCTGTAAATCGGAAAATCTCGGAACAAAAGTGAAATAATCCTCCTTTATGACAATATTGAAATCAAATAATGAATAAAGAGATACTATAGTCAATAGGTTTTCAATAAGTTCTAAGGCCAACAATTATGTTTAGCGTCGATTCTAAGACGAAATATTGACGTAAACATTACCCTCGTTTTGGGCTTCGCCGCAATCGGGTAATATATGAATATTATGTCTAATCAAACCGTCAACGAATTGGTATTATAAACTTAATCACTCGATATAAGAATAAAATTACGTCTTGTAAATTGTAGTCTTAATCTAAATAAATATTATATGTAAAGAAATCTATAGACATTAACTAAGATGTAAAATAACCGAAATATAAAAACAATAAAATCACTATGGTATTTTCATAATCTTAAATATCTCTTCAGTTTAAAAACTCCAGACCAATTACTAGTTTTATTATATTTTATTTAATAATGTTTTACGATTCCATGAGCGACTCTTGGCCTAGCTTTATATAAAACGTTGGGTGTCAGTGTGTGTGGAATCTTATTCAGCGTGATCGTCAGACAATCTAAATTATATGTAGTTTTCAAATTATGTACTACTTTGGCTGTGTTAAGGTCTGTGCGGTTGTAAAAATAATAAATCTGTAGTTAATTGTTGAATTAATTGGATATTAATCGGGGTTGCACGATTTAAATCAAAATTGCCAGAAACAAAAAAACTGCCGATAACTCAAAACTTTGAAATAACTCACAGTCTGGCGCAACACGCCAC
The DNA here is from genome assembly GCA_947523025.1 of Dryobota labecula. Taxonomy (NCBI): domain Eukaryota; kingdom Metazoa; phylum Arthropoda; class Insecta; order Lepidoptera; family Noctuidae; genus Dryobota; species Dryobota labecula. The sequence continues at coordinate 17,075,043 of OX383306.1, forward strand.
GAGCATTCGCGCATTTCGGTGACGTGAACCCATAGGTTTTTTCCCCTACCAAAATTCGCTCAACGCGGCTTAAGAAGTTTTCAATTCAAATATTATCACTTTCAAAAGATTTTTTTTAGAAATGAAAAATTACTAAATATTTTCAAATAAAATAAATATTACAATAATCAAGGTGTTTTTATAAAAATCAAAAACTATCTAAAATTTATATGGTCAGTTTTACTTATAAATAATTTTCATCTATATTCTAAGTCAAGTTATATGTTATGGATGAAAAAAATATTGCATGCAGCGGGGACGAGAATGTTGAGATGGATGTGAGTGACGATAATTGATAAAGTCAGAAATGAGTATATAAGGTGTATCTATTCAAACGCGAAATATTTTAAGAGATACACTTATTGGTGGTAAAGAAGCCATGGAAAATATTTTTTTTTAAATCTAAGTATATTATTTATAAAAATTAAATAATTTAAAAAAAAAATTTAAAAAATTAATTCATTTAAAATTACTTAAGTATTTTTTTTTTTTTTAAACTTTGCCCCACACTAGGAATTTCTCCTGTATTGTGGGTGCGTTTACAAAAATTTAAACTCACATACACAAACAGCCAGACCCGGAACAACTACATGTAGATCATACAAATATTTGTTCCGTGCGGGAATCGACCCGCGACACGCAGCGCAGCAGTCAATCGTTAAACCACTGCACCAACAGTGCCGTCAAATATGATATGATATGATTAATAATCAAAAGGCACCGCGCTCGCGCCGCGACCGGCGTCGCGTCCGGGCGGGTCATTCATAGAATAAGCAAGTAAAGGTTATTTGCAAAATGTCTCGAGCAATTTCAAAATTATAATAATTACGTTAAAATAAAAACACTGAGATTAAAAAAAAAAAGTAAAGTTTCTATAGCTTTTTTACCACCTATTGATGTTTCTCTTAAAATATTTCGTGTATGAATAGATACACCTCATATAAGGGGAAGTTTGAAAGTGGCGCCGGTGACAGAAAAGTTAAAGGAAATCGTTTGGCTTGGTATGGGCATGTGATGAGGAGGGGGAAACGCATGTATCTAAAAAAGTGATTATTATAAATGTTGATGGATGGAGAGGTAGAGGAAGGCCAAAGACAAGATGGGTGGATTGTGTGAGGAATGATATGGAAGAGAAGGGAGTGAATGGTAGCGTGATGGTCGCCAAGGAAGAATATAAAGAGAAAACGCGTTGCGCCAACTCCAAGTATATACATACATGAGACAAGGGCAGGTAGGTGATAAATCTAAATCAAATTATAGATAAAATCAAAACCACCTCGTTTTGGTTAATTAAAATTAAAAATGCATGAATTCTCTCAGCCCTGATGCAAATTTACCTAAGATTCCTCTGAGTCTTTAAACTAGCGTAATATTGGATTAGGTCTTGCGTTTCTTTGCAAGTTTATACAGGGTGGATTTTTGAGATGGGGCAGTATGGGCAAGTACGTTAACCGTTGTAGCTACAATAAAACGGACTTAGGAGCATGTCCTTATTTTTTTTGAAAAATTTTGAATACCATTCGCAGATTTTGAAGAAAATATTTAAAACTTTTTTTGATGCCAATCGATCCTGTTTCTTATAAGGATCAAAATACTATCGAACCGACTGAGGTTTGAGTACTAGAAAAGTCAGAAATCGCAACAACAAAAAAAAAATCCCATGCATTTCGTAGGAAATGAGACTCTCGCTCTTGACCGGTTTTTACTATGGATAGACTAACCTACCCTTAATGTCCCGTTTCAAAAATCCACCCTGTATAAGGCCAATGATTGGAAATTTCAATTTTCGGCCTAATCGACTTAAATGTAGAAATTGTTAGTAAAAAACTTCGGTAGAATTGAACTAGCTTTAAGTGGACTAGCGACGTATTTAATCGCTATACCGTAGACCATTCTAGAAAAAATGTACATCACAGTATGCCTAATGTAAATCAGAGAAAAAAAAAAAAAACTCAAATAATCTATTATTTTTTACAACCAAACAGAATACTTTAAACAATAAGAATGAAATCTAAATCCCTGTAAGTAATCTTTGTAACACTATCATATCTTTGTTGACTTATTGATATTCAATTATTAAGGTGGATGCTCTGAGGTAGCTCGCGAAACTCATTTGTTTTTCGTTTTTATTTTCATGTAAAAATGACGCTGCCCTTTAAATGTAACTTAGATATCTGTGTTGATGATTTTTATAGGAAATAAGCTATCATTAAGGTTATGGTTCCATTCTAACGTCGTGTGTGTACATGGTGTTTACTCTACTGTTTGACAGTGTACATTAAAAATTATAATTATCTACTAGTCTCGGCACTATCCTAGCCCGATACGGTAAAATAATAATAAAAAAATAAAAAAATGGTTTGAAAGTTATGAGCGTCGAAACTTCCCTAAGTCAACACAAATTTTAACGCACCTTTAGGACGTGAATAAATAACCCGAAGTATGGAAATGGCAAAATTGTTAACGTGTAATAGATAATTTATTCAAGAATTCAAATAACTTCATTTTAAATAAATACATCTAGTAGTTTTTCATAATATCTAGTACGCCCAAAGGTCTGTTCATGAAATTGTACGCGCTCGTATTCGTTATAAATCATTGTCGTCAAAAGCGTTAGGCAATTTGAATTTCGCGGGCTATAGTTTGACCGATACCGCTCTACCGCGCCTTAGGTACGTGCGTGGCTCGAGGCGGGGGAGGGGCCTGTGCAGGCCGCTCATTCGTCAACGCTCACGGCGTCAAGCCCCGCGCCTCGCTGCACATTCCTAAAGCGCTGTACAGCGGTATCGGTCAAACTAAAGTTAAGAGCAGCCACCTTAAAAGGGAAAGTAGATGTATACGTCTCAGCTAGTTTGTCTGTCGTGTGTCTTGTGTATGGGAACATGCTTGGTACAACTGCCAATTAAATTAAAGGTATGTCGTTAAGTGGAATAAATTATTTTATATCAGTGAAGATTTTTTATCTCTGAAATTGTAAGTAGATGTGAAATATTATATAAACTTCATTCGAAACAGGGGCCTTACTCTCGACACTATCGAGTTCTGAATCAATCGAATTAAATGCCGATCCATATACTCTTAATTCTGACACCAGCGCACGATCGTGCGGTGGTTCGAAGCGAAACTAACTTCGATCGAAAGATTCGTTGGGATCGAAAAGTTCATACTCCGCACACCATCTGACAGATAGATATCGAGTTGTTGGATCAAAACTAAACGTCAAATTACACGATATCAAAGAAGCTACTATATTCAGATCGAGCGAGATAACTACCTAAAAGACATAGAGCACTTGACGATGACGTAATACGCCGGATACGCATAAAACGACGCTGATAATACTCGAACCTATGGCGATCTTGGTTTACGATTCGAATTGGTTCGGGAGTAAGGTTTTAAATCGAGTTCGGATTGAAACGAATTCGAATCGGAAACAAAATCAAACTCGAATCGTTTTCGGGAGCAAGGCCCCTGGCCATGGCATGGACAATATGGCTGTTGAGTGGCCTTATATTTTTTTTAAGAAATCAAATTCTGAAATGGTGTTATTATAGTGAAAGAGTTAGTTGTTCTTACTTCTTTATATATGCCCATAAAGTATTAGAATACCGAATATACAGCCGTCTTATATACTACAGTATACTCCAAACGGTCTTCTAATGCAGAGGTTGCACACATTCACAGAAAATGTGAAAATCGTTGAACAACTATACAGGCTGAAATTGAAAACATGCGACAAACCGAAAAGGGAGATTATATTCATCATTATGAACAACTTTTACTAAGCGGCCAAAGGTGCAATCGCGAAAAAAATATCAGCTTTACCCTTCATTTTGACGAGTTATGCGAACATAAATATAGGGAAAAGCTGATATTTTTTTTTGCGATTTCAACTTTGGCCGCTTAGTAAAAGTTGTTCATAATGATGAGTACAATCTCCCATTTCGGTTTGTCGCATGTTTTAAATTTCAACCTGTATAAAGTTGATAGTTACTTGTGGTCACACCATTTTCTTAACAAAATGAAGGCCAAGCAGCTTAGGTCATTGTCTTGCCTGAAAATCGGTGAAGGAAAACACCGTGAGAAAATCTCGGTATAAAAATTCTGACACTAGATTAGTCCACACGAATAAGAAGGAGATTTGTACGTGTCTAACCCATGGCCTCATAGTAGGTAACGAAAGCGAAATCACGTTGCATTCGACGGGAGTTAATAATGTTGCGTGACTTAAAAAAAAAAAACTTTTTTTTTTCAATTGCGATCTCAGTGCTTTGTTTGTTGTATTCGCATCTTGTTATTTTTTATTATACTATAAAATTGATGACGACACATTTTATTTTTTAAACGTTAAACGTTTCCAATCGTTTTTTTAATCACAGAATTTAAAGTTATTTTTTTGACAAATTCATAAAGTAATTATCACAATAAATATGTAAAAACACCAATTAGCTGTATATCGTTGGTATAAATGTTCTACCCTATATTGTTACGGTGTTAATTATAAAAATAAAAGTTGAAAAATATTTTTACCAAATTCACTTTAAATTTTTTGTTGTTTGTAAATCGGATGTCGTTTAGTACCTAGAAGTCGTGTTGTCAAAATTAAAATCGCCACTGTATTATAATGTTAAAATTTTCACATTTTGTATGAAATAAACGCATATCGAATATCGAAATACTAAAGTAATAAATCATATTAAAACATAAAACTTTTAACTTAGTGTAGTGTGTGATTGTCGTGACGGGAAATAAAGGGTATATTTTCGAGATTTTCGTTCTCACACGCCTAGAGAGTTTCCAAGTTCCAACCACACAAGCCAGTTACTACTTAGCCCTGTTCTCGACAACAACATTTATACGCGACTACCGAAAAAAGGAGGGTTATCTTTGAACATCTCTGTTGGTTGTGGATTTGAAACGTCTTTCGTCATTTGTACTAACGTACACATGTTATAGAAATAAATGAGTATACAAATGTATTGTAAAGATACTTCAGATGCCTTAATAATTTGTTTATATCTGATACAAAATAGACTAATTCTAGAATTGTGGCCCATTTATATACAGGTTGGAAAAAAAGACCGTGGTTGGAGGAAAAGTACCCTTAATATTGATGATGGCAAATTTTACTGAAAGGAAACATTCCTTTATTTTCAAAAATAATTAAAACTGTATTCAAAGATTTTTGAAAAATCACCTGCTTGAGCCGGGAATAGAACCGGTGAAATGTAAAAAATAAAACATTCTGTATTTTATGTTAATTGATCAATTCTTTTGAAATAACATAGTATCTTAAATTAAAGAAAGACCAAGAAAAATTTTTTTTTTGTTGTAAAACTTACTATCTAAAGAAAATAGTTCACTTAACATAAGAATTGCTCAAAATGAGACCCACTTTCACGTATGCACACTATGCACAGACGTATTCTTCGACTGAATTCGCTACGTGTTGCCTTTTATATCGATTTTTTTATCGTCTTTCTTTCATTTAAGATACTATGTTATTTAAAAGGAATTGATCCTTATGAATGACTCTTTTGGTTGATATCATAAAATACAGGATGTTTTTCACATTTCACCGGTTTTTACCCAGCTCAAGGAGGTGATTTTTCAAAAATCTTTAAATGTAGTTTTAATTATTTTTGAAAATAAAGTAATGTTTCCCTTCAGTAAAATTTGCCATCATCAATATTAAGGGTACTTTTCCTCCAACCACGGTCTTTTTTTTTCCAGCCTGTAGACGAATTATGTTGCTCTTAAAATACAATAATTGGGAGCAATATGTGCGAACCACAGAGTAATTGCTCCAACGTATTGTATTAACCAGCAATTAAATTGCACCGGGGGTACCGATTGCCTTTAAAATAGTAACTGACAGCTAAAATATTAATGATAAAAAATGTGTGTTTGTATGTTCCTAAAATAGCATGTATGAATGTTAGTCGTTAATGTTATTTCATACAAAATCTCTTCAGTCTTTGTTTGTATATCTGTTTCGAGATTTCTGACTACCCACTTATGTTATGGGTGATCTTAGAGGCCTTTTAGTAAACCAATTTTCTAATTTTAGGGTCTCCCTGCATTATGACGTAACATGTATTGTGGTTGAAAATAGTCTGAGAAAGACCTTCGTAGCAAATAAAAAATAGAACTATTATGGTTATCAAAATCAAAATATTTTATTTCACACATAAACCTACATGGGCATTTATGAAACGTCAGAAGCTAGGTGCACGGTTCCAATTGATCGTTTCCTATGGAGACGAGCCGGCAAGAAACTCCACGGTTACTCTTAAAAATAATTGGTATTTACAATATTTTCTAATAACAGTGTTAATTGGAATGGGAGGACAGTGTAGGCCTTTCAACAATTACCAGGTACTTAATAAAATAGAAAAGTGCCAACAAATCTACAGTCTACTAGGCCTACGTTCTCACATTCTCAAAATAGAAAATCTGTATACATTTAAAAAAAGTTATACGATTGAAATTGTCAATATACCTGCCTAATATGGCAGTGAATAAATAAATAATATGTATCTAAATTACAAGACTAATTAGGTATTATACACATTAATGACAAACGACTGTGAGATTTCTTAGAAGTCTAATCAATTTGAAGTTTTTTTTTGTCATATTTTTTATTTTATTTTGATACTAAATTCGGTAAAAAATATCTCTAACATGTTACGCCGTAATGAACGGAGTCCAAAGCCACATAATTATGTATAAAATATATATTCTGGCTACCGAGAAAATGCGTTCCTGACCTGTCAGTTGGATCGTCGATTAGGAACTATGCAACATGCAGCGTGCAAGTAAGCATGCAGCATGCAAGTAAGCATGCAGCATGCAAGCGAGCATGCAACAAAGGTTTAAATTCGTGAAACACTTTTCTTTTGAACTCAGCTGACAGGTGCCAGGAACGTAGTCTCTCACCGGCCGGAGTTAGTTTTAAAATAATGTTGTACGCAACTAGTCTTTTTTTTATAAGTATCGAGCGAGAGCTAAGACCAAGTTCCCACTTCACAAAGAATCACGACAAAAAATAAATTGACGAAATCTTTGATATCTTCGTAGAAAAACATCGTCAATGTTAACTTTGGCCTTTTGGTAATAAGTCGGAGCATGGTCTAAAATAATATTTTTTAATAAAAATTAAAATCATTGACAGAGATACGACGTAAAACTGGCAATAATTACACTTGAGTTATAAACGATATTTTTTAATAAAACGAAGGGAAAAAAATGTAAAAAAATAATGCTTTTGTAAACTAAGCTGGTTATTTATTATGATAAGTAAATCTTCTAAAACTGGCATTTTTGTTTTATTTTACAAAAACCTTGATACATTTACCGCCGTTTAGTTGGGTTTATGAGAAAAAAAAAGGCAATAAAATATTTTTCAAAGTATTTTATTAACTATCACATACCTCCCGGTCTTTTATCTAAAAATTTCACCGTGCAAACTTGGATCACCTCAATGAGCTGACAAATTTCCAATCTCTAGCATCAGCAGTGCTATTCTGTAGAAATATTATACCGTGAAAACATAGGTGAAGTGAGCTTGAATAATTAGCTGTCAATAGTGTCATTCCCTAGTCTCAGATGGAATGACAGTTCACTTCGAGATCACTTGACCTAAGTTTTCACGGTGAGATATTTACAGAATTGACCGGCAGCTGAAATGACATCTCACTTCAGCTGTGTTTTCACGGTTGAGAGTTTGACGGCTGTTTCTTTTTCAAATTACACCTATTTATTACACAATGTTCTGTCATAAAAATATCAATCTGTATCTTATCGCTAATACATGGGATTTTCTTAAATAATTGTAAAAAATATATTCTTTAAATAAAAATGTTTTGCTTGAAATTTATTTTGTCATTGCGCATTGCAACAATTACTTTTCTAGTCACATAACTTAAATTTTACTACCTTTATACAAACTACCTACTTCGTAAAAATTATCCTAAAATAGAAATATACTAGATATAATTTTATATAAAAAAATAAACTTGTGTCGAGCAAAAAGTTGCGAGTAATGGGATTATAAAACCTATTGCAAAATGACTTCTCTATTATCATATTATATTACTACCTAGCTTCTGCGCGCGACATGGTCCGCGTGAAATTTCTTATTCCCCCGGCTCAAAGCGTCGCATCGCATCGCCCGCTCGCGCTAATACTTTGTTTTCGCTTAACATTCTAACTTTTTTCTTTTTGCTAGGCTCCTAAGGGTCGTGGCGTGATTTTAAATAACCTATACCCTTCCTCAATAATTATTAAATTAGTAGAGACTGTATGCAGTTTTACGCTAAAGAAAAGTAACTATTATTTCTTCATGGCAACATTGTCTATTTTGTTGATTCATGAAAATAAAACATTTTTACCAAAAATATTAACATGCTGAAATATATTGAGCGGATATTTGTACCGGTGACTAGAAATAGACAATGTGACCAGTAATCTTAGATAAATATATTATTTTAATATGGCAACATGGAATGACATGAAAATGGCCGTTAAAAAAAATCTTAAATTAAACTACTAAACTTAATACTGAAATTCGTAGATTTTATTTACAGAACTATTGCAACGAAATTATAATGAAATTACTTAGAGATAAGTATAAGTACGTATCTATAACATGCCCATATTTTGCAAATTGTCTTTCACATTTATTTAAAAATAAAATATTTCAAATAATTACATATCAATGTTTTATAAATAACGTCCATGATCTCCATGGTCCATCTTTACCTACTAAAATAAAATAGCTGCCTACTTTTAGTTCTAACAATTCCTGCCATCTTTTTTTTCACTGGCGGTTTTTACACAAAATGGTACAAATCGCACCTTTAGAATTATAGAGACCTAATGTCTTCAGAACTTCTGAAGACATTAGGTCTCTATAATTCTAAAGGTGCGAAATGGTACATAGATTCCAATCACGATACAGTGCGATTCAACTACGAATAAGAATGATCTTGCGCCATATTGTGACGTTTCAACAAAACCCCGTTTACTTATTTTGGAGCAAACTCAAGGAACAAATTTCAAAAACTAAAACGGATAACGGATTTTCTTTGCAAGCCGTTACATACTTAGTTTCATTTGACAGATCTGTGGTCATTGTGGTGCCTATTCTTAGTTGCTGCCGTCCTATGACTAAAATGCCGTTAAGTGAATAAACCTGATTTCAAAATCAGGTTTATTTACTTAACGGCCTTTTAGTAATCGGAACCTTTAAGACTATAACTCAAAATCAGGCTTATTCACTTAACGGCATTTTAGTCATAGGACGGCAGGTTGGATTGCATTGTACTTACGAATGTATGTAGCTGTACAAGCAGAATGGTCGACATCGGTTTTGCTTGCCATAATAAAAAATAGAATAGAATAGTAGATGTACAAGAATCTTTTGGTGCGTGGCCAAAATCGGAACTTTACTGCCATCTTGTTTTTATATCATTGCAAAAAAATAAATTTTACTAATTTACCAGCAGCTCTTTCTACAATTTTCATATTACTTCTTTTTCACATATTTACCTACTTACTAAAAAAAATATAGGCACGGAGCACTTCTAATGATTGCGTAGATACAATACTTATAATAAAACACCAGCCATTTTGTAGGTAGGACATATCAGGCCAAATGGCTTCATATATTCTTCAACATCGCAAACTCATCAAAAAGTCGTTTCTCTACTAGGAACATAACCTAAACATGATTCGTTTCCACTACATCTTCTACATCCTTCTTTTTCGTCTTCTTTCCTTCTAAATCTGCGTAAATGTCTTCTAGACTCCTCATTTTGGTCTCAGGAACGCAGAAGATTAGGTAGAAAACGTTTGATAGGCAAATGAAACTGAACACCCAGAAGGTAGAGTGGTAGCCTATCCAGACGTTGAGGGGGGCGAAGAGTTTGAGGAGTGCGAAATCAGTGGCCAGGGATATTGCCATGATGAGGGTCGCTACTGTGCCTCGGAGCTGAAAGTAAAAAATAGTTTGATTTGAAAGCAGAACAGAGAAATACTTAAATTGTAACCAAATCCAAAAAAAGAGAAGGATATGCATTAGGCGAGTTTTATTCTTTTAAAAGGTATTCGTAGGAGTAATTCTTATAGTTAATAGAGCGTCTTGTTCACTTCTCAGGTAAATGGCAAATGACTCCCTTTACCTACAAGCTTTTTGAAAATCCTGGAAAACTGATTTATACATTCGGGTAACTACAGTGACATCCTTGAGTTACTACCCACTGGAGATAATCTCATCCTTTTGCAGTCTTTAGACTAAACATGAACATGTATATAAGGTGTATCTATTCATACACGAAATATTTTAAGAGAAACATTTATAGGTGGTAAAAAAGCCATAGCAGCGAAATTGCTTATTTTTATCTAAGTGTTTATATTTTTACGTAGGTAATTATTATAATTTTAAAATTGCTTGAGACATTATGCAAAAATACCTTTACTTACTTTTTTTTTAATTCTATGAATGACCCGCCCGGACGCGGTGACGGAGGCGGCACGAGCGCGGTGCCTTTTGATAATTAATCATCATATCAAGTAATTTTAAATTATTTAATTATTTAAATAGTATAATTAGATTTAAAAAAAAAAAAAACAAAAACGACTCCATGGCTTCTTTACCACCCATAGGTGTATCTCTTCAAATATTTCATGTTTGAATAGATACACCCTACTACTATTACTAACATCATAAACAACTGCAACTTCTGTTCTATCACTTTTAATAATTCATCAGACTATAATACAAAAATAAATACCTATATTTAAATTTAACACTCTCAATGTATAGAACTAAAGTCCGTCAATGTTTTTAGTGTGTTACCAATTTTTTTTTGGGCGGGTAATTATCAAATAATTCCTCCCGCTCTGGGCGGAGCGGGAGGGCGTGTCAGACTTTTACTAAATAAAACCCACCCGTGTTCCTTCAGTTGCCTCTGTTTGCCAGGGCCACGGTATCCCTTTCGGACAGACCCGCAACCCTGTCCTGTGCTCTGATGTCTAATCAGCGACTATTTATAGGTATCTACTGCAAACAAAAGTACCAGGCACACATAAACTCCAAACATACCTGGAAGTTGAACATCTCAGTCATGATAACGAACGGCAGGGGTTGCAAACCGGATGCGTCAGCGAATATGCACACACATAGCGCGACAATGGGCACCCAGCCAGGCATTAAGACTCCTATACTTTGTAAGTAGAACCAGACTCCTAGGAGACACATGCTGAAGCCTGCTACCACGCTTGTTACTGCTAGAAGAGGCTGAAAATAAAAGAAAAAAAAAAAAAAAAAACTAGTTAAGAAAAGCTCTGTAGCAAGGAGGTTACCTGCGTAAGTTTGTATGAGCCATTAAGTCAATAATCCTAAGGGTTTGAGTCCCTTTAAAACAATGTCTTTCAAACAATGTTTTTTCTTTTAAACAATGTCTGCTTGATAAAGTCAAGAAATAGTTCATCTTAACAGTTCTATTTACCTAGAATGAGAGGTCGTAAAATATTACATTTACATAGACTGATGAAACTGCCCGTTACCGTTTTCGATCTCCTGGGTATAATTTTTACGATATCTACTTACTTAACTAAGTACCTACAAAGTCAAAGTCAAATAATTTGTTTCAAATAGGCACATAGGTAGTACATGTCAAAATAGTTTAGCAAAACGTAAAAAGTGGGAAATATTTTTAAAGATATTTTTCTACATCCAGCAAATAACCATGCTAAAACAAAATGCAACAATGTGAATGTCGGCTACCAGTCATTCAATAAATCTTGAGTTTGGTAAAAGCTTCACTGCGCAATGAAATTTCCTTTTCAATAAACTGGTTCTCGATACGTTAATTTGGAGACAAGTAGTTACCTAAGTAATCCAAATGGTTTCGTATAGAAAAAGTTTCATTCTCAGGGTGGGGCTACCTCGAAATGGCTATAGTTCCCAGTCAATTATTCGACTATTTGTCTCTGTCCAAAACGCCATCTCATTCTAATAGAAATAGGTGCGTCAAGACATGACGTTACAAATTTCTATAATAAATGGGTTATCTACTTAATTCCTGTAAGTATTTATGACAATATAACAAGGTTTTTATGACACGCTATTATAAAACTCAGTTGTACCTAAATAATAGAGTAATTATCGAAATTATTAGTTTGTCGCCACCAGGCTCGGACAACACGTTTCAGATAGTTACAGTCAGCTTCAAAAAGATGTAGGTAGTTACCCATACATCGACAAGAATTAATTTTAACTCCTACAATTTGTGTTCCATAGCACAGTACCTTCTGTACAAATGTGTAGCTACTATAAGTATGTTTCTTAGGTTTAAAAAAAAAATCTGATTAGCCCGTCTGTCAGATAATAAAAACAAAATATTAGACACGTATTTTTTGTTTTATCATATTAATAAAAAAATACTTAGCTAGAACACATTAAACTTGGGGAGTGGGGACTCGTTACGTCACATTTCTAACAAACGTCAAACTTCGTATAAAATCTAGCACAGAGTGACGTCATGTAACATTTGAACTCAATGTATCGCCTTAATTTTTTGATTACGTAATAAAAGAAAAAATACGTGTCCAATATTTTTTTATAATCTATAAGACGGACAATTTTTTTTTGCATATGTTGACCATATTGATTAGGTACCCAATCGCGCCATCTAGTTTAAATAATGACCAAAAAATTGAAGTGTAATTTTACTTACCTACAAAAAATAGGTACCTAAGTAATTTTTACGTTTTAAAGATACTCATTGATACAATATTATGAAACGAAGATTGTAGACAATTAAAATGAATTCTTGTCGATGTACATAGGTAGGTATACATATTTTCGAGGTTTACTGTACCATCATAAGTAATGAGGTACTATTAGGTTTTCTTGGCGTTTTCCACTAGTTTCAATGGGGTTAAGTACTTACTAGTGGAAGTTACCTACGGGTAAGTAGTTGTGTTTTATTGTTCCTGTGATTGTCTAGTTTTATAGGCGTCTGAATGGTTTCATGACCAACAGGCTGTAATCTTGATAATGACAAGCTCGGTACTGATTCAGCAATTAAATTTTAATGCACGAGTATGGAATTTAAAAAATATTATCCTCCGGTTATCCTAGTAGCTCTCAATCGGTGATGGAAAATTTCCATTTCTTAGAAATTTGTCTGCCATACGAGGAAACAAATGTGGATTTGCCTTTACAAACATTGCTATTTCTAATATATAAAGTGAAGGTAATGTTAATATTTGATATCTAGTGAAATAATTTTTACAGCTGTCGGTAGTTTTAAGATTAAACATAGATCTTACGCAGTACTTCTGTCTTTTAAAGATGATATCCCTATCGGTAGCGTTACTCCAGAAGATAACACCATATCTAATGAGGGATTCAACTAAACCATAGTAGGCTGTTAATAGCGCTTCTATATTTAGAGTACGTGATAATTTATATAACTCATATGCACCACTACTTATTCTTTTGGCTAGAGCCTCAATAAGCGCTTTCCAATTTAAGCTTCTGTCGATTGTTACGAGTAGGCCTAAAAATTTTGTAGTACTAGCTGTCTGTATTTTATTATTATTAAATTCGATGTCAAGACTAGATATTATTGATGATCTTTGGCTAAAGTGCATAATCAAAGTTTTATTTATATTAATTTTTGAATTATTATTATTCAGCCACGTTACCGCTTCAATTAATGTATTTTTAATGTCCGATTCATATGTATTCTTATTATGGCATGGTATAGTTATCGTACTGTCATCCGCAAACAGTGTCATGGGATGTTTAATGGATTTAGGGAAGTCATTAATATAGAGTGTAAACAGGGGTGGTCCGAGTACACTGCCTTGCGGAACTCCATGAGGGACTGTACGCTCGCATGACGTGAAAATCTCTTCACGTTTGGAGCTCATATTTATTCTACTAATTTGCGTTACTTGTTTTCTGTCTTGTAGATATGATTGTATTAAGTTAAATATATTTCCTCTTATCCCATATGCATCAAGTTTATTTAGTAATGAATATCGTCGTTGCGACTTTAAGATCTCTTTATGTGTCACTTTTGGCAGAATCACTTTTTTACGCCAGCCTTTTTCACATTTTGAAGCTCTATCGAATGCAAAAACTCTCATGTGTATACGACGATTTAATCGTCATTTCTTTACCAATTTCAATATTTATCAATGTGCTTCCTAATAAAATGTCGGTGCTTAAAATATCGATTTGCTCATAAGTTGAATTTTACACACAATTTTTTTTTCTCAATCTTACGGGAAAAAGTGTTTTTGCAAAAACACTCATCAAATCGCGCCTGTGTTGTCAAAAAAGACCACAGTGTGCCGAAGCCATCTAAAATTAGCTCATCAATGTGACAAAATGCATATCTAAAAATAAAATGTTAATAACTCATTCATAAGCCAATAGACATCTTTAGACAATGCAAACGTCGCAGGTGATTAGAATACCTAACTACGTAGCATCTGATCGAAGTTCAATAATTAAGAGAAATGTGGGCATAAAAGCATTCGTAACGTTCCAATTCCAATCTTACGCTTTTCTTTATGTTACAAAGAAAACCTGTTCAGGTGGAGATTCATAGATGACTTCGTCCTGGAGTGTGATCTACAATCGATAGGACAGTTAATGGTGCCGATTGCCTTGTTCACAAACTAAACTAAATTTAAGTTCAGTGCATCTTTTTCTTTCTATTTCATTAAGAAAAGGACAGAAGATAAATTTTAGTTTAGTCCTGTGGAATTAATCAGCGCCTGTCACTACTCCATACAAGTTTAGACATGATTAAAAACTTGCCTACTAAAATTACGTCAATTTACGTCAAGCGCTGATTAATTTGACAGGACTAAACTAAAATTTATCTTCTGTCCTTTTATTAATGAAATAGAAAGAAAAATATGCACTGAACTTAAATTTAGTTTAGTTTGTGAACAAGGGAATCGGCACCATTATTTATTTTAAACGCTTGAGACGTTTGTATATTTTTGATGTTGTCAGAATAGATGACTGTCTTTTATTTTTTATGTACTTACAAATTACGCATTTTGCCAGACGTTTGTGAAAGATAGACCTTCAATCCCATTAGCAAAGTCACAGAATAAGATCTTACCAACTAATGAAATCTTACCTTTCTCCCAGCCCTGTCAACCAGCTGGCACGCCAAAAACGACCCAAAGATCTGCACAGCAGCGAGCAATATCGACTGTTTGTTCGGTGACAAGGCGATACGTGTGTCAGGATCCCTGCTAGCTTCAGTAAAGATATGGCTAGCATAGACCAGCACAGCGATGCAGCCGCAGAACTCACGGGTGAGGTTGACTATGAGGGCCACCCAAAACGCTTTGACGGTCGTCTTGTCAGAAACTGTTGGAGGAAAATAGTCTTTAGTATCCTGCGCACATGGGTGAATATTTCACAAAGATTAAACTCAAATATAGGTACAGGGCGTAACAACCCCCATCATATAGCCGTTTTTTACGCATTCCGTACGTCAACTTAAGTAACATTGAGCAATATTGCTTGGGAATGACTTTTATTTTTGGTGTGAAAAATCGCTGTTTACGAGATCGCAATGTAACGCACGCAAAACAGTGTATTGATTAAGGATACTTTAAATTAGAATGCGTGAAAAAAAAAAAGGAACTTTGAACCTTCAATATTTCTATAACCAGAAGGTTAACGAGAATATACGGCTTCGTTAAGAGCGGCTAACCCGTCATATTTTTCACACAAATGCTCGTACTTGATTATGGCGTTGGAATACATGCATGTTTCAATGAAAATTTTGAACTAATTGGTAGATATCATGTGCACTATATCTAGGTTTCTATGGAAGGAAAAAAATAATAATTGGAGAAACTAATTCAGTATAAGCCTCCAAAAATCTGCTTTTTGCACACATTCTACCTGAACTTTGGCCGTTCATAATATACTCATAAATTGTAAAAATAAAGAAAACATCTCCATATAAACATCGCACATAATGGAGATTCTAAATGACACACATTTATTTCACAAACTTGTAAGGCTTTCTCAAAAACACGTATTTCCTGGAAAAAGTTTTATGAAATTTCCGCACACTATTTTTCGTTCAATGTATTGCGTTCTCACTTGCCTGTTAGCATTAACATTGCGCTGGATGAAACAAGCTTTTCAATCATGCTCGCGTTGACGATAGACGGACCGGGAAGGGCCCTCTTATGAGTATTTTTAAACTCTTCATGTCAAAAGCTAGCGTTTGGTTTTGGCATGGAAATATTCTAGCTTCATTTCCCATGACTGTCGGAAATGAGGTAATACATTTTTATTAGGCGTTAGCTAAGCTGGTACATAGGTATACCCAAAGTCTCAAATTCAGATAATTTATGTAAACAAAGGGGATAACATATCAAAAAAATATCTTCGTAATGGTAATTCACATAAAATGGCGAAAAAAGAGGTTCCATTTTCTTTTAGGTACTGATTTTAAGAAATAATAATTAAAAAATAATCATACCGTAATTATTTCTATAAATTTTCGGTTTAAAACAAAGTTATTAAAAAAAGGAGATTTTCTGGTATAAAATAATTTATGATACTGGTAACAATGCAGGAGATACAAACATTTTCAAATTTTTTACATCTTCAACAACACTAATATAGCAACACTCATTAATAGATTCATATTATAAGTAGCATATCTAGCCACATTTTGGATGAAAACGGCTGTAAACTGTTTCAAGTGGAAATCGATTTTGGGAGGCCTACGTCTAGCACTGGACTTTAAAGGGCTGATTATGACGATCATATGCCGTGTCTCCCACATACTACACAAAACATTGTTTGGCAACGATATTTTGTTTGCATAGTTCTTATAATTAATTCACTTTAACTTTAGCGACGACTATCTACAAAAAAAAAAAAAAAAAAATTATAAAATGTTTTGCACCACTGTCCCGTCATTTTGACTTTGTTTACATAAATTATCTGAATTAGAGACTTTGAGTATAGGTACTTTGGTAGGTACTTCATTATGTTTCGGAGTAGGTAGGTTTAGGTTTAGGTTTAAACCTACGGTTGAGTTATAGGACTGTGTTGTTGCTTGAATGGTGCCAGATATTGCAACATGGCATATATACTCGTATTATTATAATAACTGCATTATAAATCAATGAAAAACAACAGAAAGTCATCTACTGTTTAGTCATCTTCATTTAGTGACAGATGATGATAATTATTATTTACAGGTAGGCTACCTCGTCAAGAGGTCAATCGTCGAATCCGACTCGGCTGGGCAACGCTCGGGAAGCTTCGCAATATCTTCGCGACCACATACAAGACGTATCTCAAGACGAAAGTCTTTAACCAGTGCGTGTTGCCAGTAATGACCTATGGCACTGAAACGTGGTCGCTCACAATGGGCCTTATTAGAAGACTAAAAGTCACCCAAAGGGTAATGGAGAGGGCTATGCTTGGAGTTTCCCTACGTGATCGAATCAGAAATGTAGATATCCGCAGGAGAACCAAGGTAATCGACATAGCTCGAAGAACTGCTAAACTTAAGTCGCAATGGGCAGCGCACATTGCTCGCAGAACAGATGGCCGTTGGGGCCGAAAGGTTCTGGAGTGGCGACCGCGTACAGGAAGAAGTAGCGTGGGAAGGCCTCCCACAAGGTGGACCGATGACCTTGTGAAAGCCGCAGGAATCTGCTGAATGTGGGAAGTACAGAATCGGTCGAAGTGGCGGTGCTTGGGGGAGGCCTATGTCCAGCAGTGGACGTTTTTCAGCTGAAATGACGATGATGAGGCTACATCTTAGGTACTTATAAATGTAGGTAGGTAGGTACCTATAAATCATTTCATCGGGTGATGCTATAGTTAGAGAGATCTCGTTGCTTCGTGAACGATATATTAAATATTGTTCTGATAAAGATACTACGTGACATTCGGTCCTCATAGGTGACGTAGATACTTTATTTTCGGTAGGATTGTTTAAACTATCTCCGATTACAATTAATATTACATACCCTGACCTTTTTGAAGGTCATCACTAAAGGGCATGTTAATATTTGTTCACGGCTTCGTTTCAACAATGTAGGTAAATTTTATTCAAAAGGGTTGTAATTTACAGATTAACGTTCTCAATTTTCATTGTAAATTACTACTTGAAATTTTTCACCCACGCTCAAATTCCAAAGTAATTACCTAGGTATTGAATTTAATTCATTTCCGAAAACCAATCATATATTTTGCATGTCATGTTATTTCAATTTTAAAGTTCTCAATTTTCAATGTAAATTACTACTTGAAGTCTTCACCCACGCACAAATTTCAAATTAATTACATTGGTATCGATTTTGAGGTTTTGAATTCCAGTTTTCCAAAAACAATAATATACCTACATACGATATATCGCAAGGCATGTTATTTCAATAACTGGAACTGGTAAATGGAGATTTGTTAAACTGAGTCGGGTTTTTAGGGTTCCGTAGTCAATAACGAACCCTTATAGTTTCGCCATGTCCGTCTGTCTGTCTGTCTGTCCGCGGCTAGACTATTAGTACAGAAAGCTTTAATTTGGCATGGGTATACATATAAATTTCGCCGACTACATAAGAGGTAAAATAAAATCTTGTTTTTTCTTCTTCTCGTCTATCCCATGGTGTGGGATATCGTTAGATAGGCCGTTCACATATGTTGCGGATCTCTCTGTGAATACCATTTTTCGATTCAGGGATCCGTTTGCGTATTATTAAGCATTAAAGTATTAATTTTAGAGTCAAGTGTATGTTCTCTGCCAGCTAAATGGTTGTTTTTAGATATGTGAAAAAAATCACGGTAGTAACATATACTCGTATAAGGTGTATCTATTCATACACGAAATATTTTAAGAGATACACCTACAGTGGTAAAGATGCCATGGAAACGATAAAAAAAAATATCTAAGTGTATCCATACTAATATTATAAATGTGAAAGTAACTCTGTCTGTCTGTTTGTCTGTATGTTACGTTTTCACGCCTAAACCGCTGAACCGATCGTCATGATATTTGGCAGAGATATAGCCTGGGATATGGAGAAGGACGTAGGCTACTTTTTTACGCGATAACCGACATCCACGCGGGCGGAGCCGCGGGAAAAAGCTAGTTATTTATATAATTTACATTACTTGATACGATGATATTCTGTAACTATCTCACCGTAAAAATTTACGTGAATTGAGCGTGAAGTGAGCTGTCAATAGTGTCAATCCCTAGCAATGACAGTAGCGCTATTCTGTAGAAATCTCACCGTGAAAACTCAGGTGAAGACCGGCTGCAGGTCAAGTTTATTTGGGACTCCGTAGATGTTATGCTCATGAACATCATGCATGATGTATGATATGATGAGCATGCGAGCACTGGACTTGAGATTTTTCTCATAGTAAAGCGCGAAAAATCTTGCGTGCCTTTAGGTTCATGCTATCTGCTCTTGTGAAAGTCAACAACATTGTAACGATATCAACAAACGCCCACAAATAAATAAAAACAATTACAAGTACCAGGAACCCATACACGTAAGGCGATTGACACCGCAGCAATGTTTAACCCCAAACAAAACGTTACCAATTGACATTTGACACATGCAAAATGACAGAAGCGAATTAAATGGCCGCCAGAATTGAGAGTGATGGTGGCTGGTCAAGAATCAAGGACATTTTGGTTTCCACATTTTATAAAGAGGTCGGGTCAATCAGTACGTCATCAATGATTGGTGTCGCGCTCATAATAATATGAAATACACGTGAATATTTTGTTGTTTGTTTATTGTTTGGGTCTTGCGTAGCACGTTGTATTGCATGTGTTTTCAGCTTTAGATCTCACATCATCATCCAGCCCTTATCCCTTGTTACTTGGCAGCTGTCGCTGAGAACCAGCGCCGGGGCTCTGTCTCGCATAGGGTCGCAGCATTATGCTGAGTGATGGCCGTTTTGCGTGGATGTGATGCAAATTTTCCCCTAACTTGTCCTTAGCGTGTTTGTGATCTTTCTTGGCGTCATGTTTACTGCAAATAAACGTATTTTCTTTTTTCTTTTCTTTCTTAAACACCTTTTCTTCTTCCATTCTGCCCTTCACGGATAGTATCCATGAATTTTTTCTGTGGGGAAATGCTTATGGATACTTTCTGTCTGGGGATAAAGGGAGGTTATATTTGATTCCTATATGCGATTAAAATTCCATGGTCCTCCGGTGGCGAGATGGGCGGTCGACATTGTTGCCATCGCGGGAAAAACCTAGGTGAGGCTGGCACAGGAGCATGGGGATTGGCACAAGAAAAGAGAAGCAGCTTACGCTCAGCAGTGGGTGAAGTCAGGCTGTGGACGATGACGTTGAAGATGAAAATCCCATAATTCCTTCCACTATGAGTCGAGGGCTCGGGAGAGACTTGTACATTCGGGGTACCCCCGTCTGGTATCAGCTAGTTGCCATACCTAGAGGGCCTAAAGTGTGGCCAATCCCACGACCGCACTTCCTACCATAAAGTCGCGACTTTATGGTAGGAAGTGCGGCACTACGCACCGTCTCTTTGGCTCCATTCTACCCTGTCAAAGAGTCAACCGTCACGCTAACATTCTCTCAGCTTTTGATCTGAGTGTGTAATTAATTTAAAAAAAAAAATTAAAGTAGTTAAAGTGAATAGTGATAGCCTATGGTATGACCGTCGGATTGCCAAGACATAGGCCTCGAGTTCAAACCCAAGGCACACCCCTCTGACTTTTCGGATTCTTGTGCATATTGTGTAATTATCATTTGTTTAATAAACGGTGAAGGAAAATATCGTGAAGAAACCCGGCGGCATGCCTGAGAGATTTCTCGATGGTATGTGAAGGTAATCAGAGGCCCATGGGTGGCATAAAAACTCTGACACTAACCAGACGAAAAAGAAGAAGATTTGAATAGTACCCGTTTCTTTGAAAATTGTGTTTGATTCTAAAAAGATAATGGTCCCATTTCCTCCCATGGATGTCGTAAAAGGCGACTAAGGGACTTACTACAGAATGGGCAGCAGCGTTCTCTATGCACTTTTAACACCATACTGCGATCGTCAACCCGCCTGCCAAGCGTGGCGATTATGGCAACCCCCCCCCCCCCATTGGGGAGGCTTATTTCCAGCAGTGGACGCCTTTAATACTGAAATGATGATACTCCATTTGAAAAAGCATTCTACATTTAAGTAAACCTTTTTTACAGTTCGTTCAACAGATTTTGACTTCTATTGCGTTGGTGGCATGACGAATGGCAGCTGCAGTAAACAGTTGGTATTGTAACCACGTTTTTGGTTTTGATGCCATCCTTAAGCCGATCGTCCACCGCCAACTAAACTAAGCGAAATCTAAGCTCAGCGAGCTAAACTAAGCTAAACTAAACTTTAGTTATCCGTCCACCGAAAAATAAGCTAAAACTACGTTAGTGATGATCAGTTTGTTTTTCATTTCATCCACTATCCTCTTCCATATACCGTCTTTTTTATTTGTTAGTCTTTAGCCTCTAGATTATGCAATACTAGCTTTTGCCCACGGCTCCGCCCGCGTGGATGTCGGTTATCGCGTAAATAAGTAGCCTATGTCCTTCTCCATATCCCAGGCTATATCTCTGCCAAATTTCATGATGATCGGTTCAGCGGTTTAGGCGTGTAAACGTAACATACAGACAGACAGAGTTACTTTCACATTTATAATATTAGTATGGATAGGATATTGCTTGACATAGTCAATAAGGCATAAGGATGGAATGTCATCCTTATGCCTAAGGATGGCATTCCATCCTTATGCCTTCGGAATAGAAGTCAAAATCGGTTGAACGGACTGTAAAAATGGTTTTTTTAAATGTCTAATCTAATAATATTTCAAATGTAGTATAGGTATAGGTAGGTATACCGCTGCAAAAACCACAAAAAACAGGCATAACGCTATGTTATATAACTGCTTCGGAAAAGACAAGGAGCCTAAGTAAGAGCAGTACTTATTAGTAATTTATGAGACAACTAATTTGTTTACAACCATGACAAGACAATTTTTTTTTTTTTGTTATTTATTGGACCTGCTTTTGACCTCGATCTCGCCTCAGGAAAAGTGATGGATGAGGTATATGATGGAGCGATCGTGCCCAGAAGATGCCTGTTCAATCTTTCTTTAAAGGCAGACAGGCTATAAGTGGAAGGGAACACAGACGCTGGCAGAGAGTTCCACACTTTGGCTGTGCGCATAATAATGTGGAGGAGAAGCGCTGAGTACGACTGGACGGGATAACAACCAACTACGCATGTCGCATGGTTCCCTGCAGTACGTCAGGGCCTCAAGTCTGCTATTACAATAGTGTCAGAATGGTCTCTTCATTGTGAGTTTTTGACAGATTTGCCATACAAACACTGTCAAATACTCACAATGGCGAGACCATTCTGACACTATTGTAATAGCAGACTTGAGGCCCTGGTAGTCCGGTAATAAAAGGGCGATGGTGGGATAAATAAATACGTAGGCTGTTCCATAAGTGTTGCAATAGAAAGAATGTAACAAGTTTGGACATGTATGACTGAGCGTATGGTTATCTGCCACTTATTACAAGTCCATGCACGTAGTGTTTGTTGAGCTTGGCATCAGCAATCTTTGGTAAATAAATAAAAAAAATTGTGAAAATAGCTAGTCTCGGTAACCGCGAGTACAGAGTGATTTTCTTTTACAATTTCAAACGTGGATTGTCTTACCAGGAGTGCCACGAGGAAATGTTTAATACCTTCGATAAAGAGAGCCTTTCTCTTTCTACTGTGTTCAGGTGGTGTAAGGAATTTCAAAGAGGTTGAAAGTTGAAAGGACGACGATTTGCAACTGATGACGAATTAATAAGTGCATGGGATGAGGCTTGTGCCAGTGTCACAAAGGATCAGTGGAAGATTATGTTTAATACGTGGTTTGAACGCATGTATAAGTGTATTAACAGTGATGGTTCTTATTTTGAAAAAGTTAAATAAATAGTTAGATTTTTGCAAGAGTTATGGAACATCCTACGTATATAAATAATTTTCGGGAGCACCTAGTAACGCAATTTTCGCACCATTGTCCTTTAATGTCGAGTACACACTTCTTCCTGAACGAACTGTCAATTATTATGACACTGAGTTAGAAGGAAGTACAAGACGACTCAAATCTATTCCAATTTCCGCGTTTAAAATGAATTGTTTGTTATTGTTTGTCGACGTTAGAAGTCCTAACAAGTCATAGGGCAGGTCATTCTTAGTTAATGTTTAGTTCAGAGCAGTCAAAGGGGCATTAATTTAAGGCGCTATGATCTGGCGCTCAAGTCGACTAAAGTAGGCTCGCGCAGTCGCGAGTGGTTGCCTTGCGCATTTGGTAGGTACTTAAACATAGTAATTAAATTAATCATTTTAACAAGACAAACTCACCGAATTGTGCTAAACAATCTTACTACCTTTTCATTTAATAATAAAAAAAAATAAAAAAAGTTTTGTAGCTATGAAATTGATTAAACATTACGATAAGGGTAAAAAAGGATAAATTTTTTTTCTTAACTTATCTTTATCGATATTTTCGTCAATTGTGGACAAATTTGGAAAAAAAAAAAAATAATTGAAAAACTTGTTTGGTGGTCCCATTTAAATTGTATTAACTTTGCTTAGATATATTTTGAGTTAGCTTCAATAATACGAGTACGTATTTTTCCCACCTAGTCTTTATGGATGATGTTATAATAACTTCCTGTCACTGTTATTTACATAACAGATATGCGAATTTTTGTGGGGTAGGTAACATAAAACAAAAGTGAAAAAAAAAAAAAACAAACAATTAAAAAAAAACGAAAATAACTTTAATTTCGGAAGTCTATGGCAAAAAACGAAAATATAAAACCAAAGACACCGACTTCCAAAACTAAAGATTTTTTGTTACAATGTAGTTTTTTTTTGGAAGTCGGTTGCAATGGAATAAATTACTTTGACGCTTCCCTATACGGCCCCGATTTACTATTAGATAAAAATACTTACACAATAGTTTAGGTGAGAACTTAGGTTCGCTAGTGGTCTGCTCAATGATCAATCTGTCAACTTCTTCGGAGATAGACTTGTCGTCTACGGGCAGGGAACGCAGCCAAGCTAGTACCTTCGCTGTCTCCTGAAAGAAAGGAGCTATATTTAGCACAAGACAGAAAAAGAACGCTTTTGTCTCTGGTAGTCTTTTGGCTATAAAAAAAATGTTAACAAAATATTAATTATTAGGTATATTTTGAAATCCATTTCTCCATTTCCTCCCGTGGGTGTCGTAAAAGGCGACTAAGGGACTTACTAGAGAATGGGCAGCAGTGTTTTCTATGCATTTTTAACACCATACTGCGATCGCCAACCCGCCTGCCAAGTGTGGCGATTATGGCAAACACCCTCAATTGGGGGAGGCTTATGTCCTGCAGTGGACGTCTATCGGCTGAAATGAATGAATGATGATATTATATATAATATAGGTTGTTTGGTGCATCGTGTGCCAAATTGAAATGGTCGACTGATGGGGTCATCTGCTATCCTTTCAGACCTCTTGATACCTCTCATGCCCTGTGGAATTGTTTTTATCGACTTTTTATTGTTTCATTAAAAAAAGACCCAAAGTTTACATTCAAATAAAAAAAAATAAAAAGTATAAGGCGTAGACTCTGAATTTTAATGTTATTTAGATGTGTATTATTTTAGAGTACTTTTAAATACAAAATTTGTGACATTAGTCATCAAGTTTTTATTTTTTATTTACTCGCAAATGTAAAACCTAAACTAAAGGCTGTTACAGCTGTTACAATGGCTATAAAAAAAAAGCAACCGGGATCTTCCAACTCCCTCAAAAAGTTTCTAGTCTATCCTCTTGCTTATGATATGCCACATGCCTAAAAAAATAAATCTTGCCGAATAAAAAAAGATTACCACACACCTACCGTGTACTTAAAATTAACTAGCAAACGTGTTTCGCACGGTTTTTGTGATTTGGCAAAACATCGAGATTTCTTTTTTATTTATTTTTTATTTTACTATGGGTTTGCTCTTGACTCTAGTCTAGGTCTGGGTGACAGAGATAAAGTCTACGATGGAGTGAGCTTACCCATATATATATTATTTCATAATATTAGTATGGATAAACCTACGAAACTTTTGAAATTATGAAACGTCAGAAGCTAGGTGCACGGTTCCAATTGGTCATTTCTACGTTCGTTCGTTTACTGATTTCAATCAGTTTCCTAAATCATGATGGTGAAAACCGCATCAAAATCAGTTACCAGTTTTGAAGAACAACGCGGTCACACTGACTTTAATTTATAATATGTACCTATAGATATATATTTATAGAGGTATTAGGAACAGGGTGTAAAGTTCACTCTCATCCTCCATAGAAAAGGGAGGATCCTCCGACCAGACGGGTGTCGTGTCTGGTAGGCAACTGCCGGACGGTTGATGTCGGGATTGTTGTATATATGTATGCTAGTCATGTGGTAAACTGATTGCGCGATGCAGGATTTGTGACATCAGGTCTTTGATGCGTAGTTCGCATGTGGCGTTGTAGATGTCGCCACAGATTCTTTATTCAATCTTACCTCATTCCTTCCGCACTTGACCAAGTATGAGGGTGTCTCCGGCAGCCGCAGGAGGATACAGAAGTGGATGAGAGGAATCGCGAGCAGGATCCAAAGTACTGTGTTGAACGGCAGCAGGTCTCCCAGGACGAAGACTAGCAGGTTTCCAACGGTCTGGGGAAAAAGAAAATAATTTTATAATAGGGATGATGACTAAAAAATATTTTTATTTTTGTCCGAATACCGTGGCCCTGGCACACAGGCAACTGAAGGAACACGGGTAGGTTTTAGTCAGTAAAAGTCTGACACTTGCCGCTCCGCCCAGATTGGGAGAACTTTGATAATTTCCCACCCAAAAAATTGGTTGTCTGTAAAGTTGGTTTACGGACGATAGTTTAATGTGACAACGTCATAACAAAACATTGATGCGGCGCAAGCGTACAATGAGCGTAACGGGACAATTAGCGTAAAGGGACAATGAGCGTAACGGGACAATGAGCGTAGCGGGAAAATGAGTCATCCTTTTTTGTGCATGCAGCCGGCGTTCATCGATTTATTAGACGTTGTCACGTCAAAAAATAAAAACGGGGCAGTCTTTGCGGACTGCCGATAGAAGTGAAAACTAAGTAACTAGAAAGCGTTCGGTGATGATGTCCATGATTTTTGTTCACCCAAAAAGTACACATATATACACAGTATACATATAGCTCATGGAAAGCGTTCGGTGACGATAACACGAATACCATGATTTTTGTTCACCCAAAAAGTGGTCAACGCGCCTAAAGAAGTTTTCACTTTTAAAAGGGTGCTGATCGCTACTGCAGTGCTTCCGGCATATTCGCAGAGGCGAGAATAGATAGCTTTCACGCCATCATGCGCCAACCCCAACAGAATCTTGAAGACTATAGCTGATAGGCGGGACAGCCCCATACTGGGACATTGGATATGCCGACATGCCCCTGTGGCGTAGTATTGGATAGTTTGTGTTGTTTTTCTGGTAGATTTAAGTATACTAATACTATTTCTAACTAAATGGACTATACCGGAGTCCGAAATAAAAGTATTTTTTTTACTTTATGTTTAGAGATCGGATATTCGTAATTATGCAATCTAAGAATCCCGGGGAGATAATTTCTAATAAAAAAAATTAAAAAATAAGTCACTTCCATATTATACACTCGACTATACCCAAAGTCTCTAATTCAGATAATTTATGTAAACAAAGTAATGTCAAGAAATGTCATTGTCAAAATGACAGGACAGTGGTGCAAAACATTTTATCATTAAATGTTTTCATAAATAATCATCGATAAAATTAAAGTGAATTAATTATAAGAACTATGCAAACAAAATACCGTTGCCAAACAATGTTTTGTGTAGTGTGTCGGAGAGACGGTATATGATCGTTATAATCAACTCTTTTAAGCCCAGTGCTAGACGTAGGCCTCCCAAAATTGATTTCCAGTCGAAACAGTTTACAGCCGCTTTCATCCAAAATGTGGCTAGATATGCTACTTACAATATGAATCTATGTATGAGAGTTATAATATTAGTGTTGTTGAAGTTGTACAAAATTTGAAAATGTTTGAAATTTTAATCTCCTGCATTGTTACCAGTATCATAAAATATTTTATACCAGAAAATGTCCTTTTATTAATAACTTAGTTTAAAACCAAAAATTTATAAAAATAATTACGGTATGATTATTTTTAAATTATAATTTCTTAAAATCAGTACTTAAAAGAAAAAGGAACCTCTTTTTTCGCAATTTCATGTGAATTACCATTACGAAAATATTTTTTTGCTATGTTATCCCCTTTGTTTACATAAATTATCTGAGTTTGAGACTTTGGGTATAGTTATGCATTCCCGGTGTTCCTGGCGTACCGGGATTTTTTTTAACAAAAAAAAAAAATATATATATATATATATTCCCATACTTTTATAGCGAAAAATTAACTTTAGGTAAATATGCATCGGAATATCCGATCTCATTATGTTAAAAAGAAAGAAAACAAAATTTGTTGGGGTTTGCACAGGAACATACAAGCAATGTTATGACTCAAACAGGAAATAACAAAATCAAAACAACTGCCTACAATAAAAAAATAAAAAAATAAAAAAATGGTCCTGTTAGGTACGAGGTCAAAAGGCCCCACTATCTGATCTCAGTTTGCTGCTGCGAAATTCAATTTCCGGAGAAATGAGTGATTTTTTCCAATGATTAAAGATGAAAGTGAAACGTTTCATGTGCCTTTTTACGCAGGCACGTAAGATTTTCTTTGAAGTTTTTGCCAATATCTTGGCTTATTTAATTTTGCGGAGCCATCTATTTGAAAACTCAATAAAAGTAACGTCAAAACCAAACGAATCTCTACATTTTAAATCCAAACAAATAAAAGTAAAGAGGCAGTAGTCAATAAAATTCTTCAAAGGCACCAAAAAATTGCAACAGAATATTTTTCTGAGAACGCATACGACGTTGGATCATTTAGCTCCCTTCAAAATGGTTGAGCTGAATGGTGCTAATCCATGCGTCATGTTCGTGAACGGACGTCGTCAGTTATAAAGTAATAATAATAAAGTAATTTATTTCTCTCAAAAAGGTACAATTTTGATTCATAGCATAAGTTACATTTTCCGGTATATCCTTTGTGAGAGCTGGAGTCTATACTGCTTATACTGGGTTCGGGACCTGTATGACAGATCTCCTATGAGTTATGTATGAGTTGGGACTGATCATATCTTAGCTGCCACGGGTTATTTTATTTTATTTTATTTTGTTTCTATTTGTTGTACCTACTCTGGACGCTTTAAACATGTAAGTTTAATTTTATTTTTTATGTTTACATTCAACATTACTTATAGATGCAGTTAATACTTTTGTAACAATTTAATTTAAAAGAGTGTCTATGGAGTTTCTTGCCCGTTCTTCTCCATAGGTACCTACGCTTGGAATGGGAATGTAGCTTCATTTTTCTTACTGACCGACTCCTTGACAATTCAAAAGTGCCTGTAAATGGTTTAATTAGGTTTAAATACTTTATTCTCATAAAGACAAAAGAGCCACTTACATGAGAACATAAAATGACATAGTAAACTTATTCTAGGTAACGTTCACCGACACAATACAATAGGCTTAAAGTTATTTTGCTTTTAAATTGGTTGGGTTACAAGTTCAACGGTTTTATTCAAAACTAGTAGGCTAGTAAAATTGTTAATTAATTGTTTAAATTATGTAATTCGATAGTTTTTTTTTTTAAACCGCTGAACGAGCTTACATTTTTTATATAGGATGGTAGATTATTGTAAAATTGTGCGCCTTCATAGCTGATATTCTTTTTAGCATAGTTAATTGAAATAAATGATTTGAGTTTGAGTTTTTTGAGTTTGACGAACAGAATCTATTGCCAGAGTGTACACACAGCTACATAATAATAATATCAAGCTATACATTTCCATAGCTGACCGCCCATTGTACGGAAATCCTATACAATGCGAAATCAGCTTAAACTGGAAAACTATAGCTTCATATGTAGCCGAGTGTCCCTAGAATTTACATAACAATTTTCCTTACAACTAAAATCGAAGCAGCACTTCGAAAATATATTTGCCCATTAGCATAACCTCAAACAGAATAATTCTACGGGGATTACCAAAAACTTAGACTTGAAAAAATCTTCCTCGAACTGAAAGAATACGAGGAAAAACGTACGTGTTTGTTTGAAGGGGGGAACACCTGAGTTATGTCTGCATACTTAAGAAATAAAAACCGATAAATTACCGTATTTTCCATTTTCGTGTCTTACCTGTCACGAATTGCATTTGTTTTCATAATAAGGATAATGTATTGTGGTCTAGGGGGATACTACACTATCATATTATATCTATGATAATAGATCTATGAGTCAAAGATAATAAGACAATTATATACAAAATAGCTTTTGCCCGTGGCTCCGCTCGCGTGGATGTCAAAAAAGTAGCCTATGTCCTTTTCCATATCCCAGGCTATATCTCTGCCAAATTTCATGACGATCGGTTCAGCGGTTCAGGCGTGAAAACGTAACATACAGACAGACAGAGTTACTTTCACATTTATAATATTAGTATGGAGTATGGATAGTATGGATAAATAAAATTGAAGTGTCTGTTTGTAACTTTTAATAAATGCATATGAAAGTAACGGTACTTATAAAAAAAAAAAAAAAATTGTTGTTTTTCTGTCTGTTAGTTTGTTCCGGCTAATCTCCGAAACGGCTGGACCTATTTTGACGGGACTTTCACTGACAGATAGCTGATATTATAAGGATTAGCTTGGATTTAGAGCAGCAGCTCGTGTGAAATAAATATATAGGGTGGAAGGGACATTGACGCAAAGCCGGTTACCGTGGATTCAGTAGGAACATGATTCTCGAAAAAAAAAAAAATAACCTGTCCTATACATTTTGACCGCGTAGGTATTGCACTTTTTTAGGAAATAGCTGTTTTTTAGGGTTCCATACCCAAAGAGTAAAACGGGACCCTATTACCAAGACTCCGCTGTCCGTCCGTCCGTCTGTCACAAGGCTGTATCTCATGAACCGTGATAGTTAGACAGTTGAAATTTTCTCAGATGATGTATTTCTGTTGCCGCTATAACAACAAATACAAAAAAACAGAATAAAACAAATATTTAAGGGGATCCCATACAACAAACGTAATTTTTTTTGTTCGTTTTTGCTCGATTTTGATAACGGCAACAGGTAGACGCTTGAAATATTCACAGAATGTTTAGTTATGTATTCACTTTAAAAATAAATAATTAAATTAAAATAAAATCAATATTTAAGTGGGGCTTCCATACAACAGACATGATATTTTTGCCGTTTTTATAGATCCGAGTCCGACTCGCACTTGGCCTGTTTTTAAAACCGACGAAAAATTGCAACACAGGGGCTCCAGAATCATGTACTGAATCCTGTTATCATAACAGGCGTCGATGTCTCTTCCCCCTGTATTGTAGGTCACTGAGTACTAAGAGCAATGGTGGTCGTTACCACCACAGTGGCAGTTGGGACCGTTGTCCCAACTTATATATCGTAGGTCGTGAGCTCGAACCAATGTTGACAAAATTTGGAGTAAAAAAGCGGGATTCTTTCATCGAAATCGGGACATAATAAACAAACGTAAATCATCAGTAGATTTGTTATTAATGACTACTTATCCTTTTATTTGAGTTTCAAATTAAGTTTACTGTGTATTAGAATAGAAAAAAAAAAAAAAAAAAAAAAAAACGAAACAAACGTCTTTTATAATGCGCACAGCAAAGGAGTGAAACTCTCTGCCTGCGTCTGTGTTTCCGAACGCATACAACCCTAATCTATTCAAAGTGAGAGTGAACAGGCTTCTTCTGGGTAAGCTCACTCCATCGTAGACTTTGTCTCTGTCATCCAGACCTAGACTAAAGTCAAGAGCAAACTCATAGTAGAATAAAAAAAAAGAAAAAAAGAAAATGTATTTTAATGAAAATACGTTGCTTTTATGATAACAATAACTCATGTTTACTCTAAGGCAATTACGTCCAAGGAATATAATATATTAAATTAGTATTAAATTACTAACGAATTACTTATTTATCTAAAGTAACTTCACCATCGAGTACCTAATTCCCGAAAAGTGCACTGAAAAAAATGTTTACTTATACATACCCAACCTTTCGTCAACATGTAACACAAAAAAGTGACCACA
Organism: Dryobota labecula; assembly: GCA_947523025.1. Taxonomy (NCBI): domain Eukaryota; kingdom Metazoa; phylum Arthropoda; class Insecta; order Lepidoptera; family Noctuidae; genus Dryobota; species Dryobota labecula. Next base: position 17,106,434 of record OX383306.1, read on the forward strand.
TAACTTCATGCAACATGTAACCAAAACCTGTGCTGGCTGTTGTGTGTCACTTTTATTAAATCAAGTTAACTTTTATAAAATCTTGTCAAACTTTGATTATTCCTGAAATAGCCGAAGTAGTTAGGCTAAATATTTCTTTCAGTGTGGGACTGAGCCTGTCGCACGCGGGGCATTTCATTTTGGGTTAAAAATCGGGACGTCCCGCCAGAATCGGGACCTCTGGCAACATCGGTTCGAACCAGATAAGCACTTTACTAAAATCGTGAGGTAACTGTAATTTTCTAAAACCAAAAATTCGAAGGTAATGTGACATCCACCAAAACACACAACCCCGTAGTGGATTATGGCCTACTCCCTCTCACAGAGGGGAGAGTCTCTACAGGCTGATTATGCCAAGTACAGTGGCCAGCACGTCAAGTTACAAAACAAACAAGCAAACTATCAAATTTTCTCGATTGATTTTGAACTTAATCTTCAACATTATAAAGTTGAAAATCGTTTAGAGTTATTTGACAGTTTCAATTAGCTTGATGTGCTGGCTGTACCTTATACTTAACTGCATGGGAATCCTACTTATCTCTGTAACTACTAGACGGGTCATTCAATTAATTAATCTGTATTTACTGATAACAGCACGTGGTTTAAATAGTAGATAACCGTTTGTTTTGTCTTTAGAAGATAAGTATTTTGATATCGTGGGACTAGATGTCAGAGTATCGTAAATAGCTTCCGTTGGCGTATCGTGGGTTTAGCCTCATCGCGTGACGCACTCTGGGGTCCTACAAACACCTCATAAAGCAGTTTTATTTTGGTCTTCCTTCAAGGTGGGTCTAACAGCCGCACGGATCGAACCATCGAAGTTAGTATTTTACACTGAAAAAAATGCACTTCAATCAAGTGACTTTTTAGCTTGATTAAGATATCTTGTTTAGATTAATCAAAATCTTAGTTAAGTTGATCATCGCGACATGATTGCAGCAATACTAGTTCAAATGATTGAACGCTCAAACAAGTTTCTCGCTTACCCTTAACATGACATCATTGTAGAAGAGTTAAAAAAGAGACAAGTAAAAAAAAATGTTAACTGTAACAAAGTAAGTTAGTTGTGTCAATCAAGCGTTTTGATTACTTCAATAAAGATCATTGAAGCTTTAATCTAATAATCTTGGTTGGAGCAACTATGTTTTGACTTGATTGCTGCAAATAGGTTTTGTGATCAAGATGCCGTTTCAAATCTTAATCAAATAAAAGTAGTAGCTGTGATCATTGTACTTGAGAAGAGGCTCAGATGAAAACAAGTTACTTAGTCAATCTAAACAAAATCTTGATTGTGGCAACTATTTTTTTTTTATTCAGTGTAGTCATTATCTTTGTGCCCTATCACTATGTTTTTCTATTTAACCCAAATGTTGACTGGTAGAGAATGCGTTGTGGCATGAAGTCTGCCTATGTACCACTATTGTACATGAAGTTTAAATAAATAAATAAATAAACCATCAAGTAAAGCTACGCTTACTGCGGTTGGTCGTGGATGGGTGACCATCTTTACATACCGAGACTCCTTCGTGCCTCGGAAAGCACGTTAAGACGTTGGTCCCGGCTGTCATTCATGGATCTTTGATAGTCGTTACGGGGCGTCAGAAGCCCGAAAATCTGACAACCAGTAACCCAACCAGCCAAGAACCAAGGGGTATCGTATTACCCAGTTACTGGATTGTGGAGGTCAGATAGGCAGTCGTTCCATGTAAAATACTGGTATTCAGCTGCATTCGGTAAGACTTGAAGCTGACCTCAACATAGTTGGGAAAAGGCTGGGCAGATTGATAGTATATATATATGTAGATATAGAAGATGGCACAATTTTTTTTTTAACTTTATCATTTTAGAGCGTCATCTGGTCTATGATCAGAGTGTCTAACTTTCAATTCGTCTATGAAGCAAAATGCCTAAAATGAATGTCTACTCGTACACAGCAAATTGCCTAAACTGTAAATCGCCTAGAGATCAAAATGTTTAACAAGCAAAATGCCTAAAATGCAATAATTTCTAAGTAGTCGAGATGTTTGAAATAAACTCACACTAGGGCCTCTGAACTGTAGGTTAGGTTAGAACTGTGACCACACAACGCACGAGCAGGGCGAGCGCCAGAAATGGTACTCCCTTTCTTCTCCTAAAATAATAGACATACTCGTATTGCAAGGTAGGCATTTTGGTTCATAGTCAAAATAAGGTTTAGTTTAAATACTGTATAGACATATTGCAAGGTAGGCATTGTGCTTCCTAGTCAATATATGTAAGGTTTAGGCAATACTTGGCAGAGACGTTTTGATTTCTAGTCAGCATGATTTTATAGGCCTCATCTCTTTGCTCGATGCGTCATAATCAGAGACCGGAATAGGTAAAGTTAATTTACCTAAACTTCGAAGAACGATGTAATATAATAACGTTCATCCATCATCATCATTTGAGCCGAAATATGTCTACTGCTGGACATAGACCTCCGCCACGCTTGGCAGGAAATGAAATGAAATCGTTTATTCTGTAAATAGGATATCGGAATCACTTTTACACGTCATATAAAAAAATAAGCTAGATGGAGTCGAAATTTCCTATGTGACTACCAAAAAGAAATGGCGAAACAAACTCAGGGGTCAAAGTCTCTTTTATAGTCCAGACATAATCTTGGTCAGATCATATGAGGACCATGTAGATCCGTGTCTGAAATGGTCTTTTTAGGAAAGAACCACACAATTTTGAGTGGACCTGTGCAAGCATTTGTCAGTAAACGTGGAGCTCAACTCAGGATTTATTGAGCTCAACGCGCTTAGGCGGGTTGGCAATCGCAGTATGGTGTTAAAAATGCATAGAAAACGCTGCTGCCCGTTCTCTAGTCAGTCCCTTAGTCGCCTTTTACGACACCCATGGGAGGAAATAGGATCGTGCTATTCTTTACGTCCGGCACCAAACGGCACCATAATAACGTTAATAACATTTTTTTTGTAAAGCGGTGGTCATCGGAAAACTTGAGACTAGAGATGCCAATGCATTCCACTAGTTTTATGACAAGTCTTTTACAGTTCAAGCAGTACGGTTATGGAATGCCTTGCCCGTCTCGATAAGGCGTGCTCAATCTTTGTCCACTTTTAAAATTCTGGTTAAAAATCACTTCCTCTCTCCTTAAACATCATCATTACTTAAAGTTCCTTGCTCTTGTATCATGTTTATTATTGTATGTATTTATATATATTTATATGGATAAGTATCTATATGCTTTATGTATGTATGTATTTATTATATATGTAAATGTTACACCACTGACTACCTGCAGTATTGTCTCTCCTTCTACTTTTTGATCCATCCAAAGGTTGTCTGTAAAAGATCGCTTTTAGCGATAAGACCGCCCATTGTGATATCCTATGTAACAGTTCTACATTCATATCTGTAATTGTTATGGTGTACATAATAAAGAGTATTCTATTTTATTCTATTCTATTAACCACTCTATGTTACATCCTTCCTCGAAGTTTAGGTAAATTAACTCTAGTTATTCCGATCTCTGGTCATAATATTACTAATTAACAGCTTGTAAAGAAGGGCATCCTACGAAACAACTCGCGAGTTATTATTAAATCAGTTCACATCCATCGCACTATTGAACTTGACTTGTAATTGAAGGTGCGTGCACGCAGCTAGAATCTTATTGGCGCCTAGCTTCGCAGCGGGAATTTAAACGCGCGTCTGCATGAATTATGTACCTCGGCTGAGTCAGCCCTTATTTGATTTTATAAGAAACGTTCTAATGGCGTTACCATTGAATTTTATTTGAAAGGTACACCAACGACTTCTTCACTAGAAACATTAACATAATAAAAAATAACATAAGCATTGAGTTATGGTGAATTAGTTACTTACAGACGTACACAACACTTACATAAAAAATTTCTTCTTAAATATACGTTTTAACAAGATTTTTTACTCGTAGTGAGGATAGAAAAATTGAGGGACTCATGGCTGGTTACCGCAGACACCATTTTGTGGGTTAAAACATGAATGGGTAAGCGCGGCTTACTCCCTTATTCTCAATAATGGGCAGACAATGTTTGACGGCATGATTAGCGCAGTGGTTAAGCGATTGACTGCTGTGCTGCGTGTCGCGGGTTCGATTCCCGTACGAAACGAATATTTATATGACCTACAAGTAGTTGTTCCGGGTCTGACTGTTTGTATGAGTTTAAATGTTTTTAAACGCACCTACAATACAGGAAAAAATCCTTGTGTGGGGCAACGTTATTTATTAAAAAAAATATTTAACTAAAAAAATAAATATGTTAAGAAAAAAAAAACCTAATATTCATTATAATAATATATAATATATATGATTTTAATCCTTTATGTGACTATCGCAATACTGAGACACACGTTTTCTATAACATTTTAGATTTCAAATAAATTCATCAAATCAATAATCTGAATATTATTCGAAAATAGCCCATGTTTAGCTCCATCGTTCCTGGGTCTAACCGGAAAAGGCGCGCTTCATGATGCGACGCCTCGTATAGTCTTTGCAAGGCATCGCGTCGTGTTGTAGTATAAGTACTAACCTGTGAGAATATAATAAAGGTTCCCGTCATTCCTCGGATGCTGTCCTCACTGATCTCCTTGACGTAAAGTGGACACACCACAAAGCCTCCTCCCGAACCGAATCCAATAAGAGCGCGGGCGCAGATCAGCGCAATCGGGTGCGCGCACATCAGTTTTACTGCCCAGCCGAGCTGTGGACAGAAACTTGTTTTAAAATTAAAGTTATATAGTTTATTAGTATATCTGTGGTGCTGTAGGTACAATAGGATTAAAAATAGTAATGCAAAAGAATCAACCAAAACAGGAGAGAGCAGTAGTGGCCTAGTGGTAACGGCCCCAACTTACAAGTCGTGTCTGTCGTCAGGTCGTGGGTTCAAACCCAGGCAGGCACTCTACTTTGTGTAAATAATTTCATCACGAAACGGTGAAGGAAAACATTGTGGGGAAATCGGTATGTCCTGGAACCAAAAATTCGAAGACACGTCACATCTACCAATTCGGACTGGGCCCGCGTGCACTGCCCAGTCCCTTTCGAAGAGAGGGCCTGAGTCCCAGCAGCGGGAACTTTAGGCTGATCATGCAACCAAACTAAAAAAACAGTATTTTCTGATTCGAGGTTGCGTAAAGATGGAATTGTCCAAAACCGATGGTGCAAACATACCGATCCAACCCATCCCGGGTTGGATAGATCAGCTTCTCCATCCAACCATCCTCGGTTTGCACATATCTATACAAGAACTATAGAAGAAAAGACTTGGTTTTCTACGTCGTGAGACGCTAGTTACGTCTCACGACGTAGAAAACCAAGTCTTTTGTCACAACTTTTTTATAATGAATTTGAGAATCTTGAGTCGTTAAGCTGCAATGGACGATAGCGAAGGGAACCATAAATAAGATCGCCATATTTTGTAACGGGATTAGTGATAGCCCTATCAGAATACCAGCGCTGCGGTATTTATTTTTTAAATATCGCAGCATTATGCTGAGATAGTGGCCTTTTTGGCCTCGCACAGGTTTACAAAGTTGTTAGTTTTAAATGCTCATGTTTTATTTTTTACTGATTGTATTTCTTGTGCGTGTCCCAAATAAAATATTTTTCTTTCTTTCTTTTCTTTTAGCTGTATTTTGTTATAGCAGACGAAGGGTCACTTTTGTCGACAAGTGAAGTTCATCGGTGGCGGTCAAGCAGTGAAAATGTCTAGGAACTGTTGCGCGTTCGGTATAGTTGTGTCGTGTACCAACATTAATTACTTTGCATACCCATTACTATATAGAATCAAGTTCTTCTAACTGAACAGACAGATGTGCTGCTGGGGACTTTGTTCCACTGCTTCTTCTTCCCAGCTAAAGCACTAGGAAGTGGTGAAGGGATGCGCGTTTTGGGGGACTGTCTTACGTAAACTTTAAGGTATAACTTTACTTTATTCTTAGCTTAAGTAAATGATTTTTGAGTTTAATTCGGATTTCTATTGGTCACTTTCGTCTTCCTTCGTCTTCTAGCACAGCAGCCTACCTTTTACGACACCGTAAAGGGTAAAGATGGTGGTTTATTATAGCATTGCTTTATAAGAAGTAGGTCCTTCTTGACCACTTTTTTATATATTCACTGAAAATAACACAAATATGTATGCTTAGATGGTTTGGTCAAGTTGAGAGGATGAATGAAAGGCGACTAACAATAGTTATTTGTTATGCAAGGCTGCAAAGTTGTTTTTTGGTGCGAGTACTTGTATTGAAACCTGAGAGTAGCGAGGGTTTCAAGGGTACGAGACCCAGAAAATTTTGCTGCCGAGCGAAACACACAACTTTTCACCTAACTACAGCGAGGAAAATGCAAGGTGCAAGATAAAAAAAAAAACGCTTACACTAACTCTGCAGGTGTTAGTGTAAGCGGTGTCGCTCATATTTTATGATTTCTTAGGATTTTATCAAAAAACTAACCAAAATGATGGAAAGTGATCAATTCACTTTCCATTATTTGTGTTTGTTTTGATGATGATAAAGGGAGATTTTTTTTTTCACGCAGTCGTCGTGCTGGCCAGTGCGATTATTCTAAAAATGAGGTTGGCGGGCTGACATGAAATAACTATTAATGCATTTTCAGTGGATTGGCGGTAAAGAAAATTATTGAATAGAAAGGTTCGAATTTTAAAAACACTTTCCACGCTAGCGGGTAAAATGCAGTTTTACACTCAGATTTCGAATGATAAACAGAATCTTTCCGAGCTTGTGAGGTGAAAAATGTATTTAGGAGGACTTTTAATGACCTAATTGGTGATGATCTTCAGAAAGGTCAGGTGCGTAGTACTCGCAACCGGCGTGCGTGTATGACCAGATGTATGAACGTAAACGAAGCAAAAGGAATATGTAAGGATCGTAGCAGGTGGCGTTCTATGGTTTCTGCCTACCCCCATAGGAAGAAGGCGTGAGTTTATGTATGTATGTAACACAAATATACTTACAGAGACAGGTATAGAAGCGAACAATAATGCATTCTTCCGTCCAAACTTATCAGCGGCGACCCCGTACACGAACACGGCAATAGGTGCAAAGATAAACATGATGGAAGCCATCCAGGACACGTCCTCTTCAGACAGTGGGGAGTTCGAGGGGGAATAGTCCCCCATGAGCAGCGCCTTGTTGGGGGATATCCAACCCATGGCTGTTCCGTACGCCAGGATCGGCATACAAACTGGAATGGGAGAAAATTGTGCGTTAGATAAAGTCGATTTTACATTTGACAAGTGCTCCTGCTTCGCGCGGTGTTTACGACTTCACAAAACATTTAAAACTAAGTAGGCTTTACAATTTACCGAGTAATAGTCAACCATCTTACATTTACAGTTCAGAAACATGTTCTCCCATATATTCCGTATCGAAGAACATGTTTTTCAACTACAATGTAAACTTTGTTCTTGGGATAAATTCATACCAACCACGGAACCCTACTTTGTGCGTGGTCCGACACGCACTTGGCCGGTTTTTTAATGTAAGTTTCATATTAATGATTTTACGCCCCGATTTAACAGAGTGGCTGTATAAAAAAATTGAGACATAACTTGCATATTTTAAAAAAAAATTGATAGCAGGGAAAATCGTTTCCCAGGGAGGAAAAGTACTGTTTTCATCCCTCTGATCAGGCAAACAAAACAAATGATTCCACACTAGAGGAACTCAACATCATCAAGCGGCTATCTGCTATATGCAAGGAGCGGTGCCCTTAGCTTTTCCGGACATATTATGCGTTTACCCAAACATGATCTGCAAAGGCTTATGATACTGGGCCGGGTGGAAGGAAAACGCGCTCAATGCAGAGCACCGGCAAGATGGTCAGACACGATCAAGAGGTTATTGGAGGCATTATTTACCGAGCAGTCCACACTGCAGAAGACCACTGTGGTCTTCTGCAGTGTGGATCGCGACCACATACGACGCGTCTCCAAGTTATGTGACATAACTTGACACGTCGTATATGGTCGCGATCCTCAGCATTGAAGGAACGAAGAAGAAGAAGATCAGGCAACTTCAATCGTACTTTCCAAGTATGAGAAATGAAATAATTATTTATCGTTAAGGAGGCAGCTTTTCTCGAAAACCAGTATCAACTTATAGGTCAAACTAATTTCCCTATAATTAATGAAACTTGTGGTGTTTCTTGTTCAAGACAATTTATTTTTATTTTTATTGCTAATGGGCTCTGCTCTAGACTTCGATCTAGCCTGAGGTCTATGATGGAACGAGCGTGCCACAAATATTTGCAAATAAATCAACAATTCCGTACGCAAAGTACTTAATCATCACTATTTCAAAAACTTAAAATTCTACCTCTGCCATGTTTGTATATTTTTGAATTATGTATTTTTGTTAAGAGAAACTATAATTTATTGGACATTAGCACTGACAGGCCAAATAGCCCAACACGGCATAAAAATAGACTTTGGATGCCACCAATAAAACTAAAATTATTTAAGAAAAATGTATATTGCATTTCGATTATTATTTACAATCATTTACCAAATAGTTTTCAAGACTTACCGCTGACAATTTAAAAAAAAAAAACTTTTCAAACTATTATTGTTTAAAAGATATTATACCATTAAGGACTATTTAGAAGACAAATCAATGGAATCTGTAATTTGTAACTTTGAATAATTGACATCGCTGATTGTCAATACATTTGCACGCTATGTTATGGCAGGATATGCTGAAACAAACTTACTGTAACACCTTAGGCGATTAACACACGGCACCGCGCGCCGCCGCGGTAGGCGGTGAAGCGGATCTCATGTCGCATTGGCCTCTAATAAATCCGTAGATGCCTAACACACGTACACCGCACGACCGCGCGGTCGAGCGGTGCTCTCACCGCCACCGCCCCTCCGCGCTGCCGTCCGCGCGGTGGGGCGGCGCCTCACACACGGGGCGCCGCTTAACCGCGCGGATCATCGTGTGTGCAGGACGTGTTGCAATTTAAAAATGGATGTCTGTGATCAAACTGGTCAAAACCGTGTTAAATCCATCCGCGCGGACAGGCGCGTAACCCGCCTTACCGCGCGGGGTACCGCTACAAAATCCGCTTTACCGCCACCGCCCTCCGCGGCGGTGCGCGGTGCCGTGTGATAATCGCCTTATGTACCATATGCTAGCAAATAAATATTTTTGATTTGATTTGATTTGATCAAATGGTCGTAACTAAGTTTATGTAATGTAATCTTTCCGTCCGTTGAACTCGATAAAAAGGCTGTCTAGGCAAGCTAAAAATAGGTACTTAGAGTAAATATAACCTATGCCTTAGTTGGCACTAAACAGCTAAGCAGGTATGCGTCCCTGGTACCTCTAGGCACGATTGAGGTATTTTTAGATGTAACAGAACTTGTCTCACGTCTTTGATTTGGAATGAGGTCTATGGAATGAGGAGGTATTCGATTTTGGAATCGATGTTCGTTTTTTTTAACGTTGCTTTTTGTCTTCGATCAAATAATAGCTTTTTGTGTTTGATTTTATTAATTACAAGCTGACCAGACAAACGTTGTCCTGTTCATCATACAAAATTACCATAGGAAATTCACTTTCAGTTTTCCGAATTTTCCAATTTTCCTGGCAACTTTTCTTTTCGTACGAATCTGATTTGGACTATTAAGAACATGTTAAGAAGGAAGCGACGTCATGGTAGCCCGCGAAATTCATATTTTCTTATGCAAATTGCAAAAAATGTAAGAAATTTGGTTAATTGAGGATTTTTCTTTTTCTCGTCTATCCCATGGTGTGGGGTGTCGTTGACCATTTTTCCAATCGGGGATCCGTTTGCGTACTATTAAACTTTAAAGTGCTAATTTTAATTTTTGTTAGAGTCAAGTGTTCCCCGGGGCCCTGCAAGCTAAATGGTTGTAAATGGATATTTAGAGGTATGAGGGTGATGACCAGGTATGCGCGATCGCTGCATGCTGGTGGTCAAGATACCCGTTGAAGCCGTGGGTGCTGGCTGGCTGTGTGACTCGCCGCTCGAAAGCTTGAGGAAGTGATGGATGACGTCACGCTGTAGTAGTTGCACGAAGGCTGCGCTAATGTCCATGTTCGGGGTCACCAATTTAGAGGTGTGTGGAACAGGGTGTAAAGTTCACTCATACTCTATAGTAAAGGGAGGATCCTCCGACTAGACGGGTATTGTGTCTGGTGGGCAACTGCCCTACGTTTGATGTCGGGATGTTGTATATATGCTAGTCGCGCGGTAAAATCTGATAGCGCGATGCAGGATTTGTGACGTCAGGTCTTTGATGCGTAGTTCGCATGTGGCGTTGTTGATACCGCCACAGATATGTGAAAAAATTCACAGAAGTAGTATATAAAACGAAGTTAAAAGGAAAGCTATCACAGCTAAGTAGGCTTTACAAGTAACCGTTTATAGGCGACCAACTTAAATTAGTTTTTTTTTTTTCGTTCATTTTGTTCTTGGGATCAATTCATCCCTTCATTGTGCGTGCTTCGACTCGCATTTTGCCGGTTTTTTATATTTCCCATTGATTCAAAAAACTAGCAAGCGCGGTCTCTGTCTGGTCATACTGCTTTCATATAAGTCTGAAGTCGCCAACCTATTTTAAGCAACCGTGGTGATCAATGCTCGTACCTTCTCTGTATGAAAAGAGGCTTTGGCCCTGCATGGGGACAATAATAGGCTGTTATTATTATTATTATTTGCAATTAAAGTCAAATTTTTTTTTTTTAGGTTGGAAATTATCAAATAACTTCTCCCGCTCTGGGCGGAGCGGGGAGGGCGTGTCAGAATTTTACTGACTAAAACCCACCCGTGTTTCTTCAGTTGCCAATGTGCCAGGGCCACGGTATCCCTTTCGGACAAATCCGCAACCCTGGGAGGCATCAGTCCTAGCGGACCCCATTCGTGCTGGCATCTCTTTGAGGCGCGCGTGGTATTCAATTAAAGCACGACTTGCGAGTTGTAGGTCGAAGTTTTTAACTCAGACAGGTGCTTTAAGTAGTGTAAATATGTCATCAGTACTGCTCTCAAAACGGTGAAGGAACACATCGTGAGGAAACCGGCATGTCCTAGAACCAAAAATTGGAAGACACATGACATCTACCAACCCGCTCTGGGCCCGCGTGGTAGATTTAGGCCCACTCCCTCTCACCGAGGGAAGGCCACTGGTGACCCAGCACTGCATGGGAACATTATAATTATGTTATACAATTAAAACGTTCTAATATAGTTAGCACAATACAATGACTAGTGTTACTAAAGGCACTTCATTATAAGTTTATACGCTATACGTTCGTCGTGTACATCGTTTATAACTTTTACACGACCAGCCTGTAGGTTAGATATACTCAAAAATCGTACAGTGCGCTCCGCGTGCAGTAACACATTGCGTTCAGGGTGCTGTTGAGGCTGCCCCGCTACTGCAGCGCATCAGGGATGTTCGCGGACGCACATGTGGACTGTTTCTTTGCCACAATGCGCAAGCGCTGTGCATCCTTGGTGCGTGGGATGTGGGGAGTAACAACAGTATCCTGTCTCTAATTCCGAGCAGGCTGGACTGTTCGTACGTGAATCGTTGCTGCGTTCCCCATGGACTGGTGCAGCCACGGTGATGCGTCGGATAGTCGCTGTATATTGTACAGGATTTATGTTTAAGATGTATATAAAATTCTCATATTACTAACGTAGAATAAGTTTTTTACTAACAAATGAGTCATAGTTACTCTATTAAATAAATTGAATTGAATTGATTGATTATTAATTACTGGCATAACAATACACAAGACAGATGCTCCAATTAATTTACAATACAATGGCTATGGGAATAAAAATCCATTTTTCTCAATGATGTCTAAAGCATGGGTTTTGTAGGTAATCTTATCCTCATCATCATTTCAGACGAAAGTCGTCCACAGCTGGACATAGGCCTCTCCCAAGCACCGCCACTTCGACCGGTTCTGTGCTTCCCGCATCCAGCGGATTCCTGCGGCCTTCACAAGGTCATCGGTCCACCTCGTGGGAGGCCTTCTAACGCTACGTTTTCCGGTAATCTGCATTCATCTAGGTATTCTACTTTTCATAAATTATACAATATACAAAAAACCGGCCATGTGCGAGTTGGACTCACCACCGTACAATATTGGACACAATTTTTTTTTTAAATCTTTATTATAGGCAACACTTTTCTTGTATGGAGACCACCTTTAATTATTAACTTAATTTTCTTTTTATAATTTGATGTTTTAGCGCCAAAAGAAATACATTATCAGTGAAATTTTAACGGTCTATCGATGCAGCCCGCTGAAAAACATACGAACGGACGGACGGACGGACAGCGGAACCGTACACAAAGGGTGCCAAACGGAACCCTATAGTAATAGGGTTCCGTTTGGCACCCTTTGTGTACGCGGACGGAATCTCACACAAGTATTGTTAAGTATTAGGTCAAATGTAATTGTTGTACCTAAAAAATACAACAATTACATTTGACCTAATACTTAACAATACTTGTGTGAGATTCCGTCCGCGTGGAAGTCGGAAAACAATATTTAGTTGCAATTTCTTTTCTAAATTCATGCAGAAAAATCAAAATTGAGTCGAATTTTTCAAAATAGGAAGTTGAAATATATAATTTTCCCCATTTTATTTCTTAACTAGCTTTTGCCCGCGGCTCCGCCCGCGTGGATGTCGGTTATCGCGTAAAAAAGTAGCTTATGTCCTTCTCCATATCCCAGGTTATTTCATGACGATCGGTTTAGGCATAAAAACGTAAAAGATAGACAGACAGACAGACTGAGTTACATACTTTCACATTTATAATATTTAAGTATGGACTAGTATAGATAGAAGTTGAAAAAATAACATTCAAAACTCTTATTTTTGCCATTAATTTTAAGAGTAGAATTTAGAAAATCAAGCTTTTTTTTTAACCAACTCTTAAAAAGATTAGTGTTGTTTGTTTATTATTTTATTTAATTGATTTTCAACTTTGTAATTTAGTATTTCGTTGACGCTTAGAAAGTATCGTAGATAAGAATGTCAGATGCGTCCACGTGGTGATAAATAATTTGGCACGAATTGTGCTGCCGTATAAAACAATGAGTAGGAAACACGATGTAACGCGGGTCACTCACATTCGTACAAACATTCGTAGTATAATGAAAGAAAGAAAGAAAGAAAGAAAGAAAGAAATAAAGAAAGAAAGAAAGAAACAAATAAATAAATAAAGAAAAATAAGTTTAATTGTCACAGAAACAAATGCATACAAAAAAATAATTAACTCGAATAGGTAGGTAAACAGAAAAATAGAACAAAATAGATGTACATTATAATCACGAGCACAAAACCGAAATGTCGGCAGCTGCACGTCATGACTGTGACAAGAAGGCTTCCACTCAGCATGCTGCTGTGCTATGAGGGACCCACAGCACAGCGCTGATTTGATCAGTGGTCCCCCGAAAAAGACGTACGGAAACTAAGTCAAGTTTTATGAATTGTACGTATATAGGCAGCTAGATAAAATAAAATAAACAGTAGGTACTTAGAATATAATCCATTGGATGAATGTTTGGATGCAAGTAACGGGTGGTCAGCGTATGTCATAAAATACAGTTGTACCCACATTTCGTCAGTTATGTTTAAGTTCAATGTAATAGGGGCCATGTATAAATGCAGCCTCCGGGCTGCGCCAAAAAAATCCAGATGGAAAAAGCAAGAAAGAAAGAAAGATAGAAAGAAAGAAAAAGTATTTATTGGGACTCGCACATAAAAATCACAGAGCTAAACGCACAATGATAAAAGTTTTTTTTTTGCAAGTCTCCTGGAACTATGTGGTTAAAATTCTCTACAAGATAGGTAGGTAATTTATGCAAAGCCTTTACAGGAGCGAAGGAAAACAACAATGGAATAGGAAAATTGATTAAAAATGTATGCCACATCAGATTTTTTCATGATTATGTGCGACGAATCACGTGCGCAAACAAATAGTTCTAAAAATAACATCAGGAAATAAACAGAACTAGTGACATCTGAAAATGACAATTTGCGTCGTTTTCTGAGAACATGGGTTTTCATATGGTAATGTTTTTTGTTCCTAATACGTTGTTTTGATATTTTCTCTTCACTGTGAATCGTGACATATGATTGTTATGATGTAGAAAGATTAATTGGGTTCAAGCGTAAGAGTAAAGGGGTAATTGCGTTACACACAGTAACAATTATAGGTTTCATTTTGACAGTTCTGCAACATCCATTGCATTCATTTTTCGAACATATGAAGCAATGGATTAGCAATATACCTTAACATCATTCAGATTATGATTGATAGTGTATTACGTAATTAGAGTACAGAGTTAGTTAATGAGCCCAAGATCTTGATTATTAGTTAGAAAGCAAGAAAAAAAAAAAGGGAAAAAACGTTTATTTGCGGTAAACGTGACGCAAAAAAAGAACACAAAAACAAAAAAAAAAAAAATAGCAAGTTGGGGGAAAATATGCGTCACATCCACGCAAAACGGCCATTGCTCAGCATAATGTCGCAGCATTATGCTAATGTATGGTGAAATTGTGTATCTTATATAGGTCTACAGAAAAGTCTGCAATGGCATAATGTCTATCTCTTAAGGATAATTCCGATAATTTATGTAAACAGAGTAATGTCAAGAAATGTCACTGTCAAAATGACAGGACAGTGGTGCAAAACATTAAATCATTATTTTTTTGTAAATAATCATCGATAAAATTAAAGTGAATTATTATTATTGTATATGAAGTATGAAAACAAAATACCGTTGCCGAACAATGTTTTGTGTAGTGTGTCGGAGACACGGTATAAGATCGTCATAATCAGCCCTTTTAAGTCCAGTGCTAGATGTAGGCCTCCCAAAATCGTTTTGCACTCAAAACAGTTTACAGCCGTTTTCATCCAAAATGTGGCTAGATATGCTACTTACAATATGAATCTATGAATGAGAGTTTGTAATATTAGTGTTGTTGAAGATGTAAAAAATTTGAAAATGTTTGGATCTCCTGCATTGTTACAAATATCATAAAATAGTTTATAGGTACCAGAAAATCTCCTTTTATTAATAACTTTATTTAAAACCGAATATTTATAAAAATAATTACGGTATGATTATTTTATAATTATTATTTCTTAAAATCAGTACTTAAAAGAAAATGGAACCTCTTCTTTCGCCATTTTATGTGAATTACCATTACGAAGATATTTTTTGTTATGTTATCCCCTTTGTTTACATTTGTTATCTGAATTTGAGACTTAGGGTATAGGACATGCCAGTTTCCGTAACACGTTCAACGCCACGGAATAAAATGATAAATTTCCAAAATGTCGGACAATGTTGGGCGACACTAGCATGTTCCGTTCGGGCTGTGGGGAACAATGGTGTCCGGCAGTCAGAGCTATGTTTAAACGTCTTTTGAGAGCTGTCGGTCGACAATAAAAAAAATAAAAAATACAAGGTAATATTTTACGCAGAATGACCCGCGCGACTTCAACGGAAGAAAGTTAAATGTCGCCCAGCATTGTCCGACATGGCGCTGAACGTGTTAAGAGGTTTCCGTTCATCGTTTTGAGAGTAGTGGTGACGAAATTATTTACACGAAGTAAAGTGCCTACTTGGGTTCGAACTCAGGACCTACAACTCGTAAGTTGGGGCCTTTAAGTCCACTGGGCTACCAACTGCACGTGTCTTTTAGACAGCTAAATGAATGTACAGTACGGGCGGGTTACTTTGACTCTAGGCATAACTTTGGCCCAAATCATGATAGATGTTTAGTGTCATTAAATCAAAACAAAGTTCCGCATGTACGCGTATACATGTATCGCCATCTAGTTACCGAAGGACATCCAAAGTTCGATTGCGTGGTCGCGACAATTCGGGCAGTTTAAAAATTTGTCTCGATTTGGTACAAAGTTGTGCCCTAGGTCAAAGTAAACCGCCCTTACGGTATTTGCTTTCTTTCTTATGGTAAAAAGACGTATTTTTCGAAACGATATTGCGCAAGATTATTGCAGCAGTATCGTTTTGTGATGCTGGAAACATTTTTCTGTATCAAACTGTATCAAATGATGATGACGACATGTTGCCCGCAATACAAAAATACGTTTTTTTTTAAAGAATGCTGTTGCATTTTGATGTACCATCGCGGTCTCTTCTTGCTTGCAGCGCTAAGCCGCTATAGTAATGCTTACAAACTTAACTTTAAAATCTGATGCTGCGATGCCATTGGTTGATGAGTACGCTCATCAACCAATAGCATCGCAATATCATCAGATTTTTGCTGAGCCCCTTGTTTTATTTATTTAAACAACAGTTTTTTTTTATTGGTCGTCGCAAAAAGGGGCGGTAAACAGATGTGGTCGTCGTGTGCACTTACTTGATATTGTGTTCAAGGTGGTTAGATTGTCATGCCCACGATAGTACCTACCATGAATTTCTTTAAGGCCCGCTAGCACCACAAATCACTAAATGTATTTAGCGCCAATGGTATTATAAGTAAAAATATGCAAATAAGATAAATGCGCTCCTCAAGAAGCACGTTAAAACTTGGCTAATTCTCCTATATCCAAAGTCTCAAATTCAGATAATTTATGTAAACAAGGGGGATAAAATATCAAAAAAATATCTTCGTAATGGTAATTCACATAAAATGGCGAAAAAAAAAAGGTTCCATTTACTTTTAAGTACTGAATTTAAGAAATAATAATAAAAAAAATAATCATACCGTAATTAATTTTTATAAATTTTCGGTTTTAAACAAAGTTATTAAAAATAGGAGATTTCCTAGTATAAAATATTTTATGATACTTGGTAACAATGCAAAAGATCCAAACATTTTCACGTTTTTTACATCTTCAACAACACTAATATTATATTACAACTCTCATTCATAGATTCATATTGTATGTAGCATATCTAGCCACATTTTGGATGAAAACGGCTGTAAACTGTTTCGAGTGGAAATCGATTTTGGGAGGCCTACGTCTAGCAGTGGACTTAAAAGGGCTGATTATGACGATCACAGGCCGTGTCTCCGATACACTACATAAAACATTGTTTGGCAACGGTATTTTGTTTGCATAGTTCTTATAATTAATTCACTTTAATTTCATAGATGGTTATTTACAACAAAAAAAAAAAAGATAAAATGTTTTGTACCACTGTCCTGTCATTTTGACAGTGACATTTCTTGATATTACTTTGTTTACATAAATTATCTGAATAAGAGACTTTGGGTATAGTTACATATCGTCTTGTCTCTTTTTCGGTCCCGATAAATATACTTTCACGTGTCTTCTGACACGTGACACAATCTGCCGTTTTTAGATATTAAATGTTGGGTAGGTACGAGTAACCTTTGTTACATAAAATATAGATTTTTAGTGCTTAAAGAATTTAAAACATACCTAGTTTTATTTATGTCAAAAGTTGATTTTCCAGTTTAAGGAGACTGGGCGAATTTAAATGGGAAGTGGTCTATGAACCATTAGCATAATAGCTACCTACCTATAGCGTTTTGATGTTTGTGTAGGGATATTTCATACATATCCTTGTGAAAAGGTGCATTAAAATCTGAATCTTCAAAAGACCATTTCAGACACCAATCTACATGGTCTTCACATGATTTGACCAAGATTATGTCTGGACTTTAAAAGAGACTGTGACCTCTGAGTTTGTTTCGGCCTTTCTTTTCAGAGTAGTCAGATACGAAACGCCGACATCATCTATTTTTAAAATATGATTGACGTGTAAAAGCGTTTGTAAAAACCTACTTAGGTACAGAAATTAAATCATTTATCATTTAGCATTTGACGCGGCAATTTTGAAAAAAATATACTTTAAGAATTTACAGGATTTTTAAGGGCCTTTTTAAAATAAAAAACGTTAATTATTGCTAACGGAATTAACAGATTTTGTTAAGACTGCGCCGAGTGCACAGTGGCGCCCTCATCGTTATTTCGGTGATTTCTTTTATTTTAGAATGAAAATGCAGAAAATAAGCTCGTCAAGTGGTGCTTCACAAGACTATACGTTATTATGACTAAAAACAGTAGTTTTAAATTGTTTTGTTTTATTGTAATCATTCAAACGGAGCTTAGTGGCCACTATTTTCCGTTTTAATGATTGAAATAACAAATAACTTTATTTTGTTATTAATAATAAAATACCCAACTTTCTTTTTTCATTATGTTATAAAAAAATCGAGGATAGTCGGTTGATCACTACGAATCGTTTTTGGGAAAAGTTTTGTGCCACTTGTGATATTTTCAGTTCTCTCTCACCAGGTTGGTCCAACTGATTTTTTTTATCCTTAAGGCTCCGTGCACGAAAAAAACTCTCTTTTGTCAATTTCTTATCTAATTGTGAGAAAACTTGAAATAATCGAAACTTTAAGTCTGTGTAACTATAAAAGTACAGTTTTCATGGTGCTAAACCATTCGTGTCAGTCACAGCAGCTGTTAATAGTTTCATCATTTATGTGCTCTCCAAAATATAGTTTATTTCGCAGTTGATTTACTTAATGAAGATATTGTATAATCGTTAAATAAAATTTTGATTACATTTCAAGGATAGCTGAAGACTAATGAAGACTAATTTGTGTGTTTTAAAAAAAAATATGATTTGCTAAATAATAAGAAAAAAATATATTACTGACGGATTAAAAAAAAAAAAAAGGTTTTTCAATATTATTTTTCTGCTATATTTTGTATGGAAGTTGAAAAAAGTGGTTCCGCCACATGCAAGTAGACCATATAATGATGTTGATGATATTTTTTAATGTTCAAAATCAAAAGTAGTTTCTTATAGAATGATGATCAAATGTCAGTCTCGCGTTATTTTTCGGAAAACTTGTTGCGAATATTAGTAATTTACCGTGAATAATTAATTTATTTGAAAAATCCCTTTCAGCCACATGCAAAACAAAGAATTCGAATTTTCTAATCATAAATAATTTTGTTTAAATTATTTTTCCCTTTCTCACAAACAATGAACAAAGTTGATCAAAATCAGTCGATTTCGTGCACGGCCCCTTATGAGAAACAGGATCCATTGGCATTGGGGTCATCCTGTAAAGATAGTGCGTGTAAGTGTAATTAATAAATAAATAATAAAAAATCGTATTTTTTTGTGAAATGCCATTTTCTTGCTGACTGTTCTTTTTTAAAATCTGTAATGTGTTTAAAAAAGATAAGGACAGTCTTCTTAGAATGTTTTCCTGTAGTTACAAGGCGATACCCCGAGCAAAACGCGTTTTTCAGAGGCTATTAAGGTCTCTGCACACAGAGGGCGCGGTGCGGCGGGACGGGACGCCGACGCGACGCTGAGCAGTAGTAATGTAACGGACGACACCACACAGAGCCGTCCGGCTCGACGCGACGTGACGCGACGCTCTGTGTGGCGTCGTCCATAATATCTAGTACATTACAACTGCTCAGCGTCGCGTCGGCGTCCCGTCCCGCCGCGCCGCGCCGGCTGTGTGCAGAGACCTTTAACTAATGAGTTAATAGCCTCTGAAAAACGCGTTTTGCTCGGGGTATTTATCGGGTTCTCTTAATTAATGAATTAAGAGAAATAAAATACATCTAAGAACCATTATTAATGTACGTCATCCTATCATCACATTGCACGTTCTTATTTATTTTTATGTGTTTTATGTATGTTTGAAATCTCCGTGTAAAAAAAGTACTAAAATTATTGATTGCATGCATCTTTTGCTAAAGTTGACGTTCCATTAATTTAAGAGTCAGACATGGATAGATAATTTAAAAATCTTAATAACTCACGTTTTATTTAATTTCAAAAGATCACTCTTCTTTTTTTATTAAAATAATTCCAAAAATTGTGTGAATTCGGCGTACGCACGGATCGGGACAGAGCGTCCCCGCTGTGACGGGATAGAGAAGGACCGAACGCTCACGCTAGGGGAAGGGCCTTAAGGTAACTGCCCTTACGACCCGTCTGAATACTCACCATGTAAATTATAAAAATGCATTTTTCTATGATAAGATTTATTTTTTCTCAGGTTGATGCCACTTTTTTCTTAAACGTTGCCCCACACTAGAAATTTCTCCTGTATTGTGGGTGCCTTTACAAACATTTAAACTCACATACACAAACACCAGACCCGGAACAACTACTTGTAGGTTGTACAAATATTTGTTCCGTGCGGGAATCGAACCCGCGATACGCAGCGCAGCAGTCAATCGCTTAACCACTGCCCCAACTGTGCCGTCATTTCATCATCATGACTTTGCACAAAGGTAAAGATGAAGTATCCTTACACAACTATTGGTCCATATACCACTTTCGCCCAATCTCCTTCAACGAACGATAATAGAACTAGCTTGAAAATCGGTTGAAATGTTAAGAAAAAACGGGTTTTCTCGTAAGAAGGTATAATATTCATTATTTTATTAGCTATAAAGACATCTATCTATACTTATATACTTATATATTATAAAGCTGAAGAGTTTGTTTGTTTGTTTGAACGCGCTAATCTCAGGAACTACTGGTTTGAATTGAAAAATTATTTTTGTGTTGGATAGTCCATTTATCAAGGAAGGTTATAGGTTATATAACATTACGCTGCGACTAATAGGAGCGGAGCATCAAAGAAAAATGTTGCAAAAACGGGGAAAATTTATTCCTTTTGAGAGCTTCCGTTGCGCGCGATGCGTGAACGGTTAAAGTTGCGCAACAATCATGTATGATGGAATTGTTCCTCTTAAAAAGTTCTAGAATAAAGTCCGCAACAGCATAATGTCTATGTCATCTTTTAAGGTTGGCTTACTATAACTTTTTTAATGGTAATCAAATCCATACTAATATTATAAATGTGAAAGTAACTCTGTCTGTCTATCTGTCTGTCTGTATGCCTGTCTGTATGTTACGTTTTCACGCCCAAGTAGCCTATGTCCTTCTCCACATCCCAGACTATATTCTGGGATGTGGAGAAGGACATAGGCTACTTTTTTACGCGGTAACCGACATCTACGCGGGCCGAGCCGCGGCCAAAAGATAGTTTGTTAAAAAATAATGCATTATAATGAAGGTGTTTTCATAAACATGGTGTTAATCCATAACCAAATAATAATCCATACTAATATTACAAATGTGAAAGTAACTCTGTCTGTCTGTCTGTCTGTCTGTATCTTACGTTTTCACGCCTATACCGCTTAACCGATCGTCATGAAATTTGGCAGAGATATAGCCTGGGATATAGAGAAGGACATAGGCTACTTTTTTACGCGATAACCGACATCCACGCGGGCGGAGCCGCGGGCAAAAGCTAGTAATGTAATAAAACTGAAGTTTGTTTTTTTGTTTGTTTGTATGAACGCGCTAATCTCAGGAACTATCAGTCGGATTTGAAAAATCTTTTTGCATTTGATAGCCCGATTCTTGAGAAAGCCTAGGCTATTTTAACATGACGCTAAGACTCTTAGGAGCTGAGCAAAAAGTAAGAAAGAACACTAAGCGAAAACGAAGTAATAGCGCGGGCAGGCGATGCGATGCGACGGGGTGGGCCGGGGGAACAAGAAGTTTCACGCGGACGAAGTCGCGGGCAGAAGCTAGTATCTATATATAGATAATAAGTTTTATGCTAACGAAGTCAAAACTGTAAATTGAACAAATTTGAAAAAAAAAAAAAAAAAAGGTTATGCTTTTCTGATGCCGAAAATAGGTAATAGTATTTTAGAATTGTTGTCCGTTTGTTTGTCTGGATGTATGTTTCTGATTGGCGCAAAACCAGCTGAACGGATTTGGATGAAATTTGGTACGCATAGATAATTTATAACCTAGATTAACACATGGTATTTTTAATCTAGATACATCCAATGGGATATTTTCCGACATCCACGCGGGTAAAGCCGCGGGCAAAAGCTAGTAGTATATCATTAAAAACAGGACGTTATGTTTTCGGAATGTCACATTCGAAACTCGTTTTAAGCAAACGAATTGTAAATAAATCTATTGAATGCAGTTTCTTTTAAATAAAATGAAATTTCATTTGAGTGAAGCAGGCTCTAAAATCTAAATATAAGTATTTAAGGCACTTGTCCGCGCATTTTCAATTCTGTTTGTCACTCTAAAATAGCCGCAATTACCACTCAGTATAAGTGAACAGTTGTAGGTACTTACCTACAACTGTTCACTTATACTGAGTGGTAATTATTCATAGTTCTTTGTATTTGTATGTAAAATTGCATGTTTATATATTCAACACAATGTAAATTGTTTTTATGAATAAAATAAATAAATAAATAAATAATTAAATATTTATTTATTTTATTCATAAAAACAATTTACATTGTGTAGAATATATAAACATGCAATTTTACATACAAATACAAAGAACTATGAATGATTAATAGAACATTACAAGTGAAATTCAAAAGTGCCAAATAGTTTAAATATAATGCCAAACAGTTTAAAATATAATGTCAAAAGATTCTAGATTATACTATATACAGATTATTCATTTATTATTGTGTGACAGTTCCGATATATTATACAGACATTTTTCTAATAAAAAATTACTATAATATTGTTTACTAGCTTTTGCCCGCGGCTTCGCCCGCGTGGATGTCGGAAAAAATCCAACGAGAACGTACTACAGGGATCGAAAGTACCCTATGACCGAGGTTAAAAATACTTTTGAGTAATTCAAAAACTTAAAAATAAAATCTTTTAAGTTTTTCAAGGCACACAATAAAATTCTCCCCTTAAAACTGAATTACCCCTCAGTCCTCTGGGATCAATTCGCAAAAACCCCATATAATCGTAATCCTTTTTTTTTCAGTCAAAAGAATGAGCATCTTTTGAGGGGATGTTTTGAAAAACGAATTATGACAAACTTTTGTGCCTTATTTAAGAACGTATTTGTGCTGAGTTTCAAGTATATGAACTAAAAAATAATAATTTTGCATATAGTCTAAATCTCCCCCTTTTCACCTCTAAAGCCCTTCTTAGAGCTCGCCTACAGTGTACAGTATGGAAGGTAAATTTATTCTGAAATAGATCAGTCCGTTACGGTTTTTTTTTTTTTCATACAATCTTTGACATTCCCCAATCCACCCTTGTGCTAAGTTTAATGTTTATTAACTCAAGGAATAAGATTTTTCAAACAAATCAAATCACCTCTTTTTACCACTTTACGGGTTGAATTCTCAAAAATCCGTTCTTAGCGGATGGCTACGTCACAATAACTATCTGTGTGCCAAATTTCAGCCAAATCCGTTCAGTGGTTTGAGCTATGTGTTGATAGCCTTCAGTTTTTACAGACAAACTTTGACCCCCAATCCCTCTTTATGGGGTAGTTTATAAAAAACTGAAATAAACAAACTTTATTATTTAATTCGTGCCAAGTTTCAAGTTTATAAACTCAAGGAATAAGATTTTTCAAACAAACGAAATCCCCCTTTTTACCCCCTTAAAGGTTGAATTTTCAAGCTGACGTCTTACTCTATATCCTAATCTAATCTAACCTCATCTAATTATCCTAATCTATATCTATATCGATTCTTCCAGAGAAGGGGATGGGGGGTTCTCCGGGGGAGGGGCCCGTGGCTAAATAATAACAGCCGCACAGGTCGATTGATCAGGTTAAGCTTCACTTGCCGTGGTTGGTCTGTGGATGGGTGACCATCTTTACATACAGAGACCTGTCCGTGCCTCGGAAAACACGTTAAGGTCACGGCTGTCATTCGTGGATATTTGACAGTCATTACGGGAAGTCAGAAACCCGAAAGTGTGACAACCATTCTTACCAAGGGGTATCGTATTACCCAGTAACTGCGTTGAGGTCAGATAGGCAGTCGCTCTATGTAAAATACTGTAAGTTAGAAACAGTACACGTGTACTTATATTATTTTTACTTGAATACAAAATTTAGCGAATGAACAATTTCAATACAAAACTTCATCCCCCTTTTCAGACACCTGTGGGATGAAAAAAAAAAAAAAAAAAAACGATTTGCGTTGTGTTAGTTTCCAACCATAAGCCGAAATATTAGTGATTTTAACCTAAAAAATTCAAAACAAAATTTCTTCCCGCTTTTCACCCCCTTAAGGGTTGAAATTCTAACAAAAGCGTTGCGTTAGCTTCCAGCCATTACCTTACCATTTTATATATATAATATATAGATTGACTAGCTGTAGTCCGCGGTTTTGACCGCGTGGCTTTTTCTAAAATAAAAATAGCCTAAGTTACTCCATAAGACATCAGCTATGCCTGTTAACTAAACGCAACATTAGGGACGTACAATTCTGTCTACACCATTAGTGTAAACCAGGCGTAATAAGCAGTTTGTTAAATAAAGAAATGCTCGAATTTACAGATGATACCTTTTTTTTTTTTGGTGGGATATTATCGAATTACTTCTCCCGCTCTGGGCGGAGCGGGAGAAGTTATTAGTGTTAGACTTATACTGACTAAAACCGTGTTCCTTCAGATGCCTGTGTGCCAAAGTATTCCTTTCGAACAAACCCGCAACCTTGGCAGACTGATTTTGACATTGACATGACCTGATTATAATTATTACCTATTTGTTATTATTTTATTCTAGTGTTTTACTACCTACCATCTAACTTAAATATGACTGTATCTGTGTTATTTTTTCATTATTGTTAATTAGACATAATAACGAAACATAGACATAAAAAAAATAAAAATGTGTTTTGATATGTTTTAACTCAATTTATGTTAATTTAATTATTTTTAATGTTCATAAAAATAACAGTAAACGAAGATTGTGTTTTGCAGTGCCCTGACATGGTTCATGTACAATAAACTGACAGTAATCTATTGTAAAATGTGTAATGTGCATGAGACAAAATAAAGAAATAAATAATCATTTATTTAAAAAACAAAAAAAAAATAACCATCTACTTGCGTCATATACCTATGTATAAACAAATGAGAAAAAAAATACTGTCATCAGATTGTTAAGAGAATTATTGCACTAATTACTTACCAACAATAGACATTAGAATCTGATTGTGTTTGCTCCCAGCCTTCTCCTCTTTTGCAGAACTAACTTTGTACACTTTGTTCACCATTTTTATTATTAAAAAAAAAACAAAAACACCACTAAATAATAAATCACTCCTAAATCCTTTTCAAATTACGCAAAAAAAAAAAATAATTAACAAAAAAATTTTGAAGTTAAAATACAGTCAGTAATAAAAAAAACTATCTTAATATTCGAATGTTATTCAAAAACAAATATCGGTTACAATTTTCAAAATTTAAATCGTTCTATTTTCAACCGCGGCGTGACTGTGGTGTCGTTGCGTGATCACGATCGCGATGTATGCGTTCGCGCACTGCCCGTGCTATCATTATGCCTAGCTCTTATATTGGCATTATGACATGAGGGTGAACATCGTTCATATCCGTAGTAAACAGAAGTTATTATAGTTCTCACAGTTTTTGAAGTGAAAACTTCTTTAGAGGCGTTGAGAACTTTTTGGGTGAACATGGAACTCGCATCATAGTCACCGAACGCTTTCCATGAGCTATATGTATACTGTGTATATACAGTATATTTTGGGTGAGTAAAAATCATGGAACTCGCGTGATCGTCACCGATCGCTATAGTTTCATAGTTTTCACTTCTATCGGTAGCCCCCGACTGCCCCGCATGTTTTTTTAAAGTTTAAGTACACACGGCCACAAATCAAGCTATACATTTCCAGTTTAAGCTGACCGCTCATTTTACGGAAATCCTATACAATGCGAGATCAACCTAAACTGGAAACTATAGCTTGATTTGTGGCCGTGTGTACGTGCTGATGGTGTCAAAATACTGAAATGTCCCTAATTTTCAACATATTAACAAAAATCCCCGATTCCCTCAGAAACGATCGAAGGAACGAACGATTCACTGTCGCACTTAAATATAGCAGACAGATCGTTACTCTAAAAAAAAAAAAACTGTCGCTAGAAGTGGAATCACAAAACTTTGGAATAACTGACAGTCTGGCGTAACACTTCACGAGCATGTCGCGGATTTCGGTGACGCGAACCCATAAGTTTTCCCCTACCAAAAATCTCTCAACGCGGCTAAAGAAGTTTTCACTTCAAAAAACAAAAACTGTGTACAATGCCAATTATATACCAAAAGTTGAAGCGCAGACAGGCGAGAAATCAGTTGTGAGTTCGAAGTTCGCACATCGCTTTATTCTGTCGATAAATTAAACACCCCAATAACTCTTGAAATAAATCCAATAAGCTCGGTATGAACAAAAATAGCCGGAAAAATGAACCCGTCGTTTGTATAAAAGTACAATGTTTTATTATATTTGTTGGATCACCAATAAAAACAAAAAGCAACGTCATAAATGTTTCACAAAATTATGCCCTTGACGTACGTTAAAAAATGAAAAAAAAAAAATCAAGTTAAAGTTTCTGTATGTAATTTCAAAATAACAGTTTTTTACCAAATGTATATCGACGCTTAAAAGGCAATATTGACCAAACGACATGTTGGCAACTTTACACTAGACTAAAAAAAAAAAATCCTTAAAATGCTCCAATGTATACTCTACTAGAGTATACTCCACAAAAAAATATAAAATACTCCATTTTAAAGTATTCATTTTTTTTTTTTGAAAAAATATTTAGTTTAAAATGCTCTTGTCGTTTGGTCAATATTGCCTTTCAAGCGTCGATATGAAAGAAGGTATTATACTGATGCGGCTGGACCGATTTTGACGGGACTTTCACTGGCAGATAGCTAATGTTATAAGGATTAACTAAGGCTACTTTTATTATAGAAAGAGCCACGCGGGCGGAGTGGGGGGCAGCAGCTAGTAATATTCTAAAATGTGAAAGTTTGTATGTTTAGGTATCTGTTACTTAATCACGCAAAACCGGCTGATTGGATTTGGATAAAATTTGGCACACATGTAGACCATGCCCTCGGTTAGTTTAGGATACTTTTTGCCGAACACACGCGGACGAAGCCGCTGTCAAAATTTACCTCTGACTAAAATCTATCGTCTTGTCATTCGCGCAACGGGTCGCAGTATCGTTTCCCGGTCCCAACAAATATTTTCATAGCCTAGGTAGGTACCGAATAGTTGTTCCTGGTCTGAGTGTTTCTACATGTTAGATTGTTCTGTAAACAATAAAAACGTGTGCTTTTATGTGTTTATTTGAAATTAATTATTTGAGTTTGATTATACCCCACTGATTGAGTATCGCGTATAGCCAAGGACGCTTTTGAAGTTTCCTACTCAGAAACAGGCTAAAGGATGGTAAATTGAAAGAGGTCAGGTACTCACGGGATGCTGGGAGCCAGGAGATCACCACACAGTAGCACTAGCAGTCGTATTTCACTAAATTTTGGTATTTTTTCACCGCGCGCGCGGGTTGTCGCTGACGTTGAGTTCGAACAAACTTTTCTTCTTCCCGCCGTCAGATGGCGGGAGCGATGCGTTGTCCTTGTCGCACTCACAGCAATGGCGAGTGCAAGTGGCGGCAGATTTAAAACAAGGAGGAAAAAGGAAGGACTGGGAAAGCATCCCGAAGCCATCACCCAACCTCTCTCACAGAAGTGTCCTCTCTGGTGGTTCCCCTGGTGGCTCCAACAGCCGCTGGAGCAGACGAGTCCTCGAATGGAGACCGATAGCCATCCGTCCTTCCACAGACCAAGTCAAGATAATTATATTGTATTTATAATACTGAGTTACATTATAGTGATCGCAAGCGCTACTTCAGAGCATGAGGTCCTGGGTTCGACTTCCAGGTCGAGCGAAGTGTTATTGGGTTTTTTCATCTGGAATTTCTCAGTAGCAGCCCGGAGTCTGGACTTGTCCCCGGTTGATGGCAACAGGCTCGCCCCCTATTACATGGGACTTTAACAAAACTCCCATGACGTCTTTAATTACGCTGGACTGGACTGGACAAGGAATCAACATAAACGGTGAGAACATCTCACACCTTCGTTTTGCCGATGACATCGTCATAATGGCAGAGACACTGGAACAGTTAGACCAGATGCTGAACAGCCTAAATGGAGCCTCTCGGCGGGTTGGCCTCGGCATGAATTCTTTCAAGTTGTTTTTTTTTTTAATTGGCTCTTGTCCAAGACGAAAATCATGTACAATTCTCATGTCCTGCCGAATCTGATCCACATCGAAGGGTCGCTTCTCGAAGTTGTGAAGAAGTATGTCTACCTAGGGCAAGTCATCCAGCTCTGTAGACACATTTTTGAGAAAGAAGCCGACAGGAGGATCCGGTTGGGCTGGGCAGCGTTTGGTAAACTCCGACAAGTCTTCGTTGCCTAACCCGCAATGTTTAAAGACTAAGGTCTTCAAACAGTGCGTCCTGCCCGTTATGACATACGGTGCTGAAACGTGGACACTGACAGTCGGGCTGGTCCACAAATTTAAGGTCGCTCAGCGCGCAATGGAGCGGGCTATGCTCGGAGTTTCTTTGAAGGATAGAAGCAGGAATGAAATTATCCGAAAAAGAGCCGGAGTTACCGACATAGCTTGCAGAGTCAGCAAACTGAAGTAGCATTTGGCTGGCCATAAACTCAAACTCAAACTCAAATCATTTATTTCAATTAAACCATTTACAGGCACTTTTGAATGGTCAAGGAGTCGGTCAGTAAGAAAAATGAAGCTACATTCCCATTCCAAAGCGTAGGTACATAGGTACCTACGCTTTGGAATGGGAATGTAGCTTCATTGTTCGGAGAAGAACGGGCAAGAAACTCTTTTAAATTAAATTGTTACAGAAGTATTCGTTACATCTATAATGTTGAATTTATAACTAAATGTGAGAACGATGTAAAAATAAAAATATTAAAAACTTACACGTTAAAAGCGTCAAGAGTAGGTACAACAAATAGAAACAAAATAAAATAACCCGTGGCAGCTAAGAGATGATCAGTCCCAACTGACGGCGCCCGTTC
This sequence comes from Dryobota labecula, assembly GCA_947523025.1. NCBI lineage: Eukaryota > Metazoa > Arthropoda > Insecta > Lepidoptera > Noctuidae > Dryobota > Dryobota labecula. The sequence continues at coordinate 17,135,457 of OX383306.1, forward strand.
ACGAACATGACGCATGGATTAGCACCATTCAGCTCAACCATTTTGAAGGGAGCTAAATGATCCAACACACACGCCACCATCAGCGAGACATCTAAGTGAGCATGACATGTCAAAGGACCGATGGCCGGTCGAGCAGACGAGTCCTAGAGTGGAGACCGCGTATCGGCAAGCGTAGTATACGACGCCCCCCAGATAGATCACCAACGATGAACCAATTACCTTAAAAAGATGGCTGGGGACAGACTGGATGCGGAAGGCGGAGGACAGAGTGTTGTGGCGCAGCCTGAGAGAGGTGTATGCCCAGCGATGGACTGCGATAGGCTGAGTTGATTGAAACATAACTGGCGGAATTTGAGGGTACTATAGGCCTATAGTTATACTCTTCGGGGAAACAGGGCGTGATGTTATGTTATGTAAAAAACGTTACGCATTATTAGTTACTATGAGCCCTTGCTTCGAACTTGACCGATTATTTCCATTATTGGCTCAATTGATTGTTATTATTTTGACCTGTTAGAGGCTCGTCTATATATTTTCCGCGCAAATCAATCAATCATCGAGGTTAGGCAATGTCTCCGTGGACAATGCTTGGATGACGCAGTGCTAAACATAGGTAGGTAGGTACCTAAATCAGAACTTTCCAAAATGTTTTTTCCTCCTTATTTTGTAAATATTTATTCCCCGAAATATCCCCGAAAGCCCCCGATTGAATATATATCTAGATAGAAGATAGAATACTCTTTCTTATGTACATCATAAAAATTACAGATATAAATGTTGAACTGTTACATAGGGTGACACAATGGGTGGTCTTATCGCTAAAAGCGATTTTTACAGACACACCTTTGGATGGATTAAAAGTAGAAGGAGAGACAATACTGCAGATAATCATTGGTGTACCATTTACATATACAATAAATACATACATAAACTATAAAGGTATCTATGTAAATATATACAAGTATCACAATAATAAACATAGTATAAGGGCTCATACGCACTGTGCGGGTAACCGCATTGCGGTCAAGCGCACGGCTGACCGCAAGCACAATTATGTAAGTAATATTGATTTCTATGCGATCCGGCTACCCGCAAACCGCTCCTGTCGCTCGGAGGGCTGCGGCCCAAGTGACGGCCAGCCGGACGGTTGTTATACGCATTGTGCGGCTCAGTCTGCGGCTGCCCGCCATTGAGTAAAATTGTGTGCACGTGATACGTCTATTATTATTATTTTTACAAAATGCTTGCTTTCATCTCGTGTTTGCAAATAAGGACGCACCCAGTACTTCTTTCTTTGTTTTTCTTATTTACGTTACGTGTGTAAATGTAATAAATAGCTGCAACTTCTTCCGCGTCCATCTTTGAAATGGCTCGATATACGAGTATAACCGCAAATCATAACGGTTCTTCAACCGCACGTTGCGGTTGCGAATGCGGCTGCATTCGCAACCGCATACTGCGGTCAGCCGCACGGATAGTGCGTATGAACCCTAAAGAGCTTTAAGTAATGATGATGTTTAAGGAGAGAGGAAGTGTTTTTTTACCGGAATTAAAAAGTGGACGAAGATTGAGTCATCATTCTCCTGCCCTTTATCCCAATTTATTTGTGGTCGGCGCAACATGTATTTTTCTTCCATACTTCTCTATTAGTGATCATCTCGTTAGTCACCCCCTTTCTAGACATATCATCTCTCAAACAGTCCATCCATATTTTCATTGGTCTTCCCCTATCTCTTATTGCCATCCACATAATATGTGGATGGCAATAAAAAAAAAAAATTTAGAATATATTATATTCTAAATTTTCCTCTAACCATTTTCCCCATTCCTCCGACCCATCACATGCCCATACCATGACAACCGATTCCCAAAAAACTTTTCAGTCACCGGTGTCACTTTCAGAGTGCCTCTTATGTACTCATTCCTTATCCTATCCATTTGCGTAACACCAGACATCCCTCTTAGCATTTCTATCTCAGCTGCATGCAATTGCCTTTCATTCATCCCTTTTCTGGCCCAAAATTTTGATCCATACAAGACATCAGGGGCCCGAGTCTGCTATTTTTATAAATTCGTCACTCCAAAACGATCCCATTGTCATTTTACTAAAAGTTCGTAATCTACTAAATTCATAATGGTCGATCATTGGTCGGTCAATGGTCTCGTGATAGAATTGTATTACAATGGCATTTTGAACATTTATTCATGCCAGATTTCATTTATATATATATATTTTCACATATTATTTATTAGTGTTATAAGCAATCTGAAGTAGTAGGAAGTTGGAAGTTTAGTAGGAAGTTTAATTTGTTATTATGTACGAAATTACCAATTCTGTCAATGGAGTGTCAGTGGCTGACCATTGGAAAGTCATAATGACGCCATTATATTAGTAGATTACCAAACTTGTCAAAATCAACAATTATGAAATCAATGATAGACCATTCTGACACTATTATAATAGCAGACTTGAGGCCCAGGTCTTACAGAGCAGACCGCGAGAAGCGCGCCATGAAGCGCTATGGCCCAAGAACTGGAGAGACCGCTGAAATCGCAGAACATATTATATATTCGGTTTTGCTTCTGCGGTTTTTCAAGTCAAGATTCTCGGAATAACTTTTTATATTTATTTCCATCTTTAATAAGTACTAAACTATTTATGAAATGAAATGAAATCGTTTATTCTGTAAATAGGATATCGGAATCACTTTTACACGTCATATAAAAATAAAAATAAGCTAGGTGATGTCGATATTTCCTATCCGACTACCCCTGAGAAGAAATGGCGAAACAAACTCAGGGGTCAAAGTCTCTTTTAAAGTCCAGACCTATTCTTGGTCAGATCATGTGAGGACCATGTAGATATTTATCATGTAGGTATTATACATACTAACCTCCTGTATAAATCTTGTGAAGTACTAACAGTTCGACAGTTATTTATAATCAGCACTGTACTAAAACAACACGCAACACTTCCATACAGCACTGAATTTACTAAAAAGAGACGGAAAGATATATAGTTTGCCCTCAAAAAAGTACAAAACATGCTTTCACAGCCAAATTTTATATGTACCTCGGACCGCTACTCTATAACAGGCTAAATGAAAAGGGAAACATCTACTCCTTAAATCATAGTAACAGCAAGAAAATCCTTAAGGAAACTCTTCAACTATATCCTATGAAGATACAGAGAAGTTATTACTAGTGCTAAAGTAAATATTGTTCGTATGTATTATTGTTATATTGTTTTTTTTTTAATTAGTTAGCTAAGTTAAGATTCTATAATTTTATACACCTTTTTACATATGTACCAATAATATTAATTTGATGTGATTATTTAATCAATTAATGTTACCTCCAATCGTCTGAAACACAGAATTACCTAGTTCAGGCCCAAACAATGGGTGAACTCAGAGATATAACTATTACTTATTTTAAAAAAAAAAAGAGTATTTAGCAGCCAAATGTTTCTCTATTATTGCTGAGTTTCTAATGGAGAAAACATACTAATTATAATGTAAATTCTAATGACTGTTGTTAGTATTGTATCTTATTTTGACATTTGAATTATCTTTGACTACTTATGATATGTTGTTCTTCTACTTATCTAATTTAATTGATGTTTGAATTGCATGCTGTACCTATGTATGATAAATGCAAATGTATTTATTGTAATCGTTAACAAATGAATTTCAATTGATTGTTTATTTTTTTAAATATGTTCTGACTGTGATCCTATCTGCAATGTACTTAACATCTTGCATGCTTTGTGTGTGCATACTCATGTTTCTGACAAATAAATGAACTCTGAACTCTGAACTTGAGATAGATTTAAGAAAAACTGTATTTAAATTTATACCTTATATTTTTGAATAAATTTTAGTATTATTTTAAAATGTTTACATATCTCGGGACCCTGGGGTCCCGGACCTTTGGAAGGCGTACGAGGGGCCGAAGCCAACTCGCAGAGGCCCGTTAGACGCTTTTTAATTAAATGAGGCACCAACCGACGATTATCCCTGTACGCACTACGCAAGTGCACCCAAGGACAACCCCCGGTTGGTGTAGGACTATTGCAAGATATGGAAACAAAGATATTAGACTATGGGTTTGGGTGGTTAAAATGGACTGGTTACCTAAAACTATGGAAGGACTATGGCCCCTGCCTGATCAATGTTTTTTTTACACACGGATAAAATGGCAGGGGGTGACTTGCACACTCAATAATGGGCCCCCGAAAACGGTCGCTAGCACATAGTGACGTAGCAACAAGGGGGCAACTTAGTATTATTATTATTATAGTCTCACTCATCGTAAACAATACAACCCTGGTGGCTAGTATATATTGCCTGGAATCCGTTTTCTGTAGTTCATTCGCAAGAAATTGACAGAATACAAAGAGGATTTAGTAAGCATCTAGCTTTTACGAGTATATCTAGGAAAAGAAGCCATGGCTGTCTTTACGAGCAGCGCCAGCATATTTTCAAAATAAAGACGAACGATTTAATTTCCCTTCACAAAGTTGCAAATGGCCTTGTACATTATAGCGATTTAGTTGAGCGTATCCAACATTCAGTCCCTTCAAAACCTCCCAGGCGTTCCATCATCTGATTGTTTCATATTCCTTTCTGAAAATCCAACCTTGTTGTTAACGCTCCCTTGCTCCGAATGTGTAGAAATTACAACAGCTTTTATAAATCACCGAAAACCGATTTACACCCTATCTCTGGGGTACGGGAGTGCATACCAATATAATTATATAACTTATATATATATATATATTTTTTTTTTTTTTAATTTTTATGTATAAAACATTTATAAAAATTTAATTAGGTCATACATTATATTAAAAGTCACAGTCAAACACTTTCAAATAACCCGCCCCTAACTGTTCCCGGCGCAAAAGTGCCCATAACGCTTGCTGCATTGCCACGTTGGATGGCAATGGCTAACCTTTGCACCAAGAACGAGCCGGAGCGGGAGTCACCCGTTTTATCACTTATCTTGTGCCCTATCTCACTAATGAGCTTCTTGGCCTCAGTGCACCAACAACCCATGGTCTCAACGGCAATGGGCACAAAAATGTAATGGTACGCTAACGGAGCGTACTTCACCCTCTTCCTCACCGCGGCGTCCTCCGCTGCTGCCGACGGCGAGAGTACCGTGCGACCAAGGTGGCTGGCAGCAACAGTGCTGACGCAAGTTGCGTCCCATATAAGGCATTTAATTTAAATCAATGAAACTTGTCAAACTCTATGTTCTTATTAAAGACACACATAGATTCTTAATATACTTATCGTCATATAATTTAACGTAGTATTTTTTTAAATTCTATTATTTGTATTAATTCAATACAAATCAAAGTAAATTGTCAAACTTCATGTTCTTATTAAAGAAGACACACACACACACTTGTAATGTACTTATCGTCATGTCATATAATTTAACTTAGTATAATCGTTTATTCTATTATTTGTTTGTAACAAAAAATATATTGTACTCTAATTGTATCCTGTATTTATTATGTTTTCATGTTTTCTCAGAATATTACTTTATTGTATATAATTGTGAATGCTGCACCTATAATAGGTGTACTTACCAGCATGTGTATTTTATTATATTTTTGTGTGCCGTGTGGTGCCGGACGTAAAAAATAGCACCATCCCATTTCTTCCCGTGGGTGTCGTAAAAGGCGACTAAGGGACTTACTAGAGAATGGGCAGCAGCGTTCTCTATTCACTTTTAACACTATACTGCGATCGCCAACCCGCCTGCCAAGCGTGGCGACTATAACAAATCCCCTCAATTGGGGGAGGCCTATGTCCAGCAGTGGACGTCTTGCGGCTGAAATGATGATGAATGATGATTAAGTATTAGTGGTTTAGTGTACTGCTGGTGGTGTACCGAATAAATCTACCAAATAAAGAAGATTTAAGTGTCTGTTTGTAATGTCAAAATAAGAGCTTTTTACCAAATGCATATATGCCAAATTATATACGGAACAAAAAAAAAAAACATTTTTTGTCTGTTTGTTCCAGCTAATCTCCGAAACGGCTGCACCAATTTTGACGAGACTTTCACTGACAGATAGCTGATTTTATAAGGAGTAACTAAGGCTACTTTTATTTTATAAAATCTACGCGGGCAGCAACGAGTAAAAAAAAAATGTCTAGGTATCATATACAGTTAATATTGGTTTGTAAAAAAAAAAATGTCGCAAAGGCGAAATATAGCACTACAGGGTTCTTTTGGCGCTTTCATTATTTCACAAAACACTTGGACATTTGTGCGTTTTATTCAAGCGTCAGAAAATTTTCGTAAATGTATCACATAGGTACCTTCAGGGAAGTGATAAGTGTGTATTGAGTAAGCGGACGCCAGGATTTGCTAGAAAAAATAAATAAAAAAATACAGTTTTTTTAAAAATAATAATAATAATTTTATTTCAGAAACATCCATAAATTTGTTAGTAAACATTTAACCTTAAAAACTATGTTAGAAAACATGCAGGTTGGACAAATAACGGACGAGCGGGCAGTCAAATTTCCCTGCTATAACATTCAGGAGACTGTTCGGGCTGCCCCGGACCCTCTGCAGCAACGATGCGGCACGCTTACGTCTGATCGCTGCGAAGCCATCAGTGTACGCATCAGCAAACATTCCCGATGCACTGCAGAAGCGTGGCAGCCCCAGCAGCATCCTGAATGCTTGCTTGCTGAATGCTGTATGTTTTTGCAGTCAGGTTTTATGTTTTATTAAATAAAACAAAACTGCAAAAACACATAACTGAAAAAATAAATAAACTAGTGTTATTATTTATCGCGTTTTGGTATCGCAGGCGGGGGACGAACCAAAAACCTGAAAATATGGTGTAACGTTTGTTTGTCCTGCCTCAAACTCAAACCTCAAACTTCCTGCTGCTCTTTTTTTTTTTTTTTTTATACACACTACGGGGAAGCTCTTGGCCTTCATCTCACCTGATGGTAAGTGATGATAAGGCCGAAGATGGAAGCGAGCTTCACCCGGAATCCTCAACCACAGAGGAACTGGCTATCTTACCTCTAACTGCCGAAACACAATAAATGCTGTTAACATTGTTGTTTGGCGACAGACTTAGATAAGATGGTGGTAGCTAGCCAGGCGGACTTAGAACAAGCCCTACCACCAACCAAATCTCTAACACTCGATCACCCGATGCTCTAATACCCGATCTGCGGAAATTCTTCGCTGTTCTTGATTTCTGGGCTTCAGTTTTTATGCGCATTTGCTGCCCAGTTCAAAAATATTTTTTTCTTGTAAGCCATAAATTGTTTGGCAAATTTACATAGTTAGATTTGGTGTCGCTAGTCGGGTCCTGGGCATGAACAGATGTCATCTATAGCGACTGCTCGAATGCGGGTTGTAGGCACACGAACGAATTATTTTTTGACATAAATATGCTGGGTGCTGGGCAGCGAATGGGCTGAATTTTATACGGGTGAAGGTGCAAGTCCTTTTGCAAAATGCGCCAAAGGGAGACATAGGAAAGGTGCAAACTTTGCGAACGGCGATGAGTCTATATTTCGGGTCTTCGGCTACACTGTCACTCACAGCAGCAATATTCTCAGCTGAACGTACGCCCTAATGATGCACGCGGCTTACTCTTTCTCCAATTCTTCCTCAATTTTTTTCACTATCTTGCGAATTGTTCTCATTAGGACGATTAAATTGACCATAATCTACCCGCAAAAGTCGATATACACAGTTCTTACAGAACTGTTATTTCTGTAGAATGACTGAACAATTTTAACGCGTTGAGCAAAGTTTACAAATTCCAGTAGATTCGGAGTAAATCGGCTGTGACAGACGGACAGACAGACAGACACATGAGTGATCCTATAAGGGTTCCGTTCCTCTTTTTGAGGTACGGAACCCTAGATAAGCTTCTATCTGTCTACAGCCTATCTGAAAGACATAACGAGATCATTTTTAGTTGATTAAAAAATGTTTTTCAAATAATTATTATCAACAAAATAATAATATTATAATGTTATCCATACTAATATGTATTAGAAATGTGAAAGTAACTCTGTCTGTCTGTCTGTCTGTCTGTATGTTAAGTTTTCACGCCTAAACTGGTGAACCGATCGTCATGAAATTTGGCAGAGATATAGCCTGGGATATGGAGACGGACATAGGCTACTTTTTTACGCGATAACCGACATCCACGCGGGCGGAGCCGCGGGCAAAAGCTAGTCTTACATAATTCGATTAAAATGTGAAGTGGAGTTTTGAGCGATGAGGAATATAATTTTTAGCTGACTTTAAAATAATTTTGAAATATTTATCCATTTCTGTTTCTTTACAAGAATTAATACGAATCTGAAACAGTCAATAAATTAGATACGTGTTAAAATAACTGAGATACATATTTTTTTCATAAACTTTTGAAACTAGTTTTTAGGTAATAAAAGTAACATTAAAACTTAGGATTTCTCCAAAATTAACCTCACGATTCTAAAGTTTCAACCTTTATGTTTTCTCGTAAAATTTTCCGCATTCAAATTTAATTGTAATTGTATTATATCCCCGTACATTACTCATAATCTATTTACAAAATAATGTCTTAAGATCTGCGGTAAAATCCATCGTTATCAGTGAATGTAATTAAACAAAGACTTGGTCTTGGGGTCAGTATACAAGTGATAAGGGTTTTCTTATCACTCTAATGACCAAGCACGGTTCAGGGGAATCCTTTCTGCTGTAATCTACCTTATTTTCTTAGTTTTTGCAATGTACATGGTTCCAGTAACTAATGCTAAACGCCAGTGGCGAAGCTTGACATTTCGTAGGAGGAAAGCTGAAGAAGAAATGGTTCAGTTCTATAAATATACTTATACAGAAATAGAAATCATTCCACACAACCTTCATTCCGACCTCGCCGCCGAGGCCCGCGCGCGAAATCCCCGACTAAATAGTCCTCCCCGATCCTTGCCCGTAAGCGAAGCGCCAGCACGCGCTATAGCTGAGCCTGTAGCTTTAAATTCCCCCGATAATAATCATAACCCTGATTTTATCCAGCCACCGTCGGTCTCTTGCCATCCTCCCTCCGTCTCTGCCCTCAGCCGAGGTTCGTACCCCACAGGGGGTGCCCTTAGCATGCAGTCGTTTAGTTTATAAGTTTTTACGCCCTGGCTGGAGCCTCTAAGTTTTTAGAAGCTTAAGGCAACCACAGGAAACAACCTCTCATGGTTAACTCCAAAATGCCCTAGCAAAAAAATAAAAAAAACATTCCTTTACTTCGGTGAATTTGACACCATCTGAAGTCGTCAAATAGCAGAACCAAGCATCAATAGACAAAAAGAAATTTCAATATTTTACAGAAATAAAACCACTTTATAATTTTACTAATAATTTTAAAATTATGATTGGATTATAACGATTTCAAACCTTAGATATTTTTGTTTTGAATATTATGGTTAATACCCGTAGTAGGTATATATTTTTTTACGCAAACTATATTAGGAATTACGTATACTTATAAGACATTTGTAATTGGTATCTTTAAGGTAAATAGTATTTAAGTAAACTAGATATATAATAATGAATTAATTAAATTTTGTCACTATTTCAACACTTTTAATGTTAAATATTGTTGAAAAACTGTACATTGCAGAATTTTAACAAAGATCATAATAATAGATGGTAAGGAAAACCACTGTGATCGGGGATTCCTGTGCGATGAACGTATTCCGATCACGACTGTACGTGAATTGAAATGTGACAACGATGTGAATGAGTCAATTTGGTATTGAAGAAGATTCTGAGCAATTCTATATCTATTACTAGCTTCTGTCCCGCGACTTCGTCCTCGTCAAATCCCGTTGCCCACCCGCGCTATTAGGTACTTCGTTTTCACATAGCGTTCTTTCTGACTTTTTTTCTTTTTGCCCGACTCCTTAGGATCACAGCGTGATGTTAAATAGCTTGTAATTTTCTCCAGGAATTGGGCTTTGAAATACAAAAAGAATTTTCAGAATCCGTTCAGTAGGTTCAGAGATTACCCCTAACATACAAATTTACAAAAATACAAACTTTTACCTCTTTATAATATTAGTATAGATTTTTACATAAATCATTCCGTCGGCTTATTCCACAAATCCCCCCTGAAAATCCCCCTTAGGAAGAAAAGTGGAATCTATAAAAAACAGTCTAGAATTCACCCCCTATAATCCCGCATAGGGGGGTAACCCCCTATTCTTAAATTCTTTTTTTTTTTTCGTTTCTAATTTACATTAGAAACGAAAAAAAAAAACTTGTTCCTAGACCCCCTGAAAGTGATTTTTTTTGCATTAGGGTTCAGTTTTCCCCACTGAGGGGGATTCTCTGGGGGATTAAAGAAATAAGCAGGGGTGAATTCTAGAATGGTTTTTATATAGCCCACTTTTCCTCTTAAGGGGGATTTTTCAGGGGGGATTTGTGGAATAAGCCCATTCCGTCTAGCCTTTTCCCAACTTTGTTGGGATTGGATTCCAGAAACTGTCAGAAACGAAGTTTCTTATGCGATAGTCGACACTCGCACGCACACACACACACTCGTATATAATAGAAGAGACAGTGGGAGAGAGAAAGTCACATGGAGGAAGCATAACGCTCTTTCCTTATCTATAGTCGGATTCAGTAGGAATCCGTCTATAGATACAAAAAAAGTTTGATATTTTAAGCTGTCAAACCTACCGTTTTACCAATTTCATATAGCGTCGCATCTCATCACATAGCATCGCTTGCCCACCTAGGACAATGGCTAACCGTCAGCGATGCATAGTAATTCTATTGTTCAATAAATGGACGTCTGAGACGCATTGGTTTTTTGTTGTTCCGTTTTTTAATAAATTAAATTCGACGACAAAACGATTTGGTTGTTATTGACATTTTTGTGGTAGGAGTGACTCATATTAATGTTCCAAAGGGGTTTACATAACAAAAAAAATCACAATTTGTCAAAACTTTCCAGTGATTACGTACGTATATCGTGGTCCGATCGTAGAAATTGCCATATCGTGATCTGCCTGGCCATTTCACGATACGCCGCCATTTCATGATTTGAACATCTGCCGTCCTCTAACTAAAAATACTAAAATTCCGTTATCTTTTTTTTTATTTTTTTATTCTACTATGAGTTTGCTCTTGACTTTAGTCTAGGTCTGGATGACAGAGACAAAGTCTACGATGGAGTGAGCTTACCCAGAAGAAGCCTGTTCACTCTCACTTTGAATAGATTAGGGTTGTATGCGTTCGGAAACACAGACGCAGGCAGAGAGTTCCACTCCTTTGCTGCGCGCATTATAAAAGACGTTTGAAAACGCTTAGTGCGAGTTGGTGGAATATTAACTAGGTAGGGGTGGTAACTTGCAGTGCGTCTAGATGTCCGATGGTAGAAGGGGGCCGGTGGAATGAGGTCGTGGAGTTCATGGGCATCTACCAAAACCATATTTTGAGTTATGCATGAAAAAGCGGGAACTATCAAAATATTGACGCTACTTTAAAACTATTCATCATAGATCAGTCTTTAAGGTATCAAAAAAATCTGCTAAATGAGTTCTTTTCAATAACCATACTTTTATTTCCGAGGGATGATTTGGATAAAAAAGTTATCATTTTTTACCAAGATATTCTGTGTTTAAAACCATCAGTAAATTGCCGTTAAGTATACCTTATTTTAGTGCTTGGTTACACGTTATATTGGCATTTGCGAGACTTTAAAAAATTATCAATGTGCTAAACTAAAAAGTCGCTAATGACCTTTAATGTTATTGTAACTTACCATTATGGCGTCCGAAATCTAACACCCACTACGCGGGTCCCGTGCCGGTTGTTGAATGGCACATGTCTAGGGCAGCCGACAACTGGGCATAAATTCAGACTCAGGCTGCTACTACAATACTAATGACAAAACCCAATAACATTACCCCGATCTGGATATCGAAACCGGGACACAACGTTCGAAATTCATGCTTACGAACGCTAAACCAACGAGGTACCGTAGAACGGGGCTATTTAGATTTTCGGGGGTTATTTGGAACAAAGCAATTGTAAGATTTGAGTTGACATAAATTCGAATTGTGATCTTCGTACGAAAAATTTCAAAGTACGACACTGCTGCGCTGCGTGTCACAGGTTTGATTCCCGCACGGAACAAATATTTGTATGATCTACAAGTAGTTGTTCCGGATCTGGCTGTTTGTGTATGTGAGTTTAAATGTTTGTAAACGCACCCACAATACAGGAGAAATTCCTAGTGTGGGGGGATGTTTTTTTTTTAAAAAAAAAAAAGAAAAAGAAAGTAAGAAACAAGACCAGAAATAAAATAAAAGCTGTCTATGGTGTTTTGGTAGAATTTATGTCAACTCAAATCTTACAATTACTTTATTCCAAATAACCCCCGGAAAACAAATAGCCTTGTTCTACCGGTAGTCGATTATTATTTCGATAACTCGATTTAATCACAAGCATTGTAATTATCTATCAGATTGCAGAGTAGGTCGACGATCTTACTAAGGTGACTGCTCTCACCAAGGCCTTGGTGTTGCTCAGCTAAACACACATGTTTTTGGTTGCACGGGGACTCCCTGTAGTTAGTCATATTATTTCAGTTAAGTAGGTACGAAAATTATCGTAATTATTACAAGGTTTACTTAATTGAAATAGCTGAAAACCACTTGAGACGGCGCTCACAGGCCCATTAACGCCACTCCATTATAAAAATATTATCTCGTGATTGAGAAGGAATTATGAAAAACGGCTCAACCAGTAACCTCGGTAAGTGTGTCTAGAATTTTCTAATACTTTTTATAAAGTTTCATATTGTGAGACACGAAGCAACAAATTACGATCAGAGGAATGTGGCCGTTTTTCTTTAGATCGAATTTTGTTGGTTTGTTTCTCAATATGAAACTTTATAAACTCTAGTAGGTATTATATGTATAAATATCCTCATTGTTTTAGAATGACAAAAATATCTTTCTGTTATTTGACACATATGTGTTGGTTGATTTATGAATACAAATTCAAGAATTACTTGTCTGCGTCTGGGCGCTCCTTGCGTGGCTCTGCATCGCTGCCAATGCGGTGAAGTTGTCGACTGCCTCGGACATCATGGCCTGTCCTGCAGTAGGAGCGCAGGTCGGATTGCACGGCACGCCAGCATCAATGACATCATCCGTCGTGCTCTTGTCACCGCCGGGGTGCCAGCTGTTTTAGAACCCAATGGCTTGGCACGCGACGATGGGAAGAGACCAGACGGAATGACCATCATGCCTTGGAAGTTGGGTCGGCCTTTGGTGTGGGACGCAACATGTGTTGACACCCTTGCGCCATCCCATCTTCCTAGCACGGCGGGCTGTGCTGGGGCGGCTGCTGCAGGTGCGGAAAACCTCAAACGGCGCAAATATAACAACCTCATTGGGAGCTATATGTTTGAGCCGTTTGGGGTTGAAACACTAGGCCCATGGGGTCCGAGTGCCCACATGGTATTTCGAGACATCTCCAAGCGGTTGGTCGACTCTTCACGTGACCAGAGGGCTGGCCTATTTCTTGCCCAAAGAATCAGCATTGCCATACAACGTGGCAATGCTGCCAGCCTTTTGGGCACTTTTCCTGTTGACAGCGATGCGGAAGAATTTTTTGATGCCCTTTGATTCTTTACCTCCCTTTTTTATATACTTGTACATATTATTATCTATTTTCTTAAATAATGTAATCTTACATCAATAAAATTGCAATCATCATTAGACAAATTAGCTTCACATTTAACTTAATTAAAATTCAAGAATAAATAGGTGTTTTTGAAAATATTCGCTGCTTAAGCCTTTAAATACTAACACAAATCCTATGTAAGTTCCAAATCCATACTCCATACTAATATTATAAATGTGAAAGTAACTCTGTCTGTCTGTCTGTCTGTCTGTATGTTACGTTTTCACGCCTAAACCGCTGAACCGATCGTCATGAAAATTGGCAGAGATATAGCCTGGGATATGGAGAAGGACATAGGCTACTTTTTTACGCAATAACCGACATCCACGCGGGCGGAGCCGCGGGCAAAAGCTATTATCATATAAAATTAAAAAGGACAAAGGATTGTTTTAGTTCCGACTCTATTACCAGCGTAGTGTTTTTTTATTATTTCTGAGTGACTGAAGTACACTGCAATACTTTTAACATTCAATATTTTTTTTGTAACTTTATTGAAACGGTTAATGTAACGGAAAGCACCATAATTCGAGCTTAAATGAATTATATATGTCGTCAAATCATTAAAATGTATCGATTGTTCCGTGAAAACTAATATTCTAATATAAATTGCTTAAATAGCATTATATACTGATGAAAATGATCGATATCTCAGAACTGTAAAGAGATAGCGTAATTTGAACACTGCCATTAGCTTAGTTGGAGCATTTACCCCCTAATTACCTATTTTATATAACAGTATATACCCCCGGGGTACCGATTAAAGTAAAATCCATTGTGTCGAAAAGTAAACAGTGTTATGTACCATTTTCATACTGCGTAGAACCACGTCTCCCGTACCCCTCCTACGTCTAAGGAGAGCTAACTGCGCAATACCCCGCAGACACCCGTTCCCCTTCAACACCCCCTCATCAGGTAGGAATGTTTGTAACTGGTGAGTTTCATTGAATATACGACCAAGAGTCACCCGCAACTTGTGATCATGGGTAAAACCTATAAAGGGAACTCGAGCAAGTTGATTTTTGTAGTACATTGGTAGTTCAGTGGTAGTACATCGGTAGTACATTGGTAGTACATCAGTAATACATCAAGTAAATCTCTCAATAGCAATAATCTCTCCGTACGATTCAGTTGCTCTCCACATATATTCGAGAATTAGTCGCTCCGCGCTTAGATAGTTTTAATAAAGTCAGTTTAAGTTAGCCAATAATTTCAGTTTAAGGTAGTTTCTAGATATTCTATTAGTTCGTAAGTGCTGATTTATATATTGTGACTCTATTTTTGTTGACTGTAATTATCGTGTGTTATTTTATTGATTATACAAGTGTTAATCTGACAGTGTGTTTTTTCACTGGTTACGAGTAAGTGCGTTGGTAACCTTTCGACACCCCCGCCTACAACACCTGACTCCCCGAATATCTTACATTTTGGTCCTTACGAGCCGGATAAGGTTTACAAGTAACCATGAGTCAGAGGAGCACCATCACCACACGCAGCAGGCTGCGAAAGCTGGCTGAAGAGCAGAGCGCACGCAGAATTGATGACCCAGTATCGGACTCCGGGTTGCAGTCTGAAAGGGCACCGGGTTCACCGTCTGTCGCACCGACCATGGCGTCAACGTCTGCCCTCAACATCCCCCTGACGGGTGGTCGAGTAATCGACTACAGTGCTGGAAGTACGTCAGAGGGACCCCAGGGAGGACAGGCAGCAGCAAGAGGTCGCCATACGTCGCCGCGAAGCAGAACGTCATCAAAAGCTAGCCGCAAGAGCGTCGAGTATATCAGGAAACGCATAGAGTATGAAGCTGAAAAGGAGCTAGTACAGCTGAAAGAAAACCTTCTCAAGAAAAGGATGGAAGCTGATATTGCAGAGATAGAAGCAGCTGCCGAGAGTGACGACTCAAATACGGAAGCAGGGACGGCACAGCGCGTAGAGCAGTGGATAGACACAACGCCTCAGGTAACGCAACAACAAACAGTGTTGCACCAGTCAGGCCCAGTGTTGTGTCAATCGGATGCAGTGATGTGTACCCCGTCAGCAGCGCGCGCGCCTACGGAAATGGCCGCGCCCCGTAACCCACCCGTGAGTCAAAGGCAGCTCAATGTAAGTACGCTTGAAAGTAATATAAATGTATACCGTGATAATGTGTCGCATGTAATAGGTCCGTCTGTGTCAGTACCGTTTTCGAATCTAACGGTACCTATGGCCCAGACGCATACGCCAGTGTCTCAGGATAGAGTAACGTTCCATTTACCTGACAGGTATCCCGTCTTTACCACCCCGGTCGCAAGTGTACCTCGAGTTTCGATACCCGAGTCGGATACACGGCGGCAGAAGAATTACGGGGCGGATGATAAAGAAAGACGAAGGGAAATGTCGGGCGATAGGGACAGCAAGATAGACAGATTGGCAGAGGCTATTACTAGTATGTCGCGACCGCGTCCGGTACCTAGACAGGCGTACGAGCTACCCCATTTTAGCGGTGACCCAGCTGAATGGATTTCTTATAAGAATATGTATTGGGACACAGCCGAACAGTATAATTTCAGAACGCATGAAAACTTAGCCCGGCTTAAGACGTCATTGCATGGCGACGCGAAGACCTCAGTTGAGGACCTACTGCGGTCAGGTACAGATCCTTCCGAAATAATGCGCGCACTAGATGAGGAGTTCGGTCATCCGACGTTAATATTACAAAGTGCACTCAAGAAAATTAGGGATCTACCTAGGATAACTGAGAGTGGCCGTGAGTTAAGGCGGTTCACGTCTACAATAAGGAATGTTGTGTCCCTACTTAAAAACATTAGAGCCGACGGGTATATAAATAATCCGCAATTAGTTAGTGAGATAGTTAACAAATTAACTCCAATACAGCGCGCGCAATACGGCGATTTTGCTATGGGTATAGATAGCTCACAGGGGGTGGACCTAAGAGTGTCACCGGACCTAGAATTAATGTCACACTTCTTAAAACATTTAACTCGCTCGACTTCATATTACGTTCAAGCCAGTATGTTCGAAGATAGTCCAGCCAAGCCACCTGTGAGGCAACAAAAGCAAGCCGCGCGCTCAAGTAATAATAAAGTACCGCCGGCTCAGCGGGTACATACGCATAGTGACGAGTCTAGTGTACCTAAAGAATGCCTAATTTGCAAAAAGGAACATGCCATTGAACACTGCGACGCATTCGGTAAATTAAGCGTGCAACAACGATGGGACACTATTAAAGAGAAAATTACATGTTTCAAATGTTTAGTTAGTAAACACCCTAAGAGGTTTTGCCGCGCCAAAAGGTGCGAGAAATGTGGCTACAGCCATCATATTTTATTGCATGCAGATAAACAGAACAAAGACAGCAATAAACCGGAGGCCGGCAAAACAGTTAGTGAAAAAACGGAAAGCGTCACTAACATAGGGGAATGGCGAGCTACGGCTCTATTAAAAATAATTCCAATTGGAATAACCAATGACAATGGAACGCATCATAAATGTTACGCGCTACTAGACGACGGGGCAACAGTATCACTGATCGACAGCGCTATAGCTTCAGACCTAGCGGGCCCCCGCATACCTCTTACATTAAAAACAGCGGGTGGCTACGGAGTCACTGATTTAACTTCGCGAGCGGTACAAGCACGGATCACAGGGCCAAACGGACAACAACATGAAATCAAATGCCGTACCATGGTCAACATGAATTTGCCAATACAAACTGTGTCCGCTGCTATGCTGAACGATAACGCTCACCTCCGTGACTTGGGTTGCGTGGAGATGAGGGGCGCTAAGCCGATGTTGTTGCTTGGGCAGGATAACTGGCAGCTTTTGGTCAGTCAGGACATCCGACATGGACGATCCGGTAAACCAGTTGCCTCCCTCACGAAGCTAGGTTGGGTCGTACACGGACCATTCGATAGTGCTAACGATGTTAACGATCAGTCAGTAAATTTTGTGACAGTTCCCCTGCCTGATCTGCATGACCTAGTCAAAGCTCAGTTCGAGCTAGAAGCTATAGGTATTTCGCAAAACGCTCGTAAAAATAAAAATAATGAAAGAGCGTTAGAAATCCTAGATAATACTAGCCGCCGCGTACCTGATAGTTCACAATGGGAAGTAGGGCTATTATGGAAACATGATGATGTGGAATTGCCTAATAATTATAATCAGGCCCGACAACGGTTATACGGAATAGAAAGGCGCGTGCGAAAAGACGCCGTCTTCGCTGAGGCGTATAATAAGCAAATAGATAGACTGCTAGAAGAGGGCTATGCGAGAGAGGTGGAGGGGAGTTTGGATAGCTCACCTATATGGTATCTGCCACATTTTGGCGTGGTAAATCTCAACAAGCCAGGAAAGCTCCGTTTAGTCTTCGATGCGGCCGCCACGTCTCACGGAACATGCTTAAATGATAACCTTTTGACCGGTCCTGACCTGCTGAATTCACTGCTTGGTATATTGATGAAATTTCGTATAGGTCCCATAGCCTTTTCAGGAGACATCGCGGACATGTTTATGAGAATTAGGATAAGGACTGAGGATCAAGGCGCGCAGTTATTTTTATGGAGAGACGCGGATCAGTCCATTGAACCAAAGGTATTCGCGATGAATTCCATGATCTTTGGGGCGACCTCATCACCTACCACGGCGATATATATACTCAACAAAAACGCCAGTGAGTTTGGTGATCGATACCCAGAAGCAGTGGAGGCCATAAAGGCCAAACATTACATGGACGATTATTTAGATAGTGTCTGTACCGAGGACCAAGCGAATAAACTGATAGAAGAGGTGACCCTGATACATGCCTCTGGTGGATTTGTAATACGGGGGTGGGTCACCAACTCATCAGAACTAAGGCATAGATTAAAATTAGACATGCCGGAAAGGGTAGCCCTCGAAAAAGGTGCAGGTACAGTCGAGAGAACTTTGGGGCTAATATGGGCACCGAAAGATGACGAATTAGGATTCGATCTATCCTTCAAACGACTACCAGAAACCATTATAAACGGTAGCGTGGTGCCCACGAAACGACAGTTTTTGAGCATGATTATGTCCATATACGACCCACTGGGTTTTTTGTATCCCTGCGTTATCCAGTCAAGAATACTAATGCAGAAAATCTGGAAATCAGGGATCCAGTGGGACGAACCCCTACAGGATAAGGATGCGAAAGTATGGTTCACTTGGCTTAATAATCTAAGTAAATTAAAAGAAGTCAAAATACCAAGGTGGTACGGGCTAAGCCTCGACAATTTAGAACTACATGTGTTCGGGGATGCTAGCGAATTAGCCTACGCCGCAGTCGCTTATCTAGTAGGTCATGACGCCGAAGGAAATAAGAAGGCTGTCATGGTAATAGGGAAAGCGCGTGTAGCACCTCAAAAGGTGATATCTATCCCTAGGCTCGAGCTACAAGCGGCCTTGTTAGCCTGCCGACTAGCAGACACGGCCGAGAAAGAGCTAGGGCTATCTATAAAACGTAAATTTTACTGGACAGACAGTAAAACGGTTCTTAGATGGATAAACTCTGACGCCCATGAGTTTCAGAGATTCGTATCACATAGACTAGCCGAGATTGATAAATTATCGGACCGAGGCAATTGGCGCTGGGTGCCATCGGAGGATAACCCTGCTGACAAAGCGACCAGATTGTCTTGGCCCGATAACCATGCGGTGTGGCTTTCTGGCCCCCCTTTTCTATGTGATCCACAGGAGCGGTGGCCGGTGTGTCATGAGGCTGAAGCGGCGGAAGCGGACCTCGAGCGCATTCAGCGGGTCCACGCTACATCAGCGCCGATGGCGCCACTCCTTCTCTACGAGCGCTATTCTTCGTGGACGCGCATACAGCGCGTTATGTCACGCGTGCTAATATTCATCGGCCGATGTCGTAAGCATCGGTCAACAGCAGAGCTACAGCGTCCCGACCTGGAAGAAGCTCACAACTGCCTTATGCGGTTGTGCCAAGAAGACAGCTTCCGGGATGAGCGGGCCGCCATACTAGAAGGCCTGCCCGTCCCCAACAACAGCAGCATCAAGGCCCTAGACCCGATGATAACCGAGGACGGCTTGCTTCGGGTGAGGGGACGCCTGAGTGCCTGCGAGGTGCTCACCTTCGGGGAAAGGCACCCGATAATATTAGAGGGACGCCACCCTCTAACGCGAAAGTTGATCGCATTTTACCATGGGATAGCTTTACACGCCAACCATGAGACCGTCGTCAACAACCTTCGTGAAAAGTACTGGATCACAAGGGTAAGAACCTCAGTAAAAGCGGTGGTTGCCCAGTGTCAATTATGTCGTGTTTCCAGAGCTAAACCAGCCCCGCCCAAGATGGGCGATCTTCCGCTGGCGAGAGTCGAGACCTCGCGACGAGCCTTCGTCCGAGTGGGCGTCGACTACTTCGGCCCGATGGAGGTAGCAATTGGGCGGCGCCGCGAAAAGCGGTGGGGTGCATTGTTCACCTGCCTCACCACACGCGCCGTCCACCTCGAGTTGGCCGCCTCATTGAGCGCCGACTCCGCCATACTAGCCTTGCGGCGCCTTATTGCGCGCCGCGGGCAACCAGCGCATCTGTACTCAGATCAGGGTACCAATTTCATTGGAGCCAACACCGAACTACGAGCAGCCCTGAAGGACCTTAACCACGGTCTAGTCAGGGCCGAAGCCATCAACCGAGGCATCGAGTGGCACTTCAATCCCCCGGCAGCCCCACACATGGGCGGCTGCTGGGAGCGCCTGGTGCGTTCTATAAAAAACGCACTCCGAAGCACGCTCAAGGAACGTGCTCCCCGAGAGGAGGTGTTGTATACCCTCCTCACCGAGGCCGAGCTGATTGTAAACAGCCGGCCTCTAACTTATGTCTACGACGACCACGACCAGCCTGTGGTCCTGACACCTAACCATCTACTCCTGGGCACTGCGTCCGGGAGTACTCCGTTCCTGCCGGGAGACTTCGAGGACGTCGATTCGCGCCGGCAATGGCGGCGCGTGAACGCGCTCGCCGACATGTTCTGGCGGCGCTGGCTACGAGAGTACCTCCCAACGCTGCAACGTCGTGACAAATGGATTAACAACGTACCCAATGTGCGGGTCAACGACGTAGTTGTGATTATAGACAATAATAAGGACAGGAATGTATGGACAAAAGGTGTAATTAAGAATGTATATTACGGCAATGACGGTATTGTTCGTGTAGTCGACATTAGGACGTTAAATGGGGTCCTGCGTCGGCCCGTAGCAAAGATTATCGTGCTTCCCACCGACCAAAAATGATGTAATGCGGTTGAACCCTTTTACAGGGGGTGGAATGTAACGGAAAGCACCATAATTCGAGCTTAAATGAATTATATATGTCGTCAAATCATTAAAATGTATCGATTGTTCCGTGAAAACTAATATTCTAATATAAATTGCTTAAATAGCATTATATACTGATGAAAATGATCGATATCTCAGAACTGTAAAGAGATAGCGTAATTTGAACACTGCCATTAGCTTAGTTGGAGCATTTACCCCCTAATTACCTATTTTATATAACAGTATATACCCCCGGGGTACCGATTAAAGTAAAATCCATTGTGTCGAAAAGTAAACAGTGTTATGTACCATTTTCATACTGCGTAGAACCACGTCTCCCGTACCCCTCCTACGTCTAAGGAGAGCTAACTGCGCAATACCCCGCAGACACCCGTTCCCCTTCAACACCCCCTCATCAGGTAGGAATGTTTGTAACTGGTGAGTTTCATTGAATATACGACCAAGAGTCACCCGCAACTTGTGATCATGGGTAAAACCTATAAAGGGAACTCGAGCAAGTTGATTTTTGTAGTACATTGGTAGTTCAGTGGTAGTACATCGGTAGTACATTGGTAGTACATCAGTAATACATCAAGTAAATCTCTCAATAGCAATAATCTCTCCGTACGATTCAGTTGCTCTCCACATATATTCGAGAATTAGTCGCTCCGCGCTTAGATAGTTTTAATAAAGTCAGTTTAAGTTAGCCAATAATTTCAGTTTAAGGTAGTTTCTAGATATTCTATTAGTTCGTAAGTGCTGATTTATATATTGTGACTCTATTTTTGTTGACTGTAATTATCGTGTGTTATTTTATTGATTATACAAGTGTTAATCTGACAGTGTGTTTTTTCACTGGTTACGAGTAAGTGCGTTGGTAACCTTTCGACACCCCCGCCTACAACACCTGACTCCCCGAATATCTTACAGTTAATGAATCCAAGAGATTTTTTGAAAGAATTTTCCCTTTGTTACAAAATACTATTGGAACAGTTTTGAAAGTGGGAGGGGGAAGTGCTAAGGTAGCTTGCGAAATTCAAATTTTCTTACGATTTTTGCAATTTGCAGCTCATTGTAAATATGCTGGCCCGCAGATTTGCACGGTGTAGTTGTGAGGGTAAAATGACGCTTTTTCAAGCCTATTGTCAGACTTTCTACACCTGCAGTCTCTGGGTCAAGTATACGCAGAAGGCATACAGCGCCCTGCGTGTACAATATAATAATGCCTTCAGAATGCTCGTGGGGCTGCCGCGGTTTTGTAGCGCTTCGGGTATGTTTACCGATGCGAGGGTAGATGATTTCTAGGTCATTATTCGGAAGCGAAGCGCTTCTCTCCGGCAAAGAACATGTTTTAGCTCCCACAGAATGTTGAGGGCATTGAGTGACCGGTGGGACTGCCCGATGCTTGGCCGATGGGTGAGACTGCACACACAGATCGGTTCTATATAACTCACGGGCATCTTGTTTTGTTTATTTTATTTTTGTTATGTTATATGCTATTGTTTGTTGTTTGATTATGTCATGTCATTACTAACTCTGGACTTCAAATTCTGCAAATAAAGAATTATTATTATTATTTTTATATATTTACATAATTATCTCGGGATCCTGGGGTCCCGGACCTTTGGAAGGCGTACGAGGGGCCGAAGCCAACTTGCAGAGGCCCGTTAGACGCTTTTTAATTAAATGAGGCACCAACCGACGATTATCCCTGTACGCACTATGCAGGTGCACCCAAGGACAACCCCCGGTTGGTGTAGGACTATTGCAGGATATGGAACCAAAGATCTTGGACTATGGGTTTGGGTGGTTAAAATGGACTGGTTACCTAAAACTATGGAAGGACAATGGCCCCTGCCTGATCAATGTTTTATTATACAATGATAAAATGGCAGGGGGTGACTTGCACACTCAATAATGGGCCCCCGAAAACGGTCGCTAGCACATAGTGACGTAGCGACAAGGGGGCAACATGTCCTGAGGTGCTCGAGGAGTGAAGAGGTATTTCACGGCTCTCAGAACAATCCCAGAGCCCGGAAGATGGTCAAGATCCCTACAAGCACTTACTAGAATACTTCCTTCCTCCGAGCACGTTTGCTCTTGCGAATCTTCACTCAAGCCGGCCAATAAAGGCAACAGCTCGCCACATGCTGCCCTGCGGGTTTCTGTATCTCTCTTGGTCTAGCTCCTCACCCTAGACATGTTCCGGGAAAATAAACTCTACCGGCACAGACCTTATTATTGTCTGGGTGTATGTTAATCAAAGTATGATTCGAGACCGTAACAAATATATATTTACAGAATTATAATCATTAGAATCAGTAATACAACTCCATAAGTTAGTATAATCCTCAAAGTAATGATTTCATGAAATAGTTATTCGATAGGATTATATGAACTTAGAGAGTTGTATTGATGATTGTAATCCATACTAATATTATAAATGTAAAAGTAACTGTCTGTCTGTCTGTTACGTTTTCACGCCTAAACCGCTGAACCGATCGTCATGAAATTTGGCAGAGATATAGCCTGGGACATGGAGAAGGACATATGCTACTTTTTTACGCGATAACCGACATCCACGCGGGCGGATCCGCGGGCAAAAGCTAGTTCTCTATATAAATATTTGATATGGCCGCGAATCATGTTAGATCAAGATAAAACCTGATACTGATTTGAAAATTCCAAAAAAATCTGACGCTTTCACCATAAAATAAATGAATAAAGAAAAAAAACGTCAAATGCATGTTCTTTATATTGAAGGCGGTTATAAAGTTTTTAGTTTTTTTTTTTACGGTTCCTGGATGAAGAGTGTAAAATGAGCACTGTTCCTATGTTTGTGTTTCTGCCTTGTGAAGCCTTGTCTGCCTTGTGTGCCTACTGTACTACCACATAAGTACGTAAAAGAATGTTTGTTTTTCCTTATACTCGTATTTTTCTAGAAGACACATGATATCAATTATTCTTTAATGTATGTACATATGATGAACAACAAGTTACAAACAACAAGGAAGATTTATACTTAGTATATGTTGTTGGATTGTAAACAATAGAATGCTGGCTCTGATTTGCTCATCGTCGCCTCAGAGTGAAAACCTTGGTAATGCAATTTTGGTAACTTTTAATTTTATTACATTTTTGGAAAGAAAATCTTGTAACGCACGTCCTAGTTTCACACAAAAAAACTTATGCAAACTGTAACGCCATCTATGACGAGTTTGAATATTGCGTACTAAAAACATACATTATGAAGCTGTGGTAATAAAATTTTACAGGGCGCAGTTTTTTCTTCCTCCTGTAAAGTTTTCTTTTTCGCTTATACGAGGTTTTTACTCTAAGGCGACGTCATGCGTCGACTATACAGAAGCTTTTGTCGATTTTCTTTCAAATTTCGTGCGAGCATGTTACTCCTCACTGAGAGGGCCCTACGCTCACTTTCTATGTCGCAAGACTGGTATTCAACTGCATCCGATAACATTGAGTTCAAATGTGGCATGACGTCACTACGTGACGTAACGAGCCCCCACTCCCCAAGTTTAATGTGTTTTATCCAAGTAATTTTATATTAATTTGGTAAAGCAAAAAATACGTGTCTAATATTTTTTTATTATCTGATTGACGGACTAAACAGTTTTTCTTTTTTTTACCCAGGACACATCCCTATTAGTATTACCCATAGACGTGAATAGAACTAAATCAATATTTTGAGCGGAACGAGTATTTCCAAAACAAAACTCACGTTTTACTTCACGTGTTCGTGCTAAGCGTACAGGTGATGTGCCAGGCAGATCAAGCTGACATTTGGTACGTTTTTGACTCTTTACATTTTGTCTATTTTTTTCCTGCTATGCAAGTTCCCAGAACTGCACTCTAAAACGTGTAACGTGGCGTAACTTAAAGCTGTTCTAATTCAAATCACGTGCAGTCAAATGTGTGAATCAATCGAACTCATTTTAATTGGTTCTCTTCGCTCGGCATGAGTCACATTGGCTACCAGTTGACGATGTTTGAGCGATCAATACAGATGAAAACACAGATTTAAAAATGTTTGTATTCATTTTTGAAACTCAGAATAATGGATCTGCTGAATGATGGAGCTGCTTATCATGGTTATATGTCATTTGTACAGAGCTATGGATTAATAATGTGGGGTAACTCGATCGTTACCGACATAATTTTAGTGACGACCGATACCGGCCTAGTGCGTGTCGGACTGCCCACAATGAAGGGTTTCGTAGTTGGAATGAATTTATCCCAAGAAAAAACTTAACATTGTATTTTAAAAACATGTTCTCTCATACAAAATGTATCGGAAAACATGTTAAGTTTTGTAATTCTCAAAACGGAGCTTAGTGGCCACTATTTCATATTTTAAGGATTGCAATAATACTTATACAAAATACAAAAGAAAATTTAAAACTCATATAAAAAGCACACTTTGTAAACAAGCATATTACAAATTAGAGGATTATATCCAAGATAAGAATGCTTGGAAACATGCTGGTCCTGCTCCATAGGACAATTTAGAGTCTAGACAAAATCAAACTGGTTGCTAATTTAACTGTATAATTTATAATTTTTATGATATTAATTTTTATTTTCTGTGATTAATATAAATTTAACTCACACACTTATTATATGTAATTTTTTTTTTTGGAACATCATATACTATGTTTGTAAATATGTGAGCACCATGTACCTATCGCATTTATAATTTTTTTTGTCATTACTTCACTTTTCATTCTTTTTACCAATTGTGGTAAGTAATTTTTATTTTTATTCTAGGTACATCGTCTTCACCTATAATTATTAATGAATGTATACAAACTATTGTTAACATTTTAAAAGAGTAAGTATGGAGTTTCTTGCCCATTCTCACCTCTCTTGCCACCTCTTGGAAGGCGCAATTAGAATCAATTAACTATTTATGTAAGTTTTGACGTTCAAAAGTGCATCTTCGTGCCTATTTGAAATAAATGATTTGACTTTGACTTTGACTTTGACTTTATAAATAAAAATAAAAAAGCCTATATTTCTTACAAATCTAGGTTTACAAAGTTGTGGTTAGTAATTTAAAACATATGTATAATTATTATTATTATTTTAATTTTGTGTTAGTACCTACATATGTTTCCTTTGATTTTATAACAAGATTTAATAGTATTTTTTTTTTAATTTGTTATTCTGCAAAAACCCTTCTACAGGTAAAGGCCTCCTCCAAAGTGAGCCAGTCTTTTCTTGATTTTGCTGAATTCTTACAATTTGGACCCGCTGTGCATTTTATTTCGTCCTTCCATCTACTTCGGGGTCTTCCTTTATTTCTTTTGCCTATTGGCCCTTTCCACGCTGTCACACTTTTTGTTCATCGCTGATCTTGGAGGCGAGCTACGTGCCCAGCCCACTTCCATTTTAGTGCCAGCGCAACAATAATACTTAACAATTTAAAACTACTGTTTGTAATAATAATATAACGTACTAGCTGACCCGACAGACTTCGTTCTGTCAAAAGCTATAGTATAAACTCCACTACTCTACCCTACCCTACCTACCCTACCTACCAACCTACCTACCCTACCTACCTACCTACCTACCTACCTACCTAACTACCTACCCTACCCTACCCTACCCTACCCTACCCTACCCTACCTACCTACCTACCTACCTACCTACCTACCTACCCTACCCTACGCTACCCTACCCTACCTACCTACATACCCTACCCTACCCTACCCTACCTACCCTACCCTACCCTACCTACCTACCTACCCTACCCTACCCTACCCTACCCTACCCTACCCTATCTACCTACCTACCTACCCTACCCTACTCTACCCTACACAAATTAAAAAAAAAAAAAAAAAATTGCTATAAACCTCACGGAGCCCTAGACCTTTCCAACGAATGCAAACCCGTGGAAATCGGTTCGTGCGTTCTGGAGTTATAGCGTCAGGAAGGAAAACCCGACTTATTTTTATATAGTAGATAATCTTATGGAGCACAACGTATCCCTATTATTTTTTGCATTTTCATTCTAAAATAAAAGAAATCACTAAAAAAACATGAGGGCGCCACTGCGCGATGAATGGGAAAGGGAATCGGCACTTCCCTTGTTCACAAACTAAACTAAATTACTAGAGCTGTATATTGCAAAAATCGTAAGAAAATTTGAATTTCGCGGGCTACCTTAGCGCTTCCCTCGTAAATTAACTTTAGGCAACAAAGCAACGACTACGGCACAACATCACGTCGGTATTCCCCGAGGGGATGAAGATTATACAAGGTATAATTAATATACCTAAAAATAACCCTTTATTATGGAAATAAGGAAATAATTCGAAAAGTTAGGAAGGTTCTAGCAACCCAACCCGACTGTTTTTCGAGATTATTTTTAGATTTCTATAAATGAGAAGCCATTTATTCAAATTTATACTTTGTATTTGAACGAGTTGAAGAAATGAGTTTCAAATACCCTTTCGTTTTTGTAATTACGTAGGTACTTGTTTTTAATGACAACTGCTTATTGCTTTTTTAATTAACTTTCTCTCAAAGGGTGTTTGGTCTGGTGAGAATAATCGTCGTGATTTTGAGAACTCAACTTCAATAATATTTAGCTTAATTTATGAAGTTAAAAGCTCAGCTGAAAATGTGGATGAAATTTGAAAAGACAGTCTACGGCCGTGTCCCCTACAAAGCAGGCCACACTCAGAAAAAAATATTGTTGGCTATAACAATAAAACTTTAACAGGGGAGAGCCCACCATAGTGTATAGTTCGTGCGTCAATGTTTTTATTGTCATGAATTAAGTTGTCAGTACAACAATATTCCTTCAACAAATATATGTATTGATACTACAACAATGTTTATATTGTCAAATTAAATCTCAGTACAACAATTATGTGTATTGATACTACAACAATGTTTCTTTTGTCAAGAAGTAAATTGTCATTGCGACAATATTCTACAAAATATATGTATTGATACCACAACAATGTTTCTATATTGTCAATACAACAGTATTTTTTCAATAAAGTGTGTTTGGATACTACAACAATGTATCTTTTGTTTGTGGAACTAATTCAATTTAACTGTCACTTTGTTATAATAACAATACTAAGTTATGAGCGCAACAGCTGTACTTTGTTAAATTAAGTATTCTGACTTTGTAACCACCATTAAAGCTTAGTCACGGTATTAAGGTTGTTTGACTCAAATCAACTCATAATTATCTACAGTAGCAAAGTTATTTGAATGCAGGAGCTACTCTACATCGTGAAAACAACAATGCTTCCTTTGTTATTATAAAAGAGCCTTCGTTCCAGTAGCAATGTTATGTAAATGCAGGAGCTACGCTACTTCGCGAAAACCACTATACTTCCTTTGTTAATATGAAAGAGCCTTCGTTCCAGTGGCACAGTTATTTAAATGCAGGAGCTACTCTACATCGTGAAAACAACAATTCTTGCTTTGCTATTATGAAAGAACCTTAGTTCCAGTAGCAATTCTATTTAAATGCAGGAGCTATGCTACTTCGCGAAGACAACTATACTTCCTTTGTTAATATGAAAGAGCCTTTGTTCCAGTAGCAATGTATTTTAAATACAGGAGCTACGCTACTTCGCGAAAACAACTATACTTCCTTTGTAAATATGAAAAAGCCTTTGTTCCAGCAGCAATGTAATTTAAATACAGGAGCTACGCTACTTCGCGGAAACAACTATACTTCCTTTGTTAATATGAAAGAGCCTTTGTTCCAGTAGCAATGTATTTTAAATACAGGAGCTACGCTACTTCGCAAAAACAACTATACTTCCTTTGTAAATATGAAAAAGCCTTTGTTCCAGCAGCAATGTAATTTAAATACAGGAGCTACGCTACTTCGCGGAAACAACTATACTTCCTTTGTTAATATGAAAGAGCCTTTGTTCCAGTAGCAATGTATTTTAAATACAGGAGCTACGCTACTTCGCGAAAACAACTATACTTCCTTTGTTAATATGAAAGAGCCTTTGTTCCAGTAGCTAACTCTCCTTTGTTAAAACAACTACACTTTCTTTGTTTAGACATAAAAGCTTTTGTTCAAGTAGCAATATCATTTACATACAGGAGCTACTCAACTTTGCCAAAACAATTATATTTCCTTTGTTCATATAAAAAAAAAAACCTTTGTTTCAGTAGCTTT
This sequence comes from Dryobota labecula, assembly GCA_947523025.1. NCBI lineage: Eukaryota > Metazoa > Arthropoda > Insecta > Lepidoptera > Noctuidae > Dryobota > Dryobota labecula. The sequence goes on from OX383306.1 coordinate 17,164,660, forward strand.
TATAAAAAACAATTGTATTTTCTTTTTTACTGCGGATAAGGCTTTGGTTCAGTAGCTAATAAATATATTAGCAAATAATGTAATATATTTGCTACTGAACCAAAGGCTTATTCTTAGTTATAAAGAAAATACAGTTGTGTTATATAGAAGCTACTCGAACAAAAACTTTTTCATAATATGAACAATAAAAATATAATTGTTTTGACGAAGTTGAGTACCATAGCTCCTGCATTTAAATAATATTGCTACTTGATCAAAAGCTTTTATGTATATACAAAGAAAGTGTAGTTGTTTTAGCAAAGAAGAGTTAGCTACTGAAACAAAGGCACATTCATATTAACCTATGAAATATAGTTGTTTTCGCGAAGTAGAGTAGCTCCTGCATTTAAATAAAATTGTATTTTATTAGTGTATTGGTACCAGTAACTAATACTCATTGAATAAACTAGTTTGTCAACATACTTATATATTTCAATAGACTAGTTTTTGTTTGAAACACAAATGAGTATTAGATACATAGGTACTGGCAGTACAATAATACGTTAGTGAAACAAAGGCTTATTCGTAGTAACAATGGCTACTGAAATTAAATTCTAAACGCCTAAAGTATAGTAAACAATATCAGCTAAGACAGAAGATAGGTTTTGAGTGTACCTAACAGTGGTCTAAATTATGATAAAAACAACATTATTTTTAAGGTATTTGTATTGTTAAACCGTAAATACAATAAATAACATATTCTCTTATAAGTAACATAATATAACATCACGCCTGTATTCCCCGAAGGGTTAGGCAGAGGTGCACCTATAGTACACCCACATTTCGCTCTTATAAGTAGGTACATAATAATCAGTTCAGTTATAAAATAAAATTAATTAATAAAATTAATTAAATTTATGATTTCTTGCAATAAAATCTAACATTACCAGTAGTAACCCAAGTCTGTTATGTCCTAAGTTTTTTTTCGTTTTAGGTTCTTTGTATTGCGAGCCCGCAGTTTTGAGTAGACCTTAATATACTACCTAAGCATGGCCAACGACCACGAGCTATCACCCTAGTAGCATTTTTGTTGGCATTTAGTTGGGCATTTTTGTTGGCATTTAGTTGGGCCACTTACCTCTGTAAGTGGCCCAACTAAATGCCAACAAAAATGCTACTAGGGCAGTTCTTACATCAAGCATTATAGATAAAATAAAATTAAGGATTGCAATACAAAATCTGCGGGCACGCACAATACGGAAAACCAAAAACGAAAAAAAAAAATCTCACGACTTGGGGTACAAATCAATTCTGGTCAATACTTTGTATACAGGGTGTTAAAGAAATTGCGTGCCATAGCTTACAGGTGAGTTCAGTATCGATAAAGGAACCCGTAAAAAATACAAAAATTTAATACCTTTAAAAAAAGTTTTCAAAAACCGAAAATTATCATAAGATGAACCTAATGTTAGTACCTACTAATTAAATAGCAATCTTTTAGAATTGATTAAAATATTGCTTAAACGTAGTTTTTATTTTGTTTAAATGCTAATTAATAATTTCCTAGAGTCACCTACCTACTATCGAACGCAATGAAATACCCACGGCCGAACACTTCGATAACGCCGGGAGAAGGGTAGGTAACCTAGGTACGTAAATTACAATTCCAAGTATTTCTTCTTCCTACTTTAGCGTGCTTATCTCCTTCAAAATTAAAACCTACGTTCGATAGTAGGTAAGTAATTAAATCATTTAAACAAATAAAATAATTTCAATTCTACACGATTGTTATTTTAAGTTAGTAGGTACTAAATTAGGTTGATTTAGCAAAAAAAAAATCCTGACTTCCGACAATCGACAAGGGTTATCGACAAAGAACCTACCCCTAAGCTATGGCACACAATTTCTTTGACACCCTGTATTAGAAAATATTATAGTAGGTATGATTACACAAAATGAATTAATCTTATAAGTAGGTACATGATAACAAGTTTAAGTTAGTACAGTTAATAAAAAAATTACGACTACACAGTTTAGCTATTGCAGCTTAGAGCCTGATTTTGATGATTCTTTTTTATTTAATATAATAATTGACTTAATATTTATACTTGTTTCTAACAAATTTACAGAAACTAAAAAAAGTTGCATCATCAGTTCTTATTAGTTTTAGGTGAGTTTTTTTACTCATTAAATTATTCATTTTCAGATTATAATGAATAACAATGTTTCATCTCCTATAATATTCGTAACATATTAAAACGTCAGTTGGTTTTTAACCATACCATTTTAGAAAAAAATTAATAACGTAAAATAAAATAACCCAAAGATTATTCAAAAAACACTCAGCCCATGCATGGTTCCAGTACGATAGTAAATCCGCAGGGGGCTTTTAGTGACAAAATACAAATACTAAAAAACATACAATTAAATAATCTTAGTAGTTAAAATTACCGGTAGCTAACTCGAGCAGCTCAAGTGTAGTTTGATCTTGCCTGGAAGAACTTCCTTTCTCTGCCAGAAGTTCTAGAAGCTTTGTTTTAATAATCGGGAATTTTTCCTCAAAAATTTTGTCAGCATCTGGGTACACTGTCTGGAAATCCAGGGATAACTGCAACAAATACAATTAAAACATTATAACATGTGTAAAAATAGAACTACATTATATGTAATTCAAGATGAGGGATTAAAGATAGGTATTGGGTCTGAGCGGAATATGTCAATTTGTTGATGAGATCAGACAGGTTTTAAACGTCTAATGTCTAAAACAAATAACTCACCAGTTCATTTCCATCGGGCAAAGTGAGGGCAGGAAACCAGTCAGTGTTATTTGTATGATAGACTTTCTGCTTTCAGTTTACTGTTTCGTAGTTGAAGAGTTGTAAGCTACTTTGTCACCACTGTCTCTCGGGGCGATGATGTTCCCCGCAACCAGTTTAAACATTCTTGTGGAGATGAGGTTGATTCAAAATCAGAGTTGGCAACAGTAAAACTTTCTGGAAGAGGCCTCACACGATTGGAATTATTATTTTCAGAGCAGCTGCTATCGCTCTTGCTGCTTAAGCTCTTTTTTGTTTTTGAAGAAAGAAGTAGTCGTCGATGTGTAATCAACCTGTTGTGGAAGAGGCCACTGGCCTGCACGACTTTTCCTCCGACGACATGGTAAGCGACATAATACACTTCGGTAACCTGTCCCTTGAATAAAGACCACCTCACGTGCCCATTCTTGCCAAATATTTTTTCGAATAGTTGTTGAAATGTCTTGTGTTTTGCTATTAACGCACGGTCGCGCGAGGTGAGCTTCTCTGAATTGTCTGCTTTTTTTAGTAGCAATTGCCCCAAAGTCAGAGACGACAACAACTGACGTAAATTTTTGCAGCCGTCTGTTCCAATTCGACTTTGACTATCCAAATTTTCCAACTCTTCGTCTAATAGTGAATTCCAGTCCTGTACAAAATATATAAACAAGTCATTATTTATTCATTATCACCTTTCCAACAAAAAAAGAATAAAAATATCATACGGTTTAATTGAGAAACCTCCTCCTTTTTTTGAAGTCGGTTTGCCTGAATTAAAACTAACTGAATACTGGTAGTTTTAATATGAAGTATGGTTTACCTGAATTGACGTATCTACTGGCCCATCATCCGTTACGAATAATATAGGAGATGAAACATTGCTATCCATTGCAATCTGTAAAATAAAAATAAATGAATAAAAAACACACCTTTAAAACGAATAAGAATAATAAAACTGATAATGCTATTTTTTTTTAGTTTCTGTTAATTTGCTAAGAAACAAGTATAATATTAAGTATTAAATAAAAAAGAATCATCAGAATCAGGCTCTAAGCTAGGAAAGTAGAAAGAGAGAAATTAATGGTCATCTCTTAGCTGCCACGGCTTATTTTAATTTATGAATTGTTTTATTACGGACGCTTCTAACGTGCACGTCTTTCTACAAAAAATAATAAGTTGGTAGAACTGTAGTACCTATTATTTAAATGTTTTTATTAAAAAAATATTATAATAAAGTAGGTAGGTAGTTATCTAATAATTATTGAACCACCAAAAACATTTCCTATAATTTGTAAGATGACAATAACAACGTTGTGAAAACGACAAAATTACTTTGTTACGATCAATTCATTTAATCATTTCAATCAAATCTCAATGTAGGTAGTTATGTAGCTACCTATTTAGATCATCATCATATAACAGCCCGGAATCACCCACTGATGGATAGAGGCCTCCCCTTTTTTTACCGACTTTTTTTTTATCCAGGTGTTTCCCGCGACTTTGACGATTTCGTTGATCTAACGAGCTTTAGGACGGCCCTGGTTTCTATGGCCTAACCTTGGCCACCACTCGGTGAAAGAATACTTGTACAGTGACCAGCGTATCAAGCTACACGAAACCGTCAAATTTCTCCAAACGATTTTAAACTTTAAAATGTTGAATTATGGTCAAAATCGAACAGTTTGTGGTAGCTTGATGTGCTGGCCGCACATCAAGCTACCACAAACTGTCAGATTTTCTTGTACTTTACCGTACTTTAGATGATTCGGACCATCCTTAGTTCATCTGTGATAAAAAGCTACTAAGTAAGCAAATAATAAGGAAACTTACCAATGAAACTGTCCTTTAGATGGCCCAAACGGGCAGAATCGAGAAATTCTTCCATTTTCTTTATTATTTAATATTGAACTGCCCATGCGCACGCACTCAACACAAATGGCCGGCCGCGGCGGCCGGCGGGCGCCGGCAGCCGTCCGGCCCGAAGGAGCGAGACAGACGCACGCGCACACGGCGGCAGCGGTCGGTCGATAAATATGGACCCCAGTGTTGCCAGATGACCGTCTCGCGTTCTCCCCAAACCTTATCCGAAATGCCCACAAAATTGAGGTTTTGAAGAAAAAATCCCCCACAACCCACCAAATATTTTTTTTTATAAATGAATACACGATTTTATACTATTTCAGTAATAGCTTCCATAACAGGAGCTTCAGACGACCCTCGTGAAGATGCTGATTCCGTAATGGAAGCTATTACTGAAATAAAATTGTATATAAATTAAAAATAATAATAAATAAAAAAAACTCGTATTTAATCGTTATTTAATCTTTACTCGCGTCGTCTGCAGTTCCGTACATTTTTTCCGAGTTAAATCTCTTTAGCATAAATTGAACTGAGTTTAAAAATGAACACATACTTCTATCAATGAATTATCTTATTTTCAAGATAAATTCAGTAATGTAAATGGCTAATCTGTGTTTATGCTTCTCTTTAATAAAATAAATGCCACTTGGAAGAAGGCTCTTTCCACAACTGCGTTAGAAAAAGGCAACGACAAAATTAAAAATTTAATATACTAGTAAGAAAAAATATTGTCTCTGTCTGTTTGTTTGTATGTACATACACGCATCACGCAAAAACAACTGGATCAATGTTGATGAGACAGTATTAGTTAGCATAAACTGCAATTTAAAACTTAGAATGGGTTTCATGCAGGTACTGTCATCCCTTAAAACGGGTATACAGTTTGTATGGATTTTTTTAAAACATGCATGAATGAACTTGAAATTTTGCATGTTGAAATATCGGGTTAAATAATTAGACACGGGCATGTTTATTTCCTGAAATTGAACCCTTAGCAGCATGAAAAAGAGAATTACTTACAGGAATATGTTCGGAACGTAATGTGGTACCTATTCATGTGTGATCATTAGCATTCGTTTGGGTTTTTTATCTATGTTTAGTAGTTAGTTTAATTAAATACTTTATTGGATTTGTGGTGGTGTCGGCGGTTGAATGAAACTAATCGGGGGGTCCATCAATAAAACCGTTGGCAACACCGATCCTATGCGCGGCCCCGCCCCGCGCAACCAACCGCAGCGCGCGCGCGACGTGTTTCAACAAGTTTTCTTGTCTTTGCCGTGAGAACAAAATGAGTTTTGTTAAATTTCCGCATGAGTTTTTTTAATTTTAGATTTTTGTCGGAACAATGCACAGAGTACTTTTACTATAATATTTTACTTTTTGGATCAATGTATAATCGACTTAAAAAAAAAGGAGGAGGTTTCTTAATTCGACCATGCTTACTATCCTTACTTCCTTACTAATATTATAAATGTGAAAGTAACTCTGTCTTTCTGTATGTTACGTTTTCACGCCTAAACCGCTGAACCGATCGTCATGAAATTTAGCAGAGATATAGCCTGGGATAAGGAGAAGGACATAGGCTACTTTTTTACGCGATATAACCGACATATGGAGCTGCGCGCAAAAGCTAGTATATTATACTTTTTTTATAATGTGTGTTCGCGGATAACTTCGTCGTTTATGAACCGAATTTGATGATTATTTTTATGTTGGAAAGGAGATATCCCAAGGGTGGTACCATGATAAGGAAACCAGGATCTGATGATGGCATCCCAGAGAAATTGAGGGGAACCTACAACTAGCGACCCGCCCCGGCTTCGCACGGGTGCAATTCACATTACAAATCTTTGAATTTTTCGGCTTTTCTTTATTATAATATGTAATATGTAATGTAGGTATTATACATATTAACCTTTCTCTTGAATCACTCTATCTATTTATTGCTGAAAATTGCATTAAAATGCGTTGAGTAGTTTAAAAGATCTAAGCGAACAGACAGCGGAAGCGACTTCATTATGTAAAGATGTTCACATTGACACACTTGCAATGTTCCATTGTCACCACAGCGATATAATTATTGTATGACAAATGGTAGTTTAATGCACCGACTATAGTTATTTTGTAAGATTTATTTGCAATTTTCACATTGGCACACTCGCAACGTTTCATTGTCACTACAGCAAAATAAATATTGTCTGACAAATTGTAGTTTTATGCTATGACTATAGTTATTTTGTTAGAATTATTTACAATGTTCACATTAGCATACTCGCAGCGTTCCATTGTTACCGCAGCCACATACATATTGTATGACAAATGGTAATTAAATTCTACGACTATAGTTAATTTGTTAGATTTATTTACAATGCTGACATTGGCATACTCGCAACGTTCCGTTGTTACCACAGAAACATATATATTGTATGATAAATGGTAGATAAATTCGACGACTATAGTAAATTTGTTCGATTTATTTACAATGTTCACATTGACACACTTGCAACGTTCCATTGTTACCACAGCCACAAATATATAATATAATAAATGGTAGTTAAATGCTACGACTATAGTAAATTTGTTAGATTTATATACAATGTTCACATTGACACACTTGCAACGTTCCATCATTACCACAGCCACATACATATTGTATGAAAAATGATAGTTTAATGCTACAACTATAGTTATTTGTTAGATTTATTTACAATGTTGACATTGGCATACTCGCAACGTTCCATTGTTACCACAGCCACAAATATATTATATAATAAATGGTAGTTAAATGCTACGACTATAGTAAATTTGTTAGATTTATTTACAATGTTCACATTGACACACTTGCAACGTTCCATTGTTACCACAGCCACATATATGTTGTATGAAAAATGATAGTTTAATGCTACAACTATAGTTATTTGTTAGATTTATTTACAATGTTGACATTGGCATACTCGCAACGTTCCATTGTTACCACAGCCACAAATATATTATATAATAAATGGTAGTTAAATGCTACGACTATAGTAAATTTGTTAGATTTATTTACAATGTTCACATTGACACACTTGCAACGTTCCATTGTTACCACAGCCACATATATTGTATGAAAAATGATAGTTTAATGCTACAACTATAGTTATTTTGTTAGATTTAATTACAATGTTCACGTTGACACACTTGCAACGTTCCATTGTTACCACAGCCAAATATATATTGTCTGACAAATGGTAGTTAAATGCTACGACTATAGTTATTTTGTTAGATTTATTAACAATGTTCACATTGGCACACTAGCAACGATCCATTGTTACCACAGCCACATATATATTGTACGACAATTGGTAGTTTAATACTATGACTATAGTTATTTTGTCAAATTTATCAACAATGTTCACATTAACACACCTAAAACGTTTTGTTGTTACTAAATCAATTTTTTTATTAACTTTAATGTAAGGACAAAGCTAAATTGTTCCTAGCACATTAAACGACGGGCAATCAGCGCACAATAAAAAAGTTGCTAATCTCAACTAAGCTCTTTCTGTAATAGTAACAAAGAATTTAGTTGCTCTGACAGGAAATTATCAACAAAGCATTTATTGTGGCTTTGTTGACCCGTTTTTCTCTGAGTGCATACACGCTAGGGCGTACCTGACAAGTATGCCTGTACAGTTATACCTGTCAGGTAAACATGAGCTGAGTATAGGACATACACGTAGCGGTAAATCTGTACAAACTCTCAGTTCCATGGCCCCGGCAGCGGCACTTGATCTCGAGACAGTAGCGTTAGTAGGTTTATTGTTCGTTTTTTTTGAAGAACAGGAAATTTTAACGAAGATACCGTGAAAAGTGATGCAAAGCATTGTTACTGCAACGAAAACAGTACTCTCATGTCAACTTATTAAAAGAATTGAAAATCTAGCAGTCACCGGACAACTGACGCCTGCGCAGACGACCGCCACACATGCTCAGTTTTGCCTGCACAGGTACACCCAAGGACAGAAAATATCATTTTTTTTTCCGGGTTGCCTGTACAGGTGTGCAACATACACGCTCCGGTTTACCTGTACAGTTAAACTGTACAGGTAAACCTGTCAGGTAACACCCTAGCGTGTATATGGCCTGCCTAAGTGATCGTCGCATTTATTCTGTTCGGCGAACCCGAATGCATCGTCGCGCAGAAGCTGGTATATTTATAAGTATAAAAATTATGTATTAGGTATGTTGATATTGTTTGTATTCCCCGACAATTGTCCCTAAAGGTTTATTAAAAAACCAGCGTCAGACAGCATCTGTCTCGCATTCATGCTGAAATGAACCTTTTTGGTGCAGCCGTGAGGCACGCACTATTGTTGTTAAGACAACGACAACCGATTTTCAATGATTTTATACTGAAGATCACGTCTAAACGAGTAATGTTAACGATTAGGAAAAAATATTATGTTAAATTAGAGCATTTTCTTAATAATTTAATATATGAATATTTTACATTGTGTTTATATTACATAGTGAAATTAATTTGTAAAGTTATGTCTAACGCGGATAAAAAACTGGGAATACCGCAAAATCTATCAAGCGTATTTTTCTGAAACCTTCACCTTTTTAAAGATAATTTAATTATTGATCTTTTAGTTCACGTGTTTTATTAAAATATCTTTTGTTTTATGTAATAAGAAATTAATAATGCGTCTTATTTGGGACAGCGTTCCTGGATGGGCGAGTCCTATTACTGGCTGGACATACGACGCGTTGCGTGAGCTCAGTACAGAAAACGCAAGCTAACAACTCAAGGTTACTGGCATATATCTGCATCTTAAAACATTATTTCCAGTTGTATTTTGTGTTTCACGAACTATGACCAAATAAACGTTATTCTTTCTTTCTTTGATAGAAACGTGTTTTTTAGTTTTTATACTAAGACTTGGCTTGGAGAACCGCTCCGGTTATCTCACCTTGTCATAGACCTAGTCACCATTTGCAAGTGACACTGTTTTGAAAAACTTGACCTCATTCACAACTTGTTATCACAGTTTCTGTACTTCACATGCTTCTCATTAAAAGTAGGTACTCACTAGGGGAATAACCGGCTCGAGCAGTTGAAGTCATTGTGATTCTGCGAACTACACGGCTACATAACAAGCTATATTGCCATTATAAGCTGATCTCTCATTGTACGTATATCCCAAATAATGCGAGATCAGCTTATACTGGAAATATATAGCTTGATATGTAGCCGTGTGTACTCACTAGGGGAGGAACCGGCTCGAGCAGTTGTAGTGATACTGATTTTGCGAACTAAAATAATTGCTTAATTATTCTTTATCAATGTTAACAACTTAAGAGGTTTTCGTTAGTTAGGTCAAGGTTATAGAATGCAGTATTGTTCGACACGGCGTGTAGCCTACTCGAATTCAAAATATTTTATTTCACACTAGCGACTTGCCTCGGCTTCGTACGTACGAAGTCGCAATTTTTCACCATAGTCTAACTATACGTGTTTTCGCAATATACCGAGGGTTTTCACGAAATTTGAATTATCAAATCATCCTACTACATAAATATACAACGTGTTTCGGAATTAACGTACACCACCAAACACCTCAATTAGAATTATTATGTTATAATCATAATACATACACTGAATTTTTACTATTATGTATAAAACATTGTTTATTAATTAAATTAGTTATACTGATTATGGGAGAAAATTGTGGTCACATCACAAATCTACGCAAGCACACCGTCACACGTATAAGGGTTGAGCGTAGTAGCGCGTCTATTTTGGTTTGTTTTGACTGAACCGCGGAAGTGTGACTACGTTGTTTTAATTATTTTTGGGATAAACAATTACCTTTATTAAAAAACTAGCTAGAGGAATGTGGCCGTTTTTCTTTAGATCGAATTTTGTTGCTTCGTGTCTCAATATGAAACTTTAGAAAAGGTATTAGGAAATTCTAGACACACTTACCGATATAGTTGATTGAGCAGTTTTTCATAATTCCTTCTCAGCGTATAAGTGAGCAACTATAATTTTAAGCTGATAGCGCACATAATCTTATTTGTTACTTAGATTAAGCGCTATTTTTGTGTAAAAATCGTGAAAAAGTAAAGAAATAAATAGTTTTAAATTTAAATTTAGATAAAAAAAAATTAAAGCAGTGTCGCTAATGGACCCGAGACAGCCCTCTTAATACGAAAAGACAAACTTTTCAGCTTTCTCATGTTAGTATAGATGTCTTGTTGTCATGTTTTATGTTTTTTAATCTGAAATGGTCTCGCCATTGTGAGTATTTGACAGTGTTTGTATGGCAAATCTGTCAAAAACTCACAATGAAGAGACCATTGCAACGTTTGTACATTAGTAGACTTGGCCCCCTGGTGGGACACACAGATGTCCGTCTTTGTGTCCGAGGCATTACTGCGGGCACTATCAGAATACCAGCGCTGAGGTAGGTATTAATTTATTAAATATCGCAACATTATGCTGAGATAGGAGCCTTTTTGGCCTTGCACAGGTCTTTTATTATATCGACGCTTGAAAGGCAATATTTACCAAACGACATGTTGGCAACTTTACACTAAAGCATTTTAAAGTTTTTATTAAAAAAAAATTAAAAAAAATCTTTAAAATGCTTTAGTGGAGTATACTCAGTATACACTAGTGCATTTTAAAGTTTATTTTTTAGAAAAAAAAAAAATAAAAAAAAAAACTTTCAAGTGTTCTAGTGTATACTCTGTAGTGTAAAATGTAGTAGTAGTGTAAATCTGCCAACATGTCGTTTGGTAAAAATTGCCTTTCAAGCGTCGATATACAACATTAGTTTTAGTTTATGCGAAACCCGAAACACGTGTCTAGTATTTTTATGTAAAGAATTTATGTACAAAATTTCAAAACTGTATCATGAAAAATAACAAAGTTATAAGCTTGTTATGTTACCTGGTTGTCCGTACAAAAAAATGCTTGCCACGCGGCGCACCCGCGCCGCCCGCGCCTTGCGTTCATTAATAATAATATTAATTTGGCAGTAGGTATCTAATCGTACGACGATTTTATTGTAATTAACTGGTGATAACATTTTCCATCACACTTGCAGGCTTTGGACTTTGTCGTAATGGTCAAGTGCGGATAGGTACTTAGTGTCGCTCGGTGTCCAACTTGTAACCTTTTTTAAATATTTTTGGGAAAAAATATAACATGGTGTAAAAACTATTGGAATCGATTCAGTTACTTATTCTGAACAAACTATATTCAGGTTTTGCATATACTAAAAATAATGTTGTATATATGTTTTTTTAAATTATAAATTGTTATATCTGGGAGTGACAAAGACAAGTGAAACGACTGCTTGCTAAAGATACACTGATTTATTCGTTGTAAGGTGAGTACTACCCAAGCATGGACGCAGCCAAGCACACATACACAACATTTCCTCCCCTTATTACAAGTAACACTGTTACCCATTTCACAGTAATTAAAAGAAACCTTTATAATCAATCCTTGGGATATTGCGTAACAACATTCGGGATAATGGGTTACCGCTTTGTACATTTTGGTCATCATTTTGCGCTGGGTTATCGCTGTTTCCCGGCGAAGCCTCATGGGTTTACGCTCTGAGCGGACGGTGGTGACTGTTCTACCGTCATATGACTTGCTATTTTAAATGCTCCTTTTTTACTGTTTGTACTCCCTGTGCGTCTCTTCGTTCTTTCTTTAGCTACCACATTTAAGGAAACAAATCATTTTTGATTTAACCAAATATATTCATTTTCCTTAACCATTGGCACAGGGGGTTTACCTACACGCAAAGGTTACTGAGATAACATCTCGATAGTAATTTATTACATAATAATTGCATAAGCAATTGATTTTATTACCTTTATAAATAAACAAGGCACGCGTCTGTCTGTGTGAATTGATCTAGAAAGCTATACTATACTATAACCAGCCTATAATGATCCTACTGCTAGAACGCAGGCCCCTCTCTGTGAGAGAGAGTGGGCCGTATTCCATTACGCGAGCCCAGTGCGTTGGTAAATGTCTAGGAGTGTTCTAGGACACGCTGGTTTCATCACGATGTTTTCCTTCACCGTTTTTTTAGCAAGTTATATATACATATTTAATTTAATTGAGAAACCTTATGTAAGCACGGTAAAATAAAATAAAATGAAAATAAAATGGAAGGAAATACTAGAACAGAATTTGATTACTTCGTTGTGACTCTGCCCTTAGTCTTTATTTGTGTTATTTTTGTGTCACCATAACACAAAATAAACACAATAGAAATGTACTTTATTTTGAAAACGATCCATATACATTAATTATTAATTTATATGTGAAGACGATGCACTTACCTAGAATAAAATTACTATACCACGATAGGTAAAAAGCATGAAAAGTGAAACAATGACAGACAAATTAATTATGCGTTAAATACATGGTGCTAACATATTTACAAACATTGTAAAAGTAGATGATTTCCCTAAAATTTTAACATTTAATAACCTATGTCAGTGTGTGAGTTAAAGCATATTAATCACAAAAAAAATGAATGTCATAAAAAATATACAATTAAATTAGCTACCGGTTTGATTTTGTCTAGAAAAATTCAGAAAGAACGCTTGGCCATAAGGAAGTAATTGTGACACCCTATGTAACAGTTCTACATTTATATCTGTAGTTTTTATGGTGTACATAATAAAGAGTATTCTATCTATCTATCTATATATCTATCTACCACGGGCGGGCGATGCGATGCAATGCGACGGGTTGAGTCGAGGAAACATGAAATTTCAGCGTACGAAATTGCGGGCAGAATGTAGTCTATACAAATAAATAAAATTGAAGTGTCTGTTTGTAATGTCATAAGAACAGCTTTTGACTATAAAATAAAAGTATACACGGTATTTCCCTAGTAGCATTTTTGTTGGCATTTAGTTGGGCCACTTACCTCTGTAAGTGGCCCAACTGTAAGTGGCCCAACTAAATGCCAACAAAAAGTGCTACTAGGGTTATAACAAAAATATTTTTGTTTTTGTTTTTCTGTCTTTCTGTCTGTCTGATTGTTTCGGCTAATCTCCGAAACTGCTGGACTGATTTTGACGGAACTTTCACTAGCAGATAGCAGATGTTATAAGAAGTAACTTAGGCTACTTTTATTTTAGAAAAAGCCACGTGAGTATCCGGACTGTTTCCAAGGGAGATCAATCAATATGGTTGGTATGTCTCTCAGAAGATTGTCTCGATTAGACTAAGGATATATATTTTCACGCTTCACGCGTATTTGAACTAATTCCAGTGTCGTTTCCTGGGGAAATAGAGAAAGATTGTTGTGAACATGATTATATAAAACAGCCCGAGAAAATTATTAGTTAGATTACCTAGTCGACCTCGTATTTGCTTTACCACTTTTGACAACCACCAGTACCTAAATTGAAAATTCGCCAAAGTTGATATTTTATTTTATTTTTATGATTGGGCCTGCCTTTGACCTCGATTACGCCAGAGAGAAAGAAAAAAATTGAAAGAAAAAAAAAAAAATATATATATATATTATCTAAATGTTACATAAACAAATATACCTTGTAGTTTTATGGCGAGCAAGTGACATTTAACCTTAGGTAAAGTAATCACGAAGTTGACTATGCCTAGTGTTGTATATTTATCACAAAAGTTGAAAATATCTAACTTTCACGTAGACAAATTTACGTTTTATGACGTTCGACTTCAAGTGACATTCAACCTTAGGGTGATAAAGCAATTATAAGGTCGACTATACATCATTATTGAATGAACACGATAGCACTAACCCGTGACTAAATCAAAGCGTTTTGATGTTTCCAGCAAGTGTAATTGCGTAACTCATTTTTTTTAAATTCATTTAACGCGAACGATGAACGCAGGCTGCATGCACGTAAAAGGATGACTCATTGTCCCGTTACGCTCATTGTCCCGTTACGCTCATTGTACGCTTGCGCCGCATCAATGTTTTGTTATGACGTTGTCACGTTAAACTATCGTCCGTAAACCATATTTACAGACAACCAATTTTTTTTTCTATCTATCTTTTCCTGGACAAAATGTGTCCATAAAATTTAATTTAATTGTTTGTATGATTGCTTTAAATGATAATATCCCCTACTATACGAGTACCTTTTTGATTTTCCCCGCGTTGGTGAAAACAAGAATAACATTATTTCTTTTTTTATTATAATGCCTAATGGCTCTGCTCGTGTTCTTTCATCTGGTAAAAAAGCAATGAATGCGACGTGATATAGAATTAAGCACTTTTGCTTTGAAGAGTTAAAGGTTAAAGGAGTTAAAGGGAACACAGTTTTTGGCAGGGCGGACGATGGTTTTCAACTGTTTAGCTCCTCTCTACTAACAATACAACCATGGGCGCGCAATGTGGAATACGATGGGTGATTTTGGCATGCGTGCTTTTGAAATTGGTGATCTAAACGGAATGTTTCACTTCTTCGCATCTACCTACTTTTATTTCTGTTTTTTCTTTTTGATTGGCATCTCGAAGGTCAACCTAGGACGTTGTCGGCTGCTTAACTGGGCTTGCCTGTGGGTACCTCAATAAATTTTGCCCTCCACCCAGGGCATAAAACTTAAAATCTAAGCGACTACACGCTAATGGCACCCCCTGTGGTGTAAGGACTTCGGCTTAGTGCGTCGCTAGTGGAGGACAGCAAGGGACAGGATCGGACTAAGATTATTTGGGGACGAATTTAAAGCTAGAGACTCAGTGGTGCGGGCTTGCTTGAGCAAGAGTCGGAGCAGGGGCATAGACAGGGCCTCGGCGAGGATGGAAGGACGGGCGGCGGTCGGATTTTGTGTTTGTGAACATTGCTGGTGGTCCTACTAATCTCCTGGAGGAGATTTGCGGTGTCGTCGGGAATGGATAGAGTATGCCTCGGTCGGTGAATCCTACCTATGCAGGAGGGACTGTATCGGGCGGCCACCGCAATCAGGGGATTTAGCAGAGTCGAAGAAACACTTTGAGACGCATTTCATGAACTGCTGGACGGCCTTTTGAGATCTAAGTGTAGATCCACATTATGAACATAGAACGGGACTCCCGTGACCTTTGGAGATGGCGTGACTTAGCGTGTGCGAAGACGACGCAAACATAAGTTATAATGAGAATATTTGTATATTCATATTCATATTCTTTATTGTGGATCATAGATAGGTAAAATACATACAATGCTCTTATTAGTAAAATTAAAATTTTCTTTCCGTATCGTGGTTGCGATTAAAAACAAATCGGTTAATTCACTATCGACAATCTACAAATTGATTCTTAGTTAACCTAATATTCAAGCTTGAACTGTGAACCATGAATCAACGATCCTTTTCATAGTGAATGTCTGTGCGTTATATTTCATAAAATGGTGAATGGAAGGCGTTGTGCTGTGTGGTCCCCTGCAGAGAAGCTACGACCTTTGATTACCTGGTCTCACAAATAAACTTACTTAACTTTATTAGTAAGGTTAAATGTGTCTGCTGTGGTATATTATTGCCATGGATGGGTGACCACTTTAGCCATACTAGGTTTTGCTGGCGGTTTCGCCCGCGGGGAGGTCGGAAATT
Organism: Dryobota labecula; assembly: GCA_947523025.1. Lineage (NCBI taxonomy): Eukaryota > Metazoa > Arthropoda > Insecta > Lepidoptera > Noctuidae > Dryobota > Dryobota labecula. The sequence goes on from OX383306.1 coordinate 17,180,896, forward strand.
ATACCATGGCAATATCCTACCGATACCGGGATAAAAAGTATCCTATGTCCTACCTAGCACACCTTCAATCAAAATCCTAGGGCAGGAAATTTCATTGTAAGGGTTGAAAAATTCGTCTGCTCGACAGTGTAAATGAAAGAAGGAAAAGAAAGAAAGAAAGAAAATTGTTTATTCTGCTCAAACGAAACGAACATTACAAAAATAAAATACACACATGCAAAGTAGCCAAAAGCCTCGTATTCAAGCGATACAAGTTTGGCAATTTAGTCCAAATCCGAGGGTATTGCAGGAAATTCCTAATCCACTGCTTCAGAGGTTTGAAAAATTCGTCTGCTCGACAGCGTAAATGAACGAAGAAAGAAATAAAAAAATGTTTATTCTTCACAAACAAAACGCACATTACAAAAAAATGAATACATACATGCAAAGTAGCCAAAAGCTTCGTATTCAAGCAATAACATTTTGGCAATTTAGTCCATTGCTTGATGTCAGGAGCAGGGACCAAAGACAATTTAGATATTTAAACTGTGTTGTGACACTGGCAAATGACATCAAAAAAACAATCAAAACAAAAACAAAATGCCGATTACAGAGTGGAAAAATAATAACTTATGTAACAAACAAACAACAATAACAAGACAAATTAAGCCGTGCGTCGCATCTGTTGAATAACAGGGCCTCAAGTCTGCTATTATAATAGTGTCAGAATGGTCTCGCCATTGTGAGTATTTGACAGTGTTTGTATGGCAAATCTGTCAAAAACTCACAATGAAGAGACCATTCTGACACTATTGTAATAGCAGACTTGAGGCCCAGATCGTTATACAGCAAAATGCTGTGATTCCGGACGAACCTGTCGTCAACAGCGCTGGTTTTCAGCAACTACCTCTCGAGTGACATAATAAATAACGAAATTAAAATGAATGATAAATGACAAATTATTTTGTTTCTGTAAGGAGGTTTTTACAAACACTTTTATTTATTTATTTATTTATTTAATACTTTAAGCACAAAACATGTACAGAGGCGGACTTAATGCCATAGGCATTTTCTACCAGTCAACCCTTGGGTGATGCAGAGACATACAGTAGTAGGTGCAATAGCGAAAATTGAGGAATAAATATTCATTTAAATATAAAGATATACATAAACCTATTACAAACTATAAATTCAATATATAAATCTTATTATATATAAATATAAGCACAAATAAATACACATAAATATGTATACTAAAACAAATAAGACACACAATGGGAAAACATTACCGTTATGATGATACTGCCAGCTTCTTGCGAATATGCTCACGAATTTTTACTTTAAAAGATAATCGGTTGGTTGCCATCCTGATTTCCTGGGGGAGCGCATTCCACAGAGAGATAGACTGTATGAAGAAGGAAGAGTGAATGAAGTCTGTGCGGTGAGTGGGACATTGAAGAAGACGATTGTGAGATGAACGAAGATTTCTATTGTGGTTGGCGCAAATGTACTGAAAGTGGGGGGCTAGGTAACGAGGGGAAGATGGAGAGTCAAGAAATGAAAACAAGGTGGTCAGCGCCCTTTGCTCTCTGCGCTGGCGTATGGGCAACCACTTTAGAAGCGACCGATGCGCAGAGACATGATCATATTTACGCAGATTGTAAACGAATCGAATGCAGTTATTGAGAAGACGGTCAAGTTTGTCGAGGAGATCTGCATTCAGGTCATAGTAGCACACATCACCATAATCGATGATAGGGAAAATTAAGGACTGCACAAGCATTGTTTTAGTGCTCGCTGGTAATATATTTTTCAATCGGTACAGAGCCCGCAGCGTTCCAGTAACCTTCTGGCTTACCTTAGCGACTTGAGTTCGCCAGTTCAGAGTATTGTCAATGTGCAAGCCTAGGTCCTTCACGTCAGTGCTAAAAGGAACGACCGTACCATTGAAGAGAACCGGTGGCAAAGTTGAACCATCCACCTTGCTAATACCACGAGGACTGCCAATGATGATCGCCTGGCACTTCTTAGGGTTTACAGCTACACCAAATCTATCAGCCCAGGTTTTTATGGCTATCAAGTCCCTATTCAATTTTTCGATAGCGTCAGGCAATTCATCAACCTTCCCTTGACAATACAACTGCAAGTCATCTGCATACAGATGATACGCACATTGAAGTACGGAAGTTATTAGATTAATAAAAATAGAAAAGAGTAGAGGAGAAAGTATACCGCCTTGAGGAACGCCAGTTAACAAATCACACCAGCATGAAGAAGAATCCCCAACATGAATGGACTGCTGACGTTCCTGAAGGTAAGAGGAGAACCATTCCAGTGCTTCGGGAGAGACCATAACATATGACAGAATGGCTAACAGGATGTCGTGACTGACGGTATTAAAGGCATTCGAGAAATCAACCAACACAAGAGCAGTAACTTTGGTGTCTTCCAGTCCTGCCCTTATATCGCCAGTCACTTTAAGGAGGGCGGAAACAGTGCTGTGCCCAGGCCTGAACCCAGATTGTAGAGGGCTAATGAGTGAGTTGCAATGAACAAAGTTGGAGAATTGTTTGTGGACACAGGCCTCAAGCACTTTGGATAGGAAGGGAAGGATAGAAATTGGACGGAAGTCGGTAGGAAGAGAGGGATTGGAAACCTTAGGTAGTGGACGAACATAGGCTTTGCGCCACAGGGAAGGGAATACTCCGGTGTACAGGGAAAAATTTATAATATGGGTAATCGCGGGTAGGAGATGATCCAGAATAGTAATGATCATACCACGGGTGATATTGTCACATCCCACCGCTTTTGATTTGATGGCAAGAATAATCTTTCTGATCTCTCCCTGTTCAACTGGAATAAAACTGAAAGGATTAATATGAGGACGCGTTAGACCAGAAATTAGAGACAGAGTTTGTTGCTTGGTTAGACGATCCATGGTAGAAACAGTGGAGAAATGCCGGTTGAGATCGTCTAAGTCAATTGAATTAGGAAGGTCTAAATGTCGCGATTTGCCGATACCAAGAGTTCCAAGAAATTTCCAAATATCGGCAGAAGAGGAAGTATTTATAGTATCCAGAATGTGGCGGCGTTTAGCATTACGTATCATCTGATTGCATCTATTCCTTGCAGCCTTGAATAATGTCCAGTTCTCATCAGTACGATCCCTTTTAAATTTACGGAACGCACGGTCCCTTCGTCGCATTGCCATCTGTATTCCCCTTGTCATCCATGGTGCAGGTGGACGTTTTAACTTAACTTTTTTAACGGGTGCATGGATGTTGTAAAGGTTGACTACAACATTATTGAAGATGGCAACCTTATCGTCAACCGAAATTGCTTCCATCATAGGCTCCCAATTGACCGCAGATGCATCATTCTTGAGCTTATCGACATTCATCCGAGCAAAACAGCGCCTGTACAGAACCTTGGGTTTAGTTTTGGGAGGTTTCAGGATATAGGAAAGGAAAATCATGTCGTGATGAGAAAAGCCAGGAGCGTCATGTTGACCATGGGAGGAAACGAGGGAAGGATTCGAGGTGAGGATCAGGTCGAGCCAGGTATCATCGCCGACAGTGCTATGATGAGTTGGTTTAAGAGGCAACACGCGTAGACTAGCTGACTCGATAAGATGGAGGAGCTTACGGGATCGAGGAGAGTTTTGGGCAAGGAGGTTTGTGTTGAAATCACCCATGATGATGTGATGTGCATACTCCGAACCCAAAGATTCAAGTACTGATTCGAATTCAGTGAAGTAATCAACAGTGGGAGGACAATAGACAACACCAATAATGGTTTTGGCTCCTTTGACACAAACTTCAAGAAAAATAAATTCAGCAGAAGCAGCATATTGTGATGACGAAGTGGCAAGTATTTTATAAGGAAAGTCACTGCGAAGGTATATGGCCACACCACCCCCTCCTTTACCAATCCGATCGTTTCGAATAAGAACGAAACCAGTAAGAGGGTAAGTGGTGGACAGGAGATGCGGTTTGAACCAAGTTTCAGAGATCAGGATGGCGTGAACATTTCTGTTATTGAACGCGTCGTAAAGCTCGCTGTAGTGGCTTGGAACACTTTGAGCATTAATATGACACACATTCAACACGTCAATCATATTTTAAAACTAGATGAGGTCAGCGTTTCGTATCTGACTACTCTGAGAAGAAAGGCCGAAGCAAACTCAGAGGTCACAGTCTCTTTTAAAGTCCAGACATAATCTTGATCAAATCATGTACAGACAGGCAGGTCAAGCTACCCGAAACCGTCAAATTTTCGTAATCAACCTTGAACCTTATGTTGTAGTGATAAAGTTGAAAATCTAGTAAAGAAATTTGACAGATTGTAGTAGTTTGATGTGCTGGCGTCTGTACATTGGTGTCTGAAATGGTCTTTTGAAGAAAGAACCACACAGATTGAGTGGATCTGTCCAGTCAATGCACACATTTGTCAGTAATCGTGCAGCTCAACTCAGAACATAAGGAGCTCAACGATTCGACGAACAATATCAAAGAACGGACATTTGGGCAGGCCGCATAAATTACTCAAACTGCCATACCACGATTAGAAAAAAAAAAAAAATGTTGATGAACTACCAAAATGAAAGGCATTGCAATCAATTGCCATTTTATGTGTATTACGCCACTACCCCGCTAGTCATGGTCTATCCATGTGCTAAGTTTCATCATCATTTCAAATTCATTTCAAATCCGTTCAGCAGTTAAGACGTGAAAAGGTAACAGACAGACAGACGAGAGTTATTTTCACATTTATAACACTACTTATATCTATAGCTGCGGTGGGCAGACTTAGGCCGCTTTCACATTAGGACGTTAGCAGCGCGACAGTAGCGCGGCAGAAGCACAGTCCTTCACATTATAATAACAGCCGCGCGTTAGCAGCGCGGTTGTCGCGCCGCAGTTTAGGTCAATGTGGCGCACTTCATTTCAAAAATTCGAATATAAATTCATATTTTTCGAAATGAGGATTAGACAATGCATATAATTCTTGCCAGTTATATTTTTTTTTAGGGTTCTGTTGTGGTAATTGTTGCTTCTTGAGTCCCACAAAATAGGACGCATTTGAATTTCAATAATAAATCGTTCGGTATCAAACTCGCTCATTGTGTAGTCTATAATTACGTACGTTTGCAACACTGGCTCATCGCCGAGCGCACGCGGCGGCCGCGGCGGCAGCACGCGACCGCCGCGCTTCTGTTTAAACTATGAAATTCTGGCAGCGCGAAAGTCGCGCTGCTAAAGTCGCCTAAATGTGAAAGCGCTCTTACACCATCGGCGATCTACAACAATAAAATTGGATGACAAGCAGATTTATTTTTAATGTAAAGGCATTTATTGTAGGTACCTATACTCCGTTTAAAATAATATTAAACATTTGAATAAACCTTTTCTACAGTTCGTTCAACCGATTTTGATTTCTATTCCGTAGGCATAAGAATGGCATTAAAAGCACGGTTGAACGGACTGTAAAAAAGGATTATTTAAATGTCTAATCTTATTTCAAATGGAGTATAGCTACGTAGGTACATATTATTCAGTCTTTGTCAAAAGTAATATGCATATGTATGAAAAATTCCGAAATGCTAGATATAGAAATAAAGTTCAGACTGTACCCTGCAGAACTTATTTAATGGATTCCAGTGTATTACATCCAAGATTTATAATAAATTGCCTTGTTATATTACAGACATTGACAAATTGCACATATTTAAGCGGAAACTAAAGGAATTTCTAACTGATAAAGTGTATTACAGTGTGAAGGAGTATCTAAAGGGAATCCCTATGGCCAATAATAATTATCAGACATTTAATAATAGAAATGACATAATGTGTAACTCAAAATTATTATTATAACTTGGACTTTTATTTTATTCACTATTTACTATGACATTCATTCAATTATTGACTACTTCAGATACTTCTTGACATTGAAAAATAAAATGGTTAAAATAATTTTTCAATTTTGTAATATTTATTCAAAGTCAAAGTCAAAGTCAAATAATTTATTTCAAATAGGCACGAAGATGCACTTTTGAACGTCAAAAATTACATGAATAGTTAATTGATTCTAGTTGCGCCTTCCAAAATGTAGTTATGTATGGAGAAGAATGGGCAAGAAACTCCATACTTACTCTTTTAAAATGTTAACAATAGTTTGTATACATTAATTAATATTTATAGGTGAAGACTATGTACCTAGAATAAAAAAATAAAAAATATAAAAAAATTCATCAAAATTACTTACCACAATTGGTAAAAAGAATGAAAAGTGAAGTAATAACAGAAAAATTAATAAATGCGATAGGTACATGGTGCTCACATATTTACAAACATAAAAATGTATATGATTTCCCAAAAAAATAAAAAATAAAAACAACATACAATAAGTCAGTGTGTGAGTTAAAATATTAATCACAGATTTTGATTGTAATTTATGTGTAAATTTTGCATGCCCAAGTGCCGGCAGAGCATGGAGAACTTTCGAAACATGTTTGTCATCTATACCCCTACCCGTGTTGGCAAAAAATAAATGATTTGATTTGATTTGATATTTAGAGGTCTATGAATAACACTGCGTATTTTTCACAACTTTCTCGTAGGACGACACGTATTTACTAAGTGCGAAACGTAAGCACGAAGACAGCTGTTAGTCAGTAAGCCAATTGCGGTATTTTAATTTAATTAGATACTATTATTCTAAAAAAAAAAAAAACCTTCGCTCAAATACGTTGACTCAAACAAAGCAGTTAAGAGGCTACCGACCGCACAGTGGCGCCCTCATCGTTATTTCGGTGATTTCTTTTATTTTAGAATGAAAATTCAGAAAATAAGCTCGTCAGGTTGTGCTTCACAAGACTATACGTTATTATTACTACAAACAGTAGTTTTAAATTGTTAAGCTCTGTGTCTCTGTTGTTGTGTTGTGGCGATATGTTTTAGATTTGGGCATTTTTCTTGGGTTAAAAGGGACCAAAATTTGGTATGTAATGCTCGGGCTTTGAGGTGTATTCTACATCATCTCCTTTTTTTAAGACAAAGCAAGTCCATGTCAAAGGTATTCGATATTTTAGAAGCTGATATTTCAACATCCTCAGAAGAAAATGGATATATCATGAAAGTAACAAAATTCGTCAATTTTCGTCAGTCAGAAAAACGCCTTTCAAACTCGTAGAGAATCTTTCCAACTTCTGTTTCGTACCTACTTATTATACATAATTTGATACAGTGCTTGCGCTATTATTGGGCCAGCCGGACAGGGCTTTGTAAATTTTTAGGTAGGTATGTTTTTGTAAGTATGCGTTTGATCTACCCATAAAACCGCTTGTGATCGACCGGTCGACCGCGATCGACTGTTTGCCCACCCCTGATCTTTGTATAGTATGTATGGGCATAAAGTTATCAATCATCGCCAAAAAAATGGTGTCTATAACGGGAACATCCAAATATTCCGAAATATTTTATTCCGAATTTCGATGTTCCGACGTTCAAAAGTTCGATTTTCATAATACCTAAGAATTATAATGTCTATTATTAAAAATCACGAAATTTAATTTATCGAAAGTCCTAAATGCGATTTGTTTCTTTTCCGATTTTCATACATTCGAAGAATCAAATGCGATGGGTTCTCGGTCCGAAAAACGACATTCCGATTTTCAATACTCCGAATAAACTGCTAAAATGCTGCAGATCCCCTCTATTGTTGGTGAATCATTTGGGTTAGGTTAGGTTAGAACTGTGACCATTAAAGCGTGAAGGCGAGCGAGCGCAGCGAGCGTGCTGCGGCAGTGGCCGCCGAGCACCAGATCTCCTCAATTTTTGGTGAATCACGAGGTTTTACAAGGCGTTTTATTTCGGAATTCTAATTAATCGGTACTTTAATAGTCGGAATTCGTATTTTTGATGTTTCGAATTAACATTAAGTCGGACTTATTGTTATTCGATCTATTGAAATTCGGTATTTTGAGAATAGTATTTATAAACGTTAGGAATATTGAATTTTGGAATTATAAAAATAGGATGAATGATAAATCGGAGTTGTTATATTAGGAATTTTGAACCATTCGGAATTATGAAAATCGGTATTTTAAGGATAAGAGCGATGTTCACTACTTCAGTCTGTTTCCTCAAAGTTCCGATTACTGCAAACCCATAAAAAACAAAAAAAAAAACGTGCGAGTCCTACAGTAGTCGCATATGATGTGTAACATCTGACATCTCACTTTGGTAATAAGCAACATTCACATTATTCTGAAAAAAGTGATTCAGTTATTAATTGAAAAGATTTTTCGTAACGATTGATCCGATAAACTATGAAAACGACACTCATGAAGAAACATTTTAAAATTTTCCCAGCCGCCATCTTAGATTTTAATTTTGACCTCACTATCGGATCTACTCGTAGCACCCTCGAAAATCATGAAAACGACATCCATGAAGAAAAATATGAAAATTTTCGTTGCCGCCATCTTGGATTTTAATTTATAGGTGGTAAAACCAAATAAAATCCGCACATTTAAAAATAAAATAAAAGACTAATAAAAAATGGGTTGGTACCATCTGACGGCCAACTCTACCACCACGTCCGCTCATTGGTTAAATCAAATAGCGCGCGCGCTTGCCCGGCTTCCTGTTACACACTTCCGTCCATTTTCACAAAATCACTCCCACAGAAAGCGAGAGGAAAGATGTTACACATCATCATCATCAGCCTATAGCAGTCCACTGCTGGGGACATAGGCCTCTCCAATTGCACGCCATTCAGCTCAATTCTCGGCAACTCTCATCCAGCTGCTACCAGCCACCCTGCGGAGATCGTCGCTCCACCTAGCCTGAGGACGTCCTACCTTACGTTTGCCGATTCGCGGTCTCCACTCAAGAACACGTCTACCCCAGCGGTCATCAGTTCTACGGCTAATATGGCCGGCCCATTGCCTCTTCAGCTTGCTTATTCTGTGAGCTATGTCGACAACTTTGGTTCTCTGCCGGATCACCTCGTTCCGGATTCGATCCCTCAGAGAAACTCCAAGCATAGCCCGTTCCATAGCTCGCTGAGCGACCTTGAATTTATGGACCAAACGTACCGTGAGTGTCCACGTTTCAGCTCCGTAAGTCATAACAGGCAGGACGCACTGATTGAAGACCTTGGTCTTTAGGCTCTGTGGAATACGCGACGAGAAGACTCGACGAAGCTTCCCAAACGCTGCCCAGCCCAGCTGAATTCTTCTGTTAGCCTCCCTCTCACAGTTGTTCTTACCAAACTGCATAGTTTGCCTGAGGTAAACATATTCTCGAACAACCTCGAGAGCACCGCCATTGACAGCAATCGGTCCCGGAGTGACGTGTTCGTTGAACATAACTTGGGTTTTGTCCAAGTTCATCCGGAGACCAATGCGCACAGAAGAATCAACTAGGCCACCCAGCATTTGCTTGCAAGTCATGCAGCGATTCAGCCAGTATGACAATGTCATCTGCAAATCTCAAGTGTGAGATGTACTCGCCGTTGATGTTGATGCCACGTCCTTCTCAGTTCAGCATCTTAAACACATCCTCCAATGCGTTAGAGAACAATTTCGGGGAAATTACGTCCCCTTGTCTCATGCCTCGACGCAGGGGGATATGTTCAGTTCGCTGATCCTGGGTTTGGACGGTCATTGTCGCGTTGTCATAAAGACATCTCAGCATTTGGATGTATCGCCAGTCGACTTGACATCGCTGCAGAGACTCCAAAACGGACCAGGTCTCGATAGAGTCAAAAGCCTTTTCATAGTCCACAAATGCAAGACATAGGGGCCGATTATACTCTTCGGACTTCTGTATAATTTGCCGCACTGTGTGGATGTGGTCTATGGTGCTGTATCCTCTTCGAAACCCGGCCTGCTCCGGTGGCTGAAACTCGTCGAGTCTTCGCGATAGACGATGTTACACATATACGGCCTTATTTATAAAAATCTTGCTAATCACTGATTAGCCACTGTTTAGCTAATTGGTTAGCTCTTAATCAATGATTAACTTTTCTTTATTTATAAACGCTAGTTAGCAAAAGATTAGTTGCTAAACGAAATAGAGGTGAAATTATGCGTTCGGCACAGATTATAACCAAAATAGTCGAACTAAATAACAGAATTTTAAGAATAAAGTTATGAAAACCACGATTTTTGTATCTGTCGTGACTTGACAGACAAAAGTCAAAAAAATAATCGGAAAATTTGAAATAGAATAAAATAATTTAATATGTTTATTTCATTGTGTTTACGATGGTAGCAATGAAAATTATACGCTCCAATAATTGGGGTAACCAGGAAAAGGTTTTTATCTCTGAATTTATATCTATTTACTAATGTAAACTGACCAAATGAATGTTAAAGCAGTAGCCGATAATAGCTATGTATTTTCATGTCCTTTATGCTCGTTAGCACGAATATACTCTTTAAGATTGCTTTAAGAAGTCTATGTAGGTACTTGTGTCTATTTTATATTACTTCCTAGTGCTTTTGCACCGGGGTTTCAGTGTCCTTTAATAACAATTATTATTCTTGTTTACAGGTACAAAATTGACTGCGGCTATAAAAGCCACTAGCACCAATACTATTAATCAACCTCGCAAAGACGGCGAGGGAGGAGAACACGCTACGTAAAAAAGATGAGGAATGAGAGTGGCATGACAAAAGAATGGCACCCATGTCTTTGGAGCAAGAATATTGGAAACGAATTTAAAACAAAAATGTAGCTTTATTATGTATCAAAATAAAGTTTTCTATAAAATGTATCTTCTTATTTGTATGTGACTGCCATAACGTGGCTTTTCTTTAGTTTTGGGCCTTAGAACTGGCGCCATAAGACGAGGGGCACATGGGATAGCAGACTGGATAATCACTATCTCCGATGAGCTTCCTCATGAACTCATTCTCTTCAAACCTCCTGAGTACCTACTGACCCTCTGCTTTATATAAATGTACCTACTCTGTGCTGAACCTCCTCCTGATTGGTTTTTCCCGATAAATCCTTTCATCATTTGTACGTCGAATGAAGAATATGTAATAGGTAATCAGTCTCGTAGCGGATTTAAACGAGCTTTGTAGGTCTTCTTCCGCCTACTTCCCGCTGGCGTTTCAAATTTATTCAATTCTTCTATGTCGTTTTGGAAATCCCGTAAAAGATTGTCGAAATCCATATTTAATATGGCACAACTCGATATTAGGAACAAAATAACCTCGAAGCACACAACAATCCTACATCTATTGAGTCGAACAGCTGATTCAAAAAAAATCCGCCATCTTGCCTCCTAGCATCCTCCTAACAGTGCACCGGTGTTGTTTAATTCTGACAGCTACTAATCAATTGCTGAGCAACCTCTTAGCGCTAAATAGCGTTTATGAATAAGAATTTAGATAATCAAGTTGCTTAGCAAATGATTAAAATTTAAGAGGCGTTTATGAATAAGACTGCAAAAATCACTGTACGTATTTAAATACTTGAGACACGTATTATTCTCGTGGGCTTTATGAACCGAACGATTTGTTTATCAGTAGATTATAAAGAAATCATTGTAGACATACACACATGGCTACTGATAAGTTGTATGCAACACTGCGTCACCGCACGCTGTTTAGGGGTCAATTGATAAGCTGTGCAATGATTGCATGATTTCTTAGTTATTTCACGTGACTTTGTTTAGATGAAGTACCCCGTATTATCACACAGGCTAGGGTCACACGGCATTGTACCTACTGTACCTTTTTTTGCGGGTTTTTTTTTTAATGAAAACTTCTTTAGGCGCGTTGAGCACTTTTTGGTAGGGGAAATACTTATGGGTTCGCGATCGTCACCTAACGCTTTTCATGAGCTATGTGTATACTGTGTATATTATGTGGACTTTTTAGGTGAACTAAAATCATGGAACTCGCGTCATCGTCACCGAATGCTTTCCATGAACTATATATGTGTATAAAAGAACAGTTATTCCAAAGTTTTGTGTTTTCACTTCTGTTGTCCTTAGGACTGCCACTTTTTTTTTTGGATATGGTATCTCGTTACTGACCTTGAGACGTCATGACTACTTAACAGGGTTTTCCTGTAGCTTTAAGCGAACTAAAAGCCTCCAGCTATGGCAAAAACTTATAAACTAAGCGACTGAACGCTAAAGGCACCTTCTATGGGGCACGGACCTCGGCTTCTGGCAACGCTGGGGGGAGGACAGAAAGATGGAATGTCGATGTCGCACTTCTCAGCATTGAGGGAATGACGAAGAAGAAGAAAAACAAATGCAACACGTTCTATTTTTAAACATTCCAGTTATCCAACATAACTCGCTACTTTAGGCGACAATAACCGATTTTTAATGATTTTATACTGATGATCACGTCTAAACGTAGTGTTAATGATTTGGTTTTTTTTTTAAATTAAATTAGAGAAAAATTATATTTAATTTATTATATTCAATTATATTTAATTAATTAATTAATTATATTTAATTAATTAATTAATTATATTTAATTAATTATATTTAATTATTTAATTAATTATATTTAATTATTTAATTATTATTTCTTTATAAGTTAATGTATGAGTATTTTAGATTATGTTTATATTTATTACATTGTGAAATTAATTTTTAAAGTTATATCTAACGCGGATAAAAAACTGAGAATCACGCAAAATTTATCAAGCGTATTTTTCTGAACCCTTTTACAAGACCTTTTTAAAGAAAATTTTACTATTGATCTTTTAGTGTACGTGTTTTATTACACGTCTTTCTTTCAATTTTCCCGGCTCATTAGGGTCGCAGCGTGATGTTAAATAGCCTATAACCTTCTCCAGGAATTGGGCTACCAAATACAAAAATAATTTTCAGAATCCGTTCAGGAATTTCAGAGATTACCCCCTACATACAAAATTACAAACAAAGGGCTTTGCCTGAAATGTATGGGCAACTGGTGTTAGTGCTATTAACCAAAAAAAAATTAAAAATGCTCCATTTTTGGACAATGCCCTTACTTCTTTATAATATTAGTATATACATATATAGATGATCATAGCAAAATCCAAAACGAACCATACCTATTTCTTACAAGCGAAACAGCATATCTATGAAAACGCCGGAAACCTGTCCTCTGAATGTAATTTTAATCGACAATAACAGACTTACTGATGCGTATGTGTTTTGCTTACATCTCTGCCGACCCCATAAAAGGTTTCTTTGTGTTTAAGATACGATTGTTAGTAAAGGGAACTCTTCATAGCAGAAAATATTGTTTTTGACATTTTCCTCCAGTTGTACATCTCTGCCGCTTATTTTATGGACTATTTGCTGCTACCCGCGGCTTCGCCTGCGTTATTTTATCTATAATTAAAAAAAAAAAAAAAAAAAAACTGAAAAATAACTTTAATTTCGGAAGTCGGTGTTAAAGTAATTTTTCACTTGTTTGTGTTTTTTTTTTGGAAGTCGGTTGTTTTTTTTTTTTTTGTTAAAAAGTTTTTTATTTTTCAGTTTTTAGTTATGGTACTTACCCCACAATAATTCGATTACCACTACTTGCTACACCGCACAAACAACAGTGATACAAGATATACGAAGTGGATTAAATATGTATTATCGAAGCTAACTCAAAAACTACCGAAGCAAAGTTAATAAAATTCGGTTTATAATCATTTATAGCCCTAGTGCATCTCAAGACAATTCTAATAAGCCCAAACACGGCTAGGATACATTGTTTTATTACGGAGTTCCGGTGCATACCTTCCGGCTTCATCTTCAGATCAGTTCGATGGTATCATTTTCATCAGAATTATTTATTTAAATTTGCTTCATAGCCGATTCACTATCTTAATCGAAATATCTTATCGCCACCCGTGAAATACTTATCATTGAGGAGTTCCGGTGGCCATTTGTGGTCTTCTTCATCAGTTCCACTTCATCAAATGATACTTACTGAATGCTAATGCTTGAGTTGTTGATGAAAATACAAAAATCGCTATATGTTTGCCTATAAAATTTGAGGAGTTCCCTCAATTCCTCATAGATACCATAATCAGAACTGGATTTTGAAAAAAATGGGGCCAATCTGAAAGTACATCCTTTCAAATAAAAAAGAATTATCCAAATCGGTTCATAAACGACGGAGTTCTGAGGTAACAAACATAAAAAAAAACGAATTGAGAACCTCCTCCTTTTTGGAAAGTCGGTTAAAAAGTAGCTTATGTTATTCCATATAACATCAGCTATATGCCAGTGAAAATATCGTCAAAATCGTGCCCGTTCTAAGTAGACAAAGCTTCTTTCCCATTTTATGAATTTAAAGCACCCATAACATAAATAAAACATTCATACATAAGTCCTGGGGCCCAAGTCTGCTATTTTTATAAATTCGTCATTCCAACACGATCCCATTGTCATTTTGCTAAAAGTTCGTAATCTGCTAAATTCATAATGGTCGACCATTGGTCGGTCAATGGTGTCGTAATAGAATTGTATTACAATGGCATTTTGAACATTTATTCATGCCAGATTGACGATTATTTATTATTCATGACGATTGATTTGATGGCACGGTTGGCGCAGTGGTTAAGCGATTGACTGCTGCGCTGCGTGTCGCGGGTTCGATTCCCGCACAGAACAAATATTTGTTTGATCTACAAGTAGTTGTTCTGGGTCTGGCTGTTTGTGTATGTGAGTTTAAATGTTTGTAAACGCACCCACGATACAGGAGAAATACCTAGTGTGGGGCAAAAAAAAAAAAAGATTTCATTTATATACATTTTTACATATTATTTATTAGTGTTATAAGCAATCTGAAGTAGGAGGAAGTTAGAAGTTTAGTAGGAAGTTTCATTTGTCATTATGTACGAGATTACCAATTCTTTCAATGGAGTGTCAGTGGCTGACCATTGGAAAGTCATAATGACGCCATTATATTAGTAGATTACCAAACTTGTCAAAATCAACAATTATGAAATAAATGATAGACCATTCTGACACTATTGTAATAGCAGACTTGAGGCCCTGTGCTAATAATGCTGACGTAATTAAATGTTTTCATGAAAAGTTCTCCTAAGAAATATCCCTCCTTCCCTCGTTGTTATAAATACAAAAAGGCTTTTGTTTTACTCGTACACTGAAAAGCGATTTGTATGAAGGTCCTTCCGAACTTCTTTGCAACTCGCTTGTGAAATTCATAGTATTACTACATACTTACATTATTTTTAACCGACTTCAATAAAATAAGGATGTACTCAGGTAAATCGGGCCCTATTACTATACTCCGCTGCGCGCTGTCCGTCTAGTGTCTGTCTGTCCGTCTATCTGAGCTGTCCAGGCTGTATCTCATGAACCGTGATAGTTAGACAGTTGAAATTTTCACAGATGATGTATTTCTGTTGCCGCTATAACAACAAATACTACAAAAAACAATTAAATATATATTTAAAGGGGCTTCCATACAACACACGTGATTTTTTTGGTCGTTTTTGCTCGATATTGATAACGGCAACAGGTAAACGCTTGAAATATTCACAGAATATTTAGTTATTTATTCTTTTTAAAATAAATAATTAAATTAAACTAAAACAAATATTTAAGGGGGGCTCCCATACAACAAATATGATTTTTTTGCCGTTTTTATTGATAATGGTACGGAACCCATCGTGCGCGAGTCCGACTCGCACTTGGCCGATTATTCCTTCTTTTTATGTAGGTATGTTCCCCGATTACTTGAAGACGGCTGGATGGATTTGGACAAAAAATAAAAAAATATTGGCTGAAAGGTACCTACTACATACATAGGTACGTATCATACGTATCAATGCGTAATACAATCACAATCTGAATGATTTTGAAGGATATTGCTAATCCATTGCTTCTTATATTCGAAAAATTTGTCTATTCAACTACGTAAATAACGCAATGAATGTTCTTGAACTGTCAAAATGAAACCCATTGATACTGATAGTGTGTTACGCAATTTCAACGCTGGAATAACAATGTAGAATCTTTTATCCAAGTCTAAATCATCATCATCATCATCATCAGCCTATAGCAGTCCACTGCTGGACATAGGCCTCTCCAACTGCACGCCATTCAGCTCGATTCTCGGCAACTCTCATCCAGCTACCCTGCGAAGATCGTCGCTCCACCTAGCCTGAGGACGTCCTACCTTACGTTTGCCGATTCGCGGCCTCCACTCAAGAACACGTCTACCCTAGCGGTCATCGGTTCTACGGCTAATATGGCCGGCCCATTGCCACTTCAGCTTGCTTATTCTGTGAGCTATGTCGACAACTTTGGTTCGATCCCTCAGAGAAACTCCAAGCATAACCCGTTCCATAGCTCGCTGAGCGACCTTGAATTAATGGAGCAAACGTACCGTGAGTGTCCACGTTTCAGCTCCGTAAGTCATAACAGGCAGGACGCACTGATTGAAGACCTTGGTCTTTAGGCTCTGTGGAATACGCGACGAGAAGACTCGACGAAGCTTCCCAAGCCAGCCGCCCAGCCCAGCTGAATTCTTCTGTTAGCCTCCCTCTCAAAGTTGTTCTTACCAAACTGCAGAGTTTGCCCGAGGTAAACATGTTCTCGAACAACCTCGAGAGAACCGCCATTGACAGCAATCGGTCCCGGAGTGACGTGTTCGTTGAACATAACTTGGGTTTTGTCCAAGTTCATCCGGAGACCAATGCGTACAGAAGAATGAACTAGGCCATCCAGCATCTGCTGCAAGTCATGCAGCGATTCAGCCAGTATGACAATGTCATCTGGAAGGAAGCCGAGAGTGTAATGATCAATGCACACGCGTTTCATACGACGTTTTTGAACACACTTGCGAGGAAAAAACAGACTTGTATTGTTATTAACTTTATGAAAAACGGCGCTGGTTTTGTATTTCCGCGCACCGCGCTAGCGATGCGCGCGCAGGTTTGAATAAAGGCACAGGCAAAACCGCTAAGATAGATAGATAAGATAGATAGATAGATAAAACATTTATTCAGTGCACACAAAAGACAGCACAACACACAAGAGCACAAACAATAAAATAAAAAAATCATGAATATTATAAAACAGACAAACATGACATAATTCTATTAAATAACAAATATACAAGCTGCGGTGTGCGTCTAAAGGTTGCACCAAATGGGAGTCCAGCTCAGCATGTGTCAGGCAGATATACCTGACGCTGATATTCTGCTGGATCCCTGTAGTGACACACGGACGTCGAGCTGACGATATAAAATAAATTGGTGTTGTGATTGTGACAGGCGCGGATTATGCAAGTATACCCAACTATGGATTCTACAGTAAGTTTCGCTTTAAGAAAAGTTCTCGTTCGTTGATGTGCTGATTGTTTTTATATTACTTGATTATAAAAGTTATAAATGTATAATGTGATTACGAAATATGAAAAATCTTATATTATTTATAGTGATGTAGGTGCGAATAAAATAACAATTTAGCTAGACTAAAGTATGTTTACAATAAATAAATATAGGTAAATAACATGTGTATTATAACTATTATCCAACAAAAAAAAAAAAAACTAAACCTACTGAATTACCTACTAAGTAAGTAAGTAGGTACCCCTTTGTACACAGGTTTGTGACCACGAGTTACGATAAATGACAGATTGATTCGGGAAGAACACGTCAGCCAGTTATATAATGGATGTGTTTGAAACAGTCATACCCAGTTTTTTCTGCGAGGCGATAAGAAACTGCCGCAGTCAAACTCTGAAGGTACCAAGATATTAAAAAAAGGTGAAGGTGCTAAAGAGCCTATATAAAAAAAAAAAAAATGTTTAGACTGATCATAGTGTTGTCGTATGTCAAATTGTAGTTTAGTTAGTATGGAATTAGAAAGTACTATTGGCATAGAGAAAATATACATTTGTTCAGTGAGAATCCGCAATAATAGAACGCCAGTCAGGGTCTTTTTCGTTTGGTTCCGGGAGGGACCACAGATAATTTAAGGTAAATTTTTAGTTCATTTTGGGAACAAGGACAATTCAGACAATTATTAAAAAAAAAAGTGAAATATTCTGGCATTAAGGCTCCAGCATTATGGAAGTCTCTTTGATGAGATTAAAAAAAGGGCAATTATCCGACTAGTAAATAGTTATCTGTGGCGTTACAGCACTAGCGCGGTAACGTAAAGTAAAAAGCACGCGTTTTTAATACACTGTATTATGGACCTAAAAGCGGTTCAATAAGAGCCACTTTACGAGCAAGTGTGTCGAAAAAAGTATTTATTGGGACATGCACAGGAAAGTCAGGAGGCAAATAGTGTAGAGTCATCTCAATTATCTCTTTCCCTTGAATTTGTATATATTATTATATTTTTAGGAACCAGATATGGATTTTATAAAAAAATATTATAATAATAATGGCTGCGAACTATTTTAATGAAATTGATTGCTCTAATGTCACTCTGACAAAATACGACACAGCTGAGACGTGTCAGCGCTCCGACGTTTGACGAGCAAATAGGACCTGTCATCTGTTTGACACTCCCTATAAAGTATTCGCTACTGTTCATTCCCAACAATATAATATATACATAAATATAGTAAATATTATGTATGACTTTTATAAATTTATAACCAATTTTTGTACTTGGTTTGTGATTTTTTTCTCCTCTTAAACACAGCACCTGCCATCTTATCTCTTCACCACCCTTGGTTGACTTGTTGAGAATGCCTAAGGCATTAAGTCCGCCTTTGTACCTTATTGTGAGTGAGAAGTTTTAAATAAATAAATAATAAATAAGATCACAAATTAAACTAAACACACTAAAAGAAACTTTTAAAACGTTAATGAAAAAAAAAAAAAAAAAAAAAAAAAAACAGGAAGTCCTGTACGAAGCCATAAGGCTACCTCAGCATGTGGGGGGTGCCCTTAGCATGCTGAGACATTTAACATCTTTTTTTTACTATGGCATCTCAGAGTTGACCTTGAGAGGTCGTGACTCCTTAACTGGACTTTCCTGTGGCTGCCTTAAGCGACAAAAATTAAAGCCTCTAGCCAGGGCATAAAACTTATAAACTAAACGACTGCACGCTAAGGGCACCCCCTGTGGGGTACGAACCTCGGCTTAGGGCAGCGTCGGAGGCAGGACAGCAAGGGACAGGTGGCTGGATCAAATCGGGGTTATTATTATTATACGGGGAATTTAAAGCTACAGGCTCAGCAACGGCGCGGCCTGGCGCTTCGTCGAGCAAGGGTCGGGGTTATTTAACATCATGCTGCAATTATATTTCTGTATCTGCCCGTGACATCACAGCGGGCCTTATCAGAATACCAGCGTTGCGGCATTATTTTTTTAAAGGTCGCAGCATTATGCTGAGATAGGAGCCTTTTGGCCTCGTACAGGACTCTGTTTTTATTTTTTATACTTTTATAATTGTGTGTTTAGTTTGTGATCTTCCTGTGCGAGTCACAATAAATACTTTTTCTTTCTTTCTTTCTAAAACTACTATTTAAAG
The DNA here is from genome assembly GCA_947523025.1 of Dryobota labecula. Taxonomy (NCBI): domain Eukaryota; kingdom Metazoa; phylum Arthropoda; class Insecta; order Lepidoptera; family Noctuidae; genus Dryobota; species Dryobota labecula. Next base: position 17,200,361 of record OX383306.1, read on the forward strand.
TAGTTTTGGTAGGAATATGAGTAAAACCGCGGGCAATATTTAGTCATTAATGTGCACGGTATCTACTTGTAACCTAAGGTACTCATAATTGGCCTAAAACGTTCCCCTGCTGGGGTACAGGCCTCCTCTCTATGAGAGGGAGTGGGCCTTAAACCACCACGCGGTACCAGTGCGGGTTGGTGATATTACAAGTCTTCGAATTTTTGGTTCCAGGACATGCCGGTTTCCTCACGATTTATGATCAGTGTCTAACTTTTAATTCGTCTACGAAGCAAAATGCCTAAAATTAATGTCTACACAGCATTGCCTAAGCTGTAAATCGCCTAGAGATCAAAATGTTTAACAAGTAAAATACCTAAAATGAAATAATTTCTATGTAGTCGAGATGGTTAAAATAAACTCACACTAGGGCCTCTGAACTGTAGGTTAGGTTAGGTTAGAACTGTGACTACACAACGCATGAGCCGAGCGAGCATGCCGGGGGTAGCGGCCGGCGAGTTCCAGAAACGGTACTCCCTTTCTTCTCCTAAAGAAATAGACATATTGCAAGGTAGGCATTTTGGTTCATAGCCAGAATAAGGTTTAGTTCAAATACTGTATAGATATATTGCAAGGTAGGCATTGTGCTTCCTAGTCAACATGTGGCGGTATCAACAACGCCACATGCGAACTACGTATCAAAGACCTGACGTCACAAATCCTGCATCGCGCTATCAGAGTTTACCGCGCGACTAGCATATATGTATACAACATCCCGACATCAACCGTTGGGCAGTTGCCCACCAGACACAACACCCGTCTAGTCGGAGGATCCTCCCTTTACTATAGAGTATGAGTGAACTTTACACCCTGTTCCTCATACCTCTAAATTGGTGACCCCGACGTGATATTAGCGCAGCCTTCGTGCAACTACTTCAGCGTGACGTCATCCATCACTTCCTCAAGCTTTCGAGCGGCGAGTCACACAGCCAGCCAGCACCCACGGCTTCAACGGGTATCCTGACCACCAGCATGCAGCGAACGCGCATACCTGGTCATCACCCTCAGCCTCATCAGCAACCTTGGCACAGCACACTGCACTTTCGGCCGGTCCACAAGCAGAGCCCTTCAACGCTCTCCTGGTCGACGCCAGCAGTCAACTTCAACCCGGCGCTGTACGACGTCCGACTAACTGGATCAACAAACGCAGCGCCACCCCGACTCACTGGGGAATCACCGCAGACAGTTCCGACTAACCGAGAACTATGCGGCACCCGGTTCCGACTCACTGGAATCACAACTGGCCCTGGCAAGCATCGTATGCACTGACTCAGCCCACTATCGACCTCCGGTCTCCGGAGGGGAGTAATGTGGCGGTATCAACAACGCCACATGCGAACTACGCATCAAAGACCTGACGTAACAAATCCTGCATCACGCTATCAGAGTTTACCGCGCGACTAGCATATATACAACATCCCGACATCAACCATTGGGCAGTTGCCCACCAGACACAACACCCGTCTGGTCGGAGGGTCCTCCCTTTACTATAGAGTATGAGTGAACTTTACACCCTGTTCCTCATACCTCTAAAAACATAAGGTTTAGGCAATACTTGGCATAGACGTTTTGATTTCTAGTCAGCATGATCATAAAGGTTCCTCACGATGTTTTCCTTCATCGTTTTGAGAGCAGTGGTGATGAAATGCAACACCTAAAGTAAAGTGCCTGCCTGGGTTCGAACTAACGACTTATAACTCGTAAGTCGGGGCCAATATCACTGAGCCGCCTGATCTCCTACTAAAACTGCTCTCCTACGAAAATATTGATAGCAAGTAGTTGTTATGCTACTTTTTGCATCAGCAATTTTCTCAGGCGTTCGGCATGTCAAAGTTTCAGTATTCCTTTTAGCAAAAGTTTCCTGTTTTATAAACATGAATTGAGTCTGGAGTGGATTTTAAGAGCGTATACATCAGTCCAGTAGCACCACTCCTTTAAAAAAATATTATCTCGTGACTGAGAAGGAATTATGAAAAACGGCTCAACAGCGACCTCGGTAAGTATGTCTATACTCCATTTACATTTGTCAAATAACTGTTCTTACCCTTTCGTTATTTCGATGTAAACGCTTAATAAACTCCGTTATTTCACGATAAATACAAAGCACTGTAATCTATTTACCATTTACATTTAAAAAATAACTCTAAAGTGCAGTAATTTCAACAATATTACACAATAAATGTCGTTATTTAGCCTTTATTTGTCTAATGCGTCTAATGTCTAAAACGTAAATGGAGTATAGAATGTTCCTAATACCTTTTATAAAGATTCATATTGAGACACGAAGCAACAAAATACGATCTAGAGGAATGTGGCCGTTTTTCTTTAGAATGAATTTTGTTGCTTCATATAATTTGAAAGCTAACAAAATTACCTTTCACATGATATACCACAATCCACAGCTCAATGCATAGAAATTGTAAAAAATTGTCATGAGCAACGCGTGATGGAGCCGAAATGCGATTCCAGTTTATTGGTCGCGAGTGTATATAGGGTGTATCTATTCAAACACTTAATATGTTAAGAGATACACCTATAGGTGGTAAAGAAGCCATAGATATATTTTTTAAATCTGAGTATTTTATTTTAAAAAAATGTAATAATTTAAAATTACTTGATATGATGATTAATTATCAAAATTCAACGCGCTCGTGCCGCCACCGCCGCGCACCGCACTGCCGTGTCACGCACATCTCTGCTATCTTAAAATAAAAGAGTTTCGCCTAACCACTGCAAAATAATTTTATACACCATAACCAACGTCATACTAAAACAGAATTTCAAAAATTGTAGTTAGTTTCCGAGATATTTGTAATGGCAAACTCGTTCAACTTTATTTTTTAATGATTGAATCATGCCTAACTCTTTTAACTCAAGTTAGAATAGTTGTGCATTACTCGCGGTAGCTGTCGCAGCGTATCTCAATTTCTGTTAGATATTAGTTAGAAGAGTTGCGCGTGATCAAGGTTTGAATTTGTCAACTTCAAACCCAATACAAGATTTGTGTACTTTATGCCAAAATCATAGAAAGAACCACAGTGAGCTGAATCATACATGTTCTGAATTTAAATGTGCATTATGCAAGGAATATCATAATCATGTACTGAACAAAACGGAATTCTGTAAAGCTTTAGAAGATGATCTCAAAAACCAATGCACAACTAGAACAGTGTACACGGTAGATATACAAAAGGCAATTTGCATGCCTAAATTAACCATAAAAGATTTATTACTTTTCCAGAAAATTAGTACTATTTAATGAAACCTTCGTTCCTCCAGGAAAAAATGAAGATGCATATTGCATAGTTTGCCATGAAGGCGAAAGCGGGAGAAAAGTCCATAACATTGCATCATCATATATTTATTTTGTCATGAATAATGCACGCGACTATAATGAAATAATTTTTTATTGTGATAACTGCTCATCACAAAATAAGAACAATTTTATTTATGGCTATGATAAGATTGGTTAATTCACCGTCACTAATATCAGCTGAAAAAATAAAGTTTGTATATTTTGAACCGGGTCACATATAATATATGGCGGCTGATACTGTACACGGATGGATAGCAAACTTTGGTAAGGTAAAAGAGATGTATGAACTCATCAAGGGTCTGAAACCCCGTAAAGCTCCTGGCTCAGAAGGAATCACCAATAGGGTGCTCCAATTGTTCTCCGCCCACCTCATAATGCTACTGGCCACCATCTTCAATGGAGCCATGAGCAATAACATCTTTCCACAAGCATGGAAAGAGGCCATCGTTATCGGCATCCCCAAACCCGGTAAACCCAAGGTGGAGCCCGCGAGCTACCGACCCATCAGTCTGCTCAAAGTCCTCGGAAAACTCTATGAGAGGCTTATTTATAAGCGTCTCAGAGACTACGCTGAGACTAAGGGCCTTATCCCCAACGAACAGTTTGGTTTTCGAACCAAACATGCCTCGACCCATCAGGTCCATCGTATTGTAGAAGACATCAGCTTTGGTTTCCAACGCGGTCTTATGACAGGAGCGATATTCTTTGATATAGCGAAGGCGTTCGACAAAGTCTGGCATAACGGCTTGTTATACAAGCTGTACCAACTCGGAGTGCCGGAGCGTCTCGTGCTCATCTTACGAGACTTTTTGTCGAATCGCACCTTTCGCTATCGCATAGACGGAGCTCTCTCTTCCCCCCATCCCATACGCGCAGGAGTCCCTCAGGGCTCTGTGATATCTTCCCTCACTTTCACGCTATTCACCAGCGATATACCCAAGAGTAGGTTGGCACAGTTGGCTCTGTTCGTAGACGAGACGGCTATCTATTACAAAGGGACTAGTCTGATTAAAATCACTAACACTCTCCAAATTGCAGCCAACAAGCTTGGCGAGTGGTTTAGAAAGTGGCGCATTGAAGTAAATCCCGACAAAAGTCAAGCGGTTCTCTTTTCTAAGCCGCGCAACCGCCCCCCTAAGTTCTGACCGATCACCATGTTCGGCAAGCCTATCCCTTGGGAGAAGCGAGCCAAATATCTAGGTGTAACCCTCGACCATCATCTCACTTTTTCTGAGCATGTAAAGAAGGGCGCACCTTCTTCGCGCGCCGCTTTCGCTCTCTATAGGCTCCATTTCATCCTAAATGCAAATAGCAAATTGTCACTCAGATGCAAATTGCGCATTTACACCGCGTGTATCCGTCCCATCATGACCTATGCGAGTCCAGTCTTTGCACACGCAAAACCCTATATGATCTATAAGATGCAGAACCTCCAAAACCGTTTCCTTCGTAAAATCATGGGAGGCCCCTGGTTCGTTCGGAACACAAACCTTCATTTAGAACTTAAAGTCCCTACAATAGCCCAATTCATGAAGCACATTTCAAAGCGCTTCCTTGACTCCGCCGCCACTCATCGCAACATTCTAGTTGTGAAGGCCGCCAACTATACCCCCTCACGTATAAGTATGACCCGGCGTCCATTGCATGCACTGACCGACCCAGACGACCCCACTACCCTCCTCCAGGAGAGTCGTAGGGAAACTAGTACAGTTCGTAAGAGAGTACACACTACACGATCGTCATTCCGACCTCGCCGCCGAGGCCCCGCGCGAATCCCCGAGTAAATAGTCCTCCCCGACCCTTGCCCGTAAGCGAAGCGCCAGTACGAGCCTGTAGCTTTAAATCCCCCTGATAATAATCATAACCCTGATTTTATCCAGCTACCGACGGTCCCTTGCCATCCTCCCTTCGACGCTGCCCTAAGCCGAGGTTCGTACCCCACAGGGGGTGCCCTTAGCGTGCAGTCGTTTAGCTTATAAGTTTTTACGCCCTGGCTGGAGGCATTAAGTTTCTTTAAGAGCGTAAGGCTACCACAGGATAAGTCTGGTTAAAGAGTCTCAACCTCTCATGGCTAACTGTGAGATGCCAGTTGTTTTGTATTTTTTAAATATGAAGTTTTTGTTATTATAGGAGTTTGTTTAGTTTATTTTATTACAACAGACTAGTATAATTATGTTGAAACTGTTTTATGGATTTCTTAAACAGTTTAATTGATTATTTTAAAAATTAAAATACTATTTTAAGCACAACAAATCACAAAAAAAGAAATAAAAATTTTTTGACCGATTATGTTGTACAATAAGTAATTACTTAGTCCTATTTTTTTTTTTTAATAATTAATAAAGATGACTGATTACTCACTACATTATTAAAAAAATTAAACTATAGTTTTGTCATATTTCATGGTTTATTACTTAACTACTTACCCTTAAATTAGATGAGTATTCTAAATCGACCGACCTGACAAGTTACATCTCACACAACTATTAGTTAGCAGACATAGGTCTTGGAATCACGTGGTAAAACCTTATTGCGAAAAAATCTTCTAACTTAAGATAATACATGACGCGTGACCACGTTTGTATGAAACAGTGGTTATGCCCAACTCTTTTTATTCGAATAAAACGTTTAATAAACAAAATTTACAAAAAAAGAATTAGGCCCCATATTCTTAAGTTCTTTTAAAAACTTATTCAACAGTAATTAAGTACTTTATACAATTTACATAAGGAATATGTACATTAGTTTATTTAACATTTCAAAGACGATTTACTCAAAACGCTGTTTTTCAAGATAGAAGAGTTGTGTGTGACACGGCAGCGCAGCGTCGCCGCGTCCGGGCCGGTCATTCGTAGAATAAGTAAATAAATGTTTTCTTGCAAAATGTCTCAAGCAATTTTAAAATTATAATCATCAACATCATTTCAGCCGAAAGACGTCCACTGCTGGACACAGGCGGGGGGGGGGGGGGGGATTTGCCATAATCGCCACGCTTGGCAGGCGGGTTGGCGATCGCAGTATGGTGTTAAAGATGCATATAGAACGCTGCTGCCCATTCTCTAGTAAGTCCCTTAGTCGCCTTTTACGACACCCATGGTAGGAAATGGGGCAGTGCTGTTCTTTACATCCGACACCACACGGTACAAAATTATAATAATTATGTAAAAATATAAAACACTTAGATAATTATTTTTTTCTTTTCTATGGCTTTTTTACCACCTATTTCCCGTAAAATATTTCGTGTATGAATAGATACACCTTATATTATGCGTAACGTTAACTGTATTGTGCGTACAAACTTACATCTATGGGAGAAGATGTTTTTTAACTACAATGTTAAGTTTGTTCTTGGGTTAAATTCATCCCAGCTACGGAACCCTTCATTGTGCGTGGTCCGACACGCACTTGGCCGGTTTTTATAATGTCCGAATAATTTCGTATAACGTATGAACACATCAAAGGCCTTTTTTCGGTTAAAAACCGTTTTATTTGCAACATTATTTAAGTGTATACCTTAAAGGCACGTGATTGGAAAACAAGAGAGTTTACTATTCATAGTACACTATATTCGTGTTTGGGCAATATTAGCTTTGAGCTATTTTGGGAACAAAATGTTTTTTTATTAAAGGGCACAGTATTTTCTCTAACTTTCATTTATATATATGTATCGGTATTGTTATTGGTAAAAATGCTCTGCTTTTAAACGTAGCAGCTGTTCGGGCATTGACCACGACTTTTTTTTTTTTGGTTTGTTCTTGATGGTGACCCTGTCGCGACATATGAGTGGTCGTAGGTTCAAACCCAGGTATAATTATAAAAATAAGGCAAAGAAAACGCATGAGCGGTGTGCGTTTCAGACTTCTATTAGTTATAAAGTCCAGGATTTCTTACGTTGTTTTCCTTCGCTGATGTCGGTGATGTCCAAGACAAACTTAGAAAGTATTATATTAATTGAAAATTTACGTTGGTACTTGCCCGGATTTGAACCCACAACCTCGTATATGAAAAGCGAGGCCGTAACCATTGGGCTATCACGACGTATCATGAATTTTAGTTACTACTAGTTGCTGCCCGCGGTTCCGCATACGTGGCATTTTTCTAAAATAAAAGTAGCCATTGTTATTCATTATAACATCAGCTATTTGCCGGTGAAAGTCCCGTTAAAATCGGTCCAGCTGTTTTGGAGATTAGCTGGAACAAACAGACAGACAGACGGACAAACCGACCAACCAACAGACAAAAAAAGTGTATGACCTGTAAAAGTGATTCCGATATCCTATTTACAGAATAAAGGGTCGTACAGACACGCGCGATATCGCGGGCGCGACAGGCACCGACAAAGAAATTGTGCTACCAGTGTCGCGTCGCACCCGCGATATCGCACTAGTCTGTGCGAGCCTTAAACGATGTCATTTCATTTCCTTTCAGCACTTTTAAGCTTCATATTTCGCAAACGGATCACTGAATCGAAAAATGGTTTGTACACATCCGCAATCTTTTTGAACGGCATATCCAACGACACCGCACACCATGGGATAGACGAGAAAATAAAAAAATCCCCACTTTACATTAAGGGGCGAAATAAAAAAAATAAAAAACTTATATTTAATTAAATATACCACTTTGTCGGCGTGATTAATATGTATACCCATGCAAAATTACAGCTTTCTAGTACTAAGAGTTTCTGAGCTAATCCGTGGACAGACAGACAGACAGACGAACATGGCGAAACTATAAGTGTTCTTATTTGTTGTTTGTTGACTACGGAACCCTAAAAAAACAAGTCTTCAGCCAATTGCAATCTATCATAAAATGTATAAATGTATCAACATTATTAGAATCTAACAAAGGAATTCTTCGAATACGATAAAATAGATTATCTAGAGACTACCCATCTTATTTCTATTTTGATGAGCTCAGGACAAAACAGAGTTATTGTCTTAGAATAATCTTAATAATATTCAGCCGTACAGATGAAGCTTTATTAGATTTAGAATGAAAATCAAAACCAAGCTTGTTCTATATAGCATCTGGGCAATACTACATTTATATTAATTTCATTGTATCAAATCTGTAATTTTTATGGTGTGCAATAAAGATTATTCTATTTCTTCTATCTACATTCTTTGCTTTGTAAAGTATTATCTTCTATACTATATACCTATATAAATATTATAAAGCTGAAGAGTTTGTTTGTTTGAACGCGCTAATCTCAGGAACTACAGGTTAGAATGGAAAAATTATTTTTGTGCTAAATAGTACATTTATCGAGGAATATTATAGGCTATATAAAAAGATAAACTACGACCAAAAAGAGCGGAGCATAAATGAAAAATGTTGCAAAAACGGGCAAAATTATTCCTTTTTGAGAGCTTCCGTTGCGTGCGCTGCGTAAACGGTTTAAGTTACGCAAATATCATGTATGATGGAATTATTCCTTTTTAAAAGATCTAAAAAAAATTCCAGGACAGCATATGTCTATATTTTAAGATTGACTCACTATAACCTTTTTTATGGTAATCAAATTTGTTCGAAATTAATGCATTATTTGTGAAAGAGTTTTATCAACAAAATATTGACCCTGATCCAAATAAATATGTTATTAATCACAAGTATTTAAATGTAAACAAAATTGTTAGTGTTGGATAGCCCATTTATTGAGGAAAGTTATAGGCTATATAACATCACGCTATGATCCTTAGGAGCCAAGCGAAAAGAATAAAAGTCAGAAAGAACGCTAAGCGATAACGAAGTTATAGCGCGGGCGAGCGACGTGATGCGATGCGATGGGTGGGCCGAAATTTCACTAATATCTAGTTATATAATATGTCGCATCATGGGTCGCCGAGATGCGAAGCATCGGGTCTTCTTCACGTTCGTGTATTCGCTCGATAATCGCTTTTAAAACACGGCCTAAAACTCTGGCCAAACTGAAGTGGCATCACACGCGGGATTAGCTCGCGTAATTGACTAGCACCGATTTACCGATTGTGTCAACTAACTTTTATGGAGGTATTCAAAATGGCGCGAATAGTCGCGGCCAATTGCGTTTCGGATCTCGCACAATGAAGGGTTCCGTAGTTGGGACGAGAGATGTGAACCACAAGGTCTCCCATACATTCCAACTGCAAATGTAAGTTTGTACGATGTACAATATTGAGAGATTTATTATATACAATATACTAAAATAGATAGACTAAAATATATACACGGATATATATACATATCCTAAATAATAAATATATACTAAATATATATAAGCAACGAAAATAAATGAAGACTATAGTTACTGTTACGAGAACAAGATCACAACGACAAGTAATGTTCCTTCACGAATCATTTAAATACAAGCAATGACTGTGCGCGTTTCATTAACAGTTACATTCTGAAATTAAGGCTAGCTGACACAACCGCGCCCATGCCCGTCCATGCACCTGCATGCACGATGTTTTATATAGTAGACGAAACTGAAAACAGCATAATCATATAACAGCACTGCGGTATTTATTTTTTAAATATCGCAGCATTATGCTGAGATAGGAGCCTTTTTGGCCTCGCAAAAGTCTTTTTTTTATTTTATTTTTTTATTCTTGTTTTAATGTAAAATTTGTTAGTTTTAAATGCTCGTTTTTTATTGTCTGTATTGCCTGTGCGTGTCCCATATAAAATATTTTTCTAACATTTTTTATATAAGGTGTCTATCTATTCATAAACAAAATATTTGAAGAGAGACATCTATAGGTGGTAAAAAAGCTATAGCAGCGAATTTTTTTTTGTCTAAGTTTTTATAATTTTTACATAATTATTATAAATTTAAAATTGCTTGAGACATTTTGCAAAAAAACTTTTACTTACTTTGATTTTAATTCTATGAATGACCCGCCCGGACGCGGTGACGGTGACGGCACGAGCGATGTGCATTTTGATAATGAATCATCATAATATCAACTAATTATTTTTTTAAATAATAAACTCAGATTAAAAAAAAAATCGTTTCCATGGCATTTTTACCACATAAAGGTGTATCTCTTAAAATATTTCGTGTTTGAAAAGATACATCCTATATATTTACTTTATTTTAGTTGAACTGTAAACAGTAATTATTTTTTTTTATTTTTTTATTCTATTATGAGTTTGCTCTTGACTTTAGTCTAGTACTGGATGACAGAGACAAAGTCTACGATGGAGTGAGCTTACCCAGAAGAAGCCTGTTCACTCTCACTTTGAATAGATTAGGGTTGTATGCATTCGGAAACATAGTAAAAAAAGTAGTAAGTAACAATTAATAGTAAAAAAACAGTAAGTATAATACTGCTTTTAACAGTATGGTTGGCAATGGTGACTAAGTAATTACAGCACGGGTCGATCGATTAGGTTAAGCTACGCTTGCTGCGGTTCGTCCGTGGATGGGTGACCATCTTTATATACCAAGACCCCTGTGTCTCGGAAAGCACGTTACGCCGTTGCTCTCGGTTGTCATTCGTGGATCTTTGACAGTCGTTACGGGTAGTCCGAAGCCCGAAAGCCTGACAACCAGTCTATTATCCAGTAACTGGGTTGTGGAGGTCAGATAGACAGTGGCTTCATGTAAAATACTGGTATTCAGCTCCACTCCTTTAGACTGGAAGCAGATTTGGCAACCTAATCTAGTGGTCCTGATACACGGAAACTTGCGTCTTATTACTTAACTTTAGGGGGTTTATTTATAAACGCTGCTTAAAGTTAAGTAATGATTAGCGACTGTTTAACCATACATTTTTGACGTTTGAACGACACTTAACTTTAAGCAACGTTTATGAATAAACCCCTAGATGAGTGGGATAATTCTCGTATTTTTAAGAACGTTTTAATCTCAGTCTCAATCCGTCAAAAATACCTGTAATTATCATACATTTTTGATAAGTTTTTGACATTCATAAGTGCCATGTATGTGCCTATCTATAAATTCACATCATTCTCCTGCCCTTATCCCAATATATTTGAGCTATTGTATACTGTGTATATAGGGTGTTTCTATTCAAACACGAAATATTTTAAGAGATACACCTGCAGGTGGTAAAGAAGCCATTGAAACGATTTTTTAAAATTCTGAGTATATTATTTAAAAAATTAAATAATAAAAATAAAAATAAAATAAAAATTATGTATTAATATAAAACACTAAGATTTTTTTTTAGCTACTATGGCTTTTTTAGCACCTATAGGTAGATGTTTCTCTTAAAATATTTTGTGTTTGAATAGATACACCTTATATAATTATGTGTACTTTTTGGGTGAACAAAAATCATGGAACTCGCGTCATCGTCACCGAACAATTTTTTTTTTAAGATGGTATCTCAGCGTGTAACCACGAGGGGTTCGGACTCTTTAACCGGGCTATCCTGTGGTGCCTTAAGCTCCTAAAAGAAATTTAAGGCCTCCAGCTAGGGCATACTTATAAGCTATCCGACTGCGCGCTAAGGGCACCCCCTGTGGGGTACGAACCTCGGCTTAGGGCAGAGTCGGGGAGGGGAGGATGGCAAGGGACCATCGGTGGCTGGATAAAATCAGTGTTTTGATTATTATCAGGGGGATTTTGGACTACATGCTGCTCACCTAAAGCGCGTGCTGGCGCTTCGTTTGAAAGCAAGGGTCGGGGTGGAAGCAAGGGTCGGGGTGGAGGTCACCGAACGCTTTCCATGTGCTATATGTACAAAAAAGAACTGTTATTCCAAAGTTTTGTGTTTTGTTACGACTGCATTTTTTTTTTAAATTTTTGTCTGCATGTCTATCGGTCGGTCAGTCTGTCTGTCTGTCTGTTTGTTCCGGCGAATCTCCTAAATGGAAAAAATAGGTAGCTTCCTAATCAAAACAAACAAAATAAACCATGAAACTCCCCGTCTATTACACACAGTGGGTCGAGTTTAACCCAAACACGTCATAGATGGACACACAGTGTGTCAAATTATGATTGATTGGTCCCATTAGGTTCTGATCTCATTTACCCTATGACCTTGACGAGAGGTAGTCGTTAGTATATAATTCCATTAGGATCCTTTATTTCCTAACGAATAATTCACAAATAATGTACGCTGGTAAGTCAATTTTAGAAATACGTATTTAAAAAAAATACAGCAAAGTGCGAGTCGGACTCGCGCATGAAGGGTTCCGTACCATTATCTATAAAAACGAGCAAAAAAATTACGTTTGTACGTGGGCTCCCTTAAATATTTATTTTATTCGGTTTTGTAGCATTAGTTGTTATAGCGGCAACAAAAATACATCATCTGTGAAAATTTCAACTGTCTAAATATCACGGTTCATGAGACACGAAGCCTTAGTAACAGGGATCCGTTTTACCCTTTGGGTACGGAACCTTAAGAAAGAACGTCAGATTGAATAGTTTTATTTTTTTCTTAGTATAAAGCTGTAGTGTATTAGCAATTGTAGTTGCATCCTTCGTAACGACTAATTCACAAACACAATGTTTGTCAATTTTCGAAGCTCGAAATCGAAAAAATTAAGAAACTTTATTTTTCATAGTATAAAACAGCGTATTGTCTGTAATTTGCCTTGAGGTCAGTCTTGAGTCTGGGGCCCAAGTCTGCTATTTTTATAAATTCGTCACTCCAACACGATCCCATTGTCATTTAACTAAAAGTTCGTAATCTGCTAAATTCATAATGATCGATCATTGGTCGGTCAATGGTCTCGTAATAGAATTGTATTACAATGGCATTTTGAACATTTATTCATGCCAGATTTCATTTATATATACATATTTTTACATATTATTTATTAGATAAGCAATCTGAAGTAGTAGGAAGCTGGAAGTTTAGTAGGAAGATTCATTTGTCATTATGTACGAGATTACCAATTCTTTCAATGGAGTGTCAGTGGCTGACCATTGGAAAGTCATAATGACGCCATTATATTAGTAGATTACCAAACTTATCAAAATAAACAATTATGTAATAATGATAGATCATTTTGACACTATTGTAATAGCAGACTTGAGGCCCTGGACGAAAAAAATATTTATTTATTTTCCATTCCAAACCATGAGAGAATACAATTTTTTCAAAAAATAATCTGTAAACAACATTTAAAAAATTTTAAATATTCAAATGCGATGTCCACAATCTTAGGACTTCTTTTATTTGTATAATAGCATTAATTTATTTCGTTCAAATAAAATTTTCAGTCTTTGAACGAATTTTAAATCGAATGGGAATAATCTATCAAAAATTTGACAACCGTAAAATTGGGATAGCATCTGCCAACCAAAATAAAAAGTGTGATTTCAATAACAAAACCTTTCCAGTGAAATTAAAAAGAATTAGGTTTTGAGATTTTGATTGAAGGGCGATTTCAATTTTGGAGCGATTATTTAAAAGTCGCCATAGACAATATTCGAATAACTTCGGTGGCTTAATAAGTACAAAAGGTCAAAACTTTTTTACCTTTTGTAATTATTAAGCCACCGAAATTCAATTTTTCTTACGTTTTTTTTGCAATTTTGCAGATCAGCATCTGGTTGTATGTTGATCAAAATATGATTCGCGGCCATATCAAATATTTTGTTCAGAACAGAACGAGTTATCAGGATGTCATAACAAAAACATTAATAGATAATTAGAATTTCTAAGAAAGCATTGGGGGTGTGTCATAACAACGCGACCATATAAGGTATTGCGCAGGCGACACACCCTCATTGGCTAACATCCTGGACCACTGCTCCTCACCTCACACACCCCTTTATTGTATAAATACTTCCGTCCGGCACTGGAGCGACCAGTTTTGGTTCCCGTTCCCGTTCTCATGTAAAATAGATAACTGAAATAACGTGTGTCCTTCGTAATAATAGTTTGATGTCGGTACCTAGTGTAATATAGATTGTAATAGTTAAACCTAAAGTTTTAGTATTTGCCTGTGACTTGATAAATAACTCAATTTACTTTATTAATATAGACTAAAATTATCACCACACGTGTCCCATTTCACATTCAGTACTAGCGCACAAATGTACCTCCTGACACTTGGGCTCGTACATATTTATTTACAGAATGAGTCAGAATCATCATAATCATAAAAATCATCAATACAACTTTCTAAGATCATAAACTCTTATGAAATGACTATTTAATGAAATTATGAATTTTATGATTACACTAACTTAAAGAGTTTATTACTGATTCTAATGATTATAATCTGTAATTAATATTTGTTACGGTCGCGAATCATACTCCAATCAACATACACCCAGACAATGAGCCGCAAGTTGTAAAAGTCTTAAGAAAATTTGAATTTCGCGGGCTACCTTAGCACTTCCCCCTTAACAAAGATTTTAGAATATTAATATTTATTTAGAAACTGTAATTATTTATTTATTTAAACTTCATGTCCAATAGTGGCACATAGGCGGACTTAATGCCACAAGGCATTCTCTACCAGTCAACCTTTGGGTTAAATATAAAAACATAGTGATAGGGCATAAAAATAATGTCTAAAATACTAACTTCTTGGTTACGAGAATTTATATTCTTTTATTGATACTAATACACATATACAAATAAAATAAACTAATAGATACTTTAACAAATACCACCTAATAATAATTACTATGACTATTAGACAACTAATTGAGAGTGTTATTTAGTCTGACTTATAATATATAGTGGTTACGAACTTTTCTTTTAAAAGCAAAGGACGATGGGCTCTGGCGTCCTTAAAAATTAAACTTAACCAACAGACTCGAGACATATCTCATTTAAAAGGTCTTAGCTTACTGATATTTTTTTACTATGGCGACAACCGTCAAAAGTATGGGGTTTAAGCAGAAAAGGAGGGAAAGTAATGGTACTACTGTGGTAAAAAACAAGTTTGATTATTTCAAAAAAATAAGTGAAAGTTGTATTGGTTTTTACTTAAGCTACCTCATAATGTATTTTATTTTCCATGAAATAACGTATTCACGCTTGTATACCCCGTAGGTGTAGGTAGAGATAGTGTACCTACAACCGGATTTCAAAACATAGTCAACAGACTTGAGACATATCTTATTTAAAAGGTCTTGGCTTACTGATATTTTTTTACTATAGCAAAAATCGTCAAAAGTATGGGGTTTAAGCGGAAAAGAAGGAAATGTAATGGTACTACCTGTGGTACAAAACAAGTATGATTATTCCAAAAAATAAGTGAAAATCGTATTGGTTTTTACTTAAGGTACTTCGCATTGTATTTTATTTTCCATGAAATAATATATTCACGCTTGTATACCCCGTAGGTGTAGGTACAACCGGATTTCAAAACTTATTCAACAGACTTGAAGCACATCTCATTTAAAAGGTCTTCGCTTTCTGAATATTTTTTACTACGGAGACGACCATCAAATGTATGGGGTTTTAAAGAAAAACCATAAAATGTAGTCATATTTTGTACTAGACTATAAGTTTGATTATTAAAAATATAACATTGAAAATCAAATATTATGTTTCTTTATTTCATAATGAATCTATGCTTCTATATTTAAAATGATATAACCTATTATTACGCCTGCACATGCGGGGAACACATTCCAGATCACTCTGTTGAAATCGACATTGCGAATGCTACTGGTGTCTTGTAAAAAGTTAAGGAGTACTGTAGGTTTAGCTCTGCCTAACTCAAATGTGAAATGTGGATGTGCTTTTTGAGTAGCATAAGTTTGTTGTTTGTTGTCCTATAAAATAGAGCCGTACTCTGTCTACCCCTAAGTGGAATACAGGTGTAATAATATGATTAAAGGTTAATCACGGATACGTATAAGTTACGTTTTGTTGTGCCTTTGTCTATCCGTCCGGGTAATACTGGTGTGATGTTATTGGGTCGCCAACTTTTTTTATACCAAATATAGTAATTTCGAAGCCCTTGCCTGTTAAAATATAGTAGATGGCGAACTGGGAAAAAAACTGAACTTAAGTTACTAAGTATGTTTCAAAAACATATTTATTCTTTAAATGCATATGTTTTGCTACTATGAACCTTTATTAACAGGTATTTTATTTTAATTTTAATGTCTCGTAACAATTTTTAAGTCTAAATTAAGGCTACAAAATACCATTACTTCGGCTTTTATGAGATTAATACTGGCCCTACTGCGATCATCTCGCCATTTGTATTGAAATAAAAATATAGTAGTTTCGCCTACTATATTTTTTCTTTAGAAATATAGTATTTAGGCCAATAATATAGCAGGATACTATATTATATAGTAGGGTTGGCAACGCTAGATGTATGATGTATTTCACCTCTATGCGGGAATCATAAAATACCAAACTTGCGAAAAGTCTGGGTATCATATACATCTCTGCCCATTCGATAGACAATCACAGGCGTAATAATATGTTATGTTTTAAGTTTTATTTTATATTAGTTGGCTATTATTATGTTTGATCTCGTTCACTTGACGAAAAATACAATTCAGTACCTACCTGTGTAGCAATCTATAATATAGGTGTGCCTCTGCCTAACCCTCCCTACGAGGAATACTAGTGTGATGTGTGATATAACTATAATAAATAGAATAGATTACATTGCAAAATATAACATAAATTGCTAAATGTTAATGTTCCACACACTTCTGCTTACTCCTTCGTGGAATTTAGGCGTGATGTTTTGTTGTTTTATTTATGTTCCATATTACATATATAAGTCGGCAATCATTATGTTTTATCTCTTTTATTGTGACGAAAAATAGAAAATAAACATGTTTATTTTTGTTAGATAAATGAAACTGAAAGATGATTTTTTCAGGAAACCCCATATATTTAAGACTTGAAACAAACGGTTTGTTATTTTGTAGCCAGTAACGAATAATATAACATAACAATTATGTCTGTTGGATCAAAAAAAAAAAATTTAGGACGCGGTCCATAGTAGCTTGCCCGTCGTCCTTTGCTTTCAGCTTTTTTTTTATAAATGGCATCTTAGAGTTTAACCATGAGGGGTTGCAACTCTTTAACCGGGCTATCCTGTGGTGCCTTAAGCTCCTAAAAGAAATTTAAGGACTCCAGCCAGGGCATACTTATAAGCTATCCGACTGCGCACTAAGGGCACCCCTTGTGGGGTACAAACCTCGGCTTAGGGCAGAGTCGGGGGGAGGATGGCAAGGGACCGTCAGTGGCTGGATAAAATCAGGGTTTTGATTATTATCAGGGGGATTTAAAGCTACATGCTGCTCAGCTAAAGCGCGTGCTGGCGCTTCATTTGAAAGCAAGGGTCGGGGAGGACTAATTAATCGGGGATTTCGCGCGGGGCCTCGGCGGCGAGGTCGGAATGACGATCGTGTAGTGTGTACTCTTTTACGAACTGTGCTAGTAGACCTATGACTCTCCTGGAGGAGAGTGATGGGGTCGTCTGGGTCGGTCAGTGCATGCCGTGGACGGCGGGTCCTGCTAATCGTTGAGGGAGTATAGTTGGCGGCCTTTACAACAAGAGTGTTGCGGTGGGTGGAGGCAGAGTCAAAGAAGCGCTTTGAAGCGCGTTTCATAAATTGGGCTATGGTGGGGATATGCCAAAAGGTTAGCGCGTTCCAGAGCTTTGTGGCGGTATCAACAACGCCACATGCGAACTACGCATCAAAGACCTGATGTCACAAATCCTGCATCGCGCAATCAGTTTACCACGCGACTAGCATACATATATACAACAATCCCGACATCAACCGTCCGGCAGTTGCCCACCAGACACAATACCCGTCTGGTCGGAGGATCCTCCCTTTACTCTAGAGTATGAGTGAACTTTACACTCTGTTCCTCATACCTCTAAAGCTTTATATTAGAGATAGCGTAAGAATTTGACATGAAACCGGTACGGTATTATACCGTTGTATTTTTCTTTTATGTAACTTCTTTATAGAGTTTAGATCAAAATATGATTAACTTATTATACGAAATCAGGGAATATTGGGACAGGAAAATGAGCAGTGTAACGTTGTAGGTCTTTGGGTTTGCTCTAGTCTAGCTAACTCTAGTCTAGGTCTGGGTGACAGAGACAAAGTCTACGATGGAGTGAGCTTACCCAGAAGAAGCCTGTTCACTCTTACTTTAAATAGATTAAGGTTGTATGCGTTCGGAAACACAGACGCAGGCAGAGAGTTCACTCCTTTGCTTCTACACGGAGCTAACTCTAAAATGCACTGACATTAATTTGCTTTTATAACTTTCTACGTCTAAAAACTGCAAATCGTTGACGTGCCAAGCAACTTCTGGAAATAAAATATTAAACATCATTTTAATCAAGTTTGCAATCGACTTCCGTTCAGGGAACCCCATCATAATCACCATCCTCATCAACTGTATTGACAGCGCCGGAAGTCTGTTGCAGAAAGTCTCAAATAATTCAATAAAACATTTACAAAATAATCTGCACCTTATCAACAAGATTTAGTAACATTAAAACCAAAAGCTAACATTATTTTATTCCAACTTGTTCGAATATTTATCTTTATAAAAGAGATTTATTTTATTCTCTGGCCTTTCGGAGTGAATCATTTTATATTCCCGCCAACAAAAGCCAGAGATGAGGTACCTAACAATAGAAAAATAATAAACAGATAATATATTACCTAATTACGTAATTGAATCTCATCTAAAATTATGGCTATATTACTCATTCTCATCTATCAGCTCTAAGACGTCCACTGTTGGATGTAGACCTAACCAAAAATTGCTAGAATTTTAAATTTGCCAACGAAAAGGTTCCCTATGGTGCCAAAGGACATATAAATAATGCAAAAATCTCAATGACACTGAATGAAAACGAAGCTTATTTACTGCTACCACTCTGAATATGAATAAACAATAAAATGTCCAAAATATCTAGAATTTTAGAATGACAATATTTATAATAACAATCATTTATTCTTCAGACTACCTATACCATAAATTCGCACAGCAATCGACAACCCTCAAAACATCTTTCAGTTTTCAATTGCTCCCGTGTATTGAGAGCTTTATATTATTATACTCTCGGCAGTCCGCTATCGCCGGCTGTATGAAACGGTTGCCTGGGCGCGATAAAAAAAAAGTTGTCGAGCGGGAAAATTCGAAAGAAGAATATTAAGCTAAAAGTGACAATATAAAAATTACTATTGACTGATTAATTAGTTTGTTAACAAATTAGTGAATTTATTTGTTGTGAAGTGGTTTGTTCCTGATTTTTTAAGTTCGGTAAGTATTATATTTTTTTTTTTATAACTAATTTATTTAAAAGACATCTTTCAATTTCTAAACAAACGGTTGTTATCGTAAAACATTTTTACTCGTTACTTTATTGAATAATTTCGTCAGTTGAAATTTTTTTCGTGTACGATTAAAAAAGTAACCAAAAAATACACGAAATCAATTTCACAGAAGTAAAGATTCACATTTACCTAGAAATAAATAGGGATGCATTCGATACCGATACCGATGCCGATATATCGGCGATACTCGAAGTTTGCCGATATATCGGCATCGGGGATTTTTTTATGGCCGATTCAACGATACTTTTCTCATCAATGTTAATTTTAATTACGAAAACTATTAACTAATCTCCTGTCTATAGTTTTAAACGGTGTTATTTAGTTTGTCCTGTTATTTGGTCTTTTTATATTAATTAAAAAAAAACTGACTTGTGTTTTATTCATTTTACCTTCATTTTTGAATTCAATAAGCGTATCGGTATCGGTATCGCCGATATTTTTATAAGAGCATCGGTATCGGTATCGTATCGGCAAAAAAGTGTATCGAGGCATCCCTAGAAATAAACAAGGATTTCCATATTTTTTTCTTCAGACTTATCTTTTTATTATTTTGTGCAACGCGCGCGCGCGGTTACAATAAAATCTTTTCTATAAAAGAGTAGGCGTGTCGACTGAAAACTTCATCATAATCATGACTTACGAGTAAATTAGCATTTTATTTCAAGTTTAAAATATCTGTAGGTTTCATAAAACTCAATCTGACACTTTTTTAATTTATTTTTGTGAGTTGGAGTTTAAACATTTCAGCATTAAAATATTGAGTGCACTTATATCTGGGGGCACGGTAGTGCCCCTACCAAGACGAGTCAAGCGAAGCGCAAGGGCACTACCTACCTTTTCTCGAAGCGCTTCGTCGTCTTTTTGAACCCTCATCAATTGGGTTTGGATTATACCAGATAAACAATATTCTCGGGATATGATGTCAATAGTAAACTTATTAAATATATAAAGTTTCAATTGGATAGCTTTTATACTTTAGATTTTATTGATATCTAAAAAGCCCCGATTTCGTCACTCACTCACTCACTCACTGATGATCATCAAAATTCTTTGGGTACTTCCTAAAGTCCTAGAAAGCTGAAATTTGGTATGTAAGCTAGTGGTAGTACACAAGCAACAAAAAAATCTAAAACTCGGAACTTTTACACTCCAACTCCTTAAACTAGGGGACGGAAGTTTATATGAGACTTCCGCAAAGTTTGTTGTTAGATATCAGAAAATTTATACAGGAACTCCTTGTTATAAATATTTTTTAATAAATCACCCCTCACACTTTAAATTAGGGGATGGAAGTTAGAAAAGTAATGAACAGTGAATACATTTTTCACCTTACGCCTATGTGACGGTAACGAAACGGCCAAGCCACATATTTTGACTAAGTTGTAGAGTTTATGAAGTTAGGGCTTGTAGAGTTAGGGCGTGTAGAGTTATAAGTTCAGTTAGCTCTACATGAGATCTGGGCCCCAAGTCTGCTATTTTTATAAATTCGTCACTCCAACACGATCCCATTGTCATTTTGCTAAAAGTTCGTAATCTGCTAAATTCATAATCGTCGATCATTGGTCGTTCAATGGTCTCGTAATAGAATTGTATTACAATGACATTTTGAACATTTATTCATGCCAGATTTCATTTATATATATTTTTACATATTATTTATTAGTGTTATAAGCAATCTGAAGTAGTAGGAAGTTGGAAGTTTAGTAGGAAGTTTAATTTGTCATTATGTACGAGATTACCAATTCTTTCAATGGAGTGTCAGTGGCTGACCATTGGAAAGTCATAACGACGCCATTATATTAGTAGATTACCAAACTTGTCAAAATCAACAATGATGAAATCAATGATAAACCATTCTGACACTATTGTAATAGCAGACTTGAGGCTCAGGTAACTTTTGTTCATATGGTCTCGTCTTAGCAGCGTTTTACATGAAAATGTTTTTGCTGGGATGAATTTTTTGTCTCAGTAGTGTCTAATATTAAGGTCCCGAGGACTAGAATGAATGAATGAATTAGTAACATGTCGTCTTCCTGTGTATTTTACTGTGTGTACATTTATATATATAACAATCAATTGCTGTTCGTTTGTCTCGCTCAAACTCGAGAACGGCTGGGCCGATTTAGCTGATTTTGGTTTTGAAATGTTCGTCGTAGTCCAGGAAAGGTTTAAACGGTGAGAAAATATGAGAAAAAAAAAATACTATTTGTGAACGACTGGACCGATTTCGCTAATAATTGTTTTAGGTAGTTAGGTAGGGTAGGGTAGGTAGGTAGGTAGGTAGATAGGTAGGTAGGGTAGGGTAGGTAGGTATGTAGGTAGGGTAGAGTAGTGTAGTGGAGTTTATACTTTATACTATATTTCCTTTGCGCGTAGACAAACTGCCACAGTCAAATAGCTTTTGACAGAACGAAGTCTGTCGGGTCAGCTAGTAAATAATAAAATAAATAAATATCTACGAAAAATATATTTTAGCTGTGTCCAACGATCATATTTTGTCTGTCAAACTCCGCCTGGAAAAGTCTAGGAAAGGCTTACCCCTAGCTATTTAAAATTAAGTTGGTACTTATGATTAGTCGGGATTTCGACCTCTGTATGTCTGATCCACTATGCCGAAAGAAAGAAAGAAAATACATTTATTTAGCACAGACTAAAAGGCATACCTTTTTATCTGATAAAAAATGAGTGTAATAGCGCTGTCAAAGAAATTACCAGGCAAGTGTGCGGCTTCGCCAAAAAGGCCCAGTTTTTTTTTTTAATTTATTTTTTATTTTACAATGGGTTTGCTCTTGACTCTAGTCTAGGTCTGGGTGACAGAGACAAAGCCTACGATGGAGTGAGCTTACCCAGAAGAAGCCTGTTCACTCTCACTTTGAATAGATTAGGGTTGTAGTTCAGGAAAAATGCCAGCCAACTAGTGCCTGACGCTGGTTTTCAACTGGACCTGGTTTGTCTTGGATTTTACTAGATAAGTGTCACGTTTCTTCTTTAAGAGCCATAACTAACCGGGATGCCATGGAGAAGTCGCCAGGTCGCGCTGACAACTAAATGACATCATCATTCATCATCATTTCAGCCGGAAGACGTCCACTGCTGGACATAGGCCTCCCCCAAAAGGGGAGAATTTGCCATAATCGCCACGCTTGGCAGGCGGGTTGGCGATCGCAGTATGGTGTAAAAATGCATAGAGAACGCTGCTGCCCATTCTCTAGTAAGTCCCTCAGTCGCCATTTACGACACCCAAGGAAGGAAATGGGGTAGTGCTATACTTTAAGTCCGGCACCACACGGAACTAAATGACATATATATATAGCTATTTAGTGGGTGGCTCACCTAGCATCCGCTTGGTTACGCAGCCAACCATACACTTTTTTGGTGACGCGTCCTGGCTGAGCCGCCATGGCGTCCCGGTGAGGTTATGGCTCTTAGGCTCATGTAGATAAAAAACATACCGGTCCTAGATAGATAGCATAATTAACATAAGCGCAACTGCTGAGCGCAGGGTCTTGGATTCATTTCGGAAAAATTGTGTTACTTATTGGTTTTTTGTTTATAAAATTCTAAGTGTCATCCCGGAGTCTGGAGTTTTGCCCATTTGATTGCATAAGCTCGCCTTTGGGTACTTTAAGTAAAAAATTGCGAAATTTTTGTGTACTACATACCGTCCTATAAAGCCCATCCGTTCTGCTAAATACAGGCTTAATATTTTTAATGTTACAATCGATTTCATGTCAATCAAATCGTTATATACACAGAAATTTGAACTAGCTTCTGCCCCCGGCTTCGTCCACGTGAAACTTATTTCTCCGACCCACCCCGTCACATCGCATCGCCTGCCGGCACAATTAGCGTTCCCTTTGATTTTTTTCTCTTTTTGCTCGGCTTCTAAGGGTCTTAGCGTGATGTTAATAATAGTAAGTAGGTAGTAATGAGTACTTTAATCTTGTGGTACATATTTTTTATGTATCATCAATAGTTTTCTCGATCATGCCCAATATAATGAATTTTATAGGCAAATTTTGCTACTTTGGGTTACATTATTGCAATTTTCTAAAGGAACTCCATGTTTAACAAAAAAATAATTATAGCCTATGTTACTTCCTGGTAATTTAGCTTTCTATTGTTAAAAAAAAAAATGGTTAACATCGGTCAAGTAGTTTCGGAGCTTATTCGGTTAACAAACAAATAAATCTTGCCCCTTTATAATATTAGTATAGATTATTTATTTGTATAAACTAGCCGAAAATATCTGCAATGTAAACTTTTATCTAGCCAAACGGAAATCACTTTCATCGATTGAAAAAACATTTCAGTCAATCTTTCAATCAAACGTCTTCATCCACTATTAAGTCTTCAAAAAAAGAAAGAATTGGAGTTTGTTTGAAATGTTGTTACCCATTTCCGTTAACTCATCATCAAAATAAACCGACTAAGTGCGTGTCGGACCTCGCACAATGAAGGGTTCCGTAGTTGGGATGAATTTATCCCAAGGACAAATTGAAACTTGAAGTTGGAAAACATGTTCTCCGATATATTTCAGCTGCAAATGTAAGTTTGTACGTACAATATTAGGAGATTTACAATGTTGTGTGTTTAAATTGAACTATTTAATTTGATTATAATTTTTAAATGATTTTCTATTTTTAATCTTAAATTCTTAAGGAGTTGACATTTTAATTATTTTTATTAATTTTAGAATTTTTAATGTGTAATTTTGATGATTATGTGAGGTAAATTGTTAATTTTGTGTTACCTACTTGTATTATTAGACCATGTATAGACGTGTAGTAATGGAACTTGTGAAGGAAAAAACAGCCAGTTCTACTAATGAGATTTATTTCTCACCAAACACCATCAATCTGGTAGGTAGGCAGCTTAGTAGGCAGGAGCACGTTGTTGCGACCTGTCGCGGACCGATCGTGAGGAAAAGTGAACGAGACATTCTAATAAAGATGGCTACCAAGCGCGTGCGCTAGTGATGTTCGCATCATTTAGTAACTTTAGTGTTGGGATCCCAACACCATAGACTTCTTATAGGTTTGTTTTCCTGTAATTTATAAGAATAGAACAATTTTCTAGATAGTTTCGGAGATACGGGAATGGTTAATTGTCATCTATTTTCTTAAATAACCTTAAAACGATTTATTATAAAATTATATAAATATGTATAAACTTGGGACCTTCACAGTAAGCCCTTTCAGTCAAAATTTCACACGTTACAGTGTGCAAAATATTTTTTTTTTATTGTCTTATTTCTCTTCCAAAAGCGACTATATTCAAAATTCATTTATATATTTACGCCTGGACAGCTTTTAACCCTTTACAAAGCACAAGTCCGATCCTGCATGGAGTATTGTAGCCACCTTTGGGATGGCTCAGCTAAGTACCAACTTGCTGCGCTTGACTCGGTGGAACGCAGAGCTAAGAGGCTCATTGGCGACGTAAAACTGGTGGATGCCAAGCTTCACAGCTTGGTTCATCGCCGCAAGGTTGCCTGCTTGTCGTTTTTCTACAGATTTTACTTCGGCGAGTGTGCCCTTGAACTCCACGACCTCATTCCATCGGCCCCCTTCTACCATCGGACATCTAGACGCACTGCAAGTTACCACCCCTACCTAGTTGATATTCCACCAACTCGCACTAAGCGTTTTCAAACGTCTTTTATAATGCGCACAGCAAAGGAGTGGAACTCTCTGCCTGCGTCTGTGTTTCCGAATGCATACAACCCTAATCTATTCAAAGTGAGAGTAAACAGGCTTCTTCTGGGTAAGCTCACTCCATCGTAGGCTTTGTCACTTTCACCTCTGACCTAGACTAGAGTCAAGAGCAAACACATCGTAAAAAAAAAATGTCTCCTCATTTGGATGTTGGATGACATAAATATGTTTTCTCGGGGCCAAGGTCGGTGCAAATCCATCGAGAAATGTTGAAAATAACAAGGTTTCGCGAAACCATTATAAAAAATAATGGTTTCGCGAAATATACACAAGGTTAAGTGTTTCCTTAATGTACCAAACAATTCTCGAAGGTGTCGTCTCATTCTTTTCTCGACAGTAATTTTTGATGTTTGATGACATTTGCTAATCGGTACAGAATACAGAAATCGGTCCAGAGCCGTTCTTGAGTTATGAATAATAACCCGACTTTGTTTTATATATTTAGATGGGCTAAGATCACTAACTATTAACTGGAACCACTTTATATTTTAATATAACACTATATTTACTTCAAAAACTATAATAAAGACAAAGGATATTGTAATGTTTCTCTGGTTGTTTATTAAAACTCTCTTATTTTTTCGTTACAAAACATGACTCCATTTCATGGATGGTCCGCGGGCAAGGGGTTGGTATTGCTAGCTCTTATTTGGTGTTGGCAGCTCACAAACTACTAGTGTTGCTATTACAGATATATTTAAAACACTAGCTTTTGCCCGCGGCTTCGCCCGCGTAGATGTCGGTTATCGCGTAAAAAAAGTAGCCTATGTCCTTCTCCATATCCCAAGCTATATCTCTGCCAAATGTCATGACGATCGGTTCAGCGGTTTAGGCGTGAAAACGTAACATACAGACAGACAGACAGACAGACAGACAGAGTTACTTTCACATTTATAATATTAGTATGGATGAAACGACCACCTCTTACGAAGGTCTCCGAAATAGTCCACACATAGTCTTAATATAATAATGGTCGCAACGCTGCTCTTGTTTATGTTCCCATGCTGAATTTTGACCCTATCCTATCGATGCTGACGTCCGGCTCGGGATTCAGCAGCGCCAGCACCTCGTCTTTCCGTGGGACACCATGCCGCTCCGATGATGTCACTCTTAACTTTGCAAAGAGAGCGCAGCAATCGCCAACAGTAAGACTGGTTGTCAAATTTTCGGGCTTCTGATTATTACAATAATTGTCATAGATCATGCACTCTGGAGTCTCATTATGTGATGGATGTTCTCCCATCCAAGGACTGATGTCGGCAAGCGTAGCTTGACATTCAATCATCCGAACGGCTGTTATTATTTAGCGACGATCCCCTCAAACATTAACTAATATTATTCCACGTCTTTCACTCATCAGTGATCAGAGACGGTCTAATTATACTGTGTTTCGTTTTTAGGGTTCCGTAGTCAACAAGGAACTCTTAAGGTGTGACCAAACATAAAGCGGCAATCGTGCGCGGCTGCCGCGAGCTACCTGCCGCGCACGGCGAATGCCGCGAACGGTGTAGTGTTGGTTTGTCAGTGGTTGTGTGTGGACGCGTGGACGGACGTATTTTATCAAGTAAAATGGATAACGAAACAGCAATTCGTCTTATTGAAATATATGGCTCCCATAGTCCATTACGGGATACTAGGAAGCTACAACACACGTGGCCGCTTTCATTGTGGTTTGAATACGAAATACGAGTAAAGAGTGCGACGCGGCGGCGGGTCTCGGACATGCCACGCAGCACTGGCGCGCAGAAGGTCAAAGCTAGTCGCGCGGCAAATTTGTGTCTTGCGGATGCCGCGCGTAGCTGCCGCGCACCTTGCATGCCGTGTTTGGACACACCTTTATAGTTTCGCCACATTCGTATGTCTGTCTGTCTGTCCGCGGCTTCGCTCAGATACTCTAAGTTCTAGAAAGCTGTAATTTGGCATGGGTATACATATTAATGATGCCGACAAAGTAGTATAATTAACTCTTGAAAAAAAGTTTTTAAGGGTGCCTCCCCTACACGTAAAGTGGGGAAAGATATTTTTTTTCTAGTCCAAACCACGTGGTGTGGGGTATCATTGGATAGGGTGTTCAAAACAAAAATATTGCGGGTTTGTGAAAACCATTTTTCGAACTAGGGATCTGTTTACGAAATATTAAGCTTTAAAATGCTCATTTTTGTTAGGGTCAAGTATCCACGCCCCCTGCCAGCTAAATGGTTGATTTTGGATAAGTGAAATAAATTCATGGCAGTAGCATATATAAGTTTAAGGAAAAACTATCACAGAAAAGTAGGCTGTACAGAATAAAAAGTAATAGTCAACCAACTTACATTTGCAGTTGGAGAATTGACCGTCACGTATACCGTGTATGGGAGAACAGTTTGTTCTTGGGATAAATTCGATCTAACTACGGAACCCTTCATTGTGCGTGGTCCGAGATATACTTGGCTGTTTTCTAACTTATCTTATAACAGTTGGCTAATTCTATTCATTATTAATGCTTCTGAATTCTTTTAAATTAGCTGTAGATCTTAATTAATTTCTGGAAAGTGCAAACCCTTTATCAAGCAGGCAGAAAAAGTTATTGGTCTATTGAAATTAAATAAAAATATCTATTTGGATTGGTTAAATAAATTGTTTTCTTATGTGTAATTAAAATCATGATTTTTAGCCACTAGCAAAAATGTGATTGATTTCTAGACACTTCTGAAGTGTGTCGTTTAAATACAAACAAAATTGCATTGGTTCGTCTATACATTGCTCTGTGTCTACAGTTTTCATAATATATGGTAGCACTCAAATGCCATCTCGGTATTTTTTTCTACATCGTTTGAACCTTTGATTGCAGAGCTTATCGATCCACAATGGAGGTTTGTGACGACGGTGTCAGTACCAAGATAATGGAAGGACGCCATCCTTAAATTATCCTTCAGTTGGCTTTGCCTTGTATGGAAACAGATTAAATTGAATGGATTTCTTCATAACTCAGTATTATTCATTCATTTAATATATTGTGGTGCGTTGTCTGGCTTGTTTGTAAGCACAGGTTTACATATCAGGGCCTTAAGTCTGCTATTACAATAGTGTCAGAATGGTCTATCACTGATTTCATAATTGTTGATTTTGACAAGTTTGGTAATAAAAAAAATAAATAAAAAAAAATAGGTTTATTTGTCGCAGAAACACGTGCATACAAAAAGATAATTAACTTGAGTAGGTATGTAAAAAAAAAAAAAAAAACAAAATAGATCTACATTCCAATCACGAGCACAAAACCCAAATAGTCGGCAAATAATCTATTAATATAATGGCGTCATTATTACTTTCCAATGGTCAGCCACTGACACTCCATTGAAAGAATTAGTAATCTCGTACATAATGACAAATTACACTTCCTACTAAACTTCCAACTTCCTACTACTTCTGATTGCTTATAACACTAATTAATAATAAATGTAAAAATATATATAAATGAAATCTGGCATGAATATATGTTCAAAATGCCATTGTAATACAATTCTATTACGACACCATTGACCGACCAATGATCGACCATTATGAATTTAGCAGATTACGAACTTTTTGCAAAATAACAGTGGGATCGTGTTGGAGTGATGAATTTATAAAAATAGCAGACCTGGTTACCATACAGGTTACATACCTAGTAAACACCTTTAATAGAACGGAAAATCGTGATATAAGGTATTTACTATTTATTATTATACTTACTATTTGAAAAGCTCACACTTGCAAATTGTTTTAAAAGTGAAAGGCTTTATTTATTTATTTATATAACAATTGCTTGCTGCACTAACAGTAGGTAAACACCAAAGCGTGCAGCAAGCCAACAACAAACAGTCAACTAAAAAATTTCATGCAAACACTAATCACAAAACTGCTAGACAAAATTATACCAAAATTCGGCTCCTGAGCAATTAGGACGTTCAACAGATTGATGTTGAACGTCCTCTAGTAGTCTTTCTTGCAGTGTTTTGTCCTTTTTGGCCATTAGCAAGTCCTATTTCCTCCCGTGGGTGTCGTAAAAGTCGACTAAGAGACTTACTAGAGGGCAGCAGCGTTCTCTATGCATTTTTAACACCATATCATACTGCTATCGCCAACTCGCCTGCCAAGCGTGGCGATTATGGCAACCCGACTCTGGGGTAGGCCTATGTCCAGCAGTGGACGTCTTTCGGCTGGAATTATGGTCTTTAGCAACTGGTATAAATGTCAATAAATTGGTCAATATATTGACCAGACTAGTAGTGGCCCAGGTGTTTCATCACCACTGCTCTAAAACGGTAAAGCCCTGCTCCCATTACGATACGCACAGGCGACTCAAGTATACTATAGTATCGGAGACTAGTCACCACCAAGTATCGCACATAATTTGAATGCAGGCGCGCACGGTATGCTACTAGTATCCAACGCGTCCGCGACTAGTATTGCGCGACTTGCCGTGTCGGTTGCTTGGGTGTCGCGTCTTTTCCGCGTTTCGACAAGATGGCGGCGGAGCAGGAAATTAATATTAAATTTGTACAAGAAGTTGAAAAAAATGCTTGTTTATATAACTACAAATTACCAGAACACATGCGGAAAAAAAAAAGACAGGACTTGGGCAGATCTTGTAAAAATTTATTATCATCGTGTGTTCTTGTGCTGCTAAAAAAAAGTCTACAATTTATGTTTCATTCAATATATGGATGAATTCAGTATTTTCTACTCTTGCGATGACGTTTTCTGTTTCTATAAAACAGAAAAACCGCAAGTGCTTCTTCGTCACTGGAATCGCTTGACATAACGTTCGTCCACAAAAAACGAGTTGGCACAAATGATGAATTTAGTTATTTTTCAGTTGCATAATATGCGAACGTCGAGTGGAGAACCCATCTAACCAGTATTCTACTCAAGTACTCGTATCGTATCCTACAAGTATCGTAATGTGAGAATGGCCTAAAGGCAAAACATCGTGAGGAAACCGGTATGTCCTAGAACCAAAAATTGGAAGACATGTGACATCTATCAACCCGCACTGGGCGCGCGTGGTGGATTATGGCACACTCCCCACTCATCGAGAGGAGTTCTGTGTCCCAGCAGTGGGAAAATTATATGCTGACTTTGCTATAGGTAAATAACTAAGTTGTAACGAAGTTTATATTATAATAACTAAGTTGTATAAGTTATAAAACCAAAGCCCTATCGGTCAGAGCACTAGTTTTCCCGATTTTCATGTATGGAGTTGAGACATGGACAATCCGAGCAAGAGAAAGACAGAGGATAGACGCATTCGAAATGTAGTGCTGCAGGCGGATGCTCCGAATACCATGGACAGCCAAACGCACAAATGTGTCTGTCCTTTCCCAACTCGACATAAAGACCCGATTGTCTACAGTTTGCTTACAGCGTATTTTGACCTATTTCGGCCACATAATGCGAAAGGGAGATAGAAACCTTAAAAAGCTGGTCATTGTTGACAATACCGAGGGAAAGAGAGCACGAGGCCGGTCGCCAACACGATGGTCCGACCAAGTAAAAGAAGCTACGTCCTCAAGCAAACTTCAGCAGGTGGTGATGGCAACGTTGGACCGGATTCGATGGAGGCAGATTGTCCGCTTAAAGGGGTCCAGTGACCACGATCCTCAGTAATGAGGGACCGATTGAAGAAGAAGAGAATGCCAATCACTACACCATTGATTGAATTTGTAACAATAAAGACATCTAGTACCTATATGTGTACGTAGTCGTAAGTACATATTGTCTCAAAGCTTTGGTATTGGTCCAATTTGTAAAGTTGCTTCTTTATATTATAAAGTTAACAAAATATACAGGTGTGGCGTAAATAGTTGTCCAACATTAAGGGCTCGATACACCATTTAATCAGCTATAATAACTTAATTATGCAAGCGATTATGGCAAATCCCCCAATTGGGGGAGGCCTATATCCAGTAGTGGACGTCTTTCGGCTGAAATGATGAATAACTTAGTTTGAACCATGTTTACACAGGTCTCTGAAAAAAAAGATACTTTAAGAAATTGACAACTTGCCTTAGTAATTTGGCTGTAATTTCTATACCTTACATTATTTTTAGGTTAGTTTTTTGTTTCTATCTCTGGAATATGTAAATGCTATCATAAAACTAAAACCAAAATTAAAAATATTTCGTAAAATATATATCTATATATACCGGATGACTTTTTTTACCGTCTCGTAAAAATTTGGGTATACTAGGTGAACGGAGTAGAAGCCTATGGCATAGTTTTTACTATTTTTTCTTTAACCTAGAAAGAAATTGATCTATGAATAAATAGCATACATTTGAAGTAAACTTATCATACTATAACAATAAACACAGAAATTTGACAAAAAACATAATTCAATAAATAAATACGATAAATAATATTTAAATTTAAATCATACGCACCCAAATTTCAATATTTTTATCTTTTATTTTAGTTTTTTTCTGAAAAAAAAAAAAAAAAATTGCTATGCCATAGGCTTCTACTCCGTTCACTTAGTATACCCAATTTTTTTCGAGACGGTAAAAAAAGTCATCCGGTATTATAGATATTATATAGTTTTTTTTTTTTCGCTGGGACTGAGGTAAAAAAAAAAGAAAGAATAATGTTTATTTGGTCACAGTTCGTGAAACTAAGAAGCATAACATCTAAGTTCAGCAGTTTTTTTTTTGTGTCTGAGGAAGTGAGTAAAACAATTTTTGCTTTAATTTTTTATCCTGAATTACCATAATTATCATTACATTGAAAAACAGGGTGACTAAGTATCATGTTTTTTCCGTGAATACTTGGCCCAATTTTGATAAATGATCCCAAATCGTTGAAATGAATATGTATTTTTGTGTCAACAACCAGCTCAAGGGCTGTTTGGTTTCAATCAATACCTACACATTATACGAAATCATTTATTTTGTTCAGTAAACTGTTTTTACAGTTCTGCCCACGGCTTTTTGCGATCCAACGTGCATTCGACCTTTAACTGGAAGGCGAGGTACAGCACTGGAAATGTTTAGAGACTATCTTAAGAGCCCATACATCGGTCCTCTAGCGCCACTCCTTTAATCCATTGAATGCCGAAGTTAACCGTCAAATCACAATCAGTGGCCACCATACAAATGGCCTGCTACGTAATACTACGTAGTAGGCATCACGGATACCAATCTATAGAAGGATGCCGTGGTACGTAATATTGCGTGGATAGGCACCACTAATATTTATTTTATCCAGTTTGCTTACCTACGCAATATTGCGTATACGCAAAATAACGTACCCCTGGCACCGTGATCAAACAAAACTTGTTATATCCAGTATAAAAACGTCCATTCAAGGAGGTCGAATAACACAGATTACCATATAATCGGTAGAGAAGACCTACGTAATATTACGTAGTCGGCATCTGCCATTCTTACCACATACGTAATATTGCGTAGTTGGCATTCAATTAGTTAAACAGGCACTGCAAGTTACCACTCCTACCTATACCCAAAGTCTCAAATTCAGATAATTTATGTAAACAAAGGGGATAACATATCAAAAAAATATCTTCGTAATGGTAATTCACATAAATTGGCGAAAAAAGAGCTTTCATTTTCTTTTTAGTACTGGTTTAAAAAAATTATGATTAAAAAATAATCATACCGTAATTATTTTTATAAATTTTCGGTTTTAAACAAAGTTATTAAAAAAAGGAGATTTTCTGGTATAAGATATTTTATGATACTGGTAACAATGCAGGAGATCCAAACATTTTCACATTTTTTTACATGTACATGTTCAACAACACTGATATTAAAACTCTCATTCATAGATTCATATTGTATGTAACATATCTAGCCACATTTTGGATGAAAACGGCTGTAAACTGTTTCGAGTGGAAATCGATTTTGGGAGGCCTACGTCGAGCAGTGGACTTAAAAGGGCTGATTATGACGATCATAGACCGTGTCTCCGACACACTACATAAATCATTGTTTGGCAATGGTATTTTGTTTGCATAGTTCTTATAATTAATTCACTTTAATTTCATAGATGATTATTTACAAAAAAAAAATAATGATAAAATGTTTTGCACCACTGTCCTGTCATTTTGACAGTGACATTTCTTGACATTACTTTGTTTACATAAACTATCTGAATTAGAGACTTTGTGTATAGTTGATATTCCACCAACTCGCACTAAGCGTTTTCAAACGTCTTTTATAATGCGCACAGCAAGGAGTGGAACTCTCTGCCTGCGTCTGTGTTTCCGAACGCATACGATCCTAAATCTATTCAAAGTGAGAGTGAATAGGCTTCTTCTGGGTAAGCTCACTCCATCGTAGACTTTGTCACCCAGACCTAGACTAGAGTCAAGAGCAAACCCACAGTAAAAAAAATAAAAAAATACGGTGGTATCATTTTGGAAACAAGGTCGGCTGATGATAATGTTAAGAGGGCATATTGAGACCTGAAGCAATAAAATTCGATCTAAAGAAAAGCGGCCACATTCCTCTATTCCTATCCTCATTCGTATTTTGTTGCTTCGTGTCTCAATATGAAACTTTATAAAAGGTACTAGCTTTTACCCGCGGCTCCGCTCACACACAACTACAGAACGCCACGAGCCACGATCCCATACTACTTTGGCTTATTATTACTCCAAAGACACGTTTAGGTGTTTACATGTTTGGAAACTAAATTACGAACGCAAGATAGTTTTATTATTAGACTAGCTTTTGCCCGCGGCTCCGCCCGCGTGGATGTCGGTTATCGCAAAAAAAAGTAGCCTATGTCCTTCTCCGTATCCCAGGCTATATCTCTGCCAAATTTCATGACGATCGGTTCAGCGGTTTAGGCGTGAAAAAGTAACAGACAGACAGACAGACAGACAGAGTTACTTTCACATTTATAATATTAGTATGGAATAGAAAATTTTAGATACACTTACCGAGGTTCCATAATGAGCCGTTTTTCATATTTTATTAATTCCTTCTCAGTCACGAGATAATATTTTATTATAGGAGTGGCACTAGTGGACCGTTGTACACCCTCCTAAATAGGTAATACATATTCAAGATTTAACTTCTACAGAAATAGTACAAACCTACTTTAATAGAAAAAAGGTTTTGTACAGGGAATAAGGCTTGCCTTAAAATAATGAATGGTTAGTTGCCATCATTCAGCCACAAGGATTTCCCCAAGGATTTACGCAACGATCTGTTTTGCACTGCCCACATCCAGCGGAAATAATGGTTAATGTTTTCCCATTGTTTGTTTTATTTGTTTTAGTATATTCGTGTATTTATGTATGTTTATTTGTGCTTGTATTTATATAGAAATTGGAAATTTGGTATATACACCGTGGCATTTTAGTCGTTTTACAAAGACAGCCCACCTCATGTATCCAATGACAGTAGTCATTGGATACATGAGGTGGGCTGTCTTTGCAAAAAAAACATGCAAAAAAAATTTTTTTTTTTTGAACGTTTGGTTTTTTTAAATTTTTATTTATTATGACGCATGACATAGTTTAACACACTGTAACGAGTGCAGTCCGAGCCTTGTGATTCCAGCATACCTGCGATAGGAAAGTAGATATAGAGATGTAGACAACGTGTGTAAGTGTAGAAGAGAAAAAATAAAATAAAACTAAACATAAAATCAAAATAGCTATACACTAATATAAATACTTATAAACATACAATAAGAGAATATACTTACATACATACTTCTAAAATAAATATCACTCAAATATATACTGAGAACTACAATGTAGTGGAAAATAATAAATACATAATAATATGCAACTATGACGAAGTGGAAAGATAGTGATCCTTGATCTTTGATAAACTAGGACCATCGAAATAAAATAAATAAACAGTTAATTGCTGATAACAATAACGAAACCATGGTCAGCAAGAATACCAGACACCACAAGCAGCACCCGTTCACGAGCATAACGCAAAGATCAGCCGTTACCTTCCTCGCCATATTTGAGGAAAGGAGGCAACCCGACCCCCGACGCTACCGCAAGCAGTAACATCTAATTGTATCACTAGCCATATATAAGCCATCAAAAGCTTCTGTGGTTTTTAGTCACTACATAGTATAAAACAATGTCGCTTCCCGCTGTCTGTCTGTCCCTTTGTACATATGCTTAGATTTATAAAACTGCGCAAAAGATTTTGATGCGGTTTTTTTTTAATAGATAGAGTGATTCAAGAGGATGGTTCATATGTATAATACATGCATAATACTAGTGAAACACTAATAATTTTAGAGGTTTCTAATGTAATGTAGTAAATAAACACATTTTTTTTGCGCTTACATTGTAAACGCTGGCTGAACCCTACGAGATAGATCAAAATAATGTACTACATTATTATACACCTTAAAAAGGTATACAAAAAAGTCTAAATGGTATATGTCTATCTCTTAGGGATAACCCACAATAACCATTTTTTATCCTTTACTTTTTACGAGAAATAATGGCTTATTTACGAAGCGGTTTTAAGCAATACAGCATTAATCCTTATCCAATTAAGTGCCTTAAATACATTGTGCATTTAATATTTGTAGATCAATATAATAATAATATAAAACGTTTATTTTCTTCACACAAGTTATGAACTTAAAGCTAAACTTTGTCAATAGTTCATGTACCGGACGGGCGTGATCGCTTGACTCGAAAATCGGGAAGGTTGTAAGGCTATCCCAGTCCAAGCGGCGCTGACGTCCTGCACCAAGAGTTCAGGATATCTTCAATACTCACTGCGACATTACTCCTGAAGAATTACAGGTTTTACGGAAGAAATAATAAGACCGTATTACTGATAAGACTTCATAAATATTCAGGAAGCGATTTCAGGACTCCCCAGTACTACTATATGACTATTTAGATGGAATTAGTTCCATGTCGATGACTACGAAATTTATAGGTGGCGCGCTCACTAAGGTAGTAGTGCTCCTTTACCTTACTGAGAGCCGCGAATCGCCTCCCGTTTTAGAAACTTTATTGGTTTAAAATATCTTAAGTTCTAATGTGTTTCACACCTAAACACCCTTATTTCTATCACTTTACATAAAGTGTTATACATCATAAGATTCGTAAAATAATGGCCTTTCTAATGAGGTTTCTATCATGATTCTAACTATTCCCACTGAAAAGATATTTCAGTTACAACGGGATTTATGTGAATAATTAAATATTAAATTGTTTGCAAGTGACTTTACTGGCAAAGTACTGAACCGATCTCCACCATACCAAAAGAAACCTCAAGCTAGTCTATTGCCCTAGAGAAATCTAGTATTTTAGTTTTCGTACCTAGATTTTTCAGCCCGCTATGAGCCTCTGAATACAGGTTGGGTAGCCTTTATTTTACGAAATCCGCTTCGCGGCATTTAGACTCGATTAGGTAGGTATCCTGAAGGGCTAGATTTCAGGAAGTTAGGTCCAGGGCTAGGTCTCGGTCTAGGTGACCTGGATACAGTAAATGATTTTAAGTTTTGTCTATCTAACTTACCTAATCGAGGCGTACAATGGTCGAGTTTACGACTTTTATCAAAATTGTCATTTTGATTACATTATAGCTGCTAGGCAGCACTATCAATGACTATACTTTTTACATATTTGAGTTAGTATAGTCATTGCACATTATTTTGACTGTTTTATTACGCATTATTGCGACATGAAATTTTCCCTATTTGTAGGTGGGGCATATTGTGTGGAAAAAAAGTGTGCAAAAATACATGGGCACCTACGTAAATAGGAACATTTTTGAATAAAACTCATTTCTGATGGCGCC
Organism: Dryobota labecula; assembly: GCA_947523025.1. Taxonomy (NCBI): domain Eukaryota; kingdom Metazoa; phylum Arthropoda; class Insecta; order Lepidoptera; family Noctuidae; genus Dryobota; species Dryobota labecula. The sequence goes on from OX383306.1 coordinate 17,237,477, forward strand.
TCAGCGCGCACATCATCGATTCTACATAATTTATGTTATTATTTCTAGTATTAACGAAGAAATTATATTTCCTATATACTTAAGCTAAGTTAAAATTACTGATTTTATACAAGCTAAATTGTTGGTGACGCATCGTCGCGAACATCTCTCCCGCCGTGCAGCGCAGTGGCGACTCGTAGCGACGTCGGCACGGCGCTGCATCACGCCAGTGAGCGACGACCGTAGTCGCGACGCTCGTCGCCGCGACGCCCGCCGTCTCGACGCCTCGTTACTTCGGTAGTGGGACGAGTTTCTTCACCGGACGCTTCAGGGTGCCGCCAGCGGTGCGCACCTCAGCAGTCCGGACCTCACCATCAGCCCCTGGAAACACGGCTATTATGCGGCCTCGCGGCCACGTGTTGCGAGGCAGCTGGCCGTCGGCAATGAGAATAGGGTCGCCCACCTGTAGTCCTGGCCCGCGGCTATGCGGCTCCCGCCGGTTTTGCAACTCCGGCAGGTACTCGCGCACCCAGCGTCGCCAGAACATGTCGGCGAGTATCTGTGAGCGCCGCCATTGTTTCTTGCTGTCTATGTCCTGTTCGGTGAATACCCCGGGTGATGGAAGTCGGGCCGAGCCACCAAGTAGGAAGTGGTTCGGTGTTATCGACTCGTCGTCTTCGCTGTCCACGGAAACATGTGTCAATGGACGACTATTTACTGTGTACTCTGCCTCACACAGTAGTGTGGACAACACCTCTTCATGTGGGTGTTTTTCAAGTAACACAGTGTACAATGCGGACTTCACGCACCGCACGAGACGCTCCCAGGCGCCTCCCATGAATGGCGCCGATGGCGTTATAAAGCGCCACACGATGCCTCGGCGACTGGCCTCCTCTCGGAAGGCGTCTCGGAGCTCCTTGTCAGCACCATGCATGTTGGTGCCGTTGTCGGAGTGCAGCTCGGTTGGACATCCTCTGCGAGCAGCGAATCGGCGCAACGCCAGTATGGCGGAGTCCGCGCTGAGGCTGGCGGCGATCTCGAGATGGACGGCTCTGGTGGTTAGACAGGTGAATAGTGCTACATACCTCTTTTGATGCTGGCGTCCGACAGTAACGGACAGTGGGCCGAAATAATCTAGCCCGGTATATGTGAATGGCCTCTGATGATGAGCGAGGCGCGTCTTCGGATGGTCGCCGGTCGCAGGCACGGGTGGTTGTGCCTTGCGAATGCGACATTTTAGGCACTTGCCTAGCACCATCTTCGCAGTTGGCCGCATCTTGACAACCCAGTAGTGTTGTCTCACTTCGTTGATAGTGAGTTCTACCCCACCATGCTGTAGGCTGCGGTGTGTCCAATCTATGTATAACTGGGTGATGTGATGGTCGCCGTGCAATATCGGCGGACGTCTCACGTCATCTGTTATTTCATCGGTTGCGGCTATTCGGCTTCTTAATCGTAGAACATTGTCCACCACTTCTATCTGTAGTGGCCGCAGTCGACTATTTTTCTCTAATGTCTTCTGTTCACGCAGCTTCGCTATTTCATCAGCGAAAGACTGCTGCTGCACGACTTGAATGAGTATTCTCTCCGCTTCCTGGAGATACTCTGCTTCTATTGTTTGCTTCGTAATTTGAATATCAGACGTCTTTGCTGTCTGTTTCGGAGGAGTTGGCGTCGCCTTTTTCTGTTTCCGCCAGTCTGGATCTTTCTCTGCATTCTTTCTTGTCCTTTTATAGAATGTCTTCTCTTTCTGCTTTCTGCAGAGAGCTATGAATCGTAGAACACTTCCTGTTGCACGGAGTAATCGTTCCCATCTCGAGAATCTAGCTGGATCTGGTATGGCTTCCGCTAGCTTTCGCGTGTCTGCTTCTTCGACGGCTATGAGGGTCCTTTCTTCTCCTGTGTCCTCTTTGATAGGAGGTTTTTCTGATGGCCATAACGACGGTTCTTCGTACAAAAAGCTAGGGCCGCAGTACCATGCATGTTGTGAGTCGAAATTATGCGGTACGTCACGGGTAGCGATGTCCGCGATATTCATCTTCGTTGGTACCCAACGCCAATCTTCGACTTTACTGTTTTCTTCTATGGCGGCTATACGGTGAGCGACAAAGGGTTTGTACACTCGCGCCCCTCTTCTAATCCATGTCAGGACGGTCTTACTGTCTGACCAATATGTCACCGATGCGGGCTTAATGTCGTGTTCTTGCATCACAGCTGCAGCCACGCGGGTTCCCATCACCGCGGCCTGTAGTTCGAGGCGCGGTATCGATTGCAGCTTCAGTGGTGCCACCCTTGCCTTTGCCATGACGAGGCTGACTTGCTGCTTGCCTTCTCTTGATGTGGTCCGCCAGTATACTGCTGTCGCATATGCCATTTCACTTGCATCGGTGAAGACGTGGACTTGTGTTTCTACAGCATCACTGTATCCCGGATAGCATCTTGGTATGCTGATATTCTTAAGCTGTTGCAGGTGTTGTATCCAAATTCTCCACTGGGTTGCCAGGTCCTTATCTAGTGCCTGATCCCAGTCGACTCCTCGCCTCCATGCCTCTTGCAGTATCTGCTTTGCTCTGATCGTAACTGGTGAGGCGAGTCCGAGCGGGTCGTACAATGACATTACGATTTTCAGTGCCTCTCTCTTTGTAGGTACCTCCTTTTCTAATACACCTTTCGGTAGGCGCGCGAGCGTTAGATTGAAGCCCAGCGCATCTTCACTTGGTTTCCATATTAGACCAAGTATCTTCTCGGTGTTTTCTGTATCTCCGATGTTGACAACTTCAGCTCGGATCTGTGACGGATCTATGTTTTCAATGACTTGCGTATTATTCGATACCCATTTTCTGAGTTCGAACTTCGCTTTCAGGTGTATGTTCTTCACCGACGTTGCGATACGCGTTGCGTCCTCGACCGTCCTGTAACTATCAAGGTAGTCATCCATATAATGACTATGGATGATAGCTTCCACTGCTTCTGGATGCTCCTCTATGTGCCTTTTCGCATTCCAATTCTTTGCGAATATGGCCGTGCACGGCGAACTTGCCGCACCGAATATAATGGACGTCATTCGGTATTCTTCAGGCGCTCCCTCCCTTCTATCGCCTCTCCATAGGTATCGAAGTGCGTCTCGGTCTTGAGCTCGCACCTTTACCTGCATAAACATTTCCGTTATGTCGCCGGAAATGGCTATGCAGTGACGTCGGAACCTCATCATAACCCCGGGCAGTGACTGCAGCAGGTCTGGTCCAGTTAGAAGGAAGTCATTCAGTGACAATCCTCTTGATTTGGCCGCAGCGTCATGTACTATGCGGAGCTTGTCTGGCTTCATTGGGTTGAACACGTCGAAATGTGGTAGGTACCACGTTCTACCTGGTGTGCTCGTTTTGGGCGCCTTCTCTGCGTATCCCTTCTTCTCTAGGGAGTCCATTTGTTCTGTGTATTTATCTCGAAGAGCAGGGTTTCTGTCGAGCTTCTTTTCGATTGAGACGAGCCTATTTAGTGCGGTCCCATAACTATCTGGCATTTCTATGCTTTCATTGTTCCAAAGCATAGCGGTTTCTATATGTCCATCTTCTAACTGCTGAGTGTGACGATTCAGGATGTCTTCAGCTTTCTTCTCGGGATCGGAGTTTGGTCGCTTCGGATTGATAGTCAGCGACTCTAAAGCGAAGAATTCACGAAGTTGCTCGTTCAGTTCTTCATCGCTCGTATCTAGTCGGTTGACGTAGTGTACCTGTTGACCCAAGATTCTGGTGTGCGCGCCGTGTAGGGTCCAGCCCATTGCAGTGAGTGACGCAATAGGCTGGTGTCTCGGACCTCTGCGGATTTCACTGGCTAATAATAGATGCCAGTTATCTTGACCGATGAGAATCTTCGGTGCGCCGACGTTGTACGTAAGCTGTTGCCTCAGGTCGTCCAGATGCTTGCATTGTGCGATGTCTTCTTCGCTGACTGTTTGCGGTGTGAGGTTGAGCTTCGGTATGGTGCGCGCCTTGAATGACACTTTACTTCTCAGCTGGCTTGCAAGGTCGACTGTTACTCGACGCGAACAAGGAGTGTCGATTGTGGTGTTACCGATCGCACCTATCTTCAGAGGGTCGATGCGGCCCTCTGCCCCGATTTGCTTTGCAATGTCTTCATCTATCAGCGAAACGGTTGATCCATCATCGAGCAGCGCGAATGTTGCTGCTTCTCCCGCCGGTCCGATTACCCGGACCGGTATGATCTTCAAATATGTCTGGTTTGATGTCGACCTTGAGCTGGCTACCGTTTCCTGAGGCTCCTTCTTGTCTGGGGCATCAGGCTTCTCGGCACCCTCTGCAGCAGGCTTCTTGTCAAAATGAAGAAGCGGATGGTGTGTGGCTGTACACTCCTTGAGGTCACACCTCTTTCTCGGACATCTATGGTCCGATCGATGGACTCGCAGACAACGGAAACACAACCTTAGTTTCTTTGCGAGTTCCCATCTCCTTCTATTGGGTGCTTCTTTAAACTTCTTGCAGTCATAAGCTTCGTGCCCTTCTTTCTGGCAGACACGGCATTTCAACGCCGTCTTGTCTGTAGCTGTGTGTGTCCTTTGGGTGACACGCCTAGTTGCTGTAGCTTCGACCGGATTAATATTCTCAGGCGGAGCGAAAGCACTGCAGAAGCGGGCTTGTTCTGTGATAAAGTCGCTGAGCAGTGATAAGTCTGGCAGCGATTGGTACTTCTCGGTATAGGTCCTATACCATTGTACCCGAAGGGAATTTGGCAACTTCTCAGTCAGTAACCGCATCAATTCAGCGTTGATTAAGTAATGTTCTTTCTTCAACGCGCGTAGCGTGACTATGCCGCTCCTAACTCGGCTTGCGAACGTGCAGATATCCTTTGGAGATTCACTGCAGCGCGGCAGCCCACGGAGCCTATCTGTTTCAGCTTGAGCAATTGAGTCTGGACGGCCGAACTGCAGCTCGAGTTCTCTCATGATGTCATCTGGTCTTGCATGTCCGATGAGTTCTGAGCTCACCGTTTCCAGTGCTCGTCCGCGCAGGCTCCTTCTCAGCCTAGCTGTATTCTCAACATCGTTGAAATATCGACGAGTTGTTTCATAAATGGCGCGAAACGACAGCCATTCTGTATGAGCCCCACTGTAATTTGGTAGGGTCATAATCACCTTCGACGCCGAGGGGTTATTCGATGACCACTGTTCTGTTTTCTTGTCGGCTAGCGACGCTATAGCGGACGTCAACTCCGTTATGAATGGACGGAGTTGTGCTTCCCCCGGATCCTTCGATGGTACTATATCTTTCACTTCGTTCACTATAGGATGAGTTAACATGGGTACTTGCGTTTGATGGAGGTTCACTATTGATCCGACTTCGATGGAGGGGTATATGTTCCCTCCAACGGCATCTTCTCCCGAGGGCAGTTGAGTCTCGACGGCCTTGTGGCTTCTATGTAAACTGCGGTTCCCCTCGGCGGCATTGTCCTCCTTCAATGGCTCAGGCTCAGGCGCCTCCTCTAGCCACGATCGCACATACTCCTCGTTCGAATTCCGATCATCCATGTAGCCATCAGAATCTCCTTCTTCGGCTCTTTGAAGTGCTATTTGAGCAAGTTCCAACCTAATTTTCAATAAGTCTTCACGCGCTCTTGAAATTTTTCTATTCGACCGTATCGTCCTACTTATGGACGGCGGTACTCTATGTTCGTTACGGGCGTCACCCCGGGTAGTCATCGGCATGATTCCTCTATAATTTCCATCCTTTTGGTCAGCTGATTGCTTCACTGTTTTGTCTGGATTCACTGATCTATCCGAAGGTTTTAATGTCCTATCTGAAGTTCCTTCCAGTCTGGACTCCTTCCTGAATGTAGTCGGTTGTTCTATTTGTTCTATCTGTTCTGTTTCCTTTGATTGTGTTGGCACAGGTACGTCTTCACCCCCGCTCGGGGCAGGGGGTGGCGGTAGCGGCTGCTCGGTCCCTTCCGTAGTGGATGGCGAACGTGGAGGTAACTCATGACGTATAGCTGTAGAGGTACGCGTTCTGTCCAACTCCACCATCCATGCTTCAGGTGCTTTGCCTTGTGACCTCGTTACCGGCATGTTGGTTTAGATTCAGGGACGTCACTTCACTATATGTGCACTAACTGTAATCCTTTACACAGATGTTCAAACTTCCAAGATGTTTCTTCTATCTTCAAAACAAATCTTCAAAACGTCAAAGTTATTTCTCCTATCTTCAAAACAAATCTTCAAAACGTCAAAGTTATTTCTCCTATCTTCAAAACAAATCTTCAAAACGTCAAAGATGTTTCTTCTCTATTCAATGTTGATTCTTCAAAGTTTAAAAAAATAATCCTTCAGGAAATAAGTCTTCAGGATCCGAGAATAATTCTTCAGGGAAAAAGTTTTCAGGATCCGAAATTAATTCTTCAGTCTTCAAAATAATCCTTCAGGAAATAATAACTCTTCAGGAAAAAATAAATTTTCAGTCTTCAAAATAATCCTTCAGGAAATAATAACTCTTCAGGAAAAAATAAATTTTCAGTCTTCAAAATAATCCTTCAGGAAATAATAACTCTTCAGGAAAAAATAACTTTTCAGTCTTCAAAATAATCCTTCAGGAAATAATAACTCTTCAGGAAAAAATAACTCTTCAGTCTTCAAAATAATCCTTCAGGAAATAATAACTCTTCAGGAAAAAATAACTCTTCAGTCTTCAAAATAATCCTTCAGGAAATAATAACTCTTCAGGAAAAAATAACTCTTCAGTCTTCAAAATAATCCTTCAGGAAGTAATAACTCTTCAGTCATAAGTCTTCAGGATTCGAAAATAATTCTTCAGTGTTAATTCTTCAGGAGTCGACAATAATCCTTCAGCCATAAGTCTTCAGGATTCGAAAATAATTCTTCAGGAACAGGTCCTCTGATTCCAGGAATATTCCTTCTTCGAAGATATCCGGCTCGACAGGACCAACAGATGTACCGGACGGGCGTGATCGCTTGACTCGAAAATCGGGAAGGTTGTAAGGCTATCCCAGTCCAAGCGGCGCTGACGTCCTGCACCAAGAGTTCAGGATATCTTCAATACTCACTGCGACATTACTCCTGAAGAATTACAGGTTTTACGGAAGAAATAATAAGACCGTATTACTGATAAGACTTCATAAATATTCAGGAAGCGATTTCAGGACTCCCCAGTACTACTATATGACTATTTAGATGGAATTAGTTCCATGTCGATGACTACGAAATTTATAGGTGGCGCGCTCACTAAGGTAGTAGTGCTCCTTTACCTTACTGAGAGCCGCGAATCGCCTCCCGTTTTAGAAACTTTATTGGTTTAAAATATCTTAAGTTCTAATGTGTTTCACACCTAAACACCCTTATTTCTATCACTTTACATAAAGTGTTATACATCATAAGATTCGTAAAATAATGGCCTTTCTAATGAGGTTTCTATCATGATTCTAACTATTCCCACTGAAAAGATATTTCAGTTACAACGGGATTTATGTGAATAATTAAATATTAAATTGTTTGCAAGTGACTTTACTGGCAAAGTACTGAACCGATCTCCACCATACCAAAAGAAACCTCAAGCTAGTCTATTGCCCTAGAGAAATCTAGTATTTTAGTTTTCGTACCTAGATTTTTCAGCCCGCTATGAGCCTCTGAATACAGGTTGGGTAGCCTTTATTTTACGAAATCCGCTTCGCGGCATTTAGACTCGATTAGGTAGGTATCCTGAAGGGCTAGATTTCAGGAAGTTAGGTCCAGGGCTAGGTCTCGGTCTAGGTGACCTGGATACAGTAAATGATTTTAAGTTTTGTCTATCTAACTTACCTAATCGAGGCGTACAATGGTCGAGTTTACGACTTTTATCAAAATTGTCATTTTGATTACATTATAGCTGCTAGGCAGCACTATCAATGACTATACTTTTTACATATTTGAGTTAGTATAGTCATTGCACATTATTTTGACTGTTTTATTACGCATTATTGCGACATGAAATTTTCCCTATTTGTAGGTGGGGCATATTGTGTGGAAAAAAAGTGTGCAAAAATACATGGGCACCTACGTAAATAGGAACATTTTTGAATAAAACTCATTTCTGATGGCGCCTCAGCGCGCACATCATCGATTCTACATAATTTATGTTATTATTTCTAGTATTAACGAAGAAATTATATTTCCTATATACTTAAGCTAAGTTAAAATTACTGATTTTATACAAGCTAAATTGTTGGTGACGCATCGTCGCGAACAGTTCACGAACAAGGAAGCTAACTTTGTGAGAGACTGGAGCCTGAGGTAGGTTTATAAAAACCTGTATTATAGATCTCCAGGTCCTTTCCGCGGCTAGTTGCCTGTTATATGGTTACACGACATATTAATAATGCAAGATAATAAATGAGCAAAATTATGTAATTAACAAAATATAAAAAGGATGGTATTTAAAAGTACTTCAATTTTATTTAAAAGTACTCCCATTTCATTTACCTAATTTTGCCTGTGTTCCACCAAATATACTGAATGTGCACCAGAATATAACCTAACCTAACCTAACCTTTAATATTTGGTGCACGATCAGTATTTTTCGGGGAAGAATAAAATTTTAGAAATGCATACATAGATGTACCTTAAGATTTTTGGTGAACACAAAAATATTATCCATATAAAAATAAAAATAAAAAATATAAAAAGTTTTAGGAAATACCAGAGTGTGTGTGAGTAGCTGAAGAAAGTGTATGAAAGGTGAGTGATGTAAGAGGGTATCTGAGTTAGGTGAGAGTATGGTTGATGGTATATAGGAAGAGCAGAGGGGATGTGTAAATTTGATCTATAGAAATTCTATCTGAGGGGGATCAACAAATTCTTGGTTTCCTGATGGTCTAAAGTTTTTATATAGGTAGTGATTTAAATTTTACATTTAAATTTAGTTAGAGGATAAATATTAAGCATATTATTTAGCTTATTATACAGGTATGGTCCAATAAAGAAAAAGAAATTACGCGAGTGTGCAGAGCTGGAAGGTTGTGTTTGGCATACAATACACATTATACATTTGGCATGGCATACAATATGGCCCTTTACAGAATGTAATTTAAATGAATGTTTTCGAAGATATTACAGATTTAAAATGCAGGGACATAGCGGTTGCGGCAGTACCGGCTGGGGGGCTGGCGAATTCTGTAGTATATATGTATCAGCACTACACCCGTGCGATGCCGGAGCGGGTCGCTAGTATATAACATTTTAAACTTTGCGTTCTACATTTTGAACATTGCAAAAAAACTATCTTGCGTTTGTAATTTAGTTTCCAAACATGTAAACACATGTGTCTTTGGAGAAATAACAAGCCAAAAGAGTACGTAAGGATCGTAGCTGGTGGAGTTCTGTAGTTTCTGCCTACCCCCATGGGAAGAAGGCGTGAGTTTGTGTATGTAACTTTACTATCCAAACAATTGACAAGAAAACAAAGTTGAAATTAGTTTAAGCAGAAAAAACATCAATTTGGAAACAATAATCGGAATAGAGAATACATACCAAAGTGGTGAAAAACTTTTCTGAATTTCGTGCTCTTCAAAACTTTTATCGACCTTGATTGCCAATTCATTCAAACTTATAAAAATAAATCCAATAGAACGAATTGTATAACATTTCTCTTTTTAACACTTCTTCCTGTTCTGTTTATATTTTATAGAATACACATTGATTATCTACCCACTTCAGCTGTAAAATTCGGAAGATATAATAGTATCTGAATCTAGTAAAGCCGTCACAATATTTTCATACAGTATATTATTTCGATAAATCTGGTAAATTCACGTGCTGAAAACACACGAATAGAATAATATTTTTGATATAGTTTGACCGATACTACGCCGCAGGAATGCGCGGCGAGGCGGGGGGCGGGACGCGAATTAAAAAGAAGAGTTGGCGAATGAACGGCCTGCACCTCCGTCTCGCCGCGAATTCCTAAGGCGCATAGCGGTGTCGGTCAAACTATATCAGTTTATTGTTCAGAGATTTATTCGACGTTGTCACGTCAAAAAATAATAAAAAAACAATACCAACGTTCTGAATTTTACGAACTCAATGCGTGCCTAGTGCCAAAGGCAGGGGCGACAACGCACGGGAGACGTAGGTAGGTAGGTACCACAAAATACAGAATTGAAATGTGTTATACCTGAAGTCTCTAATTCAGATAATTTATGTAAACAAAGTAATGTCAAGAAATGTCACTGTCAAAATGACAGTACAGTGGTGCAAAACATTTTATCATTAAATGTTTTTGTAAATAATCATCGATAAAATTAAAGTGAATTAATTATAAGAACTATGCAAACAAAATACCATTGCCAAACAATGTTTTTTGCAGTGTGTCGGAGACACGGTATATGATAGTCATAATCAGCCCTTATAAGCCCAGTGCTAGACGTAGGCGTCCCAAAATCGATTTCCAATCGAAACAGTTTACAGCCGTGTTCGTCCAAAATGTGGCTAGATATGCTACTTACAATATGAATCTATTTATGAGAGTTATAATATTAGTGTTGTTGAAGATTAAAAAATGTGAAAATGTTTGGATCTCCTGCATTGTTACCAGTATCATAAAATATTTTATACCAGAAAATCTCCTTTTATTAATAACTTTGTTTAAAACCGAAAATTTTTCAAAATAATTACGGTATGATTATTTTTTAATTATTATTTCTTAAAATCAGTACTTACTTAAAACAAAATAGAACCTCTTTTTTTGCAATTTTATGTGAATTACCATTACGAAGATATTTTTTTGTTGTGTTATCCCCGTTATTTACATAAATTATCTGAATTTGAGACTTTGAGTATAGATTGAACAACGAAATCTTGAAGGTTTGTTTTTGGTAAATGTATGTTGTTGAAGGTTGAAAAGTTTGTTCAAAAGTTGTTTTTATGATTGTTAGTGCATTTTACCAATAACCCTGTCTATAAATATTTTTTTAAACGTTTCCTCATACTAGGAATTTCTCCTGTATTGAGAATATATTTACAACTAGGATATTGTGCTTTCAAAGTTTTCTTATTTATACGTGGGTAAAAAGCCAGTTACATGGAACTCCTTTCCTTGTTTAGCTTCTTGTTTGCACGTGTCAATTTAGTTTCTTTACCTCAATCCTTTTTTACCTTGTTTATTTATAAATAATTCACTTTCTTTTTATACTTCGTCTCTACGCGAAAGTTCACAAAACGTGCGATTTAGAATTTCGTTCCCACGACAGTTTTCGAAGGGCCCACATCAGAGGAAGTTTCGGACGACTGTATATATAACAGATCGATTTAACTGGTAAATGATACCTGTATCTACATTGAATTGATTCTGTTGAGCTATTTGTTGAACCATTACACATTCAGTAGGATTGACGTTCAAAATACGTGGTAAGATTATTTATTAGTTTTTATTAGTTCAAAAGGGACTATCGATTATACAAAGGAAAAATTACATTATAATATATTTTTTTAATATTGGATAATACATTCAATTTGTCTTATATAAATCTCAGTTTTCTCTAAAAAATATCTTTGTCTTTTTTTTAGATGAATTAGTACTCAATTTGACTTATTAAATATAATCTCGGTTTACTCAACAGAAAAAAAAAAAACACTTTTTTTTTTTTTCTGAAAAAGATAATTCGTCTATTTATATCATTTGAATCCATAAAAAAATGATTGACTACTCATAAGTAGTTATTTATCATGAGTAATCTCACTAGTAATACAATAGATAATGATGTAATTTTATTTCAAAGCATTTTATATCACAGTCTCAGATGTATAATAATAAAAGAATACAAGCCCATTATTGTTGCACTGTAGGGCAAAGCCGTCAATAATTGTAATTTTATTTCCAGGTATTTTTGTATGCTGAAGTAAGTAAGCAAAATATGTTGAACCATTTATGTCCATATATATTTTATTCAAAATTCATATTCATATTCATCAAAGCTATTTGCGATTACAGAGAAAAATTTATGAAGGCTCATTTTTATTATGATGGAGTGGAAGCACTTACTTGAACTTTGATGTTTGTAAACTATGTTTGAACTTCTCCTAGAAATAACATTATCGTATGAAAACTGAGAACTAACTAGAATAGATTATTATATTGCTTTTACCTACAGCAGAGTTTTTTAGATATGAGGCGTCTAATTGCAAACCCCGCTAAAACGATTTTACCTTGAAACCGACTTTATTCTCTCTTTTGAAAGTTTTCTCAATTCTGTACTAAGTGACAAACTCATATCCGAGCAAATCTCTCTCTAACAGTACTAAATTGAGCCTCCAACCTTATGCTTGGTAACAAAATCCACTATAAATGGCATGGGTAAAATTCAAATTCCTCTACAACGAAAACAACCAATCACAGCGCTTGCTTTTGCACCAAGTGACCTTACGACTAGTATGGCGGACCAATGGAGACTTGTGTAAATGTGTCTTGCACTAAGGAGTGCGATTACATTTTATTGAATTTAAAACTCATCAATAACTCAATATCCAGAAAAATCGTTTTAGCGGGGTTTGCAATTAGACGCCTCGTATATGGAACATTGGCACTTGTCCTACCGCCGCGCCGCCGCCGGCGGTTAACGATAAGCGATTAGACAACATTTATATAAGCCTATAATATTCCCACTGCCCACACACACATAGCACACACACACACAGCACACGCCACACACACACACACGGCACACACGGCACAGGCCTTCTATTTGTGAGAGGGAGTGGGCCTAATCCACTCCATCCTAATATGCCTTCTATTTGTGAGAGGGAGTGGGCCTAATCCACTCCATCCTAATATGCGTTTCAATACCACGTAAAGTAAAAAAGTTTTTGGTCGAACTTTTTTTTTTGGGCCACATCACAATCTCGGGCCGGCCGTCCGAGTTCGCCCGTCGGACCACAAACCCTCTCGGGCGTCTTCAGAACACCCTACCAAAGTTTCATCATAATCTGCTCAATGGTTTAGGAACGTCTCCATGCGTTCCGCGACAAACATACAAACTGATTTTTATTTATATAGATAGATAATACAAATTCAGAATACATAATATTCCACTTTGGGTGTTTGGTGGTGTACGTAAATTCCGAGACATGTTGTTTATGATTCTCTTTTATTATTTATTTTAGTCTATGATTTATTCCGTTCTAATACCAAAAACTAATTAATACCACTGATATTTGCTTCAACAATTTTTTTGAAAATATAGGTACCAGTGGTAGGTATTAGTTTTTGATATTAGAACGGAATAAATCTATTTTATCACATTCTCATTTTTTTTTGTTGCAGTTTCGCGTTGACAATAATAGACTTTTATTATGTCAAATTCAAATCATTTATTTCAAATAGGCACGAAGATGCACTTTTGAACGTCAAAAATTACATGAATAGTTAATTGATTCTAGTTGCGCCTTCGAAAATGTAGTTATGTATGGAGAAGAATGGGCAAGAAACTCCATACTTACTCTTTTAAAATGTTAACAATAGTTTGTATACATTAATTAATATTTATAGGTGAAGACGATGTACCTAGAATAAAAAAATAAAGAATATAAAGAAATTAATCAAAATTACTTACCACAATTGGTAAAAAGAATGAAAAGTGAAGTAATAACAGAAAAATTAATAAATGCGATAGGTACATGGTGCTCACATATTTACAAACATTGTATATGATTTCCCAAAAAAACAAAAAAAAAAAAACAACATATAATAAGTCAGTGTGTGAGTTAAAATATTAATCGATATGATTATGATGATATAAGGTTGGTTTCAGTCTGATATAGGGTTGCGAGATCGGAACTTGCCGATTCCGGGACGATTCCCTGACGGGCCTAAGCTATAGCTATGAATGTATAAATATAAATTACGGGATATCTAATTTTATATTTGTATTTATTTTTAAAGGAAAATAAGATTTTATTTTTCAAATTAGTACTTTTATTAGTCCAGTTTTTTTTTACGATTGGTTTGCTCTTGACTCTAGTCTAGGTCACAGGTGACAGAGACAAAGTCGACGATGGAGTGAGCTGACCCAGAAGAAGTCTGTTCACTCTCACTAAAAGAAGAAGAAAAAAAAGAAAAAGTAAAAAAAAAGTAAGAAAAAATAATTAAAAAAAAAAGATGAAAGAAGTTTGGTAGATAATCACCATATGAAAGATATAAAATTGAGATCTTTGCTTTTATAGTAGGCAATCATCAACAAGTATATTATTATCTTATAAACTAAAGAAAATCAGACTTAAAAATAAAAAAAACAAACAAGCAAACCCGCTCGCTGCCTGCCGCCTAGCCGTGTCATTTATTGTTATTTTATTTTATTATTTTATTTTTCGGAATCCGGGACAATAGATGGAATTACTGGACACGGGACAAGACGTAAAATTCCGGGACAATCCCGGAAATCCCGGACATCTGGCAACCTTAGTGTGATAGGCTGAGGGCTGAATGACGGCCTAGAGTGCACCTGTAAACATACCGTGTCGGTCGGAGTTGCAAGCCGTAAATATACTTTTCTCAAACATGCATGAAATAATGTCATTATTTTCGAAAAAAGAACACGCGAAGTATCGAATTTACGGACAAAGAAAATCAAATCCATTGCAGGAGCGTTTTTTGAATTTGGAACGTTAGAACGCTCCAGCAATGTTGTATGAAAAAGCGTGCTGGGGTTAATAAATACTTTTTGATTGGATCTCTTATCATTCTTGGCATACCAAAGTACGGCTCTTTGCTTAGCACAAATTGCGTTCACGTGGCTGTATAGGCATAAATGCGTTTGCCTTTCGTCACGATGACAAATAGAAAATTGGCGGCAAAGCTGAATGAATTTCCACGGTTCAGGGAGTGAAATGGAGATTGATTGTACTCCACCAGATTTAAGATCAGAAACCGAATTGGCAATGGAAAACCTGCTTCCAGCGAACTCAAAAGAAAAATACATGAAATTATGACTTATTACCCTGCATTTTTTTGAGAAAAGCACTATATAAGCCTCGGCGGAAACGGCAATTGCCTGTCTCGTATTCGTGCAGTCCCAATAATGTACTATTAAAAACTCTAACCTGCAATCATAACACCACCTCTTGCCAGCTCAGAAATTTGTTTAGCGCACCCGTGACTCAGTGAAAACATAGTTAATTCCCACGTCAATTGAAACGTAGCTATTCTAAAGGAATTTAAAAACATTTATTTCACTTTAAGAATTTATCACAACCTACGCGAATGAAATATTGTAATGTAAGCAACATCCGAAGTATTTATGTTTTCCGCCATCTTGGATTCGATGTCAGGGTTGCTGGGATAGTGTTGTGACCCGATTTGAGTTGTTAAGAATACATTGGCTTAACATTGTTGCGAAATAAGCAATATCGATATTGATTGATTATTCAAGTGTGTTCTAATATTTTTGTTTTGATTGTGAGAATTATAATTGTTTAGAATTATCATTGCCATTCAACCTGGCGTGCTGACAGTCTTCCGGGCACTTTAAATTAGCATTGCCGTTCAATATAGCGTACTGACAGTCTTCTGTGCACTTTAATTTAGCATTGCCATTCATCGTAGCGTGCTGACAGTCTTCCGGGAACTTTAAATTAGCATTGCCATTCAACGTGGCGTACTGACAGTCTTCCGGGCACTTTAAATTATCATTGCCATTCAACGTGGCGTACTGAAAGTCTTCCTGGCACTTTAAATTAACATTGCCATTCAAGTGGCGTGCTGTCAGCCTTCCGGGCACTTTAAATTATCATTGCCATTCAACGTGGCGTACTGACAGTCTTCCGGGTACTTTAAATTATCATTGCCATTCAACGTAGCGTGCTGACAGTCTTCCGGGCACTTTTCCGGATGAAAGCGATGCGGACGAGTAGTTACTTTGTAGTTAGTTAGTAATTTAATTTAGAGCTCAAAACGGTATAGCGAATTACTCTTCGCCGATGGTACGGTTCGCCGAAATCACTCTTAGTCGACGGTTGATTCCATGAATAAATCCACCGCCGATAGAACTATTCGCCGAAAATACCGTTAATTGATGGTCGCTTCAGCTACAACACCCTTTACCGTTGGAACGGGTCGCCGAATTACTTACACAAATAATTTAAATTATATTATATATAATTTACCAGATCCGAAGATATGAAGATATGAAGAACGAGAGTACTTTTGATTGTGGTTTTCGGTTAAGTGATTAGGTATGTTCTAATTGTAATTGTTATAATAATAGCAGATTATTCACTACGGGGAAAAAGCAGTATCTTAATGTCACGGGCGCTATTTTGAATCCCGAACGCAACAAAGGTTTCTAGAGCTCCCGAGCACACTGTAATTACTCCCGAGTGTGATTTATTCAATAACAAAGGATGTTACTTTAATTACAGATCAGTAAATTCCTCTAGCAGCCCGGAATTTAGGATTTTGTCTGATGAGTGGCAATAAGCGTGGCCCTATTTCTTACAAGGGATGTAATAACGTGGCTGGTGGAATGTGGGTGAGAACACTTTACTCAATTTACTACACTAACCTTCGTCTACGTGAGAAAAGGTGTGAAAGGCAATATTGGAAGCCTAAAATCGGCCATGCACGGTCGCGAAAACTACTGGTTGTCAGGTCTTATAACTGTGGGTTTTTCAATAAAACACTCCTGGTATCGGTATTGATGCGTATGGCAGATGCTCGCTGGCTCAGTGAGCCGAGCGAGCACGTGTGATATAGCGAGGCGAGGGCCATGCAGCCTGTATATATTATATTATTTATCATATCGCTAAAGAGACCTAAAATCGTGTACTGCGCAAGTCAAACCACGTGGTGTGTCAAGTCTCATCTTTCGTGGCATGCATTGTTATGTACTACATCATACTTGTTAATCCCTTTATGGGACTTGTTGCGTAGTGAAATAAACAAATAAGATTACTATATTTAGGATACGCTTTTCCAATAATTTGAATGAAAATTCAGTTCAAAAAGGTGACGAATACATTATAGCATATTGCATATGAAAAGTGCAACTATGTGACAGTTAAATGCTTATGTATTTTTTATCGTCACTCAGTCATCCTTTTATTATGAAACTTGATTTCAGTTGAGATTAGTTTGAAACTCGTCAGTTTTCATTCAAGATTCATATCCAACCACAGATCTGGGGACATTTTTGTGCTGATAAAAATAAAGGAGGTACTACTTCGCAACGCCATATACGGTACATAACTTCGGGAATTTCCTCAAGAAACTACGGTTCTCGTCGCCGATTTTTGCGAAACAAAGCGTTTATGTGTGTGTTTATGTCTTTAGATTTTACGATATAAAATCGCCAGCAAGCGTGGTGGTTAAAGCTCTCTGCCCACTACACCGTACCATACCATGACAGTGCTATGAACGTATCAGGCACGGAAGGAACATGAGATGGACTACTATGCCCACTAGAACGTATCATAATAACGGTTTTAGTGACCGTAGCATCCGCGTGTCATATCCGTACGGTTCAGGTTCTCTCGGTTACACGGTGGTCCCTTCGCAGGTCATAAATGCAGAAAATCAGTTGTCAAATGTCCATGATTTAGTTACACAAGCATCCACCGAAAAACAAACTACCTAAGGATATAAATATGTCACCCATCTAATTTAATTATAATTTTTTTTTGGTCTCCAAAGTGAAATCATTATGAAATTTGCAGTCGTTGTTATCAGAGTCTCATTCATACTTATTTGTGCAATAGGGATGATGACTAAAAAAATTGTTTTGTCCGTCATGTAGATTATTAAAAATTATTGGACACGTATTTTTTCTTTTTTTACCTACGTAATCAAAATATTACGGCGAAACATCGAGTTCAAATGTGGCATGACGTCACTTCTCACTCCCCAAGTTTAATGTGTTTTATGTAAGTAATTTTTTTATTAATATAATAAAGCAAAAAATACGTGTCTAATATTTTTTTATTATCTGATTGAAGGACTAAACAGTTTTTCTTTATTTATTTTTTTTACCCAGGAATCATCTCTATTGTGATTTCTTAGAATTATTTTGTGAGTGGTGTTTGTGACATGGTGTTCCAAGTACAGTGACCAGCTCATCAAGTTGCCACAAACTATCAGATTTTCTCGTTCGATTTTTAACTTAATCATCAAGATTATAAAGTTTAAAATAGTTTGGAGAAATTTGACAGTTTTGTGTAGCTTCATGTGCTGGGTACAAGGTATGTTTTCACCATTAAGTTGTATTTCTCATTTTATTTAATGTATTATTTTTCCATTTTTACGTGCTGCGCCACACAAGATTTACAGTATATTCTTATATTGTAAGTACACATCAAAAGAGTCTAGTCTAGGGATCGAGGAATTTAAAGAAATATATTTTATTGCTCTATTGAAATTAAATAAAAATATCTATTTAGATTGATTAAATAAAATCTTTTCTTATGTGTAGATCAATGAACTACTCTGCTTTTGCATTATTAAAACTTTTCGCGATTTTTGTTTATGCTGGATTTTTCACCTTAGTTAATCCTGACATTAAAATGTGATAAAAAGATAATAATGAAAGTTTTTAAAGGTTTTTATTGCCTAAAATAAACAGTTAGCAGTCTGTATTTTCGTTCCATTAACGCGTATAACACAATCACAGCGATTCATATTTAATATGAGTTCATCCAAATCTCGTTGCGAAATGGCCTCTCACTTCCGTCGTAATAGGCGAAAAAGATTTTCTAGTGTGTGTACGGCATCCATATTTAGCAGAGCTCTTTCTTGAAACGGGATATTATTCCATACATGCTCAATGGGATTCAAGTCTGGCGAATGAACAGGCCATGATATTACGTTGATATTAGCTGCAGCAAGTATGTTCGTAACGACTCTGGCAATGTGTGGACGTGCATTATCATGCATAAGCAGAAATGAAGTAAATTGGGTCCGCAAACGAATGACAATTTCTGTTACTATCGTTTCAGCGTAAATATGTGCGTTGAGAATGCCTCTGATCCTATCACCTGTGTTTTTGGGTGAGGCAGATGCGTCACGAAGAGCGATTGAATATTTTTTGTTGAGAAAATTATTTGCATATGCCTATACGATGGCTATAAGAAAATTGCACGTTTAGAACGTTCATCATACGCGGTTATAACCCGTATGCTCGTCGGCACCGGAAAAATATTGTCGCCGCCAATTGTTAACGCTCCGTATTGGATGGCACGTGACGGTGTTAGTCGAAGACGGGCCTAGTGGTTATAGTCGAAATACTTTGCGTACAAAGAATATTTTTTTATCATACCATGATTATGCTAGAAAAGTTCCTAGCACGGGCATGGTATGGTACGGTGTAGTGAGCTGACTCTTTAATGCTTGATCCTGTTATGACACTCATTTAAGTAATATAACATGTAAGTTTTTGGTAAGGTTGTACAGTCAGCCCCAATAAAATATGTGTATACGGACATTTCAACTCAACAAAAATATTCACCCGATCTTCCGGTGTATTTCCGCTGACCCCACCGCCAAATAAATGGCGAAAAAATTAGTTTCCATTTTCTTTTAAGTACTGATTTCAGAAATAATAATTTAAAAAATCTGTACTTACTTGAAAGAAAATAGAACCTTTTTTCTTTATAAAATAAATTAATTCTTGTCCGCGTATATTCTTCATCTTGTTGAGGCAGACTAAAACTATATTAAATTCTCTTAAAATATATATATATTTCAGTAATGGTTACCTAATTACGTAGTCTGTTTGAGACATAGGGTCGTTACATTTAGTCTTCAACAATATTTACGTCAAAGTCAAATAATTGATTTCAAATAGTGTGCCTATTTCAAATAAATGATTTGACTTTGGAAAGGCAAGACAAAAATAATTGATTGATTCTAGTTGCTCCTTCCCTAAGGTTAACATAATTATGGAGAAGAATGGGCAAGAAATATTCATATTTTCCTCTTCTAGTTCTCACACACTATTGTCTAAATTTCTTTTTCATTTCTCCTTTCGGAGGTCTGCTGGAAGAAATTTCTTAAGAAATAAGCAGTACCTTTGTACTGAAATTATAATGATGTCGTATCTCTTTGTATTTAACTGTGTGTACATAAATAATAAAATAAGAAACTCCATGGTACTTACTCTTTTAAAATGTTAACAATATTTTGTATACATTAATTATTAATTATACATATTATATGGTAAGACGATGCACTTACCTAGAATAAAATTACTACGAGTATACCACAATAGGTAAAAATTATGAAAAGTTAAGTAATGACAGTATAATGTACGATTGATTTAGGCAATTACCATATTAGTATCTACACGTAGGTAGCAGTAAACTTGTAATACCCTAGTATTACAAGTTTTAATATAATGTAGGTACATCATGGGCAAAGCACTATGAATAATTATATTAGATTAGGTCTAACATACCCACCTAATAAGTTACTTCACTGATTGCCTCGTTTGTCTAATGGTCGCAAGCGCTAACGCCCTCTTCCAGCCAAACAGGTCCAGGGGCGACGGACTCGGAGACATCCGTCACACCTCATAACACAAGGCCCAAGATGGTGGAGTGATGGCGCGTAGATGGTAACAGGGGGAGTTCAACACCCTCCTACGGGACGGAGCCCGCAGCGCGCGGGCCGATACCAGTCCGGGGCAGCGAAAGACACATCCGTACCGGCAGCCTCCTGACGCAAGTATGGACTGGTTTTAGACCTCGACACCGGGCTGAAGGCAGTCCGGGGAGGCTATGCCATCCTTAGATGGTAGGCTAACTAGGCGTCTTCTACGCCTGGACAGGAACGGCCTGCGCTTGGTGACGGGGACCACCACGAGATGCTGCACGCTAAACAAGCACTTCCACACAATAGGCATAACGGACAATCCTCTGTATAGGGCTTGCATGGAGGAAGGGGAAACCGTTGCGTATATTGTGATCTTCGAAGGCTTAGGCGTCACCCAGATTAGAACAGAAACTAGAATCTAGAAGCATGAAATTTTGCACAAGAGAGCGAACAACTGAAACCGCTGGGTTTAGGATCTAGACCTAACAGTTTCGGCTGTGTGTTTTATGTTTTATCAGTGAATTTAAGATTGTTAAGAAGATATCAAAAAGTGGCATAAAAATACAGATTGTGGTGTCACATAAGTAAGCAGTCCTAATTTTTTTAAACACTAACCTTCTTTAAAGTTGATTAATGACTTGCGACTGTTTAACCGTACATTTTTGACGTTTAGACGTCCCTTAACTTTAGGCAACGTTTATAAATAAACTCCTAAGCTAGAAATTTCTCATTCAAGATTACCAAAATAGATATCAACAAGTGGTATAAAAATACAGATTGTGGTGTCACATATGTGGTGTTTAGTCAGTAAAAGTCTGACATATCTTTCCGCTCCGCCCAGAGCGGGAGAAGTTATTTGATAATTTTACACAAAAAAAGGTATTTAATGTCAAATAATGAAAATATATGTCAAGGAAGTATGTACAAATTAAAATTAAAATTAACATCGTTATTTGGGAGCAATACATAGACATTTACATGGTTATGTTATTAAAAGTAAGTAAGATAAATTGCTAGCCTATGTTTGATTTGGGTTCTTTTTTTTCTTTGGCATGTAGCCTATTTACATCTGTCTTTCCCACAATGTAGAGATTTCTCTATAAACAGCGAACCTAAAAATTCTGCAATCCCACCTCTGAAATGCGGTATCAAATATTGGGCAAACTTCAAAAATATTTCGAGTAAACAATAGCGCGGTCTATTTTTGGCCAGCCAGTGAGTCACCTCTTTAAATCATACGGAACCATTGTTCAAAAACCAATTGGGAATGAGACTGTTTGTAAAAGCATTATTTATAGGCACAGTTATTATTGTTAAGCGTATTTACTGTCTCACTTCTGCGTTTTATCGCGTATTTTTCTTTTTTTTTGTTTACCACAGATATTAGTATTTTTGCGTATGGAACCAACGAAATGGTACCGAGAAGCTTCGGTTTAGACAAAAGAATGAGCGTTGTGTTTTGTTATTTTGACAGATGAATAGTACATTGTGATACAAGGGTGGAAAGTAGGTTATTGCAAACGAGCTGTCATTAACAAACCCGAGCCGAATGACTGTGTCCCAGCAGTGGGAACATAGGCTGTAGTGCTATTCTGTGAAAATCTCAACGTGAAAACTTAGGTGAAGTGAGCTGTTATTCCACCTGATGCTAGGGATTGACACTATTGACAGCTCACTTAAAAAAAAAAAAAACTCACCGTGAAAACTTGGGTGAAGTGATCTCACTTCACCCAAGTTTTCACGGTGAGATTTTTACAGTATAGACCGGCTGATTATGTATGTATATAGGGTGTGTCTATTGAAACACGAAATATTTTAAGATATACACCGATATGTGGTACCAAAAGAAGCCAAGGAAACGATTTTTTTTTTTAAATCGGAGTACATTATTTAAAAAATTAAATAATTTAAAATTACATGATATGATGATCAATTTTATTATCAAAAGGCACGGCGCTCGTGCCGCCACTGTTGCCGCGTCTGGGCGGGTCATTCATAGAATAAAAAAAAAAATAAGTAAGTAAAGGTTTTTTTTACAAAATGTCTCAAGCAATTTCAAAATTATAATAATTATGTAAAAATATAAAACACTTTTTTTTTATTTATTTTTTTATTTTACTATGAGTTTGCTCTTGACTTTAGTCTAGGTCTGGATGACAGAGACAAAGTCTACGATGGAGTGAGCTTACCCAGAAGAAGCCTGTTCACTCTCACTTTGAATAGATTAGGGTACACTTAGATTAAAAAAAAATATTCGCTGCTATGGCTTTTTTACCACCGGTAGATGTTTGTCTTAAAATATTTCGTGTATGAATAGATACACCTTGTATATCCAACTTAGGAAAACAAAATGAGGATTTTCTTTCTTCAGTTAAGTAACAGCCTTGTGTTACTTTACTGATGAAAGAAATTCCTAATTAAGTTGAATTCGGCTGCTCCGGTTTGAAAACAAGTACGTAACTCGATTTTTATAAATTTTACAGGGGAGAGTATTGTTTGTTTTTGTATTTTTTTTTTTTTTCGTTTTCTATGTAACTTTAGGTAATTCAAAATAACTACCTAACCCTTTTGAGGGCGTCATGGGTAATTATAAATGTATTGGTACAGTTTTATTGGAGATAATTAATCTTTCCTTTCACGTACTTTTTTTTGAAAACCTTTTGCGGTTTTTACTGTGAAACTAGTAAATGTTTTCGTATGCGTTACCCCAGCAAAATAATGTCGAAAATAGTCATTTATATGTTATAGATAGTTAGTAGCCATTTAATAATTGCGCACATTTTAAAATTTGTTGCACTATAGTTTTTTAGTTATTTCCATAGAAATATGAACGAAGGTTATTTTAGAACATTTTCTGCTGGGGTAACGTTACCGCTGGCGGACGTTTTCTGTTTTGATGGGAATATTGAAATAAATATCTACTATATAAAAATAAGTCGGGTTTTCCTTCCTGACGCTATAACTCAACAACGCCTGGACCAATTTAACCAATTCTTTGTTTTTAATGTTCGTTGAAGTCCAAGGTTGGTTTTTTTTTAATGGTTTTTACGAAAAATTAGGGTAGGGTAGAGTAGGGTATGGTATGGTAGGTAGGTAGATAGGGTAGGGTAGGGTAGGGTAGGTAGGTAGGTAGGGTAGGGTAGGGTAGGTAGGGTAGGTAGGTAGGTAGGGTAGGGTAGGGTAGGGTAGGTAGGTAGGTTTAACCAATTCTTTGTTTTTAATGTTCGTTGAAGTCCAAGGTTGGTTTTTTTTTAATGGTTTTTACGAAAAATTAGGGTAGGGTAGAGTAGGGTATGGTAGGTAGGTAGATAGGGTAGGGTAGGGTAGGGTAGGTAGGTAGGTAGGGTAGGGTAGGGTAGGTAGGGTAGGTAGGTAGGTAGGGTAGGGTAGGGTAGGGTAGGTAGGTAGGTAGGTAGGTAGGTAGGTAGGGTAGGGTAGGGTAGGTAGGTAGGTAGGTAGGTAGGTAGGTAGGTAGGTAGGTAGGTAGGTAGGGTAGGTAGGGTAGGGTAGGGTAGAGTAGTGGAGTTTATACTATAGCTTTTGACAGAACGAAGTCTGTCGGGTCAGCTAGTTAGCTATATAATTAATTGTCTAGATGAGGTAATTGTAATAAAAAATATTATTATTAACATAACCGGGATATTTACGATGTTTATTATTAAACATGGTAAATATCCCGGTTATGTTAATAATAATATTAGTGACCATGACAGAGTCCCTTAGAAATAAATTCAAAGTAATTGATATACTAACTTTGCCTTCTCTTTATATCTTAGAAAGTATTTTGTATGTTCGCAAAAACTTAGGACTTTTCAAAATAAGCAGCGATTTCCATAATATAAATACACGTAGCAAACATGAAATTGTGATACCCAAATTCAGATTTACTAAAACTAGCAAGTCATTTCTTATAAACAGTATCCGCTTTTATCACAAGTTGCCAAAGTCGGTTACAGAACTTAGCGACGGAAAGTTCAAAACCCACATCAAACGTGTCCTTATCAAAAAAGCATATTATAAGATAAAAGACTACGTTTGAAGACAAGGAAGTTTGGCAATAATTCCTTCTGCACATGTGGCTTCCCTGGTACCTCATAAACAACATAACTATGTCAATGTCTATTAACTGCTCCCAAATAACGATGTTTATTTAGAATTTTTAATTATTTTTTTACATACTTCCTTGACATAATCTTTTCATTATTTGACATTATTTACCTACAAATCGAATTCCAATTCTTTATTAGTGGCTTCTGTGGACATGATATTTATTCAGATATGTTACTGTAGTTGTAATTGCAATCATGTCATTAATATTTTATATAATTAGATTATTTTATATTTTGTGAATGTGAGAACGTTGTAGGCCTGGTAGAGTGTAGATTTGTTGGCACTTTTTTATTTTGTTAAGTACCTGGTAATTGTTGAAAGGCCTACACTGTCCTCCCATACCTATTATCACTGTTATTTAATAATATTGTAAAGCCAATTATTTTTAAAAGAGTAACCGTGGAGTTTCTTGCCGGCTCTTCTCCATAGGAAACGACTAATTGGAACCGTGCACCTAGCTTCTGACGTTTCATAAGTACCCATGTAGGTTTATGTGAAATAAAATATTTTGATTTTGATGATTTTGATTTTGACAGTTCAAAAACTTATAAAAATATTATTAATAATTTTGTAGCATGACTTTACAGTTATTATTTACTTTAAATAAATGTCATCTTACCAATATTTTGAGTCAGAGAAAATGACAAATCGATCACCGTCCAAAGATTTGACATAAACCAAAGCTTCAGCTGTAGCAATTAGCTCTAAATGAATTATGGAAACTTTAGACAGAATTTTGAATTTAAGAGAGGCACCTATTTGTGAATTGAAAGAGGTAAACTCTGCTTATACGATACAGGATTTGTGTGACGTCAGGTCATCGATGCGTAGTTCGCATGTGGCGTTGTAAATGGGCGATATTTACAACGCTTATTTCAAACAAAGTGACATTTTTAAATAATAAAACTGATTTCATGCATTATAGTGTATTAAATAATTAAATAAATAAATACTGGTATATAACACATAAAAAGACTGCTACGGAAAAACAATAGGTGTATCTATTCATACACGAAATATTTTAAGAGGACCATCTATAGGTGGTAAAAAAGCCATAGCATTTTTTTGGTATTTTTACATAATTATTAGAATTTTAAAATTGCTTGAGACATTTTGCAAAGGAGTTGCATTTTGCAAAATTTTACTTATTCTATGAATGACCCTCCCGGACGCGACGGCGGTGGCGGGACGAGCGCGGTGAATTTTGATAATTAATCATCATATCAAGTAATTTAAAATTATTTAATTTTTAAATAATATACTCAGATTAAAGAAATATATCTTTTCCATGGCTTCTTTACCACCTGTAGGTGTATATCTCAAAATATTTCGTGTTTGAATAGTCAAACACGAAATATTTTAAGATATACACCTACAGGTAGTAAAGAAGCCACGGAAAAGATTTTTTTTGTATTTGGTGTATATCTTAAAATATTTCGTGTTTGAATAGTCAAACACGAAATATTTTAAGATATACACCTACAGGTGGTAAAGAAGCCATGGAAAAGATATTTTAGAGCTATGGATAATAATATATAGGGTGTATCTATATACACCCTATATATTATTATCCATAGCTCTTTACCAAATAAGACAAAAAAAGAAAAATACACTATCTCTCATGAAACGACGAGACATAAAAATGAGGACCCACCTTATTAACATTAGTGTTAATAGCCCATAAAACTAGGTAATAAACCAACATGATTATTACCTGACCTATCAAATTTTAGCAAAATGGCTTCCGTGAGCCTACAGCTATAATGTCCATAGACTATAAAGGGGATGTGACGTCACGTGTGAGGCCATTATTGACAGTTGTGTAAACATTAATTTGGACATTTCAGTGTTTGCGCACGTGCCTCCAAGGGTTTGGTTAGTGGCTCATCGTAACATATTGAAGAAATTTTTAGATTTCTAGAACTTTTCTTAATAATGTTATTAGGTTAAAGTAGCACCATATAAATATCTAATTTGTGGAAACTTTACCTGATTAACTTTATTGTATCGTGTTATCTTATCAGTACCTACCGGCCCGGAGTTTGGATTTGTTCTGGGTTAATGGCAATAGGCTCGCCCTGTTCCGACTCCTTTCGAGCCCCAAGATTTATTTATTAATATTATTTATTTATTTATTATACTTACACTATCTTTACAGAATGACCCCAATACAATAGTGGTTTGCAAACACACATCAAATAAATTGAAAAATCAACTTACGGCTAACACTTAAAATTTAAACTTTAAAAATAGAAAGCAACACTTCCCAACAAACAAACTAAGCTTATAAAATTAAGTCTATAAGGTCTAAACTCTTATACTTGTTATAAAAGAGCATTTATTATGTCAATGTTCCTTATAGTGGCACATTATTAGAAGATTTGGCTAATATTACCTTTATTTTTATAATTTGGCTGGGTAAACGTTAATAAATCCAATTAATACGGCTACAATAAGGGTTCAAAATGTGTTCTTCTTATAGAGGCTAGTTACATTGCTTTTTAGCCATATAATGTTCAAAGTTATATAAAGGCTTTTAATATGGTCAACTATTCTTAAAAAAGTAATGCACTAGGTAACTATGATGCTTTTTAACTTATAAGAGCATTGGATAAGACGTCTATCCAACGAACAAATTCTAACATTTTATATGATCTTTACAAGGATGATAGCAATCCGTATTCCCTTGTACAGTGATTATAAAGATATTATTCTCTATATGGTTACATTAACATGTTTTACATAACTAGATTCGCCATTTTGAAGTACAGCAGATTGTGTGAATTTATTACGGAGCGGAATTTATATTTAAAAAATGGATTCAAAAGACTGGAAGAAGTTTAAAAGGAGCGGTGGTTACAGAAGAAAAGTAAAAAAAGTCTACGAAAACATGGTTAGGAGTATTACACCCACCACCTCTACTCCTATGATGCTACAAAATACTAAAATACAAGCCTATACCAACGAATCGGCCAGTGGTTCCGCAGAGGATTATTTTATAGAAAATGAGAATGAAAATTTTCTTTGAACTTTCTTAAAATAAAATGTGTCTACTTCCATGGCCATCGCATATTATGTAAATTAAGATCTTTTCTTTGTAGTAATTTGTCAACATCTGCCAATATGTATACTACCATTGCAATATCTGCGGACAAACATATATATAATTAAGTATATTCTTTATTGTGTACTTACAATTATAATTATATTTCAAACTTAAAACTAGTGCACAAAAGCAAGCTTATAAAGAGATCTCTTCCAGCCAACCCAACCATAGTGAAACATAAATTTTATACATATGGGAACAAGACTATAATAGCTAGGGACAGGATTTTGTTCGTGAGAAAGGAACCCTAACGATGTGTAAAATGGCGATAGCATAAGCAGCTAATGATGCCATTATAAAGACTTCACTCTCATAGACTCCTTGTAGACGATGTGCGAATCGTTTTGCTCTCATAATAGCACTGTTTATAACTTGACTAAATAATTACTAACGTTTGTAGCACAAAAACAGCTTAAATTCAAAGGCGGGTTGATACTACAACACACAGCGTACCACATTGTATCATACATTTGAATTCCCATACACTTTTCACTATAAATCAGCTAAATAAACTACATAAAATAATAACTTACCGTTCAGTAAAATGGTTGACGTTTCTCTTTATTCGCCAAACTGTTGCGAAAATGTAAATCACTAAGAAAAAGTCTTATTGCAGAATCATACACGGACGGCTATAAGGGCCTACGGATTTTTAATAGCCTTTAATTTGCCGCAATGAGTTTAACTCCCTTGTATCGGACCATAATAAAACACGTATAAGGGTGATACGCCCGTATTAACGCTTTCTATAAGATTCTTACAAGTGTATTGGCCTTGTTTCTTGTCATAATATAACACTTACAAGGAAAAAAAGCGGACCATAAAGCAACTATAAGGGTGGTAAAAGGTTATTGTCCTTATAATTTGTGCCCAAACCCACCCTTATTAGCGATAATGCGGCTCCTATAAGAATATTATTTTTGGCAATATTAGCCGCTACAAGAGCAATTTATGTTTGTTGGGTTAACTCTAAAATACAAAATCAGACTTAACCCAGAATATTAAAATTTAAATATCACTAACAAAATTCAACAAAACTCTTGCGAATTCACTAAGATACATACTTAGCTGTCTAGTTTGTGGCTCACTGGCAAATTATTATATAGGGTGTATCTACTCAAAAACGAAATGCACGGAAACGATTTTTATTAAATCTGAGTATATTATTTATAAAATTAAATAATTTAAAATTACTTGATATGATGATTTAAGCCGCAAATACACTAGGGAACAAAATGTCCCTCATCATGATGCGCAACGCTCAATCTACGTGACGCTGCAACGTTGCCCTGTGTCCCGCAACATCTTGGGACGCACTTACGTGACGCGGAACATGTTG
Source organism: Dryobota labecula (assembly GCA_947523025.1). NCBI lineage: Eukaryota > Metazoa > Arthropoda > Insecta > Lepidoptera > Noctuidae > Dryobota > Dryobota labecula. Next base: position 17,266,581 of record OX383306.1, read on the forward strand.
CTAGCTCCCGCTCAAGAGCGAGCGCACGTGATGCGTGTCAATGCCGCGCTATTTATCGCTTAAAATATTAATTAGTTTTTCTCGTTGTAGTAAGTAATTCCGCATCCAACACCTTTTCGATTACGTTTCGCTAAACTGATCGAAATAAATATATACGCAGCACTAATCACTACAACCTCCTCGGGCGACATTACTATAAACACTGCTCGTGTGGCCTGCAAAATGTTCCGCGACATTCTCAAGGGACATTCACGTAGTTGTCGGGCGCCATGTTCCGCAACATGTCGCTCTATTTGTCCCCTAGTGTATTCGAGGCTTAATTATCAAAATTCACCGCGCTCGTTCCGCCACCGTCGCCGCGTCCGGGCGGGTCATTCATAGAATAAGTAAAATTTTTGAAAATGCAACTCCTTTGCAAAATGTCTCAAGAAATTTTGTAATTATAATAATAATGTAAAAATATAAAACACATAGATGAAAAAAAAAAAAAAAATTCGCTGCTATGGCTTTTTTATCAGCTATAGATGTTCCTCTTAAAATAATTCGTGTATATATACACCTTATAATATTCTTACATAGCCGTAAGTAATATTTTAAGCTACACGTCTCAACTCACGGTTGGCGCAGTGCTTAAGCGATTGACTGCTGCGCTGCGTGTCGCGAGTTCGATCCCCGCACGGAACAAATATTTGTATGATTTACAAGTAGTTCTTGCTGTTAACTTGTCAACCTGCTTCTTGTATTACCTGTGCAATAAAATACTTTCAATTTTTCTCTATTACATGAGACTTAAACGTACTTCAGGTTATTGGGTTTTTCCGAAGTACAACTTTTGCATATTAATAAATTATTAGTAATAAATTATGACACTGCGAGTTACATAGTTTTTCAAATTGTTTTATAATAATTTGTATTAGATATAAAATCTGGAACGCGCTACCTTATTAAAAAAGCTGAAAGCAAATTTACTTTTAAAAGTTCGTAACCACTATACAAGTCAGACTAAATAACTCTCAATTAGTAGTCTAGTCATAGTAATTATAATTAGGTGGTATTTTTTAAAATATCTATTAGTTTATTTTATTTGTATATGTGTATTAGTATCAATAAAAGTAGGATATCAATTCTCGTAATCAAGAAGTTAGTATTTTAGACATTATTTTTGTACCCACTATGTTTTTCTATTTAACCCAAAAGTTAACTGGTTGAGAATCCCTTGTGGCATTAAGTCCGCCTACGTACCATTATTGTATGTACATGAAGTTTAAATAAATAAATAAATATACGGTCTCAAATAAATGATTATGGTCCCTGTCAAATACCAAGTTGTGTTCAGATATGGGCTTGAAGGAAAAAAAAATCGTCTAATTTTCAATTTAAGGAAGAAAATATATACACCGTGGTATTTTAGTCGTCTTACAAAGACAGCCCACTTCATGTATTCAATGACAACTAATCATTCATGAAAAAAAAAAAGTAGCCGTATCGCCTTTCGCGTCGCCATCAAACAGTCGTCAACCTTACGTAAGCACGTAACCAAAGCGGATCAGAAGTTCCGATACGTCGACTCGGCTACGGCTAGGCGACGCGACGCTGCGCTTACGGCTCACCGACCGCTGGTTGACGGCTAGTCATTGATTCTATGTCACACCTCTTGTATGGGGACGATCCACTGTGCGCGGAAGGGGCGTGGACGAAGAGACGTAAGCTAGGGTACGGAGAGCCGTAAGCTAGGCTACGGAGAACCGTAAGCGCGGGAACTGCAAGTCGTCCACGCACCGCACCGCGGTTGTTAGCTTGTCCCGAGGCGAGGCGATTACGTTACGATTCCGATTAGTGTGCGTTGCAGTAGGGAGTTACAAATAATACGGAACGGCTAGAGTTGATACGGTGACGATCCCTTTCCGATTTGATACGTGTGCTACGACCTTAACTGGTTTCAGCCACTGCCATCGTATAAACCAGGCATTAAAGTTCTTAAGTTTCTTCTGCCCATTTGGTTTGCATTGCACGTGCACTGAAAAAAATGTTTACATAAATATAACTAAACTATCGTCAAAATGTAACACAAAAAAGGGACCACATAACTTTATGCAACATGTAACCAAAACCTGTGCTGGCTGTTGTGTGTCACTTTTATTAAATCAAGTTAACTTTTATAAAGTCTTGTCAAACTTTGATTATTCCTGAAATAGCCGAAGTAGTTAGGCTAAATATTTTTTTCAGTGTATCAGTCAGCTCTTGACATCGAGTGTACACAGTCCACTGCATGCGCAGGCGGGCTGCAACGCATTACATTGCATTGTTGAAATCCTCATATATCACTTCGTACATTTTGTATGAACCATCGCACACTGCAATATCACATGCATCATCGCATCGCAGTGCGTCATGCCTGTTATGACTTACGGAGCCGAGACGTGGACACTCACGGTACGGCTGGTCCATACATTCACGGTCGCTCAGCGAGCTATAGAACGGGCTTTGCTTGGAGTCTCTCTGAGGAATCGAATCCGCAACTAGGTGTTCCGGCAGAGAACCAAAGTTGTCAACATAGCTCACAGAACAAGCAAGCTGAAGTGGCAATAGGCTGGTCATATTAACCGTAGAACCGATGACCGTTGTGGTAAACGTCTTTTTGAGCGGAGACCGCGAAACGGCAAACGTCAGGTAAGACGCCATCAGGTTAGGTGGAGCAACGATCTTCGCAGAGTGGCTGGTAGCATCTGGATGAGAGTTGCCTAGAATCGAGCTGAATGGCGTGCAATTGAAAAGACCTATGTCCAGCAGTGGACTGTTATGCGCTGATGATGATGATTGATGATCGCACACTGCAGGCGGATTCGACAGTGTGTTGCGTTGCAGTGCGGGCCGTCCCAAACCACAGTGCCTGATTGTGTTGACAGGCAGTCTAAACAATAGCTGTGAAATCTGGGTTACCAGCCAGAAATAAACTACAAAAAATAGTGCTCTGTTTAGTTGAAATATCAGGAGAATCTGTGTCATATTCACTCGTGTTTATTTAGTTACAAAATATTGTAATCATACAATAATTTTGTACGCCGAATGGGATCTTAAGCATAAATATTTTTGCAATGGAAACCAGGATTTGCTGGAGATATTGAATACGTTATTCATGGAATGTAGATTATCTCAAGGTATAAATCATTCAATGGTTTTATTTTGTGTTATTTTGTCGCATTTCAGAGGACTCTGCCTCTACAAAATAATGAGCGTAACATTTTACTATTGCAGAACAAAGGCACTTCTTGTGCTAGTAACTATACTCCATTTGAAATAAGATTGGATATTTAAATAAACCTTTTTCACAGTCCGTTCAACCGATTTTGACTTATATTGCGTTAAATGACAAATGGCAGCTGCAGTTAACAGATATTGTAACCACTTTATTGCTTTGAATGCCATCTTTATCCTACGGAATAGAAGTCAAAATCTGTTGAACGGACTGTAAAACAGGTTTATTTATATGTTTAATCTTATTGCAAATGGAGTATAAATAGTATTCATCACTAAGCCCAACAGTGTAATTACGTAACACGCATAAAAAATAGCAATCGGTCTCAATGTCTTTCATTTTGACATCCATTTCTTCATAGGTTTGCAAAAATGCGTCTGCTCAACAACTTAAATAACGCAGTGAACTTGGCTGAACTGTCGAAACGAAAGACATTGCGATTGGTTGCCATTTTGTGTGTGTTACGTAGTTACCCCGCAGGTTTCCACGAGCGATTTTTTAACGCAACGATTTTATATCGCTCATTGGATTTTCACGTCTCCGTGTTGAGCCGAGCATTGAGAATCCAACAATGTGCATCGCAGCGTGTTACAAAACGATACTGTTGGATTTTCAATTCTAGACTGTTTTTTATAGATTCCACTTTTCCTCCTAAAGGAGGTTTTCAGGGGGGATTTGTGGAATAAGCCGCCTATTTCAGACAATATTAAATTTCCTCTACACGCTATATTTTGCTTCGAGTCAGTGAGGTCCCAAATTAAATTTGGAAGAACCTTTATATAGCAAAAGAGACTATATATAGCCGGAAATCGGAGAAGATAGATCTGCCCCAGGCCGTTATTGCCGGAATTGAAATGGTTTATAACGATGTTGTTTATTTCACTTTGGTCAATATTATGATTTAAAGTAATTCGGTCTAATGCCGGAAGCCATTATGGAACATTATTACTTCTTCTAAGAAGTAATTTATTATAATGGTGCCCATTAAAATAGCCTTATTACTACGTCCAGAACCGATATTTCAGTATGATGATCGGGACACGAAAGAAGAAAAAAATATAATATTATTAAATAAGTAAGTAGTGTTAGCCTAGTGGTGTGACCGTCGGATTGCCAAGTCTTTGGTCTCGAGTTCGAACCCAAGGCACGCACCTCTGACTTTTCGGATCCATTGGCGTATTGTATAATTATCACTTGCTTAAAAAACGGTGAAGAAAAACATCGTGAGGAAACCGGCATGCTTGAGAATTATTTCTCGACGGCATGTGTAGCCAAATCAGAGCGTCAAGGCGGGATAAATACTCTCGACACCAGGTGAATCACTTAACACACGAAAATAAAAAGAAGTAAGTAAGTCGTCTATGATTTTGATGGAACATGTAATTGCTTCCAGTCTGCTGGCAACTTTTTTCTGTTCTGAAAATAATTTAGTAACAGCGACATATTAAAAAGCTCATTTCGGATCTGAAGCCACCGAGAAACACAAAATATGTGCAAATGTTCATAATTTGTGTGACAAATTGGTTAACTTCGACCTCAATGGGGAGTTGACTCGGATGATACCTTTAGCATACATAATAAGTCAGTAATTCGCAAAGGTAAAACGTGTGGCAGATCTTGTGAAAATCAAAGATTTAGATTGTTAGACTCACCCGACCGCCTCAAAAGATGGTCACGTTTCTGTTTCGTTGACATTTGAATAGTATTGTCTCGCTCACTCATACTGAAAATCAAATCGTGTCAATCGTTCATGTGGAGTGTGCGAGCTCGCTCCTCGTACTATGGACATTTTTCGTACGACCTAAATACAGTGCGCTAATCGAATAAAACGAATCTTTGTTGAAAATGGTATCAAACAGTGTTTAGTATGTAACTAAAGGTGCTTATACGGGCAATTTTTTGAGCAATAATTGCTCGACAACACTAATGGATAAATCTGAATCAATTGAGTGGAGCAATCTGGAGCAACAAAATAAAATACGGCAATTGTTTCGGGAATATTGCTTTTAATTGCTCCATATATTTCACATTTCTCAATATCGCTAGTATGAGTTGCCGAATATCCAATCGGTTTGGAAATTTGTAGTCAATTTTCTTTTTATCTTGTTTGTATTTATAACTACGTCTCGTTTTTGCGAGAGGAACCGACCGGCCGGCGGCGGGGGCAGCGGGAGGGTGCGCAACCGCCGCCCGCCCCGCCATTTTATTTCTTTCTACGTGGAGTGCAGTACAAGTGTGTCGTCGGTGTATAGACTTGTATTGCCTAGTTTTTTAAGTTGCTCCATATTGCCTGGTATTGTGTGGCCGTATCACTGGCAACAGGTTACTACATGTTGCTATCGCCCTAAATTTCTAGATGTAGCTGTGACGTCATATTTGACAAGAATTGACCAGGATTGAGCAATTTTTGTTGCCCGTGTAAGCGCACCTTAACTGCGTAGTCCTATTTTACCAATTTCAACACCAATTCAGTTAATACTGAATTATATTATTCTTTAATGATGCAATTCATGCTAAATACTTTTTAACCTTACAAGCTCGGAAAGATTCTGTTTACAATTCGAGATCTGAGTGCAAAACTACATTTTATCCGCTAGCGTGGATTTTTTTTTTTATTCGAAACTTGCAATTCAATAATTTTCTGTCTCACCAGTCCACTGAAAATGCATTAATACTTATTTCATGTCAGTGCGCCAACCTCATTTTTTGAATAATCGTAAGGGAGAGCACGAAGATTGCATAAAAAATAAAAAATAAAACTTCCCTTTATTCGATTCACTTTCCATCATTCTGTTTTGGTTTGTTTTTTGATAAAATCGTAATTTAAGCAGTTTTTTTGCACCTAGCATTTTCCTTGCTGTAGTGAGATGAAAAGTTGTGTGTTTCGCTCGGCAGCAAAGTTTTTCTGCGTCTCGTACCTTTGAAACCCTCGCTACGCTTAGGTTTCAATACAGTACTCGCACCAAAAAACAACTTTGTAGCTTTGCATAACAAATAAATATTTGGATATAAAAATACACAAAGTAAAAGCTCGTAACATCGTTACTCGCTATAAGCTATACATCATTTTTCAACAAAGGGCTATGAAAATAAAATTAACATGCCAGCTTTGTGGATAATGTTATTTATCCTAAAACTCCATCTATCTATTCACTAAGTAATCGTTCAAGATTCTGACAGGGGTTTCATTCAGGCTATTTTAAGCCCTAAAGCTAAGTAAAGGCTCGCGTAGACTGGCGCGATATCGCGGGCGCGACAGACAACGCGGCAGCGCGACCGTAGTCGCGCCCGCGATATTGCGCCAGTCTGCGCGAGCCTTAAAGTGTTGTTAGAGAAGTAAGCTTTGTTCGTTGAAGTATAAGATGAATAACTAAACATATTTTCATGGAAATATAAAGATTTCATCGTGAAATTTTGATAAAACTAAGAACTTATTTTTTTTTTTGAAGATGGTTATAATTAACCGGAAATTAACTTCAAATTGATATTTGAAGTTGATTTCCGAAGCAACTTAATTTTAAAGACACGGTTTCGCTTTTCTAGTCAAATAATAATAAACGCAAAAGTAACTTTGTCAGTCTGTCAGTCTGTCAGTCTGTCTGACTGTCAGCCCGTCTATCAGTCTGTCTGTTAGTCTGTCTGTCCGTCTGTATGTCTGTTAGTCTGTCTGTCAGTCTGTCTGTCTGTCAGTCTGTATGTCTGTTAGTCTGTCTGACAGTCTATCTGTTAGTCTGTTTGTCAGTATGTCTGTCTGTCTGTTAGTGTTATATGTATACCGGATGACATTTTTCACCGTCTCGTAAAAATTTGGGTATACTAGGTGAACGGAGTAGAAGCCTATGGCATAGTTTTTATTATTTTTTCTTTAACCTAGAAAGAAATTGATCTATGGATAAATACCACACATTTGAAGTAAACTTATCATACTATAACAATAAACACAGAAAGGAGAAACCCAAACTCCATAGAAACTTGGGCCTGACGTTACAGGGCTGCAATTTGGCCATAAATTAGAGCATTTAGGAAGGTTTCACGAGCCCAATTTTCACGACTCCCAGCAATGGCCAATTTGGTAAAATCAGAAAATGTTTACATTTTAGGTTATTTTTATATTTCGAGTTATTTCATTAAAAAAATATCTTTTTGAGGCTTTCTGGTACGCACACGCGATATGCTGCAGCTGTAGCGCCTGCAGCCTATTACGATGACGTTTTAGGTACATAAAAAGCGCTTAGGCGATGACATTTATCTTTACCAAAAACCTCGGCTGAAAACTATGTTTATAAGACACTACTGTCGTTTGCATTTGCTAATATTGTATTTACTAGGTGATTCGATGCAATCACAAAAAAAAAAACACAATTGTGATAAATTGTTTTATTAGTCACCTTCTTCATTAGGATTATCATATTAAAAAAAAAAAAAAAAAATGGTCTTCCATAGACTCAACATTTTTGAAATCCAAAAATTACATTCAGACTCTAAAAGAGTCTGAATGTAATTTTTATGAAAACATATCTTGAATTTGATATGCACTAAATGTGTTAACAATATTATCACTAATATCATTGAGAAAGTCCCATGATGTGCATGTTAAATGGATATCACAAAGGCAATTATTTGGATGTACATAATAGTTATACATTTGAAGTTACTGTTTTCGCATTGTAATTGTTATTCGGTTTCTTTCATGTCTCTGACATCCTTCCACAAAACATCTTCTTTCAGTTTCAACAGCTCTATTAATAATCAGGTAAAACAATAAGCGTTCCAACAGTTGATGCCCTTGGTGCAGAATAAGTTTCTTGCCTTGCTGAAAGTTCTTCTAAATGAGGAACGTCCTGACTATTTGGCTCACTGACAGCTGATGAAGATGCACTAGATGTTGAGGGGCCTGAATGGACCCAACAAGAGTGACAGACAACACTTGAAGCATCCACCTGAAAATAATAATTTATCTACATTAAAGGATGCCTTTACACAGAGACGCGTGATGTGTTATTGACCTTCTTTGAAAATGACAAATCTAAAGAAATCCTGCGAATGAGAAATCCTGATGTTCCTACATCAGGATTTCTCATTCGCAAGATGTCTTTGCTTTAGCTTGACCACTGTTATCACACAGTCTTTCTAATTCACTTAAATATTTTAGCATACCAAATAACATTTTTTAATGCCATTGATAGCAAAACTAAACTAAACAATGTTATTAATAAACTGAATAAAACTGATATACTAACCGTGCGTGATAGGATCCATTCTCTTATAACTTCGTGTATTTTGCACTGGACCATTTCTAAGTTGATGGCAACGTACTCTTCTCAGAAGAGAACGTCCACAGTGAATACACACTCATCGGTGTCCAATAGGTGTCTGTTCCCTTTCTTCTGGTCTATTTGCATCAAGAGATACAGCATTGGCATGAATACAGCAAGCTTGGCAGATAGTCATTTTCATTTACCTGAAGCAAACATTTATCATTTGACTATTAGGTCTAGCACTAGCATTTAGCAATAAACATCTGAGTGGCACATTTGGGTAATCATAAGTGGCCTTATTACATTCCCACTGCAGGGACACAGGCCTCCTCTCTGTGAGAGGGAATAGGCCGTAATGAACCATTCAGGTTCAGTCTGGAATGGTGATGTCACGTCATGTGTTCGAATATGAATTTGTTGCACATTCATCATTTTATAAAATACAACTATCAAGAGACAACTGATCATAAGCGATAACTCTATTTAGTTTCATTACATTAAATACTTCCATAGAACAAAAATGAAACTATAAATAAATATCAGAAACTAACCATTTGAGGCGTGACCCATTCCTGTACAATTGAAAGAATCATTTCATCTTCCAATCTTCGCCTTCCTATTGTATTGCAGCGATCCGTTGCTATTCCGCAATTAATGCACAGGCTCATGATGTCGAACCAGTCGAAGATAAACAGATCCAGTTTTCCAGCAAAGGTCAGCAGGGGTGGCAGGGTACGGTGTCAAATGTTCAAATGAGGGTCAGTCAGAAGGCAATCAATTTCTGAATCTAGTATTCGAGCATAGGTCTTATTAAATAATAAGTCGAAGAGAAATTCGGAAAAACACATTCAAATGTTCAAATGAGGGTCAGTCAGAAGGCAATCAATTTCTGAATCTAGTATTCGAGCATAGGTCTTATTAAATAATAAGTCGAAGAGAAATTCGGAAAAACACATTCACTTGCGCAACAATAGGTACGAAAAGCAAATGACATTATTGACATGACATTACAACCATGACAATTGACAGACGTTGACATTGACATTTGCCGTTTACCAGTGGAATCCGTGATGCAATCGAGTTTATCGATTAATTATTTCTCTTAATGATTTTTTAATGGTTCTTTCGTTAAAAATGAATTAGATTCCAGATTTTTTTATTTTACATTGATTTGAATACCTAAAAGAACAATTATACTAAAACAATGGAGTATTATTTAATTATTTAAGAGTATCGATTTCCACTAAATCGATTATATTCTTAGGTTACGCTCTATTGATATAATGCCAGCGTTTGTGAAGTTAGTGATATATAATGAAATAAGTGTTGTAACGGTTTATAAAGGTTGTTTAAAACAAAAAATAGAAATCTACTTATTTTCTACACTTGGCCATTGTTATTGAGTCTAGGATTTAAATGGGTTGATTAAGCAAAATAGACGAATTTTTTGGTACATATCTGATTCGTGTAACGGTTAGGCCCAGAAACGGGTTTCTCCTTTAACAAAAAACATAATTCAATAAATAAATACGATAAATAATATTTAAATTTAAATCATACGCACCCAAATTTCAATATTTTTATCTTTTATTTTAGTTTTATTTCTGAAAAAAAAAAAAAAAAAAAAAATTGCTATGCCATAGGCTTCTACTCCGTTCACCTAGTATACCCAATTTTTTTCGAGACGGTAAAAAAAGTCATCCGGTATAAGGAGTAACTTAGGCTACTTTTATTTTAGAAAAAGCCACGTGGGCTAACCACGGGCAGCAGATAGTGTATAATATGTTTTGTGGCTCCCATAGACATATAAAAAACAGGTGGCTACACTTTAATAGGTTTTTTTTAATTTTGTTTATTTGGCGGGAGTGGGAACTCACTTATGTCTGGGCAGTGCCGGACTCTTATGTGAGTCCGGCACTCCTGAATGACACATCATATGAATATTGCCAATATTTATTCGGCACTTATTTCTAGATCTTAACAATATTACTCTTAATTTTTTCTATACCTAAACCTAACTTGCAATTTTTGTTTTCCTTTACTTATTCCTCTTTCTTCATATTTATTTGGTTGAGTCAGATAAAATTCCCTCAACCAATTTTTTTGTAAATTTTTATTTTGTTTTTGTATTATATATGTATGTACACAATAAATACAGCGGAGTTTGAATACAAAAATCCAGTGAAAACTAACTATTCAATAAAAACTATAACAAAAAAAATATCTATAATATAATAACTATTGAGACTATTGACCCATTGGCTTTCGCAGCGCTGGCCAAGACTCTTTCTGCAAAAGCCACGAAATGAGTACCGCAATTGTCGCCACCAATTAAGTCCTCAATGTAATCTAAGGGACGCCCCAGCCTCTGCTCGCAGTCGTACCTTTTCCGTGTGTACCTAGTGCAGTCAATGAGGATGTTTCTTATTGTTTCAACGGAGGAATCATCGCCAACACAGGCTGGAGTCCCTAAAAACTTAAATCTATGGAGGTATTCGCGGACTCCCCCGTGTCCTGTAACCAATTGCCCTCTTAGATTGTTAGGGGTCCCAGCTTCTCCAGAATCTTGTACGCCTTCCTAAAATCACTGAAGAACAGTTGTATTCCTCTGCCCTCGTTTGTTTCGGCTGTGTATACTGGGATTGCCAGCTGTCTAACGTTGGTACGATATTATGGAGCAAAGATTTAACAGACGTCATGGATATCGATATCTAAACACGATAAAACAAAAACAGATTTCTTAACTCATACTTCAAGTAACACCACCAGCAGTCGTTGACTCCAAAAAAACAATCATCAATTCAAATCTTTTTAATTTTGTCGTTTTTAGACAATAGACATACCCATTACGTCTGCGGAGTTTCGCTAGGTAATTTAATTTGATCATGTTTTGAGTAATGTATTAATTAGTGTTAAATAAAAATTCATAATTGCAAAAACTATTTTATTACATAAAATAAATAAAGGTATTCTCTGTTCCATCTATGTCCGCTATTCTAAAATCAAAATAATAGTGTACATTTTGCGTCGACTTTCGGCTTGCTTGCGGGGCATGAAGCGCGGAGTGGCGGGGTGCATGAGGCGGAGCTTACGTGGAAATTATTTTAGAGTGCCTCGTCTTAAATTAATTCTTGTCGTAGGTACTATACTTCGACAAGACTTCATATAATTGTCTGGGCTACCTAAGTGTATATACCGGTCATATTACAAGCACTTGAGATTCGAACTTTGTCTAGTGACAAAGTGTCTATCGTCGGTTTACTGCAAGATTCAATAATGGAAAAAAATCATAAAGTTTATAACGCCTTGAACTCGTCTTGGCAAGTTTTAATGTCAATCTCATTGTGTTAAATTTTTTTTAACATAAACATAATGAAGATTATATAGGGCAATCAATACAACTAAAACTAATATATTGCTTATTTCAAAGTTTTGACTATATCACTTAAGAGCGGCCATCCCGTCATACTTTTCATACAAACGCTTGTACGTGATTATGGCGTTGGAACATATCTTTCAATGAAAATTTTTAACTAATTGGTATCATCCCTAGTAGCATTTTCCGTTGGCATTTAGTTGGGCCACCTTCAGAGTTATGTGGCCCAACCAAACGCCAACCAAAATCCTACGAGGGATGTGGACTATGTCTAGGTTTCTATGAAAGCAAAAAATTAAAATTTTGAGAAATGAGTTCAGTATAAGCCTCCAAAAATCTGCTTTTTGCACACATTTTACATGAACTTTGGCCGTTCATAATCCTTATTAATATTATAAATGTGAAAGTAACTCTGTCTGTGTCTGTCTGTCTGTCTGTTTATCTGTCTGTCTGTCTGTATGTTACGTTTTTACGCCTAAACCGCTGAACCGATCATCATGAAATTTGGCAGAGATATAGCCTGGGATATGGAGAAGGCTACTTTTTTACGCGATAACCGACATCCACGCGGGCGGAGCCGCGGGCAAAAGCTAGTGTACTCATAAATTGTAAAAATAAAGAAAAAATCTCCAATGAAACATCGCATATGTAATGGAGATTCTAAATGACACACATTTATTTCACAAACTTTTAAGGCTTTCTCAAAAACACGTATTTCCTGGAACAAGTTTTATGAAATTTCCGCACACTATCTTTCGTTCAATGTTATTGCGTTCACACTTGCCTGTTACCATTAACATTGCGCTGGATGAAACAACAAGCTTTTCAATCATGCTTGCGTTGACGATAGATGGACCGGCAAGGGCCCTCTTCATGAGTTCTTGCAGTAAACCGATGCTATGTAAATATATCTATATATATAAAAATCCGGGGCCTGTGGCTAAGTAATAGTAGCCGCAAGGGTCGATCGATCTGTTCAAGCTTCGCTTACCGCGGTTGGTCCGTGGATGGGTGACCATCTTTACATACCAAGAACCAAGAACCTCCGTGCTTCGGGAAGCGCTTTAAGCCGTTGGTTCCGTCTGTCGTTCGTGGATCTTTGACAGTCGTTACGGGTCGTCAGAAGCCTGAAAGTTTGACAACCAGTCTTAGCAAGGGGTATCGTATTACCCAGTAACTGGGTTGTGGAGGTCAGATAGGTAGTCGCTCCATGTAAAATTCTGGTATGCATCATAGGTGGGAAAAGGCTAGGCAGATGATGATATGAAAATCAATTGCCGTACGTTAGTCTCGCAAAAATTCGAGAATGGCTCGACCGATTTGAATATTATTATTTTTTGTTTTGTCCCCCTCAATACTGGGGTGGTATAGGATTTGAGATAAATGATTTGACTTTGACTTTGAGCGTGACGGTCACGCAAGTCAGTGCTTTTTTCCCATCCCAAAAGTGCCCAACGTGCCTAAAGAAGTTTTAAAACATAGTGACAGCCGAAAAATCTAAAAACATCGAAATTTTCTCTCACTTGGTACGAAATTCACGGGGTCATCTAGTTGACAATAAATTAAGGTCAGTCCGGGCAATCTTTACTTCAGCTCAAACGGCCTATATGTCCCAGCGAGAAGGTCACAAAGTAACTATAGTTAATGACAAATAAACAAAAGTACATAGTCCTGTCGCAAACTCGTATACGTTTTTATTACCGGCTTTACTAAAATCCTCTTTTGGATTGACTTTAGTACTCACTTTCACGCTTACATATGTACACACGACGACATAGTATGTCAGACATATTAAGCTGTGAATTTCCAGTTTAAGCTAACCTCATATTGTAAGTAAAGCCTACGCAATGCGAGGTCTGGTTATGCTGGAAATTAAGGGTCAGCTCACACCGAGACGCGACGCGACGCAACGCTGCGCGCACACTTTAAAAGAGCGACTCAAAATATAACTTTATTTTCTACCAGAAAAGATACACATTTCATTGTGAGAATTTAGAATATGTTGTACCATGCAGCGCTGCGCCTCGTGATGCCTCGCGGCGTAGAGCGACGCATCGTGACGCAGCGGTGCTTCGCCGGTACGCGCGGCGTGCAAGAGCGGCGCTGCGCACACGGCGCCACGCCGCGCGACGCCGCGAGGCGCAGCCGATGATGCGCTTGCAAATGGTAGACTGCGGGTGGACGCGGGGCGGGGCGGGAGTACGTGGCGAATGTAGACACGTTCCGCTGCGCCGCGCGGCGTATAGCTGCGCAGCGAGGCGTCTTGTTGCCAACGATTTTACTATGCGCCTCGCAACGTTGCGATGCGTCTCGCGGTGGCGCGCGGCGCAGCGCGCAATCACTGGCCTCTTCCAATATCATCGCGTCGCGTCGCGTCTCGGTGTGAGCTGACCCTTAGAGGTACCTTGATGTGTACTTTAGGGCATTAGGGGATGATCCGAAATCCATTATAGTTATAATAAAACGCAACTAAAGCCACGTAATACCTGGTTTTATTGACTGAAATAAACAGCGGCTTTTGTAGTTGTGGTTTGTCTTTTATTTTTGGGATTTGATGAAAGGCAATTTATTATACATCGTAACATTTTTACTGTCTCAGGGTGTTTTGTCCATCAACGTTTCTACAAAGTGTTATTGAAATAACTGAAAACCTCTGAAGGTCATTGTCAACAACTTTTACGTTGGGAGCAATTAAGAAATCGCGGAAATAAAAACAGTTTTCCCCCAAATTTTATCGAGTAAACTCGTTCTCTTACCGGAGCATTCGCCTGTAATGTAACAATCGGCATGGTTGGTGCAGTGGTTAAGCGATTGACTGCTACGCTGCGTATCGCGGGTTCGATTCCCGTACGGATCAAATATTTGTATGACCTATAAGTAGTTGTTTCAGGTTTGGCTGTTTGTGTATGTGACTTTAAATGTTTGTAAACGCACCCACAAAACAGGAAAAAAAAAAAAAAAAATTGAGCATTACGTTAAAATACTTCCATCACTGATTGACGAGCATTCGCCTGTAATGTAACAATCCAAGATTCGATAAGATTTGCATTCATGTTATAAATTGTATCACGGGAGCTCTCACTCACTACTGTAACAGTAGTGAGTGAGAGCTCCCGTGATACAATTTTCAATCTAGCATCAACCGGTCGATTATGTTAAATCTCACCGCGAAAATGTAAGTGAAGTGAACTTGAAGTGAGCTCCCAATCCCTAGCATCAGAGAAGGAATGACAGCTCACTAAAAACTCACTTCACCTTAGTTTTCACGGTGAGCTTTTTACAGAATATATCGGCTAATTCGAACATTACACCAGTAAGTAAGGAGAATCGAGCATAACAGTGCGCAACCTGTAATGATAAAATTTTTAACATTACATTCACTGGGACCATTCACCTGTTATATAACAGCTGTTATGCTCGATTCTCCTTACTTACTGGTGTAATGCTCGAATTATTCGATATATTCTGTAAAAAGCGCACCGTGAAAACGAAGGTGAAGTGAGTTTGTAGTGAGCTGTCATTCTTTCTCTGATGCTAGGGATTGGTAGCTCACTTCAAGTTCACTTCACTTACATTTTCGCGGTGAGATTTAACATAATCGACCGGTTGATGCTAAATTAAAAAAAAACGGCGCCTTGATAAAGTATCCAATGCATACTTATTACACGTAACAAGTTGTGTGTATATAATGCACAATTATTCAAGGTAGTTAAAAATAAAGAAAAATCTATTTTGGTTCTAAATTAGCAGACGTAATTTATTAAGTACCTATTCGTTTTTCTAAAACGTAAATGTTATACCAGGCAACTGAAGGAACACGGGTGGGTTTTAGTCAGTAAAAGTCTGACACGCCCTCCCGCTCCGCCCAGAGCGGGAGAAGTTATTTGATAATTTCTCACCCAAAAAATAAAAGGCAGGCAGGCATACCTAATTATAAAAACAGTTTTACAAGTAGAAATATATTTACTTTCAAGATAAGTCAACACACACATACACATGTTTGGGTAATACGTACATACATGGTTGAATAATATTATAGTAACACATGTAACAAATTGTGGGTGACATAATGCACAATTATTCAAGGTCCTTAAATTAAAGTAAATATTTTTACGTCACACCTGGCCATAATGTGAGTTTTACCGCACGCTACGCGTACAGTAAAACTCCCATTGTGGCCAGGTTAAGACGTAAAATTGTGTACTCACCACGAGCAGTAAAAAAGAAAGTCCTCTATCGCATATTTACAACCCTCGCCTGCGGCTTGGGTCACAAATACCTGCGATTTCGGGCTTTCTTTCTTTTACAGCCCTTGGTAAGTAATGTACTATTTTGGTTCTGACTTGGCAGACGTAATATATTTTTCAACACATTTGCTCAAAAAATGCATTTACGAAGCATTTAAACATTGTTCGAAAGTTAAAAATTACGCACCATACAACGGAACGTGCGGTAAAATAGGTACTCTCACCTAAGTACCTATTTTACCGCACGTTCCGTTGTATAGCACCGTGCGTAATCTTTACGTTTTTTTTTTTATTGCCATTAAAAAAAAAAATAAGAATTCCACCAAGGAGTTTCACATTACGAGAATAAATAAGCTGACTGATCGAACCTCCTTGGAAGCGCTTATGCTCAATACGTTTGTCTCACTTTAATACTAAAGAGTAAATGAGACGAAAAATGTAGTTCTAATTTTCACCACGTGCATGTGGCGCCATTTGCATATTGGCGCCATTTTCATATTAGAAACGTCAAAGATTTTTGTGACTTTCCGACTGATATTTATAAACAAAATATTATTATGAGTTCAAGCGAGGAATCTGATATTAATATGGAATCTACTCCACCTGATATTTTGAATGAGGCGCAAATTGCAGAAAACGGTCTCTTGCCGCCAAAATCGCGAGAGCGCTATTTAATGATTTATAATAATTTTATAGCATGGAAGACTCGAAAAATACTCAATAATTCTCTGAAAATGTTTTGATGGCTTATCTCAATGAATTACGTGTGAAGTATAAGCCGTCCACAATTTGGTCAATATATTTAATGTTAAAAACGACTCTAAAAACCAATATTGACATAGATTTAACAAAATAAGTACATAAAACTACATGTATTTTTGAAACGACAGTGAGATGGCTATACAAGCAAGAAATCAAAAGTATTCACTGCAGCTAATGTAGAAAAATTCCTTAATGACGCCAGATGAAAAATATTTAGTAACTAAGGTACGTTTTTAAAACTTTTCTTTACTTTAAACCTTTTTGTAGGCACTGACTTATTTGCTATAATAGTTTATTAGGCAATTTTTTATTTAGTAGGTAGGTACCTATAATTGATAGTTAATTATTTTGGTCTTTTACCTGTAGGTACAGAACCACATAAAGCTAAATAAAATTATACTAAATAAAGCTAATTACTTACTTAAATTATTTGTATTTTATTACAGGCTATATTCGTTTTTGGTATATATGGGGCGTGCAGACGACAAGAATTAGCCAACAAATTTGAGCGATATCGAAAACGCAAAATGTATAAGATTCTTTCAGAAATACCAAAACGGTAAATGCATTCGGCAAGTCGTTGGTGTTAACAAAATCGGTAGTGTACCAAAAGAAATAGCCACGTTCTTGAAATTGGAAAATCCGGCTAGTTATACCGGTCACAGCTTTAGAAGGACCTCTGCAACATTACTAGCTAATTCCGGAGCCGATATCATTACACTGAAACTCCACGGAGGATGGCGCTCTAATAATGTTGCAGAGAGTTGTTGAATATTGAAGACTCGGTGCACAATAAAATTGAAATAGGCGACAAGATATCAAAGTGTATAAATATAAATAATGGTGTGGAACCGCGCCCTTCTACCTCACGCGTAAACGTCCAGCCACCGCCGCCTCCGATGCAAGCTCCGCGGCCACCGACGTCACCGTCGCCGTCATCGCTGACGTTTACGCCACATTCTCCCGTTCAACATAATACGTGTGAAATTAATAATGTCAGTCGGTCAGAGCTTCCAAACCAGCAAATTTCACTGAATTTCAATAATTGTTCAAATTTTACTATTAATTTCCAAGAGTAGTGACCTATCTGTATAATTTCTTATTTGCTATTAAAAATAGTCTAATGAAAAAGTTTGTTTCATTACGTATTGTACTGTTTTCTCGCAAATGTGTTGAAAAACGTTGTATGACACACGTGCAGAAATTGGTATTTACAAACTCGTGACTATGGTAAGCCCTCGACTTCGTCTCGGGCTTACATTCGTCTACTCGTTTGTAAAAACCAACTTACCGCACTAGTATCATAAATAACTATTTTTTAACAGTATGTGAATATAAACTTATTAATTGGTAAATATCCCGTTTTGTGTTAATAGTAATGTTAGCGACCATGACAGTTTAAAAACTTATAACTTATTAATTATTCGTTTTACTAAATCGTAAATGTTATACCAGTGAGGCAGGCAGGCAGGTGGATACTCCATTTATTATAGCATTTATTTATTTATTTTTTTTTTTTTTTTTATTTTTTTTTTTATTTACTTTATTTTATTTATTATTGTTAATTACAACGGTTATACACCAGTAACAGTAACTAATTAATTACTTATACATTATAAATTACAATTTCGTCTTGATAGGTAGGTACAGCGTAAGTAAAAAATAAGAAAAAAATACATTTCGGCTACAAATTAGGACATGCAGTTATTCATATACAATGTCTTTCATAAAATCTCGATCACAATAACATGATTTGGTAGCATTAGTATAATAACAGCAAAATAACGACATTGTGTAATATTGTGAAATAAATGAGTTATTTGTTTAATGTTATTGGTAAAAAATTACATTGCATTGTATTTATTTATCATGAAATAATGGATCTTATTAGCTATGTACATAAATCGGAATAACGAAACGGTGATAACCACTGTCTAAATGCCGGCGTGGCCTATCATACAAAAAAAAATTGGTTGTCTGTAAAGTTGGTTTACGGACGATAGTTTAACGTGACAACATCATTATCATTTTCAAATTATCATTAAAAAGGTGAAGGTTTCAGAAAAATACGCTTGATAGATTTTGCGTGATTCTCAGTTTTTTTTATCCGCGTTAGACATAACTTTACAAATTAATTTCACTATGTAATATAAACATAATCCAAAATATTCACATATTAAGTTATTAAGAAAATTCACTAATTTAACATATATTTTTTCCAAACAAAATGCAGTATAACTCATATCTGTCTACTAAAGTCTATGTTTTTGAAACCATGCTTGCCACATGATATATTACAGATTATTAGAAGTCTGAAAAACACAAATAGTGTGGGATATGATGGAATATCAACTAAAGTTATGAAATTTATTGCTACAACTATCTCTACTCATCTTAGCTATATCTTAAATGTATGTATTGACGCAGGAGTCTTCCCTGATAGATTAAAAACTTCGATCATAAAACCGATCTTTAAGAAAAATGATCGAGAATATCTAGAAAACTATCGACCTATTGCCCTAGCTTTAGTTATTTCTAAAATATTTGAGAAATATGTTCACAAAGAACTTAGCAATTATTTAGAAAAAAATAATATTTTAGTAAAAGAACAAAAAGGGTTTAGACCTAATAAAACCATTAACATGGCCATATATGACTTTTTAGACTTTGTTATGGATAATATTGACCAAAGAATACCCGTCTGTTCTATCTATATGGATATGACACAGGCTTTTGATTACGTTGACCATGATATATTAGTCGGTAAACTCAATGCCTATGGAATAAGAGGTAATGTTCTCAAACTGTTTGAATCATACCTCAAAGGCCGAAACCAATATACTGAAGTGACTAAAGTGAATGTTCTTACTAAACAAGAAGAAACCTGTATGTCACTTGAACGAAAAATTAACTACGGTGAACCACAAGGTAGCGTCCTGTGTCCACCGTTGTTTATATTATACATTAATGACTTACCCAAGGCCACTAATAATCCTATATCTCTCTTTGCGGATGATAGCACTGTCACTGTCAAATGTAAAGACAAAAGCACTTACGAAGATGACTTAAACAGCACCTTGAGCTCTGTTATGAATTGGTTGGATGTAAATAATTTAAAAGCCAACTTAGAAAAAACCAAATTAATGAACTTTAGACAGCGTATACCAACACAATATAAACTTAACGTAAATTTTAACAACCAGCCTATTGAGGAAACAGACACATCAAAATTTCTCGGCTTGTTTATTGATAATAAAATGACTTGGAAACCACATACTGAACAATTGTGCAAGCGAGTGAGTCGATCAACATATGCCCTACATGAACTTGCATATAAATTAAATATTAAAACACTCATAACTGCTTATCATGGGCTCGTGGCGTCTATCCTCAGATATGGTATTATTTTTTGGGGGAACTCCACCAACAAAGATCTTGTCTTTAAGGCACAGAAACGATGCGTTAGGGCTATGTTTGGTTTAAAATCTACCGAGAGTTGTGTTCCTTTCTTTAAAATGTACAGTATCTTACCTTTGCCATCGCTGTATATTTTTGAAGTAGCTGTCTTCGTGAAACAAAATCCTGAACTTTTTGTGCTAGCTTCTGAAGCTTTCAATCGTACTCATAGAGATGAAAGTCGTCTCTGTGTTCGCAAGACGAATACTGCCTTAATGTATAAGAGTATTTTTCATATGGCACCAGTCGTTTATAATAAATTGCCAAAGGACCTAAAAAAGTTTCAGGTTAATTTGTTTAAGCAAAAATTAAAAACTTTGCTATGTCAAAAATGTTATTATAGTGTCTCAGATTTTTTGACAGATAAATTTTGACATGTGTTTTAAAATAGCTAAATAAATTGTTTTACTTAAATAATTCTAATTTCAATTCATGATAGAATTCTATACTGTTGATACTATAATATTAGAGAAATTCTGACTGAAGCATTTCTTTTGACATTGATATTGATTTTATTATGCATTATTTTTTTTACTTACTGTTGACATTTTTAATTTACTTTTGTTTACTGAATTCAATTTAAAATAATGATATTGACCTAAAATTAATTATTAACAATCATAACCATTGATATTTGCACGCCATAGTATGTGGCAATCATGTCTGAACCTGTATTTTTTCTTTGTCATCTTGCATGCACGTTTATTTAATACTTGTATGTGTACACATGTTTAAGCAAATAAATATATCTTATCTTATCTTATCTTATCTTATCTCAAACATTACTCGTTTAAAAGACGTGATCTTCAGTATAAAATCGTTAAAAGTCGGTTATCGTAGCCTTCATAAATTGTTGTCATAACACATTTCACAAATAGCAATAGATATTAAGCAATAAAATTGTTGTAGATAACATAACATCATGCCTGTATTGGCCTGGAAGGGTTAGGCAGAGGAGTACCTAAGTACACCCACACTCCGCCAGATAAAGGGGGCAAGCCTATTGCCATTCATCCATCATTGAAACCTATCACTAAAATAAACCAGTAACTAATTTATTTATTATTATTAACATAAGCGGGATATTTACCATGTTTATTCATTGTTCTGAGTTCCCGATATTTCGGCGCTGTTGCAAGCACCATGATCACGGATAAACTGAAGTCACTGCGGGTGGGTGTTTATGAGCAGACAAAACGGTCTACCCTCTTTCTTGTTCGTTTTTTGCACTCAGTACCGCTACCACTGTCACTCGCAACTCGATTCTGTTCCCGACACACGAAACTCACTGTGTCCGCTCGCGAACTTTTTTCGGCACTTCTTCGGTTTTTACACAGCTGAACCACTGGATTCCAGGCTACCCACATCCCGGTTGAAGTTCCTATATTTGGTAATCTCAATAGCTTCACTAACCAGTCTAGGAATATAGTGGCGTTCTGTCGAGATGACCTGAGGGTTATGTAACTCAATCCAGTGGTTCGATCCTGATTTCAAAAGATGTTGAGCTATGGCCGATTTTTGGGTGCCGAAATATCGGGAACTCAGAACAATGAATAAACATGGTAAATATCCCGCTTATGTTAATAATAATGTTAGTGACCATGACAGTTTAAAAACTTATATAATTTATTTATGTTTAGTTTTATTTTAGAGTGGGATTTTACACCTGTTTGTAGCGAGTAATCGAAAATTGGTTTCACGAATTTATCTGGAAATAATAGATTTTAGCGATAAGTCCAATTACTATAATTGTTGCTCTTATTTAAATATGATTTCCTAGCGTTTTGATTTTCAGTGTACCTACAATAGAGTAATCCATACGTACCTACGTATATTATCTAAGTTGTGAAATAATATCCATTGAAATATCGGTTTTAATCAAAGGCTGTCAAAGACTTGGTTAATTAAGTAAAATTCAATATCCCAACTAATAATTAATTATATTATATTTATCTACGCTTTAATAACTGTTATCTTCAACTATTTTATTGCTTTATATCAATATCTATTGACTATTCTATCTATCTATCTGAAGCACGCAATCTGTACTAATACTAGATGCTACCTGCGGCTTTGCTCGCGTGACTTTTTCTAAAATAAAAGTAGCCTAATTTAAGGCGAGGTTCTTCAAGTTAACCTCTAGGAAATGTAATTTTAATGTCATTTTATTTAGAAACGGTAATGATTACACACGTGAAAAAATTATATGTTGCTTTGAGACCTTTCTGTAGGTACGTCGGGTACTAGTTACATAATTGGATAAAGTTTGCTCAGGCCTCAGGCCCCACGGCCTGAGGAGTGCGGCGCGGCGGGAGCCCGCGCTCACGCCTCTCTGATGCCGTGCCGATCAAAACGTTGCCTGAATCTGCCTGATTCTTACCCACAGAACGGCAACGTAGCTAAGTTAACGTTAATTATCGTATTTTTGTTAATGTTAATTAACGTTATATAACTGGTAATGTTATCAAGTAACGTAAAATTTTTGTAACGTTAGTAGATATAACATTGAAATTTAACGTTACGTAATGGTTATTATTTTGTTATTTGGTAACGTTAACAAGCCCTGTGTCAAAGACACTTATAATAATAATAATGTTTTATTGCAGGCAAAATACCCATAAACAAAAAATAGAATGGAATAAAAAATAAAAACAGTTAAAAAAAAAGGAAAAATTAAAACATAGAGGTATATATATGTAGGTACCCATAGTCATCACAAAAACAAAGTCTTTCTTAATTTTTTGTTCTCGTTTAGGTAAACAGAAATCCAGTGCACAAGCACTGGCTTATGGGGCTTGTTAGGTTGCACGAGACAACCCTCAAAATGCTGTTACTGGAGCGTCTCAAACTTTGCCAAAACGACGCGACCCGAGGACCTCATGATGGCGTAAATGGAGTTATGACTGTCCGAAACAGAAACTGGGCCTCAAGTCTGCTATTACAATAGTGTCAGAATGGTTTCTTCATTGTGAGTTTTTGACAGATTTGCCATACAAAAACTGTCAAATACTCACAATGGCGAGACCATTCTGACACTATTGTAATAGCAGATTTGAGGCCCTGTTGACCTCTGTAAACCTTTGACCTCTCAATCCTTCTTTTAACCTTTCCCATCACGAAAACATTTCATTAATAAAATTCCGTTAATGCAAATTTTGATGGCGTTGATGAGACTGAGATGTTGAATACAAATTGCCTACCTATGTTAGTAAACGCAAAAGGTTTACCGTGCTTAGACAAAGTGACATTCTTTCAGCTTTAACGATCCTGGAAAAGTCTTTTTTAAGGCTCTGTATAAAAAAAAAAACCGGCCACGTGCAAGTCGAACCACGCACAGTGAAGAGTTCCGTAGTTGGGATGAGTTTATCCCAAGAATAAACTTAAAATTGTAGTTGAACAACATGATCCCCCATAATACATTCCAACTGCAAATGTAAAGAGCGATTTACCATGTAATTTCAACACCATAGCCTTTATATATCATCATCATCATCATCATCATCATTTCAGCCGAAAGACGTCCACTGCTGGACATAGGCCTCCCCTAACCACCGCCACCTCGACCGGTTTTGTGCTTCCCGCATCCAGCGGATTCCTGCGGCTTTCATAAGGTAATCGGTCCACCTTGTGGGAGGCCTTCTTTAATCTATAGATAAAGAACTATTTTCTGTATTTTTTCCAAAATTTTAAGCTCAGTTCTTTTGTTTAAATAACTTTAAAAGTATTGATTTAAAAATTATTTAAAAAAATATATCTGAAATCCTTATAATAAGTCCTTTCATTTCATATGAAATTTTGCAAAACTGTACTATGACATGAAATGAAATGAAAGGGTTCATATGTCACACGGTACAGTTTGCAAAACTAATTTTTTTATTTTCTATTTCCCCCCCCCAAAAGGGACCCCTATTCAAAATTCATTTATATACGTTACACATCCGTGTTTGAATCCAAACGAAAGTATTTTTTTTATTTCGGCCGTCAACAAAAATTCTCAGAAACTAATTTTCATCCCCCGATAACGTAATTCGGTCGGGCTCTAAAAATAATATAAACAGACAGACAGACTTTAGAAAGAAACAAAAGAAAGAAAGAAATATATATAGAAATATGTTTATTTGTCACAGAAACACGTGCATACAAAAAGATAATTAACTCGAGTAGGTAGGTAAGCAGAAAAATAGAACAAAATAGAACTACATTATAATCAAGAGCACAAAAACAAAATAGTCAGCAGCTGCACGTCATGGCTGTGACAAGAAACTCAGCATGATGCTGTGCTGTGAGGGACCCACAGCACAGCGCTGATTGGATCAGTGATCACCCGAAAAAGACGTACGGAAACCAAGTCAGGTCAGGTCTTTACATTTTATAACATGCAAAGATTTTGATGCGATGGGAAAAAGTACAGCGAGTGCCTTATCATTTAAGGATACCCCGAGCAAAACGCGTTTTTCAGAGGCTATTAACTCATTAATTAAGAGAAATAAAATACATCTAAAAACACATTATTAATGTACGTCATCTTATCAGCACGTTCTTATTTAAATGTTTTAAGTATATTTGAAATCTCCGTGTAAAAAAGTACTAAAATTATTGATTGCATGCATCTTTTGCTAAAGTTGACGTTCAATTAATTTGAGAGTTACACTAATGGATAGATAATTTAAAAATCTTAATAGCTCACGTTTTATTTAATTTCAAAAGATCACTGTCTTTGTTTTAATAAAATAATTCCAAAAATTGTGTGAATTCGGCGTACGCAAGGAGCGGGACAGAGCGTCCCCGATGTGACGGGATAGAGAAGGACCGAACGCTCACGCTAGTGGAAGGGCCTTAAGGAATATTCTTGTAAAATAATTACATTCCAACCGAAAAAGAAAATAGCCGATTTCAACGGACCAAAAAATTCGGTCGGGCTCTAATAATAATATAAACAAACAGACTTTACGTTTTATAACACGCAAAGATTTTGGTGCGACGGGAAAAAGTACAGCGAGTACCTTATCATTTAAGGAATATTCTTGTAAAATAATTACATTCCGACCGAAAACGAAAATATCCGAACATGAATATTTCAACCACCGAAAATTCGGTCGGGCTCTAATAATAATATAAACAAACAGACTTTACGTATATAACATGCAAAGAATTTCATGCGATGGGAAAATTCTCATAGATAATATTGAGTGAACTTTCTGCCTTCATTCCTGCTTACATTACTCGTAAATGTTATTTTACGAGCACGAGATGACTCTAAAAGTTGCTGAATTTGCTGTTATCACTTGAAACCGCTCTGTTAAACTTTATGCTTTAATCTCGGCGTCTATGTGTTATATTGTCATGTTGGTTTAACTGACTGAAAAGTAATATACTTTCGGTTTTCTCCGTAATGGATCACTTTGATGTATCATCCACGATGCGAGGAATGTGTAATATCTTAATCATATTTGTGAAATCGTTTTTACCCTTTATCAAATCAAAATCAAATCAAAATTTTCTTTATTCAGACAACAAAGATCCATAACTTTAGTAATACCTTATAGCTAGTGTTAGTCAGTAATAATATTATTTTTACAAATGTCTTTGACATATTTTAGGATCCTGGGGTCCCGGAGCTTTGGAAGGCGTACGAGGGGCCGAAGCCGATTGACAGAGCCCCGTTAGACGTTATTATTATTAGGGTTCGAAGCATTTTGTACAGAAGATGACCAAGTAAGGTACAAGTTTCTCACTTGGCCATCCTCTCCACAAAATACCTCAAAATGGGAGAATAGAAACTCTCTCTCACTGTTTTGAGAATGCTGTTACTACTGGCACTGTTTTCTAGTTACTAATGATGCGATTTTTTGTATATTTTGGTAGTCGATGCCCAAAAAGGCTCGACTGGCTGTTCATTGTGTGCTGGTGCCTTCGCTTATGGAAGTGAATGATAGGTGTGGCAAAAGAAGAATGAAAGTAGAATAAATGATGTGGAAATACGTTCCTTGCGAAGCATGTGTGGCGTAACTATGAATGATAGGCGGAAAAATGATGTGATAAGGCAAGGGTGTGGTTTAAAAGAAGATGTAGTGACAAAAATTGAAAAGAGTATGCTTAGATGGTTTGGTCATGTTGAGAGGATTAATGAAAAGCAACTGACAAAAGATATTTACAAGGCAGATGTGAGTGGAAACGCCGGGAGGGGCGCCCTAGGAGAACATAATATAGTGACCTAATTGATGATGTTCTTCAGAAAGGTCAGGAGCGTAGCACTCGCAAGCAGCGTGCATGTATGACCAGATGTATGAATGTAAACGAAGCAAAATGAGTATGTAAGGAGCGTAGCAGGTGGCGTTCTATAGTTTCTGCCTACCCCCATGGGAAGAAAGCGTGATATGTTTAAGTAAATGAGTACTTAAACGTGTTATAATATGACTCGCCAGACCGAATTTTGTTTTAAGACTCGGTCACAACTAATGCAATGGGGCTATCCTTTTTGTGATCACCAGTTGGCGCCACTGTTGAGTAAGGTCCTGTCAGTACTTTTTTTTAATAAGTTTTGGATATGTTTAAGTAGGTACTCATTACTTCATAAAATGTTTATTTTATTACATTTTAAGATATCAAATGAATATTTACATACATTATAATGTTCCTAAAATTGGCAAGTATTAATTAAGCAGACAAATATTATTCTTCCTCAAGTGGTACGAAATTAGATCCTAAGTTGTTACTCAAAATGTTAAGCCATAATTAATCAGGAATGGCACAATCTTTACAATTATGAATAACTAGTAGCAATTTGCGATAGAAAATTCCGCAAACAGTGAACGTTCAGTTTCACAATTGACATATCTAGAGACCTCACTCTACCCTAGCGCCTCTAGCGGCGAATTCAAGCACGATAGTCCTCTTTGCCCAACACAGAATACGAGAGTTTTGAAGGATATTGTTAATCCATTGCTTCATAGGTATGAAAAAGTTCGTTATAATGCAAAAAAACAAAAGGCACCTATCTCGGCATTGAGGCTGCGACATTGAAAAAGAAGTTTCGCAACGCTGGTATTCTGATAGGGCCCGCTGTGATGACACGGACAGATAAATAGAAAAAATAAAATAAAATACCTATAGATTTGTGTGTAATAACATAAAATAAAATATTTATTTAATAAAAATCTTTGTAATCCGCGTGTAGTAGTATAAGTACCAGACGTAACAACAAAAACTTATCTATTTAATTCACCTTATTTTTCACCGTTAGTCTATTTTATATAACTGGTAGAAATAGGTGTGTGACCATATACAGGGCGTCCCGTAAATAATGAATCAAACATAACGGGTAGGTAGCTTACCTCATTTCCAATAACTAATTTGAACAGTTAAAAAAAAAAAAACTGGTGAGGTAACCAAGATATTTTTTCAACTGTCATGGTCACTAATATTATTATTAACATAAGCGGGATATTTACCATGTTTATTCATTGTTAACATTCAACAACGTTCATTGGTAACAATGAATAAACATGGTAAATATCCCGCTTATGTTAATAATAAGATATTTTTTTATTTGATTTTTACCATTTTCTCTACCAGCATTCAGTCTTTTTAATGCTGTTGCTGCAAATGATAACATTTTTAGATGTGATTTTTGTCAAACATTTCTGAATAGCTTCGTAATGTTATAATATACCAATTTTAATTACATTTCATATGCCTTAGAAAAAAATCTGAATGACGATGAAAAGACCAGAATTGGATAAATTCTCCTATACAAAATTTGTATGACACTGAAGTGTGCCATTATTTAAAAAAAAAATTACACTTACTGAGGTTTGCAAATTGGTATAAAACTTACGTCTCGTCCTTGTGGTTACAAAGATATTGCTAAAATCATACTTAAAAATGTTATTATTTGCAGCGACGGCATTAAAACACAAGGCTGGTAGAGAAAATGGTAAAATAGGAAAAAAAAAATATCTTGGTTACCTTACCGGTTTTTTTTAACAGTTCAAACAACATCCTGTATATAGAAAGTCGATTCGAATAATAATACGACTTCGAGGAATAGAGCTTTAAAATGTCGGAAACGTATTATTTACAGCCAATAGGTGTAGCTCGTACTACCATTGTGATAAAAGATGGAGCTGTTTTCAAAGAAGTCAGAGAAAATTTGCTTATTTTTTATCCGAATATAAGCGATCTTTGCGAGAGCACCGCGCGATCATAAATAACGTTAACATTTTCCTGTCTTAGGTTTCCGTAGTCAACAAGGAACCATTATAGTTTCGTCATGTCTGTCTGTCTGTCCGTGGCTTAGCTCAGAGACTCATAGTACTAGAAAGCTGTAATTTGTCATGGGTATACATATTAATCACGCCAACAAAGTGGTAAAATAAAATTGTAGTGAACCTTGCACGTAAACTGGGGATGATAAATCGACGGTGAAGTGCCAATACCTCCTAACTTACATCTAGAATTCACTTGTTTACCATTTTGAATTTAAAGGGGTTATTCGCAGGTTTTAGTGAAATCTCTTAAGTGTATTTTTTGTTGCTAAACTATATGTGGAAATACCTCCAACTAAACCAACGTGCCTATTTTATGGCATTACCGCCATGCATGCATCCTCATTTAGTTTGTGTACATTTTTGACTTTTTCAGTTAGGAGTTATTGGCACTTCACCGTCGATATATTTTTTCTTATCTATCACATGGTCTGGGGTATCGTTGAATAGGCCGTTCAAAAATACTGCGGCTCTGTGAAACCCATTATTCGATTTAGGGGTCTGTTTGCGTAACATTAAGCTTTAATGTGGTATTTTTGTTAGAGTCAAGTGCCCCCCCTCCTGCCAGCTAAATGGTTGGTTTTGGATATGTGAAAAATATCACGGTAGTAGTATATATAACGAAGTTAAAAACGATAACTTCATAGCATTCATGAAGCGCTCTTCAAAGCGTTTCTTTGACTCCGCCGCCTCTCACCGCTACATTCTAGTTGTGCAGGCCGCCAATTATAACCCCTCTCGTATCAGTATGACCCGCCGTCCACGGCATGCACTGACCGACCCAGACGACCACTCTACTCCAGGAGAGTCGTAGGGAAACTAGAGAGTCGTAGGGAAACTAGTACAGTTCGAAAGAGTACACACTACACGACCGTCATTCCGACCTCGCCACCGAGGCCCCGCGCGAAATCCCCGACTAAATAGTCCTCCCCGACCCTTGCCCGTAAGCGAAGCGCCAGCACGTGCTATAGCTGAGCCTGTAGCTTCAAATTCCCCCGATAATAATCGTCGGTCCCTTGCCATCCTCCCTCCGAATCTGCCCTAAGCCGAGGTTCGTACCCCACAGGGGGTGCCCTTAGCACGCAGTCGTTTAGTTTATAAGTTTTTACGCCCTGGCTGGAGGCTTTAAGTTTTTAGGAGCTTAAGGCAAGGAAAGAACAGTTACGGAAAAAAAAAGAATAACATGCACTACAGAACGCCACATGCTTACTATCTTGCACAAATTCGTGTCTGGAATTTAACAAAAAAGCTTATTCTGAACTTGTGGTAACATGAACAAATATTAAAACAGTACCAGCTGACGTTTTTCCGCCCTTGTATAAATTTCGATACAAACCGCGTAGTCCCGGAAAAGAAATATGTGCATAATCTCTATGTGTAGGCAATAAGCAAGTGTATTTAAGGCGGGGTTCTTCAAGTTAACCTCTAGGATATGTAATTTTAGTGTCATTTTATTTAGAAACGGTAATGATTAAACACGTGAAAAAATTACACATATGTTGGTTTTGAGACCTTTCTGTAGGTATGTTGTGTACTCGTTACATAATTGGATTAAGTTCGCTCGATAGAAAAAGAAACCAAACATACCCTTATTTTGTACATTTAAATCATTTTATTTCAATATTATACCACATTATGTATTGAAAGTTACATCAAAATAAACGTCTATGATGATGTGATTTCCGTCGGGTTTAACATTGTTAATATCGTAAAACATATTATTTTAAACCCAAAATTAACAAAATTTACGGCACAATTTACTCGCGCCCAGCTGCCACCTCTAGAACACAAATGCAAGCTCGAAGAACCTCGCCTTAAGATCAAAGTGCGTTCTCAAACAGGAACGTTCTGTTCAATTATAATCGGATTGAGTCCTCAATTCCAGACGTTCGTTAAAAGCATAAATTTGGACACTCCTTGTTAAACGTCATGTCATTTTTGCGCCCGTAATGGCACTTCCCAATAAAATAATTGAATCGTAAAATTCTCGTAAAATCCAGTCGTAAAAAGTCTACAGGTATTGCTGTTATTGTAATTAAGGCGGTATGTTTCCATAGAGACCACGCTTACTAGTTTTTTAATAGGTATGTGGGAAACATAAAGTCACTGTTATAAAATTCTGAAAAAATTTATATCTTATTTAAGGATCTGTTGGATATGCAATCGCTTGTATAAAAAAAAAATCATGAATAAAAAATAAAAATAAAAATAATAATATAATTATTATAAATTCTTTTTTATTATTAATTATTAAATTTTGTTTTTTTCTTGTTTTTACACAATTAAATTTGCTGGCTAGAAAAAAAAAAGTTTCCCCTTTACGTAATGTTTAAGCAATCTCATAGCTACAATGGAGGTTCTTTTCTTGTTTTTTATATAAATAAAAAGGTAGTAAGATTGTTTAGCACAATTCGCTGAGTTTGTTTTGATAAAATAATTACTATGTTTAATACCTACCAAATGCGCGAGGCAATCACTCGCAACTTCGCTTACCCACTTCAGTCGGCTCGAACGCTCGCGATCATAGCGCCTTAAATGGATACTGCTTATTGTGCCCATATTTTTATCGTAATGAATGGCGTTTGATTAAGAGATTTGACTTCATTCGATTTTTATTGGGACTAGAAGTCCAAATAAAAATTAACTCAAAACGACGAAGGATATGATTGAAGGATACTGAACGGGAAAAAATAGAAGTTCCATTGTTATGTATGACGCCTATGAAGTGTCCTTCAAATTGATTGCTCGAATTCCATAGGAAATCGAATTCGAGAGATCGATCAAGTGTGCGCCATAAGACATTTCTCACCCAACCTGCGCACGCGGCTGCAGCTGAAGTATCTACTGAACGTCCAAGTTTTCCCACAAATGTTTACCGCTCAAGTACTTATTACTTGTTACAAGTTGATTTTATTGTGTTACTAAACCATGGTTCGTTTACTAAGTTAGTGAATAATTATGATCTTCTCGGTTCAACTACGTAGGTATGTATTTAATTTTGAGTGCGCTTTGGCCGGGTTCGCTGCGCTGCGCATTGTTTGCTAACCGATTTGGGGGCGTGGCCTAACTGTTATGTTAGCAAAAACACAAACATGTATTATAATATGCCTGCCGCGACGGATGACATCATCCGCGTTCGCCTCCGAGGGACCGGGGGACTAAACTCGTGTTTAGTGCTCTCGAGACGAAGACGTTTGATGACATTTTTTAATGTTTTAAGTTATGGAGTGGACTAAAGAAAATACTTTGTTTTTTATACATTTAATTCTTGAAAGACTACTGTTATGGGACGCTGCATCAATATTGATTATAAAATTGAACATAAAAAGCAAGATGTCTTATTTGGAGATATCAAAAACAATAGGAATGACAAGACGAAGTTCATTCAAAATGGATAAGTCTCGAGGGACAATACAACAGAGACAGGAAGAAAGTTACCGGTCATAAAACGGGTAGCGGAGCAGCGACATTTAATATTTCATTAATTTTTGGACTGCGGCCAAACTGTCATACTTTTCATACAAACGCTCGTACGTGGTTATGGCGTTGGAACATGAGATGGACCGACACAATTTTTTGGGGGGTTGGGAAAGTCATTAGCAAGGTTTCATCCAAAGAACTTTTTAAAATAAAACTAAGTTCAAATTTTTTAATTAATACTGAATTTAGAAGTTGCAATTTTTCACACATTTAAAAACAAAATTGACTTTGGAAGCACATAAGTATTTTGTTATAGATCAATTGCATCAAATAATGACCTTTTTAAAAATAAAATACATTGCAGAATACAATAAAATTTATTTCGTGCAATTACAACCATTAATAAATAGTAATGACGATTTAAAGGCGAGATTCCGGGTAATTTTAGGAAAAAACCTAAAAAAATCATATCTTAATAACCGTGACACTAAGGACATGGGGTCTTTGGATGAAACCTAGCTAATGACCCTCCCAACCCCCCAAAAAATTGTGTCGATCCATGCGCCAAACACCCTGTATACAGCCGACGTGTACAGGGTATGCTGCGTGACAGCTGACGCATGTATGTATAGTATAATTATATCACTTATGTTATACGTTGACTATGGAACCCTAAAAACCTACATGAAAAAAAAAAATATGGCGGGCATACTCACTATAAGGCCTCATAGTCAAAGTTTACAAAAAATATATTAAAACAATTTCGAAAAGAAAAAGAAAAACTCTGCGGTAGGCAATACCCTGTCGTCACGCACATTAGAGTCAGAAAAGACTCTAATGTGCGTGACGACAGGGTCAAATAAAGTTAGCTGGCGAAATTTCACAGACATGACGGTTATCGATACCTAAACACGATAACTAAAACAAAAACAAAACAAAAAACTGATTTTCTAAACTCATATTGAATGTAACTGCGGTCGTTGACTTGAAGCATGAGTTTTGAAAATCATTGTGTTTTTTGTGTCCATACACACTGTTCCCGGTGTGTTGCTTTGAAGCGCAGTCGATGTGCTTTTGTTTTGCACACGTCATCCAATCGCATAGATTTCTTAAATAGCCCCTGAATGATTTTAGTGGAACAAAAACAAAAAATCGAGTAGCCTCAACGTGTTTTATATGGAATTTTTCACTTTTTGTATGGAAAATATAAAAAATTATTACCAACATGTTGAGTTTTAGGGGTATATGCGTTCTATAAAGGGGGTTGACAATTTAATTTTTGTTTGCGATAGGCCACACCGTTTTCGAGATATATGAAAAAAAGATACAGTAGGTACTGTTTTTGCACCTGAAGTCGAGATGTTGGTGTGAATTTTAGTTCATGACAACTAATTTTATTTTACACCTTTTTAATCGCAATTAAAAATAGTCACTTTTAGGTGAAAAACGTCAAATTCAGAATAGCAAAATTGCCATTTTCACTAAATTAATAACTCAGTGCCATCTTAGTGCTGTCAAACTAAATTATAGTTAATTTGTGTCACTTTAGTCAATTTCAGAATGGGAAATCGTCGTTTGACGGGAATATAAACAAAATTTTGGTGATTTTTAGTCTAGTTTAAAGGCATTTGTGACGAGAATCGGCACTAATAACAGGTTTATTATAATTTTGTGTAATGATTTACAATAGTACCTTTTTAGATAAAAAAGTCACAGCTAAACTTAATAACAAAACTAAACGACAAACCCAACAAGTTAAAATTAATAAAAAAATTAAGGAATATCAGTCTTCTATTCAGAGCTTTCAGAATCCGTTATTATTGTTAAATACGAATAAAAGTGAAAGAGATACCTAGAGCATACAAAGACAAATGCTGTGTGTTGTACAAATGCGAAAAGCGAGCTAGCAACTGCACGTTTTAAACAAATATTACTTATAGAAATCAACAAGACGATTTTAAACAATATTACCAGTAGGTAATATTACCGGTAATAATAGAAACTTACAGGGAATATTTCTGTATGGTAAAAATTGGTAATGGTAAAATGGTAACGGCACATCACTAGTTGGGACTGAGTTATTTTTATTTATACAGAGTGATTTTTGCGATGGCAAATTAGGGCTGAATCCGATACTATGGCTAGTAGAGCAAAGGAACCCCGACCTAGATTTTGATCCTTGTTGGCAACACTATCTCTACTAATATTATGAAGCTGAAGAGTTTGTTTGTTTGTTTGAACACGCTAATCTCAGGAACTGCTGGTTGGAATTAAAAAATTCTTTTTGTGTTGAATAGTCCATTTATCGAGAAATATTATAGGCTATATAACATCAAGCTACAACTAATAGGAGCGGAGCATAAATGAAAAATGTTGCAAAAACGGGAAAAAATATTCTTTTTTGAGAGATTCTTTTGCGTGCGCTGCGTAAACGGTTTAAGTTACGCAAATACTATGTATAATGGAATTACTCCTCTTTAAAAGTTCAAAAAAAAAAGTCCGCGACAGCAAATGTGTATCTTTTAAGATTAACCTTTTTTATGGTAATCAAATTTGTTCGAAATTAATGCATTATTTGCAAAGGAGTTTTGTTAGCATAATATTAATCCTTATCTAAATAAATATGTTATTAATCACAAGTATTTTAATGTAAATAAAATTGGCCTTGACGTCACTTGATTTCAATCAACATCTTAGGAGATATCATAATTTTAAAATAACTTCGCTACAAAATAAGTGAATAGGCTATTTAACATCACGCTACGCCCCCAAGGAGGCGAGCAAAACGACAAAAAGTCGGAAAAAACGCTAAAAACGAAGTGATTGCGTGGACGGGCGATGCGATGCGACGTGGTGGGTTGTGGGCCAAAATTTTACGTGGACGAAGTCGCGGGCAGAAGCTAGTCGTATATAAAGAACATAATTAGGTATGATGATTCCTTCAATGTAGCTCGCAAAATTTTTGCAAAGTTTTTGTTAATAAATTTTGAATTTCGTAGGATATCTTAGCGCATCCCCCTTAAAAACATCATCCCGGTTTTGTCATCTTCATACGCTTCGCTTGACAGAAATAGAAAGATTTTCAGTGCTTTGTATTCAGTTATTTGTGGTGCAAGCAGGCCTAAAAGAAAAACACATCAGTTCCAAACAACAACATTGCGTTCATGTAAATGTTTTTGAGCGTAAACCACTCTCTCACACAAATTTGGCCGGAGCATTGACACTGAATAGCAGTAAATACATTTCGCGGAATTTGGAATTACACTAGCTTTTGCCCGTGGCTTTTTTTGATTCTAGGACATGCCGGTTTCCTCACCATAGAAATACTAAAAAAAAACTTGTATAGACCACCATTGAAATACTAGTGCTGTGATATTCTGTCTAAGAGATTCATTGGTGACTTCAGTTTGTGAGACGACAGTGGCGTGGACGATGGCCCAAAAACTGGAACAAATCAGAACTACTCGACGGCAGAAACTACCCACTCCCACGCGAGAAAACTGTTTCATACGCAACTTTTCACACAAAAACCTTTTACCTCACAATAAGGTCACATATTGTGTGAGTAACTGCGCCCTTTTGATTCACACTACATTGGCTTCTTCCACAATTACGTTTGAAACTGTTTCCAGTCAACAGACGTTAGTGTGACGTGTCACTAATGGGTTGTAACAGTGGATTCAACAATTTTCACCTTGAACGCAAAAAGGTTTGCACACAAGTGATCAAAACAGAAATTGTAGCATCATATCATCACGCTTGTATTCCCCAAAGGTTTAAAAGGTTTTGGGTTTTATACAGGGTGTAAAAAGACCCATTACAAAGTCGTCATCTACGCTGTCTGTACATCAAACTAAGCAAAAATAATTGCTGGGAAACTACTTTTATTTTTGGTATTTAAATTCGCTGTATACGTTAGTGTGCAATGTAACGCACGCAAAACTTTGTGCTTATGGGTGCAAGCAACGGTACAGGAGTCGTGGATGTATTTAAAGTTTAGTTATAACAATTAAAACTTGTTTTTGTAAAAAACCGTCAAAAAAAAAAGTTGGAACTTTGACCTTCAATATCTCCGTAACCAGAAAGTTCCCAGGCATCGCCCAGGGCCTCAAGTCTGCTATTACAATAGTGTCAGAATGGTCTCACCATTGTGAGTATTTGACAGTGTTTGTATGGCAAATCTGTCAAAAACTCACAATGAAGAGACCATTCTGACACTATTGTAATAGCAGACTTGAGGCCCTGTACAAAAAAAGTATCACAATGACGGGAAGAATAGGTGACTTTCGGCTTCGTTAAGTGTCTTTTTACACCCATTATAATTATTTATAATCTTTTTATGTCACTTTATAAATAAAATTCTTCTGTGTGTATGTGACTGAACGGCTAGACCAATTTTGATGATTTTTTTTGTGTGTATTCAAGGGGATTCGAGAATGGTTTAGATTCACAATTGGACTTGATAGGTGGCTCGATCGAGTTCTAGGAAACAGAACAACATCTGTCCGGTCAGTAAGTGTACCTATAATAATACATTCTTTTTTCGCCAGCTATTATTAAAACACATGTTTTTGTGTCCAGAATTTGGATATTCCCGTTCATCGTCCCACTGTTATAACTGCAAAAAATAGTAGATTGTTTGCCAAGGGAGCAAACAACTATTTTGTAAGCGAGAGTGTTTTTTGAATCCAGAGCGCAGCGAGGGATTCAATGTACGTCACTCGAGCTTAAAATAGTATTGCTTCCAAGGTGGACACTCTACTTTTTATCACCCTCTATGAAAAAATAAGTAAGTACAACTTATGAATAAGAATAGTACGTTTAATTATTGGTATTACAATTTTAGCGTCCGATACAATGTTCTATAGAGATAAAATGATACTTTAATTCTCACTACTAGAGGAAGACACACTATTTTTTTAATAAAAATAAGTAAAATCCGAATTTGAGTAAACAATTACGAACGAAGGAATTCATTTCGCGCGTTTTTTATTTTTTCACAAACTTTTTTTATTTTAACTCGCGTGCGGTTTGCTTTATCATATAGCCTGTTACTTCTTCATACAATATTCGGGCTTGATCTCTTTGGTGATTGGAAATATTTACTAACAATATCCACATTCGAAATTCAAATCACTTTTAGTCCCTAGGGATTAAAGAGCTATTTTAGTCCCTGTAAACAGGGACTAAAATAAATCTTTTTGAATCAAACTCAAACTCAAACTCAAAGCATTTATTTCAATTAAACCATTTACAGGCACTTTTGAATTGTCAAAGAGACGGTCAGTTAGTCAGAGTCGGCAAGTTGAAGCTAGATGCCCATTCCAATACGTAGATCACTATGGAGAAGAACGGACAAGAAACTCCAAGGACACTCTTTTAAATCAAGATATTACATAATCCTGGGTACATTATTCTTGTTGCTTCTATATGTGAGACAATGTAAAAACTAATAAAACAATTCAAAATATAAAATTACAAATTAAAAATAAGCCCTGGCAGTCAAGAGATGACCAGTCCCAACTGACGGCGCCCGTTCACGAACATGACGCATGGATCAGCACCATCCAGCTCAACCATTTTGTAGGGAACCGAATGATCCAACACACGCGCCACCATCAGTGAAACATTTAAGTGAGCATGACATACTCTCAACTGCCATGCTCTTTCAAGTCAACATAAATAATAATAACATAGTAAACGACTCCATGGTATTCACATTTACAAAATTGAAAAAATGCTGCTAAATTATACAGAACTATAGTTTGCAATGTATTTGAGAGATTAATAAAAATTTACTACCAAAAAAGAAAATAATTATTATCTATTGGAGTATTCATCAATAAAAACATGCTTAAATAAAAACAAAATAAACATTAAGTTCGTAATGTCAGAAAATAAAATAAAATAAAAAAGGGGGAAGCAACTTCCAAGTATTCAAATTTTATCTAGTGAGCCCAAGTGGCAGTGGAGCAGGACCAGCATTTAGCCAAGCATTTTTATCTACGATATAATCATCCAACTTATAATATGCTTGTCTGCATAGTGTGCGTTTAATGCACGTTTTAAATTTCTTCTCATTTAGTTGAAGAATATCGAGTGGTATTTTATTATAACATTTGACACAGTACCCCATAAAAGAAGTGTGTACTTTAGACAATCTGAAGCGTGGTTGATCTAATTTGTTCCTATTTCTAGTGTTAAAATTATGCCTGTCACTTATTTTACTAAAAAGATGTAGATTTTTTATAAATGTGATAAAAAAAAATCGTCTTGATATTTCTACGTCATTTGAAATCCAACATGGCAGCTTACAGTGGATGTGAAGTGATACCGAAAAAATCATGTTTTAAATTAATATATCGTGTTTGAGTCACACGTATTACTAATCATATAATTAAGGCATAACATACAGAATACGTGTGACTCAGGTTATATCAAAATCGATGATATATTGTTAGTACGTATTGTTTATTTCTTTTTAGTTAGCGTTTTTGTCGTGGTTGGGGGTTATTTTTTAACTTTTATCAATTAATTAAATCAAACACGTAAATTTCATACTTGCAAGCCCCGAGTCAAAAACCCATCCAGAAAAGTAAATTCTATCTTTATTTCTTTTTAAAACTTTTTAGCTAAGGTGCAAACATTATTCTATTTAATGTATAAAAAAAATAAAACCGAAATAAGCCCATTAGAAACTCGTACTAAAATAATATTTACAACTGAACATTTCTGGTGAAAACGAGATAGATTTATGAACCATCAACTATGATGTGTTTATTTATAAATGGAACGTAAAAACCGCCGTGTTTATTTTATTGAACGCGCTAATAGGTGACGGACAAGGTGTTGCCAAGTATAAATAAGTTGTAGCGTTTATTTATTAATTAATTCGTTTAGGATGATTTAAACTGATTAGAACAGATTTTTTTTTTAAATTTATTTTGATTTTGATGACAAATAAAATATTTAATTCATTCTGGATACTGTACCTATGTTATTATTGCTATTTCAGCAATAGAAGGAAGGAAGGTCAGACCAATAATTAATTGGTCTGCGGAAGAAAGAAAGAAAATACGTTTATTTGTGGAACATGACGCAAAGAAAGAACACAAACACGAAAAAGACAAGTTAGCGAAAAATATGCGTCACATTCACTCAAAACAGCCATCGCTCAGCATAATGTTGCGACCCTTCCCCCAAGCGTTTTCAAACTGAACGCGATCAGCATAAATCTGAACCGTTTTCAAGAGCTGTCAGTCTCTTCATTTTGTGGAGTATTGATACTGACAGCTTTTGAAAGTGGTTTAGATGTTCTGATCGTACTCGTATATCGTCCGTATCATTCTGCCTACAACATATTTCTTCAACACGTTTCTTGTATGAGGGGATCCCCTTTAATTTTTAAATTTATTTTGGTTTTATTTATTTGTTGTTATAGCGGTAACAGTTTTTGCACATTCTGTGCAAAAATTTAAAGCAGCAAGTACAAGTGCCTACCTATTACGATTCAAAAGATACAGCCCTGTGTAAAACGGACGAACTGATGGATGAATAGGTCCGTTGGCACCCTTTGGGTTCGGATTCCTAAAAAGAGGTTACCTAGATAAGGTTACACGTGCAAGTGGCACGTTAAAACTTGGCTAGTTAGCAAACCGCAACTCAGTGTCGGACTAACGGGACAGTGCTATGCACAGTAACATAGGTATTATGTTTCCCTCATCTTCACTCCCGATAATAACGACGTGCCATTCTTCTTCCACGTGTTGTTTAAACACATGTCCCGGAATTAACGCACACCACCAAACATCACTTTTAGAATCCACCTTTGCCCTTTTACTACCGGACTATCAGACGTACTGCAGGGTACCATGCGTACTTGGTTGATATCCCGTCCAGCCATACTCAGCGCTTCTCCTCCACATTTTTTATGCGCACAGCGAAAGTGTGGAACTCTCTGCCAGTGTCAGTGTTCCCTTCCACATATAACCCGTCTGCCATTAAAGCAAGTGTGAACAGGCATCTTCTGAGCTCGCTCGTTCCATCATAGACCTCATACATCGTTTTCCATCAGGCGAGATCAAGAGCAGGCCCAATCTATACTAATATTATAAAGCTGAAGAGTTGGTTTGTTTGTTTGTTTGAACGCGCTAATCTCAGGAACTACCGGTTGGAATTGAAAAATTATTTTTGTGTTGGATAGTCCATTTATCGAGAAATATTATAGGCTATATAACATCACGCTATGACTGGAGCGGAGCATAAATTAAAAATGTTGCAAAAACGGGAAAAAATATTATTTTTTGAGAGCTTCCTTTGCGTGCGCTGCGTAAACGGTTTAAGTTACGCAAATATCATATAAGATGGAATTGTTCCTCTTTAACAGTTCTAAAAAAAAGTCCGCAACAGCATATGTCTATCTTTTAAGACTGACTCACTATAACATTTTTTTATGGTAATCAAATTTGTTCGAAATTAATGCATTATTTGCGAAGGTATTTTGTCAACATAATAGTAATCTTTATCCAAATAAATATGTTATTAATCACAAGTATTTAAATTTAAACAAAATTGTCCTTGACATCACTTGATTTCAATCAACATCTTAGGAGATATCATAATTTTAAAATAACTTCACAACAAAATAAGTGTATAGGCTATTTAACATCACGCTGCGCCCCTAAGGAGCCGTGCAAAACGACAATAAGTCAGAAAAACGCTAAGCGAAAATGAAGTAATTGCGCGGATGAGCGATGCGATGCGACGGGGTGGGTTGTGGGCCGAAATTTTACACGGACGAAGTCGCGGGCAGAAGCTAGTCAGTAATAAAAAAATAAAAAATAAATTGATCATAATACATACACTGAATTTTTATTGTTATGTATAAAACATTGTTTATTTATTATATTAGTTATACTGTTTTTAGGAAGAAATTGTGGTCACATTACAAATCTACGCTCGTACCTACACGGTTGCATATGTATAGTTATGGGTCTAGCATAGTAGGTATTTCGTCCAATTTGGTTTGTTTTGACTGTACAGTGTGACTGTAATTAACGTGGTTTTAATAATTTTTGGAATTCTCATCATCTCTCGGTTTCAGAGCATATAAAGCTGGTGCGTTCGCGCGCCTCTTTTGCTCTCTATAGGCTCCATGCCGTTCTCAATGCATCTACACCGCGTGTATCCGCCCAATCATGACCTATGCTAGTCCAGTATTTGCACACGCAAAACCCCGTCACATACATAGGATGCAGACCCTCCAAAACCGTGTGGTTTTCCCGTGATTTTCGTTCGTTCGGAACACCAACCTCCACGTAAACCTCAAAATCCCCACTATCTGTCAATTCATGAAGCGCATTTCAAAGCGCTTCTTTGACTCCGCAGCCACTCACTGTAACATTCTGTTGTGCAGGCCGCCAATTACACCCCCTCTCGCATCAGTAAGACTCGCCGTCCACAGCATGCACTGACCGATCCAGAAGACCCCACAGCCCTCCTCATGGAGAGTAGTAGGGAAACCAGTACAGCTCGAAAACACAAAACACGACCGTCACTCGGACCTCGCCGCCGAGGTCTCACCCTCGCGACAATCCCGACTTAACAGTCCCCCCCGACCCTTGCGTGTAGCGTTAAACTCCCCTATTAATAATCAAAACCTGAACTGATCCAGCCACCACCTGTCCCTTGCCGTCCTCCCTCCGACTCTGCCCCAAGCCGAGGTTCGTACACCACAGGGGGTGCCCTTAGCGCGCAGTCGTTTAGTTTATAAGTTTTATGCCCTGGCTGGAGGCTTTAAGATTTTAGGAGCTTAAGGCAACCACAGGAAAGTCTGGTTAAGGAGTCACGTTCTCTAAAGGTCAACTCTGAGATGCCCTAGATAAAAAAAAAAAAAAATTAATAAACAGTTACGTATACACATTGTGTGTGCGTTAGTGTACCGTTTTTGAAAATCGAATGTTGCGTAATAAACATTTACGTCACACCAGGCCATAATGTGAGTTTTACCGCACGCTACGCGTACAGTAAAACTCGCATTGTAGCCAGGTGAAGACGTAAAAAAGAAAGCCCTCTATCGCATATTTACAGCCCTCGACTGCGGCTCGGGTCACAAATACCTGCGATTTCGGGCTTTCTTTCTTTTACAGCCCTTGGTAAGTAATGTACTATTATAGATCTACCTAATTCCTACCTATAAATCAATATTATTCTTTGAAACGTTTCACAAACATAGAAGTAATAAATACATTAACTAACATTAACACGTTGAAGGGAAACTGAAAAAACAGTTTTGTAATAAATCGTATACCTAATGGAGATGCGAGAGGAATTCCACCTGTCGTGTGTGTGGGATACATTAGGGCAATAAATAGCGCGCTCAAGGAAAGTACAAAGCAGTGTGAGTACATTGCAGCGGAAAAGATACGTCTAAAGTTCAACGAACGTATGAGCATAAAGGCTCGTACAAACTCGCGCGATTTCGTGGGTGCGACAGGCACCGACAAAGAAATTGTTCTACTAGTGTCGCGTCACGCCCGCGATATTGCACTAGTCTGTACGAGCTTTAACTCCGTTGAGGCGTGCCAATCCCGTGCAGTGCATATACGTGTGCGTTGAACTTAAAACTGCATTTAAACAACAAAAAATTGGTTGTCTGTAAAGTTGGTTTACGGACAATAGTTTAATGTGACAACGTCATAACAAAACATTGATGCGACGCAAACATACAATGAGCGTAACGGGACAATTAGCGTAAAGGGACAATGAGCGTAACGGGACAATGAGCGTAACGGGACAATGAGCGTAACGGGACAATGAGTCATCTTTTTTCGTGCATGCAGCCGGCGTTCATCGATTTATTAGACGTTGTCACGTCAAAAACCGCCCAAGTGCGTGTCAGACCACGCATAACGCAAGGTTCCGTAGTTGGGATGAAGTTAACCCAAGAACAAACTTAACATTGTAGTTTGACAACATGTTCTCCCATACATTCCAACTGCAAATGAAAGTTTGTAAGTACAATATTGGGAGATTTACTATGTTATTTAAAGCCCATAGACTTCTTATAGATTTTCCTGGAATCTATATGTTTAGAACTATTTACAAAAATTTGGGGTCAATAGTTTCGGAGATACATGGGGGAATGGTCAGTTTTCATCTATTTTCTTAAATAACTTTGAAACGATTTATTTTAAAATTATAAGAAAAAATATATAATTGAGACCCACACAGTAAGCCCCTTCATTTGATATGTCATACGGTACTGTGTGCAAAACGGTTTTTTTTTTTTTAATTTTCTTATTTTACTTCCAAAAGTGACATCTATATTCAAAATTGCATTCTTCGTTAGCGCGGCAGAATTAGTCCCGAAACTTGCGTAAAAAAGGTTCAAAATGTTTTTTTGAACATTTATTCACCTGTAGATAAGACCATTAATTCCGACGACCCATGCCAATTACAGCTTTCTCTAGTACTAAGATTCTCTGAGCTAAGCCGCGGACGGACAGACAGACGAACATGGCATAACTAGGGTTCCTTGTTGACTGCAGAACCCTAAAAATAAGATGGTGGCTTTATTTAGTTCTGACTTAATGCCCGGTTTACATTATTCCAGTCCAATGATCCAGCGAGAATCCAGTCCAGTGCTGGACTGGATCTGTAACGTCGACATTATTCCAGTTATTTAGAAGCCGTTGAATACAGTGACAATTATTTCAAGAAGAGATCGGTTTCGAATCATTTGGAATGGCACAGGATTGGTCGTCTACATTATTCCAGTTGCACTGGATTAGTCGAACTGGATTCAAAAGAAGTCCGCCAATCCAGTTACTGGACTGGAATGCTAACTGGATTCAGTGCATTCCAGTGCCGGATTACATTTTTCCAGTAAGCAATCCAGCGCTGGATTCGATCGCTGGACTGGAATAATGTAAACCGGGCCGTGAATAATGTATTAGCCTTCGCCAAAAGATCCTTGTAAAGCTATAGAGTATGAGTATAGAGACGAAGTTCAATGACCCAAATCAAATGTCAATATAACTCAACTGCCAGTATCATAAATCAAACAAAACAAAAAGGAATCGATTGTCATAATCTCCATACGCATTAAAGTATTAATACCTAACTAGCTAGCCGCCCCTGCCTCCCACGGTTTTTACGATTCGACAAAATATTTCATATCGCCGTGAAGTAAAACTGGGAATCAAACGAGCTTACCTGTTAAGCGAAGTATTGATTCTAATTTTACGAACGGCGATCTGAAATATATACCCACCCGCCACAAGCTAACAGCCCCAAAGTTGCAGTAATTAGTATACCTAATTTA
Source organism: Dryobota labecula (assembly GCA_947523025.1). Classification (NCBI taxonomy): domain Eukaryota; kingdom Metazoa; phylum Arthropoda; class Insecta; order Lepidoptera; family Noctuidae; genus Dryobota; species Dryobota labecula. Next base: position 17,310,948 of record OX383306.1, read on the forward strand.
ATTACCTTTTCAGGAAAACCTATTGAATGTAAGTATGAGAAACTACTCTTTATAGAAAACAGAGCTGTTCCTCTAGCCTATGACCTCTAAAAAAAGTGACACATTGGGTTGCCAATACACAGAAGATAGGTGAAACATTGTACCTATTTAAAAAATATTTATTTATTTTATTTCTAAAAATCGCGATGTTATAAATGTGTGTAGGAAATACTATATATATATTTTATTTAAGTTTAATTTCAATGTATTGTACACATAAACATTGAGTATGAAATCGACACGCAAACTACACTGGGCGTGCCTTCTGTTCGGTGTATTTAAATACCAGAAACCGGACTACCTGTACGACAAGTAGAGTTGGATAGCGAGTAGACGAGAATGTGGGAGAAAGCAATGCTCGCAGCAGCTCTCGACTCAGTCTCATAGTACAGCAGCTTTAAGAGTTAGCTTCTGTTACGTGGTTTCCAAAGTCTGGTATAACCTGCCACCACCTATTCGAGCAATTAAAACGATCGACGCATTTAAAAAATGACTACGGCAGTATCTCATAGATGCGCAACGGAAGCTAGACATGATCTAGCCATTTTATTTATTTTCTTCAACACCACTATATTTATCTTCAATTATAAAAAAAAAAAAAATTATTACCATTTGCTACATATATCTATTTATTTTTAATTTAAATATTTACACACACTATAAAACCAATTTACATCCGTAAGACGTCCTCGTAACATTAGGGCCAGCTAGCGTCAGACTCTAGTTGTCTGGGTTTATGCTGAACTGGGGGCCTATTTGGCGCAGACGTGAGACACGCAATACTGTTTTAAGGTGACGATAACCGACTTTTAATGATTTTATACTGAAGATCACGTCTAAAAGAGAAGTGTTGAAAATGATTTGGAAAAAATATATGTTAAATAAGAGCATTTTCTTAATAATGAATATTAATATATATTAATGAATATTTTAGATTATCTTTATATTACATATTGAAATGAATTTGTAAAGTTATGTCTAACGCGGATAAAAAAATTAGAATCACGCAAAATCTATCAAGCGTATTTTTCTGAAACCGTCACCTTTTTAAAGATAATTGAATTATTGATCTTTTAGTATACGTGCTTTTCTAAAATACCATTTGTTTTATGTATAATAAATTAATAATGTCTCATTTGGGACAGTGCTCCTGGATGTGCGAGTCCTATTACTGGCTGGACGTACGACGCGTTGCATGAGCTCAGTACAGAACACGCAAGCTAACCACTCAGGGTCACTGGCATATAAATGCGTATTAAGTTTTTTATGTTTTGTTTTTGTGCGAATATTGTGTGCCTTAATCTGGGACAAAAAAACAAATGTATTTTCTTTCTTTCTTTCTTGAAACCTTTCAGAATAAATGGTCAAACTGCATTAAAATTAATTGTGAATCCTACAGACAAACACAAAAAGCGACTTTGTTAAATAATATCTAGATAAAACGTCCTCGCACGATTCCACATTTTTTTTTATCGCCACGATAAATTCTGCCGAAAAAACCCCATTTAATTAGGTTGTCTTATCTGACAGATAAACTGAAGTATAGGCTTTTAATTGTAATTGGCTTATATGTTTATCTTCATGTGTTTTATGAGTGTAATGTCGGTAGAATCGATAAAATGCTCAATTTTTTAAAGGTGATTTTAGGATTGGCGGCAAGTTTTTGATCTGCCTACGTTTGTTTTGATGAATGATAATTATTTGAATGTTTTACCGTGTGATGCCGGACGTAAAGAATAGCACCACCCCATTTCCTCTTATGGGTGTCGTAAAAGGCGACTAAGGGACTTACTAGAGAATGGGCAACAGCGTTCTCTATGCATTTTAACACCATACTGCGATCGCCAACCCGCCTGCCAAGCGTGGCGATTATGGCAAATGGAGGCCTATGTTCAGCAGTGGACGTTTTTCGGCTGAAATGATTATGATGATGAATTATGTGAAGAGAATGAGAAGCTATATTCTCTTCAATATTTTTATACGTCACGAAATGAACGCAGAATAAGCTTGTAATAAAAATCACTGAAATGTAACAATAAATTCATCTAGTTGTTGAGCAGATGAACTGTTTTATAAAGGAGTCATTATTGTATTTTTTAAATGAAAGATTGTGATAACTGCGTTATAGACGGAACCACAGCAAGCGTTCGCTTCGGTAATTTATTTTGTAATATTCGTTGCGCGAGCTTTTATTACGCAACGAACATTCATTCGTGAATACAACCATGGTTCCGTTAACCATGGTTAACCACGTTAACTGAACCTCATGGCCAGATTTTCTTTCCATGGAAATTCCGCCTCAGACTCTCCATGACCCACCGACATAACTCACCTTATCTTCAATGCAATATTACTGGCAACGTTCTGCCTGTCTTTGATAGACTTTCCTACGTCCATCAATGCTATACAGCATAATCTTGGTTTCATCCGTAAAAAGAACCTGGCTCCATTGAGGTTGAGTCCAATGCAACGACTCGCGAGCAAACTATACGCGCGCCAATCTGTGCGCTCATGTCAGTTTGGGACCATTGATTGGCTTATGAGGTTTCAGGCCACGTTTTTCAAGTCTCCTTCTAACAGTTCGAGCGCAAACAATCAGTTCATGAAAGTTTCGAAGTTGTTCTTGGACCTATACTGAGGTCAGGTGACGATCACGCAGGCTGTTGGTAAAGATAAACCGATCGTGTCGTGCTGTAGGGACCCGGTTTCGTGGTCCTCCTGGATGGCGCACAAACCGCTAGTCTCCGGTCATCATTTCAGTCGAAAGGCGTCCACTGTTGGAATATATAGGGAAAGGTTGTTTCGTAGCGACTAAACTCCAATTTCTTTCATTTTTCAAATTGGGACAAACGTTGATATCCGAAATGATGATAAATGAGATGACCGTGTGTCAGCTTCAAAATATGGCAATAACTTACATTTTATTGGCCTATTCCCAATAACTCATCGATTTATTCCGTTCTAATACCATAAATAAATACAACTGGTATTTGTTTCAACGATGAAACAAATACTAGTGGTATTAGTTTTAGGTATTAGAACGGAATAAATCAGCTCATCAAGTAAATAGGATAATAATCTGTTTTTTGTATTAGATTCAGTTACCAAGTGCAAAATGTGTTAATTTATCAATATGAATCGGTGACAGCTACCGGTTCAAGTGAATTTTGCATTGACATCTTGTTGCTTTTAGTTTGTTGGCGTACTATAATTACATCAGCAACATTAAGCCGGGTTTATACTTGTCTGACGTGTTGTGTCGTGACGGTCTCTGATGTGGTGGCTAGCTTTCACATTTATCAGTCGTATTCTGACGCCCTCTGACGATATTTTGAATCAATACGGTCGTAGTTCTCATAAAAGTTTGCGTTACAACACAACACTGGCGGCCGCTCCCCTGCCCCCCCACGCCCGCCGCTCCGGTGCGATCGAAATCTCTTCCGATGTGTCCGATGCGTCGCATCAGAAGTCATCGCAACACACTACAACGCACAAATATAAATCTCGATACCGTTCTGATGCGTCACAACACTCACAACACCACACGTCAGACAAGTCTAGATCCAGCTTTATTCATTTTTAATACGGCTAATTGTTGATGCCCATGACCTTTGAACGTAAACATAACCTTAGTTTGGTTTGGTGACAGAACAATTTACTTTACATCAAAATTTCATTTTTCCTTTGAACTAATCGTCTCAATCAATTTCCTGATTCACGCAAATCCTTAAGCGGAAGGAATAGTCAGGTTTCCAATAAAGAATAACAGGATTTTAATTCAACTGTGGATTATGTTTTTTTTTTTTGTGCCAAATTCTGTTAGTTTAGACTGTTAGCTTACACGAGGACGCACAGCCTGTTACCATGGAGTATAATGATTATATATTTTTTTCTGGACCCCCCTGCGTTGAATTTTTTCGTCGGATTTTTTATTTTTTATTGCTGTTGTTAAAATATGGGTGATACTTGTACGACCTACCTTTTAAAGGCATGCAACATTATTGTTAAATGAGTGATTAATTAAGTATAAAACGAAATACAACGATCACATAGTTAAATTATTTTTGAGGTATTACAGTTGAACAGAAGTCGGCATGGTACATTCATATAAAAAAAGATTAATTTAAATATCTACAATACAATAGACACTATCACTACATATTATAAAACAAAGTCCTCCACTGCGTCTGTCTGTCTGTCTGTCTGTTCGCGATAAACTCAAAAACGACTGCACCGATTCTCATGCTGTTTTCACCAATGGATAGCGTGGTTCTCGAGAAAGGTTTTAGTATATAATTTGTTAAGTTTTTGTATACATTTTTGTATAAATTAACGATATTTGTTGGAGGTGTCGGAAAAAATAAGCCGTCTGGGAGCTTTCAACGAAAAAGCTGTCTAAACCCTTTGAGATATAACAAAATAATGTATGGTGGAATTGTATATCTTATAAAGATCTTCAGAAAAGTCTTCAATGGCATATGTCTATCTCTTAAGGATAACATACTATATCCATTTTATTATCTTTTTGTAGGTATTTGTTTGCCGAATTTTACTCTTGGAAATACGATTACGATAACAATACGCTATAATATCAGAAGCTATTAGCCAAATTTTGTTCGTAGATAAATAAGCTAGCTACTTATGTGTATTTTAAACAATAAACAAGAATATTTATCATAAAAACATTACTAAACACAGCGGCCATATGATCAAAATTTGTGCATTCCAAAACTTTCGTTACTTTTTCACTGACATATTTATCACTTTTCGATAAACTAACACTCAATATGAAATCTACACTTATTTTTCACTAATTCTGTATAGGATTCTTCTATGATTAAACCGTTTTCTCATTGAATCCATTACTTTACATTCGCCTTCGTCTATGGTCGTGTCGCGCCACACCGCCACACGACCATAGACGTATTTTATTTTCTATTTTTTTCGTTCCTTTATTTATTTATTTATTTGCTCATCACACATTTTACAAAATATTATTGTCGGTTTTTGTACATGAACCCTGTCAGGGCTCTGCAAAACATAAATGCTGGCTTGCTGTTGAGTTTATAGAATTAACATAAATCGAGTCAAGACTTATAAACTACAATAAAATAAGTTTGAAAAAAAAATTAAATTAGAAATTATATGATGTCAGTAAACAGTAATGAACACAATAATACAAAAACACAGATACAGTCATGTCAGATATTATTCCTAGATAGGTAGTCAAATAAGAGATAGGTGGTAAATACAATCATGTCTTGTCAAGTAATAATTAGTTGCAATTATGGTATGTCAATTATTACATTTGGTGTTCCCGCTAAAATGTATTAATACCAGTTAAGTATTAGTCGATTAATCGAATTCTACAGCCAGATTGTGTTGCAAGTACAAAATAAATGTTAAATATTTCGTCAAATTGCTAACGTGACCCTTAGAAAAGTTATGCACCAATGGTGTTCATTAGACATTTTGAGCGTCACATTATCTCAGCACAAACGGTGTATCATGCGACATTTCGGAGGTTAATTCGTTTTATTTTCACATTGTTGGTACTTCCGTGAATTATTTTAAAATGAATATAGTATCGCATTTTTATTTCGTGTTGTAATTTGGTACAATTGATTGCTTTAAGAATTTGAGTGAAATTTCGTATTTTGGTTTTATATAAGTACTTTTATTATATTAAATCATTGTCATTTGTTTCGGTTTCTATTCACATAGTGAATCACTTTAAAATTAATATTAAGTTAGAAATTTGAGATATAGCCTGGGATATGGAGAAGGACATGGGGTACTTTTTATGCGCTAACCGACATCCACGCGGGTGAAGCCGCGGGCAAAAGCTAGTAATAAAATAAAATGAATCGAAACAATGTCATAATTAGGTATGTCAACATTAAATTACATTACATTATTTAGTACCTACATAAGTCAGTGTCATTTAGAAAGTCATTCACAGAATAATATAATTTTACATTTAATAATGCTGTCATCTTCTTTTTAAAGTTATGAATTGTGTAATTTTGTCAATTGTTACGTATTTTATTGTATATATTATTGGAACTATACTAATAACACTTTTTTTTTGTACAGAAGTAATAAAACTCTCAACATGTAGTAGATATATATACTGACTTCTTAAAGGTCTCTTTCTATCTTTTGACATTGCAGTGAAAAGGTTAATGTTACATTTAACAAAAATTACGACCTCTTCAATGTACATAGCCGGGAAAGTTAATAGTTTGAGGGACTTAAACACAGGAACGCAACTATCCGTCACTTTCATATTATATATTGCCCATATGCAACGTTTTTGGGCCTTGAACACCTGTTCTCGTTGAGTAAAGATTCCGTATCGTAAAATGGACGCGACTAGACCATGGTATGCAACTACTGTTTTGGCGATGTTGACATTTTACGCTAGATTGTATAAGACATACGCGGATTCGCTCAATCGTACATCAAATAATATTTTAAGAAACTATTGTTTCTTTTGAAGTGTTTGTGGTCTGACTGAGCGGAATGAGGTGATGAATGCGCATTGTAGTAAGTTGGATGTAGTGTTGGTGTCAGATTGCATTAGCTGTGTTGATGTGGCAGAGATTGATGGTGGAGGTCTCGTAGCACGTCGAGACGCATATGATCCGCCATTAGATGTTTGCTTATACCTAACAACACAATGCAAACATTGTGTTCGAAAAAAAAAAAGATCCAAGTAACCTAAACACACAAGCTAATATGTGAAAAATCATGGCAAAGGTGATTTTCGCTCGCGACATTGACACTATTGTAGAGTATTTCTATAAAACATCTTATGCGGATTTTTTGATGAATTTGTACCAAATAAACACAGACCTAGGAAACCATGTAGGCGTTATCCGGTTTGGTTCACAGCAGAACTAATTAGTGAGATTAAATATAAAAGTGATCTCTATTGTTAGTGGAAGTCATCTCGAAATCAGATTGAATACGACAATTTCTTCTTGCCTAAGCAAGTATTAAAAAAAGAATGTCAGTTGCATACGACGAATACATCAAGCATATTCAAACCAAACTTAAGCATGATCCTCGTGTCTTTTGGCAACATATAAATAGCTTCAAATCCAGAGGTGGCTTTGAGACCAGAGTGAATTATGATAGGAAAGATCAAGGTCGCAGTGATGCTGCACATGCTTTTTCAAAATTATTCCCACGATGTGTTTTCTTGCCGAACACCCCTCTTCTATACTCCATTTATTTATAACATTAGACAAATAACTGTTCTCACCCTTTCGTTATTTCGATGTAAACGTTTAATAAACTCTGTTATTTCACGATAAATACAAAGCACTGTAATTTATTTACCATTTAAATTAAAAAATAACTCTAAAGTGCAGTCATATCAACAATATTACACAATAACTGTCGTTATTTAGCCGTTATTTGTCTAATGCTATAGTAAATGGAGTATAGATTATCAAAGTGAAAATAATAACTATCAAAGCAACCATGCAAACTTTGTACATAATAATATTGATGAAATTAATTAATTGAAAGTGATGTGGAAATGGCTATTAATAAACTCAAACCAAACTCTGCTGTAGGACAAGACAATATTCCCGCATACATCAATCACCGGTTCTTCATATTTTGACTCTGTCCAACTCTTCGGGGGTTACTGGCGTGGTTTTAGGTTATGTTATCATACAAAATCTACTGGCTTAAGGCAGCAGAATCTGTGAACTTAATTCCAACCGTATTTGTAGATGAAAATATGCGTAGGTAGTTTACGCACATAATTATATAAGTAAGATGAAATGAAGGCCAAGAGCTTCCCAGTAGAGGATTAAAAACAAACTAATATTTCCTTTTTTCTTGTTACAGATCCGGAATGATTGAAAACCCAGCAACAGAGTAAACAAAAACAAAATGTGTATCACTAAGCAAATTATAATTTTAAGCATAATATTTTTTGCTAGCATCGAACGAATCGATGCAGATAAATATGATGAAGAGGGTAACATAGATCTCAATCACACACGACGACTCTTGATCAAATCAAGCTTAGTCAAATCGAGGCAAAAGAGAACAGCTGAAATCTACACAGGAGAAAATGTAACAGACGCTGAAGACACTACAAAAGACAATATGACGGAAGAGTGTGTAGGACAAAAAGAATTCTGTAACTTATCTCGAGAAGAATACGTCTCAATGTTGAATGACTACATCTATCCACATACGTACGAATGGATTCTGATAGGCACACACACATTAGTATTCATCACAGGATTGGTTGGAAATGCCTTAGTGTGCGTGGCAGTATACAGGAACCATTCAATGAGGACAGTGACGAACTATTTTATAGTAAACTTGGCTGCGGCTGACTTTATGGTGATCTTATTCTGCTTGCCTGCGACGGTTCTGTGGGATGTGACCGAGACCTGGTTCCTGGGAGATGTACTGTGTAAGATGCTGCTTTACTTTCAGGTAAGATTATTTGTTACATCTAAATCTATTTGTCTTCTATTTATACATATTATAAATGATTCGATCACGAAGGGAAACTCCAAGCATAACCCTCGCCGTTGCCCTTTGGGCGACTTTTAGCTTTCTAATAAGGCCCATTGTAAGCGACCACGTTTCAGTGCCATAGGTCACCACTGGCAACACGCTTTTTAGATCCGCAGGAGAAGCAAGATAACCGACATAGCCCGAAGCTTTGAATTGCGAAACTTAAGTGGCAGTGGGCAGGGCACATTGCTCGGAAAACAGATGGCCGATGGGGCTGAAAGGTTCTGGAGTGGCAACCGCGTACTGGAAGACGAAGCGTTGGAAGGTCTCCCACAAGGTGGACCGATAACCTTGTGAAGGTCGCAGGAATCCGCTGGGTGCGGAAAACACAGAACCGGTCGAAGTGGCGGTGCTTGGGGGAGGAGGCGTATGTTCAGCAGTGGACGTCTGTTGGCTGAAATGATGATGTCGTGTCTTTCTGTGTAAACTTTGTTCTTCTAGACCTACTGCACAGTAGTTTTTGATGCGGTTTTCGTCATCATAAATGATTTCTTCATGCAGGTTTATTATAAACAACATAAATATTAAGCCGTACCGTAGGGGCTGGACCGAGATGGCTCTAGAAAAGGATGCCTGGAAGGATTTGGGGAAGGCCTTTGCTCAGGAGTGAGAAAAAAAAAAAAAACTTACATACAATAAAGAAATTTCGAAGTTTTGTCATATCGTAAAAACCTTGCGAAACAGGGGCAGCTCGCTCTTTTTTTATTTATATTAATAAAAATGAAAGGCTGTTCATTGGTAAGCGCATCACTTGAAAACGGCTGGACCGGTATAGCTACTTTGGTTTTAAAATGTTCATAATAGCCGAAATTAGGTTTTTACGTAAATAAAAATTTGAAAAAAAAAAAAAAAAAAAAATCCGGAAGAACTGAACGTTTTTTTGCTTATGGGTTTTTTGTATGAACTTATGAAGTCTGTCGAGTGAGCTAGAATGATCTGAATCTAATCAAATACAATCTCCAAAACAGGCATCGCTGATGTAGGTAACAAGTTTGCTGAATCGTTATTGTTTTGACCATAGAGCACGGAGACGCCTACGTGGCTGCTGCTAGAGACGTCATTATCAACACTTACAATACAAACCAAGCATGTGTCTGCATTTACTCGCACTACGACACAAATGACGTATTGAAACAGGTTTTAAATGGCGGCCTGTGACAAAAGTGGTGCTCTCAACGCATCCACGAATTTCATTAGTACTATCATCTCTAAACGCTGACGGCGATGCCGCCGTGGGAGTTCCGTGCTCTGTAGTCTTTTGACCTACAAAAGGCTCTTATTGTATATTGTTTGTTTGTCAATGAGCTTTATTTGTTTCCTTATGTTTCATAGAGATTCAGTTCGAATTTCAGTGTCCTTCTTTCTTGAGATCCTATGTAAACTTAAGATAAGTTTTGTATTTACGAGTGGCTTGATCTCCAAGTGCATTAGAAAGCTCGTGTTTGTTTAAATCACTTTGCACAGCTCCCAAATTGTTTGCAGAAACTTTTTCTACTCACAAATTGTTATTCATGGGCCACGGCTTGTATACATAATTAAAAATAAAAATAAAACCGGCCAAGTGCGTGTCGGACCTCGCACAATGAAGGGATTCGTAGTTGGGATGAATTTATCCCAAGGAAAAACTTAACATTGTAGTTGAGAAACATGTTCTCCCATACACAATCTATGGGAGAACATTTTTTTCAATTGCAAATGTAAGTTAGTTGGTCGACTATGATTCGGTAACTTTTAAATCCTACTTAGCTGTGATTTTTTTTCTTTTAACTACGTTATATATGTATACTACTGCTGTGAATTTTTCACATATCCAAATACAACCATTTAGCTAGCAGGGGGGAGGGACACTTGACTCACAAAAATTAGCACTATAAAGCTTAATATTACGCAAACGGATCCCTGAATTAAAAAATGGTCACTCCATCGTAGACTTTGTCTTTGTCACCCAGACCTAGACCAAAGTCAAGAGCAAACCCATAGTAAATAAAAAATAAAAAAAATGGTTTTCACAAAATCGCAATATTTTCGGACGGCCTATTCAATGATACCCACTCGAAGGGAAAGACGAGAAAAAAAAAATTTAACATGTTATGTTTCTTTTTGGGATAAATTCGTCCCAACTACGGAACTCTTCATTAATTTCACAATGTACGTCTTCTCTGGTCAGGTCTCCGAATAAATTACACCACGCGAACGGATCCAATAAAGTAGGTTGACAACCCTTGTTCATTGACCACTGACTAAAACAGCTTGAATTATTCATGATTTCAACAAACTACAACAAGCTCTGTGGTTTAGAGCTTGATTCACACAATAGGATTCTAAAATAATCCCTGGAATAATCAGTCTCGAGGGACATCCTTTAGAGAATATTCATTTTGAGCGTTGCTTTATGAATGAAGAAACATTTTACCGAATTCATATTTGAGGCGTCTAATTGCAAACCCCGCTAAAACGATTTTAGCTTGAAACCGACTTTATTCTCTCTTTTGAAAGTTTTCTCATTTCTGTACTAAGTGACAAACTCATTTCCGACCAAATCTCTCTCTAACAGTACTAAATTGAGCCTCCAACCTTATGCTTGGTAACAAAATCCACAATAAATGGCATGGGTAAAATTCAAATTCCTCTACAACGAAAACAACCAATCACAGCGCTTGCTTTTGCACCAAGTGACCTTACGAATAGTATGGTGGACCAATGGAGACTAGTGTACCTAAATGTGTCGAGCATCAAGGAGTGCGATTATATTTTATTGAATTTAAAACTCATCAACGTAACTCAATATCCAGAAAAATCGTTTTAGCGGGGTTTGCAATTAGACGCCTCATTTATGGGTTGGGCTTCGGGTTTGTTAGAAGGATACAATCAGAAATGAAGTTATCCGGAAAAGAAGCGGACTTACCGATATACCTTGCAGAGAAAGTAAGCTGAACTGGCAGTGGGCTGGCCATGTTTTTCGAAGGACCGATGGCAGGTGGAGCAGACGAGTCCTGAAGTGGACAACGCGTATCAGCAAGCGTAGTATAGGACGCCCCTAGCTACATGGACCGACCTTAAAAAGGTGTCTGGGACAGACTAGATGCTGAAGGCGGAGAACTGTGGGTGTTATGCTGCAGCCTGCAGGGAGAGGTCTATAACTAGCAATGGACTGCGATACACTGAAAAAAATGCACTCCAATCAAGTGACTTTTTAGCTTGATTGACGATATCTTGTTTAGATTCATCAAAATCTTTATAGTTAAGTTGATCATCACGACATGAATGCAGTAATACTAGTTCAAATGATTGAACGTTCAAACAAGTTTATCGATTACCCTTAACATGACATCATTGTAGAAGAGTTAAAAAAGAGACAAGTTAAAAAAAATGTTAACTGTAACAAAGTTAGTTGTGTCAATCAACCATTTTGATTACTTTAATAATCTTGGTTGGAGCAACTTGTTTTGACTTGATTGCTGCAAATAGGTTTCGTGATAACTCCAATCAAGATCCCGTTTCAAATCTCAATTAAATAAAAGTAGTAGCTGCGATCATTGTGCTTGATAGGCTCAGATGCAAACAAGTTACTTAGTCAATCTAAACAAAATCTTGATTGGTGCAACTACATTTATTTTCAGTGTAGGCTGAGTTGATTTAAAGATAGTTTTGACTCTCACAAAGAAACTTATGTCGTTGGAAAAGTATGTAAAATAAACGATACAAAATACGCAGAATTACGTAGCTAGCTGTGTTGGGTAAAATAAAGTCCTACACATTTTCCCTGGAATTTCGATACAATAAATATTTTTGTAACAATTTATTTTGTGAGCAGAAAAGTCTCTGCAAACAATTTGGGAGCTGTGATGCTTAAAGTATATTTTAGAAGTAATAGAAACAAACACGAGATTTCTACAGTACTTGTAGATCCTTCCTTTCCCTTCCTTTCCTTTGCCTTTTATTAATAAAACAAAACTTGTCTTGGGACGTTCAGAAAATCAAACTACTTTTACTTTTTCTTTTAAATGCCACCTTTACTTCATAAACCTTAGTTCAAAGGATGAAGAACATATTTCTATTTCATTGTGAGCTTTTCTCCAAGATTCTTGTTTTTCTATAAGAAGTTTCTATTTATTTACGTTTCCTCTTACGCTATATTTGCATTTATGTTTACTATTTATATTTGACTTATGAAATGGAAAGAAATGCTAAGCGCTTTCAAGGTAATTCTGATGTAGAAAACAGTCTGCTTTTATTATTATTAACATAAACGGGATATTTACCATGTTTATTAATTGTTTTGAGTTCCCGATATTTCGGCGCTGTTGCAAGCACCATGATCACGGATAAACTGAAGTCACTGCGGGTGGGTGTTTATGAGCAGACAAAACGGTCTACCGTCTTTCTTGTTGTCTCTTTGTTGTTACCGGGATGATGGGTTTCAACTGTCGAGAGCCTGGAATCCAGTGGTTCAGCTGTGTAAAAACCGAAGAAGTGCCGAAAAATGATCGCGAGCGGACACAGTGAGTTTCGTATGTCGGGAACAGAATCGACTTGCGAGTGACAGTGGTAGCGGTACTGAGTGCAAAAAACGAACAAGAAAGAGGGTAGACCGTTTTGTCTGCTCATAAACACCCACCCGCAGTGACTTCAGTTTATCCGTGATCATGGTGCTTGCAACAGCGCCGAAATATCGGGAACTCAAAACATTTAATAAACTTGGTAATTATCCCGTTTATGTTAATAATAATATTAGTGACCATGACAGTTTAAAATTATATCGCGAACCAGTCTGCTTTTGATATTAGCTTTTATTAGGAATAAATTTTTAGGGTTCCGTAGTCAACAATAGAATTCCTTCTTATAGTTTCGCTGTCTGTCTGTCTGTCCGCGGCTTAGCTCATCATCATCATCATTCCAGCCGAAAGACGTCCACTGCTGCACATAGGCCTCCTCCAATTGGGGGGGTTTGCCATAATCGCCACGCTTGGCAGGCGGATTGGCGATCGCAGTATGGTGCTAAACTACATAGAGAACGCTGCTGCCCATTCTCTAGTATGTCCCTTAGTCGCCTTTTACGACACCCACGGGAGGAAATGGGGTAGTGCTATTCTTTACGTCCGGCACCACACGGTCGCTCGGTCCAAGCTCAGAGACCCTTAATACTAGAAAGCTGTACTGTATTTACGGTTTAAAATGTCATTTATTTCGCAAAGATTTACATAATCACTTAATGAGAAACAAAGTTTTAATAATAAGATTTAGGTAATAATTAAGATAGTCCAGGGCCTCAAGTCTGCTATTACAATAGTGTCAGAATGGTCTCGCCATTGTGAGTATTTGACAGTGTTTGTATGGCAAATCTGACAAAAACTCACAATGAAGAGACCATTCTAACACTATTGTAATAGCAGACTTGAGGCCCAGAGTCCTCGTCTTGAAGTTAGCTAGTAATAAAAATTGTTGTTTTTATTAATAAATCAGGTGAGTGGGTTCATAGTAGAAATTTACTCAGAATTACACATTGAGCGTGATAGGTTCTGTATATTTATGTAATAAAATACGAACAATAATAAATAGCATAACATTCCTTTGTTCTGTTAAAAATTAAAACTATCAGTCACTAATTTCAAATAAACAACTTTATCAATTAATATCAAAAGTAAATTATGTACATTACTTTTACGGAACTTCCGGTGTGAAATATTATTGTTTGTTACAAATATCTGTAAAGTCAAACTAAAATATATTAATTGCAAACTATGAATTATCCACTTAAAATATAATGTAAGTTAATATGTGATTTAAAAAGGTAAGCTATTATCTACTATTTTTATGTTTGTTATAAGTTTATAAGTTGATCAATTGAATTAGACGTTCGGATATAAAAGCGATGGACAGTGCGCTGTCTAGTCGAGTTGCTCGGTAGATGTTCAAGTGGTTGGTTCGTCCAGGTGTCACGTAAGTTATTTGATATTATACCTTAATTATTGCCTGTTATGATTATGTTGTTGTGTAAAGTATATTATTGCCAATATTGGTAATGTGTTAAATTGTTTAATGGAATACTCATGTTCCTACCTTTATATTATTATAATAATGTTGCTATTAATCTGAGTAAAGGTCCAATAGATAGAATTATCTGTTTTGAGATAACGGTAATTTATGATAGAATACTTAATGCTGTTTCCGTGGAGTTTCTATTCCGTTCTTCTCCACGAAGACCTAGTTTTGGAACGGACAACTAGCTTTCTCAGTAACGTTACCTTGACAAGCCCAAATTGAAATAAATGCCTAGTCTTGTCTTTCTGTGCTTTTCTTTATAAAATCCTTTCCCTACACACCATATTCTTAGGGACTTTCATACATAGTAAACTACTAGTTACCATTCTGATACACAAAGCTTGCTAATAAAGTGGCTATCAATACCTATAAATGTAGTTTAAATTTAGAATCTGACATCAGAAGTGGGATAGTGCTCTGTCTTACAATAGATCTAATGAATTTTATTTTACTATTTTCATGATCAATGCTGGAACGATCGGTGCTCTGCTGGAAGCCATTGGTGTCGGCGGGTCCCCGAATCAACTCTCACCATAAGGATGACATCATGCTGCAAACTCTGCGCTGGACTGCGGAGCTGCAAATTGCTGTTACATCTTCAAAAGCCATTCACGGTTAAACTGACCAACAGTATTAATTGGCTAAAGTCGGTAAGGCCTTAAGAGGCACTGCTTTGATATTATATTGAAATCTGGGACAATCTCCAGCTGATAGTGCACCATAGGAAAAAACTTATGTAAGATAAAAACTAAAATTTAAAAAAAATATGTTTTCATTAAAAGTTAAGCTTCAACTGATAAATAAAACGACTTAAAAAAATAGAGGTTTTGTTATGAGAAAATGATGACTGGTATTTGGATAAAGTTTCCTATAAAAATAAAAGTACCTACCTACAATTATTAAAGTTATTAAGATACGTTGAAAGATCATTAATTACCTAAAGTTAGCTTGTAAACATTTAATTGAAGCTTAACTTATAAAACCAATAATGATTATGTTAGTTACTTAGATTATAATTACTTAAATGCTAGTTCTCACAAAGATGAGGCTGAGAATAAAATGTACAAGTGTTCACAAAAGCGAAACTTGGCATGAAAGGTATAAGACTCTAGTGATTACACAGATGAGGCTGAGAATAAAATGCAAGTATTCACAAGATGAAACTTGGCATAGCAAACATTCTAGTATTAAAATGATACTGATTGTTGAGAATAATATTATTTTTTTGTTATTTTATTTTTACAATTTTAAGAAAACTTAGACTAATACACGTAAATGGTAACGAAGCAGTAAACATCTGACAATTGCTAATTATAAGCTTCATAAGTTACAAGTTTTCAGAAATAAAACTCAGTGTTGCTGAAATACTAATTCTGGGTGTTAATAAATATTTTTATTTTGAAGATACATTTTGAGGAAATTGGAGAACTGATTAACATGACTAATAAATATTTCATAATATGGTACCTAGTAAGAAGCCAGAATTTAAAGTTGGTACTAAGTCATAGAATAAATGAAATATAGAATTTTTCTTTGATCCGCTATACTAATATGTAAGAAATAGTGAATATCATTTAAATTGTAAAAAAAAAGCAAATATGACAAGGTCAAAGGTTATTAGTAATTCTCTTTATTCTATTGTTTTTCACTTTCAAAGTGCTTACTGGTAGTATTGTTAAAATAAACTTTTAATTTTCTTTGAACCGCTACCCCGGGTCTTGATGATTTTGTTTTGGATTATAACCTTTTACTTTAAGAGAAGTATGTGCTTATAAGTTCACAGTAACTATGTTAAAAACTGAAATTATTTAATAGAAAATGAAATAAGGATTATCAAAGTCAAAGTCAAATAATTTATTTCAAATAGGCACGAAGATGCACTTTTGAACGTCAAAAATTACATGAATAGTTAATTGATTCTAGTTGCGCCTTCCAAAATGTAGTTATGTATGGAGAAGAATGGGCAAGAAACTCCATACTTACTCTTTTAAAATGTTAACAATAGTTTGTATACATTAGTTAATATTTATAGGTGAAGACTATGTACCTAGAATAAAAAAATAAAAAATATAAAAATTTCATCAAAATTACTTACCACAATTGGTAAAAAGAATGAAAAGTGAAGTAATAACAGAAAAATTAATAAATGCGATAGGTACATGGTGCTCATATATTTACAAACATTGTATATGATTTCCCAAAAAATTGTTTGATTGATTTCCCAAATTATCAATACAATTTGCAATGATATTGTCAGATTGGCCGAGCAATGTGTTGTTTTGATCTTATCAATAATAATTAATACTGGATATTATTTGATAAACCGGGTAAATATACTAATTATTGATTTTCATTTATTTTGTAAACTGAGTATTAGATACTGCTCTGAAATGTTTATTTATTTGATATAAATTACACTGTTGGTTGACTATTTACTTGATTCTATTCTTTGTCACCAGCAGCAGAGCAGGAATCTAGATAAAACCTAGTAATTGTTATTGACTTGTAATCTGATCACTTAAACTAGAAACGTAACTTAAAAAGTTGAAACTTTTGAATCTGTCACTATCACTTATTGATGTTGTAGAACAATAAAACACACATGAACGTTAGCTGTCAGAATAAAAAATGAGATCGACATATGGAAACGTTCCATTTCAACAATATTTTTTAAACCTAAAACTTACGTTTCGAAATAAAAGGGTTTTAATTTAAAAAATATTATTATGGTATTTGCATTTCTGTAATTGATATTTCGTAAACCAATGAGGTTATATTATACTAGAAGAGCAGCGTCCTACTAACAATTTCTGAAAAAC
This sequence comes from Dryobota labecula, assembly GCA_947523025.1. NCBI lineage: Eukaryota > Metazoa > Arthropoda > Insecta > Lepidoptera > Noctuidae > Dryobota > Dryobota labecula. The sequence goes on from OX383306.1 coordinate 17,328,401, forward strand.
GTAACCACTTAAGAGTTAAAGCCGTAGCTTTGAAACGGATACATAAATTATTTCAATCTGTCAAAATAATCTGTTTATCTCATTTCTTCTTCCGTCAAACTAATTACGTTGGAACGAGACAAGACATTGTCATCGGAAAAATGGCCAGAGTTGCTAATGACCAACGTAACTACCCCAGAATTAATGGAGGTATTTATTGAACTAATTACCGACTATGAAAGATTGTATTATGGAACTTTCAATAGATTAAATATTGAAATAAATTGAAAGATTTGGTAAATATAGGAAGAAAAAAAAATGCGTAAACGTAAATAATATATTTCAAAACTATTAAGACTGTCAAATAACCATTGTTTAAAATGGAATGATATTATTTAAATGTTTATGACAATCATGTATACAAAATAAATTACAATCTTAAATTAATTAAGGTGATTGTAAACAATTTTAACCGCACATTTCACCATTTTTATATATTTTTTTATCCTTAAACTATAGCTCACTTGACATCGAGTTGACAACTGAAGTCAGATATGCCTGTGGACATATACGACGTAGTAACGCGTCGGTGCCGTACAGTGCTGATCTAGTCCTATATAAGATCATTGTCTATGACATCATTGTATTTTTCCATTTGCTACAAGGTTATTGTTTACATTGTTAGATTTTGTTTTATGCGATTATTTAAATATGTTGTTCTTTTAATGATTGGTTGTCTAATGTGATCAAGGAATAAGTAATTTGATGTATAACAGTATATTACAGTTATATACTTAAAAATCATTGTAAAATTATACAAATATTCATTATTTATAATTTGTGTGCAGCAAATGATAAAACTAATGTTGTGATGAATATGGAATCTGAACTGCTGAAGTCAGTTGTTTTGTTCTAGCTTAACTCATGTGCAGCAGGTGTAGTGGCTAGATTGATGACCAAAACAACTGACCGTTGTTATTTCGCCATCTTAATGTGAGAAGACTGACGGTAACAATGAAAATGTATTAAACAAAAATTATTTATATATAGGTTGATGATCTTATGTAATGTTTATTTCGTCATCTCAATGTGAGAAAGAGAAGATTGACGGTAACAATGAAAATGTATTAAACAAGTGACCGTTGTTATTTCGTCATCTTAATGTGAGAAGATTGACGGTAACAATTAAAATTTATTAAACAAATTGTTATATATGTTTATGATCTTATGTAATGTAATTTGTACTTCGAGAACGAAGTACATGTCAGTATGGCCGTGATAGGTTCTGTATATTTATGTAATAAAATACGAACAATAATAAATAGCATAACATTCCTTTGTTCTGTTAAAAATTAAAACTATCAGTCACTAATTTCAAATAAACAACTTTATCAATTAATATCAAAAGTAAATTATGTACATTACTTTTACGGAACTTCCGGTGTGAAATATTATTGTTTGTTACAAATATCTGTAAAGTCAAACTAAAATATATTAATTGCAAACTATGAATTATCCACTTAAAATATAATGTAAGTTAATATGTGATTTAAAAAGGTAAGCTATTATCTACTATTTTTATGTTTGTTATAAGTTTATAAGTTGATCAATTGAATTAGACGTTCGGATATAAAAGCGATGGACAGTGCGCTGTCTAGTCGAGTTGCTCGGTAGATGTTCAAGTGGTTGGTTCGTCCAGGTGTCACGTAAGTTATTTGATATTATACCTTAATTATTGCCTGTTATGATTATGTTGTTGTGTAAAGTATATTATTGCCAATATTGGTAATGTGTTAAATTGTTTAATGGAATACTCATGTTCCTACCTTTATATTATTATAATAATGTTGCTATTAATCTGAGTAAAGGTCCAATAGATAGAATTATCTGTTTTGAGATAACGGTAATTTATGATAGAATACTTAATGCTGTTTCCGTGGAGTTTCTATTCCGTTCTTCTCCACGAAGACCTAGTTTTGGAACGGACAACTAGCTTTCTCAGTAACGTTACCTTGACAAGCCCAAATTGAAATAAATGCCTAGTCTTGTCTTTCTGTGCTTTTCTTTATAAAATCCTTTCCCTACACACCATATTCTTAGGGACTTTCATACATAGTAAACTACTAGTTACCATTCTGATACACAAAGCTTGCTAATAAAGTGGCTATCAATACCTATAAATGTAGTTTAAATTTAGAATCTGACAAGCGCGCTATTCTTATCAGCACTGTTATAAAGCACCGTGCAATACTAGACAATAATAATATTATATTTTATTTATTTATGTTGGAGCCGTTGAAGATGTGTTTCAACAGGTTCCCCTATAAACTCAATCTTTTATATAAATAGCTGCATAGCACAGGTGTGAGTACCTACTATGTACAATTTAGAGCTACCTACCATTGACCGGGTAATATGTCTTTCACGTGAATGTGCCCTGGCAGCTGAGAGTATGTCATGCTCACTTAGATGTCTCGCTGATGGTGACGTGTGTGTTGGATCATTTAGCTCCCTTCAAAATGGTTGAGCTGAATGGTCCTAATCCATGCGTCATGTTCGTGAACGGGCGCCGTCAGTTGGGACTGGTCATCTCTTAGCTGCCACGGGTTATTTTAATTATTTTCTAAACTGAATAGTTTGCGCGAGAGACACTTCCAAAGTGGTAAAATGTGTGTCCTCCTCCCTGTCACTTCTAAAATAAGAGAATGATAAAACTAAAAAAAATATATGGTGTACATTACCATTACCAAAAAAAACTACTTACTAGATCTCGTTCAAACCAATTTTCTGTCAAAGTTTATTCACCGAAAATTGGTTTGAACGAGATCTAGTAAGTAGTTTTTTTTTAGATAGGTACGACATAAATCGTAAACCGTAATTTACCTTTTATTCAATCAACTACAAAAAAAAATAATATAAATAAACATTTCAAAGTTACAATAAACTACAAGAACTTTTATATTATGTTACTTGCTGCTACGGAACCCTTCATGGGCGAGTCCGACTCGCACTTGGCCGCTTTTTTTTATTAGTTGTACAAGCTGTGTGCTCGATAGAATTTCGCATCAGAAAAAGTGATGAACTTCCATACAAAGTTTCACCCCTTGTCTTTAGGGGTGTGAATTTTCGCAAATCCTTCCTAAGTGAGGACTTAGGAGGGATGTTTGGAGAGTTCCTTATTTAGGTAGCGAAAGTGAGGACTTCTGCACAAGGAACTCTTGATTAAAATTTAATGCTCATAAACCCAGCGGTTTATATAGGTAGCGCGTTGTCTGACAGTGAATGAATTAAACCCCGTTTATAAGGTGCAAGTTTTTGGAACGTTCAATCGTGTGTGTGTGTGAATACGTTTTCACGCCTAAACCGCTGAACCGATCGTCATGAAATTTGGCAAAGATATAGCCTGGGATATGAAGAAGGACATAGGCTACTTTTTTACGCGATAACCGAGATCCATGCGGGCGGAGCCGCGGGCAAAAGCTAGTATGCTATAAACGTTCAATTATTGCCATTCAAGAATTGCATGCAAGTTACTCGCATGCGACTTTTATAAAATGGCATACAATAATTGAATGCAAGTTTTAGCTGTCTTTTATTGCGACCTACTGTGATATAGAGGCTCATTTTATTTTTTAAAGTGTGCATCATTAGAAGCCCAAAATGTTTTTGAGGTTCATTAATTTAAAAAAGACTACATCGTTAGAAGGAGAATAAGTTTTTAGAGTATAAAATAAATATTTCCCTATTTAAGCCAGTAATTTCATTAAAATGCATGAATTCCGGCGAAGCAGGGTCTCTAGTTGAGATGGAATGGAGAATTAAGACAAAAGGTCCCCAATGCTCATTAAATATTTGCATTCCTAAAATAATAATAATGAACTGTGAAACGTGATTAATTTGTTTGTGTGATAAAGAGGGACTTGCTGAATGCTACGGCTTGTTGTGTATTTTCTGAACAAGACAACTTCACAAACAAAATATCATTTTGAGCTTTGCTGTTGTTATTAAGGCGCAGATCCACCGCGGCGCACGAAGAGGCTACGCACCACAGTGGAACGAATGTATGGGAGCGGTTGGACGTAGACATGTCCGAAAAAAAAGAGTAAAATTATGCCAAACTAATGATGCCATCTTATTCGATTACTTAATGCCTTCATAACTTGTGGTGATGAATTTCTTCATAACTCCCATATTTCGGGAGTAATTTGAGAAAATGTGAAATTTTACTATGAAAATGAGTGTATCGAGCTCTCTCCCTCCTGATTCCGGGCTTGTTTCAAGTAGCGGTCTCTAATATCATAATGCTAATACTAAGAGCTATATTTAATACTAAGACACATAGTGCGCCAAATGTGCACTTTCTGGGATAAAGAGTGATGTTTATTTTATAACACAATTTTTTTATTTTTTGTTTATTTTGTTGATTAAAACCGTTTTTCTAAAGGTTTACCTTATTACAATAACATTTCTGAGCAGCCAATTAGAGAAGATATAAGCTAATTAGGATATATAATTAGGGACTTAAGGTTTACATATAAAACTGATGCTCTAATGATTACTGATAAGAACATTGCTATTATTTAATTACTAAATGGCTCTTAATACACTAATTTAGCATGCATCATTTACTAATTATCACAATAACTAATTACCTTGCAATATTTAACAAAGGATACCTGGGATACCTGGATTTTATATAAATAGGTCACTATTAGTAACTTTAAAATCAGTGTTGATTTACACCTCGTTGTATCCAAGCTAATCTCGCAATGTATTTTCCAAATTTTAATACAAATCTTGATATTCACGTTGCTTTATGCGCACGCGCACATAAAGATTTACGCGACTTTAACTATTTGTTCAGTGTTTTAAAAGATAACAGTTGTGTTCAGTTATGTGAAAGTGCTGAAACAAGTTTAAAAGACTGGTGTCGTCGATTTTGCTACCGCATTTATGCAAAATGGACACAGTCTGGAAGAAGCACAGATAAGTTTCGGAAGAAACATGAGATTTGGCTACAGGCTGCAATTCAATGGCCGGAATTACAGAATGAAAATATGGAACCTTCTACAGAAAATATAAGTGACGTCATCGAGCCCATAATTTCTCCTGCTAAATCTGATGCTTCAACTTGTACACATCCTAGTCCTCGTAAATCTTTTGAGGACCTTAGTAACCGGCAAAAAAGAAGACGCACTGAAGATAGTCTTTCATGCAGCAGTAGCAGCGCTGAAATTATGTTTTCGGCCGAAAGGGCGCTTCAAAAGGCAGGACAAAGCGATACAGCTTATGTTATGAAATACTTGACGGAGAATCCAGAAGAGGCCTCAAAAATCAAAGCCTTCATTGAAGGTAAATCAATTCAGGTACGGGAAATATCCCCTTTGAAGGCATTGGCTCTTTATGTATCGATGAACTTATCGAAATGGCGCTATAACACTCTTCGGGATTTCAACACTCAAGAAGGAGCTCTTCAATACCCGAGTTACTACATGTTGGTTAAAGAAAAAATTAAGTGCTATCCGGCCAAAGAAGATCTCACAGTTACAGAGAGCTCTGCAAAAATCAAATTACAAGCCTTGATGGATTTAACCTCAAGAAGACTTATTAGGTCGTTAGAAACCCCTGTTGATCCCAATCAACAGCTCGTATTTACCAGCAAATGGGGTTTTGACGGATCATCTAGCCAAAGCATTTATCATCAAAGGACGAGTGAAGATGAGCAAATCGATCTTGCTAGTAATTTTATGATTAGTCTTGTACCACTGCGGCTCGTCTCAAAAGGTGTAACAATTTGGGAAAACGAGCGACCATCTTCCACTTCATTTTGCCGGCCAATATTGTTTAAGTTTATAAAGGAAACCAAAGAAAATGTGCAGAGAGAGATGGCTGAAATCGAAGCAGAGATTGAAGCCTTAACTCCATCCACCATCACTGATGGAATTAGTGTCAAACACCAACTGCTGTTGACAATGATTGATGGTAAAATTCATTCCATTATATCCAATACAGCAGCTTCAGTGTGTGACATATGCAAGGCTTGTCCTAAAGAAATGAATAATTTAGAGTTAATCAAAGATAAACACGCAAACGAGGACATGTATAAATATAGCTTAAGCACCCTTCACGCTTGGATTCGCTCAATGGAATGCTTATTACACATTTCCTACAAATTAGACATAAAATCATGGCAAGTAAGGGGTGATATAGCAAAAAGGCAAGTTGATGACAGGAAGAAAAGAGTTCAAGAGGCTGTAAGAAGAGAAACGGGCTTACTTCTCGATGTTGTGAAACAAGGCAGTGGATCCACCAACAATGGCAACTCGGCAAGGAGATTTTTTGAAAACTACACTAAATCTGCTGAACTGACCGGAATAGATGCTATGCTTTTAAGAAAAATCTGTGTGATCTTGCAGTGTATTTCATCAGGAGAGAAGATCAACGTAACTAAATTCCGAGAGTTCTGCTTTGATACTGCTAAGCTTTACGTGGAGTTATACCCATGGTATTATATGCCTTCTTCACTTCATAAAATTTTAATGCATGGGCCAGACATAGTTCAGAACATGTCAATTGTGCCCATTGGTTTTCTATCCGAAGAGGCATCTGAGGCTAGAAATAAAGATTTTAGAAAATATAGAGAGGGGCATTCTCGAAAGCATAGCAGTATCTCATGCAATGAAGATATTATGCACAATCTTTTACTGTCTTCTGATCCACTTGTTACAAGTATCCGTCCAAAAGGAAATAAGTTTGTAAAAAAATCTTCTTTTAAGGAATTTTATGAGCTTACGGATTCTGAGAAAAGTGATATCGAATTTGTTAACATAAATGATTTAGCGGACATCGATTCTGAATTTGAATTAATTGATGATGATGATGATGACGAAGATAATTAAATGATGTTATTGTTTTAAAATGTGTAACTTAGTAAATTAGAGCTTACATCTTAATTATTTATTGTACTTTTAATGAAACTAGGTAATTTATTATCAACTTACTTAAAAGTCATACTCTCATCAGTTCTTGTGAATATTTTTGTTAATATATATTTCTGTATATATATAATATATTTATAGACCTCTTAATAAGTCTGTCTGCGGTTTAAAGTAAATACAAATGGGGAAAAAACGTTTTTTTTTTTAAATTTTCATTTCCTTTTATCCCAGAAAGTGCACATTTGGCGCACTATGTGTCTTAGTATTAAATATAGCTCTTAGTAATAGCATTACGATATTAGAGACCGCTACTTGAAACAAGCCCGGAATCAGGAGGGAGAGAGCTCGATACACTCATTTTCATAGTAAAATTTCACATTTTCTCAAATTACTCCCGAAATATGGGAGTTATGAAGAAATTCATCACCACAATTTATGAAGGCATTAAGTAATCGAATAAGATGGCATCATTAGTTTGTCATAATTTTACTCTTATTTTTCGGACATGTCTACGTCCAACCGCTCCCATACATTCGTTCCACTGTGCGCACGTGTGATAAGCTTCGTTTTGCAAGGAAATGTGTGTGATTGTGGGTTGTACGTTGTTTCATAGCTTATAGTTTTATAGAATTTCGTTTCACATAAATTTTTCTCATATTTTCGTTTCATAGAATAATCAATACGCAGAATACTTACTTTGAAGATTTTTAAATCATTGATTTTTGTTTCACATAAAGTTTAATATTAGAATAGTCATATCATAGAATAACAAATCAAATGTTCTTTATCCTTATATTGTTTATTTAATATAAAATTTATTGCCAAGAATAACATTTCATCCATTTTAAATTTTTCAACAGCATTTTTTTTTTGCATTTTGCAGCATGCAACATGCAGCGTGTAAGCAAGCATGCAGCATGCAGCGTGCAAGCAAGCATGTAGCATGTAAGCAAGCGTGCATGCAACATGCAGCAGGCATGGTTTCTGTCACGGCTCCGGCGCTGCGGGGCTCCGGCGGTCCCACGCGATCTTATCGTCGCAGATGGTATACACGCTCACCACCGCAGCTTCGGCTTGCTGGCCGGCAGGCCAGCCTCAGCTGCGGCGGCGAGCGTTAAAACCACCTGCTCCTCAGCTCGCGGGCCGCCTCACCCCTCCGCGCCTACGCGGATTTAAATTACACTCGAGGGGTAGGGCAGACAACGACTACGTGGAGTCGGTTTTGCAGCGATTCGTTTCTGTCACTAATATATACCGAACAAACAATATTCGTTAAAAAATGATTCTACTGTGTGATAAGTTTGTTAAACAAAAAAATGTGATTAAAAATTCATTGAATTGTGTTTCTGTGAAATATTTTTCATTCAAGTAAATAGTCTTTGAAACAATAATATTCGAACTAAAAATACAAGGACCAAATATTATATGAAACATTTTCTGGGAAACGAAATTCTATGAAATTTCTGTCTGCGAAATGAGGGGACACCGTGATTGTGTCTACTGCAACCCACGGACACGCTAAGCATCAATTGACGTCATTGATACATGCGTGACTTGCTCAAATAGGCGCTTACAGAGCTCAATGCTGTCAACGCCATGCACGCTGTGCATGTGCTGGCTTGTGTATCTCATCGCTGCGCATGCTGTGCACGGGCACGCGGCGCATTTTAGCTGCGTGGATTCATTTGTTTGACCACGTGGTCTACGTTTCCACTGCGGTATACATTACACACAATATTAACCCACGACTATGTACAGCTGTATCGCTTACTCCAAACGATTTTAAACCTTAAAATGTTGTCAGTTTGTGTAAAACTATAACATAAAACTCTCTCGTCGTCGTAAATCTGCCTCATTGGTTAATTGGTCCCAAGCGCTACTGCTGGTCCTGGGTTCGATTCCCAGGTTGGGCAAAGTGGCATTGGGTTTTCCATTAGGAATTTCTCAGTAGCAGCCCGGAGTCTGGATTTGTGCCCGGTTGATGGGAATAGGCTCGCCCCCAATTACATGGGACCTAACATAACTGCCGATATGTGGGTGTATTACGTGTACATCTCTGCCTAACCCTTTGGGGAAACAAGGCGTAATGTTATGTTATCTAATATTTGGTAAAAGACGGGTAGGTACTTCAATATAACCCTCAAATATTTAAGTATTAAATTCCTGCATGATTAAATCTAACCCTTTTAGCAAAATTCGTAGCATAAGGCACCTGTCACACCGCTGACGATTATTATGCGTCTGAAGATAAATTATTTAATTGCAAAAAAAAGACTTATATTTATTTGTTTATTTAAACTTCTCGCACACAATAAGGTACAAAGGCGAACTTTTTTGCCTTAGACATTCTCTACCAGATAACCAAGGGTGGTGACGAGATAAGATGGCAGGTGCTGTGTTTAAGAGGAGATAATAATAATTTCATAATAATATTTACTATAATATATACCTACATTTTTATATATACAAATTCAATTATATTGACATATTATAAAATTGAATAAAAGAGGGAGTGAGGAGGGGCGGCTCTCGGCTCTCGGCGTGAACAATAAAAGCCGCGCGAGTCGATCGAAGGTTAAGCTACGCTTGCTGCGATCGGTTCGTTGATGGGTCCATAATCGAGACCCATCTGCGCCACGGAAAGCACGTTAAGCTGTTGGTCCCGGCTGTCATTCATAACCCTGTGAAAGTCGCTACGGGTAGTCAGAAGCCCAAAAGTCTGACAACAAGTCTTACCAAGGAGTATTGTGCTACCCAGTAACTAAGTGGTGGAGGTCAGATAAGCAGTGGCTCCATGTAAAATACTGGTATTCAGCTGCAACCGGTTAGACTGGAAGCCGACCCCAACATAGTTGGGAAAAGGCTTGGCAGATTGATATTTTAGTTTTTGAACAGAGGCCACTAAGGCATACCAATCCAGAGATATAAAGATTGTATGTTAGATCCATCTAGAGCTTTTCAAAAGTATTAAAACGGCACTATGAAACAAAACAAACAACAAACAAAAACAAACAAACAAACAAACAACTAACAAATACCTACAACAACTTCAACAAATTTTTTATCTAACAAAACGTAAAAACAACTCTATCATTGTAGACTCTTAAAAAGGGATATTAACAAACAAAAAAATTTGTCCGTCATGTAGATTATTAAAAAATATCGGACACGTATTTTTTTTTTTTCATAATTATCGTCATTTCAGCCGAAAGACGTCCACTGCTGGACATAGGCCTCTCCCAAAAAGGGGGGAATTTGCCATAATCGCCACTCTTGGCAGGCGGGTTGGCGATTAAAAATGCATAGAGAACGCTGCTGCCCATTCTCTAGTAATTCCCTTAGTCGCCTTTTACGACACCCACGGGAGGAAATGGTGTGGTGCTATTCATTACGTCCGGCACCACACGGTAAATTTTTTGGTAAATTTTAAAAATTAAGGGGTTTCATTGAGTTCAAATGTGGCATGACGTCACTTTGTGCTAGATTTTATATGTATTTTGTTAGAATTGTGACGTAACGAGCTCCCACTCCCCAACTTTAATGTGTTTTATCTAAATAATTTTTTATTAATATGTTATAGCAAAAAATACGTGTCTAATATTTTTTTATTATCTAACTGACGGATTACATAGATAATTTTTTTACATAGGAAACATCCCTATTCCAAATGGCTCCGCAATAATCGCCATCAGTGGGACCAAACCCTTACGTTAATTCAATCCATTGAAGGGTTTTAAGGTTCCAAATTACATAAAGGAAGTTCAATTGTTTCGTTAATTCGTTTGATTTATAATCGGAAACTGGTTTCCTAAATGATGGTCTCCTATTACGGATAAAATAAAATGAAAGTATCGCGTCACTGCTTACATTATATTGCTAAAGCATAATGAAAAATAAAAGCCCATTCTTGATTGCAAACTTAACTTAAATCTACATAGATAAAATTGCTGCTAAAGCATTTCAAATGTATAACTTTGTTATGAGAACCACGTCAGACTTTAAACGACCAGCCACATAGGTAACTGTTTTTATTTAATTTTTTAGTTCGCCCAAAGGTTGAATAATGTTTGTATGATCTGGGATCCCAATAGTTCAGCGTAAATTCCTCAATACATTGCATACAAATGTCGCATCGTACGTTCATCTTATAAAAATGCTTTAATAATAATAATAATAACCCCACCGCCGTATCTCTACGTTGACGTCGTGGTGGGGCTTGCGCGCTCCGAACTCTGGGTCTGTGCCAGTAGAGTTTACTTTACCGGAACATGTCTAGGGTGAGGAGCCAGACCAAGAGAGATACAGAAACCCGCAGGGCAGCATGTGGCGAGCTGTTGGGCAGTTGCGACCTCACGGACCCTATCTCCCGGGAGAAGTCATGTTCCTCATCTCTAGCTTGCCTTTATTGGCCGGCTGGAGTGAACACTGATGAGGAACTGAGCTCCCACCTCATTCTTGCCTTAATTGGCCGGCTTGAGTGGAGATTCGCAAGAGCAAACGTGCTCGGAGGAAGGAAGTATTCTAGTAAGTGCTTGTAGGGATCTTGACCATCTTCCGGGCTCTGGGATTGTTCTGAGAGCCGTGGAATACCTCTCCACTCCTCGAGCACCTCAGGACATGTTGCCCCCTTGTCGCTACGTCACTATGTGCTAGCGACCGTTTTCGGGGGCCCATTATTGAGAGTGCAAGTCACCCCCTGCCGTTTTATCCATGTGTAAAAAAACATTGATCAGGCAGGGGCCATAGTCCTTCCATAGTTTTAGGTAACCAGTCCATTTTAACCACCCAAACATGGGTTTGGGTGGTTAAAATCCAATATCTTTTCCAATATCTTTTTTCCATATCTTGCAATAGTCCTACACCAACCGGGGGTTGTCCTTGGGTGCACTTGCGTAGTGCGTACAGGGATAATCGTCGGTTGGTGCCTCATTTAATTAAAAAGCGTCTAACGGGCCTCTGCGAGTTGGCTTCGGCCCCTCGTACGCCTTCCAAAGGTCCGGGACCCCAGGGTCTCGAGATATGTAAACATATAATAATAATAATCCATTTATTGCAGGCGACGCAGGCCCATAGATAAATACTTTAACCTAAACATATATAAGTAAAATTTGCTATATTGTACCTAGAATAAGACGTAAGGCGCGCTCTTATCCACTGTTTGCAGACTGACAGCTACCTGTCGTACAAATGCAGAAGAAAGAGTGCTGCTCCAGAGATTGGTTCAAGCTTACAATAATAATTTTAACATTATACATTAAAAAAACAAATTATTATGAGCGTTGTCACCGGTCCACTAGCGCTAAAAAAATATTATCTCGTGACTGAGAAGGAATTATGAAAAACGGCTCAATCAACTATATCGGTAAGCGTGTCTAGAATTTTCTAATACCTTTTATAAAGATTCTTATTGAGACTCGAAGCAACAAATTACGATCTAGAGGAATGTGGCCGTTATTATTTAGATCGAATTTCTCAATATGAAACTTTAAAAAAGGTATTAGTAAATTCTAGACACACTTACCGATGTAGTGATTGAGCCGTTTTTCATAATTCCTTCTCAGTCACGAGATAAAATGTTTTTAAAGGAGTGGCGCTAGTGGACCGGTGACAACCCTCTTAAGTGTCTTGCTCAAATTTTTTAAATACTATGTATTATTTAAGTATATGTTAATTATTAACTATTTGGTTTTAAGATTACGAAATAATTGTATTGTTGTTATATATTGATTTTATTTAAAGTCCAAGTCAAATCATTTATTTCAAATAGGCACGTAAAAGGCACTTTTGAACTAATTTAATTTTACCAAAACTGTATATTTAGTGGATTGTACATTTACTTAAGAGTCTATACTACCTCAGCGCCACCTCACTCTGTATCTCGCTCGCACACTATTGCTACCGGTCACGCGAGCAAGCGAGACAGGGCGGCAGGGAAAAGGCTCCGATAGTTTAGGTCATTTCTTTTTACGGTGTAAATAATGGTCATTTAAAAAAAGTAAATAACATAAGACCTGCTTTATAGTTAGTTCAGTTAATATGCAAAGTTTCATTATCTAATTTGAAGTATTTTTTGAGTACCAGCGGTTTATTGTCCGGTTTGGAGGTAACTTTGGTTTTTTTTTCTATCGAGAAAATTTTATGGAATCGTGTTTTCGGCTAACTACTTAACATTAATCCTCAACTTTACCATATATTTATTTCAAAATTGAGGGGTATAAAAGCAAAGGCGCTTCAGTCACAAAACATCTGAACTGAGTAATTTATAATTTTCTACTGTGTTGTAAGAAATTGTTATTTTGTAATAGTTATAACAGTGGTACATTCATTATGACTCGTAAGTTAAGTAGCAATAACTAAGATTAATCAAATGTACACCAGTTCTATAATAAATAAGAAATACTTTAGGACTAAGGTGTCTTTGCATTTAAGTATTGGACTGAAGCATGTTTGCTTTTTATTGCTTTGGATCGAAGCTAGTTTGCATCTCACTTTATTATTTGACAACCTGTCAATAATGACAATTGCGTAAGGTACTGATTGCAAAACAGACTTTGCAAAAATATGAAAATATACCTACGTATTTATTTGAAAAGAAAATTTATTTTTTGAGTAAGTTGTTGGATATAAAGTTAAGAAAAAAACGGGAATATTACGTATAAACACAAATATATTTACTTAGTAGGTCTTCTTTTAAATTTTTTCTTACTTATTACAGTAGTCCTTCTTAACTTGTTTTTTAAATCATAATATTTGATTCAGCTGTTGGTGGATCGCAAGTAGGCTCATTTTCTTCAACAAAATCATCATTAGTGTTACTTAAAATATTTTTGTAGTATTCTAGTTCGGGACGAGTTTCCCACTGCAATCCATAATGTTTCTCTAGCAACTTCCTCACATCATTTATTTTTTCTTTTTTAATGATTACGTTATTTTTGGCTATTGGCAGTGGTTGGACGTCGTAAAAAGATTTCCCTCTTTTTAGAATAGATTTTAATCTAAATATTTCCTTTCTGTAGTAGACCGACAATAATGAGACTCTATGCACTTAAAAGATTCTATAAATTTTTTGAATTCCTGTAGCTTTTGAATATTTTTGTGGGATGTATGGTCTCCGCCTCTATGTTCAGTTACTAAACCACCAGTTTTTTTATCAATTTCTGCAACTCTACGGATTCTATTACGTGGTATTTGCAATATGCCCAGAAATGATGATTGACAAACATTGAGCAATGTGTTAGATTTTTTTTTTAATGTATAATTTTGTTGAATTATTTGCCTGGCGCACACCCTGTGTTCCTGTTCTAGGACGACGACGTTGGACATCAATGACATGACAAAACTTCAATAGAAATGCATCTTGGGCTTCTTTGGTTTTGTTACCATAGAAAGTGTCATGAAATTTTTTAGCATCAGCTAAAGTTAAGCTTTTGCACTCGTAAATAGCTTTTTTATTATGTTGACATGCAGGTAATGCGGGAAGACTTTTTGCAGAATACCTTAAGCAAATGCAAAAAAAAACCGTTACCAAAAGCATTTAAAACAGCATAAATAGTTAAAATTTAAAAAAATCTTATTCAATTATTTTAACAGCCACAAATAAAAAGATTTAAAAAAATGCTTAAAGCTAAGAAAATTTTTGCAGACCATACCATAATAGGTGAAATACTAGTGAATAATTTGTTACCTTTCTGCCTTTTCTCGCACTCGCCGCCACTGATCTACATTTCTAGCACGTTTTCTAGCTCGTCCTGTACGAGCTGGTGTAATATTTTCTTCCATTACAATGGTAATAAAACAGAAAATTCGAAAAAAGCAGACGCTATTTCTAGGTTACTTACTACGACAAATAACTGATTCGCCATCTTAGAAAATTTGAAATGGCGGCCTCTGATTGGTCGATTGTGACAGTGGCGGATTTGCTTCTAACAAATTTAGGATCTAAGCGTTTTTGCACTTGAACGCTACTTTCAAAGTGCATTTACCGTTGACTGAGGTGGATTTGCACTTTATCTTTTACGGCATAATGTTGCAGCTTTCAAGGACTTTAATTTGGTAATACCAGTTTAAAAAATTGCAATTTTGGACTGAAGCGGTTTTGCTTTTATACCCCTCAATTAATGCTGCAGTATTTTCGACATAACGGAGGATCATGCTAAGCCATTTGAGGTAGTATAGGCCCTGAAAGCTTATTGTGTATTCATACTCCACTTACAAAAAAAAAAAAAAAATAACGGCTAAATAACGACAGTTTTTGTGTTATATTGTTGAAATTACTGCACTTTAGAGTTATTTTTTAATGTAAATGGTAAATAGATTACAGTGCTTTTTTATTTATCGTGAAATAACGGAGTTTATTAAACGGTTACATCGAAATAACGAACGGGTGAGAACAGTTATTTGTCTAATATTATAATAAATGGAGTATAGATTAGATATAGTGTACAATGTACGATTGTTAGTTTTCCCAAATAAAATAAACAATAAATAATTTAATAATTAGTAAAACATTTAAGACGTGTTTGATCATTTTACCATTAAAGAAAAAAATACGCGATCTGAGAGTATTTATTCTGAACCATTTTAGATTCAGAATTCATTATTTGTTAGTAAATATTTAAAAAAATCCGGAATTCTGTCTAAATTAGATATTATTTTCATGTAGCTACCTACCCACATCATGTATTTAAAAGGTTAGGTAGGTATTCATAAACAAATTCTTAAGAGTTTTTTAAAACAGAACTTACAATTATTTAAAAAAAAATTTATATAATGCGAAAGTCGTAACAGGAAAATCTGGCTACTAAAAATAAAAAAAATCAAGACGGTACGTTAATCTGTATCCATTATGTCAATCAAGAAAGTTCTGAGCACCAAGATAAAATATTTTTTTAATAATATTGTCGTACAAAAACAAAGAAAATACTCCTTAATTTGATGTTACAATCTTGCCGAATTCCTTTGATAATATCAAAGGAATTTTCGGATCCATTTTTAGAACGGATTGAGGAAAACATTCATCCAAAATAATATTGTTACAAGTAATTTCAAATACGAAATTACTAAATATATTATCAAAATATATTATCACATCCCGCAAAATTTAAACATATACTTATATAATATCTATACTAATATAATAATATAGATAATTATTATAATATAATAAAGCTGAAGAGTTTGTTTGTTTGATTGAACGCCCTAATCTCTGGTACTATCAGTCGAATTTGAAATATTCGTTTTGCATTTGATAGCCCAATTCTTGAGGAAGGAGGAGGAGGATAGTAGGAGGAGCCGAGCAAACGAAAAACTAAGGTATTAGCGTGGGCGGGCGATGCGATGCGACGTGGTGGGTCGGAGGCCGAAATTTTACGTGGATGAAGTCACGGGCAAAAGCTAGTTCTTTGTATGTAAGGGGTAATCTTCGAAAATAAAAGTAGTAAGTCTACGGAGAATAGACACAGCTCTGTCTATACAAAGTGACATTTCGTATCTCAATTTTTGACATCGCGCCGTAGAAATCCTTCTACAATCTGTCATTTTGTCTACAATTTTTGTCTAAGTCCTTGTAGACGTAGACTATTTCTTAGAAGCTTTCAAAAGGAATACATTTTCCCCATTTTTGCAACATTATTCATTGATGCTTCGCTCCTATTGGTCGTAGCGTGATTCTTATATAGCCTATAGCTTTCTTCGATAACCGGGCTATCAAACACTAAAATATTTTTTCAATTCGAACCAGTAGTTCTTGAGATTAGCGCGTTCAAACAAACAAGCAAACGAACAAACAAACTCTTCAGCTTTATAATATTAGTATAGTATAGATATTTGTCTCATTTTGTCCGATGACATCATGTTCCATAGAATAAATGGGAGCTACTGGGCAAAAGCTAGTCTATTAATATTAAGTCTCTTTCTCTCTTTTGTTCCAGTCAGTCTCAGTGACGGTGTCGGTGCTGACGCTGACGTTCATCTCGGTGGACCGCTGGTACGCCATCTGTTTCCCACTCAAGTTCAAGTCCACCACGGGGCGTGCCAAGACCGCCATACTTATTATATGGGCTTTGGCTCTTATTTTCAGTAAGTATTTTGAGTTAATGTGTGTTTTATTTATTTATTATATTATTTATGTACACACAATAAAATACATAGAGATACGACATAACTATAATTTTGAGTACAAATGTACTGCTTATTTCTTAAGGAATTTCTTCCAGCAGACCTGCTTCTTCTTCTACTTTTCGTTTCGACGGTACATCTAGGTATATTGTTTGGGCCCAGTAGGTGGCCACATTTATTGCGGTGTCAGAGGCATTGTTCAAATCGTCAAGGGTGCAGGCGCACGGACAATTGGGACACTCCAGCAGATGGGACGTAATCTACTAAATACATAATGGTCGATCATTGGTCGGTCAATGGTCTCGTAATAGAATTGTATTACAATGGCATTTTGAAAATTGATTCATGCCAGATTTCATTTATATATATTTTTACATATTATTTATTAGTGTTATAAGCAATCTGAAGTAGTAGGAAGTTGGAAGTTTAGTAGGAAGTTTCATTTGTCATTATGTACGAGATTACCAATTCTTTCAATGGAGTGTCAGTGGCTGTCCATTGGAAAGTCATAATGACGCCGTTATATTAGTAGATTACCAAACTTGTCAAAATCAACAATTATGAAATCAATGATAGACCATTCTGACACTATTGTAATAGCAGGCTTGAGGCCCTGGATTCGGGTTTTTTGTATTTTAACTTTTATTTAAGCCTATGACGACATAAACTAAAGTAGATGTTATCAGTTGTATAATAACCGTATGTACAGCTTATAGGGTAATGAGAAAATAATAGTCCTTATCTACCACTTCCCCAGGTACTTGAGTACTTCTGTGATGTAATATTTATTTTTGGGTGGTAACAAAAGATCCGAAAAAAAAAAAAATATATGAGCATACTCAAAATATGAAGTTTACTGCTTTAAATACTAACTTTCCGACAACTTTAAAGCGAATACAAATAAAGAAACGGACGAATAAAATACTGAAAATTCCGAAATATTTATACAATATTTGCTGACGTAATATTTTTCCACCAGCTTAGCGTTCGCCAGCGCGTCACAGTTCTAACCTAACCTATTTGACCCAGTTCAAAATTACGAATCATACCTACAATCTGCCGCAGAAACGTGAGCCGAGCGAGCGAAGCGAGCGGTGAACATATGTTTTCGGAAAGTTTGTATTTTTTTCGGAAGTTTTGTGTTTTTACACAGCTTAGTTAGTATTACAGTCAACCACAGATCGCTGGAAGTTAATTTGTTTTTCAGAAGCTTAATTATTTTCCTTTATTTTTGTAACCTATTCGTAAATACAAAGAAAAGGTTTGTCTAACGATTTAAGGCTTGTTTGTTTGTTCTAAAATGTGTAAATTTCATAAAAGTCTTATATAAACCAATGGGTAATACTTTTAGGTATGAAAATACATAAACTACATTATAATCATTCATTGACACTTACTTCGCACGGGTGCAATTACATCTTTCTTTCTTTTTCGGGTGGTTATTTTTTTTTTAGATATATACCTTATTGTACACCAGATTATACACTACAAAAAGAAAAAAATATACACTACATAATATACAATAGGCGCCATGTATAAATAAAAAGTATACATGGTTATTGGTAACACACTAACAACCTTACAAGACTGTATTACTAACATCATAAACAACAACTTTAACCTGTAACTAATTTTGTTTAGTTATACATACATAATTTACGGTGGACGCTGATGTTCACTCACAACATATTCACAGTGTCTTAACTAATTTATGTTCATTCGTCGTTTTCATCTTATAATTTATTCCTCATTACCTATGGTCTGTTCCAAAGTATTTGATGAAAATGTAAACAAAACCTGCTCAAGTTAAATTCTTACGCAATCATTCACTAAAAGGAATTAATAACACATTCATCTCTAACCTTATAAATTATATTTCACAACTTTTTCAAAAAAATATAGTTCGAATAACATTCAATATGCCTACATTTTTTCCATCTATGTTGGGGTCGGTTGTTTACATAGAGCGACTGCCTATCTGACCTCCACAACCCAGTTACTAGGTAATACACCTACCCCTTACCCCTTGGTAAGACTGGCTGTCAGGTAAATTCGAACTTCTGACGACTCGTAACGACTGTCAAAGACCGTCAACCAACCGTCGCGACCAATGGCTTAACGTGCTTTCCGAGGCACGGAGAAGTCTCAGTATGTAAAGTTGGTCACCCATCCACGGATCAATCCTGGCAAGCGTAGCTTAATCTGATAGATCGACCTGTGTGGCTGTTTTTACTAAGCCACGAGCTCAAATAACATTATTAAATTGTAATTGAAAATCATCTGACATAACCTCAATTATATATCAAATTAAAAACATAGTTAAGGTGATTTGTAATTACAATTTCGGCTTGTCGTATTATTTTTTATTTAATCTTTAAGTATGTATTAAAATAATCGAATCAAAGTACCATTTTTTTTATGAGGCACTACAAATTTGTTTACATTTTACTAAGATACTTTTGTCATCGACTATACTTTAAAACTCGCTGAGCTGTACATAAGTTGCTAAATTTAATCCACTTGAATGTTAAATGAGTGAGCATGAAAGATACGAGTATCCCTTTCAGGGCTTCTGATATTGCCGCAAATTAAAAGGTTGCATGTATATCTCTGTACGGTGATGACGTAAACAGTTTTTAAAGTAGTCCATTGTGTATTTATAAGTACTACACACTTTACATTATCAAGTAAATACATTCTCATACTGATAAAGTATTACATTAACGTGCCTTGTGGTTGTGACCCTGTCCTCACATCGCAAATCTGGTTTTCTCCGATGCATACGAAAACGTATTTTTTATGATATTCCACCGAGTGGATTGCTCACAGGTTTCAGAAAAACATTGTGATGACCTGGCCTACACAAAGTGACACATATATATACATACTAGCTTTTGCCCGCGGCTTCGCCCGCGTGGATGTCGGTTATCGCATAAAAAAGTACCCTATGTCCTTCTCCATATCCCAGGCTATATCTCAAAATCCTAACTTAATATTAATTTTAATGTGATTCACTGTGTGAATAGAAACCGAAACAAATGATTTAATATAATAAAAGTACTTATGTTCTGAACGTGAATGAGTCTTTACCTAAAGATAACAAACACAAAATCAAAATACGAAATTTCACTCAAATTCTAAAAGCAATCAATTGTACCAAATTAAAACACAAAATAGAAGTGCGACACAAATAATAATTTAAAAATAATTCACGTAAGTACCAACAGTGTGAAAACAAAACGAAATCCTCTGAAATGTCGCATGATACACCGTTTGTGCTGATAAAACGCTCAAAATATCGAATGAACAACATTGGTGCATAACTTTTCTCAGGGTCACGTTCGCAATTGGACGAAATATTTGACATTTATTTTGTACTTGCAACACGATCTGGCTGTAGAATTCGATTAATCGACTAATACTTGACCGGTTGACATTTTAGCGGGAACACCACTAAATGAACGAAAAAAAAAGAAAACAAAATACGTCTGTACTCTGTGGTCGTGTGGCGGTGTGGCGCGGTGCTTAATGTAAACATTCATCAAGGTTGTACGTGCGTAAAGTAATGGATTCAATGTCAAAACGGTTTAATCTTAGAAGAATCTTATACAGAATTACTGAGAAATAAGTGTAGATTTCGTATTGAGTGTTAGTTTATCAAAATATGTCAGTGAAAAAGTAACGAAAGTTTTGGAATGCACAAATTTTGATCATAAGGCCGCCGTGTTTAGTAATGTTTTTATGATAAATATTCTTGTATACTGTTTGAAATACACATAAGTAGCTAGCTTATTTATCTACGAACATAATTTGGGTAATAGCTACTGATATTATAGCGTATTGTTATCGTAATCGTATTTCCAAGAGTAAAATTCGGCAAACAAAACCCTACAAAAACACAATAAAATGGATATAGTATGTTATCCTTAAGAGATAGACATATGCCATCGCGGACTTTTTTGAAGACCTTTATACATATACATATCAGCGATAACGGAGATGGAAAAGTCGAAAATATTTAAACAACCGACAAACTTATGTCATTCCAGCAGAAAGTCATTGTAGTAATTCGAATTGTTAAGGGTTTCTATAATGGTGGGCGGCTAAGATCTTTGTGAGATCTATGTCCAGCAGTGGACGTAATTACGGTATAATCATGATGGCGCGGGCTATGCTCGGTGTTTCTTTGAAGGATTAGATCAGGAATGAAATTATCCGGAAAAGAAACTCAAACTCAAACTCAAATCATTTACTTCAATTAAACCATTTACATGCACTTTTGTATTGTCAAAGAGTCGGTCAGAAAGAAAAATGAAGCTACATGCCCATTCCAAAGCGTAGTAGGTACCTATGGAGAAGAACGGGCAAGAAACTCCATTGACACTCTTTTAAATTATATTGTTACAACAATATTAGTAACATCTATAATGTTGAATTTATAACTAAAATGTGAGAACGATGTAAAAATAAAAAATAAAAACGTATACGTTAAAAGCGTCCAGAGTAGGTACAACAGATAGAAACAAAAAAAAAAAAATATGGGTTGTCTGTAAAGTTGGTTTACGAACGATAATTTAACGTGACAACGCAAGCGTACAATGAGCGTAACGGGACAGTGAGCGTAACGGGACAATGAGCGTAACGGGACAATGAGTCATCCTTTTTAGTGCATGCAGCCGGCGTTCATCGATTTATTAGACGTTGTTACGTCAAAAAAAAAAAAAAATAAGCTGTGGCAGCTATGAGATAACCAGTCCCAACTGACGGCACGCGTTCACGAACATGACGCATGGATTAGCACCATTCAGCTCAATCATTTTGAAGGGAGCTAAATCGTCCAACATACGCGCCACCATCAGCGAGACATCTTAGTGAGCATGACACACTCTCAGCCGCTAGGGCACATTCAAGTCAATGAAAGACATATTGCCCGGTCAATGGTAGCTCTATAGTACATAGTACCTACTCACACCTGTGCTATGCAATTATATAATACAAAGGAGAAGAACCGGAGTTACTGACATAGCTTGCAGAGTAAGCAAGCTGAAGTGGCAGTGGGCTGGCCATGTTTGTCGAAGGACCGATGGCCGGCGGAGCAGATGAATCCTGGAGTGGAGACCGCGTATCGGTAAGCGTAGTGTGGGACATCCCACAGCTAAATGGACCGACAAACTTTAAAAGGTGGCTGGGGACAGACGAAACGCGGAAGGCGGAGGACACAGAGTGTTATAATGCAGCCTTGGAGAGGCTTGTAGTTGAATGATGTTATTGATGCTAATGAATTATAAATGGAGAAACATTGTTTGTCTCTCTACTTTTTGCTGATATTTTGGGCTAATGAGCAGCGGTGGCCCTGTGGAAACTGCCGCGACTTACGAGATAAAATCAAATCAAATCAAATCAAAATCGTTTATTGCAATCCATAATGTACAATTACAGGTGGTAAATAATAAAATAATAACAGAAACAATTATGGACCCTGTCGGGCACAGCAAATTTTTAAATAAGTAGAGAGAGGAAGAGCGCTTTATTAATTTCCTTGTTTTCTGTTAGAAATATTTTATAATTATGCAGGTCGTCTATTAATTTATTATTTATTTAATTATGTTTTTTATTGCTTATTTCTTTACTCGCTTAAAAATTGTTCATTATTATTAATATAGTATAATTTTTTAGTACTTATTATGTTATTTATAAGGTATTTTAATTATCTCACTTATTAAAATATATCTGTTATCATAGTTATGTATTTTTATTATTAAATTTATCCATTAGAATTATTTTATATTCTACTATCTATGTATTTCCATACTTATTCTATTAATATTTATTATTTTATATGCAGGTTTATCTATTCATTTATTATTTATTTAATTATATTTAAAATTGCTTTTCTTTACTCGCTTAAATTTTTCATTATTATTATTAATGCAATATATAATACCAAGTAAGTATAGTTTATTTTTGTTTTTTACATAAATTATATCTGTTATTCATAGTTATGTATTATTTATCCGTTAAATATTCTTGTACTGTGTAATAGCTTTTTTTAATCAAGTATTGCTTTAGTTTATTTAAAAATATACTGGTTTTGTTTTGTTGTTTTATGTCTTCTGGTAATTTATTGTATATTTTTATTGACATTGAATATGGGCTAGATGAATGTAGTTTAAGGCGGGAGGGTGGCAAATTTAGTCTATTTTTATGGCGCAACGAATAATTTGTTTGTATGTCTCCCCGTGTGCTGTAAGAATCTGGATATTTACGGACTAGTTTACATAGTTCTAAGATATAAATACCAACCAAGGTGAGAACCTTGTGTTTCTGAAAGTAAGGCTTGCAACTATCTGTTGGTTCTATATTGGTAATTATTCGTATTATCTTTTTTTGGAGGGTAAATAGGGAGGGAGCGTAATAGTAGCGTATAAGGTCGTACGTTAAACCCATATAAACACCTCACTTTGTGTAAATTATTTCACCACTGCTGCTCTCAAAACGGTAAAGGAAAACATCCTGAGATAACCAAGACAAACCAATCTGTATTGGGCCCGCTGCGTGGTGGATTACGGCTTCCTTTCTCTCACGAAGAGGCCCGTGTCCCAGCAGTGAATTTGCTTAATTATAATCTCCGTATAATGTCCCTAGACATTATAGGCAGATTATAATTAAGCTAATTAATCATTTTAATAGCCAAGGTAAGCGTCAAAAACTTGAACGTAAAACTTTTTAATTCACGTGGAACAAGGTCCAAGTTTTTGATGGCAATACAAACTTTCCCGAATCACCTCCACTTGGTAGATGTTGAATTGTTTTCGGGAATTTTCTTGAATGGCTTACGAAAATGCCAATTAACTTTGATTTGTTTCAATTAGATTTGACCGAAAGTTTTAGGGTAATTTATTAGGAAGGAGTTTGGTTTAATGTCTGTTATTTATTATGAGTTTAACTCACGGCTTGTCCACAAAACATACTGTGCTGAACGTTATTGGTTGTTTGACAACAAAGTGGTCCATTACGGTATAAACATAGAACTTTCTAGAGTTCTAACTTTGGTACAAGCTTAAACCATTCAGCAAGTTATTGTATTTCACACCTTTTTAAGAGGGCTGTCTCGGGTCCACTAGCACCACTCCTTAAAAAAAAATATTATCTCGTGACTGAGAAGGAATTGTGAAAAACGGCTCAATTAGCTGCCTCGGTAAGTGTGTCTAGAATTTTCTAATACCTTTTGTAAAGTTTCATATTGAGACACGAAGCAACAAAATTCGATCTAAAGAAAAATGGCCATGTTCCTCTAGATCGTATTTTTTGCTTCATGTCTCAATAGATATATAAATATTAGGGACTGCCTAACCGTTGCAGTATTTAAAAGAAGAGTGAAAAAACACTGTCTTTCCAATTCGTCATAGTTGTTAGTTATTTTAGTGTGATATTATTTTAGAAACATGTACATGAAGCATGAAAATCAGCGTTTTGATGGTAGGTTCGTCCGAAGTCACAGCATTTTGCTGAGCAGCGACCTATTCTTGCACAGATGCGACACACGGCTTTATTGTTCTTGTTACTGTTGTTTGTTTGTTACAAAAGTAGTTATTTTCCACTCTGTAATCGGCCTAATGTTTTTCTTTAGATCGTTTGTTTGTTGACATTTTTGCCAGTGACGCAACACAGTGTATCAATGTAAATTGTCTTTGGTACCTGGTCCTGACATCAAGCAATGGACTATACCCAAAGTCTCAAATTCAGATAATTTGTGTAAATAAAGGGGATAACATATCAAAAAAATATCTTCGCAATGGTAATTCACATAAAATGGTAAAAAAAGGTTCCATTTTCTTTTAAGTACTGATTTAAGAAATAATAATTTAAAAATAATTATACCATAATAATTTTTATAAATTTTCGGTTTTAAACAAAGCTATTAAAAAAAGGAGATTTTCTGGTATACAATATTTTATGACACTGGTAACAATGCAGGAGATCCAAATATTTTCAAATTTTTTACATCTTCAATAACACAAATATTACAACTCTCATTTATAGATTCATATCGTAAGTTATCTAACCATATTTTGGATGAAAACGGCTGTAAACTGTTTCGAATGGAAATCGATTATGGGAGGCCTACGTCTAGTACTGGACTTAAAAGGACTGATTTTGACGATCATATGCCGTGTCTCCGACATACTACACAAAACACCTGTTTGGCAACGGTATTATGTTTGCATAATTCTTATAATTAATTCACTTTAATTTTATCGATGATTATTTACAAAAGATTTAATGATAAAATGTTTTGTACCACTGTCATTTTGACAGTGACATTTCTTGACATTACTTTGTTTACATAAATTATCTGAATTAGAGACTGGGTATAAATTGTCAAACTTTTGTTGCTTGAATAAGAGGCTTTTGGCTACTTCAATGTATGTATTTTATAATTTGATTTTTTATTAAGTGCGTTTTGTTTGTGCAGAATAAACAATTTTTCTTTTTCTGTACTTGTGTTTATAAAATATTTGTGTTTTATTTAATAAGCGCATTGTTCATTTTTATTTGCGTCTATCACAAGTATGCTGAAAGAGATTTCTTTAGAAATAAGCATCATCTTTGTACGTATTTTTCTGTTCCTTTTTCCTTGTCGGTTTATTTGTGTGTACAGAAATGGTTAAATAAATAAATAAACATCTTTAATTTGTAAAATACCTTAAGCCATTATTCACGAGAGGACATTTCGCGCTACACATCGCGGAGCGTACTGTGTCGTGCCGGACGTAAAGAATAGCATCACCCCATTTCCTCCCGTGGGTGTCGTAAAAGGCGACTAAGGGACTTACTAGAGAATGGGCAGCAGCGTTCTCTATGCATTTTTAATACCATACTGCGATCGCCAACCCGCCTGCCAAGCGTGGCGATTATGGCAAACCCCCCCAATTTGGGGAGGCTTATGTCCAGCAGTGGACGTCTTTCGGCTGAATTGATGATGATGATGATTGCGGAGCGTCATGGCAATTCTTCGATAACTTAACCACAAGTTATTAAGTAGGTAAATGGCAAATAAATAGGTATTAAGTCACGGAAAAAACAAATTGTTCTCAATGTAGGATGAGCATTGAATTATCTTCCAAATATATTAAGTTTGGTTGTGATAGCGGTCTCTTCGTTTGATATAGGGTGCCCTAAATTGGACGCCATTTTCATTTGGCACACGCCCGGGTAGTCTATGACGTTGGTTAGGACATAAGATACTTTTTATCCTAAATAAACCTTTCTTACAGCCCGTTCAACCGATTTTGACTTCTATTCCCTAGGCATAAGGATAGCATTAAAAGCAAAGAAGTGGTTACAATACCAACTGTTTACTGCAGCTGCCATTTGTCATACCGCCAAAGCAATAGAATTCAAAATCGGTTGAACGGACTGTAAAAAAAGGTTTATTTAAATATCTAATCTTAGTTCAAATGGAGTATAGTTGAATAAAGTCCAGGTTTCTTCACGATGTTTTTTGTTGTGTCTCTTAGAGATTAATCTTTATTTTTTTGCCAACAGATGCCCCAGAGCTGATCGTCCTGACAACTGAGAAGTCAGTTCCCCTTCGCTTCGAGTTAGAGTATCTGGTTCAGTGCATCGCGACCTGGTCTTCAAATAGCGACCTTGTGTGGCACATCATTAAAGTGATTTTCATTTACACGTAAGTAGATTATTTTTCACGTCAAAGATCATAAAGTTCCGCATCTTCCCGACGAGCGGAGGTAAAAACTACATAACTTATGCTCGTTTTAACTTTGAGCGCTACTTTTACTAGGCAGAACACACGCCGTCTCAGCGCAGACGCCGTGTGAATAGGACTTAAACTTATTTAAATATTCTGTCACAACGCGCCTCTAAAACTTCTGAGAAAAATATTATTTTTTCCACGTTTATAATATCTTCTGTGATTGATCATATTGATCATTGATCATTAACTGTTGTATAATAAGGGGTATTACCTAATTATTACAGTTGCATACAAGTTTGGATGCTATTATGGTTACTATGACACTGGGTGTTTAATGTTGGCAATAAGCTAACTGTTTCAGAAACTTAACGTATATTACTTACCAAGGGCTGTAAAAGAAAGAAAGCCCGAAATCGCAGGTAACTTTGACCCTAGCCGCAGGCGAGGTTTGTAAATATGCGATCGAGGGCTTTCTTTTTTACTGCCCGTGGTGAGTACACAATGTTACGTCTTCACCTGGCCACAATGCGAGTTTTACTGTACGCGTAGCGTGCGGTAAACGTAAATATTTTAACGGACCTCTAGCGCGCGGCTCCCCAGTCGCTTAAGTACCTCCGCCTTGCCACGTCATATTACATTATATCCACTCATAGGTTTTTATCCGCGTTATCTATAACTTTACAAATTAATTTCGCTATGTAATATAAACAATCTAAAATATTTATATATCAAGTTATTAAGAAAATACTCTAATTTAACATATATTTATTCCAAACCATTAACGTTACTCGTTAAGACGTGATCTTCAGTATAAAATCATTAAAAGTCGGTTATCGTCGTCTTAAGTAACCCAGTTATTGTGGGACAAGAATAAACAATACGAGTACACGCACAACACTATTTTCTTTGGTTTGGTTCTTTGGTTTGGCTTCTGACTGCCAGTTACGATGCTGTTTCACATGTATGTTTGTTTAGTTTATTTCAGACGTGAATTCCGGATTAAGCAAAATGATTTATATTTTACGATGAAAAATAATTTGTTATTATTCAATTGAATACTACTATCAATCCGGCCGATCCGATAAAGGGGGTCGGGCAAGGAGAAGTGAAAACTTAGCTTTAGAACATCTGTATATACATATGTGCATGTATCTGAGCGTGACGGTGACGAAAGTTCAGTGCTTTTTCCCCATCCCAAAAGTGCCCAACGTACCTAAAGAAGTTTTCACTTAAAAGTTAAATAAATTGTATGGTCGGGGGACCCCCGTCAGTAACGAAGTTCCTTCTCTCATATGATTTGACACAAAAACTATCCTCGACGGGGAAGCTCTTGACCTTCATCTTACCTATGGTAAATGATGATAATTCTGAAGGTGGGAGCGAGCTTCACCCCGAATCCAAACACAGAGGAACTGGCTATCTTACCTCTAACTGCCGAAACACAACACAACAACAACACAAACTGGCTCTGTATTAAAAACGCGGATTAAATTCTCTCTCTCTCTCTCTCTCTCTCTCTGTCTATTTCTGTCCATTGAATTCGCATGGGCATAACGCTTTTCCCTTATGTGACTATTTCTACCAGTCAACTCCTACCGCAAGCCGCGTTAAAGAACTTCGACAAATATTATGTAGAAAACTGAAACCGTTCTCACATTTTTTTTTTAACCTGGAATCTTATTTTCGGACTATTCCATGAGAAAATAACAGAACACTCCAAGATTTTGACGTTTCACAAATTAATTCGTATTTTTTAAATGGTTGCGTGAAAAACACGGAAATTCTTATTTTATTGAGTAATTAATTATTTTCAATTCTGTTTACGAAGAAGGTTGTTAAATCATAATGGTAAATAATTATTTTTTAGCTTGATTAGTGTGTTCAAGTTTATTTTCTTTTTCTTTTATTTGAAGAAAAATTGGTTGTCTTTGATTTTTATTTTACTAGACGACTTGTGGTTTGGTTTTATTTTATTTGGAGACCTTTTGATATGAACGAGGGATTGAACATAATTTGTATAGTTTACCTCGCAGCTGCTTTAACAAATCTTCACAAAATATTAAAAATTCGAAAAAAAATGTGTAAATAAATAAACATAATTATCATAAACTAAAGACATTATTTATTTATAAAAGCTGAAGAAAGAAATCCGATGCCATTGACAACTAAATTCCAATAACAGAGGTTTTTTCCTTTTCTCTGTAAATATAATCTCAGTATCAACACATCCTCCTCATCCATACAGGATGAGTCCGACTTGCAAACACGCGTAGTCAAGGATGAGTCCCACATCTGAACACGCGTAGTCAAGGATGAAACCTACATGTTTTCTACAAATAAATATAAATTGTAACAGAAAATAAGGCATTAAGATCTCTTATTTTTTTCAAATGAATCATGTGAATAACAGGAAGGTAAAATATTATTTCAGTATTGTTATGATTATTACTTGCTCACCAACATTTTCTTCTTCATATTTATGTTATTCGGTGTACCCTTATTTCGCAGACAGAAATTTCATAGAATTTCGTTTCCCAGAAAATGTTTCATATAATATTTGGTCCTTGTATTTTTAGTTCGAATATTATTGTTTCAAAGACTATTTACTTGAATGAAAAATATTTCACAGAAACACAATTCAATGTATTTTTAATCACATTTTTTTGTTTAACAAACTTATCACACAGTAGAATCATTTTTTAACGAATATAGTTTGTTCGGTATATGTTAGTGACAGAAACGAATCGCTGCTAAACAGACTCCACGTAGTCTTGTTTGCCCTACCCCTAGAGTGTAATTTAAATCCACGTGGGACCGCCAGAGCCCCGAAGCGCCGGAGCCGTGACAGAAACCATGCCTGTTGCATGTTGCATGCTCGCTTGCATGCTGCATGCTGCTGGCCTGCTGCATGCTTGCTTTCACGCTGCATGTTGCATGCTGCAAATAAAATAAAAATAATTTTAAAATGGATAAAATGTTATTCTTGGTAATAAGTTTTATATTAAATAAACAATATAAGGATAAAGAATATTTTATTTGTTATTCTATGATATATCTACTCTAACATTAAATTTTTTGTGAAACAAATATCAATGATTTAAAAATCTATAAAGTAAGTATTCTGCGTATTAATTATTCTATGAAACGAAAATATGAAAAGGAAATTCTATAAAACTATTAGCTATGAAACAACGTACAACCATGTTATACGCATGATGTAAATAAAAAATCAATGTTATAGTAAAAAAGCTTTGTACCATATTTTCCTACTAACTCTACTTTTAGAAAACATTCCAATGAATTATTGATAACAATATATCGAGCACCCCACTTTTTATTCTCGTTAATTATTTTATTATAATTAAAAACAAAAATTGTTCAGTATTTTTTATTATTTAGTTCAGTTTATCTTTAAAGGGTTTTTTAATTAATTAATTTATTTATTATTTTTAAACCATTTATTTTTTTAATCATTGTGTTGTCTTCAGTCCTTGATAAGTGTGCAAAGTTTCAGTTCAATCTGAAGTTTTGTTGTGGGTAAAAATAGCGTTCAAAGATTCTGTTACAAACACATTGTGATTGTGTTGGGTCTGGCTGTTTGTGTATGTTTAAATGTTTGTAAACGCACCCACGATACAGGAGAAATTCCTAGTGTGGGGCAAAGTTAAAAAAAATATTTATATAAAAAAATAAACATTCTGTTAAAGGTGAATCTAATAAAAGCGAGTTATAATAAAATAAAGAATATTCTACACGGATTAGATAATAGTTATTCTATTCTGTTTAATTCTACGTTGGTTCAAAGTTCTATTTGGTGTTTCTATTTGGTGTACCTACTCTGGACGCTTTTAACGTGTACGTTTTTATTTTTTATTTTTACATCGTTCTCACATTATGTTATAAATTCAACATTATATGTGTAACTAATATTTTTGTAACAATTTAATTTAAAAGAGTGTCCATGGAGTTTCTTGCCCGTTCTTCTCCATAGGTACCTACGCTTGGAATGGGAATGTAGTTCATTTTTCTTACTGACCGACTCCTTGACAATTCAAAAGTGCCTGTAAATGGTTTAATTGAAATAAATGATTTGAGTTTGAGTTTGAGTTCAAATATCTTAAGATACTTATAGGTATTTTTCATTGCAACACTATTTATACAAATAAATAAAATTGAAGTGTCTGTTTGTAATATCAAAATAACAGCTTTTTACTGAATGCTTATGAAAGTATATACGGTACTTATATAACAAAAAAATTGTCTGCCTGTTTGTTCCAGCTAGTCTCTGAAACGGCTGGAACGATTTTGACAGGAATTTCATTGGCAGATATCTGATATTATAAGTAGTAATTTAGGCATTTAGTTACGAAACAATATTCACTGTTTCTTAGTTCATTAATAGAACAGGGCTGAACCCTTTGAAAATGGGCAATCTGAGGTCAGGAAGTGGAAGGGAACCCCCCTTCCACTTCTGACCTCAGATTGCCCGTTTTAAGCCGTTAAGGGTAAAAAACGGTTTATCTCGATTTAGGAAATTTACCATAGTCATCTATATATATTTTTACATCATCAGGAAGTAGAGATTTCATCGAACAATAAGCCCACCGACTTTTTAAAAAAAGCAGATATTTTGACGTGAGAATTTTCGATTGAAAATTAGGATTCTTTTTCGATATTAAGTCAAAATAATGTGAAAAATAAACATTATAAATAAAAAATTAAAAAATAAAACAGTGTGTTTGGGACCTAAAAAGGTAAGTTTCCACCAAACTTATTGAAAAATAAGAAAAATGTTTTGTAAAAGATAAAAAAAAAAAACCTAAAAACTTGGTTATTTGAATTTTTCACATACATTTTGAGGTTATGTGAAAAAAGTGTAAATACAAAAGTTGCAGATCTTTTTATTACCTAGAACTTTGCCATTTAACTTTATTTCATAGGACTTGTGTTTTGCCTGAAATCGAGATAAACCGTTTCGCTCCGAATCAGAAGGTCTATAAGGGATTTTTTTTCCCTTGAACCCACTTCTCGGCCTCAGATCACCCGTAAATTATTTTTCCTTTAATTTTTGTTATATTCTCTTTCTTTTCTAATGGGTTTCATCCTACTATAATTATTTTTTTTTGTTTCAAAATTTATTGAACCTGGTCTATAAGGGGAAAGTGTCTGGGTAGCCCGCGATATTCAGATTTTCTTACATTTTTTGGAATATGCTGGTCGGTTGTACGAGTATGTTGATTAAAATATGATTTGAGATCGTAACAAACACAGAATTATAATCATTAGAATCAGCAAAACAACTCTTTTAGATAGAATTCAAGACAAAAAAAGAAAGAACAAAAACACGAAAAGAAACAAATTGGGGAAAATATAAATAATATAATAAAAAAGGGGGATGCGCTAAAGAAGCCCACTACCTTAGCGCATCCCCGTATCTGTTGAGTGGGAAATTTTCAAATAATTTCTTCTGCTTTGGATGGAGCGGGAGGTCAGAGGTGTCACACTTTTACCGAATAAAACCCACCCGTGTTCCTTCAGTTGCCTGTGTGCCAGGGCCACGGAATTCCTTTCGGACAAACTTGTAACCCTGGCAGGCATCGGCCCTAGCGGATCCCATCAGTAAGTGCTGACATCTCTTTGAGGCGCGCGTGGAACACAACGCGCCGTCGACCCGGGCCTGGGGGTCTACTCCCTAAGCACGAAGTCCGTCGTTTCGGCCTTCGTTTCGGGCGTTTCCTAGTCCCTATCACCAACGGACGGACGATTCGTTTGGGGCCCGACGAAGAATGAATGACAACACGATTTGACAACTGTCCCTACTCCCGATGCGTTTTTGCCCGTCCGAAAAGTTGAACTTGACGCTTGTTTTGACGGCACCTTATGTCAGTTGATACGACATCAAAATAGTTATCGTTCTGTCGACGAACGATTATAATTGTTTACACTATTTAGAGACAAAGTAAGGAATTCCAAAGTATGGCTGCTTTTTTATTGCTTGACGAAGCTATAAAGGAAGAGCGGAGGCAACGTCGAAAATATTTACGCCAAGAATGTAGGTTGGCGAGTATTCCCGACGTTACTGACTTATCTTAAAGCTATTTGGCAATTTTGATTTTATGAATTTGACGTTTTTAAACTAAAATTTAGATTTTCTAACTAAATCTGACTATTATTAATCGCGATTAAAAAGATGTAGAATAAAATCAATTAGTTGTCATGAACTAAACTTCACACCAACATCTCGACTACTGGTAAAAAATCAGTATTGTTACTGTATATATTTTTTTCTTTTCTTTTGCTTATATCTCGAAAATGGTGCATCCTATCGCAAAAATAATGAAAATTTCGACCCCCTTTTAGATACCCCAAACCCCTAAAATTCAACATGTTAGTATTTTTTTTTTGTTCCACACCAAAAGTGAAAAATTCTATATAAAGCACGTTGAGGCTGCCCAGCTCCTGCGCGCCTCCGGCCAGAGTCCGTGTCCGTTAGTTTCTGCAGCGGTTGCAGCCATTTTACGAAATGAATAAGAAAGAAACTAAAATAAAATAATTTTAAAACTTCCCGGCTAGTATCGTTGAATTAATTTGAAAATTTCCGTCAAAATGTCAAAAAGGAAAAAGGCAAAGGTATCAACAGGATAATGCCGGTTTCCGGACAAAAATGTCAAAAATAATTCTAATCTTTATAATAAAAAGTATATTGTTAAAAATGTAGTCATTTTCTAAGGAAAAAAATATTGATTTTTGTTTATTTAGCTTGAAAACCACAAAATAATTAAACCGGTAATCGACCGGTAAAATAGCACAACTCTATTGTCATCAATCGCCATGCGTCTTTCGTTCACGAATATTGTCTACGATTCCGTTGGAAGCTGATGAATCCGAAATAAGTAGGGAGTAGGGTTCAGTCCGACGTGTCGGACTACTAACGGACGGGCCCGTTACTTCGTTGACGGACTTAGGGAGTAGACCCCCTGGTCCTTACCGGACAGCGAGCTACCCATTGCTCGCCGTCCGTAAGCCCGCGCCTACGGTAGCGCTTCCCCCTTAAGAAACTGTTTCTAAAGTTCCTGACAAGTTAAACTAAGTTGTTGAGCAATTGTGGTGTAACACTGTAATTTAAGCACCGTTAAGTTTTAAGTGGTCTTAGAGTTGTCGATGTTGGAACCCTAAACTGTTTGAAACTTTGAATATTTTAGTAGGTTGTCCGGTGAAAATCCGGTGCACACTACTTGTTTTTTAATAATTGATATTCACAGCCATTCCGACCATCTGTAATGTACTAATTCATGCAAATAAAATTACATTTTCATTTTAAAACTCTAGTTAAATTACCTACTCTGGCATTGTTGGCACACGCCAACAATTCCATAACTTAAGATAGGTATAAAAATCCTTTATAATCTGCCAAATACACCTTCTTCACAATTTCCAAGAAATATACTCTCGAAACGTGAATTGAGAATAAAATGCCATTGTCATGACATAAAATTCACTTAAGTATGAACGTACGACATTTTCACAAAATGAAAAGAAAATTTTACAATAGACACGTACAGAAGATTTTATTTTCGATAATTCTTAGAAGTTTGTTACAAAATATTGCAATAAATGAATGCTGGACTCGTAAACGGAGTTTTTTAGGGTTTTGTCCGTGGTTTTGTCCATTTCTCAACGCTTTTGTGTACACGTTGACAACGTCAGTCCTATTCTTAAAAAACAAATACATAGGTATTTGTTTGGCGACTGCGATAGCGCAGTCGCCTTTCCACTCATTTAGAAGATGCAATGAGGATTGCATGTAGTCCCAAAGACGCCAACATAGAACAAATAATTAAAAGAGTACACCATAATAATTAAAACCTGTTACACATAAATTACGTAAAAAAATATTAATTAAATATTTTATTATTAGTTTGTATGTTATATTTAAGTATACAGAAATAAAAATGTTATATATTAAGTAACTAAAATCTTTTTGTTGTAATAAAAATCTCTAATGTATTTTTTATTTTTTTACCGCTTTGTTAATTTAATATCCAATTCAGAACATAAGCGTGCGGCCCAGAGTGCTACCCCACGTTGTCCCATGTGGCCCTTGACCAGAAAAATGTGACTACCGCTGGTATAGAGGTATGATCGCTACTGATGATAGCATCAGTACCAGCGATCTATCTTTCACTGAAGATTGTTATTGGGTTCGGCCATTACGCTAGTGCTATACGGACGTTTCACCTATTTCGGTCTTAAATCCCTAGTAGAGTAGACACGCACGGAATTCAGTTTTTCGCTATTATTTGTAAAGCCAAGTATATAATTAATAATAATATTAATATTTTAATAATATTTAAATAATTATTAATAATATTTTAATATTTAATCATTTCTATTTTTCTTAATATTAATATTCCGCAATTTTTTTCATTCGATGCAATTTCCGTGCTTGTGGCATACAATAAAATTCAAGTAACAAATGACTTGCATCGTCTGTACAGAGTGGCGATTAGGTTATCAGATTAAATAGTCTGTTAAAATAATAAAATAAACAATTTTACTAAAAATAGAAAACGGAATATTTAAAACAAAATAAATGGCGTAAATATTGGCATGAAATAAACCACCCTTGCTAATTGTTGATACCATCACCCCGCGCGTGTTAGGCCTTCCTAACACGCGCGGGGTGATGGTATCAACAATTCAACAAAAACTATTGTTACCAAATAATCACAAATGTTAAATACCTACTAAAATGAACAAAAAGGTCCCACGACTACAATCATGTTAATTGTTAATAATTATTTTAATTGTGTACGTTTAAAATTTGTAATGGAGAATACGTGGTATAATATAATATTATGAATTATTTCTGTACCTACTTAGGAGCACATTTTTGATGCGAGGAGTAAAGTGTGGGAGAAAGGTAGGCTCTTTATCCCTCTCTTTATTCTAAGTACGTCAACTTTACCCGACAGCTTTTCTAACCAGATGCGGTTGAATAATTTATGGCTGGCTATAGAAGGCCTCGATGTCAAAGTATGGTCACCTACACATGGACAGACCGACAACCGTGGGTACCCTCGCAGATAGAGTTACCATCCGTTCGGATTTGTACGGACAAGTCCGGATTTGAAGCCGATCTATGTCCGGAGTTTTCGACTAAACATAAAAAAGTTGAAATGATTTCTGAAAAAGTATTATTAAAAAGTAAATTGTCCGGACTTTGTTTTACAATATCCGTCTTTTTGTTAGGACTTTTCAAACTCAAACTCAAAACATTTATTTCAATTAAACCAATTACAGGCACTTTTGAATTGCTTTTATAAAATTTTTTTAGTCTGCTTTTATAAAACCGAACGATTACTTTATTAAAAAAAAAACTTTTTTTTATAAAACCGAATGTTCTCAGAATACAGAGAGCTTTAAATGAACTGGGAACACCAAATTGGTTTTCATTTCAGCAAAATTTTCTCGAAACTGACAAATACACCAAACGCTAACTTTGTCGCGCTTAGGTACACAGGGAAAAGCAGTAATTAATGTTGAAAACCAAAGTAAAGTGTGTTTATTTACATCTGTTTGTTAGCGAATTTGCTAAACAGAGAAACAAAAATTAATGTAAATTCTATTTCTGACCCTAAAGACAAAGACAAAGATTCGTACGATGTGGTACACACGGCTACATATCAAGATATACATTTCCAGTATAAGCTGATCTCTCATTATACGGAAATCCTATACAATGCAAGACAAGCGTAAACTAGATTCTTATAGCTTGATATGTAGCCGTGTGTACAAGGTTAGTAAGTACGAGAGAGTTATGTTCAGGAATGCGTTGCTTAAAGATATTTACAATATATACGATAATACGATCATTTACAATTTACAATGAATATTACACACAGTTATAAAAACTAACCTACCTACTAAGTATACTCCAAGCTATACAAATAAATCAAATTCATTTGTCTTGAAAAAAAAAAAAATGAAAAAAAAAAACATAGAACATAAATGCAAACATAAATGTAGAGAACAGCAGATTTTTTTTCGCACTTTCGGGTTTGGTCCCATAGTAAAAGTTATTCATAATGATGAGTACAATGATCCGATATGAGGATTTAAACGAATTAAATTTGATCCTGTATAAAATAAATACATAGGACCGGTCGACTACAAAAATCCATGGACAGTACAGAAACAAACTCGTGTGAAGCGAAAATCGAAAGCTAGTTCTATTTTCGAAAATTTGAACTCAAACGTTCACTGGAAAATAGACACTAAGGTATCCATGCAATTTTGCAGTAGAGTGTACATACATAAAACATGTTATACTTATGTATATAAATATATACAATAATAATCATGAAGCAAGTGCAAAGAACAAAACAAAAAAAGAAATTATGATTAAGGAGAGAAGATTGGGCACGCAAGGCATTGCTTGATCTGTAAAAGATTTATCATAGAAACTGGGGCCCAAGTCTGCTATTTTTATAAATTCGTCACTCCAACACGATCCCATTGTCATTTTGCTAAAAGTTTGTAATCTGCTAAATTCATAATGGTCGATCATTGGCCGGTCAATGGTCTCGTAATAGAATTGTATTACAATGGCGTTTTGAACATTTATTCATGCCAGATTTCATTTATATATATTTTTACATATTATTTATTAGTGTTATAAGCAATCTGAAGTAGTAGGAAGTTGGAAGTTTAGTAGGAAGTTTCATTTGTCATTATGTATGAGATTACCAATTCTTTCAGCCACTGACACTCCGTGGCTGACCATTGGAAAGTCATAATGACGCCATTATATTAGAAGATTACCAAACTTGTCAAAATCAACAATTAGACCATTCTGACACTATTGTAATAGCAGACTTGAGGCCCTGATGAAATGCATCGGCATCTCTAGTCTCAAGTTTTTCGATGACCTCAGATGTCTATTATGTGAGTCTTGAAGGAACTTGAAACGTTCTTTAAGATAAGAGGGGGTTGTTGTATATATTATAATTATTAATGCGAAATACCACTTAACAACTAACTGACTGAAATATCACGAAATCTCAAGAACTTTAAAACCTACAAACTTATACGGTGTAGGTGAATTGCCTATAAATGGGTCCTGGTATCCCCAGGTTGGGCAAAACGTTTTCTAGTTTTTCCAATAGAAATTTCACTGTAGCAACCCGGAGTCTGGATTTGCGCCCAGTTGATGGCATTAGGCTCGCCTCCTATTACATGGAATTAACCATAACTGGCGAATTGTTTGTTCTATGCTAGTTTGGAGAACACAGGAATGATTTTAAATGATTGTTATTATTTCAGACTACCACTTCTGCTGATGACTGTGGCTTATCATCAGATAGTGAAGGTGTTGTGGCGCTCCGAAAAGATACCAGGACAGGCTGAAACCATCAAGCTGGCACCTGCTGAACAGAGTAAGTAGACCTTCACGTATGTAACATAACGTATTTTCTTTCTTTCTTTATTTTTTTCTATGTTGGGGTCAGCTTCCAGTCTAACCGGCTGAAACTGAATACCAGTATTTTACATGGACTGCCTATCTGACCTTCACAACCCAGTAACTGTATAATACGATACCCCTTTGTAAGACTGGTTGTCAGATTTTCGGGCTTCTGACGACCCGTAACGACTGTCAAAGATCCGCGTATGAAAATAATAGCCGGGACCAACGTCTTAACGTGCTTTCCGAGGCATGGAGGGGTACACCTTGTGTATCTGACAATTTGACATAAATGAATAATTGTATAAAATTGTCAATAATGACATTATCATCATTATTTTCGGTTTTTTATAGTTTTGTGGTGTATTTTTTGCTGTAATGATAAAAAATGCATTTTTTAGGATTCCGTAGAAAACAAGGAACCCATATAGTCTCGCCATGTCCGTCTGTCTGTCTGTTTATTAATATTTCCTTGCTACTTACTGCAACTTTTGCATTTATGTTTACTATTTATTTTTGACTTAGGTATGAATTGGAAAGAAATGCTAAGTGCTTTCAAGGTAATTCTAATGTAGAAAACAGTTTGTTTTGTAACATTGGCTTTTACTAGGAATTTATTTTTAGGGTTCCGTAGTCAACAATAAGAGTTCCTCCTTATAGTTTCGCTGTGAGTCTGCCTGTCTGTCTGTCTGTCCGCGGCTTAGCTCTGAGACTCTTGATACTAGGAAGCTGTAATTTGGTACGGGTATACATACTAATTATGCCATCAAAGTGGTAAAATAAAATCTTGAAAAAAAAATATATTTAGGGTACCTCCCGTACACGTAAAGTGGTGTGTGATTTTTTTTTTGTTGTCTATCCCATCGTCTGGATTATCATTGGATAGGCCGTTTAAAAATATTGCGGGTTTGTGAAAACTATTTTCCATTCAGAGATCCGTTTGCGTAATATTAAGCTTTAAAGTGCAAATTTTTGTTAGATTCAAGTGTCCCTCCCTGTCAGCTAAATGGTTGTATTTGGATATGTGAAAAAATTCACAGCAGTAGTATATATAACTAAGTTAAAAGGAAAACTATCACAGCTTAGTAGGCTTTACAAGTTACCGACCAATAGTCGTCCAATAAGTTTGTTTTTGGTATAAATTCATCTCACCTACGGAACCCTTATTGTGCGTGGTCCGACACTTACTTGGCCGGTTTTCTGTTTAATTATGTTTTTCTCTGTAGAACTGGCTGAATAAAACTCATTTATTCAACACTCATACAAACGCAATTTATCAGAGCTTGTTATTAGACCGAACTTCATTGAAAGTATTTAAGTCACGTTTTCAACAAAACGTTAATTGTTAACGTCCGTAATTACGAATTCCGATACTTTGACACATTTTAAATTAAGTATCCCGCAGACAGACGCGACACCACGGTGTGACGCAGTTCTAGTTATAAATTTCCAAGAAATATTCATAGAAATTGTTGTACTAGACTAGGCTTGAGACTAGAGATGCCAATGCATTTCACTAGCTTTTATGACAAGTCTTTTACAGTTCAAGCAGCACGGTTATCGAATGCCTTGCCCATTTCGACACCTTTTTTTTTGGGTGGGAAATTATCAAATAACTTCTCCCGCTCTGGGCGGAGCGGGAGGGCGTGTCAGACTTTTACTGACTAAAACCCACCCGTGTTCCTTTAGTTGCCTGTGTGCCAAGGACGCGGTATCCCTTTCTGACAAACCCGCAACCCTGGCAGGCACCGGTCCTGGCAGACCCCGTCAGTGCGTGCTGACATCTCTTTGAGGCGCGCGTGGAACACAACGCGCCGTCGACCCGGGCCTGGTTCTTACCGGACGGCGAGCTGCCCATAGCTCGCTGTCCGCAAGCCCGCGCCTGCGATGGCCGGGAATCGGCTACCGATTCCCGCCGCCCAGGGCGTCTCCTGCAGCGATTAGGGGCGTGAGGGTGCATAGACTGCCGCTTCCTCACGCGTTCCGCCTCCTCCTTCGCGAGCATTACTGCTTTGCAGAAGGAGGTGACTGCCTCCCATGCACTCTCGCTCTGGACCATGGCCTGGACTAGGGCCGGACGCGAGAGATCGCCGCCGCCGATCGCCTCCGTGAGTACTGCCTTCACTGTAGATTTGTTAACCATTTTGTACATACTGTCAGGTCACGCCTGTCTGCGGGATCCTTTTGTTTTCGTATTGAATATACTTACTTATATTAAATATGTTATCATCTAGGCAGATGATAACATATTTCCAAACTATATTGGGGTCGGCTTCCAGTCTAACCGAAAGCAGCTGAATACCAGTAATTTACATGGAGCGACTGCCTATCAGACTTTCAGGCTTCTGACGACTCGTAATAACTGTCGCAGATCCACGAATGACAGCCGGGACCAACGGCTTAACGTGCATTCCGAGGCACGGAGGATCTCAGTATGTAAAAATGGTCATCGATCCACGGATTAACCGTGGCAAGCGTAGCTTAACCTAATTGATCGACACGTGCGGCTGTTATTACTTAGCCGCTTCTATTAAATGTGTATCCTGCCGCTATCTCAACTCTCTCTAAGGCCTCTGCCTCTAATCTTGCGGGCAGCGGCGCAGCGCCGGCGGCGGCGCGGGAGCAGCAGGATCTAATGCGTAAAATTAAATGGACCAGCCCTCGAAAACAGCGGCGCGGGCGCGGGCGCGGGCAACGAGCGGTGCACTCTAGTCAAGCAGTGACCGCCCGCGCGTCTGCATTGCAGTGTTGTGCAATTTATTTTTGTGACGTTACCAATAAATTTGAATCAAAAAGATGTTGTCGCCGTTGTTCAAATATTTCATTCGCGAATAAAAACAAATATCTCGACGACACAACCACGAACACAACACTACGCTGTTATAGTGCCGCGTGATCTGCCCGCTGGGTTCGAGAACGGGTCTACGTTGCCCGCGCCACCGCCGCCGGCGCCGCGCCGCTGCCCGCGAGATTCGAGGCAGAGGCCTAAGAATCCTCTTTAATATCAGCAGAAAATAATTCAAATAATTTTTCGCCGTGAGAGAAAAATTTAATAAAAATAAAAGATTTCTAAAAATTCAAAAACCCACATTTCTAAAAGATTGCTCAAGGTCAAATTTCATCTTCAATTTATTTTAAAATACGGCGCCTATTACAAACACCGTTTTTTCGCCCGTAATAACCAACAAACCCATACATTATCCTACTTTTCTGCATGAAAAACCAACATTCCAGACACGTTGCAGCTTATAATAATTGCAATAAATAATGATGTTAAGATTTACGTGGTATTGCGGGAGCGCTATGCATTCTTTTGAATCAATATAAATATCATGTTCTTAACAGCCACTAGAGTAGACGTTTACGGGTTAAGAAAAAAGTTGTTTGAAAGAAAATGTGGCATATCCTTTGATTTGCGGAAAAATTTAACACGAAGCAATAAGATAAGATAAGATAATCATTTATTTGCTCAAACATGAGTACAGTACATACAACACAAATTGTCAGCATGTAAGAGATGTTAAAGTAGAGATAATAAAAACAGATCATCACGTTTACCTTAAACAATGGCATGCAAATATTAATGAACCAGAGTACAATGTTACACCGAGTCTAATTTTTATATATATATTAAAAATATATATGTATGTCATGTTATTATTGATCATTAAAAATAATAAATTTGTAAAACTTGATCAAAATCTCTCATCAATAACATTCGATTTAAAGAAAAACGGCCACATTCCTCTTGATGGTATTTTGTTGCTTCGTGTCTCAATAGGTATGAAACTTTATAGAAGTTATTAGAAAATTCTAGACACACTTATCGAGGTTGCTGATTAAGCCGTTTTTAATAATTCCTTCTCAGTCACGAGATAATATTTTTTTTAAAGTAGTGGCGCTAGTGGACGGTCGTATGCTCTCTTAAGGCGACGACGTTTTCATATTGAGACACGAAGCAACAAAATACGATCTAGAGGAATGTGGCCGTTTTTATTTAGATCGAATTTTGTTGCTTCGTATCTCAATATGAAATTTTAGAAAATGTATTAGAAAATTCTAGACACACTTACCGATACAGATGATTGAGCCGTTTTTCATAATTCCTTTTCAGTCACGAGATAATATTTTTTGACCGGCGACAGCGCTCTTAAAAAAAAAAAAAATTTTAGTCATCATCCCTATTGTGTGTTTAGTTTGTGATTTTCCTGTGCAAGTCACAATAAATACTTTTTCTTTCTTTCTTTATAATCGTGTTAATCAGTATTTCTCGCTGAATAAATCTTTATCCTTCTTGAGGAAAGTATTACGATATCACGGTGACAATGGAGATAGCAAGCGCAGCAAATACCATTATCAGCGATAATATTACCACTGCTGGGACACAGGCCTATTTCTGTGAGAGAGAGTGGGCTATTGGTGCCGATTCCCTTGTTCACGAACTAAACTAAATTTAAGTTCATTGCATCTTTTTCTTTCTATTTCATAAGGAAAAGGACAGAATATAAATTTAAGTTTAGTCCTGTCAAATTAATCAGCGCCTGTCACTACTCCATACAAGTTTAGACGTGATTAAAAACTTGTCAACTAAAATTACGTCACTTTACGTCAAGCGCTGATTAATTTGACAGGATTAAACTAAAATTTATCTTCTGTCCTTTTCTTAATAAAATAGAAAGACAAAGTTGCACTGAACTTAAATTTAGTTTAGTTTGTGAACAAGGGAATCGGCACCATTATCCACCACGCGGTCCCAGTGCGGTAGTAGTTGGTAGTTGTCACATGGTCGGTTGGTAGTTGTCACATGTCTTCGAAGCGCAGTAAATGTTTTACAACAATTCAACAGGTTTACACCTAAAAAACTTATGTTTATTAGTTCAGTTAGTTAATTTCGGCAACTCCATTAAAGTAACTTGTTGTTTGAAAAACAAAACAAAACAAAATATCGAGAACCGCCTGAAGTGGGTATCGAATGTAATTGTTTCAACAAACTTCCATTAATTCAAACGCGTGACTTAATAATCACGTTGAATCATGGGCGAAATACGTTGTAATAAATAAAAATATAAAGTTTATAAAAATACAGACAAGGCTTTTTAGGTTATACGTTAGATAGATAGATGGATAAATAGAATAATACTCTTTATTATGATGTACACCTTAAAAATTACAGATATAAATGTAGAAATGTTACATAGGGTGTCACAATGGGCGGTCTTATCGCTAAAAGCGATCTTATACAGATAACCTTTGGATGGGTTAAAAGTAGAAGGAGAGGCAATACAATGAGTATAATTCTGTAAATACATACTTGTTGCGTCCGGCACCACACGGTACCGTGTAATTTATAGAAAATACATGAAATTTTTCTTGCTTGGAAGGTGAGTATTTTATGTTTTATAAAAAAAGGTTTCCACCCCATTTCCTCCCGTGGGTGTCGTAAAAGGCGACTAAGGGATTTACTAGGGAATGAGCAGCAGCGTTCTCTATGCATTTTTAACACCATACTGCGATCGCCGACCCGCCTGCCAAGCGTATCGATTATGGCAAACACCCCCAATTGGGGGAGGCCTATGTCCAACAGTGGACGTCTTTCGGCTGAAATGATGATGATGATGAATAAAAGGTTTACAGCTGTCAGTTTGCTCTATGTCACGACAATCGGCACAATGATAGCTGAGCTCACTTTCCATATGTCCACAACCTCGCGTGCTAAGTCTATTATTATACGTCTGTTTATTATTATTATTATTATTACTTACTGAGGACCTATAACACACAATGTGACATTCTATCAACGATAACGATAATACAAAGGCAAAAATGTATAGGATTGACATCAGCTACCGAAGCCTTATGACAACCCTGTTGGGTTGTTATAAGATTTTCGGTAGCTCATCGCTTCGTAGCGTTTCATATTTCGAATTTCAACAACAAAATTCGAAAAATGAAACGCTTTTAAATTGATCGCTACTTGTCTAAGCCCTAATAAATGGTAGAATTAGGTAGGAATAGAGTACCATGGTAGTATTGAACTTCTCCGGGCAAGCTACTGTACAATAAGCTCTTCTTATAGCTAATAACATGAATCATTGCCTTCGAA
Source organism: Dryobota labecula (assembly GCA_947523025.1). Taxonomy (NCBI): domain Eukaryota; kingdom Metazoa; phylum Arthropoda; class Insecta; order Lepidoptera; family Noctuidae; genus Dryobota; species Dryobota labecula. Next base: position 17,372,719 of record OX383306.1, read on the forward strand.
AAATAATACTTATTGTATTTCTGTGCCGTGTCCTACTGAAGTAATATTTCATTCTTTAATTCAATATAATTTACGCCCAATGCTCAGAAAATATGGCCGCTCTTTACCTTGATTACCAGTATTATTGTGAGTCGACAAAATATTCATTTCGACAATCAATCACGCGACTGAATAAATATTTCATGAGAATGACATTAACTTGGATAAAATAAATAAAAACAGGAAATTATATATTTACGAGTATTATTATATACCTACTCACAAATATAAAAAAAAATGATTTTACCACTTTGTTGGTGTGATTAATATGTATACCCATGCCAAATTACATCTTTCTAGTACTAAAGGTTTCTGAGCTAAGCCGCGGACAGACAGACAGAGAGGCGGACATGGCGAAACTATAAGGGTTCCTTGTTGTCTACGGAACCCTAAAAAGAACTGACAGACAACGCATAGCCTTTAACACTGGGGATTGAGACATGAGTTATGAAATATTAAAAAAAATCCATATTCATTCTTCATTTTGATAATTAAGTGACCCTCCACGCATCATGGATTTTTGGCTAAAATATCTGCTAACAGTATAGTTCTCATAATTAATTAACATTTCATAATCTTTCAACCAGTGTTTAGTTATACAAAAAATAACAAACATTGTATTAAAAAAAAAAAAATATCTTTTTCAAAGTGTTTCGAAGAAAAACTTTGAATATTTCGAAGAAACAATTTCAAGGAATTCTGCTTAGCCTCTTTTTTACAATTAACTAATTGCATCCTAGAAGATACCTTGTTGGTGGTGAGATTAACAACATTGTTACTGGTGCCTTCTGTTGTCTTACTGACTAGTTTAAATTATTATGGCTAAACACCTTAGTATTAGTATTATTACAAATTTTTGTGCGGTTAATTACAGCAGACTTCGACATACTACTGAAGGCGACGATAACCAACTTTTAATATGTTTATACTGAAGATCACGTCTAAACGAGTAATGTTAATGATTTGGAAAAAATATATGTTAAATTAGAGAATTTTCTTAATAACTTAATATATGAATATTTTAGGTAATATTTATATTACATAGTGAAATTAATTTGTAAATTTATGTCTAACGCGGATAAAAAGCTGAGAATCATGCAAAATCTATCAAGTGTATTTTACTGAAATATTCACTTTTTTAAAGATAATTTAAGTATTGAACTTTTAGTATAGGTACGTGTTTTACTAAAATATCTTTTTTTATTGTATAATAAATTAATAATGCGTCTTATTTAGGACAGCGCTCCTGGACGGGCGAGTCCTATTACTGGCTGGACGTAGGTCACTGGCATAAATCTGGGCCTTAAGTATGAGTTTAAATTAAAAGCTAATAGCCATGCTATTTCACGTCTAAAACTAATAGGCAGATACGTAGTATCCCTAGTCGATTTCAATTGCTCAACAAAATTGTTGGTGTCAAAAAATATATGTTTGTCACTATAGTGATTTACTAATAAATGCATATGGTTATTTAGCATTATGTATTTTATGGTTTTGCCTACTTGACAAGTGCTCAAAGTATGGAAAAGCATACAATATAATATTCCGACAGTTAATCTTCAAGATTTCAGTAACACTGTTAGTGATGTCATCCATACATAATATTATAAATGTGACAGTAACTCAGTTCTCAAACCGATCGTCATGAAATTTGGCAGAGATATAGCCTGGGATACAGAGAAGGACATGGGCTACTTTTTTACGCGATATGCGATATCCACGCCGACGGAACCGCGGGCAAAAGCTAGTTACTTATAAATATAGAAATAATGGCATCCGGATCATATTTATTCCCAGTTATTGCTGAATTATCTTTTCGTAGAATTTCCCAGGCCTACAAAAATTAACAGCAGATTAACACAATTTATTACTAAATAATTTACCAGTAAGATAGTTTGGGGAGAGGGTCCCCAAACTATCTGAAAACATAATAGAACAATAACAAACTTTATTAGAACAAGGGAGAGAACATGGCTGTCTGTGCTACTTGAGATGAAACTTGTACAATATGTGGTGTATCTTGATCGGGTATGAATTAGCTATTAATTCTATGAATAAATATTTGATACGGCCGCGAATTATATTTAGATCAACATGCGACTTGATACTGACCTAAAAATGACAAAACACGTTTTCAATTACTCCGCCGATGAATTACGTACGAAGTGAGAAAAAAAAAAAAAAACATTTTTTTTAAATGTTTTGTCCTGTGGATGTTCCTTTGGGTGTTTCCTAAACCACCCCAGTATTGTGGTGACCAAAACTATAACATAATATTCAAATCGGTCGAGTCATTTTCGAGTTTTTGCGAGATTAACACACGGCTATTGATTTTTATATAAATAGACTAGCTGACCGGACAGGTAACTAGGTAGGTAGGTAGGGTAGGTTAGGGTAGGGTAGGGTAGAGTAGTGGAGTTTATACTAATAGCTTTTGACAGAATGAAGTTTGTCGGGTCAGCTATATATAATTATATGTATAATATAAAGACGTTGTCCTGTTTCCTAGATCTCGATCGCTGCGCCACCTATCAGGTCAAATTGTTAATCTAAACCATCCAGGGAGGGACTCACTCAAATACAGGGTGTTTGGCGTATGGATCGACACAATTTTTTGGTGGGTTGGGAGGGTCATTAGCGAGGTTTCATCCAAAGACCCCATGTCCTAAGTGTCACGGTTATTAAGATATGATTTTTTTTTGGTTTTTTTCCTAAAATTACCCGGAATCTCGCATTTAAATCGTCATTCGTTTTTTATTAATGGTTGTAATTGCAAGAAATAAATTTTATTGTATTCTGCAATATATTTTTATTTTAAATAGGTCATTATTTGATGCAATCGATCTGTAAAAAAATACTTATGTGCTTCCAAAGTCAATTTTGTTTTTAAATGTGTGAAAAATTGCAACTTCTAAATTCAGTATTAAAAAATTTGAACTTAGTTTTATTTTAAAAAGTTCTTTGGATGAAACCTCGCTAATGATCCTCACAATCCCCAAAAAAATGGGTCGGTCCATACGCCAAACACCCTGTATACACAAAAAAATTGATCCAAATCGGTCCAGTCGTTTAGGAGGAGTTCAGTCACATACACATGCACAGAAGAATTATGTAAAGATAAGAAAGATTGAGTTCTGAAGGTCGATAGATTATAATATCTTGAAAATAGAATCCGATCTCTTGTATTTGATATATTTATCACATACAAGAGATCGAATTCTATTTTCGATCACAGATACAGTTAATAAAAATATTTCAGCTATAATAAATGGATTGAAAACATCAGTCCGCACTCACTCCTACTATTTTATGGAGATTCCATGTCTACTCTATGGAGAATTATAATTTATTGGCAATATTTTATTGTCTTTATCTATCTGTGCGCAGTGGGCATTGCTAGGTAGCCACCATACATAACATACATAATCATTTATTCTCTCAATTCAAGATTGTTTTTCAAATTACTTAATTTACGGCTATTTAGTAAATTGATCCCGCTCATTTGGATCCCACGGGATCAGTTTCCTAAATTATTATTTTTATGTCATTTTCTTTAGTAGATTGGTCCCGCTGTCAAAATAAAAAATAAAAAAAATGCCGTCGTACTTCAAATTTGAGTAACAGCGTGTCCCCACCATAAAATCCCGTTGTCATTGTATAGGATCGAGTAGTGTTAGTACAGTTGTGCTAGTTACGGGCAGTAACCTTACGAACAATAGGTACTAGGCTGGCATGAATCCATGATGGTATTTATTACTATACCCAAAGTCTCTAATTCAGATAATTTATGTAAACAAAGTAATGTCAAGAAATGTCTCTGTCAAAATGACAGGACAGTGGTGCAAAACATTTTATCATTAAATGTTTTTGTAAATAATCATCGATAAAATTAAAGTGAATTAAATAAAACAACTATGCAAACAAATTACCGTTTTCAAACAATGTATTTTGTAGTGTGTCGGACACACGGTATATGATAGTCATAATCATCCCTTTTAAGCCCAGTGCTAGACGTAGGCGTCTCAAAATCGATTTCCAATCAAAACAGTTTTCATCCAAAATGTGGATAGATAATGCTCCTTACAATATGAATCTATTTATGAGAGTTGTAATATTAGTGTTGTTGAAGATGTAAAAAAATTGAAAACGTTTGGATCTCCTGCATTGTTACCAGTATCATAAAATATTTTATACCAGAAAATCTCCTTTTATTATAAAACTTTGTTTAAAACCGAAAATTTATAAAAATAATTACGGTATGATTATTTTTGAATTATTATTTCTTAAATTCAGTACTTAAAAGTAAATGGAACCTTTTTTTCGCCATTTTATGTGAATTACCATAACGAAGATATTTTTTTGATATGTTATCCCCTTTGTTTACATAAATTATCTGAATTTGAGACTTCGGGTATAAAAGATCGTACCTACCCAGAATTATTGAAATGCATACTACCTATTGCTCATGCCAGCCCGGTACTTTTTGAGGAACATATTATGTGTCATATTTAGGGAATGCAGAACCAGTTCCATTATAAAGAACTGGAACTCCCTTGCTTTCTATACTTTAAGTAAGCATTTATAAGACAGTACGGAGAAAGCATGGGAATGACGAAATGACAGGACAAAAAAAAAAAAAAAAACAATTTATTGACACGGGCGAAGGGGCCAACGGGAATCACCATATAAATGAATATCAAGAAACTTTTCTACTTGACTATACAAATCATAAAATTGGTCAACGGGATCAGTTGACCAATTCAAAAATTAATTAGGTCGACTGATCCCACGGGATCCGCCTTTACTAAAGAGCCGTTAGTATGTAGGTGTTTCTTGCAACTTCTGCAGCTTATTTCTTTTGTAATTTTATTTTTCTGTTTATATAGATTGTTATCACTTAATTTTTATTCATTTCGTTTGTACCTTAGGTTATCACTGTATTTGAGAATGTTGGTTCACCTGTTATTGGCAACTGTATAAGCCCATGACTGTTACCTACTGCTAATGGATATTTTGTATACAGAAGCTGTTGGTGTACCTTTATAAATAAATAAATACTTTGATATTTTTGGAAATAATTATGAAGAAACTTATAATCTGCCTAGCCTTTTTTTTCCCCATCTATTCGGCTTCCAGTCTAACTAGATGTAATTCAAATTCAAATTCATTTATTTCGGACAACAAGGATCCATATTGTGTTAGTATTACAAAACAACTTATATTCTAGTATTAGTAGTACAGATATAAAATATTTCAAATAATGGGCACTCCACGCAGAGGACGACCAGACAAGAAAACATGTTTCCTACCTGATCAACCTCCGCATGAAGTGTCTGATGTCAGGAGTATAGCTCTCCGCCACAGCTCTCAGGATATAGTTGCGACTACTTCGCACTCTACTTAGCAGCGACGCGGTTTTTTTTCGAATGATTGCTTGAAAGCCATCTGTGTGGGTCTCAGCAAACATTTCCGAGGCGCTGCAGAAACGGGGCAGTCGCAACAACATCCTGAAAGCATTGTTATACTGTACGCGTAGGGCATCCAGCGATCTCTTGGTAATACCAGTATTAAACATGGAGAGACTGCATATCTGACCTCCACAACCCAGTTACCGGGTAATACGATACCCCTTGGTAAGACTGGTTGTCAGACTTTCGGGCTTCTGCCGACCCGTAACGAATATCAAAGATCCACGAATGACAGCCGGGACCAACGGCTTAACGTGCTTTTCGAGGCACGGAGGGGATGCACTGAGGGGTCCTGGTATGTTAAGATGGTCACCCATCCACGGACCATCCGCGGCAAGCGTAGCTTAACCTGATCACTTAGTCACAAGACAAAATTCTCTGAAAAGATTGCTCTTTAGAAATAAAGGTCATAGCACACATATCAACTCGGAAACGAATCGTAACCGTATCAACTCAAGCCGTTTAGTATTCTTTGCATGAAACTCCCTACTGAAAAACACACTAATCTGAATCGTAACGTAAACGATTCGCCTCGGGACAAGCTCACGAACCGCGGTGTGGCGCGTGGTCAACCAGCTGTCCCCGTGCTTACGGCTCGTCGTCTCCGCGCTTACGCCTCTCTGTGGCCGCGCTTGCGTCTCTTCGTCCACCCTTGTCCCTTTCACCCCTCCTGCGTTCGGATTTAAACTGATCTGGTGCCAGCCAGGTCAACCAACCGTAAGAGCGCTGTTGCCTAGCTGTAGATGAGTCGACGTATCGGAGCTGCTGGTCCGCTTTGGTTACGTGCTTACGTTAGGTTGACGCCTGTTTAACGGCGAGGCGAAAGGCGATACGGTGACGATCCCTTTCCGAGTTGATATGTGTGCTACGACCTTAAATGTTTAGAATATCTTAAAACAAACTAGGTGACAAACTTTTTATTCAACACCTGGGTTTCATAAGCCATCACGGTACCAAAGTTTCCGTTGTGCGTGGATGTGAAGTATATTGTCCCCCCTAATTTGTTCTTTTTTGTGTTTTTTCTTTGAGTCATGTTAACCGCAAATAAAAATATTTTTTATCTGTCAAAGATGAATGAATGAATCAATCAAGCTGTGATTTGATTATACGATCAATTTAAGTTGGTATAGTCAATTTTCTCAGCAATAGTTTTAATAGAATTTACAATATTTTTTACAACATTTAACGCATTGATTTGTATGTGTTCCTATTCTAATATCTATTGGGCAATAATAAAAATAAAAAATAAAATAAGGATTAATAATAAAAAATAATAAAACTTTAGTATGAACTTCGTCAAGAGTCACCAAATATTACAATAGGTTTAAATTGCCTTCAGTTTGCATAGTCTATCAAAGAAAGTTTTATTCATAGGGACCCTTTGAGGTGCTCTAGATATGAGATTTTATACATTCTAAATTGAGTCCTTATTGCTCTGACTACGTTGGTTTTAAGTCAATATTTTATTATATGCGGTTCAGATAGCAAAAAAAATTAGATCAAAATGAAGATGAAAAAGTAATTGCGTTTTTGGCAAACATGTACATCGTTGCGACTCGATCGATCACATTTTCAAAAGATGTTCACATTTTCTGTTTCGTTGACAATTATATTTGAATAGTATTGTCACGCTCACTTATACTGAAAATCGTATCTTCCGTTTCATGTGAGATGTGTGAGTACACGTTTTCACGCAATATTTTTGAACGGCCTTCCCCTCCTGCCAGCTAAATGGTTGTACTTGGATATGTGAAAAAATTCACAGCAGTAGTATAAAAGGAAAACTATCACAGCTAAGTAAGCTTCACAAGTTACCGAGTAATAGTCGACCAACTTACATTTACAGTTGAAAAACATGTTCTCCCATACATTCTGTATGGAAGAATATGTTTTTTAACTGCAATGTTAAGTTTGTTCTTGGGATAAATTCATACCAACTACGGAACCCTTCATTGTGCGTGGTCCGACAAGCACTGGGGTGGTTTTTTTTTTTTCAGAATTTTATGACTGTTATAATGTTAATTTAATTATATAATGTGAATTTTATGATGTTATGACTGTTTTATGTTTCCCATGAATTTAAAAAAACTAGTAAGCGCGGTCGATTTATTCCGTTTTAATACCAAAAACTAATACCACTATGTATTTTTTTCGACAAATTTGATGAAACAAATATCAGTGGTATTCGTTTTTGGTATTAGAATTTGATGAAACAAATATCAGTGGTATTAGTTTTTGGTATTAGATCGGAATAAATCGCGCGGTTTCTGTCGGATCGTATCGCCTAAAGTAAAGATTAATTTCTCTGATACCGTTCTTCGTACTGTAGTATAAACATATATAAATATATAAACACTTCTGCCTACTCCTAAAGTGGTATACAGCACTATGTTATCGATCGATCTGTGTCAGGGGTCACCGAATGGCGGACCGCCAACCTATTTTGAGTGGACCAAACACCAAGACTATATAACTTAATCTAAAAATATGAAAATAAAAATGTAGAGTTTTAAATTTACTCCAGGCTTCAGACAGATATAAGAAAAGGTTTACACATTATTATTAATATCTTACTTTGATAATTTTGTCCATTACTTAGTATTTGTTGAATACTTTCAGGTTTCTTTTCGTTTTTTTTTTAAATCTTGTTTTCTAGTTTTCGTCTACCAAACGCACCACGAAAGTCATATTTTTTTTAAACGGACCCCCCTGAAACTAATTGGTGAGCCCTGATCTATGCGGTACCTAGATATAGCCCACGGCCCAATCATAATAAGTTTATAATATTGTAGATCCGGATCTGGGTATACCCGTTTAGCCTCATTAGTATAGTTAGTTAATCCTCACTAGATCACTATTTGTGAAAGTTTCCTAATCTCTCAGAAGGTAAAGGTATCTAGTTTACATATAGTTACTGAAGGCAAAGGTTTTAAGGGATAGGATTAGATCAAACACATTCTCTTTAATGAGTTTCAGCTCAAACACGGTACCTGGAGCCCAAGTCTGCAATTTTTATAAATTCGTCGCTCCAACACGATCCCATTGTCATTTTGCTAAAAGTTCGTAATCTGCTAAATTCATAATGGTCGATCATTGGTCGGTCAATGGTCTCGTAATAGAATTGTATTACAATGGCATTTTGAACATTTATTCATGCCAGATTTCATTTATATATATTTTTACATATTATTTATTAGTGTTATAAGCAATCTGAAGTAGGAGGAAGTTAGAAGTTTAGTAGAAAGTTTCATTTGTCATTATGTACGAGATTACCAATTCTTTCAATGGAGTGTCAGTGGCTGACCATTGGAAAGTCATAATGACGCCATTATATTAGTAGATTACCAAACTTGTCAAAATCAACAATTATGAAATCAATGATAGACCATTCAGACACTATTGTAATAGCATATCATATTGTATTGACTTAAGGCCAAGCCCGGATTAAATAGTTATTATCTTTTGTTTGCCATGTTGAATCATAGTTGAATCCATAAAACTAATGAAAAAAAAAAAAAAAAAAAAAAAAAAACTGCTGCGCTGAGTGTCGCGGGTTCGATTCCCGCAGGGAACAAATATATGTATGACCTACAAGTAGTTGTTCCGGGTCTGGCTGTTTGTGTATATGAGTTTAAATGTTTGTAAACGCACTCACAATTCAGGAGAAATTCCTGGTGTAGGGCACCGTTTGTCAAAAAATGTTAACTGTAACAAAGTAAGTTAGTTGTGTCAATCAAAAATTTTGATTACTTCAATAAAGATCATTGAAACTTTAATCTAATAATCTTGGTTGGAGCAACTATGTTTTGACTTGATTGCTGCAAATAGGTTTTGTGATAACTCCAATCAAGATCTCGTTTCAAATCTCAGTCAAATAAAAGTAGTAGCTGTGATCATTGTGCTTGATAGGCTCAGATGCAAACAAGTTACTTAGTCAATCTTTATTGTGGCAACTACTTTTTTTTTTGTGTTTACGTGTATTTTGTATTTCATTATTTTCAATACAAATATCTTGGATGAAAAGCTATTTCGCTTTTCCTTACGTGACGATTTCTACTAGTCAACTGGTGGGAGTTGACTAGTAGAAATAGCAAGCCACGTTAAAGAACTTCGTTCAAACAAATCTGCTGTTCCTTACATTTTGTCGACTTGTTGTCATAAATTTATGAAGCAGCTGATTTGTTTTATAGGTGCGTGCGAATTTTATCCCTAATCCCGTGCGGGATTCGCCTTATTTTGTCCAGCGTAAAGCTCGTTTTAATAAAATAAAAAATTATACAAAAGGAAGAGTTTATTTTATGTACTTAGTTTTATTTAAAATTCAAGTATCTGAAGTGCAACATTAATTGACCAATCATTTTAAAATTCCAGCTCAGCTGCGTTCCAGGCGGAAGGCAGCCAAGATGTTAGTGGCAGTGGTCATCATGTTCGCAGTATGCTACTTCCCAGTTCACCTGCTGTCAGTACTCAGGTAAGAAATAAAGAAAGAATCTTTCTTTAGATCGCATGTACTCGTAGAACTACAAAACAGGCGGTATCGAATTCAAATTGCTACCAGGGACCTTGTTAACGACCTTGGACCTTGTACACGGCACGGTTTCTTTACGGTACGGCGCATAAACCGCGCCGTAGAAAAACCGTATCTGTCAACAAGCTTCCGTAGTGATCCATACAACACGGACGATTGTGCCTACACATGGCGTATAAACCGCGCCGTAGAAAAACCGTGTCACTCAGTAGCTTCCATAGCTTTTTTTCGGTGTATAACCATTTTTTTTTCTTTTCTTTTATTATTGTATCCGTCGATACCTACATGTATGATACATATTTTTTACAGACATGTTTTTGACAATTCTTTTACTAGACTTGTTGAAGACAAGTATTTTATACAATCAAAGTCAAAGTCAAATAATCTATTTCAAATAGGCACACTAAAGGCACTTTTGTACGTCAAAAATTACAAAATAATTAATTGATTCTAGTTGCCACTTCCAAAAGGTAGTTACGTATGGAGAAGAATAGGCAAGAAACTTCATACTTACTCTTTTAAAATGTTATCAATATTTTGTATACATTAATTATTAATTATATCATCGGCGTAGGTGGCGAACTGAATAATTAAAATTAATTAAAATTACCTAGTTTGGAGAAAATTGCGACTTAATTTTTTTTTTAAATTATTGATGTCATTAATAAATGGGAGACAATTTTACGGTGGGTAATTTTATATACTTCGGGTATATGTACCTTTTTTATATGCTTAAACAAACGAAACTCTTTCTAGAAGTAAAAAATAAATAAAAAACTAAGTTATCTAATTTTGTCATAACATAATATTGTAAGTTTACTGGAGTTAGCTACTTTTTAAGGTTAATAATGACGACGTTGGAACCAGAGTGATCTAGGGCACAAAAGTATGTTTTCGAGTAAAATAAGGAAACGCGTTGTTAGGCTTTGTTGTAAGAAATTTATGAGCCATGATAATTAATTGTTTCTTTATTGCACTTAGCTCACTTTGGTTTTCCATAAACGTTAAGAACTCAGTAGTAAAATTGGGACCATTAGTGATCTAAGCGCATCTCGTACTTGATCAGTGTGGCATGCCTTCACTTTGCAGATCGTACCAATTCTATAGTGACATGTTGTGATCCCTCAAGGAAGAAAGCACTGAAGAGCGCTTAGATCAGTGTGGCATGGTAGAATTATGGTTTTTCTATGCCATTGTGTAATAACCTCAGTATTGGCAAAAATCTCACTTAGATCACTCTGGTTCCAACGTCGTCAATTGTTTTGTTATCCTACGCGTCAGATGCATACGACAGAGCAACTAAGTAACAAATAACTTCATTAGTTTAATTATGTATGTTTGCTAAGCATCTTGTATTTGATTAATATTGTGTTACAGAAGAAATCGATAGTATAAATTATTCATAAATTGAAGTGTGTTGTTGAATTTCAAATGTGCAAATTAAACAACTTGAGTTATTTAGTTTTCCTTGAACATGGTTATTTGATTATAACATTTTTAGAGTCGAAGAAACTTTAAACAACTTATGTAACTCTTGCAATATTCAACTTATCATAAAGCATAGTTATGGATTTATTTATTGAGTTATTGAGTTATTTACTTTTTCTTCTACGATTTAGTGATTGTTTTGGACATATTTATTTTTCCATTTGGAACATAAAAATCCTATATTTCTGAACAGGACAGGAATATGAAAATGCTTGTCAGGCGAAAATATGCAACATGGTTGGGGTGTAACGAAAATGGGAAAAAGCCATTTTGACGTAAATCGTAGTTATTTAGTTCTCCACCTATTCCGACAATATGTGAAGACGATGCATTACCTAGAGTAAAATTACTATACCACAATGGGTAAAAAGACTGAAAAGTGAAGTAATGGTGCCGATTCCCTTTATTTGACAGGACTAAACCAAAATTTATCTTCTGTCCTTTTCTTAATGAAATAGAAAGAAAAAGAAGCACTGCACTAAACTTTAGTTTAGTTCGTGAACAAGGGAATCGGCACCAATGACAGACAAATAAATTATGCGGTAGATAAAAATGATGCTCACATATTTACAAACATTGTAAGTAAATAATTTCCCTAAAATTAATATCAATATTAATATATTGTACTTAGATAAATTATCCGAAGAGTCACCCACTATGCTTTGAAGAAAATATCACACATAAGTAATATTGCTGTCATCTTGGTAAACAAGATATAAGATATTTTGTATGAGAATAAATTATCTGCCGACCATGTTTGTTTTATATGGCGATGTTGACTGTGAGATTACATTTCGCGTCTACGGTTTTGTCAACATGTAACTTGTAGTTTGGTGTCAAACAATTTGGTCATCTTGAATTGATTATTTCTATTAGTAATATTGTTTGTGATGTCCGGTTACTAATATACCACCAAATCAATAAATAGCTTTTCGTGTATATCTGCGTGACCGCTTAGTTCTTTTAAACCATAATTTAGAGAATTTATTTCGAAAGGTTCATAATTTTGTATTTTTTTGATTTTTTCAAACATTCATAATTAGCTTAGATAAAGCGTGGAAAACTCGATATTTGGATATGTCGCCACGTACGGTGGCCAACACACCAAACCGTCAAATCTCGTTGATTTTGAACTTCATCATCATCATTTCAGCCGAAAGACGTCCACTGCTGGACATAGGCCTCCCCCAAGCACCGCCACTTCGATCGGTTCTGTGCTTCTCGCATCCAGCGGATTCCTGCGGCTTTCACAAGGTCATCGGTCCACCTCCATCCATCGGTCCATCGGTCGTCGGTTGAACTTAATCATTAAGTTTAAAATCGTTTGGAGAAAGACAGTTTCGTATAGCTTGATGTGCTGGCCACCACGGCGGCGTGGTGGCATAACAAAACATCGAGTTTTCCATGCTTTATCTATAATATAAAAATGAATCGCAAAATGTGTTGGTAAGCGCATAACTCAATAACGCCTGGACCAATTTTACCAATTCTTTTTTTTTAAATGTTTGTTGAAGTCCAAGGATGGTTTTTACGGCGAGAAAAGTTAGGGTAGGGTAGAGTAGGGTAGGGTAGGTAGGTAGGTAGGGTAGGGTAGGGTAGGGTAGGGTAGGGTAGGTAGGTAGGTAGGGTAGGGTAGGGTAGGGTAGGTAGGTAGGTAGGTAGGTAGGGTAGGGTAGGGTAGGTAGGTAGGTAGGTAGGTAGGTAGGTAGGTAGGTAGGTAGGTAGGTAGGTAGGTAGGTAGGTAGGGTAAGGTAGGGTAGGGTAGGGTAGGGAGGTAGGTAGGTAAGGTAAGGTAGGGTAGGGTAGGGTAGAGTAGTGGAGTTTATACTATAGCTTTTGACAGGACGAAGTCTGTCTGGTCAGCTAGTTTAAGCGAAATATGAATAGACTGATTATTTTGTATTAAGCTAGCAGTAGTATTGCCGAGTGTCATAGAATATATTTTATGTTAAGGCGACGATAATCGACTATTAATGATTTTATACGGAAAAAATATATGTTAAATTACAGCATTTTCTTAATAACTTCATATTTTAGATTATATTTGTATTACATAGTGAAATTAATTTGTAAAGTTATGTTTAACGCGGATAAAAAACTGAGAATCACGCAAAATTTATCAAGCGTATTTTTCTGAAATCTTCACCTTTTTTAAGATAATTTAATTATTGATCTTTTCATATACGTGATTTATTAAAATACCTTTTGTTTTATGTATAATAAATTAATAATGCGTCTTATTTGGGACAGCGCTCCTAGATGGGCGAGTGTATTACTGGCTGGATGTACGACGCGTTGCGTAAGCTCAGTACAGAACACGCAAGCTAACCACTCAAGGTCACTGGCATATATCTGGGCCTTAAAACAAGAAATTTCACGCGGACGAAGTCGTGGACAGAAGCTAGTTATTTATGAATGGGTATAAAATATCAAACTTGTTTCCTTATTCCTCCAGAAGGCCTTTATCCTGTTTACTTGGGATCGGTTTCTAAAGTGACCAGGTGCGACTGATGGATCGACTGTCATGTGCTACATTAGGACCCAATAACCCAATTACTGGGCAATACCGGAGGGTTTAGGTCAGTTGCCGGTTGATTTTCACTCAGATATCCCTCTCCCCCCTCTCTGATTGAAATATGGTGCAGTAAATATTAAACTCGCTCAAACTTTTATTCAATAATTGCGCAATCTGTAATATTAACCCAAAACGATCAAAAAAATTGTGCAATTCGTGATATCTACAGCGTGTTACGGAAAGTGTATATACATATCAAAGGCACGGATTCTTTTGGTGATAACAAACTACAGGGCAATATTTTTTAATACCTTTATCTACATAAATAAAAATTTAAGAAACATTTAACTAAAAATCAAATGTTTCCAATTGAATTCTACACATCACTGGACCAAGTCAGCTGATCGGTGTCAATAAACTACACACAAAGAAACGGCGGTAACACGTTTGTTATGATTTAAATTTAATAAACTATCGAAATAAAATAAAATATTAAGCATTTTCTAGTTAGTGCTTTTGAGCTGAAATTTTGAACAGAGATTCTGAACCAGATACACTCTTCACCCCGTTTGTATGGATATACCCTTTCCGTAACACGCTATATACATACAAATAAATAAGATTAAATTGTCTGTTAATTAAGCATGTGTGGCGTGACTGTGAATGATAGTTTGAAAAATGATGTGATAAGGCAACGGTGTGGTTTAAAAGAAGATGTAGTGACAAAAATTGAAAAGAGTATGCTTAGATGGTTTGGTCACGTTGAGAGGATGAATGAAAGGCGACTTACAAAAGGTATTTACAAGGCAGATGTGAGTGAAAACGCCGGGAGGGGACGCCTTAGGAGAACATATAGTGACCTAATTGGTTATGTTCTTCAGAAAGGTCAGGTGCGTAGCACACGCAACCGGCGTGCATGTATGACCAGATGTATGAATGTAAACGAACCAAAAGGAATATGTAAGGAGCGTAGCAGGTGGCGCTCTATAGTTTCTGCCTACCCCCATGGGAAAAAAACTTCTTACAGTCCGTTCAACAGATTTTGACTTCGTAATCGGTAAACGGTCTTTACTAGTGTGGAGAAATAATCATAAGGACACAGGAAGAAACCTCTACTTTCGTATCTTTGTTATTATAAGATTACAGATAAAACATAAAATGACGCTTGTTGGTTGCCTATTGGTTTCGCTAGCTATGTTTTAATGGGGGAATCCAAAGCCAAACTTTGGGCTACTACTGCGAAATTTACTCAATAACTACATATAGAGTTAGGAGGAACAGGGTGTAAAGTTCACTCATACTCTATGGAAAAGGGAGGATTCTCCGACCAGACGGGTGTTGTGTCTGGTGGGAGTTGCCCGACGGATGATGTTATTTTTTATTTATTTTTTATTTGTGCATGGCATCTCGGAGTTATAACCACTGGGGTTTCCTACTCCTTAACCGGGCTATCCTGTGGTGCCGCAAGCTCCTAAAAGAAGTTTACGCCTCCAGCCAGGGGAGTTTTTACTAAAGTTACTTATAAACTAGACGACTGCTCGCTAAGGGCACCCCAGTGGGGTTCGAACCTCGGCTTAGGGCAGTGCCGGAGGGAGGGTGGCATGGGACCGACGGTGGCTGGATAACATCAGGGTTCTGATTATTGTCATGGGGAGTTTGGATTACAGGCTCAGCTAAACCACATGCTGGCACATCGTTAAGCGGCAAGGGACGGGGAGGGCTATTATTATTATTGACGATAATAATAGTAGGTCGGGGACGGATGATGTCGGAATGTTGTTTATAATATACTAGTCGCGCGGTAAACTCTAATTGCGCGATGCAGGATTTATGTGACGTCAGGTCTCATGTGGCGTCGTAGATGCCGCCCCAACCAACACTTTGCCTGACACGGGAATCGAACCCAGGAGCTCATGCTTATCAGTAGCACTTGTGACCATTAGACGAATGAGGCAGTTAATTTTCATTTATTTTATTATTTATGTACACCCAGTTATTATTACTAATTAATTTATATTTTTGTATTATTTAAGTTTATTTAGGATCTCCAACAAAACAACAACAATAATGGCAACAGTAGGTGTAATGTATCTAACATTAGAATATTAATATGCTAATGATTATTTTCAGTGTTAATCGACACTGTAAATAATATTCTACGCACTGGTACGGTCAGCGACAAAAGCCGATTAAAAGTGTTAACACATGATTTAAATTAAGAGCGCATACTTCGGTCCACCAGCGCCGCTCCTTTAAAAAAACATTATCTCGTGACTGAGAAGGAATTATGAAAAACGGCTCAACAGCGACCTGTGTGTCTAGAATGTTCTAATACCTATTATAAAGTTTCATATTGAGACACGAAGCAACAAAATACGATCTAGAGGAATGTGGCCGTTTTTCTTTAGAATGAATTTTGTGGCTTTAATTTTGTGGAAAAGCGTGTTCTCCCATAGGTACTTTCTGTATGTGAAAACATGTTTTTCAACTGCAATGTTAAGTTTGTTCTTGGGATAAATTCATCCCAACTACGGAACCCTTCATTGTGTGTGGTCCGAAATGCAAGTAGCCGTTTTTTTTTTTCTTTTGAGGTACACTAAAAATTGTTTATCTCTCTCTACTCAAACAAGACGCACATTACAAAAAAAATAATAAACAAAATACACACACTAATACAAAGTAACCAAAAGTCTCGTATTAAAAACTAAAAAAATTGGTTGTCTGTAAAGTTGGTTTACGGACGATAGTTTAACGTGACAATGTCATAACAAAACATTGATGCGGCGCAAGCGTACAATGAGCGTAACGGGACAATGAGCGTAACGGGACAATTAGCGGAACGGGACAATGAGTCATTCTTTTTCGTGCATGCAGCCGGCGTTCGTCGATTTATTAGACGTTGTCACGTCAAAATGCAAAGTTTGAGTTTGTTATATTTGTTTATTTGTCAGATATTCTTTTAATTTTACTTCTGTTCCCATTTTAATGAAATATTTAGCTTCAGTAATTATGATTTAATAAACTGAAGTATTAATCTCCCATTGTCGCTGACTGTACCACATAATTATTCCTGTCATTTTCAGTTACCTTCCAAAACTGAGCTTCATAATTTGATTCCTTACACGTCATGTCTAATTACACAATATTGTGCTCATGTTGGGGTTTGCGAATGTCGAGATAATTCGGCTGTTAGATAACACGAACATACTGCGTAGACTAAAGAGAACACCATTTTTGAGTTAGTGAAGTGTATAAATAAAAACCGGCCAAGTGCGTGTCGGACCACGCACAATGAAGGGTTCCGTACTTGG
This sequence comes from Dryobota labecula, assembly GCA_947523025.1. NCBI lineage: Eukaryota > Metazoa > Arthropoda > Insecta > Lepidoptera > Noctuidae > Dryobota > Dryobota labecula. The sequence goes on from OX383306.1 coordinate 17,390,068, forward strand.
AAAGAATTTATCCTAAGAACAAACTTAACATTGTAGTTGATAAACATAATCTCCCATACATTCCAACTGCAAATGTAAGTTTGTACGCACAATATCTAGAGATTTACCATGTTATTTTAAGACCATAGACTGCTTATAGATTTTCCTGTAATCTATAAGTATAGAACTATTTTTTGTATTTTTTTCAAAATTTTAGGTTCAGTAGTTTCGGAGATAAGGGGGGGGGGGAAATGGTCAATTTTCGTCTATTTTCACTTATAACTTTAAAACAATGTATGTTAAAATTATTTTTAAAAAAAATTGAGGCCCTCACAGTAAGTCGTTTCATTTGATATATCACACGGTACAGTTAGCAAAACTTTTTTTTTAATTTTCTTGTTTGCCCCCCAAAACTGAAGCCAATATTCTAAATTCATTTATTTACGGTTCACGTCCGTGTTTCGGTCACTTAAATTGATATGTATACCAAATTTTAACTTAATTGGTCCATAACATTCGGAGCAAATTGGCTGTGACAGACGGACAGACAGACAGACATACACACGAGTGATCCTATAAGGGTTCCGTTTTTTTCCTTTTGAGGTACGAAACCCTAAAAATGAAGAATGCTGTGCTATACATTTAACACATGAACAGTGTTTTTATTAAACAGACTCTAACAAAGTGCCTCACGCGCGATAGTCCTCATTGTGTACAGAATCATAATATTATTTTCATCGTTATGACAAGTTTTCTATATTTCAAATCATTGCTCGTTGTTTCATAAAAAAAAAAGAAAACTCAAAGCATTTATTTCAAATAAACCAATTACAGGCACTTTTGAATTGTCAAGGGGTCGGTCAGTCAGAAAGATGAAGCTAGTTGGCCATTTCAAAGCGTAGTAGGTTCCTATGGAGAAGAACGGACAAGAAACTCCACGGACACTCTTTTAAAACAAAATATGGGTTACATCATTCCTGTTGAAGTTATACATGTGAGAACCATGTAGAAAGACGTGCACGTTAGAAGCGTCCGTAATAAAAACAATTCAAAAATTAAAATAAGCCGTGGCAGCTAAGAGATGACCAGTCCCAACTGACGGCGCCCGTTCACGAACATGACGCATGGATCAGCACCATTTAGCTCAACCATTTTGAAGGGAACTTAATGATCCAACACATACGCCACCACCAGTGAGACATCTGAGTGAGCATGACATACTCTCAGCCGCCAGGGCACATTCAAGTCAATAAAAGACATTACCCGGTTAATGGTTGCTCTATAGTACATAGTACTCACACCTGTGCTATGCAATTATATAATTCAAGGAGATTGAGTTTATACAATGCAAAGATAGTCTTAAAATCTTCAGCAGCTCCAATAATATTTTCAAATGCTAATCAATTAATTTATGCGCCCTTATGGAGCAGGACCAGCATTGAGCCAAGCATTTTTGTCAGCGATATAATCTCCCAACTTATAATATGCTTGGCTGCATAGTGTGCGTTTTATACAAGTTTTAAATTTTATTTCGTTCAATTGGAGTATGTGGGGAGGTATTTTATTGTAACATTTTAAACAGTACCCCATGAAGGATGAGTCCATTTTTCTCAAAACCCCAAGACTACCAAAGGATTTTATCTTGTTCCCTTACTTTTGAAAGTATGACTTTCGTCTCAGGAGATTATTCAGAGATTTGCATAGCCAAGGTAACTTAAAATTCATTGGCATTCAAAATTATGTAAACTTGTTTTTAGGATGCTCGGAAAAAAGTCAGTAATTCGCTGAAAATACAAACAAGTATAGAGACTTTTAAAACTTTTAACAATAGATTCAACAGTCTCTTTGGTGGAGTTTTACCGAAAACTGTTTTATTTTTAGGCCTAAAATTTTTTTTTGTTAACTATCCATGGGTTTTTGTTTGGTAACAATAAAAGAAATACAATGTAAATCTTTTAATCTTTTAAATACAATTCTTGGAAGCGGCAAAATCGAGATATTGCATTTTTCGTTAGTGCGGCAGTACAGTAGTGGAAACATCACCTTGTGGCCTTGAGCTATACGCTCAAGCGATACGCGTGTTGCGACAGCGACAGCAGAAAAAAATCGGAGTGTGGCTGTGTCGTGGACACGGTCATGTGTTTTACATGAATACCTGTATTGTACGTAACGGGTAATATTGCCCCACGATTTCTTGAATCTTTTAGCTATCGAGTGGCGTAATAAAATTTTGGATGTAGATGATAGATATATACTCGTAGCTGCAACACCAAACTGTATCCCCCGATTTTGTTTTCATCCAATTTCTGAATTGCATCCCATTATGGAAGCAAATTTAAAGACGTATTCACGTCAAAACAAATGAACGAAGTTGTTTAGAGCATGCCATGCGTTACCGCGACTCGCCTTGCGGATCGAGTCAAAACGAATGATAGGGTTGGTTAGAGCATGCCACGTGTTACCGCGACTCGACTTGCGGAGCGAGTCAAAACAAATTAAAGAAGTTGTTCAAAGCATGCCCCGCGTTACCGCGACTCGACTTGCGGAGCGAGTCAAAACGAATGATAGGGTTGTTTAGAGCATGCCACGCGTTAGTTACTGCGACTCGACTTGCGGAACGAATCAAAACAAATGAAAGAAGTTGTTTAGAGCATGCCACGCGTTACTGCGACTCGACTTGCGGGAGCGACGGAAACAAGTGACGCGCGCGCTTGTCACTTGTTTCTCCTGCAACGAGGCCTCGAGGGTTATTTAAAGCATATTTTTAAGCTACATGTTGTTTCATCAGAAGATATGATGATGATCATAATAGTGTGAATGATAGTGACGGCTGAAAGGGCAGAATGAAAAAAGAATAAAAACGTGTTAGGTCATGATGATTCGGTTGTTCCATCAAAATTTATATCAGAGCCTTCTTCACTTTCCGATTACATTTAACTATAGCCGTCTCTTTCCTTCTTACAGATACACGCTGGATATGGAACAGAACGATGTGATCACCTGTCTCGCTTTGATCTCTCATGTGATGTGCTACGCCAACTCTGCTATCAACCCTCTGATATATAACTTTATGAGTGGTAAGTTAAAATCAAAATAATTTGTTTCACATTAATCTATATGGGTATTTATGAAACGAAGCTAGGAGCACGGTTGCATTTGTTCGTTGTCTATGGAGAAGAGCCGGCAAGAAATTCAACGGCTATTCTTTTAAAAATAACCGGATTTTACAATTAACTGTCGAAATTCAGAATGACACTCAGTTAAACCAAATGACATGTGTGCCATTACAACTACAAAAACAAATCTGAATACATATCATGTCGACAGAAACAACTAAATAACAACTAATATTACAATCGCGAAAAAATAATTAGCTGTCCCTTATGTTTAAGTCATGATTATGATTATTTTTTCAGTATCGGAAAACACGTATCTATATCACGATCAGGTACAGGGGCCTTACTCCCGAAAACATCGTAAACCAAGATCGACATAGGTTCGAGTATTATCAGTGTCGTTTTATGCGTATCCGGCGGATTACGTCGTCGTCAAGTGCTCTTTGTCTTTTAGGTAGTTATAACACTCGATCTGAATAAAGTAGCTTCTTTGATATCGTGTAATTTGACGTTTAGTTTTGATGCAACAACTCGATATCTATCTGGCAGATGGCGTGCAGAGTACGAACTTTTCGATCCTAACGAATCTTTCGATCGAAGTTAGTTTCGCTTCGAACCACCGCACGATCGTGCGCTAGTGTCGGATTCAAGAGTATGGATTTAATTCGAATCCAATTCGATTGATTCAGAACTCGATGCTGTCGGGAGTAAGGCCCCAGGACTAATGGTCGTGTCGAATTACCGTCCCATAGGACTATGAGAGTGAGCACACTCGTGCACTTTAATTACTCCTGCGTCCTTGGCTAGGCTCTGTGGAGACCAGCCGCCGTGATCGAAATTCGATCGGAGGATATAATTAACTGACTGTATTATTATTAACATAAACGGGATATTTACCATGTTTATTAATTGTTCTCCGTGATCATGGTGCTTGCAACAGCGCCGAAATATCGGGAACTCAGAACAATTAATAAACATGGTAAATATCCCGTTTATGTTAATAATAATATTAGTGACCATGACAGTTTAAAAACTTATAACTGACTGTACACTGAACAGCATAAAAACCTTAGAATTACGCGAGATTCAAAAGCGATTTTCTCCTAAAATCATGATAAATATTAAAACTAATTAAAGTATTATTAATTTTAGTATAATAAAATAATAATTATGTTATTATTATTGGTTGAATAATGTACCCAGGATTTTGTAATATCTTGATTTAAAAGAGTGTCCTTGGAGTTTCTTACCCGTTCTTCTCCATAGAGATCTACGTTTTAGAATGGGCAGCTAGCTTCAACTTTCTAATTAACTGACCTACTCTTTGCCAATGAAAAAGTGCCTGTTTAATTAAAATAAATGCTTTTTAAATGTCCGAAATAAAATGATTTAACTTAATTTATTTATTACGAAATAAGTCTAATCTTAAAGCTGCAATCGTAATTTCACGATGAAATCGCTTTTGAATTTTGCGTGAATGTAAGGTTTTTATGCTTGTAACTGTATCTACTAAATAATGTTTGCAGAATACTCAACTTTTTTAATATTATATTCATGAAACATGTATAAAATTTACCTACCGATGTTCCAACGTATAAGTTTTGGGATTGCTCAACAAGTTTCGCAATTTCAGCTAATTCGCAACTTCAATACTCGTGAATAAGGCTTCTGATTCTGAAGTTAATTTGGCAATCCTGAAACATGCGTGTTTCAAATCTTACAGTTTATAGGAACGATCGAATACACGGAATTTTCTATTGAAAATAATAAAATAAATGTTTATTTGCACCTTCAAGTAATAAAAAACATGGTTTACATTAGAAATAGGTCCTTAAGGTAATTAAGGTTGTATGTTCCAGTTGCAGCCAATACCTAAGCTAACTTAATACCTATCTTGTAATTATAGGTATCAGCGCCCACCCTCATTATCATTATAGGCGATGTTTTTGTGCCTACCCTACGAAATATTTTAAAATTAATGAGCAAAACACCTTGCAACTCCCACAATAGTTATGAACTGAACATAGGTTTTAATTACAGGAATAAGTTTGATATAATCTAACTTATTCCTGTAATTAAAATATTAAATTAAATATTTATATTAAATTATATTAAAATAAAATAAATAAATTAATAAAAATAATAATAATAAAAAATAAAAAATATTATTAATTTATTGTATTATTATTATTATTATTTTATTAATCATATACATGAGTAACATTAATAGGGAACTTACTATATTAGTTTTAACCACGTACATACGTGTCTACGTCTAATATGATACCCGGCTTGTGGCAAATTAATAACAGGCGGACGGATCGATCAGGTTAAGCGATGTTTGCCGCGGTTGGTCCGTGGATGGGTGACCATCTTTACATACCGAGACCCCTCCGTGCCTCGGAAAGCACGTTAAGCCATTGGTCCCGGCTGTCATTCGTGAATATTTGACAGTCGTTATATGTCGTCAGAAGCCCGAAAGTCTGACAACCAGTCTTACCGATGGGTATCTTATTACCCAGTAACTGGGTTTTGGAGGTCAGATAGGCATTCGCTCCATGTAAAATACTGGTATTCAGCTTCCGGTTAGACTGGAATGCTACTAATGCATATGATGACGGGTATGCTATCATCATTCTCCTTCCTGCCCTTATCTCAATTTAATTGGGGCCACGTCGCATGTCTTTTTGTTCCATACTTCTCTATAAATAAATATATAGTACTGATGTTCTTCAAATTTACAGGAAAATTTCGTCGCGAATTTCGCCGAGCCTTCTGCTGTTCTACGGCTTCAGACTTAGAAAACTTCACCACCTTAAGCCGAATCACAACATCGAAGAAACGACCCTGTGACCTCATGACCTTCGAAACCAAAGCCTAAGGTCGAAACGTATGCAGTACAACTTTCGTACACAATAGCTATAAGGATAGGTACATTCTAACATAAAGTGGGACTGAAGATAGAAAGTAGAAATTCGGGAATATTTAATTGCATATCAAAAACGAAACGAGCACCTAATCGTGTGCATTATCAAATTGATTACACATCGAAATACCTACATATACACACACACATATGTATTAAATTATTATTATTGAATAATAGAGTCGGAAATACATACAATATCAATTGCTTACACGATGGTAGAATTTGTTTGCATGGTATTGTCGTTATCACTAATCGGATATTTTTAGTTGAAAAATGATATGCGACTAACTTGTATGCTTTTGTGTAAGCTGCTATTACATATAGTCACACCAAAGCATATCTAAGTACAAAAGAATTTAGGGCAATCATGTATTTTGTCAAAGTTTATTGAAATAGATGTTGTTTCTGGGGCCCGAAACACGGATAACCGAACTTTGAATATCATCTAGGATTAACTATTTTTGCAGTTTTTTGAAACTCAAAATTTATTGGAAACAAAAATATGTTTTGCGATAATAAGTATCATGAAGTTAAAAGTTTTTAGATGCTCATTCATTATTTATGATGCCATATGAGCATGTTTATACTTGAATCGCTTTATCGCGGCAATAACGGTCATTGCCCTTTGCCTAATATCTCTTCGTAGGAGCCCAAACAATAAACTGTGTATGGTTTTTAGTTATTGGAACATGTCAGATATTAATTCATGACCTTAACGGACATTATTTGAGTTTTTTAAATAAAGAATGCTAGAAAATGCAGGTGGGTCAATGACCGTTACTGCCACGCTAAAGCGATTCGGGTAGCTATAGTACAAATCCAAGGATTTGGTGTGCAATTAAATACCCGTTGAAAATCAGTGATAATCTAGTATTGGAGGAAGGAATGGTATGTAGGTTTGTAGGAGAGTTAGAAACTATTTATTTTTTATTAAATTATAATTATAAAATCTTGGTTTCAATGTCGAATTTTTTAATGATAAGTTTTCTAATTGTAGCATTGGATTTAAGATGTTGTGTTTGGTCAAAATTAGCCCCAAACACACAAATTCTAAGCATCTATCTTGTGAAATGTTTGTGTCTAATAAATTAGAAATATTCTTTTTAAATGAATTGTTTCAAAAATGTCTCGAATAGCTAAAGAATTGTAAGAAGCTAAAGGCCTATTTCAGCTTCTGGATTGGCAGTATCTACTAGATAAGTCCTAAAAACCGAATGTATCGATTGTATAGGTATATATGAGAATGATAAGTTAAGAAATTTGTTCGGACACCGTGAAAAAGGCTCTTTGTATAATATTTTCTCGAATATCAAAATAACCTTAAGAAGCGAAGAAAAAATAATGTTGTACTTTAGAAATTAAACAATTTATCATTGTATCTATTTCTTTGTAGCCATGTTAGATTTGTTGTGAATCGTATTCGAATAATTTAATTTAATTAATATTAAAAATACAAAAAAAATTGAATTATGGAAGCGTGCAGTAAGTATTAAAGACTAAGGTAAGTTAGAATTAGTCTATTGAATGACTTTTCATGAAATCATGACATTTGAGAGCGATTCTAACTTAGATGTATTAGTTACTAGCTGACGCGACAGACTTCGTTCTGTCAAAAGCTATAGTATAAACTTCACTACTCTACCCTACCCTACCCTACCTACCCTACCTACCTACCTACCTACCTAACCTACCCTACCCTACACTAACCTACCTACCCTACCCTAACCTACACTACACTAAACTACCCTCCCTACCTACCTACGACCTACTAATTTTTCTCGCCGTAAATACCATCCTTGGACTTCAACGAACAATAAAAAAAAGAATTGGTAAAATTGGTCCAGGCGTTGTTGAGTTATGCGCTTACCAACACATTTTGCGATTCATTTTTATATTATAGTTTATAATTCTGTGAATACATATTTGTTTCGGTCGCGAATAGGAATGATGACTAAAAATATATTTATGTCTGTCATGTAGATTATTCAAAAAATATATGACACGTATTTTTTCTTTTTTTACGTAATCAATTACGGCGATACATTGAGTTCAAATGTGGCATGACGTCACTGCTCGCTAGATTTTATACGTAGTTGTGACGTAACGAGCCCCCACTCCCTAAGTTTAATGTGTTTTATCTAAGTATTTTTTTATTAATATGATAAAGCTAAAAATACGTGTCTAATATTTTTTTATTTTCTGATTGACGAACTAAAGAGTTTTTCTTTTTTTTACCTAGGACACATCCCTATTATATTTTGATCAACATACAACCTGACACTGATCTGCAAATTTGCTAAAACGTATGACTGTTCAAATTTCGTGGGCTACCTTTGCGCATCCCACCTTAAGTAGAAGATGCCATAGCCAAGAAATTAACTTCTGCCACCTCTTCATAAATTAAATAGAAGAACACTTTTTTAGTATAACCGCCTCTGTGGTCTAGTGGTAAAACCACCTGTCTCAGATCCAGAGGTCCCGGGTTCGATTCCCAGCGGGGGCAAAAATTTCTGCTCGGTTTGGTTGGTGGTAGGGCTTGTTCTAAGTCCACCTGGCTAGCTACCACCATCTTATCTAAGTCTGTCGCCAAACAACAATGTTAACAACATTTGTTGTGTTTCGGCAGTTAGAGGTAAGATAGCCAGTTCCTCTGTGGTTGAGGATTCCGGGTGAAGCTCGCTTCCATCTACGGCCTTATCATCACTTACCATCAGGTGAGATGAAGGCCAAGAGGTTCCCCGGTGTGTAAAAAAAAAAAAAAAAAAGTATTCTACATAATGTTAAACTTTCAAAAAGCCATTATTCTGATCTTGCTTCAAAATTGTTATGTCAGGTTTCAGGCTAGATTATGTGCTATTTCAATAAATGGTCGACTTTTTTAACACTTGAGCCTTTTCCCTCCAAAAACAAAGCCACATGTAATAAAATGAATGATTTGGCGATTTTTTTATTGTATTTTTTTATAATCATCAACAAATAAATGTTTATATTTATGGAACATTTATGATCTTTTATATAGTATTCTATATATAATAATATAGTATGTCACTAGTCATAAAAATATTAGTCAAAATTCTCTAGTTTTGTACAATACGAAGATAATATAATTTGTACAGATGTCTATTTTAAATGTTTATTGCCTTTGTGAATTACTTTGTATTGTACTGCAATTTTCCTAATAAATATTGCATTTTAATAACAATTCAATTATTTTATTTTCCTTGCTAAATTAATAATGCCGTATTTTCATCAAGCAAAGTACAAAACTGGGTGCATGAACACACACAAGCCACACTAGCCAAAAGCAAGTCGCAAGCTTAAGTAGCAATCACGCAAAATTTTAAAGCGTTTTTCTCGAGACAAAACAATTGCGACTTTGAGTATACCTATGTCATAATATGTCTATATTATGATGACATTCATGTTTATTTCTTAGTATGGTTTCGAAAATGCTATGTCCGTTTGCCCAAATTCGCACAGGCGATTTTTTCCCGCGGCGATTTTTTATCGCGCACTGGATTTTCAAAGCATTGCTTAGCGCCGAGAGTTTAAAATCCAAAGGTGTTTTTTGACGCGCTGGGATGTACTCTGTTAGATTCTCAATGCTCGGCCCAACACTGAGAGTTGAAAATCGAGTGCGCGATTAAATCCCGCCGTGATATTTTTACGTCCTCGCGAATGTGGGCTAACACCATAAAATATCTATCAATACTGTAGGTCCTACAGTATTGCTAGTTATTTTATTGTGTTATGGTGAGCGTAAATTTTATGAGCGATTTTCGCCTACAGTGTAGGAGAAAATCGCTCATAAAATTTATGTTCGTGACTATACCTTATGGAAACTCATTGATTGACGATATTTTTCTAACGCCTTATTTATATGTTTATCCGTGGTATATATTTTTTTACGATGATATGATTATGATGATATGAAAGTATATCATAATTTCAGCCGAAAGACGTCGCAACGGTTTTATATTAGGGCTCTATAGCCCTAATTTAAAACCGTTGCGGTAGCCCGCGAAATTCAAATTGTCTTGCATTTTATGGAATTTAATGGATTTTTTTTTTTTTTTATGTAATGGCATAGAGAGTATTCTCTATGCCATTACATAATTGTTATAGAGCGCCATCTATGAAGTAGTTTGCGTATCAATATTGCTACTCTCCACAGAATCTCAGAGCCAATCATGTCTCTGAAAGGTAGTGCTTCTGCGAGGGAAATTCATAACGAGTTTATGAAAAAATCCACAGATGGCGCAGTGTTCAATTACCCTTAGCAGCTTACGATTTTCTACGTTTTATGAATTTTCTGGATATTTCCGCAAACCTCTTCTTATTTTCTATGGTGGGCATAGAAAAGTAGGTGGGTGGGCCCACTATAGAAAACAATTTCCAACAAACAACAATTTCCAATCAAGGAAGTTGACACCCTACATAAATTTCCCGTGTTAGCATTTCAATGATAGCTGTGATTTGCATTTTACGAATAATTAAAGTAAGCTTGCTCACCAGTTGCCGCCACTGGCGAGTAAGGTACTGTCAGTACTTTTATTTCTTATGTTTTAGATATATTTAAGTACTAATTACTTCATAAAATGTTTTTTTATTATTACATTTTATAATATTAAATAAATATTTACATTATAATGTTCCTAAAATTGGCAAGTATATAAATATGTGTATAGTTAATTACAAATATTATAGATAGATAGATAGAATACTTTTTATTATGTACACCATTAAAATTACAGATATAGATGTGGAAATGCTACATAGTGTGTCACAATGGGACGTCTTATCGCTAAAAGCGATCTTTTACAGACAACCTTTGGATGGATCTTCCTTCAAGTGCTACGAAATTAGATCCTAAGTTGTAACTTAAAATCTTAAGCCATAATTAAGCAGGAATGGCACAATATTTGTAATTACGAATAACTGCGCTAGAAAATCCTGCAAACAGTGAACGTTCAGTTTCAAATTTGATTTCTAGAGACCTCATTCTACACTTGCACCTCTAGCGGCGAATTCAAGCGCGATCCTCATTGGCTTAGTAATTCATTCCCCTAACTTTATAATACGAGATTCTTGACTCCAAGAAATCCTCCTTCAAATTTACAATAGATGTTACGTTAATTCAAAAAAGTTGACGTTCAAACTGCATTAGTGGCTTACCATGGTCTGGTGGCATCAGTTCTAAGATTTGGGATTATTTTCTGGGGCAATTGCAGCTCAAGGGAATACATATTCAAGGCGCAAAAACGTTGTATTAGAACGATGTGTGGTTTGAAGACCACAGACAGTTGCGAACCCAAGTTTAAGTCCCTAAAAGTGCTTACATTTCCGTCATTATATGTACGAGTATATTCTGGAAATGGCCATGTTTGTAAAGACCAATAAAAACCTATTTCCCACGATATTATAAACTAGAAAACGACCTGTCAGAAATCAGTACAAAAATCTATTACAAATTGAGTCGTGCAACACAGCGTTATTTAGAAAAAGTGTTATTTGTACCTGGGTCCTACTATATACAATAAACTGCCAGATGTACTGAAAAATGATACAATGAAGAAATTTAAAAAGAAATTAGTGGCCTTCCTAATAGAAAAATGTTATTATTCGATTAATGATTTCTTAATGGAGAAAACTTTGTAATCAGCAATGTGTATATTAAATATAATTAGTATTATTTTGAACATATTGACCTAAAATACATTTATTTTTAATTTTATTCTAAAGTAACATTTTGATTTGACATTTTCAATATTAATTAATGTATATGTAATTGTAATAATTCTAAGTGTGACATTTTAATTTGTAATTTTATTTATAGATAGCTTCTTAAAAAAAAAAATTGTATAAATTTTTGCGTGCCTATTCCCAGCCAGAATGTACATACATGGCTCACTCCTACCTACTCCACCTGTATTTTAATGTAACCTACATTCATTGCAAATAAATGATTTGATTTGATTTGATCTGACTGCATTCAAAGGGTTCCATTAACGTTTATTTGATTCTGGTAATCAGGTTTCAGTTTTGCGTGCTTACAAAAGAGCAGATTATTTTACTGTGTAAACTTATCAGATGGAATAGTTTTATCCTCGGTCTAACCTTGTTACTCAGAATCCTTACTTTAATAGACAAGTATATTTTGGCCCGTTCCTCGGAAAGCACGTTGATCCTGTGCCTGATCTCTGCGGTCGTGTCGGATTACCGTCCCACTGGACTATGAGAGAGAGAAGAGAGAGTGCACCTGTGTCTGCGGACACACTTGTGCACTAAAATATCCCCTGCACCGATGGTTAGTCTCCGCCGAGATTGGCCGCTATGGCCGAAAGTCTGTCTGGAGGACTAGTATTATTTTTTGGAACGCTGTCATTCGAAAATATGAAAGCCTAGCTTCTGCCCACGACTTCGTCCGCGTGAGACTTCTTGTTCCCCCGACCCACCCCGTTACATCGCATCGCCTGCCAGCACTATTAGCGTTCTTTCTGACTTCTTTTCTTTTTCTTCGGCTCCTAAGGGTCTTAGCGTGATGCTAATCATAGTTAGTAGATAACAATGAATACTTTAGTCATATACTACATAATTTGTATGTATCATCAATAGTTTTTTTTTTTTCAGTGCACACCAAATAATGGATATTATAGGAAAAAATTTGCAACTTTGGGTTACATTATTGCAATTTTCTTAAGGATCTCTAACTTTTTGAAAATTTATTATAGCCTATGTTATTTCCTGATAATGTAGCGTTCTATTAGTGAAGAAATCGGTCCAGTAGTTTCGGAGCTTATTCGATATAAAAAAACAAACAAATAAAAAAGTATTTCCTTTTTGTAAAAGTTATTATTAAGTACTAGCTTTTGCCCGCGGCTCCGCCCGCGTAGATGTCGGTTATCGCATAAAAAAGTAGCCTATGTCCTTCTCCATATCCCAGGCTATATTTCTGCCAAATTTCATGACGATCGGTTCAGCGGTTTAGGCGTGAAAACGTAACATACAGACAAACAGATAGACAGACAGACAGAGTTACTTTTACATTAATAATATTAGTATATTTGTATATTAGTATATATATAATATTAGTATATAGTATATTAGTATATATAGTATACTAGCTTTTGCCCGCGGCTCCGCCCGCGTGGATGTCGGTTATCGCGTAAAAAAGTAGCCTATGTCCTTCTCCATATCCCAGGCTATATCTCTGCCAAATTTCATGACGATCGGTTCAGCGGTTTAGGCGTGAAAACGTAACATACAGACAGACAGACAGAGTTACTTTCACATTTATAATATTAGTATGGATTAGTATATAGTATATATATAGTATATGGATGGATAGTATAGATTTCAATTTTGTTAACTAGTGCTAAGTTGAAAGATATTCGTGTTTCGAAAAGGATGAGGAAAGACTTTGCGCAACAATGGGATCTCACGGGCAGATAGATAGAAATAGGTACTTGCAGAGTAAGCTAGCTGAAATGGCTGTGGGCTGGCCATGTTTGTCAAAGGACTGATGGCCGTTGGAGCAGACGAGTCTTGAGTGGAGACCGCGTATCGGCAAGCGTAGTGTGGGACGCCCCCCAGCTAGATGGACCAACGACCTTAAAAAGGTGGCTGGAGAAGACTGGATGCGGAAGGCGGAGGAGAGGGTGTTGTGGCGCAGCCTGAAAGAGGTCTATGTCCAACAGTGGACTATGATAGGCTGAGTTGATTGATTGAGGTGATATATGATAAATCATTGTATTTCTGTAAGTAGGTTGGTACAAAACCTTTTAAAAGTCAATCATATTTTTTTTTAAACGGTTTATGATCTACCAATGAAGGGTTCCATAGTTGGAATGAATTTATCACAAGAACTAAACTTAACATTTCACTGCCTATAGAAAAAATCTTCGTTCCACCAACAATCATCTTCTACGATGTCCTTCTCACCGTTCTGGCTTCATTCACTCTTCTTTCTGTCCAAGCGGTGTTTCTTTGGAATGCGCTCCCTTTGAATATCAGGATGGCAACCAGTTGGTTATCATTTAAAGTGAAGGCACGTGAATATATTCGTAAGAAGTTGGCTGAATTGTCCCAGCGCTGATTTGTTTTCACCCCTAGACCCCTACCAATCGTTATTTCTCCTGACACCGTTTATTTTATATGCACGTATGTATCTGTGTATTAGTATATAAATACATATATATATCTATTTTTTTTTTCGAGGTATTTATCCCTTATTTATGTAGCATCTGCCATGTTTTGTCTCTGCATCACCCTAAGGTTGACTGGTAGAAAATGCCCCAGGCATTAAGTCCACCTTTGTACAGTATTTTTTTACTTGTGCGTAAAGTTTTAGTAAATAAATATTGCAGTTTAAATACATGTTCTCCTATATATCAATATAGGTCACGGTCAATTCTCCAACTGCAAATGTAAGTTGGTTGACAATTAATCGTTATCTTGTAAAGTTTACTTTTCGGTGATAGTTTTCCTACCCATTCGCTGCCCAGCACCCAGCATATATGTCAAAAAACACTTCGTTCGTGTGCCTACAACCCGTATTCGAGCAGTCGCTATAGATGACTTCTGTTCATGCCCAGGACCCGACTAGCGACACCAAATCTAAGTAAGTAAATTTGCCAAACAATTTATGGCTGACAAGAAAAAAAAAAATTGAACTGGGCAGCAAATGCGTTAACTTTGTTATATATACCTACTACTGCCGTGAATTTTTTCACTTATCCAACATCAACCATTTAGCTTGCACTTGACTCTAACAAAAATTACCACTTTAATGCTTAATATTTCACAAGATCCCTGAATTCGAAAATGATTTCCATAGACTCGCAATATTTTTGAACGACCTATCTAACAATACTCCACACCAAGGGATAGACGAGAAAAAAAAATGTCATCCCCTCTTTACGTGTCCCCTACACGTAAAGAGGAGATGATATTTTTTTCCCCTTAAAATAAATATATCAAGATTTTATTTTACCATTTTGTCGGCGGGAATAATATGTATAGCACCAAATTACAGATTTCTATTAGTAAGAGTCTCTGAGCTAAGCTGCGGACAAACATGGCGAAATTTTTTTGGGTTCCTTGTTGACTACTGAACCCTAACTAGATGAGGTCGACGTTTCCTATCTGACTACTCTGAGAAGAAAGACCGAAAAAACTCAGTCAAAGTCAAATCATTTATTTCAAATAGGCACGTAAAATGCACTTTTGAACTTCAAAAATTACATTAACAGTTAATTGATTCTAGTTGCCCCTTCCAAAAGGTAGTTATGTATGGAGAAGAATGGGCGAGAAACTCCATACTTACTCTTTTAAAATTTTAACAATAGTTTGTATACATTAATTAATAATTATAGGTGAAGACGATGTACCTAGAATAAAAATAAAAATTAATTACCACAATTGGTAAAAAGAATGAAAAGTGAAGTAATGACAGAAAAAATAATAAATGCGATGGTGCTCACATATAATATTTACAAACATTGTTTATGATTTTCCAAAAAAAATAACATATAATAAGTCAGTGTGTGAGTTAAATTATATTAATCACAGAAAATAAAATTAATATCATAAAAATTATAAATTATACAGTTAATTTAGAAACCAGTTTGATTTTGTCTAGACTCTAAATTGTCCTATGGAGCAGGACCAGCATGTTTCCAAACGTTCTTATCTTGGATATAATCTTCTAATTTGTAATTTATGCTTATGACTTATGACTTATGCTTGTTTACAAAGTGTGTTTTGAACATGAGTTTTAAATTCAGATGTCACAGTTTCTTTTAAAATCCTAACATAATCTTGGTCCGATAAGGTGCTAAGTTAATTATGCTAGCCCATTTATTTTTAAGTGACGTATTTGAGTGTGGCGGTTAGTTTTATGAAAAACTTTATGTTTTCATGAAATGTCGGGATTTGAATGCACGGTACCAACTTTACCTTTCCTTTTTCCTCTACCTTTTAAAGCTTATGTTATTCAAACTTTACCGTTCCCTGAATACGATAGTAAATTGGAGACAGCGACATTTTTACCTAAGAATGCACTACAGTCTGCACGACATAGTATTTTTGAACTAAAACCGTAAAAACAGGTCGTATTTTATATTTATTAGAGTATTTTACCTTCTCTTCACGGTCTGCTGGTATTTGATAAGAGTCGTTGTGTATTTTTGCAATATAAAGGCAGGTATGCACTGATGAAGTTGAAAACTTTGACTAAAGTTCTCTTTAATGTTATCCATGTGTATGTTTATCCGTCTATTTTGTTCATTTAATAGTCACAGGTCACTTTTAAAACTATCCAAACCAGTTTTAAATTGGATACCTATACGGGGTTAGCTTAGTAGAAGCTTAACATGTTTTTTACGGGGCTGAGTCTGTATTGCCGTAGCATTTCTGTGTGTTTACTGTCTGGAAATGCTAACTCAGTTTGTCGCAGACTGCAGGATGTATACAGGGTGTTTGGCGCATGGACCGACACACAATTTTTTGCGCGGTTGGGAGGGTCATTAGCGAGGTTTCATGCAAAGAATTTTTTAAAATAAAACTAAGTTCAAATTTTTTAATCCTGAATTTAGAAGTTGCAATTTTTCACATATTTAAAAACAAAATTGACTTTGGAAGCACATAAGTATTTTTTTACAGATCAAGTGCATCAAGTAATGATCTATTTAAAATAAAAATACATTGCAGAATACAATAAAATTTATTTCGTGCAATTACAACCATTAATAAAAAAGTAATGACGATTTAAAGGCGAGATTCCGTGTAATTTTAGGAAAAAACCTAAAAAAAATCATATCTTAATAACCGTGACACTTAGGACATGGGGTCTTTGGATGAAACCTCGCTAATGACCCTCTCAACCCCCCAAAAAATTGTGTCGCTCCATGCGCCAAACACCCTGTATTGTACTAGCATTTTCATATTCATACTTGCACATTATTCGATGCACTGCCTATATAGCTCTTTCTCTTTAGAAATCTTGGGGATACAAAATTGACTTCACCAAGATTTGACAGTTCATTTTTCAGTGTTAATTGCTATTTTGTCAATAACATGTCTTCGATAAGAAAATCATTAGTAGTTTTGTACACTTAGTATTTCGAGACATCGCCAAACGGTTCGTCGACTCTTCACGTAGAGGGCTGGCCTATTTCTTGCCCAAAGAATCAGCATTGCCATACCGTAGAACGGGGTTATTTGGATTTTCGGGGCTATTTGGAACAAAGCCATTGTAAGATTTGAGTCGACATAAATTCGAATTGTGATCTTCGTACGAAAAATTGTAAAAGTAAACAAGACCAGAAATAAAATAGAAGCTGTCTATGATGTTTTGATAGAATTTATGTCAACTCATATCTTACAATTACTTTATTCCAAATAACCCCCGAAAATCCAAATAGCCCCGTTCTACCGGTACAACATGGCAATGCTGCCAGCCTTTTGGGCACTTTTCCTGTTGTCAGCGATGCGGACGAATTTTTCGATGCCCATTGATACTTTCCCCTCCCTTTTTATATACTTATATACATTTTTCGTCTCACCTGGCCATAATGTGAGTTTTACGCGTACAGTAAAACTCGCATTGTGGCCAGGTGAAGACGTAAAATTATGTAGTCACCACGGGCAGTAAAAATCAAAGCCCTCTATCGCATATTTACAACCCTCGACTGCAGCTCGGGTCACAAATACCTGCGACTTGGGGCTTTCTTTATTTTACAGCCCTCGGTAAGTAATGTACTATTACTGTTTTAAGACAATTAGCTTTTAAATTATGTAAATATTATCAAATAAAATTAAAGGTTAGAATACCTGTAAATAAAATACAATACGATTTTTTTTTACCAGAATTTCCTTCCATCGGTAGGCACCTTCCTTTACATGCATTAAGTTAGAGTGCTGTACAGTCGATCGGAACGCCAGGTATTTTGCTGTGCAAATATAAATACTGTCCGTCTAGACTCTGATTATGGGACCATAATGGTGTTTGTACATAACAATCTGTATAAATTAACCTTCAATGAACTTTAAGCTTGAGTTATTTTATGGTGACACGTTATCACGAAATCTTGTTTTTAGGTACCATCAGGTAAATTAATTGTTGTCAAAGAATGGCAGTGGTAATTTGATTATATGGACAATTTAAATTGCTAGTGAATTTTCTAAACAAAAATAACCCTGGCTTAACTATTTTATTTTTGTTTATTTCAAACAAAAGATACATGACAAGGAAGATTAATTTTATGTGGAAGTTCAGTGCTGTCAAATTAGATTATATTGAAATAATAAACTTCCAGGCTCAGACCAAATAAAAAACCAAGAGTGCTGTCAACAGTGAGGTGAGGCCGGTTTTGTAAACATGTGTGCACTTAGTGAGGTGTAGTTTGATTGTAAATGGTTGTAAATGTGTGCATGTGACGGTGACCGCACAGCGCAGGGGCGTAGTTTTGGCATGTCACTGTATTGAACATTGTACATTGTTTGTTTGAATGCGCTAATCTCTGGAACTAACTGGGAAGGAATTGTTTTTTTATTTGCACTGCATAGCCCAATTCTTGGAGATGGTTATAGGCTATTTAATATCACACTACGACTCTGAGGAGCCGAGCAAGAAGAAGAACGCTAAGCGAAAACGAAGTGACAGCGCGGGCGGGTGATGCGATGCGATGGGGTGGGTTGGGGGAACAATCAATTTCACGTGGACGAAGTCATATTCTAAATATATTGTTGACTTCTCATGCTCTAAAAGTTCGTCTTTATGTCGTGCGTAGGTGACATAAAGACGATTTTTATGCTCTAGAGCATAAAGTAAAATCTTCGTCGAAGACCAAGGCAATCGGTCCAACAGCCACACGAACAACTTCAACTTCATAATAACCTATTTATTTTAATTCGTTTCGTTAGTATTCTAAGAAGAAGGCAAGGATACCAACAGCCAAAGTACACAATAAAACTTCATGAAATAAACTTATATTTTTTCATTCGTCCATTTATTATTTTTTAAATTAGTGTTTTATATTAGTTTATGAATATATTTAAACTATAACTAAGTTATCATAGATATAAAAACAAAATGAATTTATAACTGAGCAGTATGTAACGACCTAAGTCAGGAGTTAGGTCACGTTCTAACTGAAAAAAAAAAGGATAAAATGTTAATTGGCGGGAAACATTAAAAAAAAACAATTTTAATTAAATTTACAATATTTTCATGTTGCTGTTCCATTTTCTCGCAATCGAAGTGAAAAGTAGAGTGTGTAACTTGTCCATAAAACCCATTTTACACTCTATATCCGTCTCGCGTAAAATGGTGCGTTTAATGCACTTGACACACTAACACTAACACTCCATAAGCAATGATATTGAACTGTCACAAATCAAATTATTTTTAAGCAATACGATCTAAAATTAATTTTTGTGATGGGTTTTTTTAAATTAATAATTAATCAAACAAATCCAATCACAAAACGTAATTGGTTTTCGTTAGAAAACTTTTTGAGTATTTAATTTAATAAAGAAAGGGCTTTATTTACGTTGGTTTTGTTGTTGTTCCGGTTCATTTACTGGACTCTATTTCTGTTCTTAAACTTGTGGCCAAATAATAAAAAGTTCTCCTAAATACAGATTACTCAGTGATCGAGCTATTCAACCAACAATTAATTGTACCTACACCATGTAATTAATAATGCTACCTACTTAGTAAGTCCCTCAAGTACTACAAAACCTTTATGTATATGTACGTCAAATTTCTCCAAACGATTTTAAACTTTATAGTGTTGACTATTAAGAGCGCTGTCTCGGCTGTCTCTGTGAAAATATTATCTCGTGACTGAGAAGGAATTATGAAAAACGGCTCAATCAGCTGCCTCGGTAAGTGTGTCTAGAAGTTTATTATATTTTTTATAAAGTATCATATTGAGACACGAAGCAACAAAATACGATCTAGAGGAATGTGACCGTTTTTCTTTAGATAGAATATTGTTGCTTCGTGTAAAATATTATCTCGTGACTGAGAAGGAATTATGAAAAGCGGTTCAATCAGCTGCCTCGGTAAGTGTGTCTAGAATTTTCTAATACCTTTTATAAAGTATCATATTGAGACACGAAGCAACAAAATACGATCTAGAGGAATGTAACCGTTTTTCTTTAGATCGAATGTTGTTGCTTCGTGTAAAATATTATCTCGTGACTGAGAAGGAATTATGAAAAACGGCTCAATCAGCTGCCTCGGTAAGTGTGTCTAGAATTTTCTATTATCTTTTATAAAGTATCATATTGAGACACGAAGCAACAAAATACGATCTAGAGGAATGTGACCATTATTCTTTAGATCGAATATTGTTGCTTCGTGTAAAATATTATCTCGTGGCTGAGAAGGAATTATGAAAAACGGCTCAATCAGCTGCCTCGGTAAGTGTGTCTAGAATTTTCTAATACCTTTTATAAAGTATCATATTGAGACACGAAGCAACAAAATACGATCTAGGGAAATATGACCGTTTTTCTTTAGATCGAATATTGTTGCTTCGTGTAAAATATTATCTCGTGACTGAGAAGGAATTATGAAAAACGGCTCAATCAGCTGCCTCGGTAAGTGTGTCTAGAATTTTCTTATACCTTATAAAAAGTATCATAATTATTGAGACACGAAGCAACAAAATACGATCTAGAGGAATGTGGCTGTTTTTATTTAGATAGAATTTTGTTGCTTCGTTTCTCAATATGAAACTTTCAAAAAGGTATTAGAAAATTCTAGACATACATACCGGTGGACCGGTGACAATCTTCTTAAGGTTCATTTTCATTGGTCGATGCGGGGGCCTGAGATTTCTGTAAAGCATGCCATAAGGCCCGATAGTCTATTCCCGGCCACCGTAGGCTCGGGCTTGCGGACGGCGAGCTATGGGCAGCTCGCCGTCCGGTAAGGACCAGGCCCGGGTCGACGGCGCGTTGTGTTCCACGCGCGCCTCAAAGAGATGTCAGCACGCACTGACGGGGTCGGCTAAGACCGATGCCTGTCAGGGTTGCGGGTTTGTCCGAAAGGGATACCGTGGCTCTGGCACAGAGGCAACGGAAGGAACACAGGTTCGGCCCAGAGCGGGAGAAGTTATTTGATAATTTCCAACGCAAAAAAAAGGGCCCGTTTTCGGAGAACCGTTTTCATTAGTCGATAGGGAACGACTGAATGACTACGGAGAACTTACACCACACATTTGTTAGTTGCTTTGAAAGCTCATTATCATTGGGTGTGCATCTCCGCATGCTTTTTATTCACTCACTAGCTTTTGCCCGCGGCTTCGCTCGCGTGGATGTCGGAAAATATCCCACGGGCACGTACTACCGGGATTAAAAGTACCCTATGTTTTAATCCAGGTAAACAATGTCTTCTCTTAATATTATTACTCATTGGGTCCCTTAGTACGAGTAAAGTAATTGGTCTCAGAATTACTAAGGTGTCTTTGGCGATGACAAAAGTTGTGATGAGCGATTTTCAAAAACGCCAAAAGGGTTTTTAATACCAATTTTATGGGTTAGCTTTAAAATTTAAGAGTTTCCTATACAAATTTTTGATACCCTATTTTACCCTCTTCTGGGATGATTTTTCAAAAACGCTGATACATGTAATTATTAATTACCAAACAAAAGGTTAAATACAAATTTTCATGATTTGAACTACAAAAATATCGATTTCCATACAAACTTTCATCCCCTATTTAACTCCCTTAGGGGTTGAATTCCGAAAAATCCTTTCCTTATTCCTTATCCACATTATAAAGGCAACCTCTGTGCAAAGTTTCAGCTTTCTAGATCCAAGGGTTTTGGCTGGGCGTTGATGAGTCAGTCAGTCAGTCAGGACTTGCCTTTTTATTTATATATAGATTAGTCATTACTCCACCTTTGCACTGAGTCCCTGCATGCTTTGTATCGATCGAGTTATCAACTAATGAAAATTGGCCATTTGTCATAGTTAGTAACCTCTTTTTAAACGAAAACATACATTCATCCAACTGATTAACATATACAAATGAAGAATCATGTCGCAAACCATCTGAGGAAGAAATCAGAAATAAAATAAATCCAACGCGAGACTTTCACGACGTCACATCAAATAAGAATTAAACAAGTCTGAACATGCAGAACTTATTACACACTCTGCCTGTTTCGATATTAAGAATGATCTTTCATGTGATAAGGATTACAGTGAGATTTAACTTTCTGGAATTATTTATACTGGATTGGGATTTGTAAGGGATGATAAATGAAAGAAAACCGTCCAAGTGCGTGTGGACCACACACAATGAAGGGTCCCGTAGTTGGAATGAATTTATCCCAAGTACAAAATTACAAACGTTGAAAAATTTAAAAAAGTTGAAACATAAGTTCTCCCGTACATTCCAACTGCAAATCTAAGCTGGTATGCACAATATTGAGAGATTTACCATGTTATTTTAAGACCATAGACTTCTTATAGGTTTTCCTGTAATGTTTAAGTAAAGAACTATTTTCTGTCTTATTTATTTTTATTTTTCAAATCTCTGTAGTTTCGGAGTTAAGGGGTTACATATATTAAAGTAAAACAAAACAAAATTGAACCCTCTCATTTGATATGTCGCACGGCTTGAAAAACTTTTTTATTTTAATTTTCTAGTTTGACAAAGGTGAACAAAACGTGCAAAACATAAATAAATGTACCGTGTGACGCCGGACGTAAAGAATAGTACCACCACATTTCCTCCCGTGGGTGTCGTAAAAGGCGACTAAGGGACTTAGGTACTAGAGAATGGGCAGCAGCGTTCTCTATGCATTTTTAACACCATACTGCGATCGCCAACCCGCTTGCCAAGCGTGGCGGTTATGGCAAACCCCCCAATTGGGGGAGGCTTATGTCCAGCAGTGGACGTCTTTCGGCTGAAATGATGATGATAAATAAATTAATTTTGAATATGGGGGATATTCAAAATTCATTTATTTATGTTACACATGGATCACAGAAGTTCATATTTGTGTACCAAATTTCAAATTAATTGGCCCAGCGGATTCGGAACAAATTGGCTGTGACAGACGGACTGACAGACAGACAGGCACACGAGTGATCTTGTAAGGGTTTCGTTTTTCCTTTTGAGGTACTTACGTACGAGGGAACCCTAAAAAAGAGTAATTGATAACGTGACATTTGACCGGGGAAAATGGAAGAAAAAAAAAAAAACGCTTTGCGCCGACCGCTAGTAACATAATATGAGACTTAAGATGATCAGGAATATAATGAATGGAGAAACTATTCAGGAGTAGGTACTAGATTACTAATAAGTTTTGATATTAAAATAATGAGTTATAAAGTCAAATTCAAAATTTACTTCAAAAATAGGCACATAAAAGGCACTTTTGAACGTCGAAAATTACAAAAAAAATTAATTGATTCTAGTTGCCCCTTCCAAAAGGTAGGTACGTATGGAGAAGAATGGGCAAGAAACTCCATACTTACTCTTTTAAAATGTTAATAATATTTTGTGTACATTAATGATACCATTTAGTCGGCGTGATGGTTTTTTTAATGAGCACACTATAAATTAAATCAAGATAATTAAAAATAAATTAACCTAAACTAAATAAAACTAATAACAAAATGAACTAAAATATGGCGTCGAAAAATTCCTCCGCATCGCTGTCGACTGGTAATGTACCCAAGAGAATGGCAGCATTGCCACGTTGTATGGCAATGCTTAGCCTCTGGCCAAGATAAAAGCCAGCCCTTGGGTCACGGGAAGTGTCAACCAGCCTTTTGGAGATTTCATTGAACAATAAATGAGCACTGGGACCCCACGGCCCGAGGGTTTCAACCCCAAACGGCTCGAAAATATAGTTACCGATCAAGTTACTATACTTTCGCCGCTTGAGGTTTTCAGCAGCCGCAGCAGCAGCGCCAGCACAGCACGCCGAGCCAGGAAGATGGGATGGCGCAAGAGTATCGACACAAGTTGCGTCCCACACTAAAGGCCTACCTACCTTCCAAGGAAATAAAGACATGCCGTCCGGTCTCTTGCCATCGTCGCGTGCCAACCCATTGGGTTCTAATACAGCTGGAACGCCGACGGAGACAAGAGCTCGTCGGATGATGTCATTAATGTTTGCGTGCCGCGCTAAGCGACCCGCACTTCGACTGCAGGACAGGCCGTGGTGTCCTAGGCTGTTGACAACCTCGCCACAGTGACAGCGATGGGGAGAACAACAAGGAGCTCCTAGTCGTAGGGAAGCAGCGAGGCGGAAAGTAGTGTCGTCAAACAAAGTGCCTATGTTCGACGATGGTAGTGCATGAAGCCAAAGACCCGACTCCCACCTACCCACAGCCAGCAGGCACGCACGCTCCGCAGAAGTAGCAGAAGTGTCAAGTAAATTGTTCTGTACTACCCTACAGAGCGGCTCATCCCACCGTCTCTGTGAAGATCGATTGTCGGGTGGATCTGAATTCGGGCAAGCGAGTTTCCAGGCATCCAATGCCTCGGTAAAGCATGGCACATCAAAATCAATCAGTGTGGAGGCTAGGATTTTCCTGATTAATTTCTCAGTGCCATGAACCGAGGAAATGAAAGCCGGTAAACTAATACTAGAAATTTTGCGGACGCCGAGGCCTCCCATACGAATGGGAAGAGAAGCTTGAGCCCAAGCTCGGTCGTCCATGGCCACATTTAAAATCGAAGTTAATGTATGCCGGATAATTTGGTCCATTTTGTCTAAAAGGTGAGTGTACTTCCATAAATGGGAAGCGCGAAGGAAATATATTAATTTAGGGCCGAAACAGCAGTAACGAATTAAGGTTAAGGTCGAATGCATGTTAATTTGGAACAATCTTTCCGAAACGTCATTGAAATTTTGTATTTTTTCCTCAATAAAAAAGGGAAAGGAATTTTCAAATATAGGAGATCCAAGGAGACGAAGAGAGCTTTTTTCAATAATTTTGATTTCAGGAGCTATTGCGTTAAATTTGGGAAGAGTCAGATGTCTGTCAGTACTGTCAGCTAAGTATAGTTCACATTTAGAAAGGTTGAGATCAAGACCAATGGAATGAAATTCATTTTTTAAGAATTGAAGGTCATTTAAAACAGCTTCTACATCGCCTCCCAAGGTTCCATCATCAAGATACCAAACGTTAAATTTGGAATTTAGCTGTCGAATAATTGGGTGGTAATTAATGATTAATGATTAACTATATGTGAAGACGATGCACTTACCTACAGCAAAATTACTATACCACAATAAGTAAAAATAATGAAAAGTGAAGAAATGACAGACAAATTAACTAGGCGATAGATACATGGTGCTCACATATTTACAAACATTGTTAAAGATTTCCCTAAAATTTTAACATTTAATAACATAATTCAGTGTGTGTGAAGTATATAATATTTAGTACATTATGATACAGTGTGGCGAGATTATTCGCGGTATTATTCGCGGATAAGGAAGCCGAGAGTGTAAAGATCAATGCACACGCGTTTCATACGACGTTTTTCAACACACTTGCTAGGAAAAAAACAGACTTGTATTGTTGTTAACTTTATGGAAAACGGCGCTGATTTTGTTTTTCCGCGAGCCACGCTAGCGATGCGAGCGCAGGTGTAAATAAAGGAACTGGCAAAATCGCTAAAGAGACTATATAAAAAATAAAAATAAATATGTTTAGACTGATCATAGTGTTGTCGTATGTCAAATTGTAGTTTAGTTAGTATGGAATTAGAAAGTACTATTGGCATAGAGAAATATACATTTGTTCAGTGATAATCCGCAATAATAGAACGCCAGTCAGGGTCTTTTTTGTTTGGTTCCGGGAAGGACCACAGACAATTTAAGGTAAATTTTTTGTTCATTTTAGGACCAAGGACAATACAGACTAAAAAAAAAGAGTGAAATATGGCGTTATGCCGCCAACATTGTGGAAGTCTCTTTGATGAGATTAAAAAAAGCGCAATTATCCGACTAGTAAATAGTTATCTGTGGCGTTACAGCACTAAGTAAGTAATAAGTGGCTAAGTAATAACAGCCGCACGGGTCGATCCGCCAGGTTAAGCTACGCTTGCCGGGGTTGGTCCGTGGATGGGTGACCATCTTTACATACCGAGGCTCCTCCGTGCCTCGGAAAGCACGTTAAGCCGTTGGTCCCGGCTGTCATTCGTGGATCTTTGACAGTCGTTACGGGTCGTCAGAAGCCCAAAAGTCTGACAGCCAGTCTTACCAAGGGGTATCGTGTTACCCAGTTACTGGGTTGTGGAGGTCAGATAGGCAGTCGCTCCATGTAAAATACTGGTATTCAGCTGCATCCGGTTAGACTGGAAGCCGACCCCAACGTAGTTGGGAAAAGGCTAGGCAGATTGATGGCGTTACAGCACTAGCGCGGTTACGTAAAGTACAGCACGCGTTTTTTATACACTGCATTATGGACCTAAAAGCGGTTCATTAACAGCCACTTTACCAGCAAGGTTGTTGAAAAACAATTCATACTACACGTCAAATGTGACATCTACCAATCCGCACTGGGCTCGCATGGTGGATTTCGGCCCACTCCCTTTCCCCAGCTTTCGTCCCAGTACTGGGAATATTATAGGCTAATTATGCTAAACAATTTAATTAATAATTTCAAAACTCAACTTCACCAGAAGCTAAAAATAATAAGCATTAAAACGTAATATTTTGTTTTCATTTCCAAAGCAAACAGGTCAGACCACAATATTCCGTTTTCTTAAAATAATCCAGGGTCACTAAATATACGGTACGAAATAAAGAGGCCTACCTCATGTTCGTGACATTCGTGACGTTCGTGTCGTTTTCTCGTCTCGTTTTAAAAAAAGAAAGAAAGAAAGAAGAAGAAGATGTTCATCGTAGTGAAAATGAAATCTTATTATAAAGTCTTCGCCGAAAATTTGGCATTGTAGTATTTCGCAGTCTCTATAGGATGGTGAAAGGTGTATATTAGTTTCTTAGTTTATGTGTAAGTATTCAAGACGCAGATATATGCCAGTGACCTTAAGTGGTTAGTTGGCGTGTTTTGTACTGAGTTCACGCAACACATCGTACGTCCAGCCAGTAATAAGACTCGCCCATCCAGGAGCGCTGTCCCGAATAAGACGCATTATTAATATATTATACATAAAACAAAAATTATTTTAATAAAACACGTATACTAAAAGATCAATAATTAAATTATCTTTAAAAAGGTGAAGGTTTCAGAAAGATACGCTTGATAAATTTTGCGTGATTCTCAGTTTTTTATCCGCGTTAGACATAACTTTACAAATTAATTTCACTATGTAATATAAACATAATCTAAAATATTCATATATTAACGTTATTAAGAAAATGCTCTAATTAAACTTTTTTTTTTCAAATCAGTAACACTACCTACTCGTTTTGACGTGATCTTCGTCTTAATTCCTCTGTTATTGGAGGTGAGTCTAATGCTACCGGCCACAAATCCAGACTCCGGGCTCCTAATGACATATTCCTGATGGAAAAAGCCAAACCCACTTAGCCCGACCTGGGAATCGAACCCAGGACATCATTCTGAGCAGTAGCGTTTGTAACCGATATACCAACGAGGCAAGTAAATAGGTTTTGAGGGCAAAATTGAGCTTAGAGAAAGAAAAAAAAAAGAATTATGCATTAAGAGGCCGTACAACGGTCCACTAGCGCCACACACTTGAACGACGGCGTTCGCGAGCCGTGATGTGGGACTTACGTCGCAGCGCAACCGATTGCCAGCGCGTCTAAAACCCGCGGGGTCTGCCCCGATTAAAAAGAAAATTGTTACAGCAATTTCAAAACAAAAAATACCATTGCTTACATTATCGTATAGAGAATAAAATTAAATAAAAAATTGTCCCTAAAAATTTTTTGGGCACTACACTACCCAACGTCGTTCAAGTGGCTAAAAAATATTGTCTCGTGACTGAGAAGGAATTATGAAATACGGCTTATTAAGGAACCTCGGTAAGTGTCCCTAGAATTGTTTATAATACCTTTTATAACGTTTCATATTGAGGAGCTCGTGGCTAAGTAATAAGAGCTGCGTACGGGTCGATCCGTCAGCTTAAACTACGCTTGCCGGGGTTGATCTGTGGTCTCGGCTGTCATTCGTGGATCTTTGACAGTCGTTACGGGTCGTCAGAAGCCCAAAAGTCTGACAGCCAGTCTCACCAAGGGGTGTCGTGTTACCCAGTTACTGGGTTGTGGAGGTCAGATAGGCAGTCGCTCCATGTAAAATACTGGTATTCAGCTGCATCCGGTTAGACTGGAAGCCGACCCCAACATAGTTGAGAAAAGGCTTGGCAGATTTTGAACGTTTCATATTGAGACACGAAGCAACAAAATTAGATCTAAAGAAAAGCGGCCACATTCCTCTAGATCGTATTTTGTTGCTTCTTGTCTCAATATGAATTTATAAATGGTATTAGAAAATTCTAGACACACTTACCGAGGCAGCGAATAGAGCCGTTTTTCACAATTTCTTCTCAGTCACGAGATAATCTGTTTTTAAAGGAGTGGCGCGAGTGGACCCCCCTCCGCCCTCTTAACGATTTAGCTCCGATTTGTGTCTAACAATATAATAGTACATTACTTACCAAGGGCTGTAAAAGAAAGAAAGCCCGAAATCGCAGGTATTTGTGACCTGAGCCGTAGGCGAGGGTTGTAAATATGCGATAGAGGGCTTTCTTTTTTACTGCCCGTGGTGAGTACACAATTTTACGTCTTCATCCAGATAAAGACGTAAAATTGTGTACTCACCACGGGCACGCGTACGGTAAAACTCATATTATGGCCAGGTGTGACGTAAAATAACTTTTTGCCAATTAATTATATAAAACAACTCGATCTGAAACTTCAATCTTCAAAACAACTGTACCTACCCTGGAAATGAAAAAAATCTCTGCAAATACAACTTGACCAGAAATATATAATGTCTGGCATAATAAATTGTCAAAACTTATTTCGCTCGCCGAACGATGGTAGTAGCGCTCAAGTCCTGTTCCAATAGTATTTTAGTAAGAACGTAATTGTGTCAACATGCCTTTAGAATCAATTTTATTGTTTCATGTTTACTGAAGCAAAACGTTTGGGAAATAACATCTGTAGAGGGATTTAATATAAACTATTTTGGAATTTATGAACGTAAATGGGATAATATTTTATGTTTTATTTTGTCTTTTTTGTAGTTTCCGTAAACGTTGAAAGATTGGGTTATAGTGGCATTTCTGCTATCACCACACAAAGTAATTCCTATCTTCCTATAAGTAGTTACTGGTCCTAAGCTCGTAATTCTTTGTGAAGGAGTAACTTTTCTGTAGTTTGTAGGCGTAGACAAAAATCGGTGCAGCTCAGCATAAATCCGAACTGTCAAAAACATGTTTGCTAAGGACGGGCGAAAATACAATATAACAACCATACATTGGGAGCTGTATGTTTGAGCCATTTGGAGTTGAAACACTCGAGTACCCACTTAGTATTTCGAGACTCTTCACGTGACCAGAGGGCTGGCCTATTTCTTGCTCAAATAAACAGCATTGCCATACAACGTGGCAAAAAAAATTAAAAAATTAAAAATTAAATAAAATTCATTTATTTCCGGTCCTCTATGGGTCGAGGACCGGAAATAAATGAATTTTATTTAATTTTTATTTTTATATTTGCAAAAAAAGAGTGCTTTACATTTCCTTATAATCTACATGAATAGCTAGTTTTTTTTTTTTTTTTTTTTTTAATAAGACGCAAAGCTTTACTAATAAACTCCACACTAGGTCGAGCCTGTCTCGTGGAGTCCTTGAGTAGTATTGCCTTAGAAAAATGCGCATTACGTAAAATAATAAAATAAAATGTACAATATTAAGCAACAAAATTCAATCTAAATAAAAACGACCACATTCCTCTTGATCGTATTTTGTTGCTTCGTGTCTCAATATGAAACTTTATAATAGCCGTTTTTTATAATTCCTTCTCAGTCACGAGATAATATTTTTTTTAAGGTGTGGCACTAGTGGACCGGAGACAACGCTCTTAATGTATTTTATTGTTGCAATCGAGAAGTACGGTGGCCAGAACATCAAGTTACCACAAACTGTCAAATTTTCTCGTTCGATTTTGAACTTTATCCATAAGTTGTTAAAGTTTAAAATCGTTTGGAAAAATGTTAAAGTTCGCTTGATGTGCTGTCCACTGTACATGACAAAGATTTATTATTTTATAGCAATTAAAAAATATGACCAGGATCTCAAAGCAGCAGAAGTTTCTCCCAAATCTTACAGATGGTACCGTAAGATTTTTGTCTGCATCAACAAGTGAAATCCTATGGTCAGGAGTAACAGCTCCTCATTAAAAATAAATAGCACCCATCTAGCAACCAGTAATAAACTTACGTATAATACCCAGCCCCTGGGCTGACTCTCCACCAGAAACATGTCTAGCTGTGTAGCGATAGATGTGTATGTTAAACACTAATAGGAATGTTTGATTTTCATAGCTTGGATTAGCTCTGGTGGAAAATGGCTCAACCAAAATAGTATATCAATATTTTTGAAGTGAAAACTTCTATAAGCGCGTTGAACACTTTTTGGGTGAACAAAAATCATGGAACTCGCGTCATCGTCACCGAACGCTTTCCATGAGCTATATGTACACTGTGTATGTATGTGTACTATTTGGGTGAACAAAAATCATGAAAGTCGCATCATCGTCACTGAACGCTTT
Organism: Dryobota labecula; assembly: GCA_947523025.1. NCBI lineage: Eukaryota > Metazoa > Arthropoda > Insecta > Lepidoptera > Noctuidae > Dryobota > Dryobota labecula. The sequence goes on from OX383306.1 coordinate 17,420,842, forward strand.
CCAAGAGCTAGATGTATACTATGTATGGTGTACTTTTTGGGTGAACAATAATCATGGAACTCGCGTCATCGTCACCGGACGCTTTCCATGAGCTATATGTATAAAAGAACAGTTATTCTAAAGTTTTTTTTTTTTCACTTCTGTCGGCAGTCCTTATGATTTATTTAATCCATTCTAATACCAAAAACTAATACCACTGATATTTGTTTCATCAAATTTGTTGGAAAACATACATAGTGGTTGTTTAGTTAAAACTCTTTCAATATTTTTCTTTTTATTTTCTTGTCTTTTTGTGTCAAATGGAATATTATAGTCGCTGAAACCATCGGAAGCTTTTTTATTGCTTATTTCATCTTTCCTTTAAAAAAAATCCCCAACAGTGGTATTAGTTTTTGGTATTAGAACGGAATAAATCGTCCTTATGACTGCCAATTTTTTTTTTTTTTTAATGGTAACTTCTTTAGGCTTGTTGAGCACTTTTTGGTAGGGGAAAACTTATGGGTTCGCGATCGTCACCGAACGCTTCCCGTGAGCTATATGTATACTATGCTACTATGCTATAATATATGTGTACTTTTTGGATGAACAAAACTTAACTTAGTTTTCACTTCTATCGACAGTCCCCAAAGACTGCCCCGCATGTTTTTGTTTTTAATAATTTCCCCGTGACTATTCCCACCCAGTGTGCTTAAGTATGGGACAGTCACTACGGGATACAATCATTTGCAAAATGCTGTTGATGCTATCCTGCAGTCTTTTGAATAGTGACGCCACTTTCTTGGCACAACAGGCGGGACACGCGACGCGACACAAAGAGACCGCTCGTCGCGCAGCACGCGGTGTCTTTGTGTTGCGTCGCGTTTCGCGCCTGTTTGTAGGAGCCTTTATAGCGTGAAAACCGTCAACGCGCGAATATTTGCGACGCACTACAAACGCGGTAATCCCAACAGCTTTCTAAAAGCGTCATTATATTGAACACGCAAGACTTTGTAGGCTCGTTGCGTATACCGAACCCACAGGCGGCTCGAGTAAAAAGTAAAAAGTGTTATCTTTACTTCTTTAGTACATCGAGCGAACCTACGGGCCAGCATAATTGCTCCTTACCGCCAACGCCCTGCTCTCTCTATATCTGGGTCTAAGTCCTCCGTGACTAGACAATACCCGGGTACTGAACGAATAACATAATCAGCCTATAGGTAATGTTCCCACTGTTGGGATGCAGGCCTCCTCTCAGTGAGAGAGCGTGGGCCATTATTTATTTATTATAACTTTATGCACAAGTAAAAAACTGTACAAAGGCGGACTTAATACCTTGGGCATTTTCTACCAGTCTACCTTAGGGTGATGCAGAGATAATACACAGTAGGTGCAATAATAGAAAACAGTTTAGAAGATATTTATAACTAAGATACAAGAATAAATACATACATACATACAACAACAAAAAAAAAAAAGTTATGAGTGTTAAACGAAAACCACTACAACAACTTAATTCTGGGTATGTGTTCTCGAGCTTTCACTTTAAATGTGAACTGATTGGTTACCGTCCTGATATTCTGAGGGAGCATTATCCACCACGCTGGCCCAGTGCAAGTTGGTAGATGTCACATGTCTTAAATTTTTTTGGTTCTAGGACATGCCGGTTTCCTCACGATGAAATGTAATGAAATCGTTTATTCTGTAAATAGGATACCGGAATCACTTTTACACGTCATATAAAAAATATAAAAACAAGCTTGGTGAAGTCGACATTTCCTATCTGACTATCCCTGAGAAGAAATGGCGAAACAAACTCAGGGGTCAAAGTCTCTTTTAAAGTCCAGACAAAATCTTGATCAGATCGTGTGAGGACCATGTAGATCCGTGTCTGAAATAGTCTTTTGAGGATGTGGATGTTTTCCTTCACCGTTTTGTAAGCAGTGGTGATGAACCAGTTTTGATTTTTTTTCATTCTTTCTTTCTTACAAGTGTACGCATGTAGGTCTTATATTATTCATGTTCTTAATAAGTGGAAGATTAAAGGGTGCCGAGGTCTCATGAATGATATTCAGCCACGTTATGTTATAAAGAAATGATGAACCAAAAGGTTTCTTATACTTTTTGTATTCATTATCGTTTAAAAGATGGAAATTGGAACAGATGCGGCCCAATTACTGACGAAAACGCGAAAACTGAAAATAGAATTTAGAGTGAACAATGTAATAGATTTAATAATGTCAGTTAGTCACGAAATAATTTTAAATAAGATTAAATATGTCTAAAGGATTATAATATAAAGAATTTAATAAGGTTTGACTGGACACAATGCATTTCAAAGGCTAAAGAATTTTCTCCGTCTATTGTCTATCAAGAAAATTTCAACTGATATTATGTATGTGTAAATAACAATACATCATCTACACGAATAAATGAAATTAAATTGTCCTTTTGTAATGTCAAAATAATAGCTTTTTACTAAAATTGCTTATGAAAGTATATACGGGACTTGTAACAAAAATACAATTTAAAAAAAAAAACAACTGTTTGTTACGGTTAATCTCCAAAACGGCTCGACCGATTTCGACGAATCTTTCACTAGCAGATAGATGATGTTGTAATGAGTAACTTAGGCTACTTTTATTTAAGAAAAAGCAACGCGCTAGTATATAATATAGGGATAAAACATTGAAGATCACGACCAAACATAGACTCAAAGATTCGGTACTGCATGGAGTTTCTACGCTGAACAAAGGTACGGATAGCCTACTGGTATCAGTTGCTAACCTTCATAAATATCAAGATAAAACCATGAGAAAGCAATATCAGGCAACATAATGGAGATCTTTGATTGACGGTACGGTTGGCGCAGTGTTAAACGATTGACTGCTGTGCTGCGTATCACGGGTTCGATTCCCGCACGGAACAAATATTTCTATGACCTACAAGTAGTTGTTCCGGGTCTGGCTATTTGTGTATGTGAGTTTAAATTTTAGTAAACGCACCCACAATACAGTAGAAATTCCTAATTTGGAGCAACGTTTAAAAAAAATCTTGAAATGATTACCACGCAGACATTATCATCATCACCTAGCTTTTTGGGATCGGATAAACTGGTGCAGCGAAAAACCAGTATTTGTACATGAAGGGACTACATACGTTGTCTGTTAGAGCGAACATGATCGCCCGCAGATATGCGCGGTGCTCTAATGAGGTCAAGGCTACGCTTTAGAGAGCGTACTCTCATGCAGTCTGTGGGCTCACTACTCTAATATAAGTTACAGCGCCCTCCGCGTCCAGTACAATAACGAGTTCAGGGCGGTGATGGAGCTGCCCCGATACTGCAGCGCCTCGGGTATGTTGGCAGAGGCGCGCACCAACTGTTTTCACGTGACCATGCGTAAACGCGCCGCGTGCTTGGTGCGCAGCGCAGGGTACGGGTTAGTCAGCGGGATTGTCCGAAAGTCAGCAGGATTGTTCGAAAGGGGAACCGCTGCCCCGGAACATAAAGGGCCAAGGAAGGAATATGGGTGGGTTTTAGTCAGTAAGAGTCTGACACTCCCTTCCGCTCCACCCAGAGCGGGAGGGGTCATTTAATGATTTCCCATCTCCAAAAAAAAAAAAACAAAAGGGTACGGATTATCCCCAAATTGTACTGGCGATGATTGCGGGAGGGCGGGGCTCTCACTTTCAGGCATCTGACTACCCGAAAGATCTACGAATGACAGCCGATGTTAAAAATAATCACTAAGGAATTGAATTCAAAGATTCGAAGATCGTTCGCTCCAGTAACAGCGATCACGTACCCAGTACGAACAATAAGTCAATTGTGTATTAAGTAAACTTATGATTATAACTGTAACAGTACAGTTAAGTTAGTTTCTTTGTAAACAATCCCTTGCTTTCATAATGCCTTATCGAATGTTTTCTTGTTAAAGTCTTGATCACATTAGTGTTATTTAAGTCATTTTTTTTCCTTCTTCATTTCGGAGTTTGGGTAATTTAAAAAAGTTATATCTATAAAACAAAGCCGGGCTAGTTACACTCAAGAACGGCTGCACCGATTGTTATGATCTTTGATTTGTTGGATTTGTTTCCGCCCCGAATAGCAAAATAACTACTATTAAAACATGCAAAAAATTTAAAAAAATTGTTAAGAAAAAAATTCACTCATACATTTTGCATAGAACAGCGTTTTTGATGATATCTCGAGAACGAAATTTCACGCGGACGAAGTCGCGGAAAGAAGCTAGTTTTAATATATATCTTTTTCAATTCACTATTTTAAAGTTGTATTGTGTCTATGAATACGTCATTTTAAGCTACTTTCATTAATATTACTTAAATTTTTTCATCCGCCTACATTTTGAAGTACGGTGGCCATCAGTACATCAAGTTACCACAAACTGTTAAATTGTCTCGTTCGATTTTGAACTTAATGATTACCTAACAATTTAAAGTTTAAGATCGCTTGGAGAAATATGACAGTGGCCAGCACATCAATGCTGGCCACTGTACAATCTATATCTATACGAATATAAAAAGGTAAAATTTGTTTGTAAGTTTGTATGAACGGAGTAATCTCCGAAACTACTGAACGTATTCTGAAAATCATTTTTTGTATTTGATAGCCCAATTCTTAGGGAAGGTTATATAATATACGCTATTTAACATCACGCTAAAATCAGGCCGGACAAAAAGAAAAAAAGTCAGTAAGAACGCGAGGATGTTTAAGGTGGCTCCTGAAATCAGACGTCTGGATTGAGGAGCCACCTTAGAACTCGAAAACTAGCCGACGGATATTTTTGAAAATTTGGTAGGATTTTGTAGTTTTTATGCGTAATCTGTACAAAAAAAAAAAAAACAAAAACCCTCCACCACCGGGAGCCCCCCTTTAACGTCCTGTAACTTTTTAAGAATTTTTTTTTAAAGTCAGTAAGAACGCTATGTGAAAGCGAATAGCGCGCGTGGGCAACGGAATGTGACGCAGAGGGTCGGGGGCTGAAATTTCACGTGGAGAAAGTCGCAGGAGTGAAGTTATAGTTCAGAATATTTGCGAAACTTAAAATTTTTACTGACCCAAATACTAATACTACTTTTGCACTCTTTTAAAAACATCTTAAAGCATTGATATCTTTTTGTTTTTTGTCCACGTTGTGATTGCAACCTTACAGTTTTATATCAAGAAACCTACATGCAGTCTATTAGTTCTTTACAAAGTGGTTACAGTATCCAACTAGTTAGTTATCCAAGTTTACATTGTATCATTCTCAGTAACATTGACATGTAATATTGCGTAAATTCATAAAATTTTGTAAGTCATCACCTACCATCGTACGCTGGTAGATTTGATTGAAGAAAAAAACTTAAAGAATTCTATGTGTGTTGATCTAATCAGTCTCTAATTTGTAGTTGTTCACGAATAAAACATTGTTGAAGTTGTCTCAAGCTCACACCAAATTCCAACCCATTTGTAATTCCATCAATAATGCGACTAAAACTATTTATCCTCATAGTTGTGTATGAAGGCTTTATAAAACAAACAGAAACGATTAAGACAAAAAACATGTTGTCCAATGAGATCAAGTACAATGAGTTGGATGAGCATGCTCTGGTTACTGACATCGATGTGTTTCCTTTCGTGGTCGCCATTTTGATGAAGTCCAAGTTTATAAGTACAGGTGCTCTAATTGATAACAGTTGGGTCTTGACTGCAGCCGACTCTTTATTTCTGTAAGTTATCCACATATTGTTATCTATAGCTTTTTAGGAATCCGTAGTCAACAAGGAACCCTTAGAGTTGCACCATGTCCGTCGGCTGTCTGTTTGTCTGTGGCTTAGTTCAGAGACTCTTAGTACTAGAAAGCTGCAATATGGCATGGGTATATACATATTAATCAAGCCGACAATAATTAAATCTAGAAATATATATTCTTTAGGGTCCACCCTCAACGAAAGAAAAAAAAACAACTTTTCGGAAACTGTCCGAAAGGGATACCGTGACCCTGGCACAAAGGCAACTGAATTAACATGTGTGGGTTTCTATCAGGAAAAGTCTGACACCTCCCGTTCCGGCCAGAGCGGGAGACGTTATTTGATAATTTCCCACCCAAAAGGGTCGCCCCCTACACGGTAAATGTTTTGTTTTCTCGTCCATCCCATAGTCTGGGGTATCGTTGAATCGGCCGTTAAAAATATTGCGGTTATTTTTTCGATTTGTTACAGGATGTTTAAGGTGGCTCCTCAAATCAGACGTCTGGATTGAGGAGCCAGCTTAGAACTCGAAAACTAGCCGACGGATTTTTTGAAAATTTGGTAGAATTTAGTAGTTTTTATGCATAATCTGCACAAAAATAATCCTTCACCACGGGAGCCACCTTAAACGTCCTGTAACTTAAGGGTTTTACTACAAATTCCAGGATCAGGCCTACAATATCGGCTAATTTGCTGCTAAATATTGGTAGTACCCACGTTAAAGTATGAGACATGGCTCCTCAATCCATATGGACATGATCGTCACGTGTTTTTTTTTTTTCAGAAAATACTTTTTACATTGTGTTGCCAGATCAAAAATTTAAATAATGGACTTAGCAACGCCATCATCTTTTTCATTTACTCTTAAGGCGACGATAACCGATTTTTAATGATTTTATATTGAAGATCACGCCTAAACGAGTAGTGTTAATGATTTGCAAAATATATGTCAAATTAGAGCATTTTCTTAATAACTTATTGTATGAATATTTAAGATTATATTTATATTACATAGTAAATTAATTTGTAAAGTTATGTCTAACGCGGATAAAAAACTGAGAATCACGCAAAATCTATCAAGCGTATTTTTCTGAAATCATCATCTTTTTATTTAAAGATAATTTAATTATTGATCTTTTAGTATACGTGTTTTATTAAAATACTTTTTGCTTTATTTATAATACATTAATAATGCGCGCTACTGCATGGGCGAGTCCTATTATTGACTGAACGTCCGACGCGTTGCGTGAGCTCAGTACAGAACACACAAGCTAACCGCTGAAGGTCACTGGCATATATCTGGGTCTTAATAGGAATTAAACTGCTTCCTCTTAGATTACGAGAAGCCACACGAACACTTCGGGTTAGACTCGGCAGCATTAACTACAGAAAAGGAGGGATACTACTTCCAATCAAATACATTGTAATCCATCCAGATTTTGATGACGAAACACCAAGTTATGACCTGGCTTTGATAAGATTGCCTGAGCCTGTAAGGTATACTCCTAGCCTTAAACCTATAAGACTACAGAGAACCTTGAAAGAGACTGATGCTACTCATTTTATCGTGCCATCATGGCCGAATCCAATGGTAAGTTAATTCATACTTTTATGGTTATTGGATGGCAAAAAAACATCGTGAATATGTGTGTAAAGTAAAAGAATGAAGGCACTGTGTCACTCGGTCATATAGTTTTATGGATATCACTAAATTGCTCTTGAGAAGCCCTTTCCAACCGTATTTCGATTTGGCTTTTTGACGAGTATAGGCCGACATTGCATTATTTATTATAATTTGTTACTTTAACTATGGAGTTAAAGTAATATATGGATATATTCACTCATCAATCAATAGATCTTGACGAGAGCTGACGACTGAAACTCAAACGAACGTCGTAGTTTCTCCGAGACAAAATTGATACTAAACTGAAACGCAGCGAAACGACCTCAAAATGGCGGCGCTTCCCTCTTCGCCGCGCGCGATGCTTCACAGTTGTTCACAGGCCTTCACGAATTCTTTGATCCTTTAGCTATCGAGTGGTGTAATTAAATTTTGGATGTAGATGATAGATATGTAGCTGCAACACAAACTGTATCCCCCGACGGCACTGTTGGCGCAGTGGTTAAGCGATTGACTGCTGCGCTGCATGTCGCGGGTTCGATACCCGCACGGAACAAATATTTGTATGATCTACAAGTAGTTGTTCCGGGTCTGGCTGTTTGTGTATGTGAGTTTAAATGTTTGTAAACGCACCCACGATACAGGATAAATTCCTAGTGTGGGTAATGTTAAAAAAAAAAAAAAAAAATTGTTATCATAAATTTTCGGAATTGCCTCCCACTATACTCGTAGAAGCAAATTTGAATTTGATATTCACATCAAAAAGGCCTATCTAATAGTTTGGTTGGCACCGCCGCATATAGACCGCTGTAACTCGAGATGCATAGCCCGGAAAATCTCGCGAACCTTTAGTTACTCCGGAATACAGAAACTTGGCAGCAGAAATAGTTAAGGTACCCTGAACGAGGCTTTTCACAAAGAACTCTTCTACTACATGACAGTTCTGCCTTATCTAGCAAGAAACAGGTATTAAGTCAACCATTCATGGCTACGTAGAATATGCACGGAGACTATTACGACGACGATTATTAACGACGACGACGACGACTATTATGACGATTATTATTGACGGAGACGGGCTATTATAGGTGCGCTGTTCATTCGTTTGCCAGCCATTCGTGTGTAGAATGGCCATGGGTCGCAACACAATGGACGATTTCGCCTATATTTTCATGCAGCTGCTGCTGTTGTAGAACTTGTAGACGGCGCCTTTAATGTTTGTGTTTCATGACTCGCAGACATTTTCGCTTGAATCGGAGCAGCTGAAATCAACAGAATTGATAAAACGGCGGCGGATCTTATCAGTGACACATCTTCACCCCATGGATAGCGAGGGCTGCGAAGAAGATCTATTGTCGATAGGTGCCAATGATACTGAGAACATAATGTGTCTGGATACTGGAGTCATGATTGACCCTTGCTCGGTAAGGAGAACATACTATGACTTATTTGTAGTTCGTGGCAAAGTAGCAACCATACGGACTCTCGATTAGGATTAGACTATGCTAGCCGCGGTTGGGCTTCGTTGCCACTAGTACCATTAACAGTTCCATAATGGAACTACTGATGTTTATTTTTAATCACTAGTTCTATTCTAAAAGAATCTGAAAGTAATGGAACTAATGTTGATTTTGCTATCACTAATTCCACATTATTATTTTAGGCACTTGTGAATTTTTTTTGAGGGTGTATAAACACTAGCGGTAGAGGTATAATAATTATATTCAATAAAATAAAATAAATATTTATTTTTTCATTTATGATTCAGATTCAGTATGGATTTAAAATAATCATCTTTGTCAAGAAGGATGGAAAGTAAATCCCGGGATGCAAATGTGCCAGTGCCTTAAATAATAATGTGGAACTAGTGATAACAAAATCAACATTAGTTCCATTATTTTCAGATTCTTTTAAAATGGAACTAGTGATTAAAAATAAATATCAGTAGTTCCATCATAGAACTGTTAATGGTACTAGTGGCAACGAAGCGCGGTTGGTCCATAGATACCCATTTCATAACAAAACCCCTCCGTGTCTCGAAAAGCCCGTTAAGCCGTCGGTCCCGGCCGATGGACAGCCGAAGATTGTTGACGATTGTCAACAATCTACGAATGACAGCCGGGTATCAGCAGGTAGTCAGAAGCCAGTCTGACAATCAGTATTACCGGGGGTATCATGTTACCCGGTAACTGGATCAGATAGGGAGCCGCTCCATGTAAAATACTGGTATTCTCTAGCATCTGGTTTGACTCCCAGCTGTCATTCCTAGATTGTTAAAAATCGTCAAAAATCTACAAATATCAGGCGGGAGTCAGACGCTAGTCAGGAGCCTGACAGTCTGAGAATCAGTCTTACCAGGGGGTATCGCATTATTCAGTAACTGGATCAGATAGGGAGCCACTCCATGTAAAATACTGGTATTCTCTAGCATCTGGTTTGACTCCCAGCTGTCATTCCTAGATTGTTAACAATCGTCAACAATCTACAAATATCAGGCGGGAGTCAGAAGCTAGTCAGGAGCCTGACAGTCTGACAGTCAGTCCTACCAGGGAAAATCTAAAACACAAAGAAAACCAATACCAATACACAAAGAAACAGTAGATAACCAAGTATGTATGTATGTTGTGTGTGATTGAGATAGTGTGTGTAAGGGTGATAGGGTGTGTGTGTGTGGGTGTATGAATTTAAATAGTTGTGTTGGTGTTGAGAGGGTGTCTGAGTGTTATACCTGAGAATATATAACAGCCCGGAGTTTGGATGTTGGTTCACTGACCAACCCAGACGAACACGACTCTCCTCCAGGAAAGCAGTAGGGAAACAAGTACAGTAGCTCGCAAACATAATACATGACCGTCATTCCGACCTCGCCGCCGAGGCCCATCGCGAAATCCCCGACTAAATAGTCCTTCCCGACCCTTGCCCGTAAGGGAAGCGCCAGCACGCGCTATAGCGGAGCCTGTAGCTTTAAATGCCGCCGATAATAAATCATAACCCTGATTATATCTAGCCACTGTCGGTCCCTTGCCATCCTTCCTCGGACTCTGGCCGAGGTTCGTACCCCATAGGGGGTGCCCTTAGAGCGCATTCGTTTTGTTTATAAGTTTTTACGCCCTGGCTGGAGGCTTTAAGTTTTTAGAAGCTTAAGGCAGGAAAGACCGGTTGGCGTCTGGCGCGGGGTCCCAGGTGGAGGCCAGCAGGCAACGGATGCGGGGGCACCCTTGCCTGTATTGCACAGGCCTCCACCAGTGTCGGACGGGAATGGCCAGGTTTTCCCGGTCATTCCCATATCGCCCCCAGGCGGAGGGGCATGCGGGGCCCGCCAGCTAGGCGGGCACGCGCCGGGAGGATTGTGGACGTAAAGGCTGTGCCGGTTTCCCATGACCCTCCCATCAAGGCGATGAGGGAACTCCGCTGAGTTTTAGTGGGTATACTGCCATTTTGGCAGGGAGTCCCACATACCCCGTCTCGTCCCCCGACGAGCGGGCGTAATGCATTTCTCAGCGTCAAAAAAAGAAGAAAAAGAAGGAAAGACCGGTTAAAGAGTCTCAACCTCTCATGGTTAACACTGAGACGCCGTTAAAAAAAAAAAAAATGGATATTGGCGGTGTGATACTCCCGTGCCTCGGAAAGCACGATAAGCCGTTGGTCCTGCACCTGATCTCTCTCCGATCGCGTCGGATTGCGTGCCGTCTCATCGGAATATGAAAATGAGGGAAGAGAGAGGGCACTTGTGTCTGCGAACACATTTGTGCACTATAACATCTCCCGCGCCGATGCCTAGTCTCCGTTGAGATTGGCCGCCATGGCTGTGCAAAGTTGAATTGCACATGTCTTGAACAACTATTGCAAAGGGGTCATTCAAGTATTACGTAGGCACCAAAGAGGGGGGCGAAGTCTTTCCTTCGATTATTTTTGATGACATGGGGGACCGGGGGTGGTCTGAATGGTGATTACGTCAGCAATATTTATTAATAGTAGGGAAATTACTTAAATGGGCGTTCAATTACTAGTAGTCTACAAAATCCTTATTTCTAGGCTCATGAATAACAATAAAGAAACATGAACGAGCTTTGCTTACTTTTGCTGACAAGGTTGGTGCAGTGGTTAAACGATTGACTGCTGCACTGTGTGTCGCGGGTCCGATTCCCGCACGGAACAAATATTTGTATGACCTACAAGTAGTTGTTCCGGGTCTGGCTGTTAGTGTATGTGAGTTTTAATGTTTGTAAGCGCACCCACAATACAGGAGAAATTCCTAGTGTGGGGCACAATAAAAAAAAAAAAAATCTGCTCACATTATACTTGAATGGTGGTGCCTTAGTGATCCTTATTTCCCTCAAATCGCAAAACTACATTTACTGCAGATTTTTTTTAAGGCGAGGTTCGTCAAGTTAACCTCTACGAAATGTAATTTTAATGTCATTTCATTTAGAAACGGTAATGATTAAACACGTGAAAAAATTATATGTTGCTTTTGAGACCTTTCTATAGGTACTTCGGGTACTCGTTACATAATTGGATAAAGTTCGCTCGACAGAAAAAAAACCAAACATACCCTTATTTTGTAGATTCAAATAATTTTATTTCAATATTATACCACATTATGTATTGAAAATTACATCAAAATAAACGTCTATGATAATGTAATGTCCGTGTCGGGTTTAACATTGTTAATATCGTAAAACATATAATTTTCAACCCAAAATTAACGAAATTCATGGCACAATTTACTCGCGCCAAGCTGCCTCTGCAACAAAAATGCACGCTCGAAGAACCTCGCCTTAAAACATTGCAGATGTTTTTATGTAAACTGTAGGTCACAAAATTATTGAACACCACATTCTATCTCTTTTGGTGGATAGGTAGAGAATACCTAAGGCATTAAGTATGCCTTTGTACCTTATTGTGTGAGAGAAGTTTTTTTTTTTTGTTTTGAACCGTCGTTTTTTTTCCAGAGAGATGTTGGAGCGCCAGTAATATTAAACGGTTTACTATGGGGCATCGTATCTTCATGGGAACGAAACAACTGTGACAATAACTCGCCAGGATCTACCTTCGTCATTTTGGTATCGGCACCTAATATTAGCACTTGGATACACGCCACACAACATGGCCACAGATGGGAGACTTCCATTGAAAAATGAGGATTTTGGAGCAAGTTAATACGTAGATTTATTTAAAAACGAAGAATTTGTAGTGCTAGTTTTGGAACTGTATTGAAAAATATTTTTTGTTAAGGGGGAAACGTCAGGTAGCGCACGAAATTCAAATGTTCTTAGTTTTTTTTTTAATTTTTTGGTCTGTGTTTAACTTAACCGGCCCAGTAGATTCGGAGCAAATTGGCTGTGACAGACAAACAGACAGCCACACGAGTGATCCCATAAGGGTTCTGCTTTTTCCTTTTGAGGTACGGAACCCTAAAAACGAGATTATTCGATCCGAACGTGACATTCCGTTGATGGACGTGTGGTGGACACGCGGCCATAGTAAATGTATGGATCGCTACTTCGGTGCCGTAATTAAGTTCTCGTTGATGTTCCATGGACGTGGCGGTGGACAAACCTGGTGCCTAAAGCAATTACCAGTTCGATTAAAGGTACCTTTTACATGTCCAAATGTGTGGGTGAAACTCTGCCTAAACTTCCAACGAATACGTGCATTAAGGGCCTATACTACCTCAAATGGCTTAGCATGATCCTCCGTTATGTCGAAAATACTGCAGCTTTAATTTTGAAATAAATATATGGAAAAGTTGAGGATTAATGTTAAGTACTATGTTAGCCGAAAACACGATTCCATAAAATTTTCTCGATGGAAAAAAAACCAAAGTTACCTCCAAACCGAACAATAAACCGCTGGTATTCAAAAAATACTTCAGATTAGATAATGAAACTTTGCATATTAACTGAACTAACTATAAAGCAGGTCTTATGTTATTTACTTTTTTTAAATGACCATTATTTTCACCGTAAAACGAAATTACCTAAACTATCGGCGCCTTAGAGCCTTTTCCCTGCCGCCCTGTCTCGCTTGCCCGCGTGACCGATAGCAATAGTGTGCGAGCGAGATACAGAGTGAGGTGGCGTTGAGATTGTATAGACTCTTAAGTTTAGTTACCTGTTATGTAGTTTTTAATTGAAATTAAAATAAGAAAGAAAATGTTTTCATTGCCAAGTTTTATTTGACCGGACAGTTGTACATTTTGACTTTAATGGCACAGCAGCTTAGTGAATACCTATTTTTCTAAAGACGGTTCCGACTCGATCACAAATAATGGAATGTAAAATTGAATTATATTTGCGATCGCTTCGATCGCAAATAGTAGATTGTACATCAAGTGCATAAAACGCACCATTTTACGCGAGACGTTTATCCATCCGAGCGAGCTTACGAGCGAGGATGGATATAGAGAGTAAAATGGGTTTTATGGACGAGTTGTACACTCTACTTTTAACTTCGATTGCGAGGAAATGAAACAGCAATATGTAAAATAATAAATGGACGAAATAAAAAATGTAAGTTTATTTCATGAAGTTTTATTGTGTACTTTGGCTGTTGGTATCCTTGCCTTGTTCTTAGAATACTAACGAAACGAATTAAAATAAAGAGCTTATGCTATGAAGTTGAAGTTGTTCGTGTGGCTGTTGGACCGATTGTCTTGGTCTTCGACGAAGATTTTACTTTATGCTCTAGAGCATAAGAAGTGACTTTATGTCGCCTACGCACGACATAAAGACGAACTTTTAGAGCATGAGAAGTGAAAAAAAAAATATTTTCACATCACTTCCTCAATAATGTCAAATTATATGTCATGCAAACCAAATCATTACGAACCACTAAGTAAGTTATATAAACCTTGGGATCTAGCCGGTTAATAATATTGTACTTTTCTCAGTCAACTAAAAACCCGTATGAAAAGTTTTTATATACTTAAAAAAAGGCCAATTCAGTCTGAATCAAATGACATCATAACAATAATCATTTATCATACAAAGTTTCGAAATAGAAACAAATAACTCGGCCCCCAACCCCAACGCGCCGCGCTGCCACTTCGACTACTTATACAATATTTTGTTATGCCCATATCAACCAACGCCATCTAATGAAAATATCAGGAATTTCAATGGCTTTCTGTCAATATAAGAACGAAAGATGTAGCTGCATTAGAAAAAATCACAAAAAATAAAATAACGTGCGCTGTTCGCAAAAAAAATTGCACAATAAATTCAAGTACCTACACTCTGAAATGTCCAATGCCACGTTGGACATTTCAGCGTTTTCGCTCAGCGGTATTGGTAGTCTCGATGTATAGTCGAATTAATAATTCACTGGAGGAAATTGACAGATGCTAGCTGTCACATTTTTTTACTAATAAGGAAATATGTATTGTATTCTAGACTTTTATACAAACCGGTAGAACGGGGCTATTTGGATTTTCGCGGGTTATTTGGAATAAAGTAATTGTAAGATTTGAGTTGACATAAATTCTACCAAAACCCCATAGACAGCTTTTATTTTATTTCTGGTCTTGTTTACTTTTACAATTTTTCGTACGAAGATCACAATTCGAATTTATGTCAACTCAGATCTTACAATTGCTTTGTTCCGAATAACCCCCGAAAATCCAAATAGCCCCATTCTACGGTACATATATTATATTATACATTTTATAAATCAATTAAACTAAACGATCACCATTACAATAAATATGACCATCTTATTACGCAAAGTGACAGCTAGCCTTTTCAGATTACTTCAGTGAATTAATTATTCGACTTTAATTCTAGTCATCGGGAAGTACCATAAGGGTTTTGATTTATTTGCGAGTATCAAAATATGTCGCATAAATGGCCGTATTTTTTATTGCGTTGACTTAGAAACTTGATGCTCTTAGACCTCCAAAGAACCGTTAATCTACGTATTTGATATTAATTTCAACTTGATATCAAATGATAAATGAATTTATTTCTGTAAGTAGGTTTGTATCGACACTTTTACATGACAATCATATTTTTAAAACTAGATGAGGTCGGCGTTTCCTATCTGACTACTCTAAAAAAAAAAGGCCGAGTCAAACTCAGTCTCTTTCAATGTCCAGGCATAATCTTGGTCAGATCATGTTTAGACCATGATTGATGTCTGAAATGGTCTTGAGGACAGAACCACACGGATTGAGTGGACGTGTAATTCTATTCTGTAGAAATCTCACCGTGAAAACCTAAGTAAAGTGAGCTTGAATTAATGAGCTGTCAATAATGTCAATCCCTAGTCTCAAATGGAATGACATTTCACTTCGAGATCACTTCACCTATGTTTCCACGGTGACATTTTACAGAATCAACCGGCTGTATAGTTAGTCCACGCATTTGTCAGTAATCGATTATACGCTTTTGTCAGTATCTCCACGCGTTCCGGAGAAAAAGGGTCTTGACAGACACAGACGGATGGACGGACAACAAAGTGAACCTAAAAATAAAATGGCGGCTTTATATCTGGTTTTGGACACGTGCCAGAAAGTACAGCTGTAGTTTTTTTTTTTTTTTTTAAACGTTGCCCCACACTAGGAATTTGGCTAAAAACTAACTATTGTAGTTCAGTCAAAAACCATTTTTTTCCCGTAACAGAAAAAAAATCTAATGGCGATATAAATAAAGCTACTTTCAGACTACGCTATAATATAATAGTATATAGCTTATAGCACAACAATATCGCACACCATACATTCCAATAATATATAGTACAATTACAGTGTGAACGCGTCCATAACAATGTATGGTGCACGATATTGTTGTGCTATAAGCTATATACTATATGCTATTATATTATAGCGTAGTCTGAAAGCAGCTTTAAGAAGTAATGAGATATTTAAAAGGTCATAAAATAATAATATTCGTACTGAAAGCAGGTATTACAAAGATAAATATTGGATTCAATTGAACTTCCATTGAGTCAATTTCGGTATCGGTTTAAATATTTACGCAATCAATCATGAACGGTCAATGCTGTTTTAATGGTTTTAATCATTTGGTTCAGTACTCACTTTTGTGAGAGAACAGCCCAGGTAAACAGTTTTTGTTTTTGGAGAATGACATTTCGTAGGTCAACCTAGGAGATTGTTGTCTGCTTAGGCGGAGTTTCCTGTGCCTCAATAAAAAGGCCTACAGCTAGAGCATAAAACTTATGAACTAAGCGAGAATAGAATAGACATGTACATTTATTTTGCAAATATGGGTAATAAATAATAGGCATAGGTAGGTAGATAAGCGACTACCTACTCGCTAAGGGCACCCCCGTACTACGTTGAAACCACCGGTTCTCGTCCGATCACCAAAATTTTTGACTGCTTAGCCGGTCTTTCCTGTGTCTCAATAGATTAAGGCCTACAGCTAGGGCATAAAACTTATAAACTAAGCGACAATAGAATAGACATTTACATTTATTTTGCAAATATGGGTAATACATAATAGGTATAGGTAGGTAGATAGGCGACTATCTACTCGCTAAGGGAACCCCACATTCTCGTCCGATCAACGAAGTCAAGCAACATCAGCTGAGGTCAGTACTTGGATGGGTGACCCAGGCAGACACTATACTTTGTATAATTTATTTCATCACCACTGCTCTCAAAACATTGAAGGACATCGGAATTCTTAGACATGTGGTATTTACGAAATCGCACTGGGCCCGCGTGGTTTTGGAGGCCCATTCCCTCTCACAGAGAGGAGCCCTGTGACCCAGCAGTGAGAAAGTTATAGTCTTTTAGAGGTATGAGGAACAGGGTGTAAAGTTCACTCATACTCTTTAGTAAATGGAGGGTCCTCCGACCAGACGGGTATTGTGTCAGGTGGGCAACTGCCCATCGGTTGATGTCGGGAAGTTGTATATAATATGCTAGTCGCGCGGTAAAATCTGATAGCGCGATGCAGGATTTGTGACGTCAGGTCTTTGATGCGTAGTTCGCATGTGGCGTTGTTGATACCGCCACATTACTCCCCTCCGGAGACCGGAGGTCGATAGTGAGCTCAGTCAGTGCATATGATGCTTGCCAGGGCCAGTTGTGGTTCAAGTGAGTCGGAACCGGGTGCCGCATAGTTCACGGTGAGTCGGAACTGTCAATTATGCTTTTGCTTCCTCTACTTTGTGGGGATATTTTTTATTTGGGTACCTAAGTGAAAATGAGTGGTCCATAAGGTCAATTGATAACCGAGAACACCAACAGATGATAGAAAAATACAAATAATATCTAAGTCACCACTTCCCGAAAAGAAGTTACTAGAGCGTTGCGTTGTCACCAAAGAGAATAAGGAACCTAAAGAAAGTAAGAATGCGAAAGCAAGTAATGTTAAAGCTAAGAAAGAAAAAGAAAAACTAGCAAATGAAACTAAAGAAAAGCAAGCGAAAGAAAAAGAAACCAACGAGAAAGAAGCAAAGGAAGTATATATCTGTGCTTAAGGCGAGGTTTTTCAAGTTTACCTATAGGAAATGTCATTTTAATGTAATTTTATTTAGAAACGGTAATAATTAAACACGTGAAAAAATTATATGTTTTTTTAAATTTTTTTTTTTTTTTTTTTGTGTATGGCATCCCGGAGGTATAACCACTGGGGGTTCCTGCTCCTTAACCGGGCTTTCCTGTGGTGCCGCAAGCTCCTAAACGAAGTTTACGCCTCCAGCCAGGGGAGTTTTTAACTATAAGATTATATGTTGCTTTTGAGACCTTTTTGTAGGTACGTCGGGTACTCGTTACATAATTGGATAAAGTTCGCTCGATAGAAATAAAAACCAAACATACCCTTATTTTGTAGATTAAAATCATTTTATTTCAATATCATACCACATTATGTATTGAAAATTACATCAAAATAAACGTCTATGATGATGTAATGTCCGTCGGGTTTAACATTGTTAATATCGTAAACCATATAACTTTCAATCCAAAACTAACGAAGTTCACGGCACAATTTACTCGCGCCCAGCTGCCACCTCAAGAACAAAAATGCACGCTCGAAGAACCTCGCCTTAATGCAAATGTAAGTAGATAAAATAATTTGCTCGGCACTGGATCATTTCAAGTAGATAAATTCAGTAGAAGAAAATTCACTAGGATGGTAATTTATATACCTCGGTCATTGTAGTGACTGACCATTATTTACTTTGACCAAAATGTAGTTTTTTTTTTATTAACCCTTCGTGTGCAAACGTGGATCCACGCAAGATACAATGACATTTTAATTACTTCTGTAATTATCGGCATACGAGTGGTTTCTGCACCCCAGTATAAATTGCCCAGTATACACCGGTCAATGGTCATATGTCATTCATTCTTTATCGTTTTTCCTTCGTTTCACCGCTCGTTCACCGATCCCTTTCATTTGTTCAGTATAGGTTTTCAATCATGGAATCCAATCTACGTTTGTAGGAAAATTCTATTGCCATTTCAAAACTGACAATTCTTTGAAATGTCCAAGTATTCATACGTGCCCGAATTGAGGTGATGCACTATGGGTTTCATTGTACTTATTTATTAGTTTGTATAACAAAAGGGAGTAGGAGATATTGTTTAATTCAAATTTCTTTTTTGAAAAGGAATAGTGTATTTTTCCTTTAAATTACACTTATTTTGTACCAACAAGCCAAACAATTGAAGATAATGTATGATACCTTATCATTTATTTATCTACTCTTCGTAGATAATAATAATAATAATAAATAATAACATTTATTCAAAAATAAAAATTGGAAAAATACAGTATAAATCTTAGAAATAATGTAGGTATTACAAAGTATGATGCCTGTACTAGGATAAACCAGCATCACAGGCGACATGAGTTCTTACAATTACTATTAATGTGAGCACAATTTTTTTGTTAGATTTATAATAATATTAGGTATAATATTTCGTAATCTGTCTATTGTAAAGAGCCCAAAAAGAAAGGTTCTTTAAACCTCAACGAATTTTAACGTTGCTAAATGGAAGAGTACAACTGTGACGTACCTTGACAACTAAGGTGACAGGTATTACGTTTATTCGGTTAATCAGACCTCTTTGACAGCTCTCTCGTCACGTGGTTTATTTTTTGTTTACCTTTTAAGTTAACTACCATAACCAACGGAGTATAATTTGATCTAGAAAAATTAAGCTTATACAAAAATCGGGTTTGGCATCTAACGTTATCTGAAGTGTAAACTGAATTTTACTGACCCCAGAGTAAAGTAGAATGATATTGAAGAGTTGAATTTTGGTCGAAACCCTGGCTGATCAAATAGACGAAAGTGATATTAAATAAATTGGTGCGATCTTATTAGGTTTGCTGAGTGAATCCTTTTTGGTCGTTAAAAGGAGTTAGGTTAAGTAAAATGATTGAGATTTTTACCTTTTACCTCTAGATGATGTTATTTATAACTTACTAGCTTTGCCCGTGGCTCCGCCCGCGTTGATGTCGGTTATCGCGCCTATATCTCTGCCAATTTCATGACGATCGGTTCAGCGGTTTAGGCGTGAAAACGTAACAGACAGAGTTACTTTCACATTTATAATATAAGTATGGATATACGATATTTATTAGGTTAGGTTAGAGTGAGTTGGTAGTCAATTTGGTAAATAATAACCTAATTATTTAGCATATTGACTACCAACTTATTTAAGTTGTCTGTATACTCAAATCACAACTGTCATTCTTTGATAATTGTATACAAATATGGCTGTAACAGGGAAAATTGACGTATTGAGTTAATTCCAAAATCATCAATACAGGCTCTCTAAGTTCATGATATAATCCTATTAAATTACTACTTCATTAAATCAGGGCCTCAAGTCTGCTATTACAATAGTGTTAGAATGGTCTCTTCATTGTGAGTTTTTGACAGATTTGCCATACAAAAACTGTCAAATACTCACAATGGCGAGACCATTCTGACACTATTGCAATAGCAGGCTTGAGGCCCAGGACATTTGAGGACAATTGAGGAGCGTCGGAACAAGAACCGAGAAATCACATGTAGTTTTTTTTTTTAGTTGCCAATTGGTTGTTCTCGTACATATCTTGCTCTATGGTTAATGTAACCTGGTTAAAAACTGATAAATCCACTTTAAATTCGTCCGGAAAATACACAGATCTGAACATAAACCGATAAATACATCAATCGTACTAAACAACAATGGCGATCGGAACAGATACCGATAAATCCCTAATATTTTTCATTATTGACTCTTTTGATTCTGTCAAAAACCGATATCGAATTTCGAGTTTCTCATGACAAGCCTACAATTGTAGGATATATTAGTGTTAAGCGACCTTACCGATATATCCTACTGTGTTTTATCAAAAACCGATATTTCCAGTTGGTTTGGTCAATAACCGATATATCCATTTTCTTTTTTTTTATAACTGAACAGGTACCACAGTCACGAATGCAGTCTTTAGGTTTCCAAACAGTGATACTAACACCAATAAATTGATAGATTTTGTTTAACTCTAAATTAGAAAACCATGAACTTGGCCATATTTTTACACTTTTCCACAAAAGATAACAGATAACATTTTATTTTTTATTTAGATAACATTTTACATAGTTTCTAAATAAAGATGGAGTAGGTACAAGAAAACAAAGAAATTAAGACAAATAAAGGTGTTTTCTTTTATTATATCTTTATTTCTGAATTCAACGCTAGTTTCTAAATGAATAGTTGTAAGTGTGAAATGCGTGCAGCTAGGAGCGGAGGATAAGTGATAGCGCGCGCTGGACAACGTGTAACTGCGGCTGTGGTCCATCTCACAGGATATTTACAGTCCTTTGACAATATTTTACCTCATACAGTAACCCAAGCAGCAACACAACACCAACCTTATTGCAACGAGAATAAAAATCACTGTGATTTTGATAGTGATATATGGCTATTAACGCCGGTGTTCCTCAGGGGTGTGTTCTTTATGCGACTCTATTTTTACTGCTCATCAACGATCTGATACAGCTTGGTGTTATTGGGTACGCAGATGACAGCACAGTCTCAGTAAGATACCTGTCCAGTGCAAGAGCCAGCAGAGATAAAACAACCACTCTTAGAGAGGCCATGGCGGACCGTATTAATTTGACCTTAAATCTCGTTTCCTAGGGGGCGACGACAATCTGGTCAGCCAGTTCAGTTATCTCCTACTTTCCGAGGTGCATCTGTACCAGTTATCGACCACCGAGAGCTTTTGGGCATGGAGTTGAGGTCTGTTCTCAACTTCGGCTCAACCATCGAGTCAAAAGCACAGACTGCAGCCAAGAAGCTGGGCATCCTAAATAAGGTGAGGCGATACTTCACATCTGGACAGCTTTTAAGTTTGTACAAAGCACAGATCCGTTCCTGTATGTAGCCACTTATAAGATGGCTCCGCATTATACCAACTTTCTGCACTTGATTCGGTGGAACGCAGAGCGAAAAGGCTTTAAGGCGACGAAACCTTGGTGTCTAGGCTTCACAGCCCGGCTCATCGGCGTAATATTGCTTGCCTGTCGGTCTTCTACAGACTATACTTCGGAGTGTGTATGCAGGAGCTCCATGACCTTATTCCACCATCGCCCTTTTATTACCGGAGTACCAGACGTACTGCAGGGTACCATGCGTACTTGGTTGATGTCCCGTCTAGTTGTACTCAGCGCTTCTCCTCTACGTTTAATATGCGCACAGCCAAACTTTGAAACTCTGCCACTGCTATGATCGCCCCGAGAACACGGTGGAGCATACGGTGGGGTTCTGCCCTGCTTAGGCGGAGCACCACCGTGTCCTCGTAGAGGCGATCGGCAGCGGCGGCGACCACTCGCGCCCGGCCTTGGTTCAAGCCATGGTCCGGGGCGAGAGGGAATGGGAGGCAGTCACCTCCTTCTGCAAAGCAGTCATGCTAGCGAAGGAGGTGGCGGGATGGGAAAGGGAAAGAGCCTCTCGTCCCAGCCGCCGCGGTAGACGCTCCGGGCGTCGGGAGCCGCGTGACGACTCCCGGCCACCGTAGGCGCGGGCCTGCGGGCGGTGAGTAATGGGTAGCTCACCGTCCAATCAGGACCAGGCTCGTACCGGACGGCGCGTACGTGTTCCGCGCGCGCCTCAAAGAGATGTCAGCAACGACGAGGGGGCCCATTAGGGCCCAAGCCGGGTCAGCGGTATTGTCCGAAAAGGGTACCGCTGCCCCGGAACATAAAGGGCCAAGGAAGGAACATGGGTGAGTTTAAGTCAGTAAGAGTCTGACACTCCCTTCCGCTGCACCCAGAGCAGGAGGGGTCATTTGATAAATTCCCATCTGTTGAGAGGTATTTTTGTGGATGAAAATCATAACACATATCCACTGGAAAATATTCTTATTGATTATATTGACATAACAGGAGTGACATGAAAAACAACAAGATATTATAAAAAGAAAAGATTATGAGAAAACCTCCTTTAAAACCATCCTAAAAAAAAAGCGTCTATGTTCCACATATAACCCATCTTTTGAGGCCCTTTTGGTATTATATTCATTGTTTTCAGCAAAGTAATAGCGAAACACACTAACAGTAGCAATGTAATGTAGTAATTGCTTTCATTTTGACAGTTCAACAACATTCATTGCGTTATTTACGTTGTTGAGCAGACAAATTTTTCGAACATATGAAGCAATGGATTTGCAATATCCTTCAAAATGATTCATAAGGTAATTGTTTTTGTGTTACTTAATTAGGGTGTATTTTTTATAGTTTTGAGATGTATTTTTTTGCTGTAATGCCAATAAACGAATTTTCAATTTCAGTTCATTTTCATTTTATAATACTATCACTCCAATAATTCGTAAATACGTCTATCATTATCTGTTATCACTTTCATCATGGTATTATATTAGGGTGTATCTATTCAAACACGAAATATTTTAAGAAATATACCTATAGGTGGTAAAGAAACCATGGAAACGATTTCTTAAAAATCTGAGTACCGTAAAACGGGGTGAATAGGGATGCAGGGGTGAATCGAGACAAAACTTTAAGAGGGATTTTAACATGGAAATAATGTAGTTTATTGCCAACAAGGACACTTAATTGTTAATTATAATACAGTTAACACTAATAGAGTCCTTTTTGGCAACAAACTACATTATTTCCATGTTAAAAACCCTTTTAAAGTTTTGTCTCGATTCACCCCTGCATCCCTATTCACCCCGTTTTACGGTATAGGTATTATAAAAAAAAAAAAAAAACATTTAAAATTACTTGATATGATGATCAAAAGGCACCGCGCTCGTGCCGCCACCATCGCCACGTCCGGGCGGATCATTCATAGAATAAGTAAAGGATTTTTTGCAAAATATCTCAAGCAATTTTAAAATTATAATAATTATGTAAGAATAAAAAATAAATTCGCTGTTATGGTTTTTTTACCACCTATAGATGTTTCTCTTAAAATATTTCGTGTATGAATAGATACACCTTATATAAGTTAACATGAATTTGGCAGATATAAACTGCTTCGGCACATTTGAGTTTTATGGAGATAGCTCGTTAAAAAATAACCTAATAGAATCAATAACAATTAGTACAAGCATCGAAATAGAAAAATCGTATGAGTGTGAGGGAAAATAAAGAATACCAACGATTAAAATGCTTCTCTAACCGCTTATTACTCCTGACCTGTACCACCAAGGCAAACCGAGAAATAATAGTAGCTGTTGCTTCTCTGCGCTCAAGCACGTTAATACAGCTATGTTCCTGTGTAATTGCTTATCTGACGCTGCTTCTTTTGTTCTCAAGTAATTTATTGCCCAGACTTTTCCAGATTAGAACATGTTGTTGAAAGAGAAACAAAACAAATCTCGTTTTAAATAAAAGTTATTGAGGCAAAAGCGCCAGCTTAACCCGCGAAATTATTATCTTACTTTTTTTTTTTAATATGCGGTTCAGTGTCCGGTTAAATGTTGATCAGAGGCCCTAGTGTGAGTTTATTTTAACCATCTCGAATTTACGCAACGAGCGCGTTCAGCACTCTGATTGGTGAAGGACCAATCGTAGGCCAATCGGAGAAAATCGAGATGGTTAAAAGAAACTCACACTAGGGTCTCTGAATATGATTGGCGTCCGTAACAAGTATGTATTTACAGAAGTCTGCTAATATGTCTAAGACCAAGTATAACCCTATTGAATGACGATTTCATGGAATCATTACATTTGAGGGCAATTCTAACTTAGGGAGTTGTATTACTGATTCTAATGATTGTAATTCTGTAAATATATTTTTGTAACGGTCGTGAATCATAGAGCTGTAAATGTAAAAATAGTAGCAAAATTTTTATTTCTTGGGGTATCTTAACGCTTCCCCGTTAAGACAAGCTGTTTATCCCTTGAGATTTCCTATCGGCAAAAACGAAAAACGCCATATAAACTTTCATGTCTTAGAATAACTTTTGTTATAAAAGGATCTCTTGTGTAAAATTTCATGCTTCCAAACCCAGTAGTTCAGGCTGTGCGTTGTCTGTCAGTGAATGAATGAATGAATGCTGAATATAATAATGTTATTAACCCTTAATAGGGACGTTTTCTGGGTAAAAAAAAAAAATCTGTTTAGTCCGTCAGTCAGATAATAAAAAAATATTAGACACATATTTTTTTGCTTTATCTTAATAATAAAAAATGACTTCGATGAAACACATTAAAGTTGGGGAGAAAAATAATATACATTGACCCGACTTTACGCTTGACAACCTAAAGTATCTTTTCAAACTAACATTATGTTATGTTCAGCCAATACACTAGGAACTTTTCCATTGCAATCTTTCAACGAAACATTTTATAGCTTCGATGTCGTTCCTCGCTACAGCGACCAATATACTTTTATTGGAATCGCTACGGCCACCCACACTTTGATAAACAGAAACTAGTCGCCACTTTCAAACATGCGCTTTATTGGCAAAAGGGTTGTTTTCTGGGTAAAAAAAAAATCTGTTCAGTCCATCAGTTAGATAATAAAAAAAATATTAGACACGTATTTTTTGATTTATCATATTATAAAAAAATACTAGATAAAACACATTAAAATAGATACAAAAAAAAAAAAAACAATTAAAAAATAAAATAATTAAAATAAGCTGTCGCAGCTAAGAGATGAGCAGTCCCAACTGACGGCACCCGTTCACGAACATGATGCATGGATTAGCACCATTCAGCTCAACCATTTTGAAGGGCGCTAAATAATCCAACACACGCGCCACCATCAGCGAGACACCTGAGTGAGCATGACATACTCTCAGCCGCCAGTGCATATTCAAGTCAATGAAAGACATAAATTACCCGGTAAATATTAGCTCTATAGCACATAGTACTCACACCTGTGCTATGCAATTATATAATACAAAGGAGATTTGAGTTTAAACAATGCAAATATAGTCTTACAATCTTCAGCAGGTCCAACATTATTTTCAAATGTTAATCAATTAGTTGTGGTTGTAGAGCAGGACCAGCATTCTGTCAAGCATTTTTATCAGCGATGTAATCCCCCAACTGATAATAAGCCTGCCTGCATAGTGTGCGTTTTACATAAGATTTAAATTTAGTCTCATTCAGTTGAGGTATGTGGGGAGGAATTTTATTGTAACATTTTAAACAGTACCCCATGAAAGATGAGTCTAGTTTAGCCAGTCTGAAACCTGATTGAACGAATACACCTAAATTAAACCTTTTGAGCCTTACAAATAAACACGGAATAAATAAATAAATCACTATCACTACATATTATAAAACAAAGTCCTCCGCCGCGTCTGTCTGTCTGTCTGTCTGTCTGTCTGTCTGTCTGTTCGCGATAAACTCAAATACTGCTGCACCGATTCTCATGCTGTTTTCACCAATGGATAGCTTGGTTCTCTAGGAAGGTTTTAGTATATAATTTGTTATGTTTTTGTATGCATTTTTGTATGAATTAACGATATTTGTTGGAGGTGTCGGAAAAAAATAAGCCGTCTGGGAGCTTTCAACGAAAACGCTGTCTAAACCCTTTGAGATATAACAAAATAATGTATGGTGGAATTGTGTATCATAAAAAGGTCTTCAAAAAAGTCCGCGATGGCATATGTCTATCTCTTAAGGATAACATACTATATCCATTTTATTGACTTTTTGTAGGTATTTGTTTGCCGAATTTTACTCTTGGAAATACGATTACGATAACAATACGCTATAATATCAGTAGCTATAAGCCAAATTATGTTCGTAGATAAATAAGCTAGCTACTTACGTGTATTTCAAACAGTATACAAGAATATTTATCATAAAAACATTACTAAACACGGCGGCCTTATGATCAAAATTTGTGCATTCCAAAACTTTCGTTACTTTTTCACTGACATATTTATCACTTTTCGATAAACTAACACTCAATACGAAATCTACACTTATTTCTCAGTAATTCTGTATAAGATTCTTCTAAGATTAAACCGTTTTCTCATTGAATCCATTAATTTACGCACGTATAAACCTTGATGAATGTTTACATTAAGCATCGCGTCACACCGCCACACGACCACAGAGTATAGACGTATTTTGTTTTCTTTTTTCGTTCGTTTAGTGGTGTTCCCGCTAAAATGTCAACCGGTCAATTATTAGTCGATTAATCGAATTCTACATCCAGATCGTGTTTGCAAGTACAAAATAAATGTCTAATATTTCGTCCAATTGCGAACGTGACCCTGAGAAAAGTTAGTACTTACGTGAATTATTCTAAAATTATTATTTGTGTCGCAATTTTATTTCGTGTTGTATTTGGTACAATTGATTGCTTTAAGAATTTGAGTGAAATTTCGTATTTTGATTTTGTGTTTGTTATCTTTAGGTAAAGACTCATTCACGTTCAGAACATAAGTACTTTTACTATATTAAATCATTTGTTTCGGTTTCTATTCACATAGTGTTCATGAAGAAACCATAAAACCATAGTTATTATTGTGAAATGTTAAAAGTTTGATGTCAAGCTCGATAGATGGCGTTGACGTCGAAATAGATCTCGCTATGGTTTCGTTACCGCGATTTGGTTGGGGTCTCGCAATTTTAATTAAGTATACCAGCTTAGATCAGTACACTATTGTGGTTTTATTTTCAACCCTATTAGTGTGCACATTAGTTAGATAGTTCAACTCATTACCAGCTCGGTAATAAACACATAGTGAGTCACATTAAAATTAATATTAAGTTAGAATTTTGAGATATAGCCTGGGATATGGAGAGGGTAGTACATAGGGTACTTTTTTATGCGATAACCGACATCCACGCGGGCGAAGCCGCGGGCAAAAGCTAGTAAATAATAAAATTCATTTAGTTCAAGCCACACAACCCATATGACATAAAATAAAATTTCACAATACTGCAACAGAATATAATAAAAATTAAATTAAATTAAAAATTCATGAATGAGTGGGTACAAATTGTAAAGGTCACATAATTAAAATTAAAATAAGATGTCAAATGCAAATAGATTAACGAACAAGTAGGTACAAAAAGGTCACAGAATTAAAATTTAAATAAAATATCAAATGCAATTAAAATAAACAAACGAGTAGGTCAATTTAGAGTACAATACGAGTATAAAGTTATGCTAGGTATAAAAGTCAAAAAATGTATAGTTATACCGAAGTTATTCCTAGCATAAATTTATTCCGTGTTTATTTGTAAGGCTGTACGAATTTAAATATTTCTCAGTAGTCCGTTTGCATGTCTTATAGTATACACAACCTAGTTAAACAAGGAAACCCATACATTCTTAATCTCATTACCCATACAATCTGTAATATACATATTCTGTGACATACTATGTAAATGTATCGCTGTTGGTTGCCTAAATAAATGGTGTAACTAACCCGTCTTTGTTTTATGTACTGTAAGAAATACTGGAGATACAGGCAGAACCTTGTGTGATGCTACGCTATGACGTCATCTGCTACATTATTACGTCAGCGCTACGCCGTAGTCATCCCAGAGCTACGCGAGGGGATGCTGCGGGGAAGACGCCAGTTCTAATTAAGCTACCACCGTGGACACACGTGTATCTATTGTTGATAAAGTTAATAATATATGTGATTAGAAACTTCGTGAGTTGTCTCATTTCTGGACTCTAACAGTACTTAGATTATTGTACCTATGTTAAACAAATGAATAAATGACTTATGTATGATGACTAGAGATCGGATATTCGGTTGCATATTTACTAAAGTTAATTTTGGGCTATGAAAGTATGGAAGCGGCTTCCTAAAATATATTATTGTAAAAAAAAACCCGTGTCACCAGGAACAACGGGAATGCATAACTAGGCGAGTGTGTAGACTGAAACATAAAAAAATAGAAAAAAAAACCGGGATTCATGGATTGCATAACTAATCAGATCCATATTTATTTAAAATTGGGATTTTTACTAACATTTGAAAGTAAATAAATATACCAGAAACATATATCAGAAACCTAAACTTGTAAATCCCAGAACCGCGGATTTTTTTCAATACAAAAGCGCATTCCATATTACCCAACATCTCAACTTTAGGTGAATATGCATCCAAATATCCAATCTTTAATGATGACTTATGAAATTGTTTTCGGAATTGGATCACTAGTTCCGAAGATTACCCCCTACACACAAATTCACATACATATACCTCTTTATAATATTAAGTATCGACTGATTAAACTTCACAGAAATTCTGGATTTCTCAGAGATATTAATGCTGTATGACGAGTCACTTAAAAAGATTGTCAATGGCGCAACCGATTATAGTATAAAACCGGCAAGGTGCGTGTCGGACCCCAAACAATGAAGGGTTCCATAGTTGGAACGAATTTATCCCAAGAACAAACTTAATAACTTCACTTAAACGTAAGTTGGTCGACTATTACTCGGTTACTTGTAAAGACTATTAATTATGATAGTTTTCCTTTTTACTTTGTTTTTCACATATCCAAATATAATCATTTATACCCGAAGTCTCTAATTCAGATAATTTATGTAAACAAAGAAATGTCACTGTCAAAATGACAGGACAG
The DNA here is from genome assembly GCA_947523025.1 of Dryobota labecula. Classification (NCBI taxonomy): domain Eukaryota; kingdom Metazoa; phylum Arthropoda; class Insecta; order Lepidoptera; family Noctuidae; genus Dryobota; species Dryobota labecula. Next base: position 17,450,210 of record OX383306.1, read on the forward strand.
TGGTACAAAACATTTTACATTTTTTTTTTTTGTGAATCTACAAAATTAAAATGAATTAATCATAAGAACTATGCAAACAAAATACCGTTGCCAAACAATGTCTTGTGTAGTGTGTCGGAGACACGGCCTGTGATCGTCATAATCAGCACTTTTAAGTCCACTGCTAGACGTAGGCCTCCCAAAATCGATTTCCACTCAAAACAGTTTACAGCCGTTTTCATCCAAAATGTGGCTAGATATGCTACTTACAATATGAATCCATAAATGAGAGTTATAATATTAGTATTGTTGAAGATGTAATAAAAATAAAAATGTTTGGATCTCCTGCATTTTTACCAGTATCATAAAATATTTTATACCAGAAAATCTCCTTTGTTTAAAACCGAAATTTTATAAAAATAATTACTGTATGATTATTTTTTAATTATTATTTCTTAAAATCGGTACTTAAAAGAAAATGGAACCTTTTTTTCGCCATTTTATGTGAATTACCATTACGAAGATATTTTTTTGATGTGTTATCCCCTTTGTTTACATAAATTATCTGAATTTGAGACTTTGGGTATAGTTGCACATGACTGTAACAAAAATTAGCACTTTAAGGCTTAATATTACGCAAACGGTTACATGAATCGATTAATGGTTTTAAAAAACCCGCAATTTTTTTGAATGGCATACCACACTATGGTATAGACGAGAAAAAAAAAAACCCACTTTACGTGTAGGGGAGGTACCCTAAAAGTAGTATTAATATTTCAAGATTTTATTTAACCACTTTGTCGCCGTGATATTTAAACTTATACCAAATTACAGCTTTCTAGTACTGAAATTCTCTGAGCTAAGCTGCGGACAGCAAACAGACCGACAGACGGATATAGCGATACTACAATAGTTCCTTGTTGACTACAGAACCCTAAAAAGATGAACATGTTAGGTAAAAAATGCTCCGCAAATGGTAATGACCTACGCCTACAACGCGTCATTCAAACATATTGGAACTTCCAACGAAATGAGAATGAATGATGAGTTTCCATATTTGATTTTACAAGCCGCTGGTCTGTGAAAAAAGTGAAGCGGGACTCGATCGGGTGTAAAAGCCGTGATTGTATCTATAGTGATACTTTATCATTGTCAAATGGTTATATTTTATGGTGTAAGCTATAAGCGTGTAAAAGAATAAAGGATAGAAATAAAAAAATAAAAAATAAAAGTTATTTCAGACACATTTAACCCGGAATATTATTAATATTAGAATGACTTAAAAACGACTTAAAATACAATTTTTATACAATTAATTAATTGATTGACGACACGGTTGGCGCAGTGGTTAAGCGATTGACTGCGGCGCTGCGTGTTGCGGGTTCGATTCCCGCACGGAAGAACTACAAGTACCTAATTGTTACGGGTCTGGCTGTTTGTGTATGTGAGTTTAAATGTTTGTAAACGCAACCATGATACAGGAGATATTCCTAGTGGTTTACGTTAAAAAAAAAAAAAAATTGGTTGTCTGTAAAGTTGGTTTACGACGTCATAACAAAAATTGATGCGGCGCAAGCGTACACGTTAGGCCGCTTTCCGAATTGGCTGTAATCGCTCACAGCGCTCACATCGTCTCACATGCGTTCCGATTTAGATATTACGATTATGACAGCTGAGGGCTGTCAACAACTCGGAACGCTCGTGAACGCGCTCACGGTGCTCACGCAATGTCAAAACGATATTAGAGTATTTCTCTGTGTATACACCAAAAATTTGTTCTTCTTAGGTTAGGTAGCAACTGTAGCCAGAAGAACAATTTTGAAAATGCCACGATACGATAAGATGCGACTCAAAACAAAACAGCACACTGTCATTTTTGACAGCGCTCACGGCGATATTAGTAAAAGGCATGGTCGGCGTTATCGCAAGATGGCGAATGTCATGACGTCATCTATGACGTTTCACGGGACATCGTTATCGCGCTCACGCTAATTCGGTACGGGTTTTAGCACGCGAATATCGATATTATCGCAACTCGGAACGCAGGGTTAGTTTGTCCAAGTATTTTTTTTTTTACGTCGGCGCTGTTTCTGCTAAGTTGCACCATACTCTGAAACAATACACAAACAGATACCATAAATGATCCTTTATATCACGGAAATAATAACAACTCTTATCTCTGACGTATTGTTTGATACTTACCTTATTGTAGGTTTTCTGATTTATAATATGTTGTTGATGGGGCTTCCGCGCTTCTGCAGCGCTTCGCAGATGTTCGCGGAAGCCCATGTCGACGATTTTCATGCCATAATGAGAAAGAGGGCAGCGTCAATTATGGGTAGGTTGCGCGGAAGCTCCAACAGCATCCTGAAAACATTATACGACAAGGTGGATAGCTCCCTTATTAGGCACTGGGTGCGGAGGCACGTGCCAACATGTGTTGAGCCACGATGCTATTAGTTCGTAAGATTTACTAACATAGTTTTTTTAAGTTGTTGTTACTAATACTATATGGATTGTGTGTATTTTTATGTGTGATCCGCAATAAATGAGAATAATAATAATATTTTGCAGGTTTAGAGGTATAAGGAACAGGGTGTAAAGTTCACTCATGCTCTATAGAAAAGGAAGGATCCTCCGACCAGACGGGTGTTGTGTATGGTGAGCAACTTCCCGAAGGTTGATTTTTTGATAATGGCTTCTCGCTGTTCAACCTAGGAGGTTGTCAACTGCTTAACCGGACATTCCCCGACGGTTGATGTCGGGATGTTGTTTATATAGCTTCTCTCATTAGCCAGGGATATGGGTCTGGAGAAGGGTCGCGCACGCTAACCATATACACGAGGCTCAGGGGTTGACCTATGACAGCGTATTTATCATCAACACGACGTCCAGGGCCTCAAGTCTGCTATTACAATAGTGTCAGAATGGTCTATCATTGATTTCATAATTGTTGATTTTGACAAGTTTGGTAATCTACTAATATAATGGCGTCATTATGACTTTCCAATGGTCAGCCACTGACACTCCATTGAATGAATTGGTAATCTCGTACATAATGACAAATGAAACTTCCTACTAAACTTCCAACTTCCTACTACTTCAGATTGATTATAACACTAATAAATAATATGTAAAAATATATATATATGAAATCTGGCACGAATAAATGTTCAAAATGCCATTGTAATACAATTATATTACGAGACCATTGACCGACCAATGTTCGACCATTATAAATTTAGAAGATTACGAACTTATAGCAAAATGACAATGGGATCGTGTTGAAGTGACGAATTTATAAAAATAGCAGACTTGGGCCCCAGGAGGCTCCAAATTCATGATAGCATCAAAGGAAATACCTCAAATGAATATTTTTGGAATGATATTTTAACATTTGAAATATTTGCGAAGTAAAACATTTGCGAAATCTGTATTTTGTTTTGTCAAATGATTTACTTATAAAGTAATAATTATGTTTGCGAAATGAGATGTTTGTCAAATGATTAGTTCATACATATAATGTTATTTTTAAAATGATAATTTGTCATTTGTTTTTCGTCGAATATTGGTGAACCATCCGTACCGACTGTCAAAAGCTTCTAATGACATCAGCTGAATGTAAAGACATTAATTGGGCACCCCTTCATCATAATCAGTCTATAGCAGTCCGAAGCTGGACATTGGATCCAACCCAACGGTCGCCATTGAACTTGAGCCGTGGCTACTCTCATCCAGCTACTACCAGACATAAGCAAGCAGTAGCGTAAGCAGCTGCTAAGACCGCCGCCGCCGGCGCCTTGCTGTCAAACTGTCATAATGTAATCAACATAAAAAACCAGTCCAGTGCATGTCGGATCACGCACAATGAAGGGTAGTAGTTTGTTCTTGGGATGAATTAATCCCAAGAACAAACTTAACATTGTATTTGAAAAACATGTTCCCCCATACATTCCAATTGCAAATGTAAGTTTGTATGCACAATATTATAATGAGAGATCTACAATGTTATTTTAAGACCATAGACTTATCAGTCTGATATAGGTTTTTTTTTTTTTTTTTTTCTTTAACCTTTATGATCGTGCTGACTAGAAATCAAAACGTCTATGCCAAGTATTGCCTAAACCTTATATTGAGTAGGAAGCACAACCACTAGACACTAGGAGCCTACCTTGCAATATGTCTATTATTTTAGGAGAAGAAAGGGAGTACAGTTTCTGGCTTGTGTTGTGTGGTCACAGTTTTAACCTAACCTAACCTACAGTTCAGAGGCCCTAGTGTGAGTTTATTTTAACCATCTTGACTACTTAGAAATTATTGCATTTTAGGCATTTTGCTTGTTAAACATTTTGATCTCTAGGCGATTTACAGCTTAGGCAATTTGCTGTGTAGACATTAATTTTAGGCATTTTGCTTCGTAGACGAATTGAAAGTTAGACACTCTGATCATACAGCATCTATAAGTATAGATCCATTCTCTGTATTTTTTTTTCAAAATGTTAGTCTCAGCAGTATCGGAGATATAAGTATGGTCAATTTTCATCAATTTTCTTTGATAACTTTAAAAATATATATTTTACTAGCTTTTGCCCGCAGCTCCGCCCGCGTGGATGTCGGTTATCGCGTAAAAAAGTAGCCTATGTCCTTCTCCATATCCCAGGCTATATCTCTGCCAAATTTCATGACGATCGGTTCAGCGGTTTAGGCGCGAAAACGTAACATACAGATAGACAGACAGACAGACAGAAAGACAGACAGACAGACAGAGTTACTTTCACATTTATAATATTAGTATGGATGTGGCAATGGGCAGGGCGCATTGCGCGCAGAATAGATGGCCGTTGGGGCTGAAAAGTTCTGGAGTGGCGACCGCGTACCGGAAGACGTAGCGTTGAAAGGCCTCCCACAAGGTGGACCGACGACCTTATGAAAGCCGCAGGAATCCGCTGGATGCGGGAAGCACAGAACCGGTCGAAGTGGCGGTGCTTGGGGTAGGCCAATGTCCAGCAGTGGACGTCTTTCGGCTGAAATGATGATGATGATGAAGAGAAGAAAAAAATTGTAAATCCTCATAACAAGCCGTTTCATTTGATATGTCACATACACATAATTATGGAACAGTTTGCAAAACTTTTTTTTAATTTTCTTATTTTTCGATCAAAAGTGAATAATTCTATATTCAAAATTCATATATTTACTGTTTGGGTTAAAAAAAAATCATATGCGTACCAAACTTCCACTTAATCGGTCCGGTAGATTCGGAGCAAATCGGCTGTGACAGATGGACAGGCAGACACATGAGTGATCCTTTAAGGGTTCTGTTTTTTCATTCGGACGTACGGAACTCTAAAAAAAAAAAAAAAACATGAAAAAGAACATGAACATCACTGTGAATTATGTTGCTAACAGTATAAATGATTAATTTTAAGGAAAAATTTACCAACGCTGGATATTCCGAGGAATATTTTTGAATTTTTTACAGTTTTTTCGTACAAAACTGACAGACATCAATTTAATTTGTCGGATAAAAGGTAAATCTGACTTTGGTGAAAACCTTTTGGTCCCTAGAGTTACTTCATTGCTTCCACAATTAAGATACCATAATATAGACAAAATTAAATGAAATTCCTCGCATTTATTTAAAGACTAAACTCCGAATAATCTAGAGAAATGGCAGTGTAATTAAATAATAGGAGCGGGCAACGCGAACGCTGTGCAATACCTCCGGCATTGTTTATGATACCACACATACCTTTGAGGTGCTGACGACATGGAGTGTGACTCAATAGAGGAAGCATTTTAAACTTACAAATACACATTTTGAGAGTAAAGTTATGAACAAGAAAATTAATGTTATTGTAAAAAGCGTGGGGTACTACGTTAATGGTAAAACTTTGTACCATATTTTTATACTAACTCTACTTTTAAAAGACGTTCCTATGAAATATTTATAATAACTAAGATATTAGTTGTAACAAATTTTTTTAAGGAATGTTAAAAAAAAAAAATTCTCTTAATAACTAACAATAAAACTCTAATTTTCTCGTTAATTATTTTATTCTTATGTTAAAAAATATTTTTTACGTTTTAGTTCAGTTTACCATGAATTTTTGTTTTTTAGTACCGGTTCATCGTTAAAGCGTGTTTTTATTCGTTTTTTTTTTACTATAATTTATTTATTATATATAAAACCATTTTTTTTTAATTAAACTTCGTCTATCCACCTTCCTTGTTCATCGTCATTTCATTTCCCCGGTCCATTTACAACGATCTCCGTGCGGACGTAAAGTGCGCGTATATCTTGTAGATATGTGTATAGCTAACCTAACACCTGCTGGATCAACCGCTCGTGTAGGATCAACGATATGTATGGCAGTGAATTTTCTTTGCTGAAACCGGGCAGAATTTCCTGCAGCGTTTTTTAAAAGAAGGTTTTGTGAAAACACCTACTAGAAAGATTTGCAATAAAGACGTTTAAAAAGCGCTCTTCTTCAGTTAATACTTTTCTTAAGAGAGCTGTTTCAGGTCCACTAGGTCCTTTAAAAACATATTATCTCGTGACTGAGAAGGAATTATGAAAAACGGCTCAATCAACTACCTCGGTAAGTGTGTCTAGTAATTTTTAATACTGCTTATAAAGTTTCGTATTGAGACACGAAGCAACAAAATATGATCTAGAGAAATGTGGCCGTTTTTATTTAGATCGAATTTTGTTGCTTCGAGTCTCAATATGAAACTTTATAAAAGGTATTAGGAAATTCTAGACACACTTACCGAGTTAGCTGATTGAGCCGTTTTTCATAATTCCTTCTCAGTCACGAGATAATATGTTTTTTTTTAAATGGTGATAGTGGACCGGTGACAGGGCTCTTAAAAGATTACATTTGAATTCAAGAAAAGTACGAAGATTGAGTACTTATTCATAGTTCTTATGAAGCTGGTGTTTCTCAAATGACACATAACTGTCGAAGATTACAAATACGATTAGATTAATAATACAATTTTAATGTTTTAGTTTAAGACTTCGCATATTCATATTTTTCTCTTTTTGTTCCCACACACTATTGTCCTCATTTTTAGGGTTCCGTAGCCAAATGGCAAAAAACGGAACCCTTATGGGTTTGTCATGTCTGTCTGTCCGTCCGTATGTTACAGCCACTTTTTTCCGAAACTATAAGAACTATACTGTTGAAACTTGGTAAGTAGATGTATTCTGTGAACCGCATTAAGATTTTCACACAAAAATAGAAAAAAAAAACAATAAATTTTAGGGGTTCCCCATCCTACTTAGAACTGAAACTCAATTTTTTTTTTTCATCAAACCCATACCTGTGGGGTATCCATGGATAGGTCTTCAAAAATGATATTAGGTTTCTAATATTTTTTTTTTCTAAACTGAATAGTTTGCGCGAGAGACACTTCCAAAGTGGTAAAATGTTTCCCCCTGTAACTTCTAAAATAAGAAAATGATAAAACTAAAAAAAAAAATATATGATGTAGGTACATTAATATGTAAACTTCCACCGAAAATTGGATTGAACGAGATCTAGTAAGTAGTTTGTTTTAATACGTCATTCAATCAACTAAGTTACAACTAACTACAAGAACTTTTATTTTATTTTATTTGCTGCTACGGAACCCTTCATGGGCGAGTCCGACTCGCACTTGTTTCTTAATTTCTCCTTTCGCCGTTGTCTGCTGGAAGAAATTTCTTCAGAAATAAGCAGTACCTACCTTTGTACTCAAATTATAATTGTGTCGTATCTCAATGTACTTTACTGTGTGTATATAAATAATAAAATAAATAAATAAACATGAGAAACATTCACATCCTTCTTTTAACTAAGTTTTGCGTATTTAACACTAAATCAAACTTTTGATTAATTTCTTCTTTAACTACGAAACGTTTTTCATACAAGTTTACGTATCTCCGTAACTTTAAGTCAAGCTGTTTCACCAACTTGGCCCATTTCGCATTAAAGTCGTTAAGATAACGCTAGTAGGAAATGTACGAAACTGGGATTTAGTAGAATTATCTTTATGGCTTTCCGAGTCGAACCATGGCAAAAACCGGGAGAAAAATCCAAGGCAAAAAATCTTTAGCCTTCTCCTGGTGGGCCGAACAGTTGTAGCTGATCTTACAATTTCTTATGGGACCTACATCTAACACCTATCTCCGACTCACTGAATATTTGTCTCCCAGATATATTATAAGAAACGGTGTGAATTAAAATTTAAAAATTGAGGTAAAACCATTGATATAGTAATATATATGTCAATGGGTAAAACTGTACTACACACACAAGACAACAAACAAATCAAACTTCAAATCTACACAGACATTGCATTTCACAACAAGCAAGACCGACACAGACGTGACGTGACAGCACAGAATACATGTGTCCATAGACAAAAAAAAAACATGTATCTATGATTCAATGACGTTTTACCTCGACTCAACCTTGACTCAACCTTACTCGAGGATCCTCAAGATTACCTCACGACAAGACCGAGTTTTAACTAAGAATACCGATTTCGAGGATTAGTTGAGGTGATCCTTAAGGTAACCTCAGTTGAGTCGAGGTCGAGGAGTTTTCTTCGAGTCAACTTCTTAGAATATAGGTGTAAGAAAACTATTTATTTTATCTGGCGCAACTTTATATAAACGATTTATTTTCAGAAAAAATCTTCAAAAGCATGCACCGAAGGAAAATCTATCAAGCTGCAATACTTCCCACAGAGAGTTTGCAGAGAATGTTACAAGTTGGATAAATACCTACATCAAGTAAATGCCAAGCATTTATCAAGTTGACGGACACTCGATTAAAGACGTCTGTAAGAGGGTAATTGAAAATAGGACGTTAAAGGAGTGGGTTCCTATGTTGTATGAACTAGTAATCGTTTTAGTTACCCGAGCTGGTTTATGTTTGCAACGGTGTAACTAACGAGGTTTAAACTATTTTATCCACCAAGACTAGATAGCAATTTTTATGAATCAGTAGTGGATTGTACACCTAGTGCATAAAAGGAGCCATTTTACCCCGAGACGTATATAACTAGCCGAGCCGCAGAGTGGATAGTTAAGTCGAGGGGTAAAATGGCTCGTTTATACCCGAGTTATACACTTCGATTCCGAGAAAATGAAACAGGCATAAAGTATATAACAGTATTTTGTTTATTTTCAACATGTGTCATTCGATTTGGATACTTCTTACTGCCAAGTCATAAAAATGTTTCTTTGTGTTTTTTAATAATAAAGACAACTATTTTATCTGGTTTGATTAAATTAACGATAGAAACCACGGAAGTGATATAAATTAAAGTGAAATAAAATAACGACTTTAATCTGCGACGTTTTGTTGTGTGTGGCTGTTGGGGCTGATTATTTTAGTCTTAAAAAAATACTTTATGCACTAGAGCATAAAAAGCAAAAAAAAAAAAGTAAAAAAAGAAAGAAAAAATATTTATGCTACACAAGGTAATAACGAAGAAATTCAGTCTTTAATATTTATTCTGCTAGGTAAATAATTATTATCTCTTCCTCGTTGGTCTCTTTCTCGGAGGTCCTGGGTTCTGTTCTCGGATCGGTCAAAGTGTTGGTGGGTTTTTCTATCTGGAATTGGCTCTCCCCCTATTACACACGGTGCTCGGTTCTAATTGGTATTTTACTATGAAGAAGAGCCCCAAGAAACTTTTTTTTTAATAATTGGTTTTTAAAGTGTTTTCAAATTATACTTTTAATAGGTATGTGAGGACATTGGAGGCCTATCTACAAGACCAGGTCCTTAACAAAATTGAAAATAATCATCATATCGAATCTCCTACGAGTCTACAAGAATGTTGATGAAGTGTTTTCCAATAAATATTTGAATTTGAATTTGAAGACCTACCTACACTTTCTTCAGCTACTCTGGTATTTCCTAAAACTTTTTATTTTTATATTTTTTTAATTACATAATTTTGCTCGTTTATTATCTTGCAATATTAACATTATTAATATGTCGTGTAACCATATAACAGGCAACTAGCCGCGGAAGGGCCCCGGAGACCTGTAATACAGGTTTTTATATAAACCTACCTCAGGCTCCAGTCTCTCACAAAGTTAGCTCTTTGTTCGTGTACTACTGACAAAGTTTAGCTTTAAGTTCATAACTTGTGTGGAGAAAATAAACATTTTATATTATTATATTAACAAAATTGAAAATAGTCATCTTATCGAAGCATCTACGAGTCTAAAAGACTTATAAGTGCCTATAACGTTCTCAAATAAATTAATTTTGCATAAGAAAATAAATGAAAACAATGATGAATAAAAAAGCACAATTGTAACAAATCTGAATGGATATCATGTCCACAAAAGCCACTAATGAAGAGTTGCAGTTAGAATTGTGTTATATTTATACATAATGTCAAATAATTGTACTTTTTTTAGGGTATAATATCAAATAACTTCTCCCGCTCTGGGCGGAGCGGGAATAATACACGGCACACGGGATATGGCGGTGCTCTACCCAAGCCTGGTTGACCTCCACCGTATGCTCCATCGTGTCCTCCGGGCAATCCACACAGTGGTAATAACCGGGCGTTTCCTCCCGCCTGATCCTGAACAGGAACCTCCCGAAACAACCATGTCCGGTGAGAACCTCCGTCAGGTGGAAGGTGAGAACGCCGTGGCGCCTCTCTAGTCATTCCTCAAAGAGAGGACTTACCGCCACAATTAAGGCGTGCCCAAAATAATTGTTTTGTACCTTATCTAATCTTTGTCATAGAAGAATATAAAACTAAACATTGTATTTTGCGAACAGTTAATGGGCATTTACCCAATTATCCCGTTAATGAGGTTCCAGGGAAGCCACACGTGCAGAAATAATTATTGCCAAACATCCTTGCCTTCAAAGTAATCCTTCATTTTGTTTTGACCAGAGTCGAACCAGTTCACAAGCCCTAATAGCTGTGTTTCATTCCAAACCATCTTTGCATCTCATCGAATATTTAAATGCGAAAAATAAACAAAATCTCTCCTCTCCTTGAAACGCTTAGCTGAAATTGAATCAGAATAAACCGGCCAGATTGTGAAGTCATTATTACGAAGCGGGTTGCAGGTCATAACTCGATTTTGAACGTAACAGAATTACCCTGGCATAAGGTCAGGTCAGGTCAGGATAACTAACCTCGTTTGCTGCAGTGGTAAACACCAGGTTAGAGTATGCTGTTTTTGAGCTTGAGACGTCTATTTTATACGGTAAATTTCAGCCCCCGATCTACCTACCCCGTCGCATCGCGTTGCCTGTCCACGGTAGTACTTCGTTTTCACTTAGCGTTCTTTCTGTTTTTTTTTTTCTTGTTTTTGTCGTGATGGCCCGTTGGTTAAGGCCTCGCTTCTCATGCATGAGGTTGTGGGTTCAAATCCGGGCAAGTACCAATGTGACTTTTTCAATTCATATGTACTTTCTGAGTTTATCTTGGACATTACTAACATCGGTGAACGAAAAACCTCGTTAGGAAACCTGGACTTATAGTTAATATAAGTCTGAAATCGCCAACCCGTCTTGAGCAAGCGTGGTGATCAATGCTCGTGCTTTCTCTGTATGAGAAGAGTCCTTTGCCCAGCAGTGGGACAGTTATAAGCTGGTATTATTATTTTTATTATTATGTGTTGCAACAATATTTTGTAACAAAATCACATCCGGGTGATATCGCGTCGCGTATAGAAATTTCAGAAGTACACGTCACTTCTAAACATTATAAGTATCAAATTAGCCATAATTAAACGAGGCGAGTCTTTTTTGTAATCAAACATACATATTTGACGAAGTCACATATCGCAGAGAGTACAGTCAGATCAAAACCCAAAAAGAATACCTAATTCTTAAAATATTAGCCTTAATTTTTTTTTACGTTTCGCCGATTTTTTTTTTAATTTAATAACAAATTGACTTGCCAGCAATGAAAGCTTTGAAAAAAAAAAAACCGGCTAAAGTGCGTGTCAGACCACGCACAATGTTCCGTACTTGGGAAGAATTTATCTTAAGAACAAACTTAAAATTGTAGTTGGTAAACATAGTCTCCCATACATTCCAACTGCAAATGTAAGTTTGTACGCACAATATCGAGATTTTTACCATGTTATTTTAAGACCATAGACTTCTTATAGATTTTCCTGTAATCTATAAGTATAGCACAATTTTCTCTATTTTTTTTTTTCAAAATTGTTGGCTCGGTAGTTTCGGAGATAAGGGGGGGAATGTTTAATTTTCGTCTATTTTCACTTATAACTTTAAAACAATTTATTTTATAATTATAAAAAAAAAATATTTGAGACCCTCACAGTAAGCCCATTCATTTGATGTGTCACACGGTAGACTTAGAAAAACTTTTTTTTTACATTTTCTTGTTTGCCCCCCAAAACTGACCCCAATATTCTAAATTCAATTATTTACGGTTCCCGTCCGTGTTTGGGTCACTTAAATTGATATGTATACCAAATTTCAACTTAATCGATCCATTACATTCGGAGCAAATTGGCTGTGACAGACGGACAGACAGACAGACAGACAGACAGCCAGACAGACAGACAGACACACGAGTGATCCTATAAGGGTTCCGTTTTTTCCTTTTGAGGTACGGAACCCAAAAAATAAAAAATAAATATTTTCGAACCTTTTGTACTCGAAAAACTGTCAATCCCCTCCCTCTAGAGCAGTCGTTAACAAATAAACTAGTAAACTGAAACACACTGATAAATAAAAATCTATAGAACAGAAAAACATATTCGCAAAATAAATACTGACTTGAGTTTGAAAACACACGACACATACCACCGATACGTACAGAGAGGAGAGAGGTATTTAAAAATACGTCCACAGGAAAATGGGGAATGGAAAACTAAAACCAATGGTCCGAAATAAAGGACGAAAACGTTTGGGATGGACGCGTTATCAACGGATGTGTTTTTGTTGTATAATACCGTTGCAACAGGAAAATACAAAATGGGGGTCGGTAGGCACAAGCGATGGATTTAATCTGCAATGTGTTTGTTGTTTATGCGCTTGTGCTGGGACCGAAAACACTCGCATGCGAATGAAATACTCTCAATAAATCTGCCTAGCCTTATTAGTTCGACCCGCCGTCCAAGGCATGCACTGACCGACCCAGACGACCCCACTACTCTCCTCAAGGAGAGTCGTAGGGAAACTAGTACAGTTCGCAAAATAAGAGCACACAATACACGATCGTCATTCCGACCTCGCCGCCGAGGCCCCGCGCGAAATCCCCGACTAACGAATAGTCCTCCCCGACCCTTGACTGTAAGTGAAGTGCCAGCACGCGTTTTAGCTGAGCAGCATGTAATCCAAACTCCCCACGATAATAATCAAAACACTTATTTTATCCAGCCACCGTCGGTCCCTTGCCACCCTCCCTCCGACGCAGCTGCCCTAAGCCGAGGTTCGTACCCCACAGGGGGTGCCCTTAGTGAGCAGCAGTCGTTTAGTTTATAGTTTTTACGCCCTGGCTGGAGGCATTAAGTTTCGTTAGGAGCATAAGGCAGCAACAGGAAAGTCCGGTTAAAGAGTCGGAACCTTGGTGGTTACACTCTGAGATGCCCTAGGTAAAAAAAATAAAAAATGCCTAGCCTTTTCCCAACTATGTTGGGTTCGGCTTCCAGTCTAACCGGATACAGCTGAATACCAGTATTTTACATGGAGCGACTGCCTATCTGACCTCCACAACCCAGTAACTGGGTAACACGATACCCCTTGGTAAGTCTTGCTGTCAGACTTTTGGGCTTCTGACGACCCGTAACGACTGTCAAAGATCCACGAATGATAGCCGGGACCAACGGCTTAACGTGCTTTCCGAGGCACGGAGGAGTCTCGGTATAAAGATGGTCACCCATCCACGGACCAACCCCGGCAAGCGTAGCTTAACCTGACGGATCGACCCGTGCGGCTGTTATTACTTAGCCACGAGCTCCTCAGTGAATGAAATACTCTATGGAACAAAATAATATGTGTGATTTCTAAACTGGTATTTTGATGTGAATTTTGTGAAATATGATTTTGACGGGACTTTCACTGGCAGACAGTTGATTATAAAGAGTACCGTTGGCTATTCTCATTTTTGAAAAAGCCGAAGACAACAGCTATACCTGAAGTCTCTAATTCAGATAATTTATGTAAACAAATTAATGTCAAGAAATGTCACTGTCAAAATGACAGGACAGTGGTGCAAAACATTTTATCATTGAAAGTTTTTGTAAATAATCATCGATAAAATTAAAGTGAATTAATTATAAGAACTATGCAAACAAAATACCGTTGCCAAACAATGTTTTTTGTAGTGTGTCGGAGACACGGTATATGATAGTCATAATCAGCCCTTTTAAGCCCAGTGCTAGACGTAGGCGTCCCAATATCGATTTCCAATCGAAACAGTTTACAGCCGTTTTCGTCCAAAATGCGGCGAGATATGCTACTTACAATATGAATCTATTTATGAGAGTTGTAATATTAGTGTTGTTGAAGATTAAAAAATGTGAAAATGTTTGGATCTCCTGCATTGTTACCAGTATCATAAAATATTTTATACCAGAAAATCTCCTTTTATTAATAACTTTGTTTAAAACCGAAAATTTATAAAAATAATTACGGTATGATTATTTTTTAATTATTATTTCTTAAAATCAAAAAGTACTTAAAAGAAAATAGAACCTCTTTTTTTGCAATTTTATGTGAATCACCATTACGAAGATATTTTTTTGTTATGTTATCCCCGTTGTTTACATAAATTATCTGAATTTGAGACTTTGAGTATAGAGTTCAATAAAGCGGTTAGCAGGCATAGAAACTGAGAATGAGACGCAATAACAGTTTATTTCAATAAAGATCAATTCAGTTTTGCTACAGCCATAATTATATACCACCACTTACTTCTTCAACCCTTTGTATTTTATTCATAGCTCAAAACAACTCTACTATAACTGTAGATTGTCACAACAACCCACTTCAACACAATTACTTACCCTTCACAAGAACTACTACTAACAATAAAGTAATTATCCACTGTAACGAACTTCAATAAATATCTATGTGCCACTTCAGTCTCTCAATAAACAGTGTCGTGACATTGTCTGTTTATTTTGTAAACAACTACTGATTGAGTCTTTTCAGTGTTTCTGGGATAATATTAACAGCTTGGTAATTTTAGGGAAACTCCAAGCATAGCCCATTGTCCTTTGGGTGACTTTGAGCCTTCTAATAAGGTCCATTGTGAGCGACCACGTTTCAGATCGAATCAGAAATGAAGAGATCCGTAGAAGAACCAAGGTAACCTACATAGCCCGAATAATTGCCAAAATTAAGTGGCAGTGGGCAGGGCACATTGCTCGCAGAACAGATGGCCGGTGGGGCTGAAAGGTTATGGAGTGGAGACCGCGTCTGAAAAATGTAGCGTTGGAAAGCCACCCACAAGGTGGACCGATGACCTTGTGAAGGCCGCAGGAATCCGCTGGATGCGGGAAGCACAGAACCAGTCGAAGTGGCGGTGCTTGGGGGAGGCCCATGTTGGGGTGGCCCAGTGGACGTCTTTCGGCTGAAATGATGACGATGCTGAATTTTAGGGATATATTTAATTGATCCTTTAAACTCGAACAGCCAACACCAGTACAGTAAAAACAAGATGGCGTCGACACTTGTTGACGACTACAGTTACCTCTGCCATTGACGCGTGCCGCTCATGTATAATAATGAGCACTTACTGGGAGTTAGTGTCAAAATTGGTAAAGCAGTTACGAGATCGACTATACCGGGAACCTATGAGCTATGCCATAGGTCCTAGTTTGTATTCGCATATGTATAGACGTTCCAGGATCTTTCGGCACGTGCCCAAAATCAGAACTAACGCCACCATTTTATTTTTTACCCCTAAAAGCCTTTTTTAAGCCTGCGAGGCGTACGCGCAATCGATAATTGCGAAAACAAAGTTGATGTCTGTGTAGATTGCTCTAAAATTATATTATAAGTCATTAAAAGTCTGATTACTTTTAATGTAATCTGATTGCTTTGTCCGCCTGTCTCAGACCCAGAGGTCCCGAGTACAGTTCCAGCGAGGGCAAAATTTTCGACTTGGTTGGGTTGGTGGTAGGGCTTGTTCTAAGTCCGCCTGGCTAGCTACCACTATCTTATCCAAGTCTGACGCCATAATAACAATGTTTACAGCATTGTTGTGTTTTGGCAGTTAGAGGTAAGATAGCCAGTTTCTCTGAGGTTGAGGATTCCGGGCGAAGCTCGCTTCCATCTTCGGCCTTATCATCACTAACCATCAGGTGTGATTGAGGCCTAGAGCTACCCGTTGAGGATATATAAAAAAAAAAAAACTATGATAATGTTTGCCCTATGAATAAGTCATTAATTCAGCCGAAAGACGTCCATTGCTGGACATAGGCCTCCCCCAAGCACCATCACTTCGATCGGTTCTGTGCTTCCCGCATCCAACGGATTCCTGCGGCCTTCACAAGATCATCGTCCCAACTTGTGGGAGGCCTTCCAACGCTAAGAATAAGTAATTAATTTTAATAAATATTAGGTTGTTTAAAAAAAAATGTTTCATTTGATTTTTTTTGTTTGAAAATAAGCATAGTTTTTTTGTTATCATTTCAGCCGAAAGACGTCCACTGCTGGACATAAACCTCCCCTCGCCCATCGCCCATCGCCATGCTTGGCAGGCGGGTTGGCGATCACAGTATGGTGTTAAAAGTGAATAGAGAACGCTGCTGCCCATTCTCTAGTAAGTCCCTTAGTCGCCTTTTACGACACCCACGGGAGGAAATGGGGTAGTGCTATTCTTTACGTCCGACACAGCAAGTTTTTTTGTTAGGTTGTAATAAATATTTGTTATTCTAATTGTCATTGAAATTGTGTTTTATTATTAGTTTGTATCTCAACCTTAAATTTCCTTCAATAAAGAGGACATAGGTAGGTATATTTTATCCTCCAGGCTGTCACTTACATATGTGCGCCTCGGAGACGTATGTTAAGGTTTTATGTACCTACCTCTAAAATAGATTAAGCAAATGTTTACCAACAGCTCCACCATAACACCGTTATTCAAGCACCAAATAATCCTTGTAGTCACTGTATATATGCATGGATACTGTTATTAGCAGTTCGTGTTTAATTGCGGTCAAAGCTAACGTTACCAGGAATACGTGAACAAAGGTTAGTTTGAGCCTGCGGTATTTGACGATCAATTCCATATTGACTCTATCCAATATTGCAATTGCTGTTGACCCTTCACTTGATGCTAGCTGTGCTTGCGAATCTGAGAAATAATGTATACATATGTACACGTACACACAGCGTCATTATGTGCTAACCCCTCAAGTTTTAATATGTTACACTGCTATAATATTAAGTTCGTTACGAATAATGTAAAGAATACTTCAAAAAGAGTTCATTAGTTCGACTTTGATTCGAACCATCGCATTACCGAACGTCGTCATACTCATCTCGGCAGTTTGACGCAATCGCCAGCGAGCCCATTTGAATTGCGATTAAATAGTTATTTACTATCGTCTAAATCAGTTTATCTTTAGGTCTCTGTCTAATCCATAGATGTTATAATTTGAGGGCATCCATTCATTTTACTTACTTACGTTTTCTTTATAAAATTAATCCATTGTAGTTGTAACATTTAACACAATACCCCATAAAAGATGTACTTACTTTAAATAATTTACTACTACGATACTAGGGATGACACTATTGACAGCTCACGTCACTTGTTTTACGGTGAGATCATTTTAACAGTGTAGGTCAGCAGGTGTCAAGTTTAATTATTAAGTTCCCTCTCATATCAGTTCAAAACTGTCAGCAATATCTGAGTAAATCTTTATTATACTAGAGTATCATCAAAATATAAATAGAATTTCATATATCCACATAAGAGTATGAATTTCATCGTCCAATAACAGCTATGATGAAATTCTTCATTTTGACATAATTTACATAATATTTTCATGTTGAGACTTTATAAAATGATATTAATATAAATACATATACTCGTAGCTAAGGATATTAGATTTTTGATTAGTTCTAATAGATTTATTACCAAATATAAATACATAAGGTAGGTGCCTGCCTAGTTGTGATGGAGTGGTTGCAAGAACGACTGTGGAGGTTCTTCTACAGCATATTGAATAAGTGTTTTTATGCTGTAGAAGAACTGTAATTTTATTGAGATAATCATGGGTTGTAAAATTTATTGGATTTTGTTCATTCCGATTTATTGATATAGGTTACTATAATTTTAATATTATTTTTTTATAATTAATCCTATCAATCTATGCTAAATTATCATATTTTTTTATTTTTATTGTTATTCTTTATTTTTATTTTAAAGAGTTGACCATATTCTTTAATGTATATCCATTGAAGAGAAATGCATTTTTTAATTTTTTATTTGTAATGCTAGTAATGGAATTCAAATGTAATTTATTTTTGTGTTATATACTGTAATTGTGTAATTTTGAGTGTAAATTCAGATACAAATTCCTTGTTTATGAATAAATGACTATGAATATGACTATGGTTCAATTTCCAGGTCGAAAAAAATATATATTCGGTTTTTCCATCAGGAATTATTCAGTAGTAGCAAGGAGTAATTACATTAAATTAATTGAATTATAATTAATTATTTATTAAATTATTAATTATAATAGTTAAATAAAAAAATATTTATTTAATAATTTTTGACTACAGCATGAGTTTTTATCGTATAGTGTGAAGAAGAAGGGCTATAAGGAAAACTTAAAGTAACGTAACATATGTTTCTAAAAGTTATCAAAATAATAGAAACGACATATCATAAACTAACAAACACGTCACAAAAACGGTTACGTATAAAAAATGTAACCAAACCGCGGTAATAAGCGGCGAACGAGAATATGTCACGCTTGTGAGCACCGTCTAGATTAGAGAAAGAGTGGATAAGTCATATTTTTGTAAAAACAAACAATCCTTTTTTATGACGCAGATATAAATATGCCAGTGATCTTAAGCGATTAGCTTGCGTGTTCTGTACTGAGCTCACGCGATGCGTCGTACGTCAAACCAATAATAGGACTGGAGCGCTGTCCCAAATAAGACGCATTATTAATTTATTATACATAAAAAAACAAAAGATATTTTAATAAAACACGTATACTAAAAGATCAATAATTAAATTATCTTTAAAACGGTGGTTTCAGAAAAATACGCTTGATAGATTTTGCGCGATTCTCAATTTTTTATCCGCGTTAGACATAATTTTACAAATTAATTTCACTATGTAATATAAACATAATCTAAAATATTCATATATTATGTTATTAAGAAAATGCTCTAATTTGACATATATTTTTTCCAAATCATTAACACTACTCATTTAGACGTGATCTTCAGTAAACAACCATTAAAAGTCGTCTAACGTCCCCTTAAGTATTTTCCTAACTAAATTTGGGCAGTATATTCAGATGCTGTTGAATACTAGTATTGTACATGCAGCGGTGGCATGGACAAGCCGGTTACAGCTGTGCACGAAACCCCTTGGTATAAACAGTTCTATCTATAATTATATCAAACGTAATGGAATCTTGGTAACTGTTGCTCAAACTACACTTTGTTTTCAATGACTTTTCGTTCTTATTTTTCTGCTATGATGCAGAGTTTTCAAAGTATGTCAAAATAACAAGCTTCTTCGGAAATAAACGATTGAAGTTTCTTATGTGTGTCCACTTTGGTCATACTCAAGTGACCAAGTGATCCCTTGGATTACTTCCTTCTTCGATAAAAGTTAGTACCATTTTCGTTTCGTGTCAGTGAACAATTTGTCTTGTCCCTCCTGTCAAGATGTAACAACTAACGATGACGTAAACTTTTTTTGAATGCACACAGGGCCAGAAAAAATGAGTTAGCGAGGAGATAAAACAGAATGTGTCATGGGCACATCAATTTGGGGACTTTGAACTTTTTTTGTAAATTTTTAATGTTCCAGTCGGCGTAGTACGCACGTCGTAAACATAACCTTAATTCGAACGATTTTTTAATAAAAAATACAACTATCCTATAAAACTTTCGTTTATTTTTTGTTGATGCCTTATCACAATATACTGTATACAGGGGTCATTGGTAAAACACTAACAGCCTCTCATCTCAGGGGCCTTACTCCCGACAGCATCGAGTTCTGAATCAATCGAATTGGGTTCGAATTAAATGCCGATCCATACTCTTGAATCCAACACTAGCGCACGATCATGCGGTGGTTTGAAGCGAAACTAACTTCGGTCCCGTTTTAAGTTTTAAATCGAGTTCGGATCAGAAATGAAATCGAATCGGAATCAAAATCAAACTCGAATCGTTTTCGGGAGTAAGGCCCCTGGACTATATTACTAACATCATTAACAATAACAACTTTTATTCTGACTTCTAATATATGACTTCTTATATAATATATGATATGACTTCTAATCTTCATCAGATTTTAATTTATCAGATTTTAATACTAAACTAAAAATATTTAAATTCAACGCCCTAAATGTTACGAACTCTATGCGTAGCAAAACAAACTGCCGTGTCTAAAGCACGGGAGACGTATTTATATACCGTGGCATTTTAGTCGTCTTACAAAGACAGCCCACTTCATGTCCAATGACTACTAATCCTTTTTTTTTAACATTTGAATTTTCAATTTTTTTTTATTATAAATTATGACGCATGACATAGTTTAAAACACCCTGTTACGAGGGCATGGATTTAGATTAAGTTTAAGTTGCAATAGCAAGAAACACATTTTTGCGTTAGGGTGAATGAACGCTGATAAAGATGTCGCCGCTCCATTCCGCGGCGCCCTTGTAACACAAGGCTCGGACTGCACTCGTAACAGGTTGTTTTAAACTATGTCATGCGTCATAATTAATAAAAATAAAAAATATGAAAAATTCAAATGTTACTTTTTTTTTTTTTTTTTAATTATTTGTAGTCATTGGATACATGAAGTGGGCTGTCTTTGTACGACGACTAAAATGCCACGGTGTATAATAAAATACAGAATTGTGTTATATTAGATAGAAAAACGAATCTTGAAGGTTTGTTTTTGTTGAATTTATTATGTTTTGTAAAAAGTCATAGAACAAAAGTTGTTATTTATGATGTTAGTAATACAGTCCTGAGAAGGAGAGAGACTTAATATAACTCATCTTTACAAATACTACACTTGCGTCCTTACTAAAAAAAATCATCACAAAATCTGTTCAATCAAACATACAACTACATAATTATGAAAAATATAACATACAACATAAGGAATAAAAACAAAATCCAGTTAAAACCAACGCACGCTCGCACTAATTATGGCAAATAAACAATATTGCTTGAAGTAGCACGGCTGTTCAATAGTTTACCGGAGGATATAGAAAATGTTACTATATAAACACATTCAAACGCAGGTCATACATTTGAAATAACATAAAACAGAATATTGTTATGCTAATATAATGTCTCCAACACCCTTGAGGACTAATGATAATAGTACTAGTTAAGTATGTATCTCATTATAAGCGAATTGTTAATTTTAAGTCTTGTAAAAAAACCCATGTTTTTAAACTGTCAAAATGAAAGCCATTGCTACTGTAAGTGTGTTTGAACATGTATGCAGATATTAAAATTTATATAAGTCAAAACAAAATTTTGCTCGCACTAAGTGGACAGAATATAATCCCAAACACTCAGATGCAGTCGCAAAGTTAGTTTAAATTTTCCGTACAGATTTCCTAGTTCAAAGAATATTTAGTTTCGTTGAGTAGGACGTATTTAGTTTCGTTTCAAACGTTTCACTAAAGTGCACTGTGTAAATGCAATTTTTGTTCGGGAGTGAAATTCCAAGCTTCTATGAAATGTTTGAGTTTAACTATTCTTTGAACTCTGATTTCTGCGGCAGCGATTTTAATTTTGTGTTTATTTGTATAAACCATTGTTTTTTATTTAGATAAGGCATCTTGCAATTCAACCTTGGATTGTCGTCTGCTTAACTGGACTTCAGTAGGTGCCTCGATAAATTAAGACTTCCAGCCATGGCAAAAAACTTCTAAACTAAGCGACTAAACGCTACGGGCACTACATCTATGGCGTATGGACCTCGGATTAGGGATTAGCTGGGGGAGTACAGCATGGGACAGGCTGGATCGGATTATGATTATTATTATAGGGGACGAATTTAAAGCTACAAGCTCAGCGGAGCTGGCTTGCTCGAGCCAGGGTCGGGGCAAGGATGCACGGGGAAGTCGCGGCGGGCCTCGGCAGCGAGGACGGAAGGACGGTAGGCGGCGTGTGTAATTTCTAACAGTACTAGTTGAGGGACTACTCTCCTAGAGGATAGTAGCGCAATCGAGAATTTGAAATTATATTGATGACATGTCTCATTTTATACAGGGTCAAATTTCGTGCTCCTTCAAGAATTCCACGTAAACCCCGTTCTTCTCTGTGGAGGATGAAGTGGAGTTATCTCCACTTCTTCCTCCACAGAGAAGAACGGTGTTGGGATCTATAACGCTCCATGCGCTAGGTTCTATAGGGTTTTGAATAGTTGCAGCGATCTAATCGATTTCCACTTTGATTCTAGACTAAGCAGAAATCTAAAATCTTGAGTTGTTTGTCAGAGGTGTTGTAAGTAAGGCATTCATTATTTTGTTACTTACATAACTTTAGCAATCACATTCAAAACTTAAGTCTTTATTTAGGCTACATATTTTTTATTTATTTTTAAGTTGGCTTGTAAACTGTACATTGTCAGACGCCAGCACATCAAGCTACTACAATTTGTCAAATTTCTTTAATAGATTTTCAACTTTATCACTACAGTGTAAGGTTCAAGGTTGATTGCGAAAATATGACAGTTTCGGGTAGCTTGACCTGCTGGCGTCTGTACCTAGGCTTACAAATTAGCATAATTTTAGTTCATGTGGTGTTTATCTTTAAGAGGGTTGTCACTGGTCCACTAGCGCCAATCCTTTAAGAACATATTATCTCGTGACTGAGAAGGAATTATGAAAAATGGCTCAATTAACTATATCGGTAAGTGTGTCTAGAATTTTCTAATACCTTTTTTAAAGTTTCATATTGAGACACGAAGCAACAAAATTCGATCCAAATAAAAACAGCCACAGTCCTCTAGATCGTATTTTGTTGGTGCTAGTGGACCGGTGACAGCCCACTTAAGTAATTGTTACACTGTTCAAAGTTTTTAAGACGTTATTTTTATCAAGATGTTAGTGTAAACAATTGTTGGTGAATCAAATAAATAAATAAATTAAATAAGCTTGCAAAACTCCGCAGACGTGATGAGTGTCGTCATCTAAATTAGTATAATTATTGTGATACACGGGTGTGTAGGCTATTGCAAACTCGTGTCACTAGAAACCCTCGTCTTCGGCTCGGGCTTGTTAATGACAGCTCGTTTGCCATAACCTACTTCCCACCCTTGTATCACACGACGTTTTTCAATACAGTTGCGGGAAATAGTAAAAAACAAATCAAAGAATTAAACATGTTTATAACAAAAAAAAAAAAAAAATACAGTAAATGGCGCGTTTTTGCAACTGGACGTATTTTTTTTTTTACAACGAAAACAGCCTATACAGCCTATTCGATTTTTGACAAATATTGATGTGAAAATAATTAAATAAAAATTGGTAATTAAATATCTTAAAAAACCATTTAAAAGCCTTTTGAAAATTCAATGCTAAGAAGTACGGACTCATTCATTTTTCCTCGTATAAAATGTATCCCATTTTATTTTATTTATGAAAACTCCTTGCTACTAAATTTTTAAAGGAACTTTAAAGCTTAGGTGGTACATTTTAATTAATAATATTCTTAGTTTACTTGAAATGTATTCTACGTGTTGGGACTAAGAGAAGTTCTCAACTGTTTTCATGCCAAGGTAGGTTACACAGCCAATCTTTCAATAGGTTACTTATACTTTATGTAACTTGATTACTGTAGTTAGATTAGATGTAATCATAACTACTTGTAGTTACTTGCGTGTACTTGATTATTGTAGATAGATTACATGTAGTCATAACTACTTTTAGTCGTAATTAGTAGTTAGATTACAAAATAGTAGTTAACTACGCCATATACTGACTATAACAGTATAAATGCGAAAGTAACTCTATCTGTTCTTGTGTCTGTTACCTTTTTACGCCTTAAAGGCTGAACGGATTCGGATAAAATTTGGCATACAAGTAGTCGAGTTAGGACCTTTTTATCCCGGTAGCTAGTAGGTTCCCATGGTATAATTTAGTCATGGCAAAAACTAGTTATCAATATTCTCATATCAAGACGCTGAAACACCATGAAATTACAATAAATTATTTTGTCCAATTCCGTGCTTTTTTTTTAAATTATTGGGATAAATTTCGGAACCCTCAAAAATCAACACGCGCGCATCTGTCTATCGAAGATATTTTTTAATTTAGGTACCTACGGATTTTCAGAGGTCTCTCTGAAGTAAGAGTATTTAATTAATTTTACGCGAAAACTGACATATTTTAAATATTAGTCTGAGAGATCACACATGTTAATTATTTCGAGTTGAAAACTCTGTAAAAGCTCCATGGTGGTAATTAATATTTGAAACGTACTGTGGCGGTATCAACAACGCCACATGCGAACTACGCATCAAAGACCTGACCTCACAAATCTTGCATCGCGCTATCAGAGTTTACCGCACGATTAGCATATATACAACATCCCGACATCAACCGTTGGGCAGTTGCCCACCAGACACAATACCCGTCTGGTCGTAGGATCCTCCCTTTACTATAGAGTATGAGTGAAGTTTACACCCTATTCCTCATACCTCTAAAGTACTTTCAAATATTAATTACCACTATCGTCATACACGTACGCTGGTTATGAATTTAATGAAAATTAAATCCAGGGTTATTGTAACTACTTTTACAATACCAACACAACACACTACATTATGTTTCAAATCTTAGCCCGTCGCAAAACGTGAGTTCTTCATCTCAATACATAATCACATCGAAATCTATAAATAAATCAAAGTGCAAGTGCTGTTCACACAAACATACTCGTATCTATCGAATAAACAAACACAGACTCTATACGTTTCTCTATTTACTCGATTAATTTGATTGGATCTCCGTCATACTCTCAAACAAGGGGTAGTCTCCAAGTTAGTTTGAATATTCACCGATAACTTCAAAGATATTCTATCAATTTCTAAGGAACTTGCTATCAAAGCGTTTGCCTCTTCGCGATGAAGTAATTTCATTATCAAATTATTTTACGCATCAACGATGGCTTGAAATAATATTGGGCATTTTAATATGCAAGGCAGATTTGAGTGGAAATGCTGGGAGGGGACGGCCTCATCATCATCATTTCAGCCGAAAGACGTCCACTGCTGGACATAGGCCTCACCGCCGACCGGTTCTATGCTTCCTGCATCCAGCGGATTCCTGCGGTTTTCACAAGGTCATCGGTCCACCTTGTGGGAGGCCTTCCAACGCTACGTCTTGCGGTACGCGGTCACTACTCCAGAACCTTTCGGATCCAACGGCCATCTGTTCTGCGAGCAATGTGCCCTGCCCATTGCCACTTAAGTTTGGCAATTCTTCGAGCTATGTCGGTTACCTTGGTTCTCCTGCGGATCTCTTCATTTCTGATTCGATCACGTAGGGAAACTCCAAGCATAGCCCTCTCCATTTTAGATGACTATTAACCTTCTAATAAGGCCAATTGTGAGCACATTTCAAAAAGTTCTCAAAAAAGTGAAAAATAACTTAAATTTCGGAAACCGGTGTTCTTGTTTCTGTATTTTCGTTTTTTGCCAACTTCCGAAATTAAAGTTATATTTCACTTTTTGGTGTTTTTTTTTTGGTAGTCGGTTATTTTTTTGTAAAATAGTTTTTTTTTGTTAACTTATTTATTATGGTACCTACCCCACAACAATTCGAGTACCACTACTTGCTACACCGCACAAAGAATAGTGACACAAGATATACGAAGTGGATTAAATACGTATTATCGAAGCTAACTCACAAACTACCCAAGCAAAGTTAATAAAAATCGGTTTATAATCATTTATAGCCCGAGTGCATCTCGTGACAATTCCAATAAGCCCAAACACGGCTAGGATACATTGTTTTATTACGGAGTTCCGATGCATACCTACCTTCCGGCTTTATCTTCAGATCAGTTCGATGGTACCATTTTCATCAGAACTATTTATATAAATTTGCTTCATAGTCGCTTACCTATCTTAATCGAGATATCTTATCGCCACCCGTGAGGAGTGACATCATTGAGGAGTTCCGGTGGCCATTTGTGGTCTTCTTCATCAGTTCCACTTTATCAAATGATACTTTATGAATGCAAATGCTTGAGTTGTTGCTGAAAATACAAAAATCGCAATTTATATGCCTATAATATTTGAGGAGTTTCCTCAATTCCTCATGGGTCCCATTATCAGAACTTGATTCTGATAAAAAAGGGATCAATCTGAAAAAAAAAAAAAAAATACAATTCGGTATATAAACGACGGAGTTCTGAGGTATCAAACATTAAAAAAAAAAAAATGGAAATTTGGTTAAAATACATTTACACGTCAAAATTTAATCATGTTTAAAAACTAGACGAGTACGATAGTTTCCTAACCGACTACTCTGAGAAGAAATACCGAAACAAGCTCAGACACTGAAAGCTGCTTCGTTGAAAACAAACCAGTACCTACCCTAATTACGTAACACACTTTAAAATAACAATTTGAATGATTTTGAAGGAAATAGCTAATCCATTGCTTCATATGTTCGAAAAATTAGTCTGCTCAACAACTTAAATAACGCAATGAATGTTGTAGAACTGTCAAAATTAAACCCATTGCTGCAACTGTCAGTGTGTAACGTAATTAACCCGTTGGTAAACAAATTAAATAATATTCGTATTGGCCAATAAATTTCAATTTAAATTATGTCCCCTTTTGGTATCGCGTTCATAATAACTGTAATTATAATACTGTCAATTAATTTTCCACTCCATTAGAGCTAATATTTTCACTCCATTGGATTTTATGATCTTGTTAACATTTATTGCCATCGTACACTTTCATTTCTTCTTATTTCTTCATCGAAACTGAGAAGTGTTTTTAATCGAAATTAAGTTCAATGTTCCGTTATGATACTACATTTCCTTCCTTTTTTAGGGTTCCGTAGTAAACAAGGAAACCCTTATAGTATCGCCATGTCCGTCTGTCTGTCTATCTGTCCGTCTTTCCGCGGCTTAGCTCAGAGACTCTTAGAACTAGAAATCTGTAATTTGGTATGGATATACATATTAATCACGCCGACAAAGTGGTATAATAAAATCTTGAAATATAGCATTTTTTATGGTACAGACGCCAGCAGGTCAAACTACCCGAAACTGTCAAATTTTCGCAATCAACCTTGAACCTTATACTGTAGTGATAAAGTTGAAACTCTATTAAAGAAATTTGACAGATTGTAGTAGCTTGATGTGCTGGCGTCTGTACCTCCGCTACACGTAAAGTGGAGGTGATATTTTTTTCTCGTCTGTCCAATGGTGTGGGTTTTTATAGGATAGGCCGTTCAAAAATATTGTAGGTTTGTGAAAAATATTTTTCAATTCAGTGATACGTTTGCATAATATTTAGCTTTATAGTGCTAATTTTTGTTAGAGTCAGGTGTTTGTAAAACACATTATTTTTCATTCAAGTAATGCATTATTAACGAACGGCATTTTATCTATGCCATTTGGAATTCAGAAAGAAACGTTCAAGATGCTGCGTCTTAGGGTACGAGTTCATTAATCTGTAACACATAAAACAAATTGTATGAAAAAAAAATAATGTAAATAATAAAACATAAAAAAAAAACTCCTCTTTCTCAGTTAATTTTAATGATAATCCACTCAATCTGTTTTTTTTTTCCTCAAATGAGTATTTCAGAAACCAATCTACATGTTCTTTAGATGGTCTGACCAAGGTTATGTTTGGACTTCAAAAGAGACTGTGACCTCAGAGTTTACTTCGGTCTTTCCTGTCAGAGTATTCAGATAGGAAACGCTAACCTCATTTTTTTTTTTTTAATAGGATCGTGTAAAAGTGTTTGTACAAAATTACTTACATAAATAAAATCATTTAACCTGACTTTGGTTATCAGCAATCGTCGATTAACAAAGTCAATTGACTTTATAATTGATCGTATTTAACCAGTGAATGAGTTCAATTGGGACTTTGTATTAAAAGGTAGTGGACTGTATTAAAATAGGTAAATACCCGGTGGACAGGGCCTAGAAGTAAGAGACGACAAGGGCGGCCTAGGGAGCGAGGTTATAATACAGTAATCATAACTTACAATGATCAACGTATGTAGAAAATAATACAGTGAAATGCCTGTAGTGAAGCGCGATTGTGAGCTGAGTGGAATGTAGGGCGCGTTCTCGCCGTAACGTACCAGATTTGATACCCCAACACCCCGCGCCTTCCCCGCGGTCAATCATACATAAATGTGATATGCCGACATCCAGGATTAGGATCTGGGAAAGTATACCCATTATTTAGAAAACGAATGTGTTTGTTAGGTTGGTACAAAACTTTAATTAATTGACAGACAGATTGACAAAAATAGAAACGAGTAGCCATCATTACATTTTTGTTCACAATAATTTAAACTATTCCAACATCAATCAATGTGCACGGGAAGTGATGAACTTCACCCATTCATCCCACACTCGTGGCGTTCTATTGAAACATCGTTTTAAAAAAAATGCACATAAGTGAACGCGTGCCTTTATAATATTTTATTCATGCAGCCTTTTATCTTATTTTCTTTGAAAACGGAAGCGTTTAGAATGCTGCGATAGGATCAAATACGTACTAAAGCATCGGGCGTGATTTTGTGAGGGTAGATAGAAATATTTATAAAGGGAATATGTTCCAATGTTAAAGTTTCATGTGTTTTTGCCAGTGATTTTATGGGAGATCTCTCTTTTTCTACCTCTATATACCCATAAATCGATTATAATGAAAAAAAAAGTTGTTGCCACAATCAAGATTTTGTTTAGATTGACTAAGTAACTTGTTTGCATCTGAGCCCATCAAGCACAATGATCACAGCTACTACTTTTATTTGATTGAGATTTGAAACGGGATCTTGATTGGAGTTATCACAAAACCTATTTGCAGCAATCAAGTCAAAACATAGTTGCTCCAACCAAGATTATTAGATTAAAGTTTCAATGATCTTTATTGAAGTAATCAAAATGCTTGATTGACACAACTAACTTACTTTGTTACAGTTATTTTTTTTTTTACTTGTCTCTTTTTAACTCTTCTACAATGATGTCATGTTATGGGTAATCGAGAAACTTGTTTGAGCGTTCAATTATTTGAACTAGTATTGCTGCAATCATGTCGTGATGATCAACTTAACTAAGATTTTTATTAATCTAAAGAAGATATCGTCAATCAAGCTAAAAAGTCACTTGATTGGAGTGCATTTTTTTCCATGTAATAAGTATGTCAAAGTCATCATTAATCAATGTCGAACAGTGATAACAGCCGCGATTTACCAATTGTAGGTCGTAGGTTCGAACCCAGGCAGGTGCTTTAGTTTGTGTTCATTATTTTATCACCACTCTCTCAAAAGGGTGAAGGAAAACATCAAACTCAAAACATGTGACATCTATCAACCCGCACTGGTTTACGGCCCACTCCCTCTCACCAAGAGGAGGCCGTGTGTCCCCGCATTGAGAACATTATATGCCAATGTTAGTAAAAACAATTTCTGCACCCGAAACAGCTCCAGAAAAAACTTCTTTAAAATTAAGCAAAAAAACTTCTTAAAATATCAGCTAAAAATAAAAGCCTTGAGGAAAATGTCGGCACCCTTGAGTATTTGACCTTTCTCAAACTAATCGACGTCACAATTGGGTTATCAAACGCCTTGGGGGTATGATTCAGCTATATTATCTTCGTAATTCCATTGCATTTAGGGCTGTCGAATAATATGGTTTTAGTAAATTTCAGTATCGTCTATCAACCGGTCCTTGTTTCAACAAAAATTCGATGGATATCTCCTGTTTAATGATACCATTTTTATGTTTGTAAAACTTCCACATTGCGTTAAAATAATACCTAGTGTTGTTCTTGCAGCTTGAAAGTGGCTCGAAACCTGTGTAGTTTATTTTACAAGCTTTTATTTATCTTGTAATGTTAGTTTTTCAGTTTTTTTAAGTCGAATCTTCCAAGCTGTATCTTACCACTTCCACCTATCCTACGGAGTTGACATATTACATGTTGGTTCATTTCGGAAGACAATGCAGTTTTATGATAAGAATGATCTGATTCGACACCCAGGATCGGCTTCATATGAAGGAATTCCTCAACGGTTGACAGCCCAGACACGATTTCCTTTTATTTTGATTTTTCCTGTGTTTTATAAGTATATCTTTGAAAATAATTGTCATCAATTAATTTCAGAGTATTTTAAAAGTTTTGGACAAAGAATACATCCTATTAAAACAATAATAAACTTTACGAACAATGTCAATATCTCGAGTTAAAAAAAAATCGGATGAGAGCGTTAGTTATCGAATTGTAGAAAATTTCATATCTTTAAAAAAATCAAAACGGAATTCGTTTTGCCGGATTCCGAAATGAATGCTCAAACGCCTCGACTAATGTGCTTGTCACCGTCACCACCTTCAAACTGCAACACTGCGTGGCGGTAAATAAACTAAAGGCCTATTCCGCCTATTCAGTTATAAGCAGGGATCGGAATAGATAAACTATTAATATGACTGACATATACATGTTCCTATTCTGACACTTTTTATTCATAATGACACTTTGACATACATTTTTTTTTTTTGACATTACTGTAAAAATGTCATTACTGTTATAAGTCTTTTTTTTATTTTTGTAATTCTAATGATTTGACATTATCAATAGAATTTCTGTTTAATTTTGGAATTGAATATTATTTGCATGCCAATGAGACGGTAGAATATGGAGGACTACTTTTTTAAGAAAACACCTATGTACCAATTACCTATGTTTGCAATAATAAATGATTTGATTTGATTTAATTTACCTGAAGTTCGAGGAAGGACATAGAATATAACATAGAGTAGATCTCATCTTCTGAAAATCCCGGAATAATTATAATGACGTTTAAATCCCGGGATTTAAATACCACGAATTATTTATTGGTCTTTATTGATTTGGAACGTCATATAACAGTTTTAGGGTTCCTTACTAACACTATTAAATTAAAGAGCTTTTTTAGCAAGTGTAAAACCTAACCCTAAAAATGATATAATGATTCTTCAAATCAATCATTTGTAACTATAAAATAAAGTCCAATAAATAATTCGTGATTTTGAAATCCCGGGATTTAAACGTCATTATAATTATTCCGGGAGTTTAGTGGAGGTATTATCCACTCTATGTTACTTCCTCCCTCGAGGTTTAGGTAAATTGACTTTACCTATACTCCTTGACAATTGAAAAGTGTCTGTAGATAAATAGTTTAATTGGTGGTAACTGGTAGGCCGAAAGGTTCTGGTGTCAGCGTTGGAAGGCTTCCCACAAGGTGGACCGATGACCTTATGAAAGCCGCAGGAATCCGCTGGATGCGGGAAGCACAGACCCGGTAGAGGTGGCGGTGCTTGGGGTGGCCTATATCCAGCAGTGGACGTCTTTCGGCTGAAATGATAATGATGATGATGACCAAGAAGCGTGATTAATTTTATGATCAAAATAGCCAACCCTGATGGCAGCGTTGATTTTAGTTTAATATCTGTCGAACAAAAGGTATTGGTTTTTAATCAAATCTCGCATAATTAAGTCAGATATTCTTGAAGTAAGGTAAGAGGCTTGGAAACAAGAAACTGTTAACAAAAAGCTTTGATCAGCTGATTTGTGCTATAGAAGTATCGGCATCAATTTGCTTAAGAATAAAACTATCAACGTTTGTTAGTTTTAGGGTTCCGTACTTGGGATGAATTCTGATTTGAACATGATTTTTTTTCTCAAGATAATTTATTCCAAGAATAAACTTATTATTTATTTGAAAAATATGTTCTCCCATACATTACAACTGCAAACTTAAGTTTGTCCTCACAATATTGACAGATTTAAAATGTTATTCTAAGACCACAGTTTTCTTGTAGGTTCTGCTGTAAGTATAGAACAATTTTCGGCTCAGTAGATTTGGAGATTAGGAGGGGATAGTCAACCTTCATCTATTTTACTAAACAACTTATAAAATTAACTGAAACCCATAGTTGGCCCGTATTTGCCCCTCAAAAGTGACCCCCATATTCAAAATTCATTTTTTGAGAAATATCTCTCAAGCATATCGCATCAGGTTTATTCTAGTACAGGCATCATACTTTGTAATACCTACATTATTTCTAAGATTTATACTATATTAGCTTTTCCCCGCGGCTCCGCCCGCGTTGATGTCGGTTATCGCGTAAAAAAGTAGCCTATGTCCTTCTCCATATCCCAGGCTATATCTCTGCCTTTCATGACGATCGGTTCAGCGGTTTAGGCGTAAAAACGTAACATACATACAGACAGACAGACAGACAGAGTTACTTTCACATTTATAATATTAGTATGGATTAGCTTTTCCCCGCGGCTCCGCCCGCGTTGATGTCGGTTATCGCGTAAAAAAGTAGCCTATGTCCTTCTCCATATCCTAGGCTATATATCTGCCAAATTTCATGACGATCGGTTCAGCGGTTTAGGCGTGAAAATGTAACATACAGACAGACAGACAGAGTTACTTTCACATTTATAATTTAATACTGTAATACTGTATACTATATTTAACCAATTTTTATTTTTGAATAAATTTTATTATTATTATTATTTTGTTTCCTCACGATGTGTTCGTTCACCGTTTTTTAAGCAAGTGATAATTATACAATACGCACATGAATCCAAAAAGTCAGAGGTGCGTGCCTTGGGTTCAAACTTGAGACCTATGACGGTAACACCACTAATCGGCTATCAATGCTGTTACTAGGCAATTACTGCTGTTTACTCAAACATCGGCTACCGAAAAACTTATGTTCCTGTATCCTATTGATTATCGTTTCAGAAATACGAAACGTTTTGGAAGCGATTGCCACATGAGTAGGCCCTCTGGTTAGGTTGAAAGTCAACCCCAGAAGAGAAAAGGCTTCCTAGTTATTTACAATGAATACCCCTATCAAATTACAGTTTTCTAGTACTAGGAGTCTCTGAGCTAAGCCGCGAACAGACAGACAGACAGACTGATATGGCGAAACTATAAGGGTTCCTTCTGAGCACCAAGGCATGTAAAATTCTTTCTGAAAAGTTTATTCCAAAGTATCATTTTTCACAGTAAACCTGGCTATGCGGCTGTTAGTTACAATCACAAATACAAATGGCATAGGATTTGCTAGAAAAATCGCCGCGCAGTCGTACTAAATGGTACCTGCAATGGACTCGAATTGTGGTAGTGTTTGGTAGATTTGTGAATGAACTGTATTTTTTTATTAAATCGATACACATTATAATCTAGCGTCTGCAAAGAAACATAAGATTCTAAAATAAACATAAACTTTATACCATAAAAACATACAGGAAAGGTTTTTAATAAGTGCGCAAATTTTGACAAATTAAACTTACGTGTTTTATTATACACCTATTTCTTATTTTAACATGACTTAGTACAAAAAAAATAAGTAATCGTTAACGAAAGATGTTTATTTTGAAACTGGTATAATGGATACTCGTCGAGCAACGCGCCGGCGCGCGGCGGCGCGGTCAGTGAACCGGAACGCAGTAGTAGGTACCTATCAGCTGTGCGCTCGCCCATTGATATTATTACGAATATATTGTATCTATATTTTGATGATTTCAAGTGGACCAAAAAAAACAACAGCAAACAAATTGGTAGTCTTATGGACTGCCGACAGAAGTGAAATCTCAAAACTTTGGAATAACTGACAGTCTGGCGTAACACGTCACGAGCATGTCGTGCATTTCGGTGACATGAACACATAAGTTTTTACCCTACCTAAAATCGCTCAACGCGGCTAAAGTTTTCATTTCAAAAAGAATCAAAAAAAAATAACAATAATTGAAATTACTATAACAGGTTTTTAAGACCAGGTAAAGTTGTTGTTAGTAAAGTGAAGTGGCAATGGGCAGGGCACATTGCGCGCATAACAGATGGCCGTTGGGGCCGAAAGGTTCTGGAGTGGCGACCGCGTACCAGAAGACGTAGCGTTGGAAAGCCTCCCACAAGGTGGACCGATGACTTTATGAAAGCCGCAGGAATCCGCTGGATGCGGGAAGCACAAAACCGGTTGTAGTGGCGGTGCTTGGGGGACGCCTCTGTCCAGCAGTGGACGTCTTTCGGCTGAAATGATGATGAAAGTTGATTGAATTTTCCGTTCTTATATAATTATGTCATGATTGACTTCTAAGCTCCGTAAAGGTATAGCGTGATGATAATCATTTAAAAGGTTAAATCTGTTTCAGCATTAGAATCGTTTCTAGACCTCGTTGCAATTACGTACTTTTTCTCACAAAGATTCAATTTACAGTTTTGAGTTCGATCGTGTTGTTTTTATAAACTCCGCTACGGATTTAGATGAACTTTTTACAATCATTAAGAGAATTTATTTCAAAAAGTTTATGTCTAGAATTCATTTTATTACACTTACATTTAAAAAAGAAACCTAGATTTTTTGTCAAGTCGTAAAATCCGTGCGAAGCAGGGGCAAGTCGCTATTTGTATACTAAACTAAATGTTGCCCGTGACTTTGTTTTCAACAAAATGGTGCCGATTCCCTTGTTCACAAACTAAACTAAATTTAAGTTCAGTGCATCTTTTTCTTTCTATTTCATTAAGAAAAGGACAGAAGATAAGTTTTAGTTCAGTTCTGTCAAATTAATCAGCGCTTGACGTAAATTGAAGTAATTTTAATCAGCAAGTTTTTAATCACGTCTAAACTTGTATGGAGTAGATACAGGCATAGTTTAGTTTGTGAACAAGGGAATTCGCACCATTATCTTGAGTTTTAAGGGCACTTTTACTTTAGTTTTCTAAGTAAGTGTTTCATACAAGAATGGACCTTATTTTTAAGCTAATAATATTCATACTCTTCTAAGCGAATGTACCTAAGCTAGCGTTGTTTAGGAACCTTATCTTTTTAATTGGTTCGTATTCGTATGAAACGGTATCTTAACTTACCAAAGTCCGCACTGTGAATCTTGCCATTAGACAGTCATGGAGTTTTCATAAAGCAATTAATCAATCAATCATTAATATTGTTAAACATAGGTATGGTTACAGATAATAATATATTATCGAAAATATGTGCACAATTTTTTGCCAATATATGGCGTATAAAATTAACATAAACAAGCAATTACAATTAAGGTGACATGTCAATAGATTACAAAAACAAAAAAAAAACAATTAAATATATGTCAGATAATGATGTAAACAGGTAATAAATAAAATCATAAGTGTTTAATTAGCAAGTTGGAATCGTCATACCTCTGTTTATCAGTAGTAAACTCTGTGATGGAGTAGTGACATCTATCTAAAAGGAATTTAAATAATGAACTCTTAAAGGTTCCTATATTCCATTTATAATAGCATTAGACAGAAGTTAAAAAAGGTTATTTTTGATGCACACTTTATAACAAAAGTACAATAAACTTGTTATAGTTACGATTGACGCCAAATCGATTAAAATGAGTTTATATATCCGCTATCACACTTAATTGTAATCATTTAAAAAAACAACCATATGAAATTAAGTGGCTTTCATTTAGATATATTATTTCATTCCAATTTAAAATTACAGTGCCTATGCTAAAAACCTAAAAGAAGCAGGAGTCAACAATACTGCAACGCTTTTTGTTTCACTATAATCCTACCAAATCTAAAATGTTACTTAATCCCTTCATAAGCTGTGATAGCCGGGGATTTCAAATTTTACTGGTTTATGTCGTCTGTGAAATTGACTTGACAATGTTCTAAGATTGTCATGTATGTCATTTACTTGTGAATACTTTGTTTGTTATTGTTTAATTTTCGTGATTTTGTTGTTATTTATTAAAATAATAAATAATATTTAGTTATTTCTTTGTTATTGTATTGTTATCATTGTTGTCATTGAGTTGTTTGTACAAAACGTTACTTTTTTTTTTGAGCTATGAGTGATCCCGGTGCGGGACCGAGTGGCTTACAACATATAAGTGCTGAGTCTGACCAAAGCCAACGGCGAAAAAAACGTGGTCCAAAAGTTGACTCCGACGAAATAATAATGTCTCCCAAAAAAAAGAGAACGCTGCGTGCTGTAGAAAAACAACCTGTGATAAATATTTTTAAGCAATTGGAGTCCTGGCCTGCAGATACTCCTCATTATAAGACTGAGATGATAAACAAAATCGCAGAAGTTGCCGGTAAGGATGATTCATAAAATTATTACTATAAAAATATTTGAAACTAACATGCATTGTGATAAAATGTATTATATTTTAGAAACTCCGCACATGATTTTATTATTTACAGGCGTATCTCGGGCTACTCTGTCCAATATTCTCAAAGAGTACAACATAAAAAGTCGCCTGCAATCTCCCCCTCCCCAACAGAAGCACATGAAACGTGATGATTTTGATGACATCACATTTAGTGGAATATGCAGGAAAATTCATTCCTTCTTCTTTAATAATGAGTTGCCCACCTTGGACAAGATGCTGGAAGCAGTTAACAGTGACGAGTCTCTGCCAGATTTTAAAAAAAGCAGTCTGTATAAAATAATTAAATAAACATTAAAGTTCACATAAATCAAACGGAGCAGAAAAAGTGCACTCATAGAAGTCATAGACAAGCAGGAGATCGTCCTTTGGAGACTTAAATATCTTCATGAAATAAAAAGGCTAAGGAATAAAGGAAGGAAAATATATTATTATTTAGATGACACTTGGCTAAATGAAGGTACAGTGCTTCTAAATTTCTTAACAGCTATTTATGCACTAAGCAGTGTATGACCTCTTGCATTCAATTTTATTTATTATTTATTAATTATACAGTTAAACATAATTTCATAAAATTGGTTCGTGAAATGAATGGTATTTATATTAATAACCTTTTATCATACAAACAGGTCCCACGAAAAGCCTAATATGGCATGACACTAATAATAAGTCTTCAAAAGAAGCACATTGGGAAGGTCTATCTGCTGGTTTAAAAAATCCAACTTATAATCGGTCATACTGGTATGTATTTTATGGACTGTCGTCGCCATAAAAAAATGAACACCCCATTGTTATTGACTATTAATGAAGTAATACATATTATATTGTATTATGAATTAACGCATGCAAAGCGAACTTTTAAAGTTATAAATTTTGTTATAGTATTTATCTATGACCTATTTCCAGCAGTGAAATTATATAGGGGGTACGGAATAATTGACTTGTATTAATTTTATTTCACAGGGTTTGTGAAGGGTTTTTAATGGATGCTGCATTAATATTTGATGCAAAGAAAGGTGATGAAGATGACCACTCCGAAATGGACGCCTTCAACTTTAATAATAATAATAATTTATTTCTTTACACTTCAAGACACAATCATCTGTGTAGCCCTGACTCTTGTACTAGGATTTCCTGTTTCATAAGAGCCAGACCTCTCAATTTACAGGGAATATGTAAAAATTGAGAGTGGCGCTGTAATTGTTATGGACAATGCGCTATACCACTCAAGGACATTGGAGAAGCTGCCAACCACAGCTACACGAAAGGCAGATATACAGGAATGGTTTAAAAGCAAAAATATTCCTTTTGAGGAAAAGATCTTAGGGCAACTTTATTAGAAAAAGCAAAAATACAAAGACATTTATACCAAAAGTTTGTTGTAGATGAGATGGCTAGAGAGAAGGGTATTTCAGTATTGCGCCTCCCACCCTACCACTGTGAGTTCAACCCTATAGAATTAATATGGGCTCAAATGATGGGGTATGTGGCTCAACATAACAAAACGTTCAAATTAGACGAGGAGAAACAATTACTCCCACAAGATCTGGATAGTATTACGCTAGAACGATGGCAATCTTGCGTTGCTCATGCAATTAAAGAAGAGGAAAAGTTAAAGCATAATGGATGATGTGGTAGTAAGATTTATTATTAGGTAACGTCGGTGAAACTTCTTCATCTTTATTCTCTGATGATAGTGACTAAATTATATGATGAAGACGAAGAAGTTACACCAACTATTGTGTGTTGAAAGTTGTTGTTTTAAATAAAATATTGTAAAAAAAAAAGACTTATTTCCTTTAATCTTAATTAAATTTAAATCATCACGACGTAATCGTTTGTTTCATTCATTCGTTTTGTTGTAAGTAATGTGTGATGAAGATGTTATTACGACCTATTTATCAAAGTTATGTTAAAACATTTTTAGTTTAATTGTTTAAACTTTTAACTTTGAATAAAATGTTTCGCACTCCTGCTTCTACGAGCCTCTTTTTTCTAATGCTATAGTAAATGGAGTATAGGCAATTCAAAATAACTTTAAAAAATGAAAAAGATTTGCCGAATTTTGAATTTACATAAATAAGAATAAAAATGGACAAAAGGAAAATATGTACAGACGCCAGCACATCAAGCTACTACAATCTGTCAAAGGAGGTGTTTTTTTTTTCCACACAACTATGGCCAAACCATGTACCTTAAGAACAAAGGTACCAAAATACAGGAAAAATGTCACAGAATCGGAAAAAATATATATTGGATTTTTTTATACATTTGTACCACCTGAAATTGTCGTTCAAAGATGTTATTAACTTGCAACCTAGAATTTTAATCTGGCAATCTCGTGATATACTTCTACCGATGATGCGTTTCGTAACTTCATTATATTAAACATTACAAAAAGAAATTAACCTAAACTAAACTGATTATTATTTATATTTTTGTATTAAAAACAATTTTTTGGCTAGCACATTCTTCTTGTGAAACATTTAGTGAACAATTATTAAAAAAATACATATAATTCACATTTCAGATTATTTTATGCGTTTGGTTAGCTTAATGAGATGCCAAAAGACTGTGCTCCAAGGACGACAATGATCAATTTTTTGCATCATTTGTTGTTATTTACCATGAATGTCATTCCGTTTCTGGTTTCCCGTCTCTGGAGTGCTATTTCGTGTGTGTGATTTCTTTAATGTTGATTTGGCTATTCTTCCCTGGACTTTCAATTGATTTCTTCTATCTTGACGACCTGGCTAACCCATTTGGACTTGACTTTGTGATTTGGTTGCGATCGTTCTTTCGTTGGAGCTCAACAACTGTGCTATTATACTCTGGACTCTGATTAATCGGACTATTCACTTAAGCTTTGTAAGTAATGGACATTATCACATTTTTTTTCTAAAACATTAACAAGTTAATGGTACCCTTTAGAGGTTATAAAATCTTTGATATTGAAAAAATATTTGTAAAGCTGCTTTGCGCTAACTGTATTTTTTGTTTTGTTTTTAGTGTATCTGAGTTATACAACAAAGCAGTACTCTCTATGTAATAGTGTGTTGAATGATGAGATGCAGTATTATACCATAAATGAAATTGGCAGTCAAATAAGCTTAATTATTTCAAGAACTTTAAATCGTGAGGTAGGTATAGAAGTTGTTAAAACTGTGCTTTAACTTCTGTCTATTAAAGTAAAACAAGTTACGATACACCTTACTACAGAATTGGAAGTTTTATATTTAATGTCATATTTTCTTTTCAGATTGACTACAATAGCCATTTGTGTGGAAACTGCTTTACAACAGCCGCAAATCAATTGCCTTTCGAAACAAGAGCAGTCCCTGCAGGTCCATGTGTCTCATGTTACCCGTTCTCTCATTCATTGCCCAATGGTCCTGAGAGATGATAATATGATATAACTCGCCATATATTGCCTCTGTAGGTAAGAAGTATAGCATTGAATGACAGACTTACTTGATAACTTCAGCGTAGTATTTTATTAGCATTGATTGTGTTATTGTATAGTTTGTTCACATTTTTTGCAATATTAAATTAATTTAACATGTTAAAAATCTACTTAGTACCACTTGACTAAGACTATTCTATGTCATGTCATATAAGTTATAACTTATCCACGTTTTTTCAATTATTAAAAGCATTCATATTTACATTTTTAGATACAACCTGAAAATAGTGTTGGCTCGCAGCTCGTAGAAATGTTCAACGAGCATAACAGCAGGATCAGAACAGAATTGCACCTCATGCACATCAACACTCAACAACTTCGCCTTATACCTTCAACCTCACAGACCCAACCCTCCACATCTCAGCCTCAATCCTCATCCCCACAATCCCAACCTTCAACCTCCCAGCCTCAACCCTCAACTTCTCAGCCGCAACCCTCAACCTCTCAGCCTCTACCTTCCACATCTTATGATCCGTTATATCTATTTGGATGACATTAAGTATTGTTAGAACCATATGTTTTATTAAATATGCAACAAAACAGTTGGGAGCACTGAATCCACGGATTCTTGTAACTGTATTATTGGAAAACATACTGTGGGTTGCTGTGCTCACATCATGACTATCGTTTGGTATATGGGGTGGGCTCGACATCAACGGGATATTACAGCACCTGCCTCCTTCCTAGACTATATCCTAGTTAGAGAAGATATTGAAAATGAGGAAATGGAATAAAAGAAAATGTAAAAAAAAATGTTATTGGTTTTATTTCAAATAATTATCAACTTAATTCCCATTAACATACACACTCTCTAATTATTAACACCTTGTAACGTTGTCTTTACTACTTATTAGCCTTCACAATGAAAAACAGCCTGCAGAATGGTTTAAGTACAAAAATATTGTATGCATCAATATTATTATTCTGACTATAAACATGACTTGATTGTCGTCTTATAATCACAGAATACCTTATAATACTGGTTATAATAACTACATATCGTGTCGATTTATCGTAAACTCACCGAAATGTCCAACAACATCACCGATTCCGATGTAATAATTTGACAGATGGAATAGTTTGACCGCTGTCACTGCTGTTATTACCGTTTTGTTATACGCAGATAAGACGTGAGGTAGTGATTTTTTATATTCGTTTATTTCTTAATCTATCGAATATTGGAGGATTTTAAATACTGCATATAACACAATTTATTCCGAGGAATTTAACTTTTAATTTGTACCTCGGTACAAGATTGGGCCGAAAAAAAAACACCTCCTTTCTTTAATAGATTTTCAACTTTATCACTACAGTATAAAGTTCAAGGTTGATTGCGAAAATTTGACAGTTTCGGGTAGCTTGACCTGCTGGCGTCTGTACATTAGCAGCTAAGAAGAATCCTATAGATTACTGACTTATTCTTCAAGCTGTTTCTAAAATATGGTATCGAGGGTTAAATGGGGTGATACTATAAAAGTCTCGTATAACAAAAAAAAAGGAATAAGAAGGAAACGATATAAAAACAAAAAAAAAAGCAATAAAAAACGAAAAAATCCACTCAAGCGATTGTTAATAAGTGCCTGATCAAGTCCTTTTATCTAAAACAGTCCATAACAAAGCCAGCATACGCTTCAAAGATCAAACAGGAACCAAGAAGCAGATTGTGTAAAACATTTTTACCCGTTGAAAGCTGGTTAAAAATCGTCTAACATTTGTAAGAAAAATGGCCTCTACGTTTTAAAATGGCTTGTAGCATTCTTTTGTTCGTTTTCGATATTGACATTGCTCTCGACTGTACCTTCTAGCAATTTGTCCCAATGAGAAGATTGTCCAATATTTGTTCAAACTTTTGTTTTGTTTTGTGAAGAAGATTTCGCGCTTTGGAGTTTTTTTTAAAGCAGTGTGTTTACAGTACTTGATGGAACTCGAAATAAGATTACATGCGTGTATTTTTACCCAAATGAAGAAATATCTTGAAAGTTTTGAGCTCAAATACTATAAGAATATATTAGTTAGCCTTGAGTTTTTGGTTTTTTATATAAGTTGTAATTTTAAATACCTGAATTTAACTGTACTGTATTCTATTGTACTTATCATTATGAATAACTTTTACTATGGATCAAACACAAATCATGAAAAAAAAAAAAACATTACTGTTTTCTACATTCTGTCGAGTTAGGCCCTTTTTAAAATAAAATAATAAAATAAGAATCATTTATTTCAGACAAAAAAGTCCATAGGCAAGGCAAGGTTGTTAGTAACAAGAATTTTGCTTATAACTAGTGTTAGTAATTAAAAAGTAAAAAGAAGAAACTAGACACACCGTCTACCCCTGCACAGTAGGCTCATCGGTCTCGCAACACATGGAGTTCAGTGAACCTACTGAGCATTCGGATTCGGGTTCTCTCGAACCGATACTGTTCATATCGGTTCGAGAGAACCCGAATAGCGTCCTAAGGATGATTGGCGAGAGTCAATCATCCTTAGGACGCTATTCGGGCTCCCCCTTACTCGTCGCACCAGCCAGCGAAGCCAATTTATTACGCATAATAGCGTAGAAGTCATCTAGGCTGGCGTCAGTAAACATGCACCGGATGCACTGCAACAACGAGGGAGCCGAAACAGAGCCTTTTACACTGCACGGTTTCTTTAAACACACAACAATATTGTAAAATCCAATTATTTTTAAAAGAGTAGTAACCGTGGAGTTTCTTGCCGGCTCTTCTCCATAGGATACGACCAATTGGAACCGTGCACCTAGCTTCTGACGTTTCATAAGTTCCCATGTAGGTTTATGTGAAATAAAATATTTTGATTTAAATTTTTTGAAATGATGAGCACTGTAACCCCTAAAGAAGTTTTCATTTATTTTATTAACACCTTGTATAAAGATAAAGATCATTTATTTGTCCAAAACATGAGTTACATACATAAATGCAAAACGTTACAATAAACTTATATCAGGCCTTAAGCAACAAAATTCGATCTAAATAAAAATGGCCACATTCCTCTAGATCGTATTTTGTTGCTTCCTGTCTCAATATGAAACTTTATAAAAGGTATTAGAAAATTCTGGATACACTTACCGATATAGTTGATTGAGCTGTTTTTTATAATTCCTTGTCAGTCGCGAGATAATATGTTTTTAAAGGGGTGGCGCTAGTGGACCGGTGAAAACGCTCTTATATAGGTTATTATCCATACTAATATTATAAATGTTATAAATATTAAAAAGCTAGTTAAATTATAAATGTGAAAGTAATGCTGTCTGTCTGTCTGTCTGTCCGTCTGTCTGTCTGTCTGTCTGTCTTTATGTTACGTTTTCACGCCTAAACCGCTGAACCGATCGTCATGTAATTTGGCAGAGATATAGCCTGGGATACGGAGAAGGACATAGGCTACTTTTTGTACGCGAAATAACCGACATCCACGCGGGCGAAGCCGCGGCAGAAGCTAGTTATTACATAAACATCAAATAATTATACATTTATCCATAATTCACATAATTAACAATTCAAAAATGGGAATTTAAAAATTAAAATGTGCTACAGAATAGCGTCGTCAACTCATCATATATAATAAAATTGTATTTTTTATTAAATTAAGTACTATATCCTGATTGGGCGTAAATATTACCTCGGCAACTTTGGTAGGTAGATATGCATCCGATACTATAGTCGGAAAAAAACACTATATTTGTCGATTCCGGAATAGCGGGATTTTTTCGATAAAATGCGCATTCCATATTAGCCAACATCTCAACTTTAAGTGAATATCTGATCTCTAGTCATGACGCACATGGTCGAATGCCTGTGTCATGTCACAAAATATCGTACTTACAGGTACATTCGCATCTACTTTTGGCATGAAATTATGTAAAAAATCATATATTGCCAAGTTTATTGTTTTACCCTTTTTGAACTCTTTTTGTTCATTCGAGAGTATATTTTCTTTTTAGAGATAAGTACGTATTCAACTGTTTATATAATTACTTTTAGATATTTTGACATTATATTATAAAGGGATATGGGTCTATAGAATTTCATTAGCTCTTTATCTATATAATTATGTACATATATGGGTGTAATTTTCGGTACTCCCAATATCGCATCGAGGATCTTGACGAAACCGTGTTAATCCATCAAACTTGGTAAACCCTCGTATTGGTTAACCAAAGAACCTATCTTACGTCGATTGATCTATCAACAATATTCTCAATGGAGCATATATACCTACCCATGTCCGAAGCTTACCGTAGAAAATGACTTAGCAACTTAATTACACGAGGACAGCACTAAACAAACAGACTCTTGGCTTTAATTATCATACCT
This sequence comes from Dryobota labecula, assembly GCA_947523025.1. Taxonomy (NCBI): domain Eukaryota; kingdom Metazoa; phylum Arthropoda; class Insecta; order Lepidoptera; family Noctuidae; genus Dryobota; species Dryobota labecula. The sequence continues at coordinate 17,494,598 of OX383306.1, forward strand.
TTATACAGTGGACCATGTTGGTTTAGGTTCTCAAACAACAACGATAATGAGTGCATGCACCCTATTGATTGAGTTGTGAACGAATTATGTAGGACGAGAGACGAAAGGGCCACCCTAATGATGATGTGACGAAAAGTAAGAAATTTAAATTAGGGTAATGTGTAGCATAAGCATCAACCTACCTATGCATTGAAACGCGCCGCTAACCGCGCCGCCGCAGCCGCCATCCCGCGCCCGCTGACTTTATCTCCGTAGCCTGAGACGGAGTGGGCCATAATCCACCTCGCGGGTCCAGTGCGGGTTTGTAGATGTCACATGTCTTCAAATTTTTGGTTCTAAGACATGGCAGTTTCCTCACAATGTTTTCCTTCACCGTTTTGAGAGCAGTGGTGATTAAATTTAATACAAAGTAAAGTGTCTGGCCAAAGTAAAAGATAATGTGTGAAGCTATGAAATTGTGTTACTGGGTAACTTAGATTCAAAAGGAACCTAAGGATGAGGTAAACCTAATTTTGGGAAGGGTTGGAAAAAAGGTATAACGAGAGAAACCTTCCGTTCTCTGACAAATATAAAACATGGAGCTTTGCATATACAGAGACAGAAGAGACCGTCACATAATATGACATTTCTATGCAAAATAATGTAATTAGTGGTGCATAAAGCGGAATTAAAAGGCTTTCGAGCATTTTACGTTAGATTTATCGCGAACTCATAGATAGGAAATCTATCTTTGGCCCATGCTGATACTTAAAAAACTCGTTAAACTACTAAAAATCAAATTCTGCCTGTTACATATCTTATTCAGCAACATAATGCTGCGTGTTCAACATAAAACAAATCTACGTTAAACTAGAACCCTCATTTTCCCTCGTACAATTCATTCTCAGACAGTAATCCATCCTTATTGCTGCCATCTTTACTTTATTTTTACAAAATGGCGGGCCCACAGACGACAAACAGCCGTTTTTTGTTTTATTAGTCCTCGAATTGTCTCCAAAATTACTAGAAAAGTAAAGTTTTTGTTTTATAGTGAAATAAACCGAATTTTATTTTGTTTTATGTGTAGATTTTATTGAATCAGGCTGTTGTTGCTTTTCATGTGTTGGTAATAGAGAAATTTATTGGTTTAATAACAATATTTTTTAGGGTTCGGTACCTCAAAAGGAAACGGGACCGTTATGGGATCACTTTGTTGTCGACTGACAACAAAGTGATCCCATAACGGTCCCGTTTCAAAAGATTTCTTCCATTCTTGATCGTTCTTAAACTGACTAGTTTAAGAACGATCAAGTATGGAAGAAATCTTTTAGGCCGTGTCTTGTAGTAACATTTAGTCTTTCTTTAATTAAAATCTATCTAGTCTACAATCTATCGAAAGGTTTTTTTTATCTTCAAAGTTTGTTCTTCAATCTGAAATTGGAAATACGGCCGAAGGTTCCGTCTCAAAGCTGGGCAGCTTTGAGACGGAACCCTTAGGGTGCGAGTTCTATTAGCTTGTTTTATTGAATGGCATTATGCCATGGGGAGTATCTGACATTGTTCCCACTATTTAGAAAAAACTGAGATTTATTTTCAAAGAGATACACAATTAAATTGGTGCATATTGCATGATTAAAGTTATTCTACGAAAACTGCCTTGTATCAACTTATCTTTGCCTTACAAAGAAACGAATTACTTATTTATTGTTCTCAACACCCTTTCCAATTACTTTACAGGAGAGTGTTTGGAAGAACCTCATTTATTTGATAGGTTCGCCCCAGACTTTATTGAAGATAATACGTAAAATAAGACCCAACACTTTATTTTGTTACTGGCTTTTTCGGGTTATTTTGTTTTCGAAAAGTATTGTTACTGCTGAAGTACTCTAGATCATTTCTAGAATAGACATGAATATTCGTTTCATAAAAACGAAAGTAATAAACGTTTCTGAAAATGTTCAATAACATCCTTTTTCAAGTCGTTGTTCTGCAATCATTCATTACATGCAGCCAATTGAGAGAATTTTGACAGATTCTTTAGCTTTTACTCCACCGTTTTCTTTTTTATTTAACCATTTCTGTTCACACAATAATAACAGAAACTTTTGAGTACAAGGACTTATCGTTTTAGTTAAGTGTTTTGTACTATCTTTTATTTAAATAACTGCTTGCTTACATTAATTCTATTATTCTGTCGGTATTTAGATCTATTGTGGCCCCACGGTGGGCGCCAATAAGTTTTACCCGTCAATGCCTTCTGTCTGTTATTTATTGCTTTAAGTTTATTTATAAACTAAATTGTATCAGATAAGAAATATGCTTATTGAATGGTTTCGACTAATTTATTTAGAGTAAATACAGCTGTATTTACCGCTAATTAAAGTCCATCTAAAATTGATAGGATTCTAAATTAAATTGTGATTGTCAAAGTAATTTTTTTTCTTATATTTAAATCAGTTGGTTTTTTATGGAGGGAAAGAAAGTATAATGAACTAGACAGTTTGATTAAAACAAAAATTCAGCCTTTGTTATTTTAATCAAACTGTCAAGTTAGGCCTTCTATTAGTTACTAATTCTTAGGTACTATTATTGGATAAATAATGATAAATCTTTAAGCCTTGTCATCAAATATCGGTATTGACCCGACTTATATAAAACTAAGTCTCATCATTTGCTTAAATAACTTGTCAGATATTTCTAATTCTCTTCAAGTAACAACTTTCGAACAGAAACATTAATTTGTATCAGAGCCAAAATTGAAGTAATAAATGCACAGTTTACGCTTCAGTTTACAGAACAAATGCAATTTAGTCGCAATATATTTGATATTTTCTAATAAATACAGTTATTGGGTTATTTGTTATATGAAAATATCATACCCGAGCATATTAACTTAAAGTCCCATTTGGGCGCCAATATTGTATTGGAGAATGAGTCACAATTTATTAAAGTATTGAATATATTGCAAGTTTATACAGTTTGAAGTACCTTTAAAAACGTGATGAAATATCAATTTGAAAATATTGAGTATCTGTGTTTTATCTTTATTGCTTCAACTCCTACGAAATCGGAGACATAACGGGTTTATTAATAATCATCTTTTCATACCTAGGTCCACTCTGCTCTGCTGAGCGTGTTATTGTATTGCCATGTTAACTTACATACATGTCATAAATGTATGTAATGTTAACAAAACAATAAACAATTTGGCAATACAATAAAAAATATTTATTTGTAAAAAAATCTCTGACAAAACATCTTCTTTTAAAATCTTGAATTTATTCTTGTTCTTATTTTCTTACAGATCATGTTTAGTTTAGATATAAAACTACACCAAAAATATCGGTAACATGCATAAAAACTTCACTTTTATGTCCTCATTTATCTAGACCGCAGCTTAAATACAAAGCTGCACAATTAAATTACTGGTCAGCATGCCCCCCACGTTGGGCGCCAAATTCGTTTAGCTCTGGTTCACCATAAACTTCATGCTTTGAAGTTTAATAGTGGGTAGTATAATATTTCATTCATTTTCGCGTTATAAATTCGATAAAACAAAGTAAATGATAGGTTTCCTATATTATTTCTTAATAAAAATATAGGTACCCACAGTTACATTCTTATTGCTTATGTTGTCTTGATTTCGGTGAATGATAGTGACATATTTAGTAAATATTTTATGGTGGTTCTTAGGGTAACAGATTTGACACTTTAGCATCAAGTTGGAAGTTCAAATCTTACAAAGTTTGCCTAAAGATATATAATAAATGTTTAAGGTGGGTAATGTGACTGCTCCAATGTCAAAGAAATTACAATATTTTATTTCATATTGTTTTTTTTTTTTTTATGATTCACAACGGATTCAATAGAATCAGCATCAGGCGTTAGTTGTCTGGCAGTCTTAGGGCTGTAACTGCGTGAAGCGGGCGCCCGCGACGGGTAACCGTCGCGTGTTTACGCGTATGGGCACCCAGATGGCCTCCGTGGGCAATTAACTACCCGTAGTTTAATTTTAACGGTGCGCATGTACAGTCGTGTCGATGGAGAACTTAGCAAAACGTCGACTAGCAGAAAATAAACGACAGCCAGTAAGCTGGCGCTACCTGGCCCCGCGCGTACCCCCGCAACGGACGCCTGCGCGGGTCTCCGCGACGGAGCACTTTTGTATGGAACCGCGCGGACGTCCGCTTCACGCAGTTTCAGCCCTTACTGAATTGGACAGACCTATTTGGCACAGGCTCTATGCAAACAACAAATCTTCAGTCGATTCGTTTTTGTTTAAATTTAAAATGTGTCTTTGAGTTTTTGTACCAAGTAAAGGTTTTGCTCGTTACTTCTTTGTATATTTCGTAAGATATTATTTCAAAATTAAACTGATATCGCGTTGAGACTAGCAACTCAATTGCGTAACAGACTCACAATGGCAATGCGTTACATTTTGACTATTATTTTGATGATTATTTGAAGATTATGAATTTCTTCAAATCCTTCGAATTGTGACAGTTTTATAGTATGAAAATGAACACGCAATGCAATGTTTTATTTGCAAATTATTTTCTACAGGTAATGTGTTAAAATATAACCAGAATTTCTCGTTTACCACTTGCCTTCTCGACCACAGGAAAAACGACACAATAGATTGTCAAAAACTCGTTAATTATTAATAAAAACAAAGTGTTTCCACTCAAAATAGAAAATGGCGTACTAACTTGCAAGCACGGAAACCCAAACAGAATATTTTAATCTAAATAACAAAAGAAAACCTCTAAATACGTAAAAATGTAAACGTCCTTATATCTTTCTCCGTATGTTGCCGCTATATTTCTTTTCACACGGTAGAGAAAAAGCAACTAAAGTAATTTGTGCTAAGTCTTTTATCTCGGAAGAAACTTAGAAATTATTTGATGCCTTTTTCTGTAGCATTTAGGTGTGCATTTTCGTATTTGCGCTCGCTTGGGCACCGGTTATATTGAAAGCGGAGCAGATGTGTCCTTACTCTAAATAATTTGTAATAATTTACGCATAAATTCTGTGGTAAAGGGGCCTGCTTCTCCGGCACAAAAATGTGGTTTCAACTAGCAAACATCAATAATATATTATAGTTTCTATCGTTTATAAGCATATCTACCAAGTTCAAGAAAAGAAAAGGGAACTAGTCATCTCATATTTAGCCTGGCCATAATGTGAGTTTTACCGCACGCTGCGCGTACAGTAAAACTCGCATTGTGGCCAGGTAAAGACGTAAAATTGTGTACTCACCACTAGCAGTAAAAAAGAAAGCCCTCTATCGCATATTTACAACCCTCGCCTGCGGCTCGGGTCACAAATACCTGCGATTTCGGGCTTTCTATCTTTTACAGCCCTTGGTAAGTAATGTACTATTATATTATAAGGTTCTATTCATCAATATATTTGATTTGCTGGTAAAAACTAGCCAGGTCAAACGTTAAGATTCAATAGATCATAAGTTAATTGATTTGTGTAAATAATTCGGCTATTCAAATTTAAAAAGTCATACTTTTAAATAGGAAACATTGTTGTATCCGAAAAAAAAAAACAAGAAATAGTGTTTTAAATTTACTTAAGAATGTTATACGTTCTTATAAATAAATTTCAGGGTTGTCTACAGAACTTGGCACCCATTTAGATCTCAAGTCTTTTGTTGGTAAAGTCGACAACCACACCATAATATCATAATTATGTTGTACTTGGCTTCTATTTTAACATTTATGCTTTTGGTGGCGTTTTCGTGAACTTAATGTTAAGAAATACATCGTGAGAATTACCTTATAGTGGCAAAAATTGCAATTATAGAATTTTGAGCAAAACGTGAAAAATTGCTAGCATAACGTTTCAAAGAGAAACCAAAACTTGTAAGCAATCGCTTTCACTACTAACTTGTAACGCTATACATACATGTATTGTACGCTGTATATGTATATATGTATTTTGCACACAAATTTATCATTCATCAAAACATCCCTTTGTTCTCTATCTTGAATAGCCCCAAAATCGAAACAAAGGTATATAAAAACCCCGTAGCACCGATAACGCCTAACCAAAATACACTTACACGATACTCTCACGCGATATGCTGCTTTTCCTTAGTCATAGAATTATCCAGAAGGTCAGCTCCATAAAAAGCAAAAATGTACGCACACGCTTCACGTTTTCAGAGTGCAAGTGCACTCGCGACTGTCAGAACATCTTAATAATTATGGTCTGTTCCAAAATTATCTGATAAAAGTGTAAACAAAACCTGTTCAGCTTAAATTCTAACGCAATCACTCACTTATGGGATCTTAGAAAACATATTCAAATGTGTAAAGTTTTCATCTTTATATTTTACCACTTTTTCAAACAATCATTTTTTGAATAACATAACTAAATTGTAATTGAAAAATCACCGATCAAGATCTTTAAGGTGATTATTAATTTCACTTTTTCACACTTGGCGAATGAGAGCTAGACCGAAAAAAGTGTAACATTTTAACCGTCATCACAACGCCTTTAATACGTATTGTCAAATACGTCAACTGTGTAGAGTAAAACGTGCCATAAGGAACTTCGTTCTAATTATAATTTCGGATAGTAGTATTGAAATAGTCAATTCCTTATCATTTCAGCCGAAAGACGTCCACTGCTGGACATAGGCTCCCCCAAGCACCGCCATTTCGACCGGTTCTGTGCTTCCCGCATCCAGCGGTCACCAATCCACCTTGTGGAAGGCCTTCCAACGCTACGTCTTCCGGTATGCGGTCTCCACTCAGAACTTTACGGTCCCATCGGCCATCTGTTCTGCGAGCAATGTGCCCTGCCCACTGCCACTTGAGTTTCGCAATTCTTCGGGCTATGTCGGTTACCTTGGTTCTCCTGTGAATCTCTCCATATCTGATTCGATCACGTAGGGAAACTTCAAGTGAATTCAAAGCACTCAATTTGTAAGTGGCACTGTAAATAAGCATCCACAGGTACGTTTTCTGATCTATTTGTTTACATTTTCATCACATACTTATGAACATACTTTAACTTTTTCGCTCGTTGTCGGTCGGAGCCGACCTACTGTAGGTTTATGTGCCTTAGTTTACAACGAACCTTTGATGTTTCGGTGTATTGTGTTACGAGGATCATTGTGTTTTCTTTTTGGGTAAGAAAAAAAAAGGGAGAAAGAAATAAATGAATTAGTCATGGCAAAATAGCATTGTTTGTAAATAAATAAGGTTGTATCTCTGTTGTGTTCTGAAAATGAACTGAAAAAGATTATAGATACGCAGAAAGATTAGTATTTTGTTCTTTGTTTTTCTTTCGTTTACTGTTTATCTCTATGTACAATTTGTAACTGAATTAAGAGGGCGTACACCGGTTCACCAACGCCACTCTTTAAAAAAATATTATCTCGTGAAAATAAAATATATAATAATAATAATAATTATTATTATTATTATATATTTTATTATATTATAATTATTATTATTATTAATAATAATTATAATAATTATATTATTATTATTATTAATAATAATTATAATAATTATTATTATAATAAACACCCCAATCAGAATATTATGTTATAATCATAATGAATTTTTATTATTTTGTATAAAACCTTGTATATTTATTAAATGAGTTACACTGATTGTGGGAGAAAATTGTAGTCACATTACAAATCTATGCAGGCACATAATCGCACAAGTACGAGTATAAGGGTAAAAATTAAAAATTACCTATATTAAAAATGTCAGAAATCGATTCGATAACGACTCTGAAAAAAAAAAAAACTTTCATAACGTGCCTCTCCTTAAAAAATATATTATTTCGTGACTGAGAAGGAATTATGAAAATCGGTTCATTAAGGAACCTCGGTAAGTGTGTCTAGAATTTTCTAATACCTTTTATAAAGTTTCATAATGAGACAAAATACGATCTAGAGGAATGTGGCCGCTTTTCTTTAGATCGAATTTTGTTGCTTCGTGTCTGAATATGAAACGATATAAAAGGTATTAGTCAATTGTAGACACACTTACCGAGGTCGCTGATTGAGCCGTATTTCATAATTTCTTCTCAGTCACGAGATAATATTTTTTTAAAGGAGTGTCAAATTGTAAAAGTTTTTTTTTTTTCAGAATCGTTATTGAATCGATTTCTGACATTTTTAATATAGTCCGCCCGTCGAAGACCCTGAGTATCCTCTGGCTCCCGTCACCCCGGCGGAAGTGCACGAGCTCATAAAGGGTCTGAAACCACGTAAAGCCCCTGGCTCTGATGGTATCACCAATAGGGTGGTCCAATTGTTCCCCGCCCACCTGATAATGCTCTTGGCCACCATCTTCAATGGAGCCATGAACAATAACGTCTTCCCGCAAGTGTGGAAAGAGGCCACAGTAATCGGTATTGCCAAACCCGGTAAACCCAAGAAGGAGCCCGCGAGCTACCGCCCCATTAGCCTGCTCACAGTCATGGGCAAAATCTACGAGAGGCTTATTCATAAGCGTCTCAGAGACTACGCCGAGACTAAGGGCCTTATCCCCCACGAACAGTTTGGATTCCGTACCAAACATTCGTCGACCCATCAGGTCCACCGTATAGTCGAGGACATAAGCGCCGGCTTTCAACGCGGCCTTATGACAGGAGCTATCTTCTTTGATATAGCGAAAGCGTTCGACAAAGTCTGGCACAACGGCTTGATTTACAAGCTGTACCAACTCGGTGTGCCCGAGCGTCTCGTGCTCATCTTACGAGACTTTTTGTCGAATCGCACCTTTCGCTATCGCATAGAGGGTGCCCTCTCCTCCCCCCATCCCATACGCGCAGGAGTCCCTCAGGGCTCTGTGATATCCCCCCTGGCTTTTACGCTTTACACCAGCGACATCCCGAAGTTTAAAAAGGCTCAGTCGGCTCTGTTCGCAGACGATACGGCCGTTTACTACAGAGGGAAGTGTCATAATGTCATTGCCAACACTCTCCAGACTGCAGCCGACAAGCTCGGTGCGTGGTTTAGAAAGTGGCGGATCGAAGTCAATCCTGACAAAAGCCAAGCGGTTCTCTTCGTAAAACCGAGAAAAATCCCCCCAAAGCCCAAACCTGTCACCATGTTCGGCAAGCCTATCCCCTGGGAGAAGCGAGCCAAATATCTAGGTGTCATCCTCGATCATCACCTCTCCTTTTCTGAGCATGTAAGTAAGGTGCGTTCGCGCGCCGCCTTCGCTCTCTATAGGCTTCACTCCCTTGTCCATGAAAATAGCAAATTGTCACTCAAGTGCAAATTGCGAATTTATACCGCGTGCATCCGCCCCATCATGACCTATGCGAGCCCAGTCTTTGCTCAAGCAAAACCGTATATCATCCATAAGATGCAAGTCATCCAGAATCGTTTCCTCCGTAAATGCACGGGAGCCCCCTGGTTCGTTCGGAACACAAACCTCCATGTAGAGCTTAGAATGCCTACAATAGCCCAATTTCTGAAACGCTCTTCCAAGCGCTTCTTTGACTCTGCCGCCACCCACCGCAACACTCTCGTTGTGCAGGCCGCCAATTACACCCCCTCTCGCATTAGTATGATCCGCCGTCCAAGGCACGCACTGACCGACCCAGACGACCCCACCACTCTCATCCAGGAGAGTAGTAGGGAAACTAGTACAGCTCGCAGAGTACACACAACACGCACACGATCCAAATTCCGACCTCGCTTTAGAGGTCCCGCGCGAAACCCACCCCACTATTATTATCGTCAATAATAATAGCCCTCCCCGACCCTTGACGACGCTTAACGATGTGCCAGCATGTGGTTTAGCTGAGCCTGTAATCCAAACTCCCCCGATTAATAATCAGAACCCTGATGTTATCCAGCCACCGACGGTCCCTTGCCACCCTCCCTCCGACACTGCCCTAAGCCGAGGTTCGAGCCCCACCTGGGGTGCCCTTAGCGAGCAGTCGTCTAGCTTAAGTAGATTTTAGTAAAAACTCCCCTGGCTGGAGGCGTAAACTTCGTTAGGAGCTTGCGGCACCACAGGAAAGCCCGGTTAAGGAGCAGGAACCCCCAGTGGTTATACCTCCGAGATGCCATACACAAAAAAAAAAAAAAAAAAAAAAATATATAAGTAATTTTTACTTTTTGACCCTTATACTTGTGCGATTATGTGTCTGCATAGATTTTTAATGTGACTACAATTTTCTCCCACAATCAGTGTAACTCATTTAATACAAGGTTTTATACAAAATAATAAAAATTCATTATGATTATAACACAATATTCCGATTGGGGTGTTTGGTGGTGTGCGTTAATTCTGGGACAGGTTGTATATTTATAACTCTTTTGCCCGTCTATATGTCACTGAACTTTCCTAAACGACGGGAAATATTTTGATTTCCAAAAAAGAAAACATGTGTGGTTAAGTGAATCCCTGGAGGGTTTAGATTCACAATTTGATCCGGTAAGTGTCGCTGTTCGGGCAAGACAACGTCAGTCAGGTCCGCTAGTTCTAATAATATTTTTAAGGGAATAAAGAAAACCTACCTAGTAAGTAAATAATTCAATAAAACTACAAACTTTTGGACTTCAAAATCGACCTTCAAATAATTGCTACAATGTTGTATAGTTTAATACTATATTATTTCTTTCTTTCTTTTTCTTTCCGGAATATCAATACTCAATATTTTATTTGCATTCTACAATGTGTACTTAGGTGACCACTTTAATTTATATGTGATCATTATGGACCTTGTCTATACACCGAGAAATTTTAGTGGTTGTTTTCCCGCAGCAGAACAACTTGCCATAAGGAGTACTTTCGGAATATAGAGTGAAAGTAAAAAAATAAAGATGTTTTTGTTTTAAAAATAATTTAAAAAATATGCATCAACTCGAAAACGTGAGAATCAATAGTAACACTAGAGGTAACTTGTAGGTACCTACTACTCGAATCGCACGCGCCGCCAATAAAGGGAACAGCGATTCATAAATGTTCAAAGCAAAATAAACTCTCGCACGTGTTGATTTTTCACAATAATTTTTATAATAAAGTTAATCTGCCATTTTTTGTTTCTAACATTTAATTTGTTTATAAAACGATTGTATTACCAAGACAAAACCATTTCGCTGCGGGAAAACAACCATTTAAATTTCACGGTGTATAGCAAAATTATTGGGGAGGAAGCTTTGAAAAACTTAGCTTATCAGCTTTCTGAACTAAAACTAATTTTTTTTTTTTTAACTTATATTTTGTCGTTTTAATACTCATTATTACTACAATAGCACTCACTTTCTTACTAAAAATTGTTTTAGTTTTTATGTGAATATTATTTTGTTATATATTTTTATGGACGTTACAATAGGGACTTATAGAGTTTAGTTTTAGCAAGTACGTCAGAATCGCGGGTATATTTTTCAGTTCTGCCTAAATTTATTACAGTTATTTGGTACCTTCTGTGTACCTTTACGTACCTATCTTTAATAATAACAACGTCATAGAAAGAAAATCGTTTTTTTTACTTTTCGCAGCAACCTTACAGTAATTTGTTTATTTAATACTTGTTTCTGCAGGTACACAAGAGGTACCAAATCTACTTATAGAGTGCATTTAGCTACACACATTGGTTAGCAGTACACCCGCAGTTTTGACATCAGGATGGCGGGTGTACCTAATTATTAAAATATCATTGTACGGGTGTAGGTACACAGAATTTCAGGAGAGGTACGAAAAGGTACACAGAAGGTACCAAATAACTGCAATAAATTTAGGCTTTCTGAAAAGTACACCCGCGATTCTGACGTACATGTTTTAGCCGTCAAGTTGGAATGTTTAATCTTGATTTATGTCGGAATGTGTAAAGGCTCTACAAACAGGCGCGACACGCAACGCGACACAAAGGCACCGCTCGTCGCGCATCATGCGGTCGCGCCTGTTTGTAGGAGCCTTAACCTGAGGGGTAATTCTCACACGCGTAGCTAGGACGCGAATGTGTCTTTGTAGCTGCGTCACAGCATGCGCTGGCGGCCAATGTCTGCCTCGCCTGCCCTTTTTTTTGGGTGGGAAATTAGCATATAACTTTTCCCGCTCTGGGCGGAGCCATGCCATGGCGGTAATCCGATAATGCGGCTCGCTGCCTCACCAGAGACCGTGCGGTATCCCCGGACCAGCCTGATGGCCATGACCCTTTGGGATGCGTTCAACCGGCGGCGGCGGGCTGGTCGCCGCCTCAAGGAACGCGCCCACACCGGTACCCCGTAATGGGCCATGGACCGCACGACCCCCGCATAGAGCCTCCGGCAGGAGGCGTTACTCTGCAAAATCTGTACTGTGCTGTGCTGCGTCACCTGCGACTCAGCATACGCTTAGCCTGATTGTCGCTGAGATTAGATTGCGATAAAATTTTAAACATTTTTAATGATAGGAATTGGCCTTCTGATCATTTTTTCGTTCTATTTTCGTTTTGCTCTAGTATACTTACTTTAAACTCCAGCCAAACCAAAATAAAATCCTTTTCAATATTACAATAATACTCTCAGAATATTGGCTCTTATCCCAAATAATAACTCCATGAAGTAACATCTACAAACTGCACTTAACCATACATCCGTGTCAGTTAGAAGTTATGAAAGTATGAAGTGAAACTTCGAATTTAATTGAATACGAGAAATTTCATTCTATTTGATTTGTTGAGAATAGCGTAGAGCATCGGTTAGATTAATAGCGGGAATAAACATCATTGTGTACCTACTGTTGATAACTTCACTAATTAAACTCCGGCCTATGAGACAATGCGTTTTTGACACCTGTCACCTGAGTACAAAAGAAAACGTATTTTTCATTTCTCATACTTGAAAAGTGCGCATCAGAGGGATGAAAACAGTACTTTTCGTCCCTGGGCAACGATTTTACCTGCTGACAAAAAAATTTAAAACCGTGCAATTTTTTTTTTTTTTTTTTGAAATGGCAACTCAGAGTGTAACCACGAGGGGCTCGGACTCTTTAACCGGTCTATCCTGTGGTGCCTTAAGCTCCTAACGGATTTTTAAGGCCTCCAGCCAGGGGCATACTTAAAGCTAAATTAAAATTTTCCGTCTGCTCGCTAAGGGCACCCCCTGCGGGGTACGGACCTCGGCTTAGGGCAGAGTCGGAGGAGGGGGGAGGGTAACAAGGGACCGTCGGTGGCTGGATAAAATCAAGGTTTTGATTATTATCAGGGGGATTTAAAGCTACATGCTGCTCAGCTAAAGCGCGTTCTGGCGCTTCGTTTGAAAGCAAGGGTCGGGGAGGACTGATTAGTCGAGGATTTCGCGTTGGGCCTCGGCGGCGAGGTCGGAATGATGATCTTGTAGTGTGTACTCTTTTGCGAACTGTACTAGTAGACCTATGACTCTCCTGGAGGAGAGTGATGGGGTCGTCTGGGTCGGTCAGTGCATGCCGTGGGCGGCGGGTCCTGCTAATGGTAGAGGGGGTATAATTGGCGGCCTGAACAACCAACGGGTTGCGGTGAGTGGCGGCAGAGTCTAGGAAGCGCTTTGAAGCGCGTTTCATAAATTGGGCTATGGTGGGGATTTTTAGCTCCACGTGGAGGCTAGTGTTCCGCACGAACCAGGGGGCTCCCGTGATTTTACGGAGGAATCGGTTTTGGAGGGTCTGCATCTTATGGATGATATAGGGTTTGGCGTGGGCAAATACTGGACTCGCATAGGTCATGATGGGGCGGATACACGCGGTATAGATACGCAACTTGCATCTAAGTGACAATTTGCTTTTACTATTTAATATAGAGTGAAGCCTATTTAGAGCGAAAGCGGCGCGCGAGCGCACCTTCTTTACATGCTCTGAAAAGGAGAGATGATGGTCTAGGATCACACCAAGATATTTGGCTCGCTTCTCCCAAGGGATAGGCTTGCCTAGCATGGTGATCGGTCGGTATGATGGGGTACGGTGACGCGGTCTGGAGAAGAGAACCGCTTGGCTTTTATCGGGATTTACCTCGATACGCCATTTTCGGAACCACGCGCCAAGGTTATTGGCAGCGGTTTGGAGGATTTTAGTTATATTGAGTGGGGATCTCCCTCGGTAATAGATGGCCGTATCGTCTGCGAACAGAGCCAACTTTGCCAATCTATTCTTTGGGATGTCGCTAGTGTACAGCGTGAAGGCAAGTGGGGATATCACAGAGCCTTGAGGGACTCCTGCGCGTATGGGATGGGGGGACGATAGAGTACCATCGATGCGATAGCGAAAAGTGCGATTCGACAAAAAGTCTCGTAAGATGTGCACGAGACGATCGGGCACACCGAGTTGATATAGCTTGTATATCAATCCGTTGTGCCAGACCTTGTCGAATGCCTTTGCTATATCAAAGAAGATCGCTCCTGTCACGAAGTTTGAATTGAAACCGAGAGTGATGTCCTCTACTATGCGGTAGACCTGATGGGTCGAGGCATGTTCGGTTCGAAAACCAAATTGTTCATCGGGGATAAGGCCCTTTGTCTCGGCGTAGTCTTTGAGTCGCTTATAAATAAGTCTCTCATAGAGTTTGCCTATGACTGTGAGCAGACTGATGGGTCGGTAGCTCGCGGGCTCCGTTTTGGGTTTACCTAGTTTTGGAATGCCGATAACGATGGCCTCTTTCCAGGCTTGGGGAAAGATGTTATTGCTCAAGGCTCCATTGAAGATGGTAGCCAGGAGCATTATGAGGTGGGCGGGGAACAGTTGGAGCACCTTATTGGTGAGTCCATCCTGGCCGGGGGACTTACGGGGTTTCAGGCCCTTGATGAGTTCGTGCACTTCGTCTGGTGTGACGGGAGGCAGAGGATACTCAGGGTCTTCGACGGGTGGGAGGGAGGCTCTACGTTCGACTTCAGCATCTACCTCGTCGAGGTGAGCTTGGTCTACTGGTTGAGAGCTGGGCGAGCACTGGGCCTCTAGACTGTCGGCTAAGCATTCAGCTTTGTCGATGTCATCGAAAGCGATAGACGCGTCAGGGCGGATCAGTGGGGGCGTAGCGGCTGAACAACCTCGGGGGTTGAGACTCCTTTGGAGTTGCCGAAATGCCTGATGGTTTGGCTCTAGAGCGTTCAGTTTGTTATCCCAGTCGGTTTCATTCCATTCATCAATACGTTTCTTTACAGCACGCTGCATGAAACGTTTGTGAATTTTATTAGCCAAACAGGGAAAACTGCTGTATGCACGGACAGCTGCGTTCTTCTCAGTCAACAGTTCACGTATATCGTCCGGCAACTTCCCTCGACGGTTATCCGTCGCTGGTAGTTCCCTTGAACAATTGTTCAGGACAGATTGTACGTGATCTGTGAGTGAGTCGATCGCAGCCGTCGTGTCGGCGATAGAGTCAAACTGGTCGGGGATAGAGTCCAATTGGGGGGACGTGTTGGTTTTCAAGCTTTCGCTTACTCGCCTCCAGTCCGTTACCCTTTTGGTGCGCGGGGGGATATTGGGGTCATGGAGACCTATGCGGGGTGCCAGTTCTATTACGACAGGTCTGTGGTCAGAGTCAAGCTCTTGTACCGCCTCTATGGAAGCCAACCGTAGGTTGATATTCTTTAGAAGCGCTATGTCGAGCACGTCAGGGGTATGGTTTGGAGAATGTGGGAAATGAGTGGGGCTCATCGGGGCGATGATGTCAAAATTTAGGGTGGAGCAGAGGTTGTACAAGTGACGGCCTCTGGGGGTGATAAGTCTGCTGTTCCAAGCTGTATGCTTGGCGTTGATATCACCCGCTATTATGACGGAGTCGCTCAGACTCAGGAGGGTTTGAATGTCGTCTGTCAGTAGTTGTACATTATTATCTATTTCGGGACTGGGAGGCAGATAGGCCGAAATTAGAGTGATCGGTCTGTGACCTGACATGCCTAAGCGGCACATCGAAACTTCCAGAAGGAATTTGAGGGCGGGAGGGTCTAAGGGAGTGCAGTAGAGTTCTGTCCGGTAATAAATGAGAGTACCTCCACCATGGCAACGTGACCTGTCGTTGCGAACTATGCGATAGTTCGCAACCGACGGGTTACGGTGCCGGGGTTTGAGGAAGGTCTCTTGGGTCAGGAATATGTCAATTTTATGGTCGCTGAGGAATTCAGTGACCTCTGTGCGTTGGTCGTTCAGGCCGAAGGCATTGAAAGTCCCTATCTTTAGGGAACGGGGTTTGAGTCTAGCGGGGGACCTAATATCCATTAAGTGGTCTAGGGGTGTTGTTCGCGAATCTAGACAATGCTTGCGTGATCTCGGGATACGCATTGTAGATTGCCTGAATTTGGTAAAGGTCACCGGCGTTGGTCGCGGCGACTATTTCGCTGGCCATCCTCCTCGCGCGGGGGGTGAGGAAGACCATGTATGTGGATGAGATCACCTGGAAGGGATCTACTTGATTAACACCGGCCACGGGAGTGGGGGTGTGGTTAGGAGGGGGGCGCGCATACGGAGCGGCGGCGGGGGGCGCGGGCGTGGGCGCGGGCGTGGGCGCGGGCGCGGCGGCGAGGGGCGCGGGTGCGGTGGAGGGCGCGGTGGACGCGGGTTTCGATTGCGAGTTTTCGAATCTGGTTCGCGGGTCCATTAAACGGGGTAATGTGGCCTGGGGGGCCTGAGGAGCGACTGCCTGAGGGGCGGGTCTAGCCTGGAGGCTTGGGAAAGCCTGCTGGTGGTGGAGGTAATTCCAGGGACTGGGCCTCTGTGGACTCAGTCTTACTGGCAATTGATAGGAGAGGCATTCGCGAGTCTGACGGGCGTCGGTACGCTTAGTCAGGCGAGGGGAGGTCGATTTGGGGGCTTTTGTGCAACCACGGTAGTTTGCGGGGTGGCCTGCCTCGCCACATAGCACGCAGCTAGGTGGCTCGGTGCAAAGTGCGCGGTCTTTTGGACGTTCGCATTCCGCAGTGCAATGCGAACCCAGGCACTTTACGCACCTGGGTGTCGCATAGCAGTGCTTCTGCGTATGCCCATATAGTTGGCAGCGATGGCACTGCGCAATTACACTAGATTTCCTGGGTTTCTCAATTTCGAGACCGGAGAGACTACAGATCGATTTGATCTGGAAGATCGGGTTATAACCCTCGGAGGGTGGGCAGATCACGAGGATCATGTCGAAGGCCTCACCGCGTCGCGCGCGATGCATACGGTGGACCTCGTTTACGGGGACATTTTGTGACCTAAGGTCGGCTATTATTTCCGAGCATGGGATCTCCCGGGGGATCCTGCGGATGACGACACGTGTTTCCTTTTCCTCGGGGAGGCAATACGTGTGGAAAGACACGTTTTTTGAGCGAAGCATTTTTGTTAGGCTCCTGTAGTCCGTAGACGTGGGAACCGTAACCTTTATACCGGTCTGGGTGGACTTTGCATGCGAGTAATTTATCCGGAGCTCGACACACCATATGGAGATGTCGGTCCATTTGGACTTCTCCTGGATAAACACGGGCGGTGGGAGGGGGATTTTCTTAACGGGATTGCCGTTAATGAGAATGCGCGGAGTGGGGGCCTGCGACGTGGACGCGGACGCGGAGGGCGCGGGCGCGGCGGAGGGCGCGGGGATGGGGACCTGCGGCGCGAGGGGCGCGGACGCGGTGGACGGGGCGGGGGTGGGGACCTGCGACGCGGAGGGCGCGGACGCGGTAGACGGGGTGGGGGTGGGGACCTGCGACGCGGAGGGCGCGGACTCGGTAGACGGAGTGGGGGTCGCAGGAGGGCTGGAGCCCTCTGCTTTCCCTTTTTTGGCGGCCTTTCTTTGGGCTTTCGTCTTCTTCCTCTTGCCCCCCCGTCCCGAGACTAGGCTGAAGCCGTCGTCCGAGGTGGAGGGGGAAGAGGCAGAGGACGCTGCCGACCGTGTCGTGATGGTACGGTCCGATTCTGAGTCGGTACCGGCGGGACGCGGGGTGTCGGCTCTTCCACTGACTGCCTCTTCTGTTTCCATGTCGGATACAGATGAGCCAGCCTGTGACAGAGGCGAGCGAGAACGCGAACGCGATCGAGAACGAGAGGGAGAAGGAGAGCGGGGGCTATCCGTCGAGCGGGCGCGAACGGACGCCGAGAGGGTGGCAACCGCGAGGGCTCCGTATTCCTGTCCATATTTGGACTGGAATACGGGGTCCTTTAATACGACTCCGATTAGAAATTCTATCAAAACAGTCCCGATGACGGGGTTTTTCTTATAGGCGGGGAGGGGGGCCATGATGGTGGCGGGGAAGTTATCCCTACGACTAATATCCCTAACTCCCCGGGTGGGTTTGCCCGGGGATGAGTGAAGCCTCCCTGCCGGGTCAGGCAGGGAGATGTGTGCTAACGGTGAGCCCTAAGCTTGTAACCCGTCGCCAGTCTTATTGTGCGAACGGGGCCCTACAAATCCGGTGCGAAGGGTGTAGACACACCCTAAAGACACCGGGTGAGTAGCTGAGGAAGGAAAACTGTCACCAGAGCTGACTAGGAGATCCCCCAAGGCCGGTTAACTCTGGGACCCGTCCAATTGACTGCCTTGCCCTGATGGGGTTCGGCGGGTGTGATTGGGTCAACACCCCCTTGGATTCGTTATCACCGTTAGGTTTCAACCAAGGACCACGAAACTGTGGTTTTTCCCTGACGGGGTAAAAACGCGCGCAACGTTTTAGACGACAGGTTTAAAGAAACCAATACCAACCTGTCTTGAAAAAGACAATAGTTGATATTATTGTTAGTAGTCGGACTACTAGTGCAATCGTTACGACTGGGCGTAACGATTACCGGATGGCGGCGGCGGACACTTGACACGGCACGGGCGCAGCGAACCGGAGCTGCAGCACACGACCGTTCCGAACGATGTCGCGACGCGGAATGACCGAACAAGCGCACCGGGGCGGGCGCAGGGAGCGGGAGCAGCGTAACGACCGTCCAGGACGGAGGTCGAACGCTGAGTGTAACCGTGCAAGCCATGTTCCAACTTTTTATACAATCACTCTTTTAAATCGCGGCGAAAAATTGTATGTAATAAAAACATATTTTCAACTATTTTAACATTACTTTATACTTATAATTTACTTTTCACTAAATTATTATTAGGCCTATGTCCAGCAGTGGACGTCTTTCGGCTGAAATGATGATGAAACTATTATTTAATTTACATAGATTTGAGCTAAATATTTACCATTATCAATGATTAAAAATACTGGCTGGTAGAATGCCAATATTCAGTTGTTTTGTCGAGTGCAAATTATTTACGTATACAGATAATAATGAGTTCATAAGATTGAGATATGAATTTCAATCAAAATCAAAATATTTTATTTCACATAAACCTACATGGGCACTTATGAAACGTCAGAAGTTAGGTGCACGGTTACAATTAGTCGTTTCCTATGGAGAAGAGCTGGCAAGAAACTCCACGGTTACTCTTTTAAAAACAATTTTTACAATATTATCAAATAACAATGTTAATAGGTACCTATGGGAGGACAGTGTAGGCCTTTCAACAATTACCAGGTACTTAACAAAATAGAAAATTGCCAACAAATCTACACTCTACTAGGCCTATTTATTTAACTAATCAGGTTTTTATTTACTTTCCCCATATTCGAAATTAAAAGCAGTGTTTACCTCGGGTGAAAGAACCTATTTAGGCACTGGAACTATTAGCGCCCTCGCTACGGTCGTGCGCCAAAACATCTTTTATCTAAATAGATACCTTTCATCCCTTGTATAACAATCTACAATTACGAATTAAAACTTTATTAATCCCATATCGTGTCCAACTGAAAGATGTCAGGAACACATTCTTTCGGTGGCCGGAATATACACTCCAACATTGTTATCCAAATTGCCAGGTAATAAGAGAGCGCGGGAAGTGACGCTCCTGTCACTTTCAAATGACAGCTCAGCCAGTGATGTACGACCTTACTTGTAGGGTTGGGATTCGATATACGATCTTCAGAATTCCGGTAATCACTGCGTACCTATTTCAAATTGGCTTATGAAGTGAAAAACAGAAAGCCGTTGCAAAAATAACTATTGGATTATGACAACAGGGTGGATAACATGGACATTTGTACATTTTTGTGACAGTGATCAATATTCACAATTATCGTGCCAACTTAGGCCAACCCACACCATTAGTTACCTATTTAGGACAAGTCATCCAGCTCGGTTGTCAAAGCGATGCCACAGACACTAAAGGCATAGATATGTAACTGTTGTTACATCGGGTACTGACACACGGATTACAATGATTTTTATTAAATATGTTTTATTTTATTTTATGTTATTTCACACATATCTATTTTTTATTTTATTTTATTTTACTTTTTATTTCTGTATCTGTCCGTGACATCACAGCGACACTTATTTTTAAATGTCGCAGCATCATGCTGAGACAGGAGCCTTTTGGCCCCGTATAGGATTTTGATTTCATTTTATTTTTGTTAGAATTTTTTTTATTAGTGTTACTATGAGTGTGTTTAGTTTAAAATGTGAACTTCCTGTATGAGTCCCAATAAATACTTTTACTTTCTTTCTTTCTTTCTCGGTAGACCAACTTCAAGAAAGAAGTCGACAGGAGGATACCGTTGAGTTAGCAGCATTTGGAATGTTACGGTACGAAGTATACGCGAGTATTTGCGTACTACTCTTGTATAGATTGGAAGACCTTAGATGAAAAGTGATTTCCAATCTATATGAGGTTAGTTTCACACCCTTGCGTTCTGGCCTTGTACAGAATAGAAAGACGTGGCAAGGACTTAACCACTGGGCCATCACGAAGGTACAGAATTAAGTCATCCAAAATTACTTTTCAAGAATCTTAATATACTCAAGTGAGCTTAGAGAAACGGGAAATCAGGGCAAGGAGGATCAATAAACCTGAAGCATGCGGTTGAACAATATACTTACATTATATTCATTAATATCCCACGTATAATCCGAAACGTTAAGATATCTCGCTGTTGATTTTCCATTTCACCGAACTCAGTTTTCGTAAATACAGGCTGTTTTGATAGGCGATGTTAATTCCCGAAGGAGTGGTGCACGGAGCTTTAGTCATAATAATTAATAGTAACCCCATCGCCGTATCTCTACGTTGGCGTCGCGGTTGGGCTTGCGTAGAGTTTACTATGCCGAAACAAGTCTAGGGTGAGGAGCCAGACCAAGAGAGGTACATAAAACCGCAGGGCAGCATGTGGCGAGCAGTTGGGCAGTAGCGACCCCAAGAAGTCTTGTTTCTCATCTCTGGCTTGTCTTTATTGACCAGCTGGAGTAAACACTAACGAGGAACGGAGCTCCTATCTCATTCTTGCATTTATTGGCTGGCTTGAGTGGAGATTCGCAAGAGCAAACCTGCTCGGAGGAAGGAAGTATTCCAGTAAGATGCTGGTAGGGATCTTGGCTGCACTTCCGGGGTCCTGATAGCCGTGTAATACCTCTCCATTCCTCAAGCATCTCAAGATATGTTGCCCCATGTCGCTACGTCACTATGTGCTAGCGACCGATTCCGGGAGCCCATTATTGAGTGTGCAAGTCACCCTCTGCCATTTTATCAATGTACAATAAAACATTGATCAGGCAGGGACCATAGTCCTTCCATAGTTTTAGGTTACCAGTTTATTTTAATCACCCAAACCCATAGTCCCATATCTTTGTTTTATATCCTGCAATAGTCTTACACCAACTTGGGGTTGTCTTTGGGTGCACTTGGATAGTGCGTACAGGGATAATCGTCGATTGGTGTTTCATTTAATTGAAGGCTTCTTACAGACACAATTTCATATATAAAAATAAAAAAAACAATACGAACAAGTCATTATAAATATATAAGAAAGAAGAAGAAAGAAAGAAAAAACGTTTATTTGCGGTAAACAGGCCCAAAAAAAAAAATGGGGGAAAATATGCGTCATATTCACGCAAAACAGCCATCGCTCAGCATAATGCTGCGACCCTATGCGAGACAGAGCCCCATCGCTGGTTTTCAGCGACAGCCGGCGTTGACGTGATGACGTCAAAGTCAATCAAAATTAAGTGCCATGGCTATAATAATAAATGTCTTTTACAGCATTGTCTAATACAGGGGCAGTCAAATCACTCAGCGATCATCACCAGGACAGTATTGGAGCTGGTTGGTTCTGCGCACTGAGGATGCCCACCGGTTGCGCACGGTCGCGGTGGCGTGAAAACAGTCAATGCGATGCCCGAGGCGCTGCAGAATCGGAGCAGTCCCAACACCTACCTGAACTATGTTTCTAGCAAATTTTTAATAATTGTGTTAACTCTGATTCATTCCATTTAAAAAACTCATCCTGTTGTTATAGACCAGGAAGGTAATACGGTTTCAAGAAGCAATTAATGAAAAGCATCTAAGCCTAAAGTGATGAGGTCGGATAATTGAAAAACTTTGCCAAAACCACTACTTGTTAGAGAGTACAGAGAACTTCACATCAGAGGAAACAATTTGACATCGACAGCGCTTTTATGTCTTAGCGTTAAGGTCTATTTTCGTAGTGCAAGTTGTTCTACTGATGTACAACGAAAACGTTTACTGGTTTCAGGAACTTTGTACACTCAAGATGTTTGAAACTCGTGTGTTTCATTATTAAAGCCTATTCAAACCTAAGCGGTATTCGCTACAGTCTGCGGTAGAGAAAGCCGAGTGGGTATGCGGTAATATTACTGTTCACACCAAAGCGGAAAACTATTCCACGCAGTATGCACTTCTACCCACAGTGGCAGCAAATACCGCTCAGGTCGCTCTAGCCGCGGAACTTGATAGTTAATACCTGAGCGAAACCCGCGCGGTATGTACCTCTACCCACAGCGGCAGCGAATACCACTTAGGTTTGAATAGGCCTTTAATGTAATAGGTTTTCAACGGTATTCAAAAAAGGAGGTTCGTAGTTCATCGGAATCTTTTTTTTAAATATATTTTTTCCGATTACAATTTCATTTTAGCAGCAAGAGAGAGTGAAAAAATACAGGATGAATTCTTCCCAAAAAAAAAAAAAAAAAATTTTTTTTTAAAACAAGTTCTCCCATACATTCCAATTGCAAATATCCGTTTGTACGCACAATATTGACAGATTTACCATGTTATTTCAAGACCATAGACTTCTTATAGGTTTCCTGTAATTTATATATTTTCTTTCTTTCTTTTGTTTTTAAAAAAAAAGTTGCGCCACACTGGGAATTTCTCCTGTATTGTGGGTGCGTTTACAAACATTTAAACTCACATACACAAACAGCCAGTCCCGGAACAACTACTTGTAGGTCACACAAATATTTGTTCCGTGCGGGAATCGAACCTACGACACGCAGCGCAGCAGTCAATCGCTTAACCACTGCGCCAACCGTGCCGTGAATAACAATTATCTGTATTTTTTTTCAAAATTTTAAGCTCAGCAGTTGCGGATAATAGTAGAAATGGTAAATTTTTATCTATCTCCTTTTATAACTTTAAAACGAATTATTTTAAAATTATACCTGTTCCGTATAAATTGCAACTGTTCCGTTTTACATAATTTATCAAATGAAAGAACTTGTTATGAGATTTTCAAATACGTTGCAATTTTTTTTTATTATGTTGACGTGCGCTCTTCAAAATTCATTTATTTACATTACACGATCGTGTTTGGATCACAGAAATTCATATGTGTACCAGTTGTCTTAATTGGTCCATTAGATTCGGAGCAAATAGGCTGCCCGGCTGTGACAGAGAGACAGACACACGAGTGATCCTATAAGAGTTCCGTTTTTCCCTTTAGAGGTTAGAAACCCTAAAAAATGGTGTAATACGCTTTTACATACTTTTGTACACGATTTTAAATTTGGTTTGAAGTTCCAAGGTTTGAAAATGTATAATTATAGCGGTATGGGATGATTTTGACATAGACGAAGGAGATTCATTATCCTTTAATATTTAAAAAGTAGAATGGCTTATTTCCAATCAGAATAAAATTTATTTTATAAGTGTTTTTTAACCGACTTCCAAAAAGGAGGAGGTTCTATGTTCGTAGCGTACCTATTTATTTTTTATACACACGCTACCTCCTGTCTTTTATTTTTATTTGTGTCCGCCTATTTCGTCAATTGTGGACCGATTTGGAAATGAAAGGATATGCTTTCAGATTGGTCTCATTTTTATCAAAATCTGGTTCTGATGATGGGATCCATGAGGAATTGAGGGAATTCCTCAAATTTTATAGCCATACATAATTATATAGCGATTTTTGTATTTTCGTCAAAAAGTTAAGCATTTGCATTCAAAAAGTATCATTTAGTGAAGTGAAACTGATGAGGAAGACCACAGGTGGCCACCGGAACTCCTGAATGTCAAGTATCTCACGGGTGGCGATAAGATATCTTAATTTTACATAGTTAAGCGACTATGACGAAGTAAATTTAAATAAATGGTTTTGATCAAAATGGTATCAAACTGATCTGATTATGAAGCCGGAAGGTAGGCGACGGAACTCCGTAATAAAACAATGTATCCTAACCGTGTTTGGGCTTATTGGAATTGTGATGAGATACACTCTGGCTGGCAGCTAGTGCTAAGTGAAGTACTACTAACATAGTCTAAGATTTAATTAATACTCGTACTAGGCATAGCCTATTTATTAACACAAGATTTATATTAAAATATGTATGTTTAGGTTAAGGTATTTTTCTATGGGCCTGTGATGCCTGAAATAAATGGTATTATTATTATTTTGATATTTATTTTACATTCTTGGCTAGCCGGAAGCACTGATAACACGGGCCTAAGCCAAGTGATAATCAGTTGGATTAAGTGCGGTCACGTGCAGAAGATTGCACAGAAGATGTTAGAGTATTTGGGTTTTGATGTGAGTTTTCTGATTCACATTGCAGAAACTTTCTCACGAGTCTGCATGTGTTTAGTATCGCTGCCTTCTGCAGCAGATGGTAGGTATTTGGAGATAAGTTAAGGGAGTTAAGGGACTGGTGAAGTTGTGTTGGTATTACTCCTGTTGTAGACAATACTATTGGAACTATTGGAACTTTTCGTAAAGAAAACCAAAGTCGGACTAGTTCATCTTTTATTATTATAAATGTTTTTATTACACACTTAAAAGAAAGGAGGAGGATCACAATTCGTCAATATATTTATATTTTATGGTCGGGCATTACTTATTTGTTTATGAATCGATTTTTTTATTTCTTTTATCTGGTAGATGAAGCTTGCGCGGTGGTCCCGTTAAATTTTATTAACTTTTCTAGGGTATTTTTTGAGTTAGCTTCTATAATAAGTATTTAATCCACTCGGTGTATAGTGATGATGTTATAAAACTTTCTTTCACTGTTGTTTACATATAGCATTTAGTGGTATACGAATTGGTGGGGGGTAGGTACCACAACTAAAAAAGAAAAACTTTTTTCCCAAAAAAAAAAAAAAAAAAAAAAAAACTGAATTCCAAAAAAAAATAATAACGCCACAAAAAATTACTTTAATTTCGGAAGTCAGAGGCAAAAAAAGAATATACAAAACCAAAGACACCTACTTCAAGAAATTAAAGTTTTTTATCACTTTATTGTGTTTTTTTTTTTGGAACTCGGTTGTTATTTTTATTATTATTTTTTATTAACAACTAGCTAAGTTTGTTAATTTAGTTTATATATTTTAGCAGTGCTGTATTTTGTATAATTTGTTGTAGGTTTATTATCATGTCTTTTGTCTTTCATAGTCCGTGCCTCGGAAAGCACGTTAAGCCGTTGGTCCCGGCTGTCATTCGTGGATCTTTGACAGTCGTTACGGGTCGTCAGAAGCCCAAAAGTCTGACAGCCAGACTTACCAAGGGGTATCGTGTTACCCAGTTACTGGGTTGTGGAGGTCAGATAGGCAGTCGCTCCATGTAAAATACTGGTATACAGCTGCATCCGGTTAGACTGGAAGCCGACCCCAAAATAGTTGGGAAAAGGCTAGGCAGGCAGATTGTCTTTCATAGTCCATAAGCTGATCATCGCTCTCTTTGATTTATTCCGTTCTAATACCAAAAACTAATACCACTGATATTTGTTTCATCAAATTTGTTGAAAAACATACATAGTGGTATTAGTTTTTGGTATTAGAACGGAATAAATCCTATCTTTCATCTTTAAGTTTCTAAAATCCATTTTCGTATACTTACCTACTTAATAATTAGAACATTAAGTATTCCAATAGAAGTGATGCCAGTTCCAGATATGAAAATGTCTCGCAGACAAGACTACGACACGATAAATGCAATTACATAGCTGTCACTACATTAAGCAGGAATTATGAAAAGGGTTCAAACCGTGATTCTAGCTATTATAAATTCATGTGAAATGTTGTAGTTCTGTTTTAGGCTAAGTTCTAACACCGCAATAAAAATATTTGGGACAACTCGGAACTTCGGACATAAAATCGAAATGGGAATGCGCCTATTCAAATGAACGATACATACTTCCGAAAGAGTGGGTCTTAGAATGAACATGGACAAGACAAAGGTCATGTCAAATGCCCATGTAACACCCACTCTCATGAATATTGGAGACGCTACACTCGAAGTTGTGGACGAGTATGTTTACCTAGGACAAACTATGCAGTTAGGTAGGTCCAACTCCGAGAAAGAGGTCAATCGTCGAATCCGACTCGGCTGGGAAGCGTTCGGGAAGCTACGCAATAGCTTCTCGTCCCACATACCGCAGTGTCTCAAGACGAAAGTCTATGACCAGCGCGTGTTGACAGTGATGACATAATTATGGCACTGAAACGTGGTCGCTCACAATGGGCCTTATTAGAAGGCTAAAAGTCACCCAAAGGGCAATGTAGAGGGCTATGCTTGGAGTTTCATTACGTGATCGAATCAAAAATGACAGAGACCCGCAGGAGAACCAAGGTTGACGACATAGCTCGAAGAATTGCCAAACTTAAGTGGCAATGGGCACGGCACATTGCGCGCAGAACAGATGGCCGTTGGGGCCGAAAGGTTCTGAAGTGGCGACCACGTACCGCAAGACGTAGCGTTGGAAGGCCTCCCACAAGGTGGACCGATGGCCTTATGGAAGCCGCAGGAATCCGCTGGATGCGGGAAGTACAGAACCGGTCGAGGTGGCGGCGCTTGGGGGAGGCCTAGGTCCAGCAGTGGACGTCTTTCGGCTGAAATGATGATGATGATGATACATACTTCTGATGATTATTATAGTTTAGGGGTGTTTCAACTATTTGTACGTGTCTGTTATCAAATTCGCGTGGGTTCAATGAAGAAAAAAGAACAAAATATATATGACGGCACAGCAAATGGCGCAGTCAGTTTTTTTTTTACGAAGTTACTAGGAACCATCAAAGAGGTCGGATAAGAGTGACACTGACTGATTACTGTTACTCTAGCCGAGCGTTGCATGGATGGTTCCGTGGCGGCTGTCTTCTGATGACAGAGATAATGTCAAGGGAGTCACTGTCGTACCACGTGCACGATGAACTGCTATATTCAGGATTGTCCTAATGATATTGAAGCTGCTGAACCTCTATTACGATGACTATACTTCTGTAAAGACTATCCTGCGCCGTTAAATATAACCATTTTACCAAAAGTACTCGGAGAAATAGAAGGTGTTTGTACCCATTGTGTAATGAAGAAAACTATCCTTTGTGACGATGCTTGAAAGAGGCCTTTGTCTAGCACTAGACGTGTTACGGCTGAATTATGATAATGATGCCACAATCGACTGGTGACGCGAGAGCAAGTGACGTACAGTTATCCGTGTGAGAAGCAGCTCGTCCTGAGGTCGACACCCGCAGCCTTCAGTTGGGGTCGGCGCGATATCTCTATTTCTTCCATACTTTTCTATTATTTCATACTACCTAATGGCACAACATTGATACACTGTCTGATGAATTCTTACAGATTATTCCTGACGAGCGGCAGTCACTAAAATAATATAACAGTAGATTGTTAACACTTGGGACAGTCACCTAACTATAGATATTTATTTTTATTATAACCATAGATGACAGAAGAGGCCAAAACTTCATGTTTTTTGTAACATTATGAAAAAGAAGGATCACAAAAATATAAATACATAGTTGGAAATCGAACTTGACAGGACTAAACTAAAATTTATCTTCTGTCCTTTTTTTTTATGAAATAGAAAGAACATTGAAAAAAAAAAAAAAAAAAAAAGATGCATTGAACTTAAATTTTGTTTAGTTTGTGAACAAGGGAATCGGCACCAATAGCTACTTTCATATTATTTTTTAGAGAATACCCTAGGGGATCTCATATTAAACTAATTATTGGTAATGTTCTGAAAAAAGTTAGGAGGAAATGTTATTTACTTAACGTAACCGACGACGTAAGAAATTATTATTTTATTTGAGATAACTCGGGACCCTGGGGTCCCGATCCTTTGGAAGTCTTACGAGGGGCCGAAGCAAACTCGCAGAAGCCGTTTAGATGTTTTAATTAAATGAAGCACGAACCGACGATTATCCCTGTGTGTACTATGGAAGTGTTTTTAATTATTTTTTTTAAACTCTTGCATTTTTGAAGTTACCACCTAAGTACACATTGTGGAATGCAAATAAAATATTGAGTATTGAGTATTGAAAACATGTATTTGATAAACACAGGTACTTAGGGATATTTATCATTTGTCTTCAGTAAAAATTCAGTTGACTCTCTGTTTTATCAGCGGCAAAACGACTTTAGGCCTGAAACTGCGTTATGCGGACACCCGCGCGGTTCTATACAAAAGTGCTCCGTCGCAGGGACAAGCGCGGGCGTAAGTCGCGGAGGCACGCGCTGGGCCTGGTAGCGCCAGCTTACTGGCTGTCGTTTTATTTATGCTAATCATCGTTTTGCTAAGTTCTCCATCGACACAACTGTACATGCACACCGTTAAAATTACACTACGCCGTATTTAATTGCCGACAGAGCCCCCCGCGTATCCACGCGTGTACACACGCAACGGGTGCCCGTCGCGGAAGCCCGCTTAACGCAGTTTCAGGCCTTAATGTATGCATCTATATAAGTTTTTAAACTGTCGTGGTCACTAATATTATTATTAACATAAGCGGGATATTTACCATGTTTATTCATTGTACCCTCAGGTCATCTCGACAGAACGCCACTATATTCCTAGACTGGTTAGAGAAGCTATTGAGATTACCAAATATAGCAACTTCAACCGGGATGATGGGTTTCAACTGTCGAGAGCCTGGAATCCAGTGGTTCAGCTGTGTAAACTCAAACTCAAAGCATTTATTTCAAATAAACCAATTACAGGCACTTTTGAATTGTCAAGGGGTCGGTCAGTCAGAAAGATGAAGCTAGTTGCCCATTCCAAAGCGTAGTAGGTTCCTATGGAGAAGAACGGACAAGAAACTCCATGGACACTCTTTTAAAACAAAATATTGTTACAAAATATGGGTTACATCATTCATGTTGAAGTTATACATGTGAGAACAATGTAGAAAGACGTGCACGTTAGAAGCGTCCGTAATAGAAACAATTCAAAAATTAAAATAAGCCGTGGCAGCTAAGAGATGACCAGTCCCAACTGACGGCGCCCGTTCACGAACATGACGCATGGATCAGCACCATTTAGCTCAACCATTTTGAAGGGAACTTAATGATCCAACACACACGCCACCACCAGCGAGACATTTGAGTGAGCATGACATACTCTCAGCCGCCAGGGCACATTCAAGTCAATAAAAGACATATTACCCGGTAAATGGTAGCTCTATAGTACATAGTACTCACACCTGTGCTATGCAATTATATAATTCAAGGACATTGAGTTTATACAATGCAAAAATAGTTTACAATCTTCAGCAGCTCCAACATGATTGTCAAATGTTAATTAACTAGCTGAGGTTGTGGAGCAGGACCAGCATTCAGCCAAGCATTTTTATCAGCGATGTAATCCCCCAACTTATAATATGCCTGCCTGCATAGTGTGCGTTTTATAAAAGATTTAAATTTAGTCTCATTCAGTTGAAGTATGTGGGGAGGAATTTTATTGTAACATTTTAAACAGTACCCCATGAAAGATGAGTCTACTTTAGCCAGTCTGAAACCTGGTTGAGCTAATAGGTCCCTATTTCTAGTACTATAATTATGTCTTTCACCTCTTTTTCTAAAAAGATGTAAATTTTTCCTTACGTACATGATAAAAACCGAAGAAGTGCCGAAAAAAGTTCGCGAGCGGACACAGTGAGTTTCGTGTGTCGGGAACAGAATCGAGTTGCGAGTGACAGTGGTAGCGGTACTGAGTGCAAAAAACGAACAAGAAAGAGGGTAGACCGTTTTGTCTGCTCATAAACACCCACCCGCAGTGACTTCAGTTTATCCGTGATCTTGGTGCTTGCAACAGCGCCGAAATATCGGGAACTCAGAACAATGAATAAACATGGTAAATATCCCGCTTATGTTAATAATAATGTATGCATCTAGTACAGTTTTATTTGTTTCACATTATAATTACATGAACAAAGTCTTCAATTCAAATAACATAATATAAGAAACAAGTCTTTTCTATTTAGAATTCACACAATATAAATGATACGATTGCGTTAGGTAGTGTCACTTTATGTCCTTAAAATGCGATTTAATTATTTTCTTAAAATTATAATTGTGTTATTTACCTACTCGTAACTTTTTTCCTTTAGTATGGTGAATAAATATAAAAGAAAAACAAAGCAAGGTCTTTGGAGTGAAAGTACGATGAAAAAAGCGATGCAGGAGGTGACTGAACAGAAACAGGCTATAAAAACTACAGCTACAAAATATTGCATCCCACGGGCCACTTTGCAGCGACATTTAAATCAGGTTCTAGCAAAAAAAAAAGTTGGGCAGATTTACCGCAGTGAATAAGAAGAAAAAGAACTATTAGACTATGTTTTTTAAATGGACAGATTATATTGCTGTGCAATGAAGATTCATTATTACTGCCATTCTGATGTTTTCATAAATATATTTCTTCTTATTTGTCAATTATATATTAAAAATAGACGCATGCTCGCTTTACCCGTTGCGTGCCCATTTTGCCTTAATGCTCATGCCCGCATTAGGCCAGCCTCCGGGCAAAGTGAGCATTCGGAAGTATTTCATATTTTGGATCTTAGTTAAATATTCTTGACACATACGAGAAATTCATACATTGGGTATGAAACTACAACAATTTTAAGCATCTAGTAATATTAATAGTATAACTCATCTATGTTTTATTATACGTTTTTTTCATACTCAGACTAAAGGTGCCCGTTTTGGGCCCCCTTCCCCTACTGACAACACGCACATACTAAAAACGTCTCAAAAGAAGACATTCTGTCTGTACCCTCTTGAGTAGCATAAATACATGCTGCATCTATGAGTAGTTGCTCTCGCTGGAGAACACACTCCATCTGCCAAATGTCACTTACCACATCTGCTTAAAATACTCGTAATCAAGACAAAAAAAAAAGCAATCATTTAACTGTGCTATTTCTTGTGTGTGCACTAAATAAATTGTTTATCTATCTATCTACGTTCAAACTCTGCTTATCGTAGTCCACTGCTGGACATAGGCATCTCCCATGTGGCGCCACTGCACTCTGTCCTCCGCCTTCCGCATCCAGTCTGTCCCAGCCACCTTTTTGAGGTAGTCGGACCATCTAGCTGGGGGGCGTCCCACACTACGCTTGCCGATACGCGGTCTCCACTCCAGGACTCGTCTACTCCACCGGCCATCGGTCCTTCGACAAACATGGCCAGCCCACTGCCACTTCAGCTTGCTTACTCTGCAAGATATGGCGATAACTCCGGTTCTCTTCCGGATAATTTCATTTCTGATTTTATACTTCAAAGAAACTCCGAGCATAGCCTGGTCCATAGCGCGCTGAGCGACCTTAAATATGTGGACCAGCCCAACTGTCAGTGTCCACGATTCGACACCGTATATCATAATGCGTAGGACGCACTGGTTGAAGACCTTACTCTTCAAACATTGCGGGATAGGTTATATAAAGATTTGATGGAGTTTTCCAAACGCTGCCACCACACTGCCAGCCTATTATCTACGTTAACATTCGTCAAAATATTCGTTCTACGCCTGCTGACCAGAAGCTTAATCTGGCTTTCAAATAAAATGGTAGGGAAAATTCACCATCTTAGATATTAAACGCTTACCACTGACCGAGACATAGGTCTACGGCCTAGGGCATAAAGTAGTTCATTATCATCATAAGCATCACAATCGTGATACGTACTCACGTTATCTCAAGTATGTTGTACTTATTGTACTGCAACTGGTTATTACAAGTAGTCTTGATTAGTACATTCACGTTACTTGTCTTTATCGTGAAGTCTTATGGATGATTTACGATCACTCATAGCTTTGTTTTTCTTCTGTTGTTTTCGTCTTCGAAATCTTTTCAGCAGCAAAATCAACAGACGGTTTTCCATCTCGGCAGCGGCGGTGACCTCTCGCGCCCGGCCCTGGTTCAAGCCATGGTCCGGGGCGAGAGAGAATGGGAGGCAGTCACCTCCTTCTGCGAAGCAATCATGCTAGCGAAGGAGGTGGCGGGATGTGAGAGGGAGAGAGCCTCCCGTCCCAGCCGCCGCGGTAGACGCTCCGGGCATCGGGAGCCGCGTGACGACTCCCAGCCACCGTAGGCACGGGCCTGCGGGCGATGAGTAATGGGTAGCTCACCGTCCGATCAGGAGTGCCGGACGGCGCGTACGTGTTCCACGCGCGCCTGAAAGAGATGTCAGCAACGATGCCATTGGGGCCCAAGGCTGCCGGGTCAGCGGGATTGTTCGAAAGGGGTACCGCTGCCCCGGAACATAAAGGGCCAAAGAAGGGACACGGGTGGGTTTTAGTCAGCTCCCTTCCGCTCCACCCAGAGCGAAAGGGGTCATTTGATGATTTACCATCCTCAAAAAAAAAAAAAAAATGTATGTTGTACTTATTGTACTGCAACTGGTTATTTTTACAAGTAGTCTTGATTAGTACATTCAGGTTATCTACCTGTCCGTATCGTGAAGTCATAAGGATGATTTAAGATCTCTCGTAGTTTTGATTTTTTTTTCTTTTGTTTTCGTCTTCGAAATCAATCTTTTCAGCAGCAAAATCAACAGACGGTTCTCCATCTAAATCCGTTTTTCCATTATTGTATTGAAACTGTACAATAGAATGTGGGGCCTGCGTAGGTTCTACGCTCCGTCTACCCGTCGTCTACGCAGTATCTACGCGGTGTCAATGAGGAGCCAACGTCTACGTAGGATAAATTCTCGATGAATGCGAAGACTGTGGATAGAGTACACTCACGCAGAACAAACACTCTGTATTTATTACTCGTGTCCTGCGTTTCACGGACGAGCTAAACTGAACGAAACATAACTGGGCTTGAAACAGGTAGGGCCTACCACAAATCTTCCTCTAAATTCTAGACAACTAACAGCAGTACAGGAATCATGCTATCTCTTTCATTACACGAATAAAAGAACAGGATGCGTGGTCATGTTCCAATATTATTTACACTGATTGACGGGAATGATCGTTTGAATGGAGAGTGCACTTGCTGGAGTTGTTTGTTTGTATGTGTAATAAAGTCTTCTCCAAAAGCGAAGTAGAAGAACTAGGATATAGATACCTAGCCTTTGCAGTTTTCGTTATTTCCGAAGTTCATAAACATCGGCGAATATTCTATAATGAAGAAAGTATTTAGATAATTAATGTTAATATAACAAAAGGTACAATGATACTGGCTTTGTAAGTGAACCACTCTAAAAATGTTATTTGTACCTAAATGTGTAGGACGTTTGAAGACCGTCCTCAGTTAATTGTTTATCTTAAAATATATTTTTTTTTTAATGCTGTTTCAGCGCATCACTTCAGAACGGCTGGACCGATGTGGTAAATTTCGTTTTAAAATATTAGGAAAGAAAAATATGAAGTTTCCGGGTAAAATTGAAAATTCAAGAAAAATTTAAGTGCATTTTTATGGGATTTTCACAGGGCAACGTATGTCAGGTCAGCGAGTTTTTAATAAAACTATAATATTAAAGGTTGAATTCCAGGGAAGGTAACAATAAACGGTTCCTATTAATCTAATGAAATATATCTTAATAATTCAGTAAAAATTACCTGTTTTTTGTGTACAAACTATTTCAAACTAGAGCAATTATTAATTTACAATAAAATATAATTATTATTAACTTTCTTCCTAGATCCATCACTGGCAACATTGATTTATATTTCAAACGGAAAAGTTTACACCGCAGAAACCTATAAATGAATAAAAATAGAACATGCTAATCAATACCCTGAACGATAATAAACTGTAACAACATTATTCAAGTGGGCTAGCGCAGTAGCTCGCCCGTTCGAATGCTCCCGCGCAGTACTAGCGTCTAAACTCAGTATCACCGCACGCGGCGATCGTCACGTCTCGGGCATTTACTCGTATTATACAAATGGTAATACTTTATCTTTGAGGATATTAAAAGGCCCGTAAAATATGGTGGTGATTATAGTGCTCAAAGATTGTGTGTTTTATTTTGAACGTAATAAAGTGTGTTTTTAAGTGCAAGGGGATTGTAATGGTGGGTTCATAGCGAGTGTTTTGTTTTTCTATAAATTGATGTGTTTTTTCTTCAGTAATTATAATTTTTGTTTCAATTTAATCCCCTGGATCACTGATAAATATAAATAACTGAAATCATATAATTGAATTATAAAAATAAAATAAAACTTATTTTAGCTATATTTCGTACGCAGTCATCAAAACATGATGAAAATATGAAGTTGTTCTGTTTTTATTTTTACCCGACTTTCTCCGAAAAAGGATATTCTGTTTTATTCCCAGATTCATTGCAATCTATAAATCTGTGTAACACCTAATTTTGTTATTTAAAAGTTTTATAAATATTAGATATTATATAGTAAAGCACATCAATCATTAATAAATTTACCAAGCGATATTGAGAATGCAACTCTAACAGAAGAAAGAAAAGAAAATGCGTTTATTGGCATTAGAGCAAAAAATACACCTTCAAAACTATAGACAACAACAACAAAAAAAAAAATGATTAAACGACAAAAGGGCTCAGCTCAGCAAAATGTCAGATGACAAAACAAGGTACCACCTGACGCTGATTTTCAACGGCAACCCACGAGTAAAAACATAATTTAAGAAAATGTTTAGCTGCCACTCATAGTAAACCTTTGTTGGATTAAAAATTAAATATTAACAGATAATCCATCAGAAAAGAACTACGTTTTTGACTGAAGCTCTAACTGCTAATTTTAGTATACAAAGTGAAACAAAAAAAAAAAAAAACAAAAAAACGTTAAGAACTTTGCTAAATATTCCTACGTAACGAAGTTAAGGGGGATGCAGCTATAAAAACCTTGCGAAATTAAAATTTTCTTACGTTTGCTGCAATTTGCATGCCAGTATCAGCTCAGCAACCGAATTGAGTAAAACACTTTAAATCAAATACCGAAGGATTTTAAAGGAAATCCATTGCTTCATGATTGAAAAATTCGTCTGCTCAGCAATGTCTTGGTGAACAATTTTTAAGTTTTTTTTTTTTTAAATTAAGTAAGCTCTATTTATTTTCTGGTTTTCTTATATTTAAATACAATATACAAACTAACAATAAATTATTAAAATGTTTTAGTTTTTTTTTTCATATTTTATTTATTAATTTATGATATGGTTTTGTCTTTACTTTTATACCATTCATGTAAGAAAAAAATTATATAATAGTACAGTCAAATTATTGTTGAGTTTTATTACGAGTAGTGTCAATTTTTTTGCGAAGTCCTTAAAAACGTCTGACCTGTATACAATTGACGGACATCCATTTAAGAATACTTTTTTTTTACCAGTGACAGCTGCTGGTTTCTGACTGGAGTAGTATTTTTTTAGGTTTCATAATGACTAGAAATGCTTCCATATTTTGATTCATTATTTTAATCATCTAAACACACCTTTACATTCAAGTGTACCGAGAGATAAGAACAACGCAAATACAGTTGATACTATAAGAGGATCATAATCAAACAGTGATTTTCTTCCAGACGGCTTATAAAGACAGTTCAAGTAAGAGGGTAGACAGAAACAGTGGTGAATCAGTGACAATGGTGTACACAATCAGTCAACAAGTTAATAATAATGTGGAGAAACGTGAAAAGAATTGTTGCGTGTGGAAAGAGATACTTTTAGCTGTGATGGGTATGTGATTTTCTTTTGTTTATTAAAGTGTATTTTTTTTATACAGGGTGAAATTGAATTCATGGGCATTCTCTTAAGGGGTCATTGTACTCATTATTATGAACAACTTTCACTATGGGAATAACCCTGAAATCTCGAAAAAAAAAAAAATTGCTGTTCCCTAATTTTTGACGAGCTATCCGAAAATAAATGTAGGGAGCTGATTATTATTTCGCGATTTTAGGTTTGGTCCCATAGTGAAAATGACGTGATGACGTCCACCAGAATTACTTTTTTTATTCGTTTTTAACTTAAGTGGCAATGGGCAGGGCATATTGCGCGCAGTACGGATGGCCGTTGGAGCGGAAAGGTTCTAGAGTGGCGACCGCGTACCGGAAGACGTAGCGTTGGATGGCCTTCCACAAGGTAGACCGATGACCTTATGAAGGCCGCAGGAATCCGCTGGATGCGGGAAGCACAGAACCGATCGAGGTGGCGGTGCTTGGGGGAGGCCTATGTCCAGCAGTGGACGTCTTTCGGCTGAAATGATGATGATGATTCATTACTTCATAGCTATGCGACGACACTACGATACTCGTATATCCAAAACCTTCAGTTATGCAGTTTGTTAGAAATCGTCAGTATCATAAAATTTTTGAAGGCTGTGCACTTTATAACTCTATTTTATTAGTAACTAGCTGCTGCCTGCGGTTCGCCCTCGTGGCTTTTTCTGAGATTAGCTGGAACAAATAGACAGACGGACAGATTTTTTTTTTTTTTTGTAATAAATACCGTAAATACTTGCATAAGCATTTAGTAAAAAGCTGTTTTGACATTACAAACAGACACATCAATTTTCTTTATTTGTATAGATAAATAATAGTACATTATTGCAAAGGCCGGGAAATAGGCAACTGCAGGTCGAGACTTCACAATTGCCATTTCCGCCGGAACATATAATCATTTTTCAAAAGAATGCAGGGAAATAAAACATATTTTTATATTACACTAGTTTACAAAGTTTTTGTCCTTTGAATGAAACGTTTTTTCTTAACAATCGAGGTGCACTGAGTTTCAGAAAAAATATAAAAAAAAATCTAACACGTCATGTTTCCAAGATATTTATTATTTTTGTTAATTTTTTACAAAAAATTATGCTTACAAAAATATCAAACAAAAAATTTAAAGTGAATTGTCTTAGCTTTTTTCTTGTATTTATTCGTGTCTGTATCTCTAATAACAGACCAGCAATAATCACTTAACATGGCCTGGTCCCAGTATCCTTGATAATTTTGCTCAAAAAATTTCAAATCCTGATGAAAACGCTCTCCATGTTCATCGCTGACTTGTCCGAGAGCAGCCCAAGAGCTAAGAGTTTTTCTGCATCTTTCACAAAAAACGTGAGGAGCCCATGTTTTGTCCTGGTGACAGACCGAAATTTTGAAATAACCGAAATATGCATCTTTAAGTGATTCCGTTATGGGATATCCTTTTTTAGATATTATAAATTCACCACAAACATAACAAAAACGATCAGAATGTACTTTACACAACCTTTTTGACATTTTTAAAACAAGTATTTATTTAACTGAACACTGCACAGCATCAAAATTTTAAAATAAAATCGAAACCAACTTATGAGTAGTTTGAAAAGAAGATGTTATAAGAACTTGATTTATAGACGTGATAGAAATAAAACAATATAATTATGTTTGCGTTTAGTTATTACTACTAAATACATCGATATGGAATTCATTTATTATTTATTATTTATTTGTAAACTAGTGTTATACATTAAATTAAATTAATATTAAAAGTTGCGTTAGTCATATTGGGGCAATTACTAAAACAAAATGTTATTGATTTCCCCGGTACAATTATTTTTGTTTGTTGAACTTCTGATGAGGTTTGCAGGTGGGCATTGGATGTAGTGGTAAAGTATGTAAATAACAAATCAGGACGAATTTTCAGCTTTGACGCCAATTTTCTATATATCATCTGTGCCAAAAGGCAAACGCATTTATGGCTATACAGCCACGTGAACGCAATTTGTGATAAGCAAAGAGACTTGCTTTGGTATGCCAAGAATGATAAAAGAGATCCAATCAAAGCAGCACGACATGTCATACAACACTGCTGGAGCGTTGTAATGTTCCAAATTCAAAAAACGCTCCTGCGATGGATTTGATTTTCTTTGTCCGTAAATTCGATACTTCGCGTGTTCTTTTTTCGAAAATAATGACAACATTTCCATGCATGTTTGAGAAAATATTTTTAATTACTTTTTTAATCGATACTTCATGACTCACGACTACACTACGACATACTGTTGCAAAACCTTCAGTTAGGTAGTTGGTTAGTGATTGTCAGTGTATTTTGTTTTAAGAGTGCATGTTCATAAATCTTTTTTTAGTAGAAACTAGCTGATCCGAAAGACGTTATCCTATGCAAATTCCATTAATACATACGAAAATTTTACAGTTTTCCCTTATTTCCAATTTTTCGTGCAATTTTTTTAATGTTTCTTTCCCTATCAAATCAAATCAAATCATTTTTATTTGCATTAAAAATGGTATTATAGATGTTACATTAAAATTAGTGCTTGCATGTTTTGCTATACATACATAGCATGCAAACTTGTCGGTATGCGTTACATCACATAATGTTATACAATTGTTGGAGCATATTTTAGTCTCTATAAATTCTTTAATAGAATAGATATTTTGTATATTTAGTCATTTAATAGTTTGTGCTTAAATGCTCTAGAAGTCAACGTTTTTAAGTTGCTTGGTATATTATTATAAATACGGACACACATTGCTAAACAGTTCTTATTGTATTTTGTAGATCTAGGAATGTAATTTAGTACAAGTATGAATGGATCTCTACGATTTCTTGGATTCACATCATTTGCAGTTCTGAATAAGTCTTTGCTGTTTGCTACGAACATAATTATGTACATGTTTCATAAATGTAAAGTGTAGATGTAACAAACAAACCAGTTTTTTACCTCTACCCTCTACCTATAAACCTTAATCAGACTATTACGAACATTTTTAAACAAAAAATAGCCAAGCTGCCCCAGCCGTTCTCAATAAAATGTGTGATGCATTTACCAACGAACAGCAAAATAAAATTATATAGATCATGAATAGCCAGAAACCGTGAAGTGTGAAAATCGTAAACAACTATAAAAATGAATTAGGCAAGGCAACGCTATGTACCTATTTTTATTCAAAACAAAAATATATGGCCATTAATCGATTCGCGCCCTTACGCACGGCTTGACAATGACGCGGACATGAAAAAACGTTTTGACGTTCAAAAGTGCCTTGTAAGTGCCTATTTGAAATAAATGATTTGACTTTGACTTTGACTTTGAAAAGTTCACACAAAATGAAAAATTTAAATAATTCAAAATAGTAGTCCTTGACTAGACAATGAGGGCTCCAGTGGAGGCTCTGAAATGTGTTGGTTCTAATTGACATATATTATGTACAACATTCCACTTGCCATGGATACCCCACAAGTCTGACACTGGTCTTCCCTTAGATATAGTCTAATTACCTAGATATCAGTCCTAAATATTTGTAGGTCAGATGGCAGTCGTTAAAATGTTGATACTCGTAAATATTGCATTTTGTTTGTAGTAGAAGATTACTCCGTTTGAAATAGGATTAGATATTTAAATAAAACTTTTTTAGAGTTCGTTCAACTGATTTTGACTTCTATTGCGTTGGTGGCATGACGAATGACAAAAAAAAAGAAAACAACAAAACCTTGCTCGCGCAAGCTTAAAACTAAGTTTTTAGTATAACATTTCAGACCGCAGTTTTGAGCTATATTTCCTTCCCTCCCAATTCCCATACAACAGACCGAGAGGGACGCTCATCGCACGCACCGAATCAGAGGCGTTTTCGCTGCAGCGTAAGCCAATCGCTGCACACATCAACTGTGATTTGAGAGAAAACTCTCTCGTTTGAATTGCTGTTCTAACTCAACGTTCACGCAATGCGCATCGTCGCATAAATTAATCCGCTAATATATCAAAAACTCTAAACTCTCTTTATAAAAGTGTTGGCCGACACAAGTGTGACATTTAAATATTAAGCGAAAGTGCATCACACCAGAAGATTCTCAAGTAAGTCCATCCACTCCTATTTTCTTACTCAAATACCTCATATTCCTTTTTTTGCTCATGTGTGTCGTCCAATGTTCCACCCCGCATAAAATTATATTCCCGCATATGGTCCTTCGAAGAGCCGCGTCAACTTATACCAAGCCTCGTATTCAAAACCTTAAAGGTGTCTACACACAGCGGGCGCGGCGCGGCGGGGCGGGACGCCGACGCGACGCTGAGCAGTTGTAATGTACTAGATATTACGGACGAAGCCACACAGAGCCGTCCGGCTCGACGCGACGTGACGCGACGCTCTGTGTGGCGTCCTCCGTAATATCTAGTACATTACAACTGCTCAGCGTCGCGTCGGCGTCCCGCCCCGCCGCGCCGCGCCCGCTGTGTGCAGACACCTTAAATGTAACAAACAAAAAAAGTTATTCTGTTGTCCATTGCTTGATGTCAGGCTAAGACCACATACAACAGATGTTGCGTAGTTTAATGCATTGTGCAACACTGGTAAATGACCACAAATAAACAAAACAAACACGAAATGCCATCTCAGTGGCAATTATCTACCGTTGTAACAAACAAAAAATTACAAGTAAGATAAAGCCGTGCGTCGCATCTGTGCAAGAATAGGTCGTTGCTCAGCAAAATGCTGTGACTTCGGACGAACGTATCGCCAACAGCGCTGATTTTCAGCAACTACCTCTCGAGTGACATAATGACGTCGCCCTGTGTGATATAATAATTCGGGTAGGTAACTTTTTTACAGAAATAATAAACGACACCTGCAGTAAACAATAATTATTGGTAGTACCTAATGCCTACGGAATAGAAGTCAATATCGGTTGAACGGACTGTAAAGAAGGTTTATTTGAACGTCTAATCTTATTTCAAATGGAGTATAGACATATTGTAATGTGATTAAAATTAAGTCGTTCGCCCATTTGTATTTGTGGCGGCAACTACAACGCCACATGCGAACTACGCATCAAAGACCTGGCGATACAAATCCTGCATCGCGCAATCAGAGTTTACCGCGCGACTAGCATATACACCATGGCATTTTAGTCGTCTTACAAAGACAGCCCACTTCATGTATCCAATGACTATATAACCATTCATGTAAAAAAAATTTTTTTTTTGTACATTAGATTTTTTTTTTTTATTATTAATTATGACGCATGACATAGTTTAAAACACCAAGTTTAAGTTGCAATAGTAAGAAACACATTTTTGCGTTAGGGTGAATGAACTCTGATAAAGATGTCGCCGCTCCATTCCGCGACGCCCTTGTAACACAAGGCTCGGACTACACTCGTAAAAAGGTGTTGTATTCTCTCGTATGCCGTAATTAGAGACACAATTAAAAACCCATTGTGTCTCGCTTAGATCTACATTCCAGCATATGAAGGGTTAAACTATGTCATGCGTTATATATAAAAATATATATATATATATGTATTTTTTTTTTTTTACATGAGTGATTAGTAGTCATTGGATACATCAAGTGAGCTGTCTTTGTAAGACGACTAAAATGCCACGGTGTATACTACATCCCGACATCAACTATCCGGCAGTTGCCCGCCAGACACAACACTCGTCTGGTCGGAGTATCCTCCCTTTACTATAGAGTACGAGTGAACTTTACACCCCGTTCCTCATAACTCTATACTAAAGGGAGGATCCTCCGACCAGACGAGTGTTGTAACTATTGAACGAATTTTACAGAGCGAAGCTGGGCCAGCCAAGTTACAATCGTTTCGTATCGAATCTCTTTCTACAATCGTTGACGCCTCGTCCGCGTCGTAAGCAAATAAGTTGGTAGACAAGTCGGTCGCTCAATCTACAACGTATTTAGATCAACGTTGTAGAAAGGATCAGATTTCATTCTAACATTTTGAACGAATGATAAATGATAAATGATTTTATTTCTGTAAGTAGGTTTTTACAAACACTTTTACACGTCAATCATATTTTAAAACTAGATGAGGTCGGCGTTTCGTATCTGACTACTCTGAGAAGAAAGACCGAAACAAACTCAGAGATCACAGTCTCTTTTAAAGTCCAGACATAATCTTGGTCAAATCATGTGAAGACCATGTAGATTGGTGTCTGAAATGGTCTTTTGAAGAAAGAACCACACAGATTGAGTGGACCTATCCATTCAGTGCACGCATTTGTCAGTAATCGTGCAGCTCAACTCAGAACATAAGGAGCTCAACGATTCGACGAACAATACCAAAGAAAGGACATTTGGGCAGGCCGCATAAATTACTAACTGATAAGTTGTAAACTTGTCTACGAATTTTCTATTCGTTTGTTCTGACCACGTAACTTAACATTGAGATGATGTCATTCCTATACATTTGATTAGTTTTTTATTAGCGTTGTCGATGTAGATTGTCAACTTGGCTACAGCAACAGATCGCTAGTCTTGAATATAGTTCTTGTTATTTAAAAAAGTACCTTCCTATATCCCCGTCTTATCTCGCGTACGTAAACATAGTAGTAACTATAAACAAAGGCAATGTGTTTCGGTATTTCACGGAATATTCGTGTGTTTGTAGTCAAAGAGCCGTGCTGACGCTAAGCTTCTTATCAGCGGAGAATAATGTCCTTTGTAGACGAGGAACATGGAAACTCTTAATAAAACAAGCTCATTTGAGGAGTGTTGAATGTCGTTTTTTTGTGATTGAGCCTGATTTATTTAACCGAATTTGGTAAATAATTCCCATTTTGCTTTCCTAAAAATATTAATAAACACTAACATGATGAATGCTCTTTTTTGTGGATAACTCCTATTTTGGAGTTATAAACATAAGAAATAGCCAAGTTATTACGACCCACTTGGATGTCGCGCTCGCCGGTCACTGCCGAAGCACCGCTCGCTTCGCTTACTAGGCTTGCGCGTGCAGTTCTAACCTTACTTAACCCATTTAATCGGGTTGCCATAGCTTAGTTATTGCGACCAATTAAGTTCGCGCGTGGTTGGTCACAGTTGTAACCCACCCTAACCAGTTTGATCGATCCCGGACAAGTCCAATCTTTTAAACAAGGTGGAACGTAAGCATATCTACCCAACTCGTT
This sequence comes from Dryobota labecula, assembly GCA_947523025.1. Lineage (NCBI taxonomy): Eukaryota > Metazoa > Arthropoda > Insecta > Lepidoptera > Noctuidae > Dryobota > Dryobota labecula. The sequence continues at coordinate 17,537,907 of OX383306.1, forward strand.
TATCTAGGAAGAAGACACTTGCTGTTCCAAAAGTAACAAACTACTTTGGTAAGCGCACTAGAAGGTACGTAGTACCAACATTATTGAATGAGCTACCCCCGAAACTGATATTGAATGTCAAGTCTAAGGATCAACTTAAAAAAGTTCTACAAAACATTATCTCTCATTGTGTCCGTAGCTATGTTTGTAACCAACCTCACGTCTGCGGAAATGTCTTCGACTGTAGGTATATTATTTTATAGTTTACTTAGCACATTTGGGAATTAAGTTTTAGCACATTATTTTTCAAAATTTGTAATCCATTGCTAGACTGCTTTATGTATGTTATTGTTAATACAGATTTTTAATAAAAAAATAAATAAAAAAACAAATGCAACAAGACAGTATCCGAATCAAACTGTAGATGGTGTCAAAATGAGAACAATTATTATAAAAGAAAATATAATCTTAAACCAAAAACAAACAACAAATAAATGAATAAAAATAATTAAAAAACATGGTTTTTAAAATAATGATGTTAACGTAAACCAACGGAGTTCTGCTCCTAAATTCCGTGATGAGAGAGGCTTATAAACATGATACAGTTACGTTAAGAATGACTTATTTTAATATTTAGATATGTTGATATTAGCCTTGTACTATGAAGTCATACATGTTTTCAATTGCTGCTGCGGTCATGCGTTAGATATTTTTAACAATTTACATAACAATACGTTATTACGGAACAATATTTAACATCGCAAACGCTTCCTTAGTATTAATTTTAGGAAAGTATCTATTAGGCTACTTACTATACGTACATTTGTCCCGTAGTGAATAAATGGCTTTTCATAGGTATGAGGAACAGGGTGTAAAGTTCACTCATACTCTATAGTAAACGGAGGATCCTCCGACCAGACGGGTGTTGTGTCTGGTGGGCAACTGCGCAACGGTTGATGTCGGGATATTGTATATTTATGCTAGTCGCGCGGTAAACTCTGATAGCGCGATGCACGATTTGTGACGTCAGGTCTTTGATGCGTAGTTCGCATGTGGCGTTGTTGATATCGCCACAGCTTAATAAATAGGACTTCGAAATTCGAACGGTGACGAACCGGTAAATTCTGTAAAAACCTCACCGTGAAAACTTAGCTGAAGTGAAAATATAATCTATACTAATCTATCTATACTAATATTATAAAGCTGAAGAGTTTGTTTGTTTGTTTATTGTATGAACGCGCTAATCTCAGGTTAAAACTTTTATAAGTGTTATAACTTTATAACAGTTATAACACACTTATTCGGGGTCCTGAACTGGCTGTGATCATTTGATCAAGCAGCATTTGAGTGGCTGCTAAAATGGTCCTTACCATATAGACCGCGGGGTTGGCGCGCATACCAGGTATGCTCATCCTCGCATACATTCTTCGAGCTGCTCGTAAGTTTTAACCACTTACTAAATACACTCGCACCATCTCGTAAAACTCGCGATTAGTAAAGTCTGACATAGTTGCAGGTGAAAGATGTGCATTGCAGTGCATGCGCAGGAAAGTGTCGCGACGTCACTCGAAAGCTTGCGTAACGGGACTGTTGGCAAACGGCTGCGGTGCCGCCCGCCGTCCGGCAGGAGCTGCACGCCGCCGACACCCGCCCCATTGATATTATTACAAATCGATTGTGTCCATATTTAGTTGATTACATGTCGGGCTAAAAAAAAATGAACAAATAATGGAGATGTGTTCTATTACTGATACTGAACCACCAAAAAAAAACACACTGCTTAAAAAAGAATCATGTACATATATGTATTGTATCCAAATAATAATGTTATGTTGGTTAAATCTGGAGCCGAACTTAACACGCCATCATCATCATTTTCTACCTAGCCTTTTCCCAACCCAGTTACTTACTGGGTAATACAATACACTTTGGTATGACTGGTTGTCAGACTTTCGGGCTTCTGACGACCCGTAACGACTGTCAAATATCCACGAATGACAGCCGAGACCAACGGGTTAACGTGCTTTCTGAGGCACCGCGGTAGTAGCTATTATATTTATAAGAACAATTCGACCACCCAATCACAAAATTAGGTACTTCTTTTTATTGACACTGTTAAATTGCGTGTTTTATTTATTTAATTAAATCTCTCGACCCAATCAAACCGGCCGTGTAAATAAACAAATGGATAACGTCGCAAAAAGTAGCGTTCAAAATATTTTTATATAAGCTTTTCCACAAGTCCTAAAACTGTGGAAAAGCTTGTGTAAAAACAAACGGGAAATCTACACAATATTAAATAGTAACGAAGAATTTTGTCCGTTGGTTTTTTTGTTTGGATGTATATAAGGTGTACTTATTCATACACGAAATATTTTAAGAGAAACATATGAAGCTGGTAAAAAAGCCGCAGCCGCGAAAAAAAATTGTTCATCTAAGTTTTTATATTGTTACATAATAAGCTATTTTAAGTTTTTTCTGTCTTTTTTGTGTTCTGTGTCAGTATTGTGTGCCTTAAACTGCGTCAAATAAATTTATTTTCTTTCTTTCTTTTCTTTATTATTATAATTTTATAATTTCTTGGGAAATTTTGCAAAAAGACTTTTACCTACTTATTCTATGAATGACCCGCCCGGACGCGGCGACTGTGGCGGCACGAGCGCAGTGAATTTTGATAATTAATCATCAAGTAATTTTAAATTATTAAATTTTTTATATAAAATACTCAGATTAAAAAAAAAATATCGCTTCCATGGCTTCTTAACTCTTTTTTTTCGGTGTATCTCTTAAAATATTTCGTGTTTGAATAGATACACTCTTTATATAACCTGGACTACTCGTAACAATTGTGTAGAGAGATCGCGTTTTATATGGGATTGCTAGTAGTGAAATGAAAAGTCGGTTAGTGCGTTTGATTTGTTTCAAATGAGAAATGTAATCTTTAACATTTTGAAGTAATTATTCTTATGCTTTTCGGATTCATGTGCGTATTGTATAATTATCACTTGCTTACAAAACGGTGAAGGAAAACATCGAAACCTCGAAATCGAGAAAACCTGCCTGAGAGATATTTCTCGACGGCATGTGTAGCCAAGTTAGAAGACCATGGGCGGCATAAAAACTCTGACACCATGTTATTTATTTATTTATTTATTTATTTATATATACTTTATTGTACATCAGATTACACATTACAAAATAAAAGAAAACTGATACACTATAAAATACTGCGATCTCTTCCAGGCAACCTTGGCATGGACAGTGAATTTATGGACATAAAATGGGGTTGTCATTGGTGCAAATATAAAAAGTATAACAGTACAATATCCTATAATAGATACACAGATATATAATAGATACATAGATACATACATACTAACTAAATAAGCAAATAAAACAAATGAAGACTAGATTATTACAGTAAACAACGAGAACAAAATCACAACAACAAGTAATGTTCCTTCACGAGTCTTTTAAACATAGGCAGCGATGCGCATTCGCTGCCTATGTTTAAAAGACTCGCGTTTTATTGTATCTGGCAATGCATTCCACAAACGAAAACGAAGAAGATTGCAAATTATATTATTGTCGTAGGATATTAGAGTTTTTGTGAAATCCCTAAGGATATTACAAAAATGGTGGGAGATGTCAAATATTAACTCTACCTACCCGACACGGTTGGATTCGATGCCCTTCGAAGCGATTGCAATTTATTTTTTTTGTATTATTTGCTATAACTACACATCTTAAGATGACGATAACCGACTTTTAATGATTTTATACTGAAGATCACGTCTGAATGAGTAGTGTTAATGATTTGAAAAAAATTTTTTTATTAAACAAGCGCATTTTTGTAATAACTTATTTTATTAATATGAATATTTCAGATTATGTTTATATATGAGTGAAATTAATTTGTAAAGTTACATCTAACGCGGATAAAAAACTGAGAATCACGCAAAATCTATCAAGCGTATTTTTCTGAAACCTTCACCTTTTTAAAGATAATTTAATTATTGATCTTTGAGTATACGTGTTTTATTAAAATACCTTTTGTTTTATGTACAATAAATTAATAATGCGTCTTATTTGGGACAGCGCTCCTGGATGGGTGAGTCCTATTACTGGCTGGACGTACGACGCGTTGCGTGAGATCAGTACAGAACACGCAAGGTAATTACTCAAGGTCACTGGCATATGTCTGCGTCTTAAAATCAACTTACTACTTAGTGTCAAGGAATTCTTTACCCCTGTCTGACACTAAGAAGATAATTGTCTAGATAATTAGTATGATTCATAAATATTTAAACAACATCATCATGAAATCTAAGCATCTGAATCACTTTGTTTTCCTAAAGATTTCATTATTTGTGTGCGGGAAGGCACGTAGTTTCAAATTGTACTTAAGTCATTTATTTTCTTGAGCGTATTGCAAACTTCATAATCACATCGTAAGCGTCTACTGATACTTTGCAGGGAGACAAATATTATTAGAGATCGGATACACGGATTCATATTCACCTAAAGTTGAGATGTTGACTAATATGGAATGCGCTTTTGAATCTAAAAAGTCCCGCGGTTCTGAAAGTCAAAATCGCTTGAACGGACTGTAATATCTAATCTTACTTCATATAGAATATAGTTTCATCGAATACCTATTGTAGAAAGAACTTACAACGAAAAGCTATCTACTCCTGCAAAGGCTTACAAAATACTGGATTCATATTTCTATACAAATATTTATTTTGTATGATCATCGTTACGGCACATATAACAACAAACTATTACGCCTTTTTAGGGTTCCGTACCTCAAAACGAAAAAACAGCACCCTTATAGAATCACTTCGTTGTCCGTCTGTCTGTCTGTCAGCCTGTCAAGAGCTTTTTTCTCAGGAACGCGTGGAGGTATAATGCTGAAATTAATATAAATTACGTAGGTCTACAGTCCCTCGAAGCTCTAAAAAAATTAAGTTATTATAATAGCCCGGAGTTTGGTTGTAAGCGGTGTGATACCCCCGTGCCTTGAAAAGCACGTTAAGCCGTTGGTCCTGCGCCTGATCTCTCTCCGGTTGTGTCAGATTGCCGTCCCATAGGACTATGAGAGTGAGGGAAGAGAGAAGTGCAACTGCATCTGCGCAAACACTTGTGCACTATAATATCTCCCACGTCTAAGGCTGGTTTCCGCTGAGATTGGTCTCCATGACCGAAATTCGGTCTGGAGGACTATTACTATATCAAAGATAAAGATAAAGATAAATTTATTTGTTCAAACATGTGTAACATGACACATGAATATGTACATATAGATAGAAACATAATTTTACTGGATCAACATGTTTTGCCTCATTTGGCGTACAAAATGTTTACATGTCAATAATAAATTAATTATCAATGTCAATTTCAAACATAAAATTAGAGTCGGTGCAAAATACGGTCAATAATTCAATATACAATCAGAGTCAGTACAAAAAGTAGTCAATATTAATTTGAATAACATTTATTGCGTTATTTATGTTGATGTGCAAACGAATTTTTTAAACTTATAGAGCAATGGATTAGCAATTTCCTTCAAAATCCCTTGAGTTGTGATTGAAAATGGGTTGTAGTTGAGTTAGTATTAAGCAGACGGAAAGACGTTTCTATATACTCATCCTGACCTTTTGTTCCTTAGGGTTTCCATTCTGTAAATTTCACTTTGGACACTCAAGTGTCCGCACGTAATTCGAAAGCGAACTCATTTGTTTTTAAAGGGTATCGTTTATCTAAAAGTATAGCGGATTTACACGAGAAACCGTTCAGATGCTTAATCTGTTCAAAATTCGAACGAAATCATTCTCAATGCAATTGTGTTGTTCCCTATTGCATTGAGAATTACATTACACACCTACGATTCTAATTACAAATCTGATTAAATATTATGTCCATAAAAGCCTCAGTGGCTTTTGTCGACATGATATTTATTCAGTTATGATGGCAATCATGTTATTTGATTTAAATACTTTTTTGATATTCTAATATTGATAATTTTCTATTTTGTGAATGTGAGAACGTTTAAGGCCTAGTAGACTGTAGATTTGTTGACCATTTTCTATTTTTTAAGTACCTGGTAATTTTTGAAAGGCCTACATTACTGTCCTCCGATACCTATTAACGTCACCAAAATCTCTGTTATTTGAAAATATTGTAAAAGCCAATTAATTTTAAAGAAGTAACTGTGGAGTTTCTTGTCAGCTCTTCTCCATAGGAAACGACCAATTGGAACCGTGCACCTAGCTTTAGACGTTTCGTGTGTGCCCATGTAGGTATATGTGAAAAATATATTAGATTGATTGATTGGACGATTTTGTGAACTATCACAACGACAAAATCTTTCTAGGGATGGTCCCCTAGAAAGATTTTTTCGAACTGCAAAATGTTACGATTAGGCGATATAAGACTGTAGAAACTAACTCGATCAGAAGTACTATCGGCGATTGCTCTTGGGGATAGTTAACGACTATATTGCTGGATAAGCAGAAGTTCAAACAAGTCTTTTAATTTAAAACTGAAGGTGTCTTTGCAGAAGCACGTGCCACCTGTAGAAATCCAACATTATACTCATGTTAAACTCAAGTTTCTTTTAATTGGAGATTACTATTTATCTACATATCTATCTATCCATACACAGGATTAGTTTTCTTTGGTCAATTGATTGATAATATTCAATAAGTAGCTTCTATATCGTTCCGTAAGTGCTGACATACCTACCACGTTGCCAGATGCATCGGCAGCCGTCGACACTCAGTATTTGAGCAACTAGGTACTCATCATAACACGAGCGGCATGTTGCAGTCAACGCGTCGACGACTGCCGCAGTGTGTCGATCTCGCTGTGGTGGAACATTTATTTCACAATATCTCTAACAATTATATCTGTACTATTTTATAACCACCAGATTTGATGCCCTGATTAGAAAGGCTTTCAACTCTCTCTTTTTATCGTTTAAGCATAATGTATTTAAATAACCCACTGACTGCCTCGTTCGTCTCGTGGTCGCAATGAGGTTCGGAGTTTTAATTTCAGGTTGGGCAAAGTATTATAGGGTTCTTCTATCTGGAAATTTTCAGTAGCAGCCTTTTTTTTTGGATTGGAAATTATCAAATAACTTCTCCCGCTCCGGCGCCGGTGGAGCGAGAGGGCGCGTCAGACTTTTACTTACAAAAACCCACCCGTGTTCCTGCAGTTGACGGTATCCCTTTCGGATAAACCCGCAACCCTGGCAGGCACCGGTCCTAGCGGACCCCATCAGTGCGTGCTGACATCTCTTTGAGGCGCGCGTGGAACACAACGCGCCATCGACCCGGGCCTGCTCCTTACCGGACGGCGAACTGCCCATAGCTCGCCGTCCGCAAGCCCGCGCCTACGGTGGCCGGGAATCGATACCGATTCCCGCTGCCCAGGGCATCTCCTGCGGCGACTAGGGGCGTGAGGTCGCACAGACTGCCGCTCCCTCACGCGTTCCGCCTCCTCCTTCGCGAGCATTACTACTTCGCAGAAGTATGTAGGTGACTGCGTCCCGTGCTCCGGACCATGGCCTGGACTAGGGCCAGATGCGAGAGATTGCTGCCAATCAACATCATGAGGAAACGGCGGTGGTCTGCCCAAGCCGGGCAGACCTCCACCGTATGCTCCACCGTGTCTTCCGGGCGATCCATACAGTGGTAACAACCGGGCGTTTCCTCCCGCCTAATCCGAAACAGGAACCTCCCGAAACAACCGTGTCCGGTGAGGACCTGTGTCAAGCGAAAGGTGAGGACGCCGTGGCGCCTCTCTAGCCACTCCTCAAAGAGGGGACCAGCCTGGAGTCTAGATTTATGCCCGGTTGATGGCAATAGGCTCGCTAATATTTTATGGAACTTAAACATAACTGGCGAAATGTGTGTGTAGTATAGGTACACCTCTGCCTAACCCTTCAGGGAATACAGGCCGTGATGTTAAGCATAATTAAATAACAAAAAAAAAAATTGCGGTATATATGACGAAAACAAAAGAATACAACCACAAAAAAAAACGCTGACTGCCGACAGAAGTGAAAACACAAAACTTTGGAATAACTGTTCTTTTATATATATAGCTCATGGAAAGCGTTCGGTGACGATGACGCGAGTTCGATGATTTTTGTTCACTCAAAAAGTACACATACATACACAGTATACATATAGCTCATGGAAAGCGTTCGGTGACAATCGAACCCATAAGATTTTCCCCTACCAAAAATCGCTCAACGCGCTCAAAGATGATTTCACTTCAAAAACAAGTTGGGGGAAAATATGCGTCGCATTCACGCAAAACAGCCATCGCTCAGCATAATGCTGCGAACCTATGCGAGACAGAGCCCCAGCAATGGTTTTCAGCGACAGCCGGCGTTGATGTGATGACGTCGACCGGTGCAGCATACAATAACAGGGCGCATGATGTTATGAATATTATATTATGATGGAAATAATTATGTTAACAAAGGATGTATTAGAAGATTGTCTAGGTATTTATTTTGTAAACAGTGTTTGTGAAAATGTAGCAATTTGTGATTTCGCCAACGCTAGTCCCAATTGTGTCGATACGATTGGTCAGAATTGGGTATCAAACGTCTCGCCGGGACAATGACCAAGGTCGTACCAGAATATTCAAGTAGCTTCGGCCTTCGGTCCTGATTTAACGGGTGCAAACTAAGTTCGGATTATTCGTTAAAGAAAAATGTGAAAGCTTTGCTAATTAGATCCCTATTCTAACAAGTTAGTCCTAATTATCCGTAACTCCCTTGGCTGGAGAAAGTCTTGAGAAGTATTTTTTTTTTTCTAAGACCTGAAAAGTAAGAATAATTATCATCTAATAGTAGGATTGTTCATGAATACGTTACAAGGCTCGTTTAGAATCTCCAATCGATATGACGAATCAACATCAAATGACCAATATAAAAAAAAAATCTTAAAAATTAATTTAATGTAGGAAGTCGGTCTTTTGTTTTATATTTGGATTTTTGCCACCGACTTAAAAAAAAAAGTATTTATTTTATTTTTTTAGTTTTGATACCTACCCCACACTAATTCTTTTACCGTGCTACTTGCTAGACATGTAAATAACAGTTACAGGAAGACATAACATCAAAAAAAAAAACTATTAGTGGAAAAAAACACGTATTATTGAAGTTAACTAAAAAAACATTCATCAGAACTTGACGTTTATACTTCTACCCCTCAGGAGAACACACTTTCAAACAAAAAAAAAAAAGAAAAATGATTTTTTTTATTCTACTATGAGTTTGCTCTTGGCTTTAGTCTAGGTCTGGATGACAGAGACAAAGTCTACGATGGAGTGGGCTTACCCAGAAGAAGCCTGTTCACTCTCAATTTGAATAGATTAGGGTTGTATGCGTTCGGAAACACAGACGCAGGCAGAGAGTATTCAAAGAATAAAGCTTCTTCAATGACGCATTCTGAAGTATCAAACATTTAAGAAAATACAATCGAATTGAGAACCTCCTTTTATTGGAATCTGTTAAAAGTAGAAAGTAGGTCATGAATACGTGAGCTATTTTACAGAGTAAACAAACGAGATTTACATCTTTCAAAATGAGTCCTTACCTACTTATTAAGCAATACAAGTTTGTTTTCTGTTTACCCTTAACCTGAAAAGGGGTAAACAAAACTCATCATTACTTACAACTTTTACTTTGGGACCAAACCGTGAAAGAAAAATGAATGGAACAACTTTTTCTTGTCCACAATTTTGGATTCAGGGTAAACAAAAACTATAGTTGTGTTATAAACATTATGACTCAATTTCCTCTGTTGTAAAAGGTTCATTTTGAGCGAGAAAAAATCTATGGTTTAAAACACTTTAATACAATATAAGGTTTCTATAAGTATGTGTATTTACCACCTAATACAAGCAAATCTTTGCTTAAAAGGTGTGGAGTCACCTTAAAATGTAACCACCAAAATGCCAAACCAACTTAATAATGTAATTTATATAAGTTGATGAAATAAACATTTTTATTTATTTTATTTATTATTATTATTATGTGCAAGTTAGATTACGCCTAAAAGCCGCAAGAAAACTATGCAGTGTTGCTTTTTTTTCCGCTGTATATAAAGTCCGCTGGTCCGCTGCTATGTAAAGACCACTGGCCATCCGCACAACTGGGCCTCAAGTCTGCTATTACAATAGTGTCAGAATGGTCTCGCAATTGTGAGTTTTTGACAGATTTGCCATACAAACACTGTCAAATACTCACAATGGCGAGAGTATTCTGACACTATTGTAATAGCAGACTTGAGGCCCTGTAACTTTGTATAGATCGTTTCACGTAAAAAGCGTCCATACCAACCGCAAAACCATACGCTAAATTAGTTCGCGTCACGTAAAAATGGTATGGTATCGTTGTTCGGTTGGCCAGCGCTCTTATTATTTGACACGATCTATACAAAGTTACAGTTGTGCGGATGGCCAGCGGTCTTTATACGTGACGCGAATTATACCCATTATTTATGATAATATGAGTAGACATTACTCATTATTTTATTTTCAATTTAGCATTTACACACAGCCGACAAAAACAACACTACATAATGCTTTGCGGCTTTTAGACGTCATCCGACTAGCACATACTCGATGAAACCTATACTCAGTCCTTCCAGACGGCTAGCTGACTAAACGCGTACGTGCAATGTAAACATGGCTACCAAGTTTATAAACAACCTTGCGAACTATTTTCATAAACAGACCTTTTATTTGGTCAAGGTCGGGAATATTGGGGAGTTTGAAGAAACGTTTCAATTATATCTTATAGTGTTTCAACATCGAATCAATTTACTAGGTGCTGTTCGTTTTAGTTTGTCTAATTAGGGTCAGCTCATACCGAGACGCGACGAGACGCGACGCGACGCGACGCCACGATATTGGAAGGGGCCAGTGAGCGCGCGGCGCCGCGAGACGCATCGCAACGTCGCGAGGCGCATAGTAAAATCGTTGGCTACACGTCGCGTTGCGTCGCGTCTCGGTGTGAGCTGACCCTTAGTGGATCCTTTTACCTTTGGTTGATTATTAGGGAGTTGTTTATAACGCGTTGCACGGCAGGGGTTTCGAATCGGTATTTTGAGAGGTAACGCCCTTTTCATGTGCAGATAGTGACCACCGGGGTGGGTTAACTGATGTGAATATCTCACACGCGTCGGTCTTACCTTCAAAGCCCGGGCGCCTATTGAAGGTTACCCCACGAAAACAAAACAAAAAAAAAAAACATGATCATGTATAATTATGTCGTATCCCTATTTATTTTACTTTGTGTACCTAAATTATAAAACCGTCGAAGTGCATGTTTTCCACGCACAATGAAGGGTTCCGTAGTTGGGACGAATTTATCCCAAGAACAAACTTAACAATGTATGTAGTTGAAATATATATTCTCCCATACATTCAAATTGCAAATTTAAGTTGGTTGACTATTACTCGTTATCTTGTAATGCCTACTTTTCTGTGGTAGTTTTCCTTTTAACTTCTTTATACAACCATTTAGCTGGCAGGGGGGGGGGGACGGACATTTGACTCTTAGGGCTCGTACACATAGCGATCCGTTTTACAGGTCCGTTATTTGATGGCGTGTGTAGTGTTATGAGCGAGTTCACACACACAACAGTATACCGGATTCAGTAATCATGTCGCTCCGGTCTAATTCTGATCCGTTAAAACAATAATAATAATAAGTAATAATAATAAAAAGTTTTATTGATTTCTAAACTAGTGTTACAATATTTAGGTATGACACTGGATCCCACACTAGGATATCCAGTCTCGACAGATATAAAAACGGATAAGAAAACGGATCCACTAAAAACGATCCTATATGTGTACGAGCCCTAAACAATGCACATTAAAGCTTTATATTACTCAAACGGATCCCTGAATCGGAAAATGGTTTTAACAGACCCACAATGTTTTTGAACGGTAAAAAAATATCATCCCCACTTTACGTAGTATCACGCAAACCCTAAACAAGATTTTATTTTAGCACTTTGTCGGCGTGATTAATATGTATTGTATACCCATGCCAAGTTACAGCTTTCTAGTAATGAGAGTCTCTGAGCTAAGCCGCGGACAGACAGACGGACATGGCGAAACTATAAGGGTTCCTTTTTGACTGCGGAACCATAAGAACCTTGAAAATGGCGCGTCTTGCTTGCGCACCCTAAACAGTCCCACTACCACATTGTTTTCCAGCTTATTTTAACCACGACATCCTACTCTTAAATTGTAGTTTTCACCGATTACTATAACTGGGGAGCCTTGTGGTGCCGCACGTAAAGAATAGCACCACCCCATTTCTTCCCGTGGGTGTCGTAAAAGGTGACTAAGGGACTTACTATGTTCGTGAACGGGCGCCGTCAGTTGGGACTGGTCATCTCAGCTGCCACGGCTTATTTTAATTTTTGAATTGTTTCTATTACGGACGCTTCTAACGTGCACGTCTTTCTACATTGTTCTCACATGTATAACTTCAACATGAATGATGTAACCCATATTTTGTAACAATATTTTGTTTTAAAAGAGTGTCCATGGAGTTTCTTGTCCGTTTTTCTCCATAGGAACCTACTACGCTTTGGAATGGGCAACTAGCTTCATCTTTCTGACTGACCGACCCCTTGACAGTTCAAACGTGCCTGTAATTGGTTTATTTGAAATAAATGCTTTGAGTTTGAGTTTGACTAGATAATTGGCAGCAGCGTTTTCTATGCATTTTTAACACCATACTGCGATCGCCAACCCGCCTGCCAAGCGTTGCTATTATGGCAAACCCCCCTCAATTAGGGGAGGCCTATATCCAACAGTGGACGTCTTTCGGCTGAAATGATGACTACTGGGGAGTGCCATGATAGAAAGAAAAAAAAATATGATGGTCGCAGAGTAACAAAAACTGACTGACACTGAATTACGCCTTCTACAGGTTATTTTTGTAAACCATTTTGATTAAGGATTGTGCTTTTAATTTTAAGTCTTTCAAAAGCTTCATCCAAATCCTTTGATTTATACGTAAAACATGCTAATGCATTACTGAATTTGAACCGAAATAATAAATTTTACGATACCAATTGAAAGCCCTAAGGTCGTAAATATTTAAAACTGGCTTGACTAAAAGCGATCCGAAAACTTTTAGATTAGTAATTTGAATAATGTAAATGTAGACCACATGAATGTATATTAAGATTTAAGTTCTAGATACAAAATGTTGGTATCATATTTTGAATATACAATGTGTTTTAAAAAAAAAATATATATATAATGAATTAAAAAATTATTCATAATTATGCCAGTTGACTCTTTGATATTCCTACCCCAGAGTTATGGGATATAAAAAAAAAAAAACACCTTGTATAATACCAAACTTAAAGCAACAATAAATGTTGCACCTTCTAAACTCTGTTTCTTTGCAAGTTATATTTTCAAGTCACTTGCAAGTCATTTGTTGCTTCAATTATAATGTCAAATCATTTGCAAGTCATTTGCAAGTCATTTGCAAGTCACTTGCAAGTAATTTTTTGCTTCAATTATAATGTATGTCACAGGTAATATACTGGCATCGTGTTAATCTTAATACGTTGACAGATTTATGTATTTATTTATAGATAGTTAAAACGGTACAACACCATCATCATCATCATTTCAGCCGAAAAACGTCTACTGCTGGACATAAGCCTCCTCCAATTGGGGGGGTTGTGCCATAATCGCCACGCTTGGCAGGCGGGTTGGCGATCGCAGTATGGTGTCAAAAATGCATAGAGAACGCTGCTGTCCATTCTCTAGTAAGTCCCTTATTCGCCTTTTATGACACCCACGGGAGAAAATGCGGTGGTGCTATTCTTTACGTCCGGCACCACACGGCACAACACATATTACATTAATTAACATACAGACATATTTTTTTAAAATATATTTTTATTAAAACTAACATGGTACAGTAGTAACCTTGCATACTTTCTCTCACAGAACTCCAGACATATTCGCGTAATTTAACTCCATTCAAATACAAAGCATTCATTTACCCATATTTACTACCATATCATTTGCCAAGTCTTTTGTCAATAAGTTGGGGTTGGCTTCTAGTCTAACTAGATGCAGCTAAATACTAGAATTTTAAGTGCAGTGACTGCCTATCTGACCTCCACAGCACAATTACTGGGTAACGCGACACCCCTAGGTAGGACTGGGTACCAGGAATTCTGGTTTCTGACTACCACGCTTACTTACAACGACTTAACGTACTTCACAAGGCCTGGAGTGATCTCGGTATGAATTGAATGGTTCCTTTGCATAGATTGACCTCGATAGGCGTTGCCTAACCTTGATCGACCTCTCTGTGCGATCGACTGATCTGTGCGTCTGACACTTACGAACCGAACACCCACTCTTTAATATATGTCCTGGAAACGAGACACTACCCAAGACACTAACCAACTTCTTCTCTCTTTCCAGTAAACCTGCCATTCTTCACACACGGAATTGAGACCACAAATCTGACGTCATCAGCACACTCCGGCCATTTCATCAGCCTTAATGGCACACAATGGACCACTACAGCCATGGTGGCCGGCGCTGGGGTGGCAGGACCGGTTTTCTGTTATATCGTGGACACGTATGGCAGGATGACTGGCGTGTTCTTAATCAGTATGATTCAGGGGGTGAGTGAACTATAGATTGTTACTTTTCAGCTAAGTACCTTATAATAATAATAATCATCATTTATTCAAGCAACAAGACTCAAAGTGTTAGTAACAATATACTTACAAACTATATTAGTAAACATTAACAAACACAATTTGTGACATTACTGCTGCAAGGTAACAGGCCCCGCTGATACCCTGCAGCAGTGGTTCACAAACGCACAATCCAGCCTACTTGCTACCATAGATAGGATGCTATTGGTACCGCCCCGCACCCTATTAACCAGGAATGCGCACCGCTTCCGCATCACAATGTAGAAGCAGTCAACGCGAGCTTCCGCAAACATACCAGATGGCGACAGAGACAGACAGATGGAGCAGTGGTGGTTATATATGGTGACTTTTATGTAAAGCACCGTGTGTTGCTGGACGTAAAGAATAGCACCACCCTATTTCCTCCCGTGGGTGTCGTAAAAGGCGACTAAGGGACTTACTAGAGAAAGGGCAGCAGCGTTTTCTATGCATTTTAACACCATACTGCGATGCCAAGCGTGGCGATTATGGCAAACCCCAATTGGGGGAGGCCTATGTTCAGCAGTGGACGTCTTTCGGCTGAAATGATGATGATGATGTTAAGCAGGACCCGTACGATACTTTGCACACATTTGCGTGCAATGGTGAGAGGGATGACATGAATATTTACTTTGAAAATTATTACATAATAATATTACATTAATTATTATGAATGTGAGCACTACCTGTGGGTCATTTGTTTCCTTTTAAATTATCTTTTTATTTTCACTTTCTCATTTAGTTTTAATGATGGTCTGGTATTTTGAGTACTTTATGTGGCCTACCCAAATGTACTTTCTTTGGTATTGTTCGTCGAGTCGTTGAACTCCTTAAATCCTGAGTTGAGCTACACGATTACTGACAAATGCTTGCACTGACTGGACAGGTCCACTCAAAGTTGTGTGGTCCTTTCCTCAAAAGACCATTTCAGACACGGATCTACATGGTCCTCATATGTTTCGACCAAGATTATGTCTGGACTTTAAAAAAGACTTTGACCCCTGAGTTTGTTTCGCCATTTCTTCTCAGGGGTAGTCAGATAGGAAATGTCGACTCCATCTAGCTTATTTTTATAATGTTTTTTCTTTTAATATGAGTTAAAAGTCATTCCAATATCTTGTGGCGTTCCGCCTTTCTTATCTATATTTAATCATTTATATAACATATCCTGATTTCCGTGGTTTATGACAAGCCTTACAACTTCCACCTGTTTGCAACAGGTCTTATAATAGTATAGGCATATAATTTAAGGCTGGCAACATTTGCCATCCATAGAGAGAGAGTCATATAAACTCACGCTCTATAAAAAGTCAAGAGGAAGTTAGTTATGCCCACAGAGTACATGATACATGATACTCTGCTGGCGTCCGCATCCAACGGCATACAAGCATTATATTGTGATTGATTATTGTAATCTGAAAAGCATTAAAATCACCCAGTGAAATCAACGTTGTTCTCCTTACACTCCTCCGTCGACAACTACACGAAACCTCTGAGTTCCAAATCGCCAAAATCTTATTTACAGAATAAACGATTTCATTTCATTTCATTTTTAGAGCAGTAGTGGCCAAGTGGTTTGAAACTTGATAGGCACATTACTTTATGTAAATTATTTAATCACCATTTTTTTTAATTATTTTACTATGGGGTTGCTCTTGACTCTAGTCTAGGTCTGGGTGACAGAGAAAAGTATACGATGGTGTGAGCTTACCCAGAAGAAGGTTTTTCATCACCATTGCTTCCAAAACGGTGAAGGAAAACAATGTGAGGAACCGGCATGTCCTTGAACTAAAAAAAACCGAAGACATGTAAATTAACAACCCGCACTGGGCCGGCGTGGTTTATTACAGCCAATTCCCTCTCATTGAGGCTGATTATGCTATGCAAGCAAAAGTGTTGTCGACGATAAAGGCCCTTAGTTCGGAATACCTTTCCGCATAAAGATCTGGCCAAGGTGAAACGAATCCACGATGCGGGCCGAAATTCACTCACGCCGATTGTGTCAAAAATTTGTGGAGGTGTTAAAACTGGCGCTGTATTCCTAATCATTAAAAAGATGAGTTCAGTCGCGTTTCGCGTCTCGCATTTCGTGCGGCAGTATGGCAAAAGCTTTACTATTTATCATTATATTTATATTAAATTAGCTTTTGCCCGCGACTTCGCCCGCGTGGATGTCGGACAATATCCCACGGAAACGTACTATCAGGTTTAATAGTATCAATCCAGGTTACAAACTATCTGTGTGCCAAACATCCAATCCGTTCAGCCGTTTTTGCGCCAATCCGGAACATACATCCAGACATACATTTTTCGTTACTAATTTTATTACAAAATATGGATAAATATAGATAAGAAGCATCATTTGATATTTATCTATTTGTTTGGTTTGTGAATTAATATTATCAATAGTTCACATAAAATTACTTTTTCTTGCTTCATTAAACTGCCTGTCCGAAGGATTTATGACTGTTTCCGACTCTGATCTTTGATACGGCCGCACGTCAGTGGTAACTAAATCAATATAAGATAGATTCTATTGAAACTCCTTAAAGAAAGAAAAATATTTAATTTGGTACACACACAGGAAATATAAACAGAACCTAGAATTCAAAAGGAGCATTTAAAACTAAACATTAAAAACAAGAATAAAAATAAAATCATAATAAAAAATAAAAAAGGCCTGTGCGAGGGCAAAAAGGCTCGTATCTCAGCATAATACTGCGATATTTAAAAAATAAATACCGCAGCGCTGGTATTCTGATAGGGCTCTCTATACCGCGCCTTAGGTATGTGCTCGGTTTGACGGGGAGGGGGCAGTGCAGGCCACTCATTCGTCAATACTCATGGCGCGCGGCGTTCCGCCCCCGCCGCACCGCGCATTCCTAAGGCGTGGTACAGCGGTATCGGTCAAAATATACGCTAGACCAGCTCAAGGTCAAAGTGTCACCATCGACGTGCGGTCGACTGTAGTCGTATGGTGCTTGATGTACCATCGCGGTCTCCGCGGACATCGGAACACCGTAAGGTTTATCTTGCTTGCAGCGCTCGGCCGCTATAGTAACGCTTACTTACTACTCGTACTCATCAACCAATAGCATCGCAGCATCAGATTTTTGCTAATTGTGGTTTGCTTATTTAAGTAAATGAAAAAAAAAAAAGACCTTCAAAAAATCAGCCGAGGTGGTCAAACATCAATGTATGTATTTCAATAAAACTTTATTTTATTTTATTGACTGTCGCAAAAAGGGGCGGTAAACAGATGTGGTCATCGTGTGCACGGGATATTGTTTTCAAGGTGGTTAGATTTTCGTGCCCTCAATAGTAGGCTTTGCAAACTGATTATTGAACACAATATGCACGGCTGCATTCAATCATCTCGTATTAATCCACTTAAAGCTCTAATAAGGTATGTATTAGTAATGCAATCCACGATGGTCGGCTTCCTATACTTGTATTTAACGTAGATTGGTACCTTTATTGCTTTTAATTAAAGGCTGATAGATGAAGGTCCAGAAATTTTAACTCTGCCTACGAAAATAACGTCATGGTCCCTGGCAGAACCACCTTTGCTGTAACAATTATAAGTTACATGAAAAATTCTATGGAATGTCTATAAAATTCTAGTCCTATTAAAAAAAAAAGTCTATATCCCTAGATTCGACGTAATTAAAATTAAATGATTTGGGGGTGCTAGTGTATTATAGGATTGTTATAAAATTATTTGATACTATCTATTTGCGTATACTACGTATAGTAATAGAAATATCATGGTGGTTTCGCCGGGAAGGATACTCTGCAGCGCAACCACTTTAAATAAAAGTTTACGTCGAAACTAGGGATATAGACTTTTTTTTTTAATAAGACTAGAATTTTATAGACATTCCATAGAATTTTTCATGTAACTTATACTTGTTACAGCAAAGGTGGTTCCGCCAGGGAGCATGACGTCGAAAATACGCATCTTGAGAGCACATACACTTGCCAGGGTTGCGGGTTTGTCCGAAAGGGATACCGTAGCCCTGGCACACAGGCATTACATGGGTGGGTTTTAGTCAGTAAAAGTCTGACACGCCCTCCCGCTCCACCGAGAGCGGTGGAAGTAATTTGATAATTTCCAATAAAAAAAAGGAAAAATGGTAGCACATACAATGTTAATATTAGCATAAACTGACCCACTATGTAAAGAAAACGATGAGATTTTATCCTTGTGGCTGCCTCGTTGTTACCTATAAATCTGCCTAACCTTTTCCCAACTATGTTGGGGTCGGCTTCCAGTCTAACCGGATGCAGCTGAATACCAGTATTTTAATGGAGCGACTGCCTATCTGACCTCCACAACCCAGTAACTGAGTAACACGATACCCCTTGGTAAGACTTTTGGGCTTCTGACGACCCGTAACGACTGTCAAAGATCCACGAATGACAGCCGGGACCAACGGCTTAACGTGCTTTCCGAGGCACGGAGGAGTCTCGGTATGTAAATATGGTCACCCATCCACGGACCAACCCCGGCAAGCGTAGCTTAACCTGGCGGATCGACCCGTGCGGCTGTTATTACTTAGCCACGAGCTCCTCTGCCTCGTTGTTACCTATAGTGGACAAATAAAGTTTTAAGTTAAGTTAGTTAGTTAGTTTTTAAGTTAAGTGTAAGTTTTTCGTTTTGATTTTTTTTTTCTAAATAAATAAAATAAATAATAAATATTTCACAAGGGACACAGAGTAACAAACTCCCTAGGGACCAAAGAGCGTTCAATGGCGATCATTAAATTAACAAATTCAATTAGCATTTAATAGCTACTTAATTTTGTTGAGCTATTAACGGCAATGTTTATTGGCGACTTTATTATGGCGTGACTCTGCCTTTGTTTTAGATAAAGTATTTTATTTATATACAAAAGTAATATAAGGAGCTGCTTTCAAAATTATTTTTTTAATAGAAATCAAGTTGTACTGTATTTTGTTAATGGAGAACAAATAATTATATCAAATTATGAAATACAAATAAATTAAATTGAAGTGTATGTTTGTAATGTCAAAATAACAGATTTTTACTAAATTCCTATGGAATTATATAGAGTACTTAAAACAAATAAAAAACAAAAAAATTGTCCGTCCGTCTGTCTGTTTGTTCCGGGTTATCTCCAAAACGGCTGGACCAATTTTGATGGGACTTTGACTGACAGATAGCTGATGTTATCAGGAGTAATTTAGGCTACAGAAAAAGCCACGCGGGCAAAGCTGTGGGCAGCAATTAGTTCTGAAATAATTGCTGAACAAATGAGGAGGAGGATTCATTTATTTAACATTTAAACAATTTTATACATAAACTGTTAAACTTCTTTATGTTAACTTCTTTTTTTAATGTTTTTATTACCTATTCCTTTCTTTCGAAATAAATAATTAAAACTTCACTTTAGGTATGGCAAATTAATTGCATCTAAATCGAAACACAATGAATACTTTGATGAATTTTGTCAATGGTGCATGTTTTCATTTAGTTTTTGCCAGTTAGATTTTGCCTGGAGGGTTATTTCAAATAAACAAAAACCGATCTAAAAATCCAGACAAAAATATTACTTGTAATCGACATTCGATTAAGCTCTTAGGGTCAGAGGGATTAGTTGAAATTTTTTCTTGAACAGTTTTTTTTTTTTTCAGATATCTCTAATTCCCCACTTCTTACTGAACAAAAAGAATATTTATAACATTGAAATTATACTCCACATACTGGCTGGAATATCTTCAGGAGGACTATTCACGATTCTACCAATCTACATAAGAGAAATCACTACGCTAAGAGGATTCTCCGTACCGCTTCTAATGGTGATGACAACTGCTGGGTACATGACAAAAATGATAGCTATGGAAGTGCGGCTATATTTGATGCTGGCATTGGTTATGGTCCAGTTTCTATCCATTATGGCGATGGTGGAGAGCCCGAGCTATTTGGTCATGGTGAAGAAATATCAGGTGAGTGTGATGGTTTATGTTTTGGTAGTTTATCGATGGATTTATGTACTTAAGGCGAGGTTATTCGAGCGTGCATTTCTGGTCTAGAGGTGGCAGCTGGGCGCGAGTAAATTGTGCCATGAATTTCGTTAATTTTGGGTTAAAAATAATATGTTTTACGATATTAGCAATGTTAAACCCGACGGACATAACATCATCATACACGTTTATTTTGATGTAATTTTCAATACATAATGTGGTATAATATTGAAATAAAATGATTTTAATCTACAAAATAAGGGTATGTTTGGATTTTTTTTCTATAGAGCGAACTTTATCCAATTATGTAACGAGTACCCGACGTTCCTACAGAAAGGTCTCAAAAGCAACATATATATTTTTCACGTGTTTAATCATTACCTTTTCTAAATAAAATGACATCAAAATTACATTTTCTATAGGTTAACTTGAAGAACCTCGCTTTAAGTCTCTTTTTAGGGTTCCGTAGTCAACAAGGCACCCTTATAGTTTCGCCATGTCCGTCTGTCTGTCTGTCTGTGGCTTAGCTTAGAGATTCTTAGTACTAGAAAGCTGCAATTTGGCATGGGTATACATATTAATCATGCTAACAAAGGGGTCATACAAAAATTAGAAAATAAATATTGTGCCGTATCTCACTTGCACATAATGTGGGGATGATATTTTTTTCTTGTCTGTCCTATGGTGTGTATAGGCCGTTCAAAGATATTGCGGATCTGTGAAAACCATTTATCGATCCTTTTGTGTAATAAAAAAAACAAAAAAAAAATTGCTTTAAAGTGCAAAGGAGATTGTTCTGTATTCATACATCGTTCGCCCCAGAACCAACAGCAAAGGAAAATTACTTTGCGTACAAGTTTAGGCTCATGAAGACAAAATTTAATGACGGACAACTTGCAGAAAGGATTTATTTCAAAAGAAAACAGAAGATTTTGAAGTTATATTTAGTAAGAAACAATCCTTTCAATACATGCTAATAAATACATGTCACTGTTATTTCTATTGCCCGTATGTGGTTAGTTAAGCTAAGAGAATCAGAAAAACATTTAAGTACTTACCTAAGTATCTATTAGGTATTTGGTAAATCTTCTAGTTTTTGTATTAAAATAGGTAGGTAGGTAAATAAGTACCTATTTATTTAACTTCAATGCAAACCACATTATCGTAATGTTTTTTTAATTTTATTTATTTATAATTAATTTAATTGTCAAAGATGGCGGCATATTTTATGTGATGTCGATAGTCACTCTTTTAATTGTTCGTTATGGAACGCAGAATGTCCGTTTCATACAGATATTCGTAATTACTCCAATAAAATATGTTTTTAATTATTATGTAGCTCAGATGTTTGTTGGTCCTGGGGCCATTTCTGACGATGTCCTTTTGCTAGTCAAGTGAACTTTACAAGCTAACGAGTAATAGTCGAGCGACTTATATTTGCAGTTGAAATGTATGACAGAACATGTTTTACAAAGTACAATGTCAAATTTGTTCTTGGGATAAATTCGTCGCAATTACGGAACCCTTCATTGTGCCTTTATATGTCCAACACGCACTTGGCCGATTTTTTAAAATTGTAATTAATAGTCTAGTAAGAAAATGGTTAGAAAAATGCAATAACGCGACTGCGGAACGTGAGGTTCTGGGTTCGGTCTCCAGGTTAAACTAACAGTTATTGAGTTTATCCATTAAGAAAGAAAGAAAGACGGCGCTTCCTCCTTTGCTCCGTTACGAAACCATCATCATTATCATATACATCATCATCATTATTACATGGGACTTAAACATAACTGGCGAAATGTGTAGGTACTATAGATACACCTCTGCTCAACCCTTTTAGGAATAGAAGCGTGATGTAAGTTCAGATAATCTGGAAATCATAAATTATATTTTGTAGACGGATGTGTAACCGCAGTTTGTTGTTATTTGAAGTCAGGAAGACGCTATTTCCTTTACTCGCGACATTAAACCATGAAACATATTTTACAACATCCCACAAGGAAAATCTGGTTTACATAATGATTCATAATTTCATATACTGTATTATTTTTAAGTCATTAATTTTATGATAACTTTAACTCGCACAATGACTTTTTATTTGTACAAAACAATACAATATTTGTAAATATGTGAGCACCTTGTATCTAACACATGGTTAATTTATCCATCAATGCTTAATTTTTTATTTTGATTACCTGATGTGGTATAATAATTTTATTCTAGGTACATCGTCTTCACATGTAATGATATAATTGATGTATACAAACTATTGTAAAACAGTTTAAAAGATTAACGGTGGAGTTTCTTGCCCATTCTTCTCCATGCGAAACTACCTTTTGGAAGGGGCAACTAGAATCAATTTTATTTCCGTGTAAATTTTGACGTTCAAAAGTGCCATTTATATGCCTATTTGAAATAATTGCTTTGACTTTGACTAGAACTTCACTAATTATACAGTGTTATTGGTAAAACATTTCATCTCAGGGGTAGTCAGATAGGAAATGTCCACATCATCTAGATTATTTTTATTTTTTTATAGGACGTGTAAAAGTGAGTCCGATATCCTATTTACAGAATAAACGATTTCATTTCATTTCATTTTATTAAAAACCTTACAAGACTGTATATCTAACATCATAAACGACAATTTTTGTTCTATGCTTTTTGCCAAACCATAATACATTTACCAAAAACAAACCTTCAAGATTTCGTTATTCTATCTAACACATTTCAATTATTTATTTTATTGTACCCACCTACACCTCCCGTGCTATGTCACTCGTGTTTTGCTACGCGTAGAACTTGTAACATAATAGAGCGTTGAATTTAAATATTTTTATTTTTGTATGAAAATCTGATAAATTAAAATATAATAATTATATGGTGTATTATTACATATATACATAAAACATGTTATATCTAGACTATATAAAGCTTTATCTATATAAATATGTACAATAATAATCATGAAGCAAGTAATAATAAAAATAATAATGAAGTGAGGAGCTCGTGGCTAAGTAATAACAGCCGCACGGGTCGATCCGCCAGGTTAAGCTACGCCGGGGTTGGTCCGTGGTTGGATCTTTACATACCGAGACTCCTCCGTGCCTCGGAAAGCACGTTAAGCCGTTGGTCCCGGCTGTCATTCGTGGATCTTTGACAGTCGTTACGGGTCGTCAGAAGCTCAAAAGTCTGACAGCCAGTCTTACCAAGGGATATCGTGTTACCCAGTTACTGGGCTGTGGAGGTCAGATAGGCAGTTGTTCCATGTAAAATACTAGTACCTATTCAGCTGCATCAGGTTAAACAGGAAGCCGATCCCAACATAGTTGGCAAAAGGCTAGGCAGAATCATGAAGCAAGTGCAGAGTACAAAACAAAAAAAGAAAAAGAAATTATGTTTAAGGAGATAATGTTTTTACATCACAATATTAAAAATGGACAAAGATTGAGCAAGCCTTTTCGACACGGGCAAGGCATTCCAAAACCGCACTGCTTGAACTGGAAAAGATCTATCACAGAAACTGGTGGAATGCACCGGCATCTCTAGTTTCAAGTTTTCCGATGACCTCAGATATCTATCGTCGTCATTGCATGCCTTGTTCCACCCACCGCTTGAGTATAGGCCTCCCTTTTGTGCCATGCTTCCCTGGTATGTGTGAGTCTCAACCAGGTCTTACTCGCGATCTTTTGAATGTCATCCACTCATCTGGCTGTTTGGGTATGTCAACAAATTTAGAGAACTAATACAATTGTGATTGACATTCGTCTTCATTCAATAATTGTAGGGTAACGACTTATCGTTTAGCGTTTAAGCTCTAAACTACATAATTCACACAATAATGTGATATTGAGGATATTTTTAGTGTCAGGAAAATTACTTCTGAATAGTCAATACTTTTCTAAAAATATCTTGCAACGAATGACCGATGTGAACTTTTTAAACAAACTAAATAAATATTTGATTTTTAGACATCGTGTGAGTTTAAAGGCTCTTGAAAACAGGCGCGACATGCGACGCGACACAAAGGTACCGCGTGTCGTACGACGAGCCTTTGTGTCGCGCGATTCGCTCTTGATTTTAGAAGCCTTTAAGGTCATAGCACATATATCAACTCGGAAACAGATTGTAACCGTATCAACTCAAGCCGTTTAGTATTCTTTGCATGAAATTCCCTACTGACAAGCACATTAATCGGAATCGTAACGTAAACGATTCGCCTCGGGACAAGCTCACGAACCGCGGTGTGGCGCCTGGTCAACCAGCGGTCCCCGTGCTTACGGCTCGTCGTGCCCGCGCTTACGCCTCTCCGTCACCGCGCTTGCGTCTCTTTGTCCACCCTTGTCCCTCTCACCCCTCCCGCGTTCGGATTCAAACTGATCTGGTGCCAGACAGGTCAACCAGCAGCGGTCAGCAAGCCGTAAGCGCGGCGTCGCCTAGCTGTAGCCGAGTCGACGTATCGGAGCTGCTGGTCCGCTTTGGTTACGTACTTACGTTAGGTTGACGCCTGTTTGACGGCGAGGTGAAAGGCGATACGGTGACGATCCCTTTCCGAATGGATATGTGTGCAAATACCTTTAATCGGTATTATGTTTAATTTAAATATTAATTATTTGGGACATAGAAAACAGAAACAAAGTTTGATCAGTTAATTTAAATCTTATAACTTTATATTTAACGTATTTTTTATTTTTCTGCTGAGATCAGTGATGTATACGGCCGTGACTTACGATTGTACTGATAATGAAAATCATCACCACTGTTCTCACGCAGTGAAGGAAAACATACATTCGGAGACTGTGACATCCACCAACAACTCTCTCTCACAAAGAGGAGGCCTGTGTCCTAGCAGTGAGAACTGGGCTGATCTGAAGTCTTTAAAACATTCTGGTAGCATAATATGATAACAAGAAGCTATGTGTAAACTTTATTGATAAGCAAACATCACAATTTAATTGATTAACCGATTAAAACATTGCACAAAAAGTAAATACAATTCTGTTTGATAACAAACAAGAATCAATTTGCAACGATAAATGACAAACAATTTGAAAATCTTCAACAAAACAAAACAATTGATAACAATGAAAATAAATACAATTCCAATGATCTAGTCGTATTGAAGTTTCAATACAGTCGATTACATACGTGTTCGGAATAAGACTGCGCTCGCTGCAGTTACGAAGTTGTTGCTAGAAATACACTGTGTTGCATTGATTTCAAATAGCATTATTCTAAGGATGTTACTGGCATTCTTTATTATTTTTATTTTTTTTTTTCATAGTTTATTAAAAATTTTCCTTTTTCGAGTTATCTATCCCTTATGTTGTATCTGCCATGTTTTGGCTCTGCATCACCCTAAGGTTGACTGGTAGAAAATTAAAGTATTGTTTTACTTGTGCATAAAGTTTTGATAAATAAATAAATACCATAGGCATTCTCTACCAGTCAGCCAAGGGTAGTGAAGAGATAAGATGGCAGGTGCTCTATTTAAGAGGAGATAATAATAATAATAAAATAATTAATAAGATAACAAATTAAATAGATACACAAGTACATAAATATGTTATCAACTTATAATAGACATACCTACTGTGTATGGTGCTAATCCATGCGTCATGTTCGTGAACGGGCGCCGTCAGTTGGGACTGGTCATCTATTAGCTGCCATGGCTTATTTTAAATGTTTTATTTTCGTTTTTTTTTTTTTTTTTTTTTTTTTTTTTTGTTTCTATTTGATGTACCAACTGTGGACGCTTTTAACGTGTACGTTTTTATTTTTACATCGTTCTCACATTATGTTATAAATTCAACATTATATGTGTAACTAATATTTTTGTAACAATTTAATTTAAAAGAGTGTCCATGGAGTTTCTTGCCCGATCCTCTCCATAGGTACCTACGCTTGGAATGGGAATGTAGCTTCATTTTTCTTACTGACCGACTCTTTGACAATTCAAAAGTGCCTGTAAATGGTTTAATTGAAATAAATGATTTGAGTTTTGAGTTTTTACATACATATTACTATTTTATTGTGTCTCTGTATTTATGTGTACTCCAAATATGAGTTAAGGTTGCTCGAAATAAATGTATTTTTTTTTATAATATATAAATACCTAGTTATTAATATAAAACGTTTCTCCACACAAGTTATGAACTTATCTAAAGCTAAACTTTGTCAGTAGTACATGAACAAGGAGCTAACTTTGTGAGAGACTGGAGCCTGAGGTAGGTTTATAAAAACCTGTATTATAGGTCTCAGTTATTATATATAAATACAGGATAAGATTTTGACAAGTGCGCAATTTTTTTTTTGTGGTTCAATATCAGTGATAGAATACATTTCCATTATTTGATCAAAAATTTTTTTTGTTGGTCCTACTTGTAATGAGCAAAATATGGATACAATCTATTCGTAATAAAATCAATGAGCCAGCGCACAGCTGATAGGTACGTACTACTGCGTTCCACTTCACTGGCCACGCCGCCGGCGCGTTGCGGGACGAGTATCCATTATACCAATTTCAAAATAAACATCTTTCGTTAACGATAACTTTTTTTTTTTTGTACTTAGTCAAACTCAAACTCAAATCATTTATTTCAATTAAACCATTTACAGGCACTTTTGAATTGTCAAGGAGTCGGCCAGTAACAAAAATGAAGCTACATGCCTATTTCAAAACGTAGGTACATATGGAGAAGAACGGGCAAGAAACTCCATTGACACTCTTTTAAATTAAATTGTCACAAAAGTATTCGTTACATCTATAATGTTGAATTTATAACTAAATGTGAGAACGATGTAAAAATAAAAATAATAAAAACTTACACGTTAAAAGCGTCCAGAGTAGGTACAACAAATAGAAATAAAATAAAAAAGAAAAGACATATCAAAATAAGATATAGGTGTATAATAAAACTCGTTTAAGTTTAATTTGTCAAAATCTGCGCACTGATTACAAACTTTTCTTGTATATATATTACAAATTCAAGGGAAAGAGATAATTGAGACTACACCATTTATAATGAAGATAACTCTGCAATTTCTGCTTAAATGCATACAAAAAATTGTTATGAAATATTGGTCCACGACAGCCAAGAGATGACTAGGTCCCCACTGACGTGTGTGAAGTGTGTGTATGTTTAAGTGTTAATTAAAGACCTCTAACCCTAAGTTTTTATAAGACTTAATAACAAAACTCCGTCTTAAACTCTTAATAGAATACTACGTTTCCCTCAACTTAAACTCTGCATTTAAAGTCTGCTTTGCTAAAATAATTATATTGTGCAGCCATACATAAACTGGTTCTTAGCCTGGAACAAATTGCTGTGGCGAGTTCCTGGTTATGAAATAAAGCGGCTACAGTCAGACTTATGCTGTCCTTCGGGAAATCATATATTATTGTATAGTAGCGTTAACGTTGGCTCTAAAATAGGTTTTATATATAGGCTGTATCTATTCAAACACGAAATATTTTAAGAGATACATCTATTATAGGTGGTAAAGATGCCATGGATTTTTTTTTTTAATCTGGGTATTTTTATTTTTTTTATTAATGTTCAAAAAGTAGATCGCAGAGTTTAAAATAATACACTAAGAACCACAGAAGCCTTTGATGGCTTAAACATGGCTAGTGAGTTCGAAACAAAAATATATCTAATATACGTACTTATTACAAAAAAACTTAGACGGTAAGTTTGTAAGTTTTACATTCAAAGAATATTGCAAGTCTTTACTCTTTATATAATATGTTAATAGCACAAAAAAAAATTAAATAATTTAAAATTACTTGATATGATGATTAATTAACAAAATTCACAGTGCTCGTGCCGCCACCGCCGCGTCCGGGCGGGTCATTCATAGAATAAGTAAAATTTTGGAAAATGCAACTCCGTTGCAAAATATCTCAAGCAATTTTAAAATTATAATAATTATGTAAAGATATAAAACACTTAGATAAAAAATATTGTTCGCTGCTATGGCTTTTTTACCACCTATAGATGGTCCTCTTAAAATATTTCGTTTATGAATAGACACACCTTATATACTCTAGAAAATTAATTGTTCATCAATTTTCATAAACGAACTACGTTAATTTGCCGTGGTATAGCTATGCGCGTCAACGCTGCCTGTCGCTGAAAACTAGCGCTGGGGCTCTGTCTTGCAAAGGGTCGCAGCATTATGCTGAACGATGGCCGTTTTGCGTGGATGTGACGCATATTTTTCCCCGACTTGTTCTATTTTGTTTTTGTGTTCTTTTTTTGCGTCATGTTTATCGCAAATAAACGTATTATATTTATTTCTCTCTATTTCTTATAACTGTCAAAGAATGACAGTTTTGATTTGAATATACGGACAATTTCAGTGTATAGTCAATTTTCCAAAGAATTTTTTGCTCTTGGCTTTACCTCTCTATTTTTTCCATCTAATACAGAATGATTAAATTGATCGGATAACATCCGGACTTCTACCGAAGATTTTCTAATTCTAAAACCCAATAAAAACCCAGGAATCAAATTTTAGACCCTAATCTTGCGAGCGCTTACTCGTTAAGTCATTACTACATTAAAAAAAACTAGCGCCTGCCTTACACGGGTGCAATGGCGTCGTATCAAAACATCGAGATGTCTGTACTACGGGCGGGTTGTCTCACGTCTCATTAACGCACGCGTATACGTCATAAATGGCACTAACTATCGACAAATCAAAAAAGCGTTGTTTCACAAAATTATGCCCTTAACGTTCGTTAAAAAATAACAATTATAGTAACCGGTGTCATACTCACTGGTAATGTCATTTTATTCTTTTATATTTGAACTTTGACGATCGGTTTTTTATGCAGTGAAACAACGCTTTGTATTTAACGAACGTTAAACATCATATGTAATCGTTATTATTTGACGTACGCATGTTACGTTAACCAACCGTTTGAAACAACCGGCCCTAAATCATAATTAAACTTGAATGTATTATACACATAAAACTTCCGTAATAAATGCTCTAAATGATGGTGGAAACCGCATCAAAATCCATTGTATGTTTAAGTAGATCACACAAATAGACACAAAAAGCGACTTTGTTTTATACTATGGATATACAACATGTCCCGGAACTAAGGAAGACCACCGAACACCCCAATTAGAATATTTTGTTATAATCATAATACATACACTGAATTTTTACTATTATGTATAAAACATTGTTTATATATTAAATTAGTCGTACTGATTGTGGGACAAAATTGTGATCACATTACAAATCTGCGCTCAGTCGCACACTTATGTCTATCGTAGTAGGTACTTCTTCCATTTTGGTTTGTTTTGACTGTACAGCCACAGATTAATAAAGTTAAGATTCAACTAAAATGTATTTTATTGATATCTTGACACCGTGCTCCACGTAGTACAAACATAAGAAGACATACTATACTCTACAGTTGGCAATGTACTCCCCGGAGTAGGTACATAGATTTTAGCGAAAACTGTAAAAAGTAGATTTTTTTCACAATTTTTTTCAGACCTCTGGGAACATAATATACCAGGAAATTGCAAAAAAACATTACATTTTAGAAATAAATTCATTTGCCAATTTTTTTTATTTTTTTTTAATCTACTATGAGTTTGCTCTTGACTTTAGTCTAGGTCTGGATGACAGAGACAAAGTCTACGATGGAGTGAGCTTACCCAGAAGAAGCCTGTTCACTCTCACTTTGAATAATTAGGGTTGTATGCGTTCGGAAACAGACGCAGGCAGAAAGTTCCACTCCTTTGCTATGCGCATTATAAAAGACGTTTGAAAGCGCTTAGTGCGGGTTGGTGGAATATCAACTAGGTAGGGGTGGTAACTTGCAGTGCGTCTAGATGTCCGATGGTAGAAGGGGGCCGGTGTTATTATAATATAAGGGTTAAATGACAGAAATCGATTCAGTAAACGATTCTGAATAAACTACTTTCATTCTGAGAAATTAATTCAGTTACACATTGTATAGATGGGCAAGAAAGCTATCGTAACTCTCTTGCATTTTCAACCAATCCTTTTGTTACCAATTTAGTATCCAATTAAAATCCCTAACAAAACAATTTGTATCATTTCAGAACGCGCGAAGAAATCTATCAAAGCTCACTCGATTGGCGGAGGATGATCCTTATATATCAAAGGAGATATCCAATCTGAAGGATGAAAGTGATAAATCAAAAACAAAAGGGAAACTTACTGTTTGTACTGTCTGTAAGTATAATAATATAATGCTTATTTAGACAACTTTTAAGCTCTTGTGGCGGCATCTACAACGCCACATGTGAACTACGCATCAAACACAACACATCCTGACGTCACAAAAATCCTGCATCGCGCAATCAGAGTTTACCACGCGACTAGCATAAGGTACACCTTATGCTAGTCGCGTGGTAAACTATGATTGCGCGATGCAGGAATTTCAAAAAAAAAAAAAAATTGATGATTTTGAAAATATTTCGTGTAT
The DNA here is from genome assembly GCA_947523025.1 of Dryobota labecula. Lineage (NCBI taxonomy): Eukaryota > Metazoa > Arthropoda > Insecta > Lepidoptera > Noctuidae > Dryobota > Dryobota labecula. The sequence goes on from OX383306.1 coordinate 17,569,119, forward strand.
GAAACATCATACACGAAATATTTTAAGAGAAACATCTGTATGTGGTAAAAATTGAAGTGTTTTTATTTTTACATAATTATTATAATTTTAAAATCGTTCGAGACATTTTGCAAAAAAAAAAGAATCCTTTATTTATTCTATGAATGACCCGCCCAGACGCGGCAACCACGACAGTGGTGGCACGAGCGTGGTGCCTTTTGATAATTAATCATTAATATCAAGTAATATTAAATTATTATTTTTTTTAAATAATATACTCGATTTAAAAAAAATCTTTTCCATGGCTTCGTTACCACCTTTGTATCTCTTAAAATATTTCGTGTTTGAATAGATACACCTTATATACAACGTCCCGACATCAACCGTCGGGCAGTTGCCCCCCAGACACGACACCCGTCTGGTCGGAGGATCCTCTCTTTACTATAGAGTATGAGTGAACTTTACACCCTGTTCCTCATACCTCTATACCTTCAAATCAACTGCCAAACTTGCGGTGCAGGATCTCCGTATACTGCAGCCGTTTCCTATCGACTAATGAAAACGGTTCCCAGAATTCGGGACCCACGTCATGCTTTACAGAAATCTCCAGCATTCTCTCCTTCATTATTCTCAATGTGTACGAGCCCGATCGACCAATGGAAATGAGCATTTAGTCCGCCTATGTCCAATAATTTTATTGTACATGAAGATTTAATCAATAAAAACCGGCCAAGTGCGTGTCGGACCACGCACACTGAAGGGTTCCGTAGTTGGGATGAATTTATCCCAAGAACAAACTTAACGTTGTAGTTGAGAAACATGCTCTCCTATACAAACTGTATGGGGGAACATGTTTTTCAACTGCACATTTAGGTTGGTCGACTATTACTCGTAAACTTGAAAATCTTACTGAGCTGTGATAGTTTACCTTTTAACTTCCTTATATATACTACTATCGTGATTTTTTTCACCTGTGCAAAACAAACCGTTTAGCTGACAGGGGGAGGGGGCACTTGACTCTAGCAAAAATTTGCATTTTAAAGCCTAATATTTCAGAAACGGATCCCTTAATCGAAAAATTGTTTTCACAGTCCCGCAATATTTTTGAAAGACCCATCCAACAGTACCCCACACCATAGGGTAGGCGAAAAAAAAATACATCCCCACTTTACATGTATAGGAGGTACCCTAAATAACTATTTTTTTCATGATTTTATTTTACCACTTTGTTGGCGTGATTAATATATATATCCATCATGCCAAGTTATAGCTTTCGACGGATAGACGGACAGACGGACGGACGGACGGACGGATGGACGGACGGACGGACGGACGGACGGACGGACATGGCGTTACTATAAGGGTTCCTTGTTGACTACGGAACCATAGGAACTGTGTATGAAACATTATTTTTCTTTTCAGGGCGAAACAAAATCTGGTTGGACGGCACAAAAGTAGGCATCACCCTGTACACTCTAACGGTCATATGCGGGAGCATTCTGTTCCTCGACCAAGAGAAGACGTTGATGCAGCTCAGGGTGTCTGCTGATCCTGAAAGCACACTGGTGCTGAGTACTCTGTTAGCTGGTAGTGCCTTCTGTTGGTTCTGCTGTACGGTTGTGGATAAAAAGGTAATTTGGATAGACATTCATGTTTCTGAAGCTATTAAGGGCGCTACGAGCTTCTGGCGCTATTTGATGGAAGGGGAAGCGTGGCGGCTCTGGCTAATTTCGGTATTTCCTTCGTATTATTAAAACAAATACACATTCTGAAAATGTAAAATGTATACATTACGGAAAACTTGTAGATTTGTTGTTATTAAAAAAACTGATGACCTTCAGTGAAGTATTTACGCCGTACTAAGTGTACTAAGAGTTTATTTTGATTTTAAGAGATTACTTTGGATTGTTTTCCATAGAGGAAACGACAAGTAATCGTGTTTCTAAAGTGTAAGATTTGTAGAGTGAATTCTTAAATATCTTACATATTAATTGCATAACTAAAGGTTAAGTAATAACGATGCAGCAAGAGATCAAACGAACTCAATTATTTCACAATTACGTATCGTTTCCTTGGTACACTCTTAAGTTATAGTTGTGGTTAGCACCCAGTGTGTGATTAACGAATTTTAAGTTTAGAAATTGTTATACACTACTTTAGCATAACATAAGATGCAAGAATAATATATAATAACTGTGGCGGCATTAATAACGCCACATGCGAACTACTCATCAAAGACCTGACGTCACACAAATCTTGCATCGGGCAATCAAAGTTTACCGCGCGACTGGCATACCTATATACAACATCCCGACAGCAACCATCGGGCAGTTGCCCACCAGACACAACACGCTGTCTGGTCGGAGGATCCTCCCATTTCTATAGCGGATGAGTCGGTCAGTCAGAAAGATGAAGCTAGTTGCCCATTCCAAAGCGTAGTAGGTTCCTATGGAGAAGAACGGAACTTTTAAAACAAAATATTGTTACAAAATATGGGTTACATCATTCATGTTGAAGTTATACATGTGAGAACAATGTAGAAAGACGTGCACGTTAGAAGCGTCCGTAATAAAAACAATTCAAAAATTAAAATAAGCCGTGGCAGCTAAGAGATGACCAGTCCCAACTGACGGCGCCCGTTCACGAACATGACGCATGGATCAGCACCATTTAGCTCAACCATTTTGAGGGGAACTTAATGATCCAACACACACGCCACCAACAGCGAGACATTTGAGTGAGCATGACATACTCTCAGCCGCCAGGGCACATTCAAGTCAATAAAAGACATATTACCCGGTAAATGGTAGCTCTATAGTACATAGTACTCACACCTGTGCTATGCAATTATATAATTCAAGGACATTGAGTTTATACAATGCAAAAATAGTTTACAACCTTCAGCAGCTCCAACAATATTTTCAAATGCTAATCAATTAGTTTATGCGCCCTTATGGAGCAGGACCAGCATTGAGCCAAGCATTTTTGTCAGCGATGTAACGTTACACCCCGTTCCTCATACCTCTATAATAACTAAAATTGTTTAAAAAAAAACAGATACATATGAAATAATTTAAATACCTATACAATAAAATAAAATTGAAGCAGGTATCTGTTTGTAATGTCAAAATAACAACTTTTTACTAGTTGCACATGAAAGTATATACGGTACTTATAACAAAAAAATCTATTTTTTAAGCATTGTCTGTCTTTTTTTCTGTTTGTCCCGGGTAATCTCGACCGGATGGATCGATTTTGGCGGGACATTCACGTGGCAGATAGCTCCTTTTAGATAACTAGATAACTACTTTATTTTAGGCAAAAGCCACGCAGGCGAAGTCGCCCGTGACTTCGCCCGCGTGGCTTTTGCCTAAAATAAAGTAGTTAGCAGCTAGTTTAGTGATAAGGAAAATCATTAAAGCGCTCTTCTTCTAGAATTTTCGTTATGTCCATAATTTGACGTCTCCTAATCCAAATTTTGTTGTGTTCTACCATTCTCTCCTTCCAGCATCTCCTCGCCGTGAGCTACGTTACAATGACAGTATCAACGGGAGTACTAGCAGTGTACACACAAGCTGATCTGACAGTGACGTCACTAAGATGGCTGCCTGTCATCGCGCTGGGAATCTTAGTTTTCGCCTACGGTGTAGCGTGGGGCCTACCTATCGTTGTTATGGTAGAGATATTTAATTTGGAGGTGAGAATTTTGATATTTTTTTATGACTGACTAACATACAGGAAAAAATAAATAAAAAAGTGCGCAAATTCTGACAAATTAAACTTAAACGTGTTTTATTATACACCTATTTCTTATTTTCATATGTCTTAGTACAAAAAAAAAAAACCGGCCAAGTGCGTGTCGGAACACGCACAATGAAGGGTCCGTACTTGGAAAGAATTTATCTTAAGAACAAACTTAACATTGTAGTTGGTAAACATAATATCCCATACATTCCAACTGCAAATGTAAGTTTTTACGCACAATATCGAGAGATTTACCATGTTATTTTAAGACCATAGACTTCTTATATATTTTCCTGTAATCTATAAGTATAGAACTATTTTCTGTATTTTTTAAAAAAAATTGGGGGGAATGGTCAATTTTCGTCTATTTTCACTTATAACTTCAAAACAATTTATAAAAAAAAAAAAAAACATTTGAGACTCTCACAGAAAGCCCTTTCATTTGATATGTCACACGGTACAATTTGCAAAACTTTTTATTTTAATTTTCTTGTTTGCTCCCCAAAACTGACCCCAATATTCTAAATTCATTTATTTACGGTTCACGTCCGTGTTTGGGTCATTCAAATTGATATGTATACCAAATTTCAACTTAAAGTATTATTATTATTATTATTATTTTTATATATTTACATATCTCGGGACCCTGGGGTCCCGGACCTTTGGAAGGCGTACGAGGAGCCGAAGCCAACTCGCAGAGGCCCGTTAGACGCTTTTTAATTAAATGAGGCACCAACCGACGATTATCCCTGTACCCACTATGCAAGTGCACCCAAGGACAACCCCCGGTTGGTGTAGGACTATTGCAGGATATGGAACCAGAGATATTGGACTATGGGTTTGGGTGGTTAAAATGGACTGGTTACCAAAAACTATGGAAGGACTATGGCCCCTGCCTGATCAAGGTAAAATGGCAGGGGGTGACTTGCACACTCAATAATGGGCCCCCGAAAACGGTCGCTAGCACATAGTGACGTAGCGACAAGGGGGCAACATGTCCTGAGGTGCTCGAGGAGTGGAGAGGTATTCCAAGGCTCTCAGAACAATCCCAGAGCCCGGAAGATGGTCAAGATCCCTACAAGCACTTACTGGAATACTTCCTTCCTCCGAGCACGTTTGCTCTTGCGAATCTCCACTCAAGCCGGCCAATAAAGGCAAGAATGAGGTGGGAGCTCAGTTCCTCGTCAGTGTTCACTCCAGCCGGCCAATAAAGGAAAGCCAGAGGTGAGGAACATGACTTCTCCCGGGAGATAGTGTCCGTGGGATCGCAACTGCCCAACAGCTCGCCACATGCTGCCCTGCGGGTTTCTGTATCTCTCTTGGTCTGGCTCCTCACCCTAGACATGTTCCGGGAAAGTAAACTCTACCGGCACAGACCTAAAGTTCGGAGCGCGCAAGCCCCACCACGACGTCAACGTAGAGATACGGCGGTGGGGTTATTATTATTATTATTACTTAATCGTTCCATTACATTCGGAGCAAATTAGCTGTGACAGACGGATAGACAGACAGACACACGAGTGATCCTATAAGGGTTCCGTTTTTTCCTTTTGAGGTACGGAACCCTAAAAGTAAGTTATCGTTAACGAAATATGTTTATTTTGAAACTGGTATAATGGATACTCGTCACGAAAGCGCAGCGCAGCTCATTGTGAAGTGGAACGCAGTAGTAGGTACCTGTCAGCTGTGCGCTCGCCCATTGATATCATTACGAATAAATTGTATCCATATTTTGCTGATTTCCAGTAGGACAAAAAAATAAGTATTGAACAAATAATGGAAATGTAATCTATAACAGATAATGAACCAACAAAAAAAAAATATATTGTATTTTTTTTATTTTTTATTTATCCTGTATAACACTTATGGTACAAAAATGAGTAGAAATTTAATACGCCAATTATATACTTGTGGCATAAAACATATCAATATCCGACTTTTCCTATACACAAATAGTACGCAAAGAAAAATTACACAATTGAAATGGCGTTTGAAGTTATTATATCGAAATAAGCCATACAAGTTCTCTATTTAGGGGAAATGTAAGAGTATGTAGCTGAGCAATTTCGAAATAAAGTGTACCCTGCTGTAAAATTTGATTTTATTTTTCAATACAAAATAAATCACAAACGCAGGTCACATAATGCTGCCTTCTTGTAGTTTTAAATTGTTTTAAAATAACCCATCGTACTTAGTATTATTGACTTTTTGATACGAAATACAATACAAACTTACAAAATATATTTATGATACGGTAATTATTAATAAATAATATAAAAATAATAATAAATAAGAAGTAATAATTAATCAAAGAAAAACAATTTATATAAATGAATAAAGAGAATTATATATAAATATTAAAATATTTAGGTACATTTGCAGATAAAAAATACATAAAAATAGATTAGTGAAATGTTAGTATCTTATTCTCGATCTCCTGACTTTGATTGTAAGTTAAAACTTGTTCCTATACCTAAAACAGGGCTACCTCTCTCCTATCCTTTTGCTGTGCCCTACAGGGTCCATAATGATCTAAATTATATAGTTACCACCTAAGTACACATTATGGAAAAGCAATAAAGATATTGAGTATTGAGTATTGAACTTTGCAATGTGTCAACAATAACAATATTTATAGAAAAGTGAGTTATAATAGTAAAACTTGGTCACATACCTGAGCAAAGAAATTGAAACACGGAACACTTCAACAAATATGCGTCCGCGCTGGCCACAAATTAGATTTGACAATGAAAGCAAAATGGTGCTCCTCGATGATGGATTATATTGTGTTGGAATATCGTACCGAATTTCCACAATTAGAAGAATTTTTGCAAAAAAGAGCGGTCACAAAACTGAATGTTCCGGTTAGTTAAAATTTTCGACTTTAATTTATATTTATTTTTAATAGAAAATATATAAAAAAAAGTTTTATTGCTACTTTTAACCGATAATCTCAATTTTTACGAATTCAAATTATATTTACCTAAACCACTCGCGTATAATAAAATTTTTGGCTATCAAAGATTTTCTGACGCCAGTTGGGAAGGGGACAGGTAAATTCGATAGCCTTCATTATTTTAAAATCTTCGTAAGTTTTATATTTAGTTAAGTAACAAAAAAAAACGACAATTTATATAAATATTTAAAAATACGTTTTTTCACTTAAATTAATATATCCTGCTAGAAGTCATTCATCACTTTAGAGGTATGAGAAACAGGGTGTAAGTTCACTCATACTCTATAGTAAAGGGAGGATTCCCCGACCAGACGGGTATTGTGTCTGGTGGGCAACTGCCCAACGGTTGAGTCGGGATGTTGTATATATGCTAGTCGCGCGGTAAACTCTGATAGCGCGATGCAGGATTTGTGACGTCAGGTCTTTGAAGCGTAGTTCGCATGTAGCGTTGTTGATACCGCCACAATCACAAAAGAATAAATGAACAAAGTCGAGGGACAAGGCAAAAACCGGGGGTACACATTTTTTTTTCAATTGCTCAACTACCAGATCCGTTGAAGACTGCAACGTTTCTAGTATTAAAATATGTTCTATCGATCCGGGTCACCGCGAAGTTGTACGTATGCACCGCGGTGTTTTGCCGTTTTGTTCGAATAAAGGTAAGCGTCCACAGGCACGTATCGGACTGCGATGCGTCCGATACGTACGATGCGTAACGGATTTTAGTTTGCCTTGTATAAAAACTCATACAACAGGGTCCACTGATCCGCACCGTACGGACCGCTCATCGGCAATGCCTACATGCGATGCGTACCGATGACGTCATACGTAATGCCGATCAGTGGACGTTGTATTTGTTATCATTTTTTTTTCTTGTTCTTCCTCTTCTGCTAATAAACAAGCAATAACGACTTCTTCATCGCTTTCCTTCATTCTCACAAACACTTTCCGCACGTACGATCACTACAAAAATCCGAATGAAGGTGGCATCGGCAATCCGATTGCTGATACTCGCGTCGGCAATCCGATCGCTGCCGATACAGTGGACGCAGTCTATATAATCCGTGTGCGATGCGGGCCTGTGGACGCTTACCTTTAGGCACCTTACACTGTCAGTTCTACCCTCAGTTTTTTCCCAGCATTTTTTAATCAAATATAATATACATACATAAACTCACGCCTTTTACCCATGGGGGTAGGAAGAAACTATCGAAAGCCACCTGCTATGCTCCATACACACTCCTTTTGCTTCGTTTACATTCATACATCCGGTCATACACGCACGCCGGTTGGGAGTGCTACGCACCTGACCTTTCTGGAGAACATCACCAATCTCTATTATGTTCTCCTAAAGTGTCCACTCCCAGCGTTTCTAGTCACATATGCCTTGTAAATATCAAATACATCACTTTGGAATATAATAAATTAACGCCGTTTAATGTTAAAGTAAAATTAATCAATTATAGTCCATTTATTTTTCAGAATATTGTTACAGAGTTGTTACATCATTTTAAAAGTTCATAATATTCTGCTGTTTCCGGCGTACAAATACATTTTCAGGGTTTTGGTTAGATTATTAGATATAACATTGAATTAAATAAAATAGGCTAAAATTCAAATTGCAAATTAGTCAAATATATTAGGTATGGAAATGACAAAAATATTCAAATTAGTCAAAGAGATAAAAGTATTTAAGTCAACTTTTCATTCATAAAATCATAAGTCGAACATTTCAATCAATTCAGCCTATCGCAGTCCACTGCTGAACATAGGCATAGCTGCGGGGCGTTCCACACTACGCTTGCCGATACGCGGTCTCCACTCCAGGACAAAAAAAAACAAAACAAAACGAACATTTAAAACAAATTAAACAGTTTTTGGATTTGACGATGTTAACTACGATGTTGGCTGTTTGTTGCGACGGTTTTGACTTATTTATAAGCCTAAGGAGTAGCAACTACTAGAAGATACTAGAGATCAGGGGTGTAGCTACCGCCGTATCAGCCGTATCAATGATACAGGACGTTCACTGCTGGACATAGGCCTCGCCGCCATTTCGACCGGTTCTATGCTTCCCGCATCCAGCGGATTCCTGCGGCTTTCACAAGGTCATCAGTCCACCTTGTGGGAGGCCTTCCTACGCTACGTCTTCCAATACGCGGTCGCCACTCCAGAACCTTTCGGCCCCAATGGCCATCTGTTCTGCGAGCAATGTGCCCTGCCCATTGCCACTTAAGTTTGGCAATTCTTCGAGCTATGTCGGTTACCTTGGTTCTCCTGCGGATCTCTACATTTCTGAACAAAATCCTAATGAAAATTAACAGAAACAAATCACACAGAAAATCTAACCTATCCTAGACAGGGTGCTCGCTCTCTTTCGCTCTTGCATTCTTAATAAAATCACGATGATAGCATAACCTAGGATCACAGTCAGGATGCTCTTGCATTATTTTTGTTAAAAAATAATAAAATGGCAGCTTTACCTTGTATCTGAGGCAGGCAGACATCATTGACATCTTGACCTTCCAATTCAGTATGCGAATTCATTTATTTAGTCAATAAAACAACACTCTCTTTTGGAGCTTCACTGCAGTCGGGTAAAAAGGGCCCCCAACAACTGTTGACACAGGGCCCCTTTAGAACTAGCTATGCCACTGCTAGAGATCAATCTGTACAGACGAATCTACGCCAGATCCGTCTGATCTGATGTGGGCATACACACAAAACGATCAGCCTCTTTTATTTCAACGATTTTCGCCGTAGTAATCGGTCTAGCAGTCACGTCGTAGGTGATCGATCTTACCTGGTACGGATTCAGGTCAGATCAGACGGATCTGGAGATAGAATTGAACATGCATGGTAGCACAGATATAGGTAGACCTATAAAAGATAACACAGGAGCAACTACTTCGCATGCCCAGCTTAAGTTCAAAAATCGTAAGTTACTGCTACTCTGTCTTGTTAATCGCGATATCGCGCGTGTCTGTACGAGCCTTTATTCTGTCACAAAATCGATTAATTAATCGATTTAAACGGTTCTTATAATTCTTTAATGTACACAATTACTCAATAAATAGTATTCGTACAGTATACGAACTTTCCCATCACTAAATAGTGCTTGTGACGTCATAGTAGGTAGTCAAAAAAAAAACACGCTTGGTTTTCATAAAGATCGTGATACTTGCGTTATCTAGGTCTATCTATATCTGTGCATGGTAGCCTTTAAACCAAACATTCTCGCCCTTTTGTGTATGTCCGCATTATGTCAGGCTACACGCATTCAGTCAGACCAAACTGAGACAGGTTTGACCTGGCTTGTTCAAACTGGCTTCTGTATTTGTGTTACGCCTTAGAAATGCTGTGGGTATATTGAGTTTCAACCACATTATAGTATTGTTCTGTATTTTGAGGTATTGGTGTTATAATTTAATTTCCACGTTTTCCTGTATTGTTGTGACGGTACTGCATTATGTTTGTAACCATTCAATACACGATATTTTATTGTGTTCCACAATGTTGTATTTGTTGGTAAATTCGAAAGTAATGAAATCATAAAAGACCTGTCACCAACAGCAAATTGGGAGGAAGAAGAGGGCAAGCTTATGATTGGATTTTACAATTGTAAATCAATTCTTACTTGTATATTAAAATCTGTGATGAGGAGGCCGGATTGGCGTAGGTACCAGAATAATTTACGACGCTTACTGTGAGTTAACAAAATAAGGTTGCTTTCATTGAAAATGTTTGGATTCGACACATTATTTGAGTTTAGCTGTTACAGTTGCCCCTCGACTTCATCGACGTGCATGTTGTATTTTTTTTTTAAGTACAACTGTCTAGTACTAAAGGTCAAGGACAGGCAAGCCTATGTCTTGCTCCAAATTTTAGTCTACCTAGTTGACATGAAAAGGGAGGTCGTAAGCTAGGTACCTACCCTAACAAAACAATACATTCTATCAGTAGTAACCGATCAAAAGCTTTAGAGGAAAGTGCCATATGACCACGGCTAGCCTTTGAACATGTTTGATAAATATTGAAGTTTGTAACATAACAATTTCAGATTAATAAATTTTATGTCTCATACTTTTTGGAGCGTGATATTTCAGTAGTCGGGTTTTAGTTTTTGAGCAACATAATTTACGCTGGGTGATGCTTGTTTGGCCTCATTAGAGATTTCCTTAAAAAAACATGGTGAACTCATGAAACTTTTTAAATAATTTTTTCATTTATTTTCAGATCCGAGCAACACTAATTGGAGCAATCTACGCATATTCACAAATAATAAAACTCGTCCACGTACATACGTTCCAATACATAGAAGATTACGTCGGAGTTTATACTACGTTCTATATATTTGCATGTATAAACATGTTTGGTGTGGTGTACTCGTTGTTTGCAGTACCTAACCTTAGGAATAAAAGTGTGAGACAAATTGAGAGACAGTTGAAAAGGCCTGCTTTACCTGCTTGAATAAAAATATAGATTAAGTTTTGTTTACTGTTATTTTCTTTTCCTTAACCTTTTAACCGCCCCGGTCGGATTAATACGACAAATTTTTTCGTGCCCGTACCGCCTCAGTCGTATTTATACGACTGAGAACCTATGTTCGTTTTGTGCTTTTTATATCATTGCACGACCATATTTGTCGTAGATATTTATTTGTAGATTTATGAGCCGGGCGCTGGGGGCATGGCAATTGATATAAAACCAATTGATATAAAACCAAGCGGTCAATAGGTTCAAGAGTTAAATAACATAATGCCTGTATTTTCCGAACGGGTAGACAAGTATACGTGCATTATCATCATCATTTCAGCCGAAAGACGTCCACTGCTGGACATAGGCCTCACCCAAGTACCGCCACCTCGACCGGTTCTGTGCTTCCCGCATCCAGCAGATTCCTGCGGCTTTGATAAGGACATCGGTCCACCTTGTGGGAGGCCTTCACGTGCATATCCATATTTAAAGGAAGACAAAGAAAAACAAGAAAATTCAAGATAAAAATTCGAATGATTGCCGAGAGTTATATAAAACTCACGGCATCATTCTAGCACTTCGACAGCCAAGCAATTTTGTAACGCACATTCCCCTGTGCGCCAGCCATTTACGGCATTGTTGTAAATCCATACTCATAATATAAATGTGAAAGTAGCTCTGTCTATCTATCTATCTGTCTGTTACGTTTTCACGCCTAAACCGCTGAACCGATCGTCATGTTTGGCAGAGTTATAGCCTAGGATATGGAGAAGGGCACAGGCTACTTTTTTACGCGATAGCCGACATCCATGCGGGTGGAGCCGCGGGAAAATCTAGTTCTATATAAAAAAGAAATAATTTGCTGCCTTTGAATATGCCAGAATAACTGATTTATTTTTATTAAAAAAAAAAGTATATTGGGGTTAAAGTATGAAACTGACATACTCGTATTCGTAAGAAGTTGGCTGAATCATTCCAGCACTGATTCGTTTTCTTCCCTCTTCTTATTTCGCCTGACACTGTTTATTTTGCTTATATTTATGTATGAATGTATCTATGTATTATTATATTTATTTTTCCTTTTTCGAGTTATCTATCCCTTATGTTGCACCTGCCATGTTTTGTCTCTGCATCATCCTAAGGTTGACCTCCTTTGTACAGTACTTTTTTTCTTGTGCATAAGGTTTAATAAATAAATAAATTTCCGATTCATACTGCTTAATTAAAACTTGTCAAATTAAAACAACGAGTCAGGGCTGTATCACTGCCAGTTTTGCCATTATTGTTCGAAGTTCGGCACAGTAAACATCTGCTGATATTGCTTGACCAGACCTGAGAAAGCTATAGTAACACAATGAAGTAAAAAAAAATGTGCAATATTCGATTTTCGAATATCAATTGTTTTTTATTTAATTCAGAAAAGATGGATACTGTTTATGTTTAGTGATCAAACATAAACAGTATCCATCTTTTCCGTCTAAGCGGAATAAAAAAAAACCTGTTGATATTCGAAAATCGAATATTGCACATTTTTTTAAAGAAAAATCACATAGGTATAATGTAAAAATAAGTGCTAAGTGTAATTCCTTGCAATCCCTCCCCTTGCACCCCGAACTTACATATGTAAATGAATCGGTTAAGAGTGTGTAGGTAAAGAACGTACCTACTTAATAATAATAACCCAATTTTGATCCAGCCTGTCCCATCTTCCTGTCCTCTCCCCGACGCTGCCCTAAGCCGAGGTTCGTACCCCACAGGGGGTGCCCTTAGCGTGCAGTCGTTTAGTTTATAAGTTTTATGCCCTGGCTGGAGGCTTTAAGTTCACTTAAGGCAGCCACAGGAAAGTCCGGTTACGAAGTCACGACCTCCCAAGGTGAACTCCGAGATGGCATATCTAAAAAAAAAAAAACACGTTGCTACACAATGCAACGAACGCCGATCACGACAGGAGGTCGTGTTTTTGTAATAAATTTAAGTAATTCGGATGACCCGCTGGGGTCATAATCGGCGCACGGAGGAAAACTGAGCATCACGACCCAGGATAGTGATTGGCTGTTAAAGTGCTAATTCATTCTTCATAACAATGATACATATAAGAGCTAATACATTGCAATGACTTACTAAAGGCTTTACGTAAAAATTAAACTATCGTGTATGTGCTCCTTAAGGCCTTTGTAATAGGCGTGAGCCTATTGCCACTAACCGGGCATAAATCCAGACTACAACTGCTACTGAGGAAAATCCAATAACTCGTTGCTTGACTAGGGAATCAAACCAAAACCCTACGCGCATCAGTCCCCCTTACAGTCAATACACTACCGATGCAATGTCAAATCAGTCAATATAAAAAAAAACAAAGTATAATAACGCTAATAAATTACCCAAGTAATCACGACAATCTTTTCTTAGTGCAAAAAGCGCCATGATAAAATAGTGAGCAATCTTCATTGAACACGTAAGAGCCCCTACAAATAGGCGCGACACGCGATGCTATACAAAGACACCGCTCGTCGCGCGATACGCAGTGTCTTTGTACCTTAATGCTTCCCTCGTAAACTACGTAGGTACACATACGACGAAATTATGTATTACCTAGAAATCTTGTAGACATACATACAAATAAATAAAATTATCTATTTGTAATGTCAAAATAACAGTTTAATTATTACCAAATGCATCTGAAAGTGGTGCCGATTCCCTTGTTCACAAACTAAACTAAATTTAAGTTCAGTGCATCTTTTTCTTTCTTTTAGAAAAGGACAGAAGATAAATTTTAGTTTAGTCCTGTCAAATTAATCAGCGCAGACGTAAATTGACGTAATTTTAGTCGGCAAGTTTTTAATCACGTCTAAACTTGTATGGAGTAGTGACAGGCGCTGATTAATTTGACAGGACTTAATTAAAAATTTTCTTCGGTCCTTTTCTTAGTGAAATAGAAAGAAAAAGATGCACTGAATTTAAATTTAGTTTAGTTTGTGAACAAGGGAATCGGCACCAGTGTTTGTTCCGGCTAATCTCCGAAACGGCTGGACCGATTTTGACAGCACTTTTACTGACAGATAGCGATGTAAAGGAGTACTTTATTCTAGAAAAAGCCACGCAGTTGATGCCGCGGGCAGAAGCTAATTGTCCAGTATAAGCCGACCTCGCATTGCTTCTCATACAATGCGAGGTAACTTATACTGGAATTGTATAGTTTGGTAATATGCCGTTGTGTGTACATGTAAGTAGAAATACAGCTCCGGTAGCGGTTCGCAACTTATTAACCGACTCATTTCGTCACTATACTCATTGCAATGACGGGTCATGGCTCATGGCGACTTACTGAGGTGATTTGGTTCCGTAGGTATTTAGAAAGAAAGAAAAAATACGTTCCTTACCCGTGGTCCCTCCCGTAGTCCCTGGAAGGTACCACGGGTAATTTTTTTACCCGTGGTACCGATACCGTTTGCGATATCGCACCAGTCTGCGCGATATCGCGGGCGCGACAAGGGTCGCACTGCCTGTCGCGCCCGAGATGTCGCACCAGTCTGCGCGAGCCTTTAAACACCATTTTTTATATAGTAAAAATAAGTTACAGCTTAAAGTACCATATGCAGGTACGGCCTTAATGAGGAAAAGCTTTTTTGTATGGCCCAAAGAATATTTAATAAGTTACCTAGCTCAATAAAAAATCTAAATTTAATCAATTTCAAGTGTAAATTACGGACTATATTAACACAGAAATGTTATTATTGTCTCAGTGACTATTTTGATGACAGTTCTTTGACATAATAATGTTTCGTGTATAAACATTATTATGACTATTTATGCATGACAATTCTAATAGTAAATCTGTGACCAATGTTAATTTTAAATATTTTTCTTATTAGTAACTTAAATCATAATTATTTAGTATTGACATTGTAGCATTTCGTTAAATATTGACATTACCTATTGCTTTTTATTAAAATACTTTTAAAATTAGTTTTATTTGACATTGTTATTAAAGAATTATTATAAATTAATTTAGTCAATTGGCATAAGCCACTCATAAAATATGTATATTGCTACGCCAAATGGCCAAACATAGAGAAACTTTAATATTATAATAATTATAATATCTTGCACGCTGTATTAACCTGTGTTTACAAATAAAGATTATAGATTGATTGATTGATTGATTGAAATACTCTTTAGTATGTACACCATTAAAATTACGAGTGCGCCAAAGTTCACCTAAATTTTCAACTCCGATAATTGGAAATCCGAAAATGTTCTTCCTAACATTTTTCATCCTAACAATCACAATTCCTAACTACTCTGTCTCTAATGTTCATAATTCCGAAGCATTCAACTTCATAATGTCAGTAGCAATAAACATCTATTATACTTTTATTTGTTTTCCTATATTTTCTCAACATAACCATCTTTTACACTATTATTCAAAGTCATATCAAGACATCCATAGGTTGGGTTAGGTGAGAACTGTGACCAATTACGCGCGAGCCGAGCGAGCGAAGCGAGCGGTGCTGCGGCAGCGGCCGGCGAGCGCTACCTCGAAATTGGTGTGTTTATTTAATTGGTGTGTTTATGTTTTTTGTTTTGTTAAAGTGTTTTTTTCATAGTGCCCCCAAGACGACACTCTGACCTGAATGTCATTAATTTAAGACAAAAATCAGTGAAACGACCTTTAATCATTCTAAACAGTTGGTTTTTTAGACATAATTATCTAAGGTATAGTTATAGTAATAAGTATGTAACAAGATAATTATGTTTAGGGATAAAAGCGTTATGATAAAAAACAGTAGGAGTTTAAATATATTTACAATAATGATATTATTAATTACAATTTTCGGAAACATGAGTGTTATGAACATCGCCGGTAGCACTACAAATAGTATGAATGAAAACTTTAGGATGAAAAATTTTAGGAAGAGTGATCATTCGGATTACATATCATTAGGAAGAACAATTTCGGGTAAAGAACTTTAGGTGAGCCAATATGGACCCAAAAATTACAAATAAATGTAAAAATATTACATAGGGTAGCACAATGGGAGGTCTTATCGCTAAAAGCGATCTTTTACAGAAAAACTTTTTAGATTAGATTACTGACTAAAACAGCAATTACTTTCACTAACCTATTAGTAACTTATAATAGTTACAGCCATAAAGCTTTTATTAATAATGTTAACACTACATTAAAGTACTTAGTCATAGTAGTTAAGAGCTATTGAGTTATTAATAGACTCGTAAAAGTCGAAGTCACGCGGAATACTGCGATGTTCACGATTAGAACAAGCCATTACTTGCAATGTTGGTTAAACGGTTAAGTTATGAAGCTGAGGAGAATATGTTAAGGCTTTAGGGCTGTTATGTAAATTATGAAGCATCCTAAATGAAACGGGAAGAAAATTCAAGGTCTGTAAAATAAAAACGCAAAGAAAAGGATCAGTACATCAACTCTGTCATGGCATTGTGACTTGTAAGTATATGTGAGTTTTCGTCTGGATTTTATTGAATGAAATTATAATTAACATTAATGTCTGGAATTACTAAATTTTTTTTAAAAACGTTGCCCCACACTAGGAATTTTTCCTGTATCACGGGTGCGTTTACAAACATTTAAACACACATACACAAACAGCCAGACCCGGAACAACTACTTGTAGGTAATACAAATATTTGTTCCGTGCGGGAATCGAACCCGCGACACCAGAGCAGCAGGCAATCGCTTAAACACTGCGCCAACCATGTCGTCATCATGCTTGCCAGCATTATATTTCGAACTTCTCTTTATGAGGGAAGGAATTAAGGCTTTATTTCAGACCACAGATCAGTATCCATACAGTAGTGTTAGTAGAAAAAACTTCGAAATCCATCCATACTAATATTATAAATGTGAAAGTAACTCTGTCTGTCTGTCTGTCTGTCTGTCTGTATGTTACGTTTTCACGCCTAAACCGCTGAACCGATCGTCATGAAATTTGGCAGAGATATAGCCTGGGATATGGAGAAGGACAAAGGCTACTTTTTTACGCGATAACCGACATCCACGCGGGCGGAGCCGCGGGCAAAAGCTAATAATTAATAAAATTTCATTTATTTTGTAATTTCTGTGCATTTGTCAACTCGTAATATGTAGTAGTTTCAAAATAGTTTATGTATGCCGTAAGCCTTTCTTTACTTAAAAATAAATATTTTTTGTAAGGAAATGCCTGGTATTTTTCATGGAAAAGAACCGGGCATTTCCTAAAAGACAACGCATTCAGGACATTTTAAATGTGGGTAGCTGTCACCTTTGTGTTTCTGGCCCAAAGTAGAAAAAAAAAAAGAAGAAGAAAATACCTACTTTATACAATCGAAACCTGTTTCTACGCAACCCCAAAGCCTTTTCTCTATTCACTCGGATTACCGAACCTCGTGCTATTACAGTCGGTATTAAAGCTTTTATCATTACGTGCAGTGATATTGCGCAAAAAACTCATATTTTGGACAAGTGACAACACCACTATCTATCTATATCTTTATTAAAGCATTTTTCAAAAGGTACTTAAGTACATGTTAGTACAATGTTAATAAAAAAAATGCATTTATGTGTGGGTGGGTATATTGCATTTTTTTTTTTGTACATATAACTTACATCAAAGGGAATTTCGGTGCGGCACGATTGATCTCCGAAGCCAGCTGCGTCTAATCCTAAAATAGCTGGTGACCATTTATTATGTATCGGGGACATGTAAAGTTGTTGGTACAGTCTGGGAGACGGTTTGAGCTAAGAATATCCGTTTTCGACTAAGGAAATTCTACTGGAAGTCCTACCAATATACCTATGTGTAAAATTCATTTGCATTTGCTTATTGCATATGACGACTTAAAGCTTGGTGCCTGTTGCAACCCTAACATAGTTGGGAATAAGGCCAGGCAGATGATGATACTTAGAGCAAAAATATTTTTCATTGGTCATACTCGGAAGTAGTGTTTGTTTGATCCGAGTAGCGGGTGCAAGACGCTGCTTTCCACCTTTGGGCGGAAAAGACTCAGTAATTGCTTCCCTCTCTAGGGCGGGAATGAATTTTAAAAATAGACTAAATTTAGTTAGGTAGTCGGCTACGAAAAATTTTACATAAATGTAAATAAGAAAAATAACGATAAAAAAAATATATGCTGTGGTCTTGTGAGTGTACAGCCCGTGTGAATTAAATAAAATACCTATTATGATGGACGGTCCGCGGCGGTAACGCGGTGCGTTCCATATTTAAACATTTAAAAAAAGACTACATAATTTGGTGGGATACTAACTCTGTAAGCTGTACCGAAATTCAAATAGCTAATATTTGATTAGAAATGAGTTCA
Source organism: Dryobota labecula (assembly GCA_947523025.1). Lineage (NCBI taxonomy): Eukaryota > Metazoa > Arthropoda > Insecta > Lepidoptera > Noctuidae > Dryobota > Dryobota labecula. The sequence goes on from OX383306.1 coordinate 17,587,612, forward strand.
AGTGATTCTTAAATATTGACCCCAGATTCGGTTAAAGATTATACAGTAATCGAAAATCTTTCACCAGAAATTTCAAAGGAAAGATATTTCAATACATAGGTACAATGGTTTTATGAAGTGACGAGCAACATGTCATTATTATCAATTAATATTTTAGAAAAACTACACTTTTTTACTTTCCTTGTATTCTAAATGAAAAGTAGAGTGTTTAACACGGGTGAAAGTCACCAATTCTTACTCGGACTATAGCCGTGTGGGAATTGATTTCTTTCGACCCTTGTATAACAATCTACTATTTATCGGCCGTAGCGGTCAATGGATGCCGTAGAAATGCTAAGAAAATTGGTTTTTGCCTAGATAAGGAGAGTTTGCTGGCAGTTTCACACATGGAATTAATAAGGACCTACCATAGTTTCACATACCAAAAAACGATTTTTTTCTTTTCTTTCGGGGTTGTGAGGAATTCATAGTAAGTTTTCCTCGAAATTGATGTTGGTTAGATTGATAGCCGGGCCAAATGTTAGACGAAAAAGGACCTCTGATGTACAGAATAAGGATGATATATAGTAGTTCTGGGTTGAATAACGAACATAAAAGGAAATTGGATTACTGTCCGGTTAGTGAATAAACCACGTTATGGAACTTCCTGCGTGTATGAAAGATGATTACGAGTTTAGAAGATACTGTCGCAATGATATTAGATACTAGCGCTGCCCACGGCTTCGCACGTTTTCTAAAATGAAGTAAGTTACTCCTTATAATATCAGCTGTCTGCCAGTGAAAGTCCCTTCAAAATCGGGCCCGTCATTTCGAAGATTAGCCAGAACAAACAGACAGACAGACAGACAGAAAGACAGACAGACAAATATTTAAAAAATTGTTTTTTTGTTACCGTATATACTTTCGTATGCATTTAGTAAAAAGATGAAAACACGTTGCTTAATGTTAAGTGACGTTCAAACGTCAAAAATGTATGGTTAAACAGTCGCTAATCATTATTTAACTTTAAGCAGCGTTTATAAATAAACCCCTATAAGTCTATCACTTAGATATTCGTTTACCGAGTAGTAGCTTTTATTAAGCAAAAATTGTCGAAGTTTTTTATTTATTTATTTATTTATTTATCACATGGAAAACCAAACGCTTTACATAAACACAATAAATAAACTGGCATAAGGAACATGAAGCCAATTATAGGTTTTCACGGCTAGCTATGGTGTAATACAATAAGAGATCTTATACGAGTACACGACAAGTTGTCAAGAAGCACACCAATCATTAAATCGGCACCGCCAAACGTAAGGAATAAACTACAATAATAAAAAACAAGAACTAGAACCAATATTGATACTAAGAATTAATTTTGAAGAATTCAAGGTTCAGCCTATTGCGAACGCTTGAGCCTTTGGTTGTAAACAAGTCAAAAGAGAACCGCTTACATAAGTCATTAAAGTCCTTACTCGCTCGCACTAAATATGAGTTTCGCCTGTTTTGTTTTAGTAAATAAGTTTCTCTTCTTTTTTTATTGGGCGAGTCCTATTACTGGCTGGACATACGACGCGTTGCGTGAGCTCAGTACAGAACTGACACACAAGCTAACCACTCAAAGTCACTGGCATATAATTTGCGTCATAAAACTGCCAAATCGTAATATATATTCCTCAGGAAAAGTGATCTGACTATTCAAGTCGTTTCCATGTAATTTATCTAGATTTATCCCCAGCCTAAAGGGGTATATAATATAATACTCTTTGAGTAATCCCAAAAATAATAAAGTCTTAATGTCATTATATTTCATGCTGAATTTCTTTCTCTGTCAAATTCTTGCCCTATTAGGAATCCAATTTTTGTTAGCAAATATATTCTTGTTGACATTATTATTTGCTGCTATTTGATAAACTATCCCGAGGTAAATAATACAAAGAAAACGAAATTAAACCTTACTGCAAATAAGACAAGTTTATTCGTTTTCGAGAACACTGACAAATAAGACTAATGTCTTATTTTATTTACACCTTCATTCGAATTAGAAGAGAAAGTAAATGCTTTGTGTAAATATTAGTAGGTCCGAACCCAATACCGTATGTAAGAAAAGTATGTGTCGATCGATTAAAACTACAACCGTGAATCGGCTACCAACAGATGTCATTTATAACTGACAGAAGCTCACGTTTGACTGAATGACATTTGGGATGTCAACCCATTTTGCATTCCAAATTAATTAAAATATTTGGTCTAATTTATTGTGCAAACCTGTTTAATAGGGTTTAGAAAAGCGGGTGTCCCCTTATTTCGCAGACAGAAATTTCATAGAATTTCGTTTCCCAGAAAATGTTTCACATAATATTTGGTCCTTGTATTTTTAGTTCGAATATTACTGTTTCAAAGACTATTTACTTGAATGAAAAATATTTCACAGTAACACAATTCAATGAAATTTTAATATTTTTTTTTTTGTTTAACAAACTTTTCACACGGTAGAATTATTTTTTAACGAATATTGTTTGTTCGGTATAAGTTAGTGACAGAATCGAATCGTTACAAAACCGACTCCACGTAGTCTTGTGTGCCCTACCCCTAGAGTGTAATTTAAATCCGCGTAGGCGCGGAGGGGCGAGGTGGCCCGCGAGCTGAGGAGCAAGTGGTTTTAACGCTCGCCGCCGCGGCTGAGGCTGGCTGGCTTAGCCGGCTTAGCCGGCCAGCAAGCCGAAGCTGCGGTGGTGAGCCTGAATACCATCTGCGACGATAAGCTCGCGTGGGACCGCCGGAGCCCCGCAGCGCCGGGGCCGTGACAGAAACCAAGCCTGCTGCATGTTGCATGCTCGCTTGCATGCTGCATGCTAGCTTGCATGCTACATGCTTGCTTGCATGCTTGCTTGCATGCTCCAAAATGCAAAAAAAATGCTGTTGAATAATTGAAAATGGATAAAATGTTATTCTTGGTAATAAGTTTTATATTAAATAAACAATATATGGATAAAGAATATGTGAAACAAAAATCAATGATTTAAAAATCTTAAAAAGTAAGTATTCTGCGTACTGAGTATTCTATGAAACGAAAATATGAGAAAAATTGTATGTGAAACGAAATTCTATAAAACTATAAGTTATGAAACAACGTACAACCAGAAAAGTGATTTCTTGTTAGAAAGTGAAGTATCAATTTCTAACAAGAAATCACTTTTCTGGTGGTGGGTGGTCTTTAGTAAAAGAGTCCAGTGACAAAATACAGTTGAAGGAATGAATCCTTCATAGTGAAATACCTTACCAGGAAACTTCACAATATACTACGTATGTTTTCAGGTAAAATCTACTTTATTTATTAGGGACGTAGCTGTACAATTCCAACCAGTGGTAGGAACAAAAAAAAACCGGCCAAGTGCGTGTTGGACTACGCACAATGAAGGGTTCCGTACTTGGAAAGAATTTATCCTAAGAACAAACTTAACATTGTAGTTGGTTAACATAATCTCCCATACATTCCAACTGCAAATGTAAGTTTGTACGCACAATATCGAGAGATTTACCATGTTATTTTAAGACCATAGACTTCTTATAGATATTCCTGTAATCTATAAGTATAGAACTATATTCTGCATTTTTTTCAAAATTTTAGTTTCTGTAGTTTCGGAGATAAGGAAAAATGGTAAATTTGGGGGAATGGTCAATTTTCGTCTATTTTCACTTATAACTTTAAAACATTTTATGTTAAAATTACAAAAAAAAAAAATTTGAGACCCTCACAGTAAGTCCTTTCATTTGATGTATCACACGGTACAGTTTGCAAAACTTTTTTTTTAATTTTCTTGTTTGCCTCCAAAACTGACGTCAATATTCAAAATTCATTTATTTACGGTTCACGTCCGTGTTTGGGTCACTCAAATTTATATTTATACCAAATTTCAACTTAATCGGTCCATTACATTCGGAGCAAATTGCCTGTTACAGACGGACAGACAGACAGACACACGAGTGATCCTATAAGGGTTCCGTTTTTTCCTTTTGAGGTACGGAACCCTAAAAATACAACGTAAAAGTGTTAGCTCCGACGCACGACTGGAGTTTACTCCTTAGTAAGTTAATAATAATAATAGTATAATAAGCCTAAAATATTCCCACTGCTGGGACTCAGGCTTTCTCTCTTCGAGAGGGAGTCGGCTGTAATCCACTACGCGGGCCCAGTGTGGGTTGTTACATGTCATATGTCTTAGAATTTTTGATTCTAGGACATTCTAGTTTCCTCACGATGTTTTCCTTCACCGTTTTGAGAGCAGCGATGAAATTATCTACACAAAGTGCCTGCCTGGGTTCGAACTCATGACCCACAACTCGTAAATCGGGGCCATTACCATGGAGCCACCACTGCTGTCTCTCTTGTTTACTCCTTAAGTAGACATATCGACGCTTGAAAGGCAATATTGACAAAGCGACATGGGCAACTTTACACTAGAGAATTTAAAAGATTTTTATCAACAAAAAAAAATGATTTTTTTTGTGTGTACTCTTCTAGAGTGTACACAAAAAAATATAAAATACTCCATTTTAAAGTTTTCTCTTTTTTTTTTTGGAGAAAAATACTTTAAGATGCTCTAGTGTAAAGTTGCCAAGATGTCGTTTAGTCAATATTGCCTTTCAAGCGTCGATATATACTTACATGCGTTAGCTGTCGCGCAGCATACCTTATACATGTCGGCTGTATACAAGTATAACTTGTCAAGTAAAATAAAAATAAATACCATTTTAGTAAAATCTAGGTGCTGATGATTGCTTTGCGTTACGTAATTTGTCGTTTTATGACATGCTAGTGATATTCAACCTTAGATGTAACCACAGAACACTAAAATCGGGATAAGAACGACAACTTCATACAAATAAAACGCTTACACGAGAGCGCACTAGCGCTCCAGTTTATGCCATTAGAAACTCGTGAGGCGCGGGAATTATGAACAGATAGGTACATACCTACTATTTATTTTTAGTTTAATTTATATCTACAACGAATTCTTATTTTGCAGTTTGTAAAGGAATATGTATTTTATGTAATGCATACTTAATGCATTAAATTCATAATCCTTTACAACCTGCCAAATGGAAATTCGCTGTAATAGAAATCAACACTAATGTAATGGCAGACAACAAATAAAACAAAGCTTTTAAACATGTTTATATTATATATTTATTTTTCTTTTCATACACTTTTTGGAGGCTTCTTTAACAAACTCATGGTTTTTCAAGTTGCAAAACCGTTTTAGGCATAAGTATAGCAATTGTGCTACGTAAAATTTTGTTCATCATTAAGGTTGTAATGATCCTCACACCTCTTCAGCCAATTTGTATTTATGTTTTCACAAGCTTTATAGAATTAAATTTAAAGTTTTCCTGTCAATTTCGCACTTTAGAGTCTATTTATCTCGTAATGATTATGGCAACAGGTTTGAAAACACAACACTAAAGTGACAATTTCACACAGTAGAGTCTCGATATCTCGTAGTGGTTAAGGCAAGAATTATTCACAAACAATGTAAAACCGGCAAAAAATACGATTTGGAAAAATGGGAACAATCACAACAAAACAAAGTATCAGATATAATCCGCCATGTTAGAAATGAGTGTGGCCAGTTCATACATTAAAATCGCCATACAATCATTATTTGGTTCTAAGTTTTTTCTTTTAGTCTGCATTGTACGACAAATTGAAACACAAAATAAGGATTTTAACTCCATATTCTTATACGAGTAGTTCTCTGCCAGTAAGTGGTGACGGGCGGGCATTTTGGGGAAGTGTCTAATAATTTTGACGTTTGAAAAGTGCTGATTCACTTAATGCTTGCTTAATTATAATAAACTAGCTGACCCGACAGACTTCGTTCTGTCAAAAGCTATAGTATAAACTCCACTACTCTCCACTACTCTACCCTACCCTACCCTTCCTACCTACCTACCTACCTACCTACCCACCTACCTAAATAACTACCTACCCTACCCTACCCTACCCTACCTACCTACCTACCTACCCTACCCTACACTACCCTACCCTACCTACCTACCTACCCTACCCTACCCTACCTACCTACCCTACCCTACCCTACCCTACCCTACCCTACCTACCTACCTATCTATCCTACCCTACCCTACCCTACCAATTGGTTAAATTGGTCCAGGCGTTGTTGAGTTATGCGCTTACCAACACATTTTGCGATTCATTTTTAAATTATATGATAGAAGATGACTTGATTTGATTTGATTTGGGTAGGACAATACTAGACATCTATCAAAAAGGTATCGTATCAATGGATACAATTAATCGTGTCTCATTATTCAAAGTTTAGAACCCAAAACATTGCCAAAAAGTAAGTATGAATTAAGTCAGTATCCTGTTCTCTTTAAAAAGCAACGCATTTGAAATCGGTAGGTCAATTTTCTCTGAATAATTGTTAACTCAAGTAATTATACCCGAAAGAGTTTTGCAAAACCACTTGGAGTTACATTTCGTATTATTAGACATTTTATTGAAATTAAATTGAAATACTTTTGTAAAAGAGAATCGTATTTATCGGAATTCTTTATAAGATTAGACGATTTATTTTCAAGAGATAGAATTTCAGGTATTCAGTGTTTGAATTGAAAAGTGAAAAAAATGCCTTTGGGACTGGGACAAAATAAATCCAGAATAGTGAAATACGTTAGGTTTTATCGTTTCCATCTGTGAATCACGTAGTTTAAAGGGTTGGAACTTGGATTACATCTATTGAAATTAAATACAGTTAAAGTGTCTAATGTCTATATTTCTTGGAATTCATCGTTTCGGAAACATTCCTCTCAAAGTTTCGATTGTTTCGTGCTGCATGGTTTCTGGGGCCCAAGTCTGCTATTTTTATAAATTCGTCACTCCAACACGATCCCATTGTCATTTTGCTAAAAGTTCGTAATCTGCTAAATTCGTAATGGTCGATCATTGGTCGGTCAATGGTGTCGTAATAGAATTGTATTACAATGGCATTTTGAATATTTATTCATGCCATATTTCATTTTTATATATTTTTACATGTTATTTATTAGTGTTATAAGCAATCTGAAGTAGTAGGAAGTTGGAAGTTTAGAAAGTCATAATGACGCCATTATATTAGTAGATTACCAAACTTGTCAAAATCAACAATTATGAAATCAATGATAGACCCCTGTCGGATTATTATGACAAATGTTTTCGTACCCGTGCCGCCTCAGTCGTATTTATAAATTGTTTTTCTTGGATTTTTTAAGATTTAAATATTGAATTTATAGTTTTTAATAGGTTTAAATTAATATTATTATTATTATCTTTATATTTAAATGAATATTTATTCCTCAATTCTCGCTCTTGCACCTACTACTGTTTGTCTCTGCATCACCCAAAGGTTGACTGGTAGAAAATGCCTATGGCTTTAGGTCCATGCATATACACATATATATATGCACTATGCATGCATAGTGTAGCATGCATAGTGTAGCATACATAGCATAGCATGCATAGTGTAGTATGCATAGCATAGCATGCATAGTCTAGCATGCATAGTGTAGCATTCATAGTGTAGTATGCATAGCATAGCATGCATAGTCTCGCATGCATAGTCTAGCATGCATAGTCTAGCATGCATAGTGTAGCATGCATAGTCTAGCATGCATAGTGTAGCATGCATAGTGTAGCATGCATAGTGTAGCATGCATAGTGTAGCATGCATAGTGTAGCATGCATAGTCTAGCATGCATAGTCTAGCATGCATAGTGTAGCATGCATAGTGTAGCATGCATAGTGTAGCATGCATAGTGTAGCATGCATAGTGTAGCATGCATAGTGTAGCATGCATAGTTTAGCGTGCATAGCATAGCATGCATAGCATAGCATGCATAGCATAGCATGCATAGCATAGCATGCATAGCATAGCATGCATAGCATAGCATGCATAGTGTAGCATGCATAGTGTAGCATGCATAGTGTAGCATGCATAGTGTAGCATGCATAGTGTAGCATGCATAGTGCAGCATGCATAGTGTAGCATGCCTAGCATAGCATGCATAGCATAGCATGCATAGCATAGCATGCATAGTCTAGCATGCATAGTGTAGCATGCATAGTGTAGCATGCATAGTCTAGCATGCATAGTGTAGCATGCATAGTGTAGTATGCATAGCATAGCATGCATAGTCTCACATGCATAGCATAGCACGCATAGTCTAGCATGCATAGTGTAGCATGCATAGTGTAGCATGCATAGTGTAGCATGCATAGTGTAGCATGCATAGTGCAGCATGCATAGTGTAGCATGCATAGTGCAGCATGCATAGTGTAGCATGCATAGTGCAGCATGCATAGTGTAGCATGCATAGTGTAGCATGCATAGTGTTGCATGCATAGTGCAGCATGCATAGTTTAGCATGCATAGTGTAGCATGCATAGTGCAGCATGCATAGTGTAGCATGCATAGTGTAGCATGCATAGTGTAGCATGCATAGTGTAGCATGCATAGCGTAGCATGCATAGTGTAGCATACATAGTGTAGCATGCGTTGTGTAGCATGCATAGTGCAGCATGCATAGTGTTGCATGCATAGTGTTGCATGCATAGTGTTGCATGCATAGTGTTGCATGCATAGTGTAGCATGCATAGTGTAGCATGCATAGCATAGCATGCATAGTTTAGCGTGCATAGCATAGCATGCATAGTGTAGCATGCATAGTGTAGCATGCATAGCATAGCATGCATAGTGTAGCATGCAAGGGCATAGTGTAGCATGCATAGCATAGCATGCATAGTGTAGCGTGCATAGCATAGCTTGCATAGTGTAGCATGCAAAGTGTAGCATGCATAGTGTAGCATGCATAGCATAGCATGCATACATTACATATTGTAATGTATCATCATCATCATTTCAGCCGAAAGACGTCCACTACTGGACATGGGCCTCCCCCAAGCACCACCATTTAGACCGTTTCTGTGCTTCCAGCGGATTCCTGCGGCTTTCACATGGTCATCAATCCACCTTGTGGACCTTCCAACGGTTCGTCTTCTTGCGGTCGCCACTCCAGAACCTTTCGGTTCTAACGGCCAACTGTTCTGCAAGCAATGTGCCCTGCCCATTGTCACTTAAGTTCTGATTCGATCACTTAGGGAAACTCCAAGCATAGCCGTCGCCATTGCCCTTTGGGTGCCTTTTTTGTAATGTACGGAACCAAATAATTTGTAAACCAAAGAAAACAATGTTCTGTTTGTGTTATTACCAGTTATTTCAGTAATACGTCTATAAAGAAATAAGTGGCTACAATGGCAATGTACGAACATCAAAGTTAATAACTTCAATAAAAACAGAACTTTACACTAACGATCTAATTCACCTAATCGAACCCTTAGATTCAACAAAAATACATACGTCGTGTTCATAATTCATGCAATAAAGATTCTGAAACTTCTATTAATAAGCAACTATAAAAAAAAGCGTTACAAAATTATTATTATAATTATTATTTTTTGTAATAAAAGGGTATTATTACAACTTACTAGAGAATGGGCAGCAGCCATCTCTATGCATTTTTAACACCATACTGCGATCGCCAACCCGCCTGCCAAGCGTGGCAATTATGGCAAACCCCCCCAATTTTGGGAGGCTTATGTCCAGCAGTGAACGTATTTCGGCTGAAATTATGATTATGATTACAACTAGTGGTAGTGGTGGTACAGAGCAACTACTCTATGCTGCAAAAATCGGTAAACAAATAATTGGTGAGCCCTGCTTCTTAAGGCGACGATAACAGACTTTTAATGATTTTAAACTGAAGATCACGTCTAAACGAGTAGTGTTAATGATTTGAAAAAGAAAAAGTTAAATAAAGCATTTTTATAATAATTGATTATGTGATTGTATAATGTATGAATATTTTATGTTTATATTACATAGTAAAATTAATTTGTAAAGTTATGTCCCGCGGATAAAAAACTGAGAATCACGCAAAATCTACCTTCTTTCTTCCTTAATCCAGATTTTGCGTGATTCTCAGTTTTTTATCCGCGTTTTTTATTGATGTTTTAGTATACGTGTTTTATTGAAATACCTTTTGTTTTATGTATAATAAATTAATAGTTCGTCTTATTTGGGACAGCGCTCCTGGTTGGGCCAGTTCTATTACTGGCTGGATATACGACGCGTTGCGTGAGCTCAGTACAGAACACGCAAGCTAACCACTCAAGGTCACTGGCATATATCTGGGCCTTAAACGAGAGTTACCCGTATCTTAAGAGCCAGTGTTCAGCTGTGGGATTAATGAAATAAGATTTATATAACTTGTGAGTTTTGTCGATCTACTAAGTCATTATAAAATTAAGTTTATTTAGTTTACAGTTAAAATACAAGGAATGGAAAACAGATAAAGGCGTGCATGTGTGTGTGTGGGTGTATGGGAGAGTGAGGGTGTGTTTGTGTGTTTGTGTGTTATGGTGTGTAAGTTGTGAAATTGGATTAGGGTTGCTAATATAATTGCAGAAACTTAAGTGGCAAAGGGCAGGACACATTGCTCGCAGAACACATGGTCGTTGGGGCCGAAAGCTTCTGGAGTGGCGACCGCTTATTTGAAGACATAGTGTTGAAGATACTCCTACAAGGTGGACCGATGACCTTGTGAAAGCCGCAGAAATCTGCTGGATGCGGGAAGCATAGAACCGGTCGAAATGGCGGCGAGGCCTATGTCCAGCAGTGGACGTCTTTCGGCTGGAATGATGATGGTGATACACTAATAATTGTATACTAGCTTCTGCCCGCGACTTCGTCTTCGTGAAAGTTCGGCCCACCAATCGAATCGAATCCCGTCGCTCGCCCGCGCTATAACTTCTTTATCGCTTAGCGTTCTTTCAGACTTTTGTTCTTTTCGCTTGGCTCCTAAGGATCATAGCATGATGTTATATAGCCTAGCCTTCCTCGATAAATGGGCTATCCAACACAAAAAGTATTTTTCAATTCCAACCAGTAAGTAGTTCCTGAGAGTAGCGCGCAAACAAACAAACTCTTCAGCTTTATAATATTATTAGTATAGATTATATTATATAAATACGGCAATAAACAGATTTATTAATAATTATGCTAGTCCTGTACATACGTACCTATAGAAAATATTACCGTATCCAGCCTTGTTTAGTCTAAGGTCGTCTAAAACAATTACCAAAAAGTTTCTCCCCACGCGAAGTTCATATTACCTACCAATAGTTTTACTTTCGAGCCTAATATTGTTGAATAGAGTCGTTTGAACACGCAATGGATATTTCATAGTTTGGGGTAGATATTGATAAAGATAGGTAAGCTACCTGTATTATAAATTGATATGTTTTTTTTTTTAACGTTTAAAACTAGGGATTTATCCTGTATTGTGGGTGCGATCAAAGATTTAAACTCACATGCGCAAACAGCCAGACACGGAACAACTACTTGTAGGTCATACAAATATATGTTACGTGCGGGAATCGAACCCGCGTTACGCAGAGCAGCAGTCCATTGCTTAAGAGCGCTGTCACCGGTCCACTAGCGGGACTCCTTTAAAAATAATATTACCTCGTGACTGATAAGGAATTATGAAAAACAGCTGAATCAACTATATCGGTAAGTGTGTCTAGAATTTTCTAATACCTTTTATAAAGTTTCATATTGAGACACGAAGCAAACAAAATACGATCTAGAGGAATGTGGCCGTTTTTATTTAGATCGAATTTTGTTGCTTCGTGTCTCAATATGAAACTTCAAACTTCAAAAAAGGTATTAGAAAATTACCCCAGTGGTGGTATTATTAACCTGTTTAATTTTTTCATAAGGTCAGTAAGTACTACTAAAATATACTAGCATGGCACAGTTAATATCTGTAGATCTTTAAAATAACTTCAAACGCTGCTAGACATTACGAAGCTAAATTAGAAAATGAATACAAAAGGTTTCCTAACGAAATCTTCAAATTCCTCAAACGACCCAAATGATCTTCACATTCCTGAAACACTGTTGAAGGACCTATTCAAATCTGTTCTCAGGATCATTTTCAAATGCCAGGAATCTCATACAAGCACTTAGAAGCGTCACAAACATTTGAATCCCTAGATACCATTTGAGAAATAACGCTGGAAGTTGAAATCACTGTCATCAAACTGTATGGGAGAAGCTGTAAGTGGGGGATTTCAGCTAGGGATGACACGTATTCGGATTAAAAATAGTAAGTCAAGATTATTTTTATGCAATTACTCTTCTGTGAACATTGGTTGCCCAGTCAATGTGAGAAGAGTAAAAAAAAATTGTATGTATATAGTGGTGCTGATTTTTAATTTATATATATATATGTATACATATCCTATCTTTTATATAGATTATTTTCTATTTTGTGAATGTGAGAACGTTGTAGGCCTAGTAGAGTGTAGATTTGTTGGCACTTTTCTATTTTGTTAAGTACCTGGTAATTGTGGAAAGGCCTACACTGTCCTCCCATACCTATTAACAATTTTATTTGATAATATTGTAAAGCTAATTATTTTTATAAGAGTAACCGTGGAGTTTCTTGCCGGCTCTTCTCCATAGGAAACGACTAATTGGAACCGTGCACCTAGCTTCTGACGTTTATAAGTGCCCATGTAGGTTTATGTGAAATAAAATATTTTGATTTTGATTTTGATTCTCTTGTCACAAGTTTCTCTAAACTAGACCAAAAATCACCAAAATTTCGTTTATTCCTGTGAAACGACGATTTCCTGTTCTAAAATTGACTAAAGTGACATAGCTTAACCATATTTTAGTTTTACAGCACTAAGATGGCACTGAGATATTGGTTTAGCGAAAATAGCAAATTTTGCTATTCTGAATTTGATGTTTTTCACCTAAAATTTAGATGTTCTAACTAAATCTGACTATTTTTAATCGCAATTAAAAATGTGTGGAATAAAATTAGTTGTCATGAACTAAATTCACACCAAAACCTCGACTTCAGGTTTTTTTCTTTTCTTTTTCTTATATACGAAAACGGTGTGTCCTATCGCAAAAATAATGAAAAATTTCGACACCCTTAATAATAGCCATAAACCCCTAAAACTCAACATGTGTAATCATTTTTCATATTTTCCATACAAAAAGTGAAAAATTCTATAAAAATCACGTCGAGGCTGCCCCCAGTGCGCGCCTCCGGCTCTAACAAAAATCACGGAGTAGGGCAAACAAGTACCACGATACGAAGCCAACAGAAAAATAAAGAATACCACGTGGAGTCGCAATTGTCAAATTCGATTTTAGTTGTGTCAAAATTATTTTTAAATTTAGAGATTTTTTCTTGCAGAATAGCTTTAAGATTCTCATAGACAAAAGTAAGGAATTTTAGTGATAGTTAAGTTAGTTTAGTTCGGTGTACAAGAGAATCGGCACCACCCAAATGGCAAGCTTTGAATGTCAGATTGGTTATTGGTTATTTTCTGTGTATGAAAGTTCTTAAGTATGGAGTTTCTTGCCCATTCTTCTCCATACGTAACTAGAAGGAAGGGGCAGCTAGAATCAGTTATTTTGTAAATTTTAACGTTCACAAGTGCCTTGTATGTGCCTATTTGAAATAAACGATTTCACTTTGACTTTAAGAATATGGTGTGTAGGGAAAGGAAGTAAAGCACATAAGGACAAGGCTAGATATTTATATTTATTTTTTTTTATTTTTTTTAGGCAAAGGTGCCGTTTGCGAAATGCTTACGCAGATAGCAGTCTGGGGAGATGCCTAAAACTTATGAAGAAACTACTAACCACCAAGCTTGAAAATTACTCAAACATGGAAGCCTACGTGAATGATATACGCCATGTGCAACAGCAGCTGATTGCGATCCAAGCTGGCCTGGACGATGAACTTATTGGTGTCATTATTGTCCGTTCGCAAAACTAGTTCTTCATGGAGAAGAAGGACAAGAAACTCCATGGAACTGCTATCAAAACAGTGTAGGCAAACATCTTGAGGAAACCGATGTCTACCACTCCGCATTGGGCTCGCCGCATGGTCAATTAGAGCACACGCCCCCTTTTGAAGGGAGGAGGCTTGTATCCCAGCAATGGGAGCAATATATGCTGATTATGTAAGTCTTTTGCAATTAAAAAACAGCATAAGTAGCTGGTAATTATAATTTTTAGGGTTCTATACCTCAAAAGGAAAAAAACGGAACCCTTATAATAATAATAATAAAATCTTTATTTTGAGCCAAGACTCATAAAGCGTTAGTAACAATGTTCTTACAACTACATACATGTTAGTAAACAACACAATACGGTGACACATGTAACTGACAACAGTGAACTATATAAGGACAGTTGACTCTGTCCGCTATCATTTTCAGAACCCTGTTGGGGCTGGCCATGACTCGTGCCACCATTGATGCACCGCTCTTGCACATTATAGCGTAAAAACAATCCACACGGTCCCCCGCAAACATCCCTGATGCACTGCAACGCCATGGCAACCCCATCAGTTTTCTGAATGCGTTATTAAATTGGACACGAAAGGCTCCATACGATGCTCGCGACTTAAATTGTTCCAATAAACGTTGTTGTTTTGTTATAGGACCACTCGTATGTCTGTGTGTCTGTTCGTCTGTCAACACCAATCTGTCACAGCCAATTTTCTCCGAATCTAAACTACGCCGACTAACTTGAAATTTGGTATATATTATGATCTTCTGTGACACAAACAACAAAACAACTGACTGGAGTCAACTAGAATATAAAAATAAAAACTTTTGCAAACTGTACCGTGTGACATGACAAATGAAAGAAGTTATTATAAGAATTTCAGATATTTTTTTTTATTTTTTATTATATACTTTTTAAAGTAATTTAAGAAATTATATGAAAATTCTCAAAATAACATGATAAATCTCTCAATATTGTGTTTACAAATTTACATTTGCAGTTAGAATATATGGGAGAACTAATTTATCACCTACAATGTTAAGTTTCCTCTTGGGATAAATTCATTCCAACTACGTAACCCTTCATTGTATGGTCCGACACGCACTCGGCCGTTTTTTTTTTTCTGAAAGCTTTTAAACATTCTACCATAGCATAACCATATTATTTAAATGCTTTTAAAAATATGGTTTGTTTTAAAAAAAATCCTTGCTTATTTACGGACTGATATTTTTTGACGTTCGAAACTGACCATTGACCAAACCTTTATAAGACAAATAATTATATTTATCTTACTTTAACATAAAACGGCTATATAAGGTGTATCTATTCAAACACGAAATATTATAAGAGATCCACCTATAGGTGGTAAAGAAGCCAGGGCAAAGGTTTTCTTTTTAATCTGAGCATATTATTGAAAAAAATAAATAATTTAAAATTACTTGATATGATGATTAATTATCAAAATTCACCGCGCCCGGGCGCGTCATTCATAGAATAAGTAAAATTTTTGAAAATGCAACTCCTTTGCAAAATGTCTCAAACAATTTTAAAATTATAATAATTATGTAAAAATATAAAACACTTAGATTAAAAAAAAATCATGTGGTTTTTTTTTTGTCCTGTTAAAGTATTTCGTGTAAGAATAGATACACTGTATAAAAAAAAAAACATTATTAAATTAAACTTAGACAAAATTCTTCCACTCATCTCACATAACTCCAGACGTACTGACATAATCGTCATCCATTTGCCCGCACTAAAAATTTTGTTATAAACTGGAATCCACTAGGTGCTGAAGGTAATTTGGCAGCGATAACCCTGAATGTAAACCTCAAGTATATGTTAACTGGTAGGTCTCCTCGCAAAGTTTTACGAGGGATCCCTACATGCGTGGGAACTACCAGGTTGTGGGTAGTATTACCTCCTTACTTTTCTTTTGGAACGCACATTTCTAGGGTTCCGTACGTGTGAATGAAAAAACAGAACCCTTAAAGGATCACTCGTGTGTCTGTCACAGCCAATTTGCTCTGAATCAGTAGTGGACAGATTAAGTTCTTTGGTACACATATGAATTTCTGTCACCCAAACACAGACGCGTAACGTAAACAAATGAATTTTGAATATAGGGGTCACTTTTGAGGGGCAAATTACAAATACAGTTTACAAAACAGTTTTTTTATATTGTTTTGTAGACTGTACCGTGTAGTATCAAATGAAAGGGCTTATGTGAAGGCTTTTTTTATTTCTTAATAAATACTTTTAAAGTTAATTAAGAAAATGGATGAAATCTATCTCCGAAACTTTTTGAACAATTTTTTTTTTTTTATACAGGAAATAGTTATTTACTTATATATTCCAGGAAAACCTATAACAAGTCTATGGTTTTAAAATAACATGGTAAATTTCTCAATATTGTACGTACAAACTAATATTTGCAGTTGGAATGTATGGGAGTACATGTTTTTCAACTACAATATTAAGGATGTTCTTGGGATAAAAAGCCAGGTAGATATTCGTAACAAATATTCATCATACGGAACCCTCACCACGCGAGTTCGACTCGCACTTGTCTGGTTTTTAGGTATGTTGCGCCAAATATTGAAATATTTGGTATAGTTCAGGTTTGAGATAAAATTAGACTATAAAGATCATAAAAAAAAACATCTCTAAAGTTACTAAATAAAAGTTAAGTTAACAGTTTTAAAAAAAAATACAGTTCTATGTAGAACTTTAATATATACAGGTTGGAAAAAAAAAGACCGTGGATGGAGGAAAAGTATCCTTAATATTAATGATAGCAAATTTTACTGAAAGGAAACATTCCTTTATTTAAAAAAATAATTAAAACTGCCTTTAAAGATTTTTGAAAAATCACCTGCTTGAGCCGGGAATAGAACCGGTGAAGTGTGAAAATAAAATCCTGTATTTTATGATACCAACTGAAAGAGTCATTCATAAGGATCAATTCCTTTGAACAACCTGTATATATATATACATTTATACCTGTACACACCTACCTGTATATATTTATATATATATATATATATATATATATATATATATTTTTTTTTACTAGCTGAATAAACAATTTTTCTATGAATTAAAGTCACAATATAAAACGTTGAAAGTAATTTTCCTATCTGTTTTCATCATAGCCTACATTTCCCAAACATCTAATTAAAAAAAACATTTTCTCTTCAACAAATGTTCTACAAGAACAGATACAAAAATACAAATACATCGTCGAATACAACATGGATGAAACCCATGTTCCATTTTACTTTTACTACTAACTTGAAGTTTGATGGCTGACCCTTCAACCCTACGAAGTTAGGGGCTAATAAAAATGATGGATTCTCTAACAAGATGGCGGGAAGTGAATATTGTGTTTGTAACTGGATATCGGCGACGGAGTTTGTCATTTTTTTTTTATCTTGGTCATCTCCATGACCATTTATTTATTTATTTATTTATTTAACATAAAACGGCCAAAGCCAATTACATTAGTTAACAAAGACACTTAAACACATTATTTAAGGATAATAACAAAGTATACAACTACTCGACAGTCATACGCTCATCTCACAATACTCCAAACATACTGACAAGATCTTCTTCCATCCATCCGCGAGCACATCACAGTCGGGCTTAGCGTCCAAGAGAGCGTTGAGCGCAGACAGTGTGCGAGGGACAGGAGACTGGGCTCGAGCGACGGTTCAACTCCAAGGCACGGCGAACAATCTGTGCCTCCTGTTACGGATATAGTTTATTGGAGCAAAAAGATGGGACAGTTCGTCGTGTAGTTCAGGAGCATCTATTTTTCCGTGAAGGATCTTGCACATATTAATAATTTGGTCATTTTTTCTTCTAACCTCGAGAGAATTGTACCCTAAACAGCCTAAAAGAAAGTTCGAAGGGTACATAAACGGATAATATCCATTAAAACGTTTATATAGATACCTAAGATAAGCCTTTTGTACCTTTTCTAAAAGTAAAGTGTATTTCTTTTCATGCGGGTTCCAGACGCATGCACTGGATTCTAGTTTGCTGCGAACAAGTACATTGAAAATAGATTTAATAGCGCTTATGCTGGTGAAATCTTTCACCAGCCTGAGAACTGGACTTTCTCCCATGAGAACCATGAGAGGTTGAGACTCTTTAACCGGACTTTTCTGTGGTTGCCATAAGCTCCTAGCGAAACTTAATGCCTCCAGCCAGGGCGTAAAAACTTATAAACTAAACGACTGCGCGCTAAGGGCCTCCCCTGTGGGGTACGAATCTTGGCTTAGGGCAGAGTCGGAGGGAGGATGGCAAAGGACCGACGGTGGCTAGATAAAATCAGGGTTATGATTATTATCGGGGGAATTTAAAGCTACAGGCTCAGCTATAGCGCGTGCTGGCGCTTCGCTTACGGGTAAGGGTCGGGGAGGACTATTTAGTCCGGGATTTCGCGCAGGGTCTCGGCGTCGAGGTCGGAATGAATTGTTAATATTTGGGTGACGACATATTTTCATATTGTTGTCGGTTGTTTTATTTTTGTGAAGGTTAAAGATATAAAGGCACTTCGTAGTCTTTATATTACTAGAAAAGGGTCTTAATAAAACATAAGCGTTGGTAAACGGGCGAGAAGATGTAAGTAAATGAAAGATCATATTATATATTTATTTATTTATTAGTCTCTTCAACAATGAGTACACTATTGCTTTACAATAGGAATGATGACCAAAAAACTTTTTGTCCGTCATGTAGATTATTAAAAAATATTGAACACGTATTTTTTATTTTTTTACGTAATCAAAACATAACGGCGATACATTGAGTTCAAATGTGGCATGAATAGAATAGAATAGAATAATATTTATTTCTAAGTATATGGTACATTGAGATTTAAAATTAAACATTAATTCACATATACTACCATTGCTGGTGTAGAAAAATTAATTAAGCTAAGTACAGACCGGCCGGCACATCAAGCTACTACAATCTGTCAAATTTCTTTAGTATATTTTCAACTTTATCACTACAGTATAAGGTTCAAGGTTGATTGCGAAAATGTGACAGTTTCGGGTAGCTTGACCATGCAAATCGTAGACATTACAATAAAAGTTATATTAAATGAGTAAAATTGATTTGAATTTATATTTTTTAATTTGATACAATAATATTGATTCAGATTAATTGAATAGGATTATTTGTAATGTCATAATATTAATTATTATGTCAAAAATAAAATACAAAACAATAAAAAAATAAAAAAATATTGTCATGTCAAAAATATAAGTTCTAGTGTCAAAATATTAATTATAATGTCAAAATACTAATAGCATAGATTATTAATTACAATGTCAAAAAGTATGATTTAAAAATTCATTAACGGAATAAAAACACATGTCTAGGAGCCAAGTAAACATTTTACATTTGAATTTATTAAGTGGTAACATTCTCAAGCCAGGTGGTAATTTATTATACATTTTTATTGTCATACAACTGGCATTTCTACTGCATAGTTGCAATCTTTGTGGAGGTACTAGCAATTTCCCGGCATTTTTTTATTTTCAGTGTTTGGGAGACTTGTTCATTTAACAGGAATAAAAGTGGGTATTTTTTTTACAAATAAACAAACCTCAAAATATATAGGCACGGGAGTGGAAGAATTTTTAATTCTTTAAATAATGGCCTGCAATGGTCTAAATATTCTGCTGCGCTCATGGCTCTGATACATTTTTTTTGTACTTTAAATGCTCTGCCCACATCCACTGAATTACCCCATAACACTAGGCCGTAACGCAATACTGATGAAACATACCCATGATATGCATTGAGGACAGTTTGTTTCACGACGTCGCTTCTCAGTAGACTTTATACGTAGCTGTGACGTAACGAGCCCCGACTCCCAAGTTTAACGTGTTTTATCGGAGTAATTTTTTATTAATATGATAAAGCAAAAAATACGTGTCTAATATTTTTTATTATCTGATTGACGGCCTAAACAATTTTTTTTTTTACTCTGTACACATCCCTATTAGTACATATTGCAAACTTAAGTCTAAGCGCCTCATCCCTAGTAGCATTTTTGTTGGCGTTTGGTTGGGCCACATACCTCTGAAGGTGGCCCAACTAAATGCCGACGGAAAATGCTACTAGGGATTACTTATAGAAAAGCACAGCATGTACTATTATGCGCAGATAATAGCACAATTAATTAATTACTAAACGCTAAATTGATTAAAATAAATTAAATTAGAATAGATTAGATTACAATATTAGACTAGATTTTATTTTTGATAATTTCATATAAGATAAGGTTATTAAAGACACCCATTAAATGGCAAGAGCGGCTTTTTTTAGAGCAGGTACTGATGAGTGAAAGAGGTTAAGGGTACCTTTCATCCCGAAAAAAAGTACTGTCCCGAGGAAAATAACAATAACGTTCTTATGATAATAGATGACGCCACGTGTCTACGAATCATGATCAACCCAGCGCCCAGCGGCGATTCCATAATTATAATTCAAATTATAATTATGGAATTGCCGCTGGGCCGACGACGTCGCGCGAGTCGCGGGACCCACTTGGACCAGGATCGCCAAAGATAGGAAATTATGGAAATGCATGGAGGAGGCCTTTGCCCAAAACTGGGTACCCCAAAACTAAATTTTTATCTAATCCTTATTATTATTTGAAATGTTGAATCAACTGCTATTAATTATTTTATTTCATTTTTGGAATTTATTTATTTATCATATTTGAATTTTTACTTTTTATTTTATTAATTGTTTTATTCAATAGTGTATCATATATTATTTTAAATATATTAATTGTTATTTATCAAGATTTGAAATTTTAATGAGACTATTTTAACTAAATCAATTAGTATTTACCAATAAAAAAAATAAAAAAAACAAATTAATTCTAAATAAATAAGTATAATTAAATCAAGTGGTAGATAATTACCTACGTGTTTAAGCATTTATAACTTTATTTTATTTTATCGTTGCATTTGATTTTATTACTGCATAAAATAGATATTTAAGGAATTTTATAAAATTGTAATCTGTTATATTTTTGGGAATAAATGGCTATTATTATTATTATGGAATACAAATTGATTGTTGAATTCCAAATTAACGCAAGCAAAGCCATGGCCAAAAGCTAGTTATTCGATAAATGTAGCAAATATCATGACAGTAAGCAGGTTTTTTTAAAAGCTAAGGACGCTGATTTATGTTAAAATAACTGTTTTACGCGCATCATTTATTTTTTAAACGTCTGTAACTCAGAAGTGTAATTCTATGGCTTAGCTCCATTGCCCTCCAAGGCGACGAAATTATCATCCCCAAATCATGAAAACGATACAAAGTCAAACTGAAAGAAAAGAAAAACAAATACCGTCCCAAAAGTTCCGCTTAGTATGACAAAACGTAGATGTAGGTACTACCAACATCCAAAATTTCCCATTACGCTACAGACTCGTCTGTGGTTTCAATCTGAAGCAAGCCTTTAAGAGCTCAAAGCTTAGGAAAATTAAAAATTAAGAATCACGCTGCAATGTTCTTTACAATTAGACCTGCTTTGAGGAAAGGGGAATTAAAAAGTTGGTTAGGTGAAAATGATACGATTACATTGCTTGAAAATTAAGTAGATATTTAGTTTTCTCGTGGCTGAGTAATAACAGCCGCAAGGGTCGATCCGTCAGGTTAAGCTACGCTTGCCGGGGTTGGTCCGTGGATGTGTGACCATCTTTACATACCGAGACTCCTCCGTGCCTCGGAAAGCACGTTAAGCCGTTGGTGCCGGCTGTCATTCGTGGATCTTTGACAGTCGTTACGGGTCGTCAGAAGCCCAAAAGTCTGACAGCCAGTCTTACCAAGGGGTATCGTGTTACCTAGTTACTGGGTTGTGGAGGTCAGATAGGCAGTCGCTCCATGTAAAATACTGGTATTCAGCTGCATCCGGTTAGACTGGAAGCCGATCCCAACATAGTTGGGAAAAGGCTAGGCAAATTGATTGATTTGATTTAGTTTTTAATCTTAATGTATTGCGTGTCAATTTTGTGATTTGTATTTTAACTATGTACCGAACTGATAATATGAATCCCATTAGTTCTACCATAGAACTGTTTAGCAGAACAAGTGGGAACAAACGGAAATCATAATCAGTTTATAATGTCCCCATTGCTGGGACATATCCTCTCTTCAAGAGGGAGTTACACGATAATCCACCTTATTACCTAAACTTAAGCATTTTCTAACTATTCCAGACAATGCTTTAATAACCCTAAAATCATTAACACCCCACTACAAAGTTAGCTCATTCTCCTAACTTTACCACAGCACACCTTGTATTAACCGCTTCTCTTCAAGGTTAGTTCTGCACACGGCGAAGTACGTCACCTTGCACCAAATGACGATAAGTGCATTTTAGGCACCGTTCTCACTGTGCCGTGACATTTATCGTACTGTAAAATTCATACGTACTTTCTGAGTTTATCTTGAATATGACTGAGATCGGTGTAGGAAAAACATCGTGAGGAAACTTGGACTTATCTATACAATAACGGGTTCAATACAACAATGCTTTCAGGGTATTAGTAGGGCTGCCCCGTTTTTGTAGCGCATCGGGAATGTTCGCGGACTCACATTTATATTGCTTTTACGCAACGATGTGAATGAGGTGTGCATCCCTGGTGCGCAGAGTGCGGACCAGCTCCAACAATATTCTGAAAATGATCACTAGCAGGCTCGATTGCATGTATGTCAATCACTGCAGTGCCATTTTCTTGGGATTAAATAAATTTTAATTTAACATAGTTCGTAAGTTTACTGACACAATGAGTCCTTGTTACTTGATTAAAGAAATTTATGATTAATATACGAATAAATTAAATTGAATTATATATTTGTAATGTCAAAATTACAGCTTTTTACTACATGCATAAAGGTATATACGGTACTTTCTGTTTTCATTTTAATTTTGATTATTTTTATTTTTCTTTATGTTACTATGAGTGTGTTTAGTTTAAAATGTAATCTTCCTGTACCAATAAATACTTTTTCTTTCTTCTTTCTTATTACAAAAAAAAAACTTTTTCTTTTTGTCCATCTATCGGTCTCTCTAACCGGATCAACGGTGTCTAGCCGGAACAAACAGACAGGCAGACGCCTGTCTGTTTGTTCCGGCTAATCTTCGAAACGGCTGGACCGATTCAGACGGGACTTTCACTGGCAGATAGCTAATGTTATAAGTAGAGATCGTATGGATATTCTGATGCATATAATATTCACCTAAAGTTGAGATGTTGGCTAATATGGAATGCGCAAAAGCGACCCCGGAACCGCGGGATTTTTTCTATAAAAAAAGTATCGAAAAAATCCCGCGGTTCTGGGATCTACAAACTTAGGTTTCTGTTTATAGAATTGGATGTATTTTTACTTACTTTCAAATGTTAGCTTTTATGGAATGCATTTTTGTATCGATCTAATTCAGCTAATATCTATTTAAAGACATCGAAATGTAAATTATTGGGGGTACACTTAAATACATGCCATTTAAAATTGCGATAATTATGACTTAGCACGACCCAGTGGGAAAACTCGCTAAGATGTAAGATCGAATCTTGTGTGTGGTACAATACGCGTTGATTGCGAGAAGTAGATGAACCTCTGGATTTAGAGAAACTTGACTTAGATGGAGTACCTGTGAGGTTACTGTGTTTGACGATGTGTGGTTCTGTGTTGAGGATGAAGTTTTGGTAATTGGAACTTTGGTAAGGACACTGAATTGCTTGGGTAAGTTTTAATTTTCCGTGAAATAAAATGGTTTTTGGGAAATTTCTCACCGGTTTTTTTTAAGGTTCCCCTACGCGTAAAGTGGGGATGATTTATAAATCGATAAAAACATTTTTTCGTCTCTCTCATGGTGTGGGGCATCGTTGGGTAGGCCGTTCAAAAATATTGCAGGGTTGTGAAAATCATTTTTCGATTCAGGGATCCGTTTGCGGAATATTAAGCTTTGAAGTGTTAATTTTTATAAGAGTCAAGTTGTACTTGGATATGTGAAAAAATTCACAGCAGTAGCATATATAACGAAACGTACGATGCCCCATCGTTGGATAGGCCGTTCAAAAATATTGCAGGGTTGTGAAAATCATTTTTCGATTCAGGGATCCGTTTGCGGAATATTAAGCTTTGAAGTGTTAATTTTTATAAGAGTCAAGTTGTACTTGGATATGTGAAAAAATTCACAGCAGTAGCATATATAACGAAACGTACGATGCCCCATCGTTGGATAGGCCGTTCAAAAATATTGCAGGGTTGTGAAAATCATTTTTTTGATTCAGGGATCCGTTTGCGGAATATTAAGCTTTGAAGTGTTAATTTTTATAAGAGTCAAGTTGTACTTGGATATGTGAAAAAATTCACAGCAGTAGCATATATAACGAAACGTACGATGCCCCATCGTTAGATAGGCCGTTCAAAAATATTGCAGGGTTGTGAAAATCATTTTTCGATTCAGGGATCCGTTTGCGGAATATTAAGCTTTGAAGTGTTAATTTTTATAAGAGTCAAGTTGTACTTGGATATGTGAAAAAATTCACAGCAGTAGCATATATAACGAAACGTACGATGCCCCATCGTTGGATAGGCCGTTCAAAAATATTGCAGGGTTGTGAAAATCATTTTTCGATTCAGGGATCCGTTTGCGGAATATTAAGCTTTGAAGTGTTAATTTTTATAAGAGTCAAGTTGTACTTGGATATGTGAAAAAATTCACAGCAGTAGCATATATAACGAAACGTTAAAAGGGAAACTATCACAGCTAGGTAGGATAAACAAGTTACCGAGTAATACTCGACCAACTTACATTTACAGTTGAAAAAAATGTTCGGGAATACATTTCGTATCGAAGAACATGTTTTTCTAAAGAAAGAAAAGAAAGAAAGAAAGAAAAATTGTTTATTCTGCATAAACGACGCACATTACATGAAAAATAGACAAAATACACATACTAATACAAAGTAACCAAAAGCCTCGTATTCCAAACCTTAAATGTAACAATTAAAAAAAAGTTTGACTGTTGTTCATCGCTTCCTACTACAATGTTAAGTTTGTTCTTGGGATAATACCAACTACGGAACTCTTCATTCTGCGTCGTCCGACATCCATTTGGCCGGTTTTTTTTTTAAACTTTAATCGCTCATTATTGAAAAAATCCGATAAGCAAGCGAAAAAAACAACTCATTAAAAAAAAAAACAGTCAAACTTTTCCAACTTCTATCTTCATTCAGCGTCTTACTACTAAACTTTGAAGAACAGTTAAGAGTCTATACAACCTCAGCGCCACCTCACTCTGTATCTCACTCGCACACTATTGCTACCGGTCAAGCGAGCAAGCGAGACAGGGCGGCAGGGAAAAGGCTCCAAGACGCCGAAAGTTTAGGTAATTTCTTATTACGGTGAAAATAATGTTCATTTAAAAAAAGTAAATAACATAAGACCTGCTTTATAGTTAGTTCAGTTAATATGCAAAGTTTCATTTTCTAATTTGAAGTATTTTTTGAATACCAGCGGTTTATTGTTCGGTTTGGAGGTAACTTTGGATTTTTTTTCTATGGAGAAAATTTTATGGAACTGTGTTTTCGGCTAACATAGTACTTAACATTAATTCTTAACTTTACCATATATTTATTTCAAAATTAATGCTGCAGTATTTTCGACATAACGGAGGATCATGCTAAGCCAGTTGAGGTAGTATAGGCCCTTAACAAGTTTCCATGCAGTACCTATAAGTACTCGTAACGACTGGAAATCAAATTACAGCTGAGTCAGTTAGTTGCGACGTAGTTCACACAATACAACATTCGTGGGTAGTATGGGTACTGATCGAGTAACGAAAATGTGGATACGGCGTTAGGTATTCATTTAATATTTATTGATTTATTTATTTACCTTCGTTTTTACAGGTAGGAACCCAATACAACAATGTAGTAACAATTACCACACTCAGAGACGTCACCCAAAAACCAGTTAGATACCACCACCAACAAAAATTAAATATTTTTAGACTGTCCTATTTTGACGGACAGGGTCCAAATTATAAATAATAAAATCTTGAAATATATATAAGATATTTGTTGCCGTATCATTAGTGTAACAATAAAACCAAAAAGTGTTGCTGTAATTAAAGAAATTTATTAAAAGTAATCTAAGTATTGCTAATTAGAATATAAACTAAAAAGATGTCCTACATAAATAAATTAAAACATACTTGTAATTAAAGAAACGACATTTTAAGTTCATTACACCTGTCGATTCTCAATAATATAATTAAATGTAATAATATAACAATAAATCTATTTTTCAATCTTGTCATTTTGACATCTGCACCCGTTCAACTCTCGTTCGTACTCTCTGGTAAGCTTGCCAAAAAGTATTAATATATAATTAAATACTATTATATTTTCTTTACTTAAATAATATTTTTAAGGTACCTCCCTTACACATAAAGTGGGAATGGTATTTTTTTTTTCTCGTCTATTATACGGTGTGGGGTATCTGTTGCAGACTCCTTGGTGAGCCTAGTTTTGTAGAAGATTTTTATAGTTTTAATTTGAACGAATTTTGTTTCCTTCACTTGCTTATTTTTCATTGTCATCCTCATCCTCAGTTATCTGAATCTGGAAGAATATATTGGACATCTTCGTCGGCTCTGGGATCTGGAATTTAATAAATCCCTGGCGCCCATTTACTAATTGTTTACTTACAAAATAATTGGAAGGTTACACCTTAATAATTCAATCTTTTATTATATTTTAATCTTAACTTAAAATCGGAACAGTACTGGTTTTATCTTCAACTCCCCACGACCTTAGTTCTTTAAGCTGAAGTTTGAGCTGGCTGGCATTAATAAGTGACAATTTGTCACATACTTATTATAAAGGTTAACTTAGTTTATGTGTTTGAAATAAGTAATTTATTATTTATGCGGTAGTCCCTTAAAGGCTACCGTGTATTATTTTAAGAACGAGTATTCTTTTTAAATATATGTTATTTCAAACAGTTTATTGTTTCCTTGTATTTCGATACGTAACCACCTTGCATGAAGGCTTTGTTCCATTACCTCTAGAGGGATAAAATCTTTTATGTAACAGTGGTTTGGTTTGGTTTCAACGTATGTAATATTTTCTCTTTTAAATCCTGTTTTCATTGAGTTTTAGTTTTATTTAACTCCACCAACCATTAATACATATACAGTCCATTCGCATCGCTAACAGTATCGTTGGATAGGCCGTTCAAAAATATTGTGGGTTTGTGAAAACCATTTTTCAATTCAAGAATCCGTTTTCTAAAGAAAACGCAGCTCAGTAGGTTTTACAGGATAACGAGTAATAGTCAACCAACTTATATTTGCAGTTGGAATGTATGGGATAACATGTATTTCAACTACACTGAAAAAAAATTTTACTTATACATAACCAAACTCTCGTCAACATGTAACACAAAAAACTGACCACATAACTTTATGCAACATGTAACCAAAACCAAAAGGCTGTTTTGTACTTATTTTATAGACAAATCACTTTTATTAAATCAAGTTAACTTTTGTAAAGTCTTGTCAAACTTTGATTATTCCTGAAACAGCCACAGTAGTTAGGCTAAATATTTCTTTCAGTGTACAATGTTAAGTTTGTTCTTGGTTTAAATTCTTCCCAACTAAATAGGCTCATTTGCCAGGTATCTCATTGTTATGCAAAACAACACAATGACAATGTTTCACTCTAGCATGTAAGCGACCTTCTCACTCGAGACTTTTTTTCTTCTAGCGTGTTCAAGTTTTAAAGCAAAAAATTTTTTTCTTTATAAATTTATATAAAAAGTATGAAAAAAAAAGTTTTTGTTTTGGAACAACAACAAATTGACATAATAACAGTAGCTATCATCGTTTCTATTGTAATTTTCAATTTGTTGATGTTCCAAAATAAAAAATAAAAAATTCCGTGCTGGTGAAAACATCATCATTATCATCATTTCAGCCGAAAGACGTCCACTGCTGGACATAGGCCTCCCCCAAAAGGGGGGAAATTTGCCATAATCGCCACGCTTAGCAGGCGGGTTGGCGATCGCAGTATGCTGTAGAGAACGCTGCATAGTCATGGTGGAAACAGGCTAATTAAAAAAAATTGTAGCGGGTTGAATGCTCCGGGGTACAATTTGGCGATGTCTTTATTGTGCTTTTATTCCCGTAGATCTGTTTTTCATGGATCTTTGTATTTCTTTGAAATCGTATCGCGCCCCGCAGTTCGATTTCAACTTATATCTTTTATTCTAAGTTCTATACTCAAGTCTTCAATGCGAATTGACTTACAATCGGTATTCACATAAAGTTGTATCACGAATGAATTTATACTTGTAGTTTTTCATTGTTTGTTGACGTAAGAGAATACCACGACGATATTTCATGTTACTTTATAGAAGCACGCTTTGCTTAAGTTCGAAAAGATGGAACCTGTTTCACTTTGAGGACTTAGGCTAGGTGGAGCAACGATCTTCTGGCAGTAGTTGGACGAGAGTAGCTGAGGATTGCGTTAAATGGCGTGTGAATCGAGAGGCCTATGATGATTATGAATTCTAAGTGAGGAGGTAAGTTTATTTCTAAAGAATATCATAGTAGTTCCCGTAGTGTTTTCGTTAAACTGCCAAGCGATGAGGTAACTAACAATATAATGTAGAAAATTATACCAGTCGGGTCTAATGAAAAGAGCAAAAGCCCTTACACGACATATTATCTTTCACGAATCAGTACATAGAAAACCCTTTGTGAAAGAACGTAAAAACTCATAATGTTATGCATGTATTCATACAATAAAATTTATGAAGCCGACAACACACCATATGAAACCGAACCAAATTTGACGGAAAGGGTAAAAGAACAATACAATTTGCATGTTTTTCTGTGTTGGGCTTTGAAAACTGTGGTTTACTTATAGGCGATTGCTGAATGCTGTGGCCTGCAAAATAAGTTACTCAGAGTAATTATAGAGAGAATATAGTCATTACTAATGCTACAAAAACGGTGAAGGAAATACATCGTGAGGAAACCGGCATGTCCTAGAACCAAAAATTCGGAAACAATGTGACATACACCAACACGCACTGAGCCTGCGTCATGGATTATGTCCCGCTCTCTCCCACAGAAAAGAGGGCTGTACCTAGCATTGAAAACGTTATGCGCTGATTGCTGATTATGCTTCAGTTTAAAAGACGCAGACTGTCTGTGGCGACCATCAACAGTAAGAAAATAAGATTTAAAAAAAAAGATTTAAAAAAAGTACCTAAATAAGACCTTGGCTTGAGGGGGATACGCTAAGGTAGCCCGCATAATTCCAGTTTCGCTAAGCCTCAGCCACAAAGTTTACATGCTTCGTGTACCTAGACGAAATAATAAACTACCAGACTGTTTTAAAACTCTTGACTTTATGACATTTAAATGTAAATTATTCAATTATCTCTTCAGTAAATGCTACTACTCTACTAATGAAAAGGTGACTTAAATTATTTTTATTGCTTTGACTTAATTTAATATTTTTGACATTTCCTTATCTGATATTTGACTAATTTGCGATTACTAATATTTAAAATTACAAAATGCTAATTACCAACGCTTTTAAAAACTTAGCGTATATTAACGTAGTGCTTGGCTCGAAAGATTCTTAGAAAAATTGTATTGAAGTTGGGAGAAATAGTGAAAT
Organism: Dryobota labecula; assembly: GCA_947523025.1. Classification (NCBI taxonomy): domain Eukaryota; kingdom Metazoa; phylum Arthropoda; class Insecta; order Lepidoptera; family Noctuidae; genus Dryobota; species Dryobota labecula. The sequence goes on from OX383306.1 coordinate 17,617,286, forward strand.
AATTAGTTCTTCGAAATAATAATTCACTGTTGAACAAAATCTTTTTAACTACTCGTGGATTTTATCTGGAGCTTGACTGGCTCTGACATTTCGCAAGAATCGCTTTTTTTCAAGGTATATTTTTTCGCGTATCAAAAGAAGTTAGCAGAAATAAGGTTAGTCTTTTTTGGCAGAAAGGTTCGCAATACAGCAAGATCTCTTTGATGTCTAATGGATTTTGTCTGGACCCAGATTTGCTGTGACGTTTCACAAGAATCGCAACTGTCAAAGGAATGCAATGCGTTTCAAAAAATTGAGATTGAAAATGATTAACTTTGCCTCAGTGCCCGCGGCGAGAGACGTAACATAATAATAATAAAATTGAGTATAGAGATAGTAGAGAGATAGTATAGAGGTATTAGGAACAGGGTGTAAGGATCACCCATACTCTAAAGAGAGGATCCTCCGACCAGACAGGTGTCGTGTCTGGTGGGTAACTGCTCGACGGTTGATATCGGGATGTTGTATATATGCTAGTCGCGCGGCAAACTTTGATAGCGCGATGCAAGATTTGTGTGACGTCATGTCTTCGATGTTCTCATGTGGCGTTGTAGATGCCGCCACATCACTCCCCTCCAAAGACCGGAGGTCGATATTGGGCGGAGTCAGTGCATATTATCATGCTTGCCAGGGCCAATTGTGGTTCCAGTGAGTCGGAACCAGATGCCGCGTAGTTCTCAGTGAGTCGGAACTGTCTGCGGAGTTTCCCCAGTGAGTCGGGGTGGCACTGCGTTATGCTCCAGTGAGTCGGATGTGGTACAGCGCCGGGTTGAGTCTGACTGCTGGCGTCGACCAGAAGAGGTATTAAGGGCTCTGCTTGTAGATCGGACGAAAGTGCAGTTTGCTGTGCCAAGGTTGCTGATGAGGCTGAGGGTGATAACCAGTTATGCGCGTTCGCTACATGATGGTGGTCAGGATATTCTTTGAACCTGTGGGTGCTGGCTGGCTGTATGACTCGCCGCTCGAATGCTCGAGAAAGTGATGATGACGTCACGCTGAACTAGCTGCTCGAAGGTTGAGCTTATGTCCATGTGGGTCACCAGTATAGAGGTATGAGGAACAGGGTGTAAAGTTCACTCATACTCTATAGAAAAGGGAGGATCCTCCGACCAGACGGGTGTCGTGTCTGGTGGGCAATTCCCGATGGTCGATGTCGGGATGTTGTATATATGCTAGTCGCGCAGCAAACTCTGATTGCGCGATGCAGGATTTGTGTGACGTCATGTCTTTGATGCGTAGTTTGCATGTGGTGTTGTAGACACCACATATTCGACGGCACGGTTGGTGCAATGGTTAAGCGATTGACTGCTGCGCTGCCTGTCGCGAGTTCGATTCCCGCACGGAACAAATATTTGTATGACCTACAAGTAGTTGTACCGGTTCTGGCTGTCTGTGTATGTGAGTTTAAATGTTTGTAAACGCACCCACGATACAGGAGAAATTCCTGTGTGTGGGGCAACGTTTTTTGGAAAAAAATAAAATCTTTTAAACATATTATAGGAAAAAAATGTTCAAACCCCACCAGTTAAATGTACCATTGAAATAATCCATTTTTATTTTCGTCAGCAAGAATGGCTCACGATTATATATACTAAAAAGCCTTGATTAATTAATCTGGTACTAGAAATCTGTGGGCATTAGCATCCCATTTGTCTTCTTCTTATTCTTGCCTTTGTCCAATTTTAATTCCGGGTCGGCGTAAAATGTTTTCGTTTTCCATTCTTCTCTGCCACGCTATCTCGTTCATAATTATGATTTCGTACACAATTCACCCATCTTGTTTTTGGTCTCCCTCTTCCCCTCTATCCATGAACATAACTTAAGCATAATCGGCCAATTATGCTTAAGTTATTGCTGTGGGAAGGAGCAGGCCATTATCCATCATGCGAATCGATCGATGTCACATTATGATTACGAATTAGTTTTGAGTCTAAAACATGCCAGTTTCCTCACAATGTTTTCCTTCGCTGTTTTAAAGGTTGATAGGCCTTGATGATATAATGGAGTTAAAAAGTGGAAGTGCATCATAGGTGGCAGCACAGTTGTCCGTCGATAAACCGCCATTGTTTCGTTTATGTTTACGTTTATGTCGATCATAAATTATACAAAAACTAGATAAGTTGGTTGCCTGCTTGTCGGTCTTCTACAGATTGTACTTTGGAGAGTGTGCCCATGAACTCCACGACCTCATTCCACCGGCCCCCTTCTACCATCGGACATCTAGACGCACTGCAAGTTACCACCCCTACCTAGTTGATATTCCACCAACTCGCACTAAGCGTTTTCAAACGTCTTTTATAATGCGCATAGCTAAGGAGTGGAACTCTCTGCCAGCGTCTATGTTTCCGAACGCATACAACCTTAATCTATTCAAAGTGAGAGTGAACAGGCTTCTTCTGGGTAAGCTCACTCCATCGTAGACTTTGTCTCTGTCATCCGGATCTAGTAGTATCAAGTATGCGACTTTGAGTGTAGCACTATCAAAACACGAGCTAAGGACATTGGTAAAGCATGATTGGGGAAGCGTCTACCATTGGTAAAAAATAGTTTTAGTGGAATAGTCAATAAATTATGAACGTTTTATAATTTTTAGATTATTTTGTGTTTGATGACTTGATGTGCTTTTTTTGGGGAAAACTGAATGCAGAAATCACCTGATCAGAGTTGAAAACCAACTCGAGGATGATCTTCCTGACTGAAAAACTTCCGAGATGTTAATTCTAGCACTGGTCTAATATGATAATACAAAACACACACACTCCTTTGATATAAGTTATACTATATCAAATTACAAGTGCCTGTAGAAAACCGATTTCGTTCTCTTCTCAGCATCACCTGTATATGAATTTCTCTTATAAAAGTCTTCAGGTTTCAAAAGAATAGCACTATATAGTCTAGAGTTCTTGACAAAATATCAGGTACACACTTTTTCTTCCTTTCTTCTTTTAATATTTTTGGGGAATACAAGGGTCCCCGAATTTTTACAATCAACAGCTACGCAACGGGCTATATTAATTAATTACAAGTAAAAGAATCCCATTTCTTCCCGTGGGTGTCGTAAAAGGCGACTAAAGGACTTACTAAAGAATGGGCAGCAGCGTTCTCTATGCATTTTTAACACCATACTGCGATCGACAACCAGCCTGCCAAGCGTGGCGATTATGGCAAACCCCCCCAATTGGGGGAGGCTTATGTCCAGCAGTGGACGTATTTCGGCTGAAATGATGAAGTAAAAGCAGTGGATTATTTACAAAAAATGTATGGATATTGACAGCTAGCTATCAAATTTTACGACGGACAATGGTAGCGACATTTGAAGTTAGCAAGTGGCAGTTTTAATCCCCATTTAGACAAAGTGCCTGCCTGGATTCGAAAATTCGAAGGAAGGACGGTTGCCACTGAATCACTGCTCTCTCCTCTTCAAAATATTCTTGCCCTTTTCATGCTTAGTTGAGTGTAGTAGACAACCTCTACTTCTAAGGCCCAAATCCTTTCCACATGACATTTGCTATTGTAATTCGCAAAGGTCACTGGCAGGTATGGACGCAATTCGGTGCTCAAAGCCATGTGAATAACATTATTTGTTGTTGACCCATATAATTGAGTTATTGTATGAACAACGGTTTCAGACTGTCTCGTCAATTTGTTTTGATATTTGCACAAATGGCAATAGGATTTTTTTTTTGCTTTGTAGGTGTTGAGTAAGGTTTTTGTTTGGTTTAAGGTGAGCGATATAAATCAGCGGTTTTAAGGGTTCCGTACCTCAAAAAGAATAAAACGGAATCCTTAAAGGATCACTCGTGTGTTTGTCTGTTCGTCTGTCACTGCCATTTTGCTCCGAATCTACTAGTTGAAATTTGGTACACATTATATATTTCGATGACCCAAACACGGGCATGTAAAGTAAATAACTGAATTTTAGATACACACTTTTCGGTCACTTCTTGGGGTAAATCAGAAAGTTAAAAAAACTTTTTGAAACTGTACCGTGTGTCATATCAAATCAAAAGGGCTTATTGTAAAAAGTTCTGTTTTTTAAGCTATTGCATAGCTTCTATCGCGGGCCTTGAGCGCGGGGACCGAATCCAGAAATTCCGTAACGAAAAAACCTCACGCTATCGCTGTCTCGCTTTAACATCTATTCGACTCTATCGCACTACGCTACTCAGCCGCCATAGCTACCGGCCGCCCTATTCTTGTCTTGTTTGTTGTCAAGAACTTTGTCAACAAAGCGCTGTTTTTGTTTTTATTCTGTGTTTTGTGGATATTTATCGTAAATTAGAGTTATTGTTGTATTTATGTATGTACGTGTGACGTAATTTAAGTTGCAATGCATTACAAAACGTGTGAAATATGTGTTATAAGATCCGGCCGGTCAGATGGTCAAATGCGAATCTTCATAGCCAAATTTCCTTTGAATGAAGATAGGTAAGCATATATTTTCAATTGTTATGTTAAAAAACATTGATAAGCTCTTACAGAAAATAAATTACTTAATTTAAAGTCCAAAATTTACAAAATTACAAAGTAACCTATCAATATGCTAGTGCTTGACGCATGTTACTTTTTTATCGACTGTCAATATTTTTATTATTATAATATTCCTATTTCATTTAATTTTCTCTGTTATTCTATTAATACTGCAAAACCAAAATAACAAAGATATAAGTTTAAATACACTACTATTATAATCATAATAATGTAATAAAATGTTCCAGCTAGATGTAAAAAATGGGTTAAAGTTACGGGAAAGAAGACTTGGTGTATGTACCCATTGAAAAGCTACATCAATTGGAACATATTTGTGGCAGTCATTTTCTACCAAAGGATTTCAATAAAAAGAAGACACAACTAAGAAAAAATGCTACTCCGTCTGTAGAACTTACTGCAGAACCAATGGCAGATGAGCTGTTCGTTGGATTTCCACTAAACATCTTCAAAAGTGAGCAAACACATAAGACTTTATTTTCCAGTCGTAATTCATCCTAACTCACCCTTTCCGATTACTTTAGTAACTCATGTTCAATTATATTTTGCAGAGTTATCTTCTACTTCGACTACTGCGATTCTTGGACTGGTACATCTAGTAAGTTTTTTTTTTTTTTGGGTACTGTACGTCCGAATGAAAAAACGGAACCCTTATGTACCTTCATCTACTGGACCGATTAAGTTGCATTTTGGTACACATGCAAAATGTATCATGTGACATATGAAATGAAAGGACTTGACAAGAGAACTTTTTTTTAAATTATTTAAAAAAAAAAATCCTCTTGACAAGTCCTTTCATTTCATTTTACATTTTTAATGAAAATTATTAAAGAAAATAGATGAAAATTTACCATTTCCCCCCTTATCTCCGAAACTGCTGATCCTAACATTAAAAAAAATACAGTGTACAGTTCTATACTTAAAGATTACAGCAAAACCTTTAAGAAGTCTATGGTCTTAAAATAACATGGTAAATTACTCAATATTGTGTGTACTTACATTATTATTATGCAGTTGGAAAGTATGGGGAAACATGTTTTTCAACTACAATGTTAATTCGGTTCTTGGGATTAATTCATCCCAACTACGATACCCTTCATTGTTTTTGGAATTAGAAGTGAATGACTACATTTTGTTTTTATTGCAGTACCTTCAACATCAACTGCTGAACCATTGCCAGTAGAATGTTCAAAAGACAGGAAAATATGTTCTATTGCGGGTAAGGTTTATGTTTATTTTAAACTTATTAAATTCACTTTACTATTTGATGTATCAATTGTAAATATTACAGATACTTTTTTGTCTATTACAGACCCTTTTTCAAATGAAAATGTGATAAAAAGAATGAGACTAAGCCCAAGTAACTATTCAAGATTAGAATTAAATTTGAATTCACTTGTTCATGTGTCAGTTAATAAGCAACGTGTTTTCTACATTTCAGTACCTTCAACATCAACTGCTGAACCATTGCCAATTGAATGATCAATAGAAAGGAAAAGGTGTTCTAATTATTATAAAAAAACTTAAGTCCAAAATTTTGTTTTATTTTATTATCATCACAGCAAATCTCATCTTATAGTCAAGTTTACCTCGGATTAGATCTAGACTATACAATGGGATTTGTCTCTGAACCCCGCTTACGCCAACGTGGAATCACAGCCGTAGCTGGTTTCTTTTTATAAGAAAATTACCACGTAACCTTAGTTCAAATCGAAAGTTACCGTTGGCCTAAGTGACCTTTGCCTTAAATTTATTAAGAATGAAACCGTAAAAATGTCAGGATCCTAAAACCCGAAATTTTTTACAGCAACATATCGATAAAAATTACGAGTGAGTAGTAGTACATCCCTATCTTGTTATTATGTTGGCAGCTTTATGTCATGTCTGCAGTCCGTGTCATTTCTGTTATGTTGGTATTCATTATTAGCTCACGTTTTTTTATCTATGGGACTCCCGTCTCTTAATATTATATACTCTTTGTTTATATTTAATAAAAGAAAAATTTGTTTTCTTATCGGTCACCACGCTCAAAAAGTGTAACTTGAATTAATATCAAAGAAAAAGAAATACTGCATAAATAAAATAAATAAATAATTATAATTGCATAAGTTGATACAAAATGCTATGCAATAGCTTTACCGCGGCAGTCCCCGAGTGCCACACGTCTTTTATTTTTTATAACTTTTAGATACACACATTAAAAAAAGTTTGAGATCACTTTGAAAAATCTAAATCTTTTTTGTTACGGTAGATTATATATGATTTCTTCTTCTTTTTAGATTATATATTTAAAAATATAGATTTAGAATATAAAACAATAAAACAGCTCAATTGTTTTTCCATATAAAAAAGCTTTCAGTCCTATGTAGCTTACGCTCATTCAGAAATCTGATTTAGTCAATCTTAACGGATTTAAAATACTTTTTCGCGGAAAGTTGTGATTGAAAAAATGTCAAGAGGATTATCAGAAGTTTTATGAGCAAGAATAGTAACTTTGGGGGAAGAACGATACACCACGAGAGAAATAGCACGCAGAGTTGCTATATCCCAATCCTGTGTCGTGACCACGTTGCAGAGGTCCCACGGGATGGGTAATTTTGCTGACCGACACCGCAGTGGTCGCCCAACTGTTTTGACTGTTGCCCAAATGCGAAAAAAAAAAAAATAATATATCAGCTTACGCTTAGTGATCACAAACTTTTTTTGATGTGTGTATATACTTTTAAAGTTATTTAAGAAAATAGATGAAAATTGACTATTTCCACACCCTTATCTCCGAAATTACTGAGCCAAAAATGTATACAAAATAGTTAATTACTTTATAGATTACAGGGAAAACTATAAGAAGTCTATGGTCTTAAAATAACATGGTAAATCTCTCAACATTGTGCGTACAAACTTACATTTGCAGTTGGAATGTATGGGAGAACTTGTTTTTCAGCTACAATGGTACCGATTCCCTTGTTCACAAACTAAACTAAATTAAGTTCAGTGCATCTTTTTCTTTCTATTTCATTAAGAAAAGAACAGAAGATACATTTTAGTTTAGTCCTGTCAAATTAATCAGCTCCTAATATTTATATCGATCTTTTGCGGAGCCAAAACCATATCTCAGAAATTTTACTCGCTTTCTCATATTGATGAACTATATGAAAATTGATCATGGGATAGAAAAAGTATCAGCCTTTCAGAAAAATGGAAGCAAGACTTGCCCGTCAATTCACTAGTCATGAAGGCAATTTTTTTTTTCTGATTGGGTCTGCACTTTTTCTCGATCGCGCCTGACGGAAAGCGATGGATAAGGTCTATGATGGAACGAGCGTACCCTGAAGTTGCCTGTTCAATCTTTCTTTAAAGGCAGATAAAGTGGTATAAGTGGATATAAGTGGAAGGGAACACAGACGCTGGTAGAGAGTTCCACACTTTGGCTGTGCGCATAATAAATGTGGAGGAGAAGCACTGAGTACGACTGGACGGGATATCAACCAAGTACGCATGGTATCCTGCAGTACGTCTGGTAGTCCGGTAATAAAAGGGCGATGGTGGGATCAGGTCGTGTAGCTCCTGCGCTCACTCTCCGAAGTACAGTCTGTAAAAAACCGACAGGCAAGCAACATTACGCCGATGCGCCAGGCTGTGAAGCCTAGACACCAACGTTTCGTCACCTATAAGCCATTTCTCTCTGTGTTTTACCGAGTCTATCGCTGTAAGTTGGTAAATTACTTGGTTGGCAATATACCCAACTTTTAATTAATACACAATTATAAATCACAAACTTAATTACTAGCTCAAATTCCCACAAAGTTGATCACTTCACATCAAACAGAATCATAAATCCCGTTCATATTAGTGTCGACAATTGATCGACTGACGTCATTAATACTCTGCCGTACTTGTGTTTACCGAAATCCGATGCGTATCGTTAATCAGCTGGACACATTTCAACAATACTGATTATGGCACAAAGCAGGGATAATTTGGTTGGAATTGATCCGGATTGTTACGGATCCGATCAGCCGAGTCGGATTCGACAATTGACCTCTTTCTCGAAGTTGGACCTACCTAACTAGACAGTTTGTCCTAAGTAAACATACTCGTCCACAACTTGGAGTGTAGCGTCTGCGATCTTCATGAGAGTGGGTGTTACATGGACATTTGATGTATATCCCCCGCATGATGTATATCGACCAAGTTATCGACTAATGAAAATGAGCCATTAATTTGTTAGAGGAATTATGTAGCAGTGTAGTAATAGTGCTGTTTACTTCTAAACAAGAATGTAATCTATTGCGTTCCTTCTTCGTGGTCAAACTTAATGGTCAAACTGATTTGACCACGAGGAATTATGTTCCGGATAGTCAAACTACTTAGTTTAACGATAAATATCCACATTTGTTAAAGTTCGTAAATATACTTGTACAGCCATTAACAAAAATAATTATCTTAATTTATTTAAAAAGTACCCAGCACTTATATCGCCATGCATTAATTCCAGCTGACACTTCATTATGAAATCATCTCGACATATTTGGTCTTGGCGGCGAAGAGATACTTTTTCATTAGAAGATTTTTCTTTTTGTATTAAGGTTTCAAGCAAACAAGCAACTGTAATTAGATTATTTATTTATTTTATTCGTGTTTTTTAACTTTATGCACAAGTAAAAACTGTACAAAGGCGGACCTAATGCCTTGGGCATTTTCTACCAATCTACCTTAGGGTGATGCAGAGACAATACACAGTAGGTGCAATAACAGAAAACCACTTAGAAAAACTCACTGGTGGCATGTGTCATCAAATTGACATAATGTTTTATTTATAATTGTACACAGCTTGACACAAAGTTTAAATAGCCACTTAGTTTGACTATCCGGAACAGAATTCCTCGTGGTCAAATCAGTTTGACCACGAGGAAGGAAGGATCTATTGTATGTATTTTCACACAGAGAAGACGTTCTATTACTTATTATTTTATTATTAATAATAAATAAGTTATATGTATTTTTGTTACTACATGCAAACTAAAAAAATCCATAGCCCTATCTAGGTGTTTTTGAAATTTACTTTTATAAAAAGACACTCCTGTAATATAAGAAGATGTGCGAGCTATTATAAGTTAATTTTTTAGCGTTCCGTACGTCAAATTCAAATTCATTTATTGGTGTGATTTTTGGTATATTTTACATGAGATCTTCTTAATAAATAAATTGTTCCTCAAAAATCTACCTTAAAGGTACACTCTTTAACATAATTAGTAATTATTATAAAAAAAAGAACAATCAACATATTAAAATAAAATAATTGCAACGAAACACAACATAACTTAAGACAGAAAAAAAAAGGAAGCAAAACATTAAAAATTGAATATACGTATAAATAATGAATAGAAATATAGATAATAATACGTTGTCAAAATTAAATAAATATCAATGTCAAATAACTTACAGTTTATCATTAAGGAATTCGTCAACAGTATAATAATTTTTTTCCAATAATATATGTCTTAATTTGTTTTTAAATTGAATAATATTTAAGTCCTTAATTCAATTTGGTAATTTATTAAATATTTTTATATTTTTGGGGCCATGCAAAGTATGCTTTTGTGCATTAAGGCGGTCTTTGATGGTCGAACGCATAATTCATGTCTATATACTTGTCTAATCATTTTATAGCTTCAGCTATCAGATGCTTTTCTATTCAGATGCTTTTCTGAATAGAAAAGCATCTAAACATCGGAAGTCAAAAAGGAATGAACGGAATCTTTATAGGATAACTTCGTTGTCTGTCCGTCTGTCTGTCTGTCAAGACCGTTTTTCTCAGGAACACGTGGAGGTATCAAGTTCAAATTAATATCAAATAAGTAATAATATATTCTACGGTGCCTTGGAACTCAAAAAAATTAAGCTTCAAAATGAGCGCAAAAAATGTTTTTGGTCTATTTATTCTATTTTTTATTTTACTCCTCATCATTATCATCATCAGCCTATAGCAGTCCACTGCTGGACATAGACCTCTCCAATTGCACGCCATTCAGTTCGATTCTCGGCAACTCTCATCCACCTGCTACTAGCCAACCTGCGAAGATCGTCGCTCCACCTAGCCCGAGGGCGACGGGCGAGGGGTAGACGTATTCTTGAGTGGAGACCGCAAATCGGCAAACGTAAGGTAGGAACCTTACGTTTGCCGATTTGCGGTCTCCACTCAAGAATACGTCTACCCTAACGGTCATCGGTTTTACGGCTAATATGGCCGGCCCATTGCCACTTCAGCTTGCTTATTCTGTGAGCTATGTCGACAACTTTGGTTCTCTGCCGAATCACCTCGTTCCGGATTCGATCCCTCGATCGATCCCTCGATCCCTCAGAGAAACTCCAAGCATAGCCCGTTCCATAGTTCGCTGAGCGACCTTGAATTTATGGACCAGCCGTACCGTGAGTGTCCACGTTTCGGCTCCGTAAGTCATAACAGGCAGGACGCACTGATTGAAGACCTTGGTCTTTAGGCTCTGTGGAATACGTGACGAGAAGACTTGACAAAGCTTCCTAAATGCTGCCCAGCCCAGCTGAATTCTTCTGTTAGCCTCCCTCTCAAAGTTGTTCTTACCAAACTGCAGAGTTTACCTGAGGTATACATATTCCCGAACAACCTCGAGATCACCGCCATTGACAGCAATCGCGAATTGAATTTATTTTACTCGATCAGCCCCAAATCGGTTAACATTGTCATCTTCGTGACCTCAGGGAACCAAGTCGTGAAGGCGATAATGTATGTGTATGTATGACATTATCAAAAATGCGTATATTTACAAAATAATTAATGTTCATTGATGATCGATCATGAGGACGGAATTTGAGACTATGCAAACATTAACAGGTCAGTTGTACACTGAAAGCTAAACTAGCTAGTTAGCTATTAAAATGGCAATAGGAAGCGTCGATATTCTATTTAAAATAAATCTATGATAATGAAGGATATTTGGAAATATTTCCCCAAATATGAGATTTTAACTTTGTATGGAAGTTTGGCTGGTCCAAAATTTTAATTTCTTCCACAAATCGCACTAGTTAGCGTATTTTCTATTAGCACTAACTTTGTGCGACTCTCTGAAGAGATTCCAGCCCAAACCATAATAGATCCACCGCCAAACGGTACTTTTTCTTCAAAACAACCTGCCGGCTGTGCCGCATAGACTCTTCGTCGCCCATCATATGCATACAGCATAAATCTGGGTTCATCAGAAAATATTACTCTTGCGCATTCTTCGTCTCCCCATTGTGCGTGTTTGCGGGCATAACGTAATCTTGCTACCCAATATTCCCTTTTAAGTTTTGGACCATTTGCCGGTCTATGTGGGGTCAAATTAGCTTCAAGAAGCTGCCACCTTACAGTCCGCTCGCTTACGTCGTCTCTACGGGTATCCCAAAGTTAATTTGTTACTTCAGCTGCCGTGAGTACCGACTTTGGAGCATGGTCGTAACAATAAATCGATCCTCTCGAGCCGTAGTACATCTCGTTCTGCCGGCGTCTGGTCTTCTTATGTTCTGCCCAGTTTCTTGGAAACTTTGGTTAACTCGCTGCTCTGTAGAAAGTGACATGCCCAATGCTCTTGCTGTACTTCGCTGACTTCTGCCTTCTTCTAACAAAGTGACGATACGTGCACATTCTTCTGATGTTAGTGACATGATAGTAATTGAATAATGATGGGAAAAGACGATAATGACCGCCTTTTATCATATTGAAAGCAAAAGTGAGAAACCAAGCAAAAGTAAAACCACCGCGAATTGAATTTATTTCCAAATTCGAGGTTTTTAACATATGAACTTTTTGTAATTAGGGGTTTTATTTCATTCGATTTTAACCAGTAATAATTTGCAAGTTACAGGAATTTTCGTAATCCCGCATTAATTGACCGCAAGTGTAATTTATTGCAGAAATACTAAGAAACTATGACTTTTACCTATTTACAGGGTCCGCCTTGGCTATTTTTTATGACTTGTTTTACCCCCATTCCGTAAGTAGTACAATTTAAATTATCTGGTACATCATTTTCTACGAGTTCGGTTCATGTTTTATTTATTTGAAATACCCGTTATAATATTTTACTTTTGACTTTTTGGGTATATTTGGGGATGACCTTTTTTCCGATCTATGAAACTTTTTATTTACGACTTCTCCCGGTCCATTCCAAGATCCATAAATAAATAACTAGATGGCTTGGAAAGGTTTAAAGGGTCACTTCCCTTACATTCTTCACTTTGTACCTAGACAGGGTGTGGCGTAAATACTGGTCCAATGTTTAGGGGTCGATACACCATATTATTATATTCAGATATCACATACAATAATTAAAAAAAAATATATATGGCTCCGAATAATAATAATAATAATTTATTTAAAAAAAGTTTGAAATATTGACACCGTGCTTTACTAATTTGGCTGTAATTTTAGAAATGAAATTATTTTTAAATATTTTTTTTTTTGTATAAAATACTTTAATATCATGTATAGAAATTATAGCCAAATTAGTAAAGCAAGATGTAAATTTATCAAGAGAAAAAAAAAATATGGGAGAAGTTAGAATAATGGTTCACATTATGGTATGTCATAGCTGAATATACGGTGTATCAACCTCTTAATGTTGGACTACTATTTACGCCACACCCTGTATATATAAACGTGTTGCAAATTATCAACAAAATGTACAAGTATATAAAAAAGGGAGGGGAAAGAATCAAAGGGCTTAAAAAAATTCCTCCGCATCGCTGTCAACAGGAAAAGTGCCCAAAAGGCTAGCAGCATTGCCACGTTGTATGGCAATACTGATTCTTTGGCCAAGAAATAGGCCAGCCCTCTGGTCACGTGAAGAGTCGAACAACCGCTTGGCGATGTCTTGAAAAACCAAGTGGACACTCGGACCCCATGGTCCTAGAGTTTCAACCCCAAACGGCTCAAACATATAGCTCCCAATAAGGTTGTTATATTTGCGCCGTTTGAGGTTTTCTGAACCTGCAAAATAGTTTTTTTTAGTTACGGATAGAGTTGGCTTGGTTGATTGGGTGTTTCCATTAGGTATTTCTCAATAACAACCCGGAGTCTGAATTAGTGTCCAGTTATTGGCAATAGGCTTGCTCCTATTTAATACCTGGACTAGAGATGTGTAAGAATAGACCAGAATACCGAGGCATCCAGATATATATACCTACAATAAGTTACCTGAACATATAAGATTGACAAAAACGTTGTGCATATTTAAATGTAGACTTGTCATTAGGCAGAAACATTTACTATAGCATTAAACAGTTTATGGAAGATAAAAAGCTAAAATAAAGCACAAATGTCTTAAAACAAAGTAATAGTAAAACAATAGTAAAACAATTTTATTAATATACTAGCCTTTGCCCGCGGCTCCGCCCGCGTGGGTTTCGGTTATCGCGTAAAAATGTAGACTATGTCCTTCTCCATATCCCAGGCTATATCTCTGCCAAATTTCATGACGATCGGTTTAGCGGTTTAGGCGTGAAAACGTAACATACAGACAGACAGACAGAGTTACTTTCACATTTAAAATATTTATTAATATATTAATATTAATATACTAGCTTTTGCCCGCGGCTCCGCCCGCGTGGATGTCGGTTATCGCGTAAAAAAGTAGCCTTTGTCCTTCTCCATATCCCAGGCTACTGCCAAATTTCATGACGATCGGTTTAGCGGTTTAGGCGTGAAAACGTAACATACAGACAGACAGACAGACAGAGTTACTTTCACATTTATAATATTAGTATGGATATGGATATTTTAATTATTCAAAGTACACATAAAAGGCACTTTTGAACGTCAAAGATTACAAAAATGTAATTAATTGATTCTAGTTGCCCCTTCTCATACTTAAAAATATATTTGCAAAGCTTTTGAGCCTGACTGTACGTCAGCTACCCTTTATAGTAATCCAGTATATAATTAAATTAGCTTTTTGATTAAAATGGGAGTATTTTGTGAACATTTTAATATTATCATGGAGAAACCTAATTAAAAATATTATATTTTTCATGGAGTAGTTTGGGTACACTTTTTGGAGTACTTTGAGAATAAGCCAAAATGCCCTGTTAGGGCACAGCAAGTATTATTACTATTAAACTAGCTATGTAGGATAAACATAGCTAGTTTAATAGTAATAATACTTGCTGTGCCCTAACAGGGCATTTATTCTAAAGTTTTAGCCTAGCCTGTAAGTAAGTGTACATTTTGCAAATAAATTCACAGATATGTCTATAAAACAACTGATGAAATGTGGGTGTACCAGTGTACCTACACAAAACATATCAGTATGCCTCTTTTCTCCGAAGAGTTCGGAAGAGATCTATTGATAGAACATCCACATCTACAGCATTACACCTATTGATTTTATTGCCTCATCCTTCGGGGAATACAGGGGTGACGTTATGTTGATTTATATACGAAATAAAGTTGATTTCTAAATCAATGGTATGTTATCAATTTATCAGTTATATCCTTGTGATATCCTAATGGTGTGACCGTCGGAGTGCCAAGTCATATGTCTCGAGTTCGAACCCATTGCACACACCCCTGACTTTTCGGATTCATGTGCGTATTCTATTCATCACTTGCTTAGAAAACTATGAAGAAAATCATCGTGAGAAAACCGGTATGATTGAGAGATATTTCTCGACGGCATGTGTAGCTAAGTCAGGGCATGGCCCATGTCTAACAACACGAAAAGTTTCAGGAGCCGTACATCGGGAGTTTGGGTAGAATGAAAGACTACCGCGGTGCTAGAATGTACCAGCATATCGGCGATGGAGATGACAGGCGTCATCAAGACTACAATCGCAGTCTTTGATTATTAAAACCGTAACCAGCACTGATAGGACCATACCTGAAGGAGCTAGTCCAGATACAGAGGAGTTTTGGCCGGAGAATCATCTGGGGTGGAGACGCAAATGGCAAAACTCCCGGTGGGGTAACCGCAAAATTGATTGAAGAGGGATCGAAATGGCCGGTGCCCTAGAAAAGGTGGGATTGCAGGTGCTCAACATAGGCGACACTCCGACGTTCCACTCAGTGAGGAGAACCACACTCTACATCAGCTTTGTGGACGTCATGGCATTTACAGCGCATCTGATCTACCTGGTCGAGGACTGGAGACTGGACGAAAGCATGACGAGCTCAGACTACAACACCATTATTTTCAAAATTAAACTGGAAAGAACAAAAGGCTCGACATAAGTAAACATAAGAATATTTAACAGTAAAAAAGCGAACAGGGAGCAATTTCGTGTGAAACTGCGATAGAAGAAAACAACATATGCAAAATGGAATTTGATAAAATAAATAATAAAACAGAATTTGAACTTAAAATAGAATCATATATTAACATAATACCAAAGCTAGAGGCCAATAACAAAATTATATTACCTTGGTGGTCCGACGAGCTCGACTTGCTAAAAAAGGCTGTCACCACTAGGAAGCGCAGAGTCCGCTGCACAGCGCCGATCCGGAGGGCGAAAGTCATCAGGAAGTACCAGTAAATGAAAGAAAAATATGAGCAAGCAGGAAGAACGGCCCAAACAGAAAGCTGGAAAAGCTTCCATGTGAAACAGTATAGAGAGGTACTCTGCGAGGGCATTTATAGGGTCATAGACTGGACTATGAAAAGACAAGAGAATCTGCCCCTGATCGAGGAAAGGAAAGTACTAAACCGACTCGAATCTGCCACATTGCTGCCGGAAATTTTCTACCGGCTAGGAAGGAAGAGGATAATGAGGAGCATAGGCTTATTAGGATGGTAGCTGAAAAAGAGAACATGGTAGGCCATGATGAAGAAGAATATGACCCACCGTTTACTCAGAAAAAGCTGAACTCCACTGTAAGTAGCTTCAACCCCAAAAAAGCGCCGGGAGTAGATGGCCTTACTCTTCCTATCACTCGCAAACAAATGCCTAGAGCTGGGCTTCTTCCCGAGGATCTGGAAGGAAGCTAAAGTGGTACCTAATCCTGAGGAAACCCGGGAAGGAGAGCTATACAGCTCCTAAATGGGAAAAGTCCTGGAGAAAATGTTGATAGGCAGAGTGAAATGGCACATACCCGGACTCAGCACATGCCAGTATGGATTTATGCCACAAAAATCTTCGAAGACTCCCTCTATAACCTGCTAGAATTCATACGCGGAAAACTAAGAGACAAAAAATTGATTGTCATGATATCGTTGGATATAGAAGATGAGCCTTTGACAGTGCATGGTGGCCGTCCATAAAACCAGGCTGGCGGAAGAAAAATGCTCGGGAAACATGCGAAGAGTAGTAGATAGTTACCTTGAATACAGGAAGGTCAGGATAACAAACGCGGGACAGGAGGTCACTAGGGAAACCAATAAAGGTTGTGTGCAAAGATTGATAGGGGGCCCGATTCTATGGGACCTCTTACTCGACCCCCTAATTGAGGGGTCTGATACAAAGGGAACACTACTGCCAAGCATTCGCCGATGACGTAGTTTCTATTATTATTTTATTATAAATTCGCACCACATAAGACGAATGCAATGTTCATCACGTGGAAACTCAAACATGACACCCCACTGCTGAGCATGGATGGGGTCGCCATTGGTATATCACAGATAATCAAAGCCACTGACTATAGATAAGCTGAAATTTAATATCCATGCATCTAATATATGCAAAAAGGCATTAAACTTAGGGATATACATGGATGGCAGCAAGATCGAGGGCAAGGTCGGGGCATTATTGTCTTACCAGTGAGACAATGATGCCCCGACCTTGCTTCCCTGCTGCTGCTTGCTTGCTTCCTTGCTTGCTTCCTTGCTTTTGGTTTCGGCATCATTGCTCCAGAGCAATGATGCCGAAACCAAAAGCCAAAACTAAAGCTGTCGCCTCATTGTACCAGGCGGAATTGCTGGTGATATGCAAGGCCACACTGGAAATTTTGAGTAGTCCAGAAAATTGTTTCGGTATCTACAGCGACTCCAGGGGCCGTATTATGAAGTATATATGTCATTATGATTCCTGACCAAAAGGGATGGTGCTAGCGGTCATGTATAGCTCCATCTCTCTCTTGCACTGGAATCATGATGGCATTATAACGTCATAATACGGCACCAGATCGTCGTTAGAAACGGTTGCTAATGACCGCTCTCTCCATCCCCTCTCAGTCGAACTAAGAGAAAACCTGCGACAGTGCTAGGATCGATACAAAAAAGTTGTTTTTTTGTATCAAAGCTCATGTAGGACAGAAATAAACTTGGAACTTGGCAGGAGTGTGGTTTTAGCCGGTAGAAGTCCGGCACAGCCCAGACTGGCTCGTCAGTGAAGCAGTCTGGGTGTCCAGGAGGATTGATCACTAAACCCAAAAAAATAAATAAGAAGAATTTATATCCAAAGTTAAAAGCCATTACAGGGAAATAATTATTTAGTATAAGGTATTGTTAGCGGTTAACTACCAGAAAATTAGCATCCAATAGAATTATAGCTTTCCCTACATCCCAAGCCTAAAGTAATCTATTAGCCGGATTGGATCATTGGAACCAAATAAAGGTCATTAATAACGACGTATAATAAAACAAACATAATTATTATTATTATTTTTATTGATAGCTACTATAGCTACGCTTCTTGTGTAGAACTTAGGAAGGTTTCAAGAGATTATAGAAGATGGATTGCCGAAAGCATTATGGCTGTATTTAGTGTATTAGAATATTTTTCATACATATTCTTTTACTAGCTTTTGCCCGCGGCTCCGCCCACGTGGATGTCGTTTATCGCGTAAAAAAGTAGCCTATGTCCTTCTCTATATCCCAGGCTATATCTCTGCTAAATTTCATGACGATCGGTTCAGCGGTTTAAGCGTGAAAACGTAACATAAAGACAGAGAGACAGAGTTACTTTCACATTTATAATATTAGTATGGATAGTATGGATATGGATAGTTTAATTCGCTTCTCAGTACCTGGATTGTGAAAATCAGATAGACAATCGCTGCGTGTAAAACACTGGTATCCAGTTATGTCACGTTAAACTGGACACCGTCCCCAACATAATTGGGAAAAGGCTAGGCAGATGATGGCAAACGGCAACTATCGTTGAGAATTATTGCTTATCATTTAGACAAGATAGCAAAGACTAGGCGTTGAAAAATTTAAAACGTTGTGAATGGGGTTAAAACACTGACCTCTATTATTACCACTGGACAGGCTGTTCCAAGCGTTTGACAGCAATTTTTTCGTATCTTTTTGAAGCGCTTCTAGCGAGTGTCCAGAGAACTAATTTTGACGTATGTTAAGTCTGTGGTTCAGCTGTTCACGGGGGACGCTGAATTCCTTGCGCGTCCAATATAATAATGTTTTCAGGATGATGTTGAAACTCCCTCGTTTCTGTAGTGCCTCGGAGATGTTTGCCCAATCACGTACAGATGGTTTCCATGCTGTCGTCAGAAAAAAGGTGGCATCGCTTGTGAGTAGGATTCGGGGGGGTAGCAATAGCATCTTGAGAGTCGTGGCTGAAGACCCGAGAGCTCCTGTACTGAGGCATCTCATGCGGACTCATTGTCCGCATGAAATGCCTCGTAAGTACATGACTCACTAACTTTTCACACACAATTTGTTACTAATCCTAGTGTATAAGTTGTAGTATTTAAGGTGTTTACTAACAAAATTGGATCCTATGTTGTTCCAAATAAAACAATTTATTATTATTATTATTAAATAGCTGCGAGAGAAGTGTTTGTTTACTGTAAAGTAATTTTTCATTTTGAATTAATCAAATAAAAAAATCAAATCATTTTTATTTCAGGCATTGTATAAGTAGGTACACAGAAATACAAATACATTTCACCCATAGTGACTACTCGTACATGTCATAGATAAGTAAACATTAGGTAGGTACTATTATTATTATTATGTTAAGTAGGCATTTTAGGGGTTAAAAATTACAAATCATTATTAGAAATTACTGTTAGGTAATTACATTTAATAAATTAAATTAAATTAGATAAATTAATTCGTCATTATTCCTTGATTATGTCAATAGTCAATGCTGAGATTGAACAATTCGGTTCTAGTCACGAAATTCGAAAAATAAAAAAATATGTTATTCTTGATATATGCATTATATAAAAGTTATCCAGAATGAGGTCATGTGTGTATATAGTAAGCAGCGCTACAAACAAAAATAGTGAAACATCATTCCACAGGTACCTATGTATTACAAAAAATTTACTTATGTTATCAAAAGTTATCGATATTTGCTCGCTGATATCGACATCACTAGTTTTAGTACCACAGACACTCGCTACGTCCGACAGCGCCAAAATGGCGATTATGAAACAGGCACAAAAGCACCTTGACAGCCGCCAGTTCGGTGGTAATTTAGAGGTTAAAAACTGAAAACTCATGACAGGTGGCAGCACTGTTCATTGTCTACAAGCCGCCATTGTTTTATTTATGTTTACTTCTCTTTCGATCACAAATTATACGAAAACTAGATAATATAAGTAAGAGACTTGGTGTGTATCATTATTAAAAGACGAGTTAAAGAAAAAGGGAAGCGGTAGACGCTTCCCTTTTACTTTAACTCGTCTTTCACTGGTAAAAAAACAGCTTATGTTTGCAGACTCTAAGTTCATTTTTGGTTGAAGACCAAGAAAGAACTAAAGAAGTTGAAGACGAAAAAAAGTAACAATAACAGCTTCACACTGCACAGCTTTGACAGCTTCTTACTTAATGCATATGAAAGTATATACTTGTACGGTACATAGAACAATAAAAGTTTTTTTTGTCTGTTTGTCTCTTTGTTCTGGCTAATCACCGAAATGGCTACACCGATTTTGACGGGACTTTTACTGGCAGATAGCCAAATCATCATTAATCATTATTATGTAATTTTGCTATGGGTCCAACACAGAAATCTAGAAAAAAAAAAAAAACTGTACATTTGTGTTCACAAAAACCGTCAAAATGTATATCGGACATCATATTTTTCTTAAGGGGCTTAGGGTAAACAAAAACATAGGTACTGTGTATTGAGATACACTTCCTCGGATTTTCTTTATCGACTCGTTAGTAAGTAAGATTATGGAAACCGTGATATTCAACTAATTTTCAAGGCATTCCAATATGAGAATGTAGAAATAATAATGTTTCGCAATATTTTATTCATATCCCGCCGTCCTAGTAAATTCAAATCTAGTTGGAAGGTAACCTTCCTTCACCATATGACTATAAAATCTAGAAGCGCATATTTCCATTGTCATGCGTTATTATTAATGGCTTCATATTTTCAATTTCGAGCTGTACAGTATTTTTATATCACGAAGCGACATGTGCTACTTGTGATAACCAAGTGTACAAGCACACTGTGAATGTGTGCGTGAAGAAGAGTAGCGTCAGTAAGTATTTGGAACCCCTATGAAAGTTCTTACGCCATGCTTCATGAGAAGGTCCAAAAAACATTCCTTAGATTTGTATTTAAGTAACTGTTCAGGTCCATTCCTGTATCTCACAAAATTTTTGCTTGGAATGATGAAATTTAACTCTCTTGGCGTTAGGCGAAATTACTTTTTACTCATGTTCGCTTGTTAGTGGGGAGTCTGATTGCCCGGAACTAGTAACTCAGCTTGTGAGACGTTTTGTTCCTCCTATACCCAAATACCAACTTAGACCGCGACCACACGGATTGTTGACCGTTCCGTCAGCACGCACAGTTTCGCATTCCATCTCGCCCTTGGTTCGCGTGCTCGCAATGCTGAATGTTCTACTGGCATCGAACCAGGAGTGTGCATGATTTGTTTGCCGCGAGATGGATAGACGTATGTCGAGCATGTTTGAGATGTTTGAGATTTTGTGAGATGATGGACGAAAGATAAGTTTTTATTTTTGTGCCATTGTAATTTGTTTGTTTTACTAGTTCCGTTGGTAATTTTTGTGTATTGTTATTCCTTCATTTTTGTAAATATGTCTGTTTTTATGTAAATTTTACTGTGCAATAACTTGGACCTGAGTCTTTAATGTTGTACATGTTTTTACCAAATAAATAAATAAAACACACACACACTTTCGACTTCGCCATTGTCTCGGACGCTAACTAGAGCTCCTGCGCTTACACACACATTCACAGCGTGTTTGTAGACTTGCAAAGCACAAGTAAAGTACGCGTCGCTTAAAAAAAAAGAAACAAAATACGTTTATTTGCGGCAAACACGACGCAGAGGAAGAACACAAACATGAAAATAACAAGTTAGGGGAAAATATGCGCCACATCCACGCAAAACGGCCATCGCTCAGCATAATGCTGCGACCCTATGCGAGACAGAGCCCCAGCGATGCGCGCTGTAGCGCTTTGTGAGATAAAAGTGCTATAAGAGTATTCACTTGAGTTGTTCTTCATTTTAGTTCGTTTCTATTCTTAGCCTTGAGCAATATTTTAACCTTCTTAGCTTGTATGCATTATTGGTGGTCAAACAACAGATCGCCTACTCTATATTTGCCACTGTTTCGGTCTTGTTTTGCCCATTGTAGGCCTTCCCGCTTTCACAAATCAAAATCAAAATTCATTTATTCTAATTAGGCTGAGATTCAGCACTTTTCGAACGTCAACTTAAGACAGTCCCCCGAATTGCCCGCCCTTCACCACTTCCTAGTGCTTTAGCTGGGAAGAAGAAGTGGTGCATCAAACTCCTTAGCAGCACAGCTGCTGTCTGTTCAGTTAGATAGATAAACTTGATTCTATACATTACGACACAGAGAACAGTCAATTAAATTATTTACCATTTATATCAGCTAGCACACGCCAATATACCAATAAATACAATGAAAACTATGCTCAAGCAAAAAAAAAAATGTAAACAAAACTTAATACCCAAATAAAAGTCTCCTGGCATTAAAAAGCGTGCCCGCTTACATTATGTAATCCTGGATTATGTTCAAATAGCTCAAGTGTCTCTCCCTATTGTCTCTTTTTCTGTCTAACTTTATGTTCGTATAGTTTTTCCACATGCTCCGATGAGGGCTGTTTTCTTATCGTTTTTGCCCCAATCTCTTACACGTCATAAACAACTAAAACTAGACTCCGTACCAACTACCTAAATGTTGACCAAAGTTTCATGCTGAAATCAAAGCCACGACTTTTATCACTCACCATCGCTCAGGCACTTCGCAAAACCGCAAAATATTTGACGATCATAATATTCGCAGCCGATGGCTCAAGCGGCGTGGATAAATGCGTTCACCTTAATAAGAATTATGAAGCCACTGACATAACAGTAACTATTGAACCGAAAAGGTTTTAAACACTTGAACGTTAAAGAAAAGTTTCGAGAACCTAATAGCCACGAGAAACGGATGAGAGAAACGGCTTAACCGTTTCAATGAATTAATTCAGTTCGATTTTACATTTACTGTGGAGATTTGGAGAGGGTTGTATGGGTTTCAATCGGGAATAGATCACTCCATTTATAAGAGGCTACTTAAGGATTATTGGACGTATGTGGGTAGCAACATTAATCTATTAAGTAGCTTTACGACCCGGACGGTAATATCGGATGTGTTAAAAGACTTGAGGTCTATACATATACAAACCGACATATAGTTGTAATTCCAAAGGCTGGCTAGAAACCGGATAAAAGAGCTATTCAGATAATTATATTTGAGTCAATAAGGCCGTCCTTATTCAGTCCACCATGTAAATATAAGCAAGGAGTATAAGCTGACCTCGTTTTCTATTGAAACTCCGTACTACGCTAGGCCAGCTCCAGATCAAAGTGCTACCACTGACGAGCGGTCGACTGTACATATTTTGAACTGCCTAATAGGACTAAAGACTGGTTTCACCAATGAATCTGGGGCCCAAGTCTGCTATTTTTATAAATTCGTCACTCCAACACGATCCCATTGTCATTTTGCTAAAAGTTCGTAATCTGCTAAATTCATACTGGTCGATCATTCGTCGGTCAATGGTCTCGTAATAGAATTGTGTTACAATGGCATTTTGAACATTTATTCATACCAGATTTTATTTATTTAAATTTTTACATATTATTTATTAGTGGTAAAAGAAATTTGAAGTAGTAGGAAGTTTAATTTGTCATTATGTACGAGATTACCAATTCTTTCAATGGAGTGTCAGTGGCTGATCATTGGAAAGTCATAATGACGCCATTATATTAGTAGATGACTAAACTTGTCAAAATCAACAATTATGAAATCGATGATAGACCATTCTGATACTATTGTAATAGCAGACTTGAGGCCCTGAACGCTATCAGCACATCTAAACTGCGTTCTTTCTGACAGTGTCAATAGACCCAAACAATAATGATACCAACTGACCGCTCTTGAGTCTGTAAACGAGAAAAGACGACATAGGTATACTGACCATGAAATTGCTTTACCACCCCAAAGTTGAATGTCTGTTGCACGTCATAGTACGTTAAGGACTACAGCTGGGAGTTTTTGTCAAAATTGGTCAAGAATATTATGGTTGACTTGTATACGGTATTTTTATCTTACGAAGCGACGCGCGCTTTACTTGTGGTAACCAAGTGTACAAATAAGCTGTGAATGTGTGCGTAAAGATGAGCAGCGTCAGCTCATAGCGCACAGACATACATATACACACTACCGACTTTACCAGTGTTTCGCACGGTACCAAGATCTTCTGCGCTTACACACATTCATACATTGTGTATGTACACTTGGTTACCACAAGTAAAGCGTGCGTCGTCGCTTCATGAGATAAAAATATTATACCTCTGGTATTAATATCTGACAATTTCTCGATTAAATAATACTGTAGGCTTAGCCAAGTTGACAATCTACAATCAATAACGCTAATAGAAAACTAATCAAATGTATAGGAATGACATCATCTCAACGTTAAGTCACGTGGTCAGAACAAACGAATAGAAAATTCATAGACAAGTTTACAACTAATCAGATCGTTCAAAATGTTAGAATGAAATCTTATCCTTTCTACAACGTTGATCGCTACATCCCATATAAATGATCGGAATAAATGACCGCGCATTAAGTACACAACTGTAATTTTGACGTTAGTTTGATATTTGTAGTAACGCTCACCATAGACTAAAGTATAGGTTTTTTCTAAATACCTTGTAGAAAGAGCGATCTACTCAGTCGTTTCAACTTGGCTAACAACTTATCGTTTTCTATAGTCGCTAACAACGAGGCGTCAACGATTGTAGAAAGATATTCGATACGAAACGTTTGTGTATAGACGTGTAGTAATGGAACTTGTGAAGGAAAAAACAGCCAGTTCTACTAATGAGATTTATTTCTCACCAAACACCATCAATCTGGTAGGTAGGCAGCTTAGTAGGCAGGAGCACGTTGTTGCGACCTGTCGCGGACCGATCGTGAGGAAAAGTGAACGAGACATTCTAATAAAGATGGCTACCAAGCGCGTGCGCTAGTGATGTTCGCATCATTTAGTAACTTTAGTGTTGGGATCCCAACAGTTTGTAACTTGGCTAGGCTACTGTTGTATTATTACTTGTATATTGCAATTTCCTAAAGAAAAAAATCGTTTCGCACAAAACAGTGGACGCAGTACCTACAACATATTGGACGTGCGATATGATTGCATCTCATCACAGATCGGGCCACGTTCTAGGTAATAATAAAAATGGGTTCCGTCTTCCAATAACCCTCGAAGGTGGGATCATATGAGCAACGTTCATACACTAGGATAATATGTTTGCAATGTAGTGCAGACTTATGTTTTGCGTAGGTATAGTCGACTTCGTTATTGGTTTATCAGTTTTGACAACAATTACCATTAAAAGGTTGAAACTATCTGACTTTAATTTATTACTAGCTGCTGCTTGCGGCTTCGCCCGCTTAGCTTTTTCTAAAATAAAAGCAGCCTTAATTTAATTACACCTTATAACATCTGCTATCTGCCAGTCAAAGTTCCGTCAAAATCGATCCAGCTGTTTCGGAGATTAGCCGGAACAAACAGACGGATAAACAGACAATAATCATAAAAATAGTTTTTTGTTATCGTATATACTTTCATAGGCATTAAAAAGCTGTTATTTTGACACTTAAATTATATTTATTTGTATGGATATTCCTGAAATGTGCTCGTTTTGGGAGGCGATACGTCTAATCTGTCATATCGAACTATGGGTGTTAATTTCCCGTATCGAAATGACGTTTAATTTTTGTGAAATAATTGTCACATAGACAAGTAGACCTTGACAAGGTCTACTTGTCTTGAACTTTAGGGTGATAAAACAATTATGAGGTCGGTTATACATATAGGCAGAGGTATGACGTACGATTTATTTAATAATTTGTATTAAGTTCATTCATTGAGAGGTTAGCACTTTAAATGTTTCAGGTACTACACTACATGTAACTTCATTTTTAGGATTCCGTAGTCAACAAGGAACCCATATAGTTTCGCCATGTCCGTCTGTCTGTCCGCGGCTTAGCTCAGAGACTCTTAGTACTAGAAAGCTGTAATTTGGCTTTTTTTGGACCGTGGGGTGCCCACTTAGTTTTTCGAAACATCAGAAGCAGTTGGTATACTTTTCATGTGACCAGAGGGCTGACCTATTTCTTGGCCAAAGAATCAGCATACAACATGGCAATGCTGCCAGCTATATGGCATATTTCCTGTTGACAGCGACGCAGACGAAATTTTTACTGCCCTTTGGTTCTTTCCCTTCCCTTTTTAGGGTTCTATAGTAATTATAATAATAATAATCTTTATATATACAAAACAGATTGTAGTACATGTAACAGTTAACACAAAGTGGGTAGAATTCAATCTCTGACAATCAAGTGGGTGACGTGCTGCTCTCCTTGCTAGGCTATGAAATAGCCTGTATTAAGGAGTAACAGTGCCGATCCCCTCTAATTGTATTACTACAATTTTATATTATTTTTATAGTTAACAAGGAACCCTTATAGTTTCACCATGTCCGTCTGTCTGTCCGCGGTTTAGCTCAGAGACTCTTGGTACTAGAAAGCCGTAATTTGGCATGTGTATTGTTGAGACCGCTTCACTCAACATTGCCGCGCGCTAGTGGCAGTGAAAGAGGGACGCGTGGACAGCGGGGACTCAGCCGGCCACGACCAAGCGCGGGCCCCCTAGCCACATCGCCACAACAGTCAGCTGTTGCTCGCCTTTATGCACGGCTGCGCTTGCTTGTTTTAAACCTCTCTTGTACATATACTTAACCGACCGTTGCTATATTAATTTTGGTCCTTCGAGCCGGATCAATGATCGCGACGATAGGTCGTGGTGGAGTAAAATGAAAAGATAGCGGACTGTATAACAAGTATAATGATTTTAAATTAATTTATTTATTTAAAAACACACAACTATCATCACAGGCTTACCTAATACAATAGTGTAGTTATATAGCTAAAAAATATTAGACTTACTTAGGCGTGTGTTCACCAACATTTAAATCAACTGTTTAGATATTTAATCAGTTCTTTACTTAGGAAATTTGACATAAATCAACTGTTTAAATACCTAACCGGTGGTTTGAATGCTGGTGAACACAGGCCTTAATATAGGAACGGTCGGTTAAGTATATGTACAAGAGAGGTTTAAAGGGCGCAAGCGCAGCCGTGCATCAAGGTGAGCAACAGCTGACTGTTGTGGCGGTGTGGCGGGGGGCCCGCGCTCGGTCGTCGGCCGGCTCAGTCCCCGCTGTCCCCGGCGAAAAAGTGGTAAAATAAAATCATAATTTTTTTTTAGGGTACCTCCCTTGCCACGTAGATTGAGGATGATATTTATTTTTTCGTCTATTCCATAGCTTTTCAAAACTATTGCGGGGTTGTCACAACCATTTTTTGATACAGGGATCCGTTTGCGTAATATTAAGCTTTGAAGTGTTTTGGATAATTTTGCTCCCTTCAAAATGGTTGAGCTGAATTGTGAACGGGCGCCGTCAGTAGGGATTGGTGGTATTTTAATTATTATTATTATAATTTTTTCTATTTGTTGTACCTACTCTGGACACATTTAACGTGTACGTTTTTATTTTTATTTTTTACATCGTTCTCACATTTAGTTATAAATTCAAAATTATAGATGTAACTAATATACTTGTAACAATTTTATTTAAAAGAGTATCCATGGAGTTTCTTGCCCGTTCTTCTCCATAGGTAGGTACCTATGGAGAAGAACGGGTCGGGATTCCAAAGCCAAGTAGGTACTTGGCTTTGGAATGGGCATGTAGCTTCATTTTTCTTACTGACCGACTCCTTGACAATTCAAAAGTGCCTATAAATGGTTTAATTGAAATAAATGGTTTGAGTTAAATTTTTGTTAGTCAAATGCCAGCTAAATGGTTGTACTTGGATATGTAAAAAAAAACACAGCAGTAGTATATACAACGAAGTTAAATGTAAAACTATCACAGCCAAGTAGGCGTCAAAAGTTACCGAGTATTAGTCAACCAACTTAAATTTGCAGTTGAAAAACATGTTTTCCCATACGTTTTGTTTGGGAGAAAATGTTTTTCAACTACAATGTTAAGTTTTTTCTTGGGATCAATTTATCCCATCTACGGAACCCTTCATTGTGCTTGGTCCAACACGCACTTGGCCGGGTTTCTTAATGAAAAAATAAGCTTCGATAAAATCTAGTTTCCCAATTATTTTATCGTGTAAACAAAAAAGTGGCTTTGTAAAGTAATGATTTACTTTGTATAATTATGATGATTTGCTGTATGTCACACCGTACAACTGATTTTGAAAATAAACGACAGATTTGAATAAAGTAAACAAAAAAAAAAAAAAACACATTATTAAGTTTTAAATTTTGTTGTTTTGGGATTTAATGAAAACAAGATCGATCGAAGGTTAAGCTACGCTTGACGAGGTCGGTTCGTGGATGGGTGACCATCCATATTTTTATCCGATAATGGTGGGTGGGATAATTTGTGTATTTGATTTAATTTGTAAAATGATGGAAAAAAAAATGTAATAAATAATGTATTTATTTAACAAAATGTTTACAAAATATATTAGTCGGTTGATGGAAAATATGAAATTCCTGATGAAAAAACCCAATAACACTTTGGCTGACCTGGGAATCGAACCCAAAGTCAGTATCTAGTAGCGCTTGTGACTACTAGAACAAGGTTAATAATGTTTACGCCTAACCAGTCAACACTCAATTTAAAATTTTACTCTTAAGGATAAATTTAGTGATTTTCTATAGAATCCATTAAAATCTTTAACAAAAATATTATGACAGAAACCATGCATCTCTCTGAGGTAAATATTAAACACATTTATTTATTATATTCCTGAAATGTGCGCATTTTGGGAGGTGATAAGAAAAACCTGTTACCTATATCGGGCTATTACTGTTAATTCCCAGTACCGACATGACGTCTTATTTTACATAAGAGGTTTCGAAGATTTACTGGTGACATTACAGAAACGTGTGACTTTTAACTGCGCGAAGGCTTGAATGGATCGAGTTAAAACATGTGATTGGTGAAGCCTGTGTCCCGTTGATTTATTCCGTTCTAATACCAAAAACTAATACCACTGATATTTGTTTCATCAAAGTTGAAAAACATACATAGTGGTATTCGTTTTTGGTATTAGAACGGAATAAATGGTACAGTTAAACTAAGACCACATTAGAGGTCGCAGCGCAGCGCTAACGTACATACACATGTAATGATAGTTGTAAGGGAGATTTTACCAAATAAATAATCTCGTTAAAGTTACACGTCGGTGTAATAGAAGCCGCAAGAATATTAGTCACCCGAAAACTCGGTTGGTAATCAAATAAGTGACCAAGCGAAAAACAGTCTTCAACAAATTGAATTTTGTAAATAGCTCGTCATTATTGTGAGTACTCTTTTGTTCAGATTTTTGGTAGAATGTTTTATTTATCATGGCCTGCTGTATCGAGTAGGTACTTGATAACAATAGGTCAAATTCTGTTTTAAGCTTTTCCTGCGCTTTTCCTAGTTTGCAGACTTTGGTTTTTGTCTTTGCAGACTCTCAGCAATCTCTTTTGTTTTTTTGGTTAAAATATTGGCCAGCACTCATATTGTTTCAAGCCTCGATTGATATATGGTTGAAGAAAGAAAATACGTATTTTTGCGGTAAACATGACGCAAAAAAAAACACAAATACAAAAAGAACAAGTCGGCGGATAAAATGCGTCACATCAATGCAAAACGGACATCGCACAGCATAATGCTGCGACCTTATGCGAGGCAGAGCCTCAGCGCTGGTTTTCAGCAACAGCCGGCGTTGTTGTATTTATTTTCAACTAGCTGCGCCCCGCGGTGTTGCCCGCGGATACTACATTATTTTGGGATAAAAAGTAGCCTTTGTGTAAATACAGGGTGTCAGCTACGTCCATACCAAATTTTATCAAAATTGGTCCAGCCGTTTGAGCGTGAAGAAGAGACAAACATACACACACACTCACAAACTTTCGCGTTTATTATATTAGTGTGATATATATAGTTCCGTGTGGTGCCGGACGTAAAGAATAGCACTACCCCATTTCCTTCCTTGGGTGCCGTAAAAGGCGACTTAGGCACTTACTAGAGAATGGGCTGCAGCGTTCTCTATGCATTTTTACACCATACTGCGATCGCCAACCCGCCTGCCAAGCGTGGCGATTATGCCAAATTCCCTCCTTTTGGAGGAAGCCTATATCCAGCAGTGAACGTCTTTCGGCTGAAATGATGATGATGATGATAATATAGTGTGATCAATCTATCAATTCTTAATTTGTTTACTCAATATCTTTATTACTTTACCATAATGTGTACATACATAGGTGGTAACAATATAATTTAGATCATTATGGACCCTGTAGGGCACAGCCAAAGGGTAGGAGGGTAGGAGAAAGGAAGCACTGTTTTAGGAGATCATTAAGTTGATATTGTGGGAACAAGTTTTAACTTACATATAATCAAAGTCAGGAGATCGTGAATAAGATACTAAAATATTTCGTTTTTCTATTATTTATGTATAGTGTTATCTGTAAATATATGTACTTAAATATTTTAAATTATATTTATATACCTGTATAAATGTATTATAACTCTGTCTATTCATTTACATAAATTGTTTTTCATTGAATAATTATTATTGCTATATTATTTATTTATTATTATTAGTAGTTTATTATTAGGTTTACTATTAACTTTTTGATACGAGTTCCCGATATTTCGGCGCTGTTGCAAGCACCATGATCACGGATAAACTGTTGCTGTTTATCCGTGATCATGGTGCTTGCGACAGCGTCGAAATATCGGGAACTCGTATCAAAAAGTAAATATGGTAAATATCCCGTTTTGTGTTAATAGAACGGGCGCCGTCAGTTGGGACTGGTCAGAAAATGTCCGATATTCATAGTCTAAATACCAGAAATAAACACAATCTTGCTGTACATCGCACTCGCCTCCACAGAGTAGGCAACTCATTCATGGGTCAATGTATACGCTTTTACAACAAACTTCCCATTGAAATTCGAAACTTACCCATTAAACGATTTAAAAGCTGTATTAAAACCAAACTTTGCAAAAAAGGGTACTATAACATTTCTGATTATTTAGAAGACAAAAAAGCTTGGGATTGAACTGTTCGCTCTGCTTAAAGCCGTTTGATTAAACCCTAAAACTTGACATTTTAATAATTATACAACGTTTTATATACATACCTAATTATTGACATTATTAAATATTATATACAAAATGACATGAATATTTACTTTGAAAAGTATTACATATATTACTTTAATTATTGTGAATGTGAGCACTATGTGGGTCATTTGTTTTCTTTAAGATTATCTCTTTTTTCCTCTTTCTCAAGTAGTTTTAATGATGGTCTGGTTTTTTGAGTACTTTATGCGGCCTACCCAAATGTCCTTTCTTTGGTATTGTTCGTCGAGTCGTTGAGCTCCTTAAATCCTGAGTTGAGCTACACGTTTACTGACAAATGCTTGCACTGACTGGACAGGTCCACTCAAAATTGTGTGGTTCTTTCCTCAAAAGACCATTTCAGACACGGATCTACATGGTCCTCACATGATCTGACCAAGATTATGTCTGGACTTTAAAAGAGACTTTGACCCCTGAGTTTGTTTCGCCATTTCTTCTCAGGGATAGTCAGATAGGAAATGTCGACTTCCTCAAGCTTGTTTTTATATTTTTTATATGACGTGTAAAAGTGATTCCGATATCCTATTTACAGAATAAACGATTTCATTTCATTTCATTTCATTTCATTTCATTTCATTTCATCTATTAGCTGCCATGGCTTATTTTAATTATTTTATTTTTGAATTGTATGTGTTTTTTTTTTTTTTTTTTTCTATTTGGTGTACCTACTCTGGACGCTTTTAACGTGTACGTTTTTATTTTTTATTTTTCCATCGTTCTCACATTAAGTTATAAATTCAACATTATATGTGTAACTAATATTTTTGTAACAATTTAATTTAAAAGAGTGTCCATGGAGTTTCTTGCCCGTTCTTCTCCATAGGTACCTACGCTTGGAATGGGAATTTAGCTTCATTTTTCTTACTGACCAACTCCTTGACAATTCAAAAGTGCCTGTAAATGGTTTAATTGAAATAAATGATTTGAGTTTGAGTTGAGTAATTTTAGTGACCATGACAGTTTAAAAACTTAAATTAGGTTTACTATTAGTTTAAGTTGCTATTTTGATATTATTTAGTTAAGCCGTCTACATCCCGGTATACGATTGAGATGCAACATTGATGGTGGATACAGAAAGTGAACATAAATCGTTTCCTTCGTATTTTTTTTTTTACTTTTTCCTTTCATCATAATTACCACATTCATCAAAAAAGAAATAAGAAGAGTAGACAAGCAAGGAATAAACAAATTTAACAAAACAAACAGTTAATTATTCAGTTATTTACGTAAAACATGCACAAAGAAAACAAAATGATCCATCTATCACTTTTATGAAACAAAGTTCTGGAGTTTCGGGTCCTTTTTTTTTAAAGTAGGTACTTACTGTTTGAATGGAAAATGTTTTAGAGAAACTGCATAATATAAAATAAATAAAGAGTGTGTGATTCTGCATTAATTAAGAAACGTGCAAAGAGCATTGTGAAGTACGAAATTTGTTATTTTTTGCGGTCTTTGTGTACACAATGAGAATCTAAAGAACATTTTTCTTCATTTTCCTTTCTTTTTTTTTGTCACGAGAAAACAGCATCTGTCTTTTAAAAATACAGTAGATATGGACTGACAAAAACAAAAAAAAAATATATAAATGTAAAAGTAACTCAAGCAAAATCGCAAATGCACGCTAAAAATACATTGATTTCTTAACTTTTCTTACAGCATAAAAAAAAACCGGCCACGTGCGCGTCGGACCACGCATAATAAAGAGTTCCGTAGTTGGTACGAATTTATCGCAAGAACAAAAGTCAAAGTCAAAATCAAATCATTTATTTCAAATAGGCACATAAAAGGCACTTTTGGACGTCAAAAATTACAAAAATAGTTAATTGATTGTAGTTGCCCCTTCTAAAAGAAAGTTATGTATGGAAAAGACTGGGCAAGAAACTCCATACTTACTCTTTTAAAATGTTAACAATAGTTTGTACACATTAATTAATAATTATAGGTGAAGACGATGTACAGTCAGTTACCACAATTAGCTGACCCCCCCTTTCATAAATGGTTGAGATTTTTTAGAATACGGATCGATAGAATTTTATAATTCTTAATTTAATTAAAAACCTACCCAAAACTAGAAAAAAAAATTAAATCGTACGATTTGTTAGTAAAAAAACCTCAACCATTTGAGCAAAGGGGGTCAGCTAATTGTGGTAACTGAACAGTCAGTTACCAAAATTAGCTGTAGTTAAAATGCATGTCCTCCCAATACATTCCAACTGCAAATGTAAGTTCGTTGACTATTACTCGATAACATAGAAATATAAAAAACAGGAGAAGTGGCAACGGGGCGTGTCTGTGTCCGCGCGCAATGATCAAAATGCTCGCAAAATAGGCAAATGGCGGTCTCCGCGAACTAGTGCGCTTTCGACCGTGATCGTGACAAATTATAAGAATGCCGTGTTGTTCAGTAATTTCTTGTAAAAACCGAAGCCAAAACAAAATGTTTGTATATCATGGAATCACAAATGGCCTCCCAAAATCGATTTCCACTCGAAACAGTTTACAGCCATTTTCATCCAAAATGTGGCTAGATATGCTACTTAAATATGAATCTATGAATGAAAGCTGTAATATTAGTGTTGCTGAAGATGTAAAAAATTTGAAAATGTTTGGATCTCCTGCATTGTTACCAGTATCATAAAATATTTTATACCAGAAAATCTCCTTTCTTTTATAACTTTGTTTAAAACCGAAAATTTATAAAAATAATTACAGTATGATTATTTTAGAATTATTATTTCTTATATTCAGTACTTAAAAGAAAATGGAACCTTTTTTTTCGCCATTTTATGTGAATTACCATTACGAAGATATTTTTTTAATATGGTATCCCCTTTGTTTACATAAATGATCTGAATTTGAGACTTTGGGTATAAGCGACTACACGCTAAGAGCATCCCCTGTGGGGAACGAACCTCGGCTTAGGGCGTTGCTGGGGTAGGACAGCAAGGGACAGGCTGGATCAGGTTATAAAGTTTCATATTGAGACACGAAGCAACAAAATATGATATAGAGGAAAGAGGCTGCTTTTCTTTAGATATAAATTTTTTGCTTCGTGTCTCAGTATGAAACGTTATTAAAGGTATTAGAAAATTCTAGACACACTTACCGAGGTTCGTTATTGAGCCGTTTTACATAATTTCTTCTCAGTCACGAGATAATATTTTTTGGCCATGCCAACTCACAGCTTTCTAGTACTAAGCGTCTCTGAGCTAAGCAGCGGACAGCCAGACAGACGGATATGGTGAAACTATTAGGGTTCCTTGCTGCCTACGGAACCCCAAAAACTGTTAAAAGAATACAAACACGAATGAATGTGTCATTATTTCATTAATACATGGGAGGCGGGAAAAAAAAAAAAAAACAACAACTAATACTATTGTCAACTGGGTGATGCTAAACTCGAGTTATCCCAAAAGGTAAGCAGGGAAGGACTATAAATACAGAAAAGCTGACAGTTAGTCAAATAGTTATGTTAATAATTTGACGGGAAAATAAACAGAAATGGTCTCAACAGTTTTTGGTTGTTGAAGATATTGTTTTGTTTCAAACGTGTTTTTGATTTTGAAAGTGACAGTTTGAAACGAAATTGCTTAACGTGGCTAGCGAGCAGTGGGAGTTGACTGGTAGAAATCGTCACGTAAGTATAAAACGTTATGCAACGTTGCTCTTTCTGTTATTATTAGACGAGTGTGTGTGCTTGGAGTATAGCGTAAAGGCACAAACAGGCGCGAATCGCAACACGAATCGCGCGTGACACAAAGGCACCGCTCATAGCGTGTCACGCGGTGCCTATGTGTCGGGTCGCGTGTTGCGCCTGTTTGTAGGAGCCTTAACGTTAACGTTTTTTTTAAATAATTATGCAGATTACAAATAGAAACGCCACAACAGAAACTAACATTAATCTTTAAGAAAACGATGTAACAAATTAAATAACTTTTCAAATATTTGTCCAAAATAAAAAAAGTATGATTCGAGTGCATTTATCAAAACACCCTTTTACGGAGCGCTGGAGTGCACAGTGGACGAACGACAAACACTCGGGAAAAAAAAAAGAGTAAATAATAAACGATAACTCGATTTGCCTGTGTTCGGTAGCAGTGCACAGTGAAATTTGTGGTGTGAAGGGAAGTTTTAGATGCATGGTGTCTCAAAAGTAGGTATAGGATGTGTTTTTTTTTTAATTTTATTTTTTTATTCTACTATGAGTTTGCTCTTGGCTTTAGTCTAGGTCTGGATGACAGAGACAAAGTCTACGATGGAGTGAGCTTACCCAGAAGAAGCCTGTTCACTCTCACTTTGAATAGATTAGGGTTGTATGCGTTCGGAAACACAGACGCAGGCAGAGAGTTCCACTCCTTTGCTGCGCGCATTATAAAATACGTTTGACGTTTTTTTTTGACGTGACAACGTCTAATAAGTCGATGAACGCCGGCTGCATGCACGAAAATGTCCCGTTACGCTCATTGTCCCGTTATGCTCATTGTACGCTTGCGCCGCATCAATGTTTTGTTATGAGATTGTCACGTTAAACTATCGTCCGTAAACCAATTTATTTTACAGACAATCAATTTTTTTCAATAAAATGTGAACGTATTGGAATTTCTTCATAATTTTATTTTATTTTAAAGAAGACAATTGTACAATTTTAAATCAACTCAAACTCAAAACATTTATTTCAAATAAACCAATTACAGGCACTTTTGAATTGTCAAGGGGTCGGTCAGTCAGAACGATGAAGATAGATGCCCATTTCAAAGCGAAGTAGGTTCCTATGGAGAAGAACGGGCAAGAAACTCCACGGACACTCTTTTAAAACAAAATATTGTTACAAAATATGGGTAAACATTCATGTTGAAGTTATACATGTGAGAACAATGTAGAAAGACGTGCACTTTAGAAGCGTCCGTAATAAAAACAATTCAAAAATTAAAATAAAATATCTACCAAATGACTACCACGGGCATTTTTGCAAATGCCGATTATTTTGCCGAAGTTTTTCATTACATTTTCACATGTTTCGTGGCTTATTTCACCAATAACTAGGCGAATATTGTGTTTCAAGTCATCAATGTTTTGTGGATCGTTGGCGTCGACCTTACCACACTTTGTAAACTAGCATATTACAAACTATAGGAATATATCCAAGATAAGAATGCTTGGAAACATGCTGGTCCTGCTCCATAGGACAATTTATTTAGAGTCTAGACAAACTAGCCGCGTTTGGTTGCTAATCGAATTAGCAACCAGTTATATTAGCAATCAAACTGGTTGCTAATTTAATTGTATAATTTATATTTTTTATGACATTCATTTTATTTTCTGTGATTAATTACTTTAACTCAAACATGACATAGGTTATTAAATGTTAAAATTTTAGGGAAATCATCTACTTTTACAATTTTTGTAAATATGTGAGCACCATTTATCTAACGCATAATTAAATTGTCTGTCATTACTTCACTTTTTCATTCTTTTTACCTATTGTGGTAAAGTAATTTTATTCTAGGTAAGTGCATCGTCTTCACATATAATTAATAATTAATGTATATAAATATTGTTAACATTTTAAAAGAGTAAGTATGGAGTTTCTTGCCCATTCTTCTCCATACGCAACTAGAATCAATTATTGTTGTAAATGAAGTTCAAAAGTGCCTTTTATGTGCCTATTTGAAATAAATGATTTGACTTTGACTTTGATCTTTGACGTAGCTCCAAAGAAAGAAATCTAGTGGCGTCAGATCGCAAGATCTCGTAGCCAATTGACATCGCCTCTTCGTGAAATTACGCGATTAGGAAACCTCTCTTGGAGCAAAGCGATTGTTAGAGTCACTGTATGGCACGTAGCGCCGTCCTGTTAAAACCAAATATTGTTTAGCTTGCTCCATAAAAAAGATGAAATAATGGCTCGATAGCGTTCGCCATTGACAGTAACGTAAACATTTCCACGATTTCGATACGTTCTTTCATCGCTCCAATATTAATTTTACATGTGTCAAGATGACGTATGATTTATTTCAATACGCCATCTTGAATATTTCGAAAATAGAACGAAGTTCAAATCTTATACGTATTTTTGGGACACCCATTAGAATGATGATCTGAATCATATCATGATCTGAATCATTTGGTGCTCTCCAGACGAAGACGCTTCCAGATTTTTTAAGGTAAAATGAGGTGCGGTCGGACACGAATTCTCCGTCTTTATTTTCTTCGTTGTAAAAGTAAATTCACTATTACTAGAACAGCAGCCACGTCTTTCTCGTCAGAACTTAAGTTTGAAAAGAGATTTTTTAACAAAAAACATGGCTGGCCATGTTTGTCGAAGGACCGATGGCCGGTGGAGCAGACGAGTCCTGGAGTGGAGACCGCGTATCGGTAAGCGTAGTGTGGGACGCCCCCCAGCTAGATGGACCGACGACCTCAAAAAGGTGTCTGGGATAGACTGGATGCGGAAGGCGGAGGACAGGGTGTTGTGGCGCAGCATGGGAGAGGCCTATGTTCAGCAGTGGACTGCGATAGGCTGAATTAATTGAAATAATGTTTAACATATGGATGTCGCAGCAGAATAGCTGTTTTGCTAACTTGTTTAAATAACATATTTTGTAAGAAAAATGACGCAGCGGACTCAGCTTTAGTTCTTCGAAATAAAATGATTTTATTTAATTTTTATAAATAAAATAAAATCATTTTATTTCGAACAAGTTGTTATTTTTATTTATTTATTTTAAAAACACAAGTTATTTTCTTTAATTAAACAAAGCACACTATTAGACCCCCTTTTTTTTTTTTTTGGGTGGGAAATTATCAAATAACTTCTCCCGCTCTTGGTGGAGCGGGAGGGCGTGTCAGACTTTTACTGACTAAAACCCACCCGTGTTCCTTCAGTTGCCTGTATGCCAGGGCCACGGTATCCCTTTCAGACAAACCCACAACCCTGGGTCTAACTATTAGACCCCTGGGGTCTGTCTCAGCATGTCATGGTCTGGAATTTAATCAACGCACTTTTGAGAAATTAAGGTAAAATGGAGTTGTAGTATTCTTTGAGCTTGTGTTTTACGTTTTTAGTGTTCATTGAGTCGCGAATGTCTAAAGGTATTTGGTTTAGTAAATAAGGTATTGTGAAAGATGCGGTGCGTCTACCATAAAAAATATTTTTACGTGGCACTTGAAGTGATTTTAATTTTGACTGACGGGTATTCACATCATATTTCACTGGAATCTGGATCTCAATGTTGTCAAAATGTTCTATGAGAAACAAGTACTCAGCGCGGGCTAGAATTGGTAACACTTTTCCATGTCTAAATAAACCTATATAATTGTCACGGTTTTTATTTTTAACATATTTTGGTACTACCAGTTTCAGCAGACGTGTTTGCAAATTGTGGATCTTATCAAGGTAATTTTTAAATGTGCGTCCATAGCTGGTGAGGCCATAAGAGATTATAGACTCAGCAAGAGCTGTGTACATTTGTAGGAGGGTTCTGTACGGTATATTCCGCCTTATAATGGAAAATTTCGTGAGCATTCCACGCAACTTACCGCATACAGATTCCACCTGACAGTTGTGTTATATGTATAAAATAATGTTACAATCAAACACACAAGATCAAGCTTGTAATCCCAGAAAGGCTAGGCAGAGGTGCACCTGTAGATAAATAAATTATTTGAAGAGCTCACTTCATAAGCAACAACCTAAGTCAATATTATCCTACTCAGAACCCATATCCGCACAATTTGTTATTCTAATTTATCAGATAAGTTAATCTGTATACAAGACTACTTTTAATATTCATGATTCCTATTACCATAGTAATTACTTGAGAATATTCTCCTAGGTAGTGTTGTGCCGTGTTCCTGGAAATCACGGGATAGGCCGGGATTAACGATGATATCGTCCCGGCAAACGGCCTGTATCTTGTAACATATTAGCTCGTGACTGAGAAGGAATTATGAAAAACGGCTCAATCAACTATATCGGTAAGTGTGTCTAGAATTTTCTAATACCCTTTTTAAAGTTTCATATTGAGACACGAAGCAACAAAATTCGATTTAAATAAAAACGGCCACATTCCTCTAGATCGTATTTTGTTGCTTCGTGCATACGTATTTTTCTGTTCCTTTCTTCTTGTACATAAATTGTTAAATAAATAAATAAATAACACAAAAATATTTCAAATCAAATCAAATCGTTTATTTGTGATACATGGGTTAAATGCAGGTGTTAATTACATAATTGCATATTAATAATGTTCATTCCATGATCAGCCAACTTGGTCATACAAATTATTAAATAACATAATAAAAATATAAGTCTAAAATTCTAATTCCATTTAATATTAAATACAAATTATATTATAACCCCACTATTAGTCATGCATGACAGACACAAGACAATCAACAACAATAAATTATCGTCAAGCGGACATGAAACGTTCAAAAAGTTCTAGTCGATAAAAATTCATCTACATAGTAATAACACTTGTCCATAAGAAATTGGAACAATTTATTTTTGACATTAATATTGCTACATTCTTTTATGTCATTAGGAATTTTATTATAGATCTTCGTGGCCATAGCAAAGACACTTTTCCCAAAGAGGGTAGGGTATTGAAATCTATATAAATATATATAAAAATCAATTGCTGTTCGTTGGTCTCGCTAAAACTCTAAAACCGCTGGGCTGATTTAGCTGATTTAGGTTTTGAAATGTTTGTCGTAGTCCAGGGAAGGTATAAACGGCGAGAAAATATGGGAAAAAAAGAAACAAACAATTAGTGAACGGCTGGGCCGATTTCGCTAATAATTGTTTTAGATAGGGCCTACCCTACCTAAAACAATTATTAGCGAAATCGACCCTACCTACCTACCTACCTACCCTACCCTAGGGGTAGGGTAGGTAGGGAGGTAGGGTAGGTAGGATAGGGTAGGTAGGTAGGGTAGTGTAGGGTAGGTAGGTAGGGTAGGTAGGGTAGGTAGGGTAGGTAGGGTAGGTAGGGTAGGTAGGGTAGGTAGGGTAGGTAGGGTAGGTAGGGTAGGTAGGGTAGGTAGGGTAGGTAGGGTAGGTAGGGTAGGTAGTGTAGGTAGGGTAGGTAGGGTATGTAGGGTAGGTAAGGTAGGTAGGGTAGGGTAGAGTAGTGGAGTTTATATTATATTTCCTTTGCGCGTAGACAAACTGCCACAGTCAAATAGCTTTTGAAAGAACGAAGTCTGTCGGGTCAGCTAGTACTTATATATATATATATATATATAAAGCTGAAAAGTTTGTTTGTTTGTTTGAACGCGCTAATCTCAACTACTGATTGGAATTAAAAAAAATATTTTGTGTTGGATTGTTCATTTATCGAGAAATATTATAGGCTATATAACATCACGGTACGGCCAATAGGAGCGGAGCATAAATGAAAAATGTTGTAAAAACGGGAAATAATATTCCTTTTTGAGAGCTTCCGTTGCGTGCGCTGCGTAAACGGTTTAAGTTACGCAAATATCATGTATGATGGAATTGTTCCTCTTTAAATTTTCAAAAAAAGTCCGCGACAGCATATGTCTATCTTTTAAGATTGACTCACTATAACCTTTTTTATGGTAATCAAATTTGTTTGAAATTAATGGATTATTTGCGAAGGAGTTTTGTCAACATAATATTAATCCTTATCCAAATAAATATGTTATTAATCACAAGTATTTAAATGTTATCAAAATTGTCCTTAACATCACTTAATTTCAATCAACATCTTAGGAGATATCATAATTTTAAAATAAGTAGAAAATTCATTACTTAAACCACTCTCTCTCTTAGGTGACGCAGACAAAGTTGCGCGGGTCAGCTATTTTTTATAAAGCTGAAGAGTTCGTTTGTTTGGTTGAACGCGCTAATCACAGGAACTAGATACTGGTTCGAATAGAAAAATTACTTTAGCGTTTGATAGCCCATTTATCGAGGAAGGCTATTTAACATCACGCTATGATCCTTAGGAGCCAAGCGAAAATAACAAAGTCAGAAAGAACGCTAAGCGATAATGAAGTTATAGCGCGGGCGAGCGACGGGTTGCGACGCGATGGATGGGCCGAAATTTCACGCGGACGAAGTCACGGGCAGAAGCTAGTATTAAATATGTACATGTGTACTACCTGCTGCCCGCGTAGCTTTTTCAAAAATAAAAGTATTCTAAGTTACTCCCTTTGTTATCAGCTACCTGCTAGTGAAAGTCCCGTCAAAATCGGTCCAGCAGTTTCGGAGATTATCCGGAACAAACAGACCGACAGACAGACAGACATTTTTTAGGTGTAAGTAGTTTCCGTATTTACTTTCATATGCATTTAGTGTGAAGCTGTTATTGTGACATTACAAACAGACATTTGAATTTTATTTATTTGTTTATATAAAATGCACTACTTAACTCAATCCATTAAAGGAAAGATATTCTAAAGCAAAGTCTAGATTTCCCTCGACGATGTTGGCCATGCATGTCGTGTTTTGCATGTTGGTAAAGTCGGGGAAATTTGTTGCTTATCAAATTGACTACCTACTTATACATACAAGGTGTTTTTTTTTTTTTGACATCTCTCAACTCTAGGGTTATTTATTTAATTTATTTAATTATTTAATTATTTATCATTCATTCATTTCAGCCGAAAGACGTCCGCGACAGATTTTTTTATAGGTGAAAAGGATTAGGTATATAAAATACTGTTTCATACGCTTTGCTTTCACACAAAATAAAATTATCTATGGCAAACTTTACAGGTAGACCCAAACTGAATTTTTTACCGACTTAAAAAAAGAAGGATTTGGTAAAAAACACACAGACCCAAAAACACACACAAAGACTTCCGAAATAAAATTAGTTTTTCACTTTGTAGTGTTATTTTGTGGAAGTCGGTAGTTTTTTTAAAGTGCCTATCTGACCTGACATTTTTATTTGAAAATGGAAATAGGTAGAACTCAAATAAGACCATTAAAAACGTACTTCATAATCCTACTTCTTTTACAAAGATTTATCTACAATTTATCCACTTCCTCGAGACATAATTCTGTGTCAAAAAGTACGATGAGAAATATTCGATCTCATCTCAGTATTTACTTTCACTGTTACCTTACTCCATTTGGATTTACTTCTGCTTCATCATATTACCGATTTATTGCCCTTTTGGGTTGAATATATCTGTGAATATGATAAGAAAGAGAGAAAGAAAATACGTTTATTTGCGGCAAAAATTACGCTAAGAAAGAACACAAAAAAATAATTTGGGAGAAATATACGTCACGTCCATGAAAAACGACCACCGCTCAGCATAATGCTGTGACCCTATGCGAGACAAAGCCCCAGCGCTGGTTTTTAGTGACAGCCGGCGTTGTCATGATGATGTCGACCGGTACAGCATACAATGAGATATAAATAAGGAATAAAAAATAGAATAAGTACCTTCGATCAATTATTGATCGAAGATAAGTACACAATACTTAATTCTAAATGTTCATATATATATATATATTTTTTTTTGTCATTAGACTGATTAAGTCTAAGCCAGTGCCGGTGGCCATTTTAAAATGGCCGCCGGCATTGGCTTAGAGTAATCTGTGCGTGCAGCTGTCAGAAAATTATTTGTTTGACGTTTTGACTTACTGGTTACTTGATCATTATTGTGGAGGATGGAAGCCACTAGATCCTAGATTACCAAATAAAATAAAGACTTTAATGATAATATTATATCTTTACTACACGTTTTACATAGTTTTTCCTAATAAACCATAGTTAAAAAAAAATCTTTATGTTGACAAAAAAAAGTAAAAAAGTAAAAAATTTATATACTGACAATACTAATATTATAATAAGGTTGGTAGGTCCACAACAATTATCATGGCGTATGATGTCATGAATATTATGATGGAAATATGTTATTGTCAGAGAATGTATTGGGTGGTAATCTCATTTATTTTCATTGTTTTTATCTGTATAAGCATTATTTCTATTATATTATTGAATTCTGCGTATATTCCGGCTTCATTCAATAAAACTGTCGTACTGTCAAGACGCATTTCCTTATTTTATCCACGTCTTATACCTCTTCCATAAATAAATAAATAGGTACTCTAGAGGCTTAAACCTGATACAGTTTTAGCACGCAACCTCCGCGAGTCTGTTATAAGTTTGTGGCAGAATTACGAGACAAAAATTGATTTGTATTTAGAAATTTATTAGAACTGACATGGATGCGATAACCTAAGACCGTTCGTCTCGGCGCAGGAAAGTGAGGAGACCCGACCCCAAATAATGGGACCAGGGATTGAAGAAGAAGAAGGTACCGTAAGCGCTCGTAGAGAGCTAACAGTACCTACCAAAATGTAATTAGAAAAAGTTACACAAATAGTTACCAGATTTTGAACCACAAACCTGCAGGCCAATTCTCGTACTTCGTTCAAATTGGAGTCGCCACCTCATCTCAACGACAATCAATGTCAAAAGCTTGTCAACAATGTACGTAAATTACGGGTAGTTTTGACAGACAGAAGATTGAGTCTGAAATTAGAATGTGAATGTTCGTTCTTGAAAATATTATGGGAATTTTCCCTATGTTGCGTAGAACCGCTTTCTGAATAATAAGCGATCCGAAAAACACAAAAAAAAGGTATCACTATCGGTACGTGTAAGTATATTTAATATTTTGGTTTAAGACTTCGCATATTCATGTTTTTCTCTTCTTTTCTCACTCTATTGTCTACATTTCTCTTTTTGCAGGTCTGCTGGAAGAAATTAGTTAAGAAATTTCTATCTTTCTCTTTATTCGAGTATCCATGACTCAGAAGCTGTTAGTAAAACTTATGACTATGTTAGTAAGCACTGATAAAACAAACAAAAAAACTCAACAAATAACGGTTGATCACTGCTGCGACAACCCATGAGTAATTGCACAGCAGCGACCTACATAAACACAGTCCAGGTGACTGGCAATCATGCCTTAGATACTGTTGGTGCTGCCCCATACCCTGCACACCAGGGAAGCGCACCTTTTGCGCATTGTTGCGTAAAAACAATCCATATGCGCATCTGCGAACATCCCCGATGCACTACAGAAGCGCTTCTGTGGTGCATCGAGTTATTATACTAAACGCGGAGATAAGCAGTCAAAATAAAAAATCAAAATCAAAAGTCATTTATTCAAATTAGGGTCAGAATCAGCACTTTTCGAACGTCAAAATTACATAAGACAATCCCCCAAAATGCCCGCCCTTCACCACTTCCTAGTGCTTTAGCTGGGAAGAAGAAGTGGCAGAACAAACTCCTCAGCAGCACAGCTGTCTGTTCAATTAGATAAACTTGATTCTATACAATAGTAGGTATGCAAAGTAATTAAAATTACAAGACACAGAGGAGTAAATTAAATTATTTGCCATATGTCAGCTGGCACACGCCAATATACCAGCAAATACAACGAAAAACTTAATATCTAAATAAAAGTCTCCTGGCATAAAGAGCGTGGCCGCTTACATATGCAAACTACCTTGTACTCAAAATTGGTATAATATCATATATCTATGTATTTTACTGTGTGCACATAAATAATAAACAAAAAAAAATAACCTAAAAATTGTTTTCAGTATTTGTTTCTTTTCCCTTCTTCGAAGAATCGTCGCGTCGCTTACAATCACAAATACTCCATTTCGCTTAAAATAAACACCATAAAAGAAACTCATTCTCAAATACTTACATTAGAAAGCTAAGATTTA
Organism: Dryobota labecula; assembly: GCA_947523025.1. NCBI lineage: Eukaryota > Metazoa > Arthropoda > Insecta > Lepidoptera > Noctuidae > Dryobota > Dryobota labecula. The sequence goes on from OX383306.1 coordinate 17,662,249, forward strand.
TTTAGTAGAGCCTTTTTGTCTGAAGTACTACTTTTCTTAAATTTTTACTCAAGTAAATAACTTGCGTATAAATTAAAGAAAAGTTTAAGCGTAAATGTTACGCAAGTGTAATGTTATGATGTTTATTTCGAGGTTTCCGTGGGTGTTTAGATATTGTTTTCTTGACATACTTTACTTAGGATACATTTACTATATTGAATTGGTCTAATCACCTAATGTAATATATTAAAGTGTGTGTTTTGCGATGTAGTTGTGGTTCACTTCAGAAATGTATTTTAGAAACACTCACATATTCACATCATATGAGAACCATGTAGGTAAGATAACAATTATGTAATAATTATTATATTATAATCTATCTATACTATAATATTATAAAGCTGAAGAGTTTGTTTATTTGTTTGTTTGAACGCGCTAATCTCAGCAACTACTCGTTGGAATATAAAAAATATTTTTGTGTTGGATAGTCCATTTATCGAGGAAGGTTATAGGCTATATAACATTACGCTACAACTAATAAGAGCGAAGCATAAATTAAAAATGTTGCAAAACCGGGAAAAAATATTCCTTTTTCAGAGCTTCCGTTGCGTGCGCTGCGTAAACGGTTTAAGTTACGCAAATATCATGTATGATGGAATTGTTCATCCTTAAAAGTTCTAAAAAAAAGTCAGCGACAGCATTGTCTATCTTTTAAGATTGACTCACTATAACCTTTTTTTATGGTAATCAAATTTGTTCGAAATTAATGGATTATTTGCGAAGGAGTTTTGTCAACATAATATTAATCCTTATTGAAAAATTCTAACTCTGCAGCATTATAATATTGGTATAGATAAAGCTGAAGAGTTTATTTGTTTGGTTGAACGCGCTAATCTAAATAATAATAATCGCTAATCAGGAACTACTGGTTCGAATTGAATAATTATTTTAGTGTTGGATAGCCCATTCATCGAGGAAGGCTATAGGCTATATAACATCACGCTACAATCCTTAGGAGCCAAGCGAAAAGAATAAAAGTCAGAAAGAAGGCTAAGCGATAACGAAGTTATAGCGCGGGCGAGCGACGACGGGATGCGACGCGATGGGTGGGCCGAAATTTCACGCGGACGAAGTCGCGGGCAGAAGCTAGTATTATATAATAATTTAATATTTAATGTTGTAATTATAATAATTATAATTATATAATAATAATTATTATTATATAATAATATTATAATTATAAATAATATTATCACTAATCTGGTAAATGAGGAGCCCCTGATGCGGGCGCTTCGCACCCTTAACCTTGTAGCAGAGGAGATAGACATTTTTGCTTGTACACTGTGTGAATTCACAAGGATAACATTTTATGTAATAAGTTTTAGAAAATAAATTGTTATTATTAAGTTTGCTTCACTATTGTATTAGGTTATACCTGTAATAATAGTTGTAAGTGATTATATAAGTAAATAAATAAAATTACCTGCTACAGACACCTCAGACACCAAAACATTGGTGTTCTGGTTCTACACTCTGCAAAACCCGTTAATAATTATAATTATAACCACACACTGAACATTCCAGCCACATACCTAATAATATCGCATGTAGACTTGACAGCACCCACTTTACGATCTCTGCTTATGTACACGGCCGTAAACAGCGTGATGTTACGAGCAATAAACGTTTTGAGTGAAACGCATAGCTCGGAAACATATTCGAATTAGATCACAGTAAAACGCGTTTAACTGGTATAAAGTTTGGGTTACACTGCAAAGGGTAACGGAGTATTTTGTAAGGAATTTTGCAGATATGGCCATGCGTGTCTTGCTTTAAGAAAATAAGAGAGTGAAAGATTTATTTTATTTTGCACAAACAAACCGCACATTACAAAAAAAAATAATACACACAATCATGCAAAGTAGCCAAAAGTCTAGCATTAAACAAAAAAGTATGACAATTAAGTCCATTGCTTGATGTCAAAACCAGTACATTGTGTTGTTGGCGCCCAACGCGGGGCCGTCGGAGTGTCAAGGTTTGCTGCAGATAATGACGTTGTCTGTAACACAATGATAATATTATCCACGGGCTTGTGTCTTCTTGCGTCAAGGGTTAGTACTGACGCTAGGGTTAGGCGTCACCAGCTTAGCAACCCTCTGGAGGCGCCAGAATTGTTACTCGCCATGCAATTTGGTTACTCTTTTTAAAAGGTTTTCATATGATGGTAAAATGGGCGTTAAATTGTAACCTTACATTTTTCCTCACCCGGAAAAATTTAACGTTACACACTGGCAAAAGAAATCAAGCAATGTTAAAAATAAAAAAAATGCCAATTGCAGAGTGGAAAAATAACTTCTTTTGTAAAATGAATATTCACTTGTATTAAACTAGTATCTATATAACACATCACTTTCATACTTCTTCGTTTAATCGGTCAACACAATCATACCTAGCACAAGATCACTTAGCACAGTTTTACACTAGGCGACTAGTTCACTAGGGCGAGCACTAAGACGAACCTATCGTCAACAGCGCTGGTTTTCAGCAACTACCTCTCGAATGACGTAATCACGTCTCCCTGTCATCATCATCATTTCAGCCAAAAGACGTCCACGGCTGGACATAGGCCTCCCCCAAGCACCGCCATTTTGACCGGTTCTGTACTTCCCGCATCCAGTGGATTTCTGCGGCCTTCACAAGGTCATCGGTCCACCTTGTGGGAGGCCGTCCAACGCTATGTCCTTCCGGTATATAGTCGCCACTCTAGAACCTTTAGAGTCCATTGGCCATCTGTTCTGCGAGTAATGTGCCCTGCCCACTTCCACTTAAGTTTAGCAATTCTTCGAGCTTTGTGGGTTCTCCTGCGGATCTCTTCATTTCTGATTAATTGTAAACATTAATAAAATAATTGGGTCTTGGTTATCTGAATAAAAGTATTTTTTATTATTACTTTAACTCACACACTAACATAGGTTATTAAATGTTAAAATTTTAGGGAAAATTTTCTTGCCAAAATCAGAACTAGATCTACAAACGTAATGTAATTAAACATTTCTTTTGATCAATTGATGGATTTTCCCAATGTTTGTCTGAGTGCCACTTTACTTTGCTCAGCTTTTGTAACGCGTATGTGTATGAGAATGCTCTGGAGATTTTAGGTAATATAAGTTGAAATGGATATGGATTACCCCTTTTATGTTAGGTTGTCAAATGGGTAGACTGCCCACCGAATAAAATTTCTGATGACTCTTCTAGGAGTTTGGACGCCCAAGGTCAACATCGATCGGCTTTCAGTCTCGCTGCATTTCTGTTTCCCGGGAAAAAAAAATCGAGACTCGATGCGGTCTCTAAATTCCCGGGAAAAACGAAGCTTTCGAGACTGTTTAAAAAGTAGGTTTCATACTTATAGGCTAGGCTTTTAGCCAGTCAAAACAAGATATTTCAATCAAGTACTTTGTTAAACATACAGTAATAAACTCAAATCCTAATATCAAAAATTAGTTATGGGTTTTTAAATTTGTAGAGAGGGCACGAAAGAAACAAAGGGCGTTTGACGTAGTTTCAGACAGAGAGGACCTGAATTTATTACAATAGAAACCGGCGTTAGATAAAGCTCTCTGCCTCGATGCTAGTGCATGGGGGGATAGATATTAAGTAATTATAAAAATGTTTTAAAAGTACTCCCCTTAACCATTAGACAAGTCTCAAAAGCCTTGTTATTCCCGAGACCGAAAATACTAGTCTCGAGTCTCGAAAATACCAAAAAATCGTCGAGACTCTCGAAATTTTCGAGACCAAGATTCCCGGGATGAAAGCCCCAACAATAACTGATCCCTGGCTGATATTACTTTTAGCGATAATTTTTTAGTCAAAACGGCCTTTTCCTTTAGCATTTAAACCACAATAAATTAAAGGGAAGAACACGCAAGCAGGCTCCAAACTATTCCACCACACAAAAGCGGACGGAAGGACCAAAAATCGGTCCCTAGAATTGAGGACATGCACTACGAGTATTGTTACCCTTTCATCGCCATTTTTCAGCCTTTTAAGCACGGTTCAATTTTCAAGAGCTTTTAGCTCTGTAATTTTTATTTTTAGGGAAGGTTTGCTTTCCTAAAAATAAAAATTACACAGCTAAAAGCTTGCGTTTTAAATAATATGGGGTAAAAAAACATCACGTTTTATTTCCTCGAAGGGTTGGGCAGAGGTGTACCTATATACATATACTACTATATATATATACTATAATCTGCACGCTCAGATAACTCTAAGTCGGCGGCGCGAACGCCGCTGCCGAATGGAATAGAATGTTGCCATTTTAAATATTTAAAATATTATTTTTATAAAAACACTAGCTTTTGCCCGCGGCTCCGCCCGCATATATGTAGGTTATCGCGTAAAAAAGTAACCTATGTCCTTCTCCATATCCCAGGCTACTCGTATATCTATCTATGACAAATTTCATGACGATCGGTTCAGCGGCTTAGGCGTGAAAACGTAACATACAGACAGACAGACAGACAGAGTTACTTTTACATTTATAATATTAGTGTGTATCATTTATGATTTAGTAATGTATTGTGAATTTATTTCATTTTTATCTCATTGTATGCTGCACCGGTCGACGTCATACGTCAACGCCGGCTATCGCTGCCAGCGCTGGGGCTCTGACTCGCTTTGTATTATTCTCATTATGCTGAGCGATGGCCGTTTTGCGTGGATGTGACACATATTTTCCCCCAACTTGTTTTTTTTTTTCATTTGTGTTCTTTTTTTTACGTCATGGTTACAGTAAATAAACGTTTTTTCTTTCTTTCTTTCTTTCTTTTTCTTTCTTTCTTTTTCTTTCTTTATTTTTCTTTCTTTCTTTCTGTCTATAGTACTCCCACAATATTGGGTAGTGTGTTCGTAATGGGGTAACTTATGACACTGTGTTCAACCCTTAAAAAGTTAGGAACAGATTAGGCGGATGACTATCAACATATCGAAAGTAACGGAATGGTATCCGAGAGACGGTAGAAGGAGCGTTGGCAAACCAACAGCTAGGTGAGTGGACGATCTACAGAAGATCACGGGGAAGACCTGGATGAGGCTCGAACATACAAGAGAAGCATGATGTAGGAACTGCAGGTAACCATAACTACTATATGCATACATGCATGTATACTGCATGTCGATTATTATTTACAATCATTTACCAAATAGTTTTCAAGACTTACCGCTGACAATGTTTAAAAAAATACTATTAAAACTATTATTATTTAAAAAATATTATACCATTAAGGACTATTTAGAAGACAAATCAATAGAATCTGTAATTTGTAAGTTAGAATAATTGACATCGCTGATTGTGAATACATTTGCACGCCATGTTATATGTTATGGCAGGATATGCTGAAACAAATTTACTGTAACACCTTATGTACCATATTCTAGCAAATAAATATTTTTGATTTGATTTGAATAATGCTAGCGAGGCAGAATGCAATGTTCCCCTTGCATAAAGTTCAGCGGTCAGTCGTCTTCACTGCTCCGTCGCAATCAATTTTGTTTCCTAACTTATGTAACAAGTATCACTGTGCTTAATATTCATGGTCATCTGTCAATAGACAATAATACAAACACAGCACAAACGCAGTACAAATACAGTTGTGGGTATGCAAAGTAAGAACGCGCGACAGTTTCTAGAAGTATTTACTGCTTGACCGCCACCGACCAAACTCACTTGTCGAATGTGCTGCGAAAACTTGCCACCGGTCGAGCGTTATGTTGTAGACTCTGTCATGCGCCGCTAGGCAGCGCTGCCAACCTGATTAGTCAACTATCGATGGCGCGAACTCCAATAACTCCATCAAATGCCACTAGATGGCGCTGGCGTACCGGATACAACCGGCTCCGACACAGCCATCCTGCTAGCACACGTCCTCGTGTTAACCTGCAACCAAATATCAACAACAGTGCCTGTTCCACTCGGCCAATTCTGACCATTTACGGCTTTTGGAAATTGGAAAACTTTAATCCTCAATCGTTTTATTATTGTAACAAAACAATACTTCTTAATTAACTAAACAAACTTGGTTAGTCATAACAGAAATAATCAATCACAGCCATGTACCATCTCTATCCACATTAACATTTCTTTAATACTGGAATTTCATATATAAACCTTCTCCAACCACGATACTCAAAGGTCCCAACATAGGCGACCCCGACGTGATCTTAGAGACTTGGTTGTAGAGGAATTTAAACACGGGACGTGTGTAAAAGTGAACGAACAGTTAGTAGCAAAGTGAGCGCAGAACGAGCAGAACACGACTCCCCGTCGACTCAGGAGCTGTCGACGGGAATTTCAAAAGTGTACAAATGACTATACTCAGCAGTGGGAGGAAAAACGCTGCCAATTTTGAAGATGATGACATCAAAAACTGACGAATTCCTTATTCATGAATAATGCATTATCTCGTGTATACTAAGCTTAACTGTTACCACATACATGATACTACATATATAAAACACATAACCACTCTAATACCCGCCACGACATAATACATTATTTAATATGCCATACTTTTACTAGATTCTATTCGTTAATTAATAGTTTCTGATTACACTACAAACTGGATTAATAGAGATACATTTCTAATGCTGCAAGGTGGATTAAAAATCTGTCACATAAAATCAACAGCACGCTTGAATTCCCTGATGGGGTTGAAAGAGGTGTTTTACGAAAACACCCACATGTTTTGATATGATATTTCACATGTGCTCATTTTAGACCGTGCCTTCGAGACAGACTTAATAAAAAGAGGAGAGATATTTTTTTAAATCTTTATATAGATTATTTCCTATTTTGTGAATGTGAGAACGTTGAAGGCCTAATAAACTGTAGATTCGTTGACCATTTTCTATTTTGTTAAGTACCTGGTAATTATTGAAAGGCCTACACCTTCCTCCAAATTTAAAACTCATTATTAAAAGCACTTTTTTTTTTCAAGCTTATTACAAATTAGAGGATTATATCCAAGATAATAATGCTTGGAAATATGCTGGTCCTGCTTCATAGGACAATTTAGAGTCTAAACAGAATCAAACTGGTTGCTAATTTAACTGTATAATTTATAATTTTTATGAAATTAATTTTATTTTTTGTGATTAATATACTTTAACTCACACACTGACTTATTATAAGTTATTTTTTTTTGGAAAATCATATACAATGTTTATAAATATGTGAGCACTATGTATCTAACGCATTTATTAATTTGTCTGTCATTACTTCACTTTTCATTCTTTTTACTTATTGTAATTTTTATTCTAGGTACATCGTCTTCACCTATAATTATTAATTAATGTATACAAACTATTGTTAACTTTTAAAAGAGTATGTATGGAGTTTCTTGCCCATTCTTCTCCATACATAACTATAACCTTTTGGAACTTTTACTATGTGACCAAAGCTGCAATCAGGAAAAAAAAATCAGCTGTTCCCTACATTTTGACGAGTTATGCGAACATAAATGTAGGGTACAGCTGATTATTTTTTCGCGATTACAGCTTTGGTCCCTTAATAAAATATGTTCATAATGATGAGTACAATCTCCCATTTCGGTTTGTCGCATGTTTTAAATTTCAACCTGTATAAGGCCGGTATGGACGGCGACCTGACATAGTCGAAACTTTAAAGAATACAAGCGATATTCGAGTGCGACTAGTTTAGAATGATCAGTAGTGTATTTGTGTTTTATAATTAGTGTTATTTAATTAAAGTGTCATTTTTGGTTTTTAAATCGGCAGTTTTTATTGTCACGAACCGCAAGCTCGTAACAGTATCATCATCATTGCTGAAAAACGTCCATTGCTGGACATAAGCCTCCCCCAATTGGGAGGGTTTGCCATAATCGACACACTTAGCAGGCGGGTTGGTGCTTTATGTATGTACCTATGTATTTATTTTGTCTGTAAAATATCGCTTTTAGAAAGAAATAAATAAAGAAAAGAAATAAATATATTTTATTTGAGAAACGCACGAGAAATACAAACAGTAAAAAAAAAACATTTAAAACTAAAAAAGATTACATTATAAACATCGACAAAAAAACATAATAGAAAAAGACCAGTGCGAGGTCAAAAAGCCCAATATCTCAGCATAATGCGCTCTATCGCTTTTAACGAGAAGACCGCCCATTGCGTCACCCTGTGTAAAATTTCTATATTAAATAAGTATCTGAAATTTGTGTGTGTGTACATTTGTTTGTGTGTACATAGAATAGAATAGAATACTCTTTGTTATGTACACCATAAAAATTACAGATATAAATGTAGAACTGTTACGTAGGTGTACATAATATGGAGTCTATCTATCTATGCCTAATTTCCACAAACCAAACACAAATCCAGACTCTGAGCACTTACTGAGAATTTCTATAGAATAAAATTAAAAATACATTGGCCCCTATTACTTGGAATTGGAATCTTATTGACTTTTATTTTCATAGAAATTAACCCAAATACCCGAAATTCCGGTAATTTACGCAGAAAACACAAACAACATTTTCACCAATCCATACTAATTCGAAAGTAGTCTGTCTGTCAGGCTGTCTGTCTGTTACCTGTTCACGTCTAAGCCACTGAAGGGATTTCGATAAAGTTTGGCAAGGCGATAAATGACGTCCTGGGGAAGGATAAAGGGATAAAAGTTTTTATGGGAAACCGAGCATTTCTTAAGTTAGGGATATGAAAGTTTAAATGTATGCTTTTGGTAAGAAATAAAGAATTACGTGTTTCAGCGTTTTTGTAATATCAACCCTCAAGGGGGGTAAACAAATATATTTTTGATATCTGCTTTTCTCTCTGTTATCTTTTTATGCCGTAAAACGGCTGAACTAATATGGATGAAATAGATATGGACAGGCCATGACCGAGTTAGTGTGACATCAGATACTTTTCATCCCGATGTCGAAAAATATCCTACGGGAACGTGCTGTTCCCATGGGACATTTTCCGACATACACGCAGTTTAAGCCGCGGGCAGAAGCTAGTATATATATACTATAGTTTTCCATTCCCATTTTCTCTCTCCTCAATAGGGATTCACAATAATAGCCTTGAGTTACGTAGTAGGGCGTGGGAGTGCAAAGTTTAGTACAACTCGACAGTATGCGAACTATGATTGTTATGTTTAGCCCCTGTTGCTGAAATAATATATATAGATTATTAGTTTTCGCTTTATATTTCTGTTTTACTTTTACTGCTAACCGAAAGGTTCTGGAGTGGCGACCCCGTACCGGAAGACGTAGCGGAGGAAATTAAATACAAAAAGTTAAATGCCTGCCTGAGTTCGGACTAAGGACCTACAACTCATAGGTAAGTCGGGGACGATACCACTGCTCCAAAATGTTTGCCACAACATATTCCAAATCCTCAAGTTTTGAACGGAAACTACGTGATATCACGTCTCACCACAACGCGTGGAAATTTAATTTTAATTCCTGTTGTATTCATATTTATTTAATGTGTTGTTAATGAGAAAATAGCATATCCATACCGGATTTATTTAGGTTGCTAAGTTCCGCGGCCATTGTTTTGTAATTTTGGAAAATTTTGTTTCCTTATACAAACGGGATGTTATTTAAATTAAAACTGGGATACAATTAACACAAAGAGACTAGTCCCACGCACGCAACGTATGCAACGCATCTGGGGCCCAATTCTGCTGACGCAATTGGGTCAGGATGGCCGCTGGACTTGATATTATACCATTTTTTTTTTATTAGAAACATACTTATCGTATATTGCGTTGCAAACTTTGCGTATGTGTGTCCAGTTTGTTTCTGCATTAAAGCTTAACAGCCAAACAGGCGAATAATGATTGTTAGAAATGAACTCTTTCAGAAGGAGTGCTACTGTAACCAAATCCCCAATGTTAACGGGAGATCACTGCAAAGGTACGGTCAGCAATCAGCAACCAAAGTTGATTATCACTGACAATCTATATCGAAATATGAACAGAACAAAAATGTAAGAATATTAAAAGTACTCCTAGCTATTTTATGAAATGCTAAAAACCAGTTTAAAATATCCCAACATGCTACCAGGAATAAAAGTACCCTATGAGTTAATCTAGGTTATAAACTATCTATGTGCCAAACCATCCGAATCCAATACCAAAGTTCTACCACCCAGACCTATATTTTCGGAATTACACTTGTTGGGAATCGAACGCAACACAACACCGTGCATGCGGCCTGCACGCACAAGTAGCGTGTTCAACGCGTCATCGGTAAAGCTGAGGGGTAGCGCGGTGGTGACACCGCTTGGCTCCCGACGAAACTCGCTTCCACGGACTCCACCGCAACAGACGTTATTACGTTTTGTCCGGGAAAGTTATAATTTGTTAACTGATGACAATTAATTCCATTAATTAATAAGTAAATTAATTATTATTAAAAATGATAATGAATTATAATTATTAATTAAATAATTATTATAATTATTAATAATAATATAATAATTAATGAAATAATATAATAATTAGTGAAATAATTATTAATTAATTAATTAATTATATTTATTGTTATTATTGCCCTCCAGCTAGACGAACGACCTTAAAAAAGGTGGCTGGGATAGACTGGATGCGGAAGGCGGAGGACAGGGTGTTGTGGCGCAGCTTGGGAGAGGCCTATGTTCAGCAGTGGACTGCGATAGGCTGGATTTTTCAATTCATATGTACTTTCTGAGTTCATATTGGACATTGCTGACATTGGTGAAGGAAAAACATCGTCAGATCAATGCTCGTGCCTTCTCTGTTTGAGAAGAGGCCTTTGCCCTGCAGTGAGACAGTTAATAGGCTGGCTGGTATATACGAGTATACATACGTACATGCATAAACTCACGCCTTTTTCCCATGGGGTAGGTAGAAACTATAGAGAGCCTGCGCTCCTTACATACTCCTTTTGCTTCGTTTACATTCATACATCTGGTCATACACGCACGCCGGTTGCGAGTGCTACGCACCTGACCTTTCTGAAGAACATCACCAATTAGGTCACAATTGTTCTCCTAGAGCGTCCCCTCCCAGCGGCGTTGAGTACATCTGCCTTGTAAATACAGATATAGGTAGTAGTAGTAGTTGGTATATATTATTATTAGAAATTATAATTATTTATTTATATTATTAATTCCATTGCTTATTTAATACAGTTATTACAGTTACTTTTATTTGCTCTCCGCGCTTACAGACTCGTTCCCACACTTAGTAGTTTTTATATTCGAAGTAAAGTTTTGACTTCGTTACTGTTTTATTATATGTACTACATAGATGTATATGTGCCTTCGTTGACGTCATTAATTAGATGCCCCGGACACCGTTCAAGCATACAAGTACCTTATTGAAGGCGGGAACCGATAACTGCAAGCGTCCGGACATTGTTTTTGCATAACATTATACAATAGTTTGCTACCCCTTCATTTACAAGTACTTCCTAGCTTTCTGAATACGAACATAAGGGCTGGGACACAAAGTTGTATTGTTCTCTAGCTAGTTCTGTCAACTACAAACTATTCTCTGATCGTGAAGACACGCCTTAGTGAGGACTTGCTAAGACGTATTGTTATTTGATTGGCCCTTATTTAGTGACTGTTTCTTTTTTCTTTGTTTTAGTTTTAAGCCTTCTTAGATAAAAACAAGGAATTCTTAAACTTGATTCTTCTTTTGCATTCAATTTAATTAAGCAATTAAATCTCATAGAATTGCATAATTGTGTGAGCACTAATGTACCTCCTATAAACTGCTACCATTTACTACTGAGTTCATCTTTCACTGACTTTAAGGTGCCCTGGCAGCTGAGAGTATGTCGTGTTCACTCAAATGTCACGCGTGTGTGTTGGATCATTAACACCTTCGGCGCCAGTGTATCATTTTTGCACACACTTGTTAATACAATGTGTATCATAAATGATACACATGGCCCTGGAGATATGATAACACACAACATTATTTGATAGGCCAGTGTATCATTTATGATATACACTCTGAAAAACCTGAAAAAAGATGGGAAAAGGAAGATGAAAGCTTAAAACACATTAATACAATTGATAAAACCATATAAATAAAAAAAAAGTGTGATTTTGGAAATCATGCTTGGCGCCGAAGGTGTTAAGTTCCCTTTAAAATGGTTGAGCTGAATGTTGCTGATTCATGCGTCATATTCATGAACGGGCGCCGTCAGTAGGGACTGGTCATCTCTTAGCTGCCCCGGCAAATTTGTTTTTTTTTTTGCTTTTATATTTTTATTACGCACGCTTTTTAACCGACTTCACAAAAGCGAGGAGGTTCTCAATTAGGTTGTATACGTGCACGTTTTTCTACATTGTTCTCACATGTATAATATGTTTAAGTAGGCAACTAGCTACATCTTTCTGACTGACCGACCCCTTGACAATTCAAAAGTGTGGCGTAAATGGTTTATTTGAAATAAATGCTTTGAGTTTGAATTCGTGCTTTGTTTTATTTATGCTTTCGATTTGGTTTTCTAGGAATCTGTCAATTATACCAGTATTTGATATTAAAACAAAAGCGTCAGGGTAGCCCGTGACATTCAAATTTTCTAACGTTTTCTGCAATTTGCAGGTATGTTGATCGAAATAATTCGCGACCTCAACAAGTATTTCGTCGCCTTAGTAGTGGAGGGAGCTGAGATAACGATAAATAAAAAAATCACCACTTAAAGAAAGAAAGAAAGAAAATTTTTTTTTATTGTTATTGTACTGAACACGTATGCCATCCCAAGACTTGTTTGTATACTCAGTCCAGAGTAAAGGCTCGTACAGACTTGCGCGATATAGCGGGCGCGACGCGACACTAGTAGCACAATTTCTTTGTCGGTGCCTGTCGCGGTCGCGATATCGTACGAGTCTGTACGAGCCTTTAAACTATCGTCCGTATACTAACTTTACGTCACACCTGGCCATAATGTGAGTTTTACCGCACGCTACGCGTACAGTAAAACTCGCATTGTGACCAGGTGAAGACGTAAAATTGTGTACTATTACAGACAACCAATTTTTATGACAAGTGCACAAAAACGATGGTGGGACGGCCATTGATATACTAAGGGTTTTTTAGTGTATCGAAGGGGATGGCATAATTCTTTATCACAACGGCTAAAAAGAGCACAACAAAAATGTCTGCCTTGTTAAAACATTTTGTAGACAAGCCGTTAATAATATTTGATAAATTCGCCAACTAAGCGGTTTTGCCTCGAGAAAAATATTGACATAATTTGTGTTGAAAATTTTCTTTTTCTTCGGCAAATTGCTACAGACATCTAAAGGAAATTGCCTAATAAAATGGTTGTCGCAAAAGATTGGCGTTTTACGTGTACTGATTCTGAATCTTCTTAAGGGGGCGTACAAGGGTCCACTAGTAAAGTCAGTTACCACAATTAGCTGACCCCCTTTGCTCAAATGGTTGAGGTATTCTTCCTAACAAATCGTATGATTTTCATTTTTTTTTTTCTAGTTTTGGGTAGATTTCGTATAGGCATTTAAATTAAATTAAGAATTATAAAATTCTATCGATCCGTATTCTAAAAAATCTGAACCATTTATGCAAGGGGGGGCTATTCAGCTAATTGTGGTAACTGACTGTACCACTCCTTTAAAAAAATATTATCTCGTGACTGAGAAGCAATAATGAAAAACTGCTCAACAGCGACCTCGGTAAGTGTGTCTAGAATGTTCTAATACCTTTTATAAAGTTTTATATTGAGACACGAAGCAACAAAATACGATCTAATGTGGCCGTTTTTATTTAGAATAAATAAAACCGCCGTGGCGAAACGAAAAGAAGAAGAAGTAGAATGCCAATTAGGGATGACGGATACTGTACCGGTTGTCAAGTATCGATACTTACTCAGTATCAATTGAAAAAGAAAGAAAGAAAGAAAGAAAAATGCGTTTATTGGCATTACAGCAAAAAATACACCTTAAAACTATAAAAAACAGAAAACAATGATTATAATGCCAAAAGGGCCTGAGGCCCTTTTGGCTCAGCATAATGTCAGATGACACACAAGGTGTACCAACTGACGCTGATTTTCAGCTGCAACCCACGAGTGCCATACGCTAGAATAATAAAAAAATAGGTAGAAGTGTCCGTTTTAATACATAAATTAAGATAAATTAAAGGTGATATAAAATACTCATACGAAATAAAATAAATTGTTACGACATACATGTTTGTATATGTGTTGTGCTGTGATTAATGGAAAATTACCAAAATAAGTACCCAATATCTGTGTACCTATTACCTACATTAATAAATCTATAGAAACTACCCAAGGCAAATCATGTGACTGTGTTGTTCTTCTGAACTACAAAACGGAATTTGATGCGGATTTCATTAACATTTTGAGTAAACAAAAGTAATTGACAAATAAAAAATAAAATTGATAAAATTATTAAAATTGATAAAAATGTAAAAAATTATAAAAACGATAAAAAAAATAAAAATTAAAATATTTTGTATGGCAGATATGTCGGCTCGAACATTTTCAAAATCTTTTTGAGGATTTAATAAAAATCCTTTTAATTTTAATTTGAAAGTTGAGCAACTTTTACTGTACTTTATGGGTGGAGGGATATTGTTCCAGCATTTAGTAGCAGCATAGCGAAAACTGCCTCTGAAAGCCGCTGTCTTGTGACGTGGGATGGAAAGCTGTGGGCTGTGAAATGAAAAGTATCGATACTTACTCGTATCAAATCGTTTTTGGAAAATTTAGAGTAAAAACCGTAAAAAGTATTGGTATTCTTTATTGATAAGTACAATATTATAAGAATTTATGAAAAAAAGGCTGTGTTTTGTGATGCTTCCCATAAATATTATTTTATTCAAATGATTGCCTGTTGAGCAATTTCTGGAAGCAGTGAGATACGGAACGAACGAAAACAAAGTCAATGACTACAAAATATGGCGGCGCTGTTTTTTTTTTGTGGGCATAGTCTAACACGCTTGCCAACTACACAAGACTAGCCCTGCGTTCCGAGTTGCGATAATATCGATATTCGCGTGCTAAAACCCGTACCGAATTAGCGTGAGCGCGATATCGATGTCCCGTGAAACGTCATAGATGACGTCATGACATTCGCTATCTTGCGATAACGCCGACCATGCCTTTTACTAATATCGCCGTGAGCGCTGTCAAAAATGACAGTGTGCTGTTTTATTTTGAGTCGCATCTTATCGTATCGTGGCATTTTCAAAATTGTTCTTCTGGCTACAGTTGCTACCTAACCTAAGAAGAACAAATTTTTGGTGTATACACAGAGAAGTACTCTAATGTCGTTTTGACATTGCGTGAGCACCGTGAGCGCGTTCACGAGCGTTCCGAGTTGTTGACAGCCCCCGGCTGTCATAATCGTAATATCTAAATCGGAACGCATGTGAGACGATGTGAGCGCTGTGAGCGATTATAGCCAATTCGGAAAGCGGCCTAGGATGCGTTCAAAAATTCAATTTAAGATATGCAATTTTTTAGAAATAGTGACATTGGCATACTCATATGAGTACTTTTGACCGATACCTACTCGATATTTAATTTCAAAGTATCGATACTAAAAGTACTTGGTATCGGAAAAAAGTATCAAATATGTACTTGTATTTACTCGTTATCGTTTCATCCCTAATGCCAATATTACCTATTTGTTTGTATAAAACTTCTGGGATCCACTACAAAAGGATTCTAGCCAGAATGCAGCTGTACAGCTCGGAATTTTCCCGACATGTAACTAATAGTCTCGCAACCACGGATAGTTTGCATGTCTGTATAGTCTGCGGCGCATGATATAGATAGACTAGCTTCTGCCCGCAACTTCGTCCGCGTGAAATTTCTTGTTCCCCCGACCCACCCTTCGCTATTACTTTGTTTTCGCTTAACGTTATTGCTGACTTGTTTATTTCTGCTCAGCTCCTAAGGCTCCTGGCGTGGTGATAAATAGCCTATAGCCTCCCTCGAGAATTGGGCTGTGAAAAGCAAAAAGAATTTCTCAAATTCGACTTCCAGTTCGAGAGATTAGCGCGTTAAAACCAAAAAAAAGACGTGTGGCACAGTAACTGACCATTACACAACCCTTCTAGTATTGTCTAAGCTAAAATGTATACAAAATGCTCGTAAAACTAAGACATTTGTTGACTTTGAACAGGCCCTGCTTTATTTGAAAGAGAAGAACCTGAGTGAATTACTTTTCTGTGATGATCCTGATTCTCTGTGTACTCTATTGATACAAACTCTAACTGATTCCATCAAATTAAATACAATCACATTAAAGATCCCTAGTAAAAAACGCATTTTAAAACCGTGGATTACCAATGGTATTTTACGCTGTATACAAAATCGGAATAAACTCCAAAATAAACTTCGTCAGGATCAAACCAATGAAATTCTAAAAATAACATACAGACGTTACAGAAACTACTGTAACAACTTGATTAAAAAACTAAAAAGAGAATATGAAAGGAATCTGCTATCTAAATCAGTTAATAACAATAAATTACTGTGGAAAAACATAAAAGCTATTACCTACTCACAGAAAACAAATAATTATGATGCAGAACTGTTAAAACTTCAGCCAACCCCGTCTGATTCAGTAAATTTTATCAACAATTATTTTTCTAAAATTGGCCATGACCTGGCTCAAAAAATCCTACCTACTACCGTCAATTATGCCTTCGATCACAGCAGTAACGCACCAAATCTAGTTAACTCTTTTGTGCTTTTTGAAACTGACGCCAACGAAGTATACAGAATATTAATTAACCTAAAAGCTGACAGTGCCCCTGGCTGGGACAACATCTCTACGAAATTTTTAAAGTATGTAGGCATGGAAGCCGTCCCTATCATAGCCCATCTTGCGAACCTCTGCTTTAAGTCTGGCATCTTCCCTGACCCGTTAAAAATAGCCATTATTACTCCTGTGCACAAGAGTGGGGGTAGAGGCGATATTAACAATTATAGACCTATTTCTGTTCTTACTAGTATATCCAAAATTATTGAAAAATTAATAAATGTTAGGCTTCTTAATTACTTAAACAAATTCAATATCATCTCCGACTCACAGTTTGGTTTTCGGAAAGGTATTTCCACTGAGGACGCCGTCATATCACTAACTTCTTCAGTGGCAAATCATCTTGACAATGGAGATAAGTGCCTAACTGTCTTTTTAGACCTTAAAAAAGCGTTTGATACCGTCTCTACGCCTATTCTTGTAAACAAGCTGGAAAAAATAGGTATTAGAGATATCGCACTTGATCTGTTTAGGAATTATCTTTCAAATAGGAAGCAGAGTGTCAAAGTGGGGCAACATATAAGTGATGTCACAGATGTATCATACGGCGTCCCCCAAGGTAGTGTATTAGGTCCAACGCTCTTCTTGATATACATAAACGACCTGTGTAACATGAAAATTCCTAATGCCAAAGTCCTGTCGTACGCCGATGATACAGCTGTCATCTTCTGTGGTAGGTCATGGCATAATGTGCAGCGTAGTGCTGAGTTGGGAATGTCCCAGGTTGCGAATTGGCTCAGTACTAATGTTCTCACATTAAATGCCTCCAAAACAAACTTTATAAGTTTCAGCATCTGCAATCGTACTCAACCAACCGGCGATTTTCGAATCATTATACACACTTGTGTTGGTAATAATGCTGATAATTGTAACTGTTCTAGTATTGGCAAAGTTTATAGCACAAAATATTTAGGGGTAATGCTGGACCAGAGATTGTGTTGGTACCCCCATCTTGAGCAGGTGGCGAATCGGGTCCGCAAGCTAAATTGGATTTTTAAGAATCTGCGTCATGTGCTCCCTAGGTCTATACAGAGTAGCGGTAAGCCTACTGTTCGAAATGTGCTCACTCAAATCTATATTTCTCTTGCACAATCAACATTGATATACTGTATTCCTGTTTGGGGTGGGGCAACAAAATCTAATTTCATTCAATTGGAGCGAGCACAACGAGCCCTGCTCAAAATTATGTATTTTAAAAAAAGAAGATATTCTACAGAGTACCTCTACAAACTTAGTGATGTACTGTCAGTTAGGAAACTATACATTACACAAATTATTTTAAAAATGCACAAAACTTTACCTTACAATCCGGATATACTCTCTAGGAGAAGAAAACACAATATAGTTCAAGTACCTTTAACTAAGACCAAATTCGGATCTACGCAATTTAGTAAACGATCAGCTCAATTATATAACAAAATAAATAAAGAAATTTTCATATATGAAAAATCTTATCATTTAAGTAAAGAAATGTTGATTGACTGGATAAAACCACTGACATATGATTATACTGAAGCTCTCCTACAAAACGTAACTTAACAAGTACACGACCCGTTCATTCTACACATACATTCACACACACATACTCAACAGCACATACACACTCATGCACACGCTCACACAAGTTCACATAATTATAATTTGTCTTTTTACTGTATTTTTTGTTTTTTGTACTGTTTTTTATTGTGTTTTAAGTAAGTACTTACTGTTGTGAAGGAGCGGAGTCCTCAAATACAGGCATTGCTTAAATGAAGACTCCAAACCCAAAATTGTTTATGTATAATTTTTTGGACACAATAAACGTTATTATTATTATTAACTCGGGGACTGCCGCGGTAAAGCTATTGCATAGCATTTTGTATCAACTTATGCAATTATAATTATTTATTTATTTTATTTATGCAGTATTTCTTTTTCTTTGATATTATTTTTTTTTTTTTTTCGTTACGGAATTTCTGGATTCGGTCCCCGCGCTCAAGGCCCGCGATAGAAGCTATGCAATAGCTTAAAAACAAAATAAATAAGTGCTGAACGTCGTAAAAGTGTATAACTACGTAAACAAAGTCAAATACTATTCAAATATAAGCATAATAACAACTTTAAAATAGACGAAAGTGTTGAACCTAAAGTAATTTTAAATAAAAAAAGAGTGACAAACTGTTTTGACAGCGAAAAAATTCCATGTACATGAGTCATTTCCAACAGTCTAGTCAAGTTTAAAAATTGTTCAACTGGAATGGTATCAACTATTTGGCAAGCTTTAATTAAGTCGTTGTAGCCTTGCGGTGCAACAGGGGAACTGAATGTACTCGTAATCGACTGGTCGAGAGTTCAAACCCCACTATCAACAATCACTTTTTGTGAAGATCATAATTTTATAAACTAATATTTATAAGAATAAAATACGCAGTACACAGAAAAAAGAACTGCCAGAAATTATTAGATCACTAGAGGGTACTGGTGTAGTAAAACAGTCGGAGTGGGGAGCGTGAGGTTTTTTCGTTACGGAATTTCTGGATTCGGTCCCCGCGCTCAAGGCCCGCGATAGAAGCTATGCAATAGCTTAAAAACATTTTGCGGCTTTATTATTAGTATATAGGGTGTATCTATTCCAACACGAAATATATTAAAAGATACACCATATAGGTGGTAAAGAAGCCATGAAAACGTTTTTTTTTTTTAATCTGCGTATATTATTTAAAAAAATAAATAATTTAAAATTACTTGATACGATGATTTATTTATTATCAAAAGGCACCACGCTCGTGCCGCCACCGTTAGTGTATCTGGGCGAGTTATTCATAGAATAAGTAAGTAAAGGATTTTTTGCAAAATGTCTCAAACAATTTTAAAATTATAATAATTATGTAAAAATAAAAAAAGGATAAATATTAAAAAAAATCGCAGCTATGGCTTTTTACCACCTACCTATCGATATTTCTCTTAAAATATTTCGCTTATAATGAATAGATACACCTTATAGATAAAGATACTAATATAAATCTTTATTTATTGCAAAACAGAACAAGAAACACAACATAAATTAATGCACAATAAATTACAAACAACACACAGACATATTATAATAAATTTGTAAAGAGGTCAGAACTGTACATTGAATGTTAAAAAAAAAGTAATCAATTGCTACGAGGTTGTGGGAACGAGTGTAATGCTGAAAATATAGTTTTTAGATTTTTTGTCCGTTTTACTGGATGTATGTTCCGGATTGGCGCAAAAACGGCTGAACGGATTTGGATGAAATTTGGCACAACAATAGTTTATAACCTGTATTAACACATAGAGTACTTTTAATCTCGCGTAGTACAATCCTGCGGGATATTTTCCGACATCTACGCGGGTAAAGCCGCAGGCAAAAGCGAGTTAATAATACAGGAGTTCTCTGCAACACAAAAAAGTTGTATTTTGTGTCAAGAAACCTTATTGAAAATGTTATCTATAGTTCTACAAGGCGCTTGGCAGGTGCCACGCGCCTCAAACACAATACACGTGGTACAATTTCATTATTGTTTACCAACAACCTGTCAATGTCATTCACCTGAGTGACATTGACAGGTTGTTGGTAAACAAATGAAATTGTTAGAGAAATTGTATTGAAAATTCAAAATGGCGGCATTTTTTCCAATTTTGGCTACGCGCCGAAAAATCCTTGATCCGTCGTCCTTGACATTTCGTCGAAATAGACTACTTCGACCAAGCAACTTAGTTTTTAGTTTAGATGTTGAAAAGTTTTTGACACAATATTTGGTCTCGAAACTGCGTAAGTGAAAAGTTTCAAGTTAAAATGAGTAGCAACAAAACATCTGATGTTCTCTCACTACCATCGCAAATATAGCTCCGGGTTGTTCCAAGTTTCGGAGATGTCATTTTATTGTTTTCGTGGAAATAGATAGCTATGAGTACGTTGAAGACGATTGCGAGGTCGTATTGGTTGGTCGTAGGTACAAAATGCTGTTCAATTTGGATTCCTTTTTTCTTGATTGAGTCTGGATTTGTGTTCTTTACCTTAAAAGAGATTGTGATTTTTTTATAGAAAATACTTCATCACAAACCATTATTACGATTTATTCTTCATGGTCTCCCAAGTTTTCTCCTACACTTTCCAGTTAAGTTGTGAGCCTGAAAACTAAAATATTTAGCTGCTAACTGTGGCTTCGCCCGCGGGGCTTTTTCTAAAATAAAAGTAGTCTTAGTTTCTCCTTATAGCATTAGCTATCTGCGAATGAAAATCCCATCAAAATCAGTCCAGACGTTTCGGAGATTAGCCGGAACAAACAGACAGACAGAAAAAAAAAATAAGTACATAGGTACCTTATATACTTTCATATGCATTTAGTTGTTATTTTGAGATTACAAACAGACACTTCAATTTTATTTATTTGTATGTACCTATAGATTTACTAATTATAATGGTTTTTTTGCATAGGTTTATTTTGTATCACCAAACATCGCAACATTATGTATCAAAAACCAACAATACTAAATTCTCTCCCGGACTTGAACAAAGGTGTTTTCACTTCAAACTAAACTCTAAGCTTCTGTCGTCTTAATTCTTCATTAAGCAGATAATAAATTAACTGGGATTAGAATAAAGCGATAAATAAATAGAATTAAACATTAAGACCGCAAAACTTTATAACAGAAACTTATTTTGAAGAAGACACAGGGTGGTGTAAGTTTGGATTAATTTTAGTGAAATATTACCGAGTCAAATTTAAATCAATTTTGATTTTCTTCAGAAGAAATATTTGCGATCAAACTCAAACTCAAATCATTTATTTCAATTAAACCATTTACAGGCACTTTTGAATTGTTAAGGAGTCGGTCAGTAAGAAAAATGAAGCTACATGCCCATTCCAAAGCGTAGTAAGTAGCTATGGAGAAGAACGGGCAAGAAGCTCCATGGACACTCTTTTAAATTAAATTGTTACAAAAATAATTATTAGTTACATCATAATGTTGAATTTATAACGAAATGTGAGAACAATGTTTAAAATAAAAATAAAAACGTAGGTACACGTTAAAAGCGTCCAGAGTAAAAACAAACAATTCAAAATAAAAATAAAAATTAATAAGCCGTGGCAGCTAAGAGATGACCAGTCCCAACAGATGGCGCCCGTTCACGAACATGACGCATGGATTAGCACCATTCAGCTCAACCATTTTGAAGGGAGCTAAATGATCCAACACACACGCCACCATCAGCGAGACATCTGAGTGAGCATGACATACTCTCATCCGCCAGGGCACATAAGTCAATGAAAGATCATAATTAGCATCAGTTGACTAATAAATATAACGGCGCTGGATAGCCTTTACCAGAAGTAGTCATCGTATTAGTGGTTCAGCAGCTTCAATATCATCAGGATTGTGCCGGAATATAGCTGTTCGTCGTGATCGTGGTAAGACAACGGCTCCCCTGTCATCAGAAGCAGCCGCCGCGCAACCATCGATGCGCCTGCAGGTAAGAAGGATAAGAATTGGAAACTATTGACTGAAATACCTGATGCGCACTGTCAACAGATGATTGGTTTAGCTGCCAATCAAATGACGATAAGCGATATTGTGTTTATGAATGAAGAAAATATCGAAATCTGAACTACGGCGAAAGAATATTTGGTGAGGAAACCAATTCTTTAGACTGTTCTGAATTCGTTAACACACATATAAAACATGTTATTTTTTTTTTAATTATTCCTGACTAGCTGACCGGACAGACTTCGTTCTGTCAAAAGTTATTTGACTGTGGCGGTTGTCTACGCGCAAAGGAAATATTGTATAAACTCCATTTAACGCCACTCGATTTAACTACAAACTCTCTAAAACGTCGAAATTGCGTGACTTTGGATGATTTAATACTTTAGCCACCCAAACTCATAATCGTTTTATCTCAAAAGGACAGACAGCGTTTTCGTTGAAAGCTCCCAGACGGCTTATTTTTTTCCGACATCTCCAACAAATATTGTTCATGTATACAAAAATGTATACAAAAACAAATAAATAAAAACGCTCTTCCCGCAATTGATGGCCGCCTCACGAAACAGGTTCTCCTACTAACGAAACAACAGCTGCGTACAGTTCCAGCAGCTATAACTGGCCACGAGCCATTTAATAAACACCTCTTTGTCATAGGAGTCACAGACAGTCCGCTGTGCAGGGCCTGCATGGAGGTTGCTAAACTGCCCGGTGGTCACCACATACAGGGCCAAGTACTTCGGTAACCCAGGTACCCTACGTGAGATTGTCAGTAACATCGAGGCGTTGCTGGCCTTCTTTGAGGAGCTGGGATGGATCGAACAATCGAATTCCCATCCGTACGCAAAATACGCGCATTGTCGTGGAGTTGCGGACACCAGCCCGTATTATCTATTACCTATTATCTATACTCAAACCTTTCTCAAGAACCACGCTATCCATTGGTGAAAACAGCATGAAAGTCGGTGTAGTAGTTTTTGAGTTTATCGCGAACAGACAGACAGACAGACGTGGCGGAAGACTTTGTATAATATGTAGTGATTGGGCCTGCTGTTGACCTCGGTCTCGCCTGAAGGAATGAGATAGATGTTGAAGATAGCTCAATAATTATATATAAATCAACAATTTATTCATTTATGAAGTAAAGAAGATTATTAAGCGAATTTCGGACATGCCAAAGAACAATACCAAAAATTGGTTGACTACACGTTCAGAAAATGAATTTCTCCCCAAAACTTATAGCACGTGCATCTTCATAGTTTAAATATGTTTGTTCAAAAAGCTTGTTCAAAAGTTCCACTTATTATAATTAGCGGAAGCCTTGAGAAGTTTCCAAGTTCCCGAAAACTTCGCGATGTGAATGCGAATATGCAAATATGGCTTTAACTTGCTTTTGCGCTTGGAACTGATCTCATGACGGAACCAGGAGTTGTATAGTGAAACTCTTTAGTGGCTACAAGTAAACCCCTCGAGTTTGGGGTCAACTGATTTTGAGGCCAATATATTGCACTGTCGGTGGCACTGAATACCATATTTCACTTGGTGGCGTTAAGGTGAAACTAGTCGACACTTTTTACATACAAATTTCGGGGGGGTATTACTCTACTGTTTGACATTGTACATCCAAAGTTAAACATAATATCGTTTTGTCTTATTATTAGTTTTGTCTGTACGGAAGCAGAATATTAAAATAAAAAGCCATTAAAAAGGGGATCCTGCCGTTTTGCCGAAAAGATTTTGCCAAATTTTCATTACCCAAACAAATTTTAGCAACCTTTTTTTATACCAATGTAATATTTGGAATAATTTTAGTACGCACATTTTCATTTGGTCAAATTTTTACTTGGCAAAATATTACCAAGTATAATGCCATTATGGCATTTGGTCTTTAATCAAATGATTTATTACAGCAAACAATCTTCAGACAATAAACGTTTGGTGAAATTAAATGACCAATAAACATTTGACTTGTTGGTTAAATTTGATGTCTTTTGTGTACTCCTTTGTAAGTTTTTGTGCTTGAATTTGTCTGAAACAAGTAAAATTTATGGTTACTTGATATTAGTTTATTTATGGAAGAAGTTAGAGAAGGTTAATTATTTAAAAAAAAAGATGGTTAGGTTAGGTTAGGTTAAAACTGTGACCCCCCCCCCGGTGGGTTCCCGCATTGTCGAGGCGGGGGGGCTCAGTAGCCGTGGCTTGGAGGGCCACGGTGAAGCTAAGAGGAACCCGAGGAGGGGGCCGCTCGTCAGGGCTTTTGCGGCTAAGCCGACGACGTAGCGGCCGTAGGTTGCGGTGCCGCTTTGGCGACATCGCAACTGAGGCGGGCCGCGATGTCGAATGGGCGGCATCGCGGCTGAGTGTGGGAGGCCGCGGCGGGAGAGGAGTGCCGGTATTGCGGTGAGCCGTTCTCCCTACCTTCCGCGGCCTTGACGGGGTCGCCACCGTTGAATGGCGGACGCGGTGGGGCCGCAGAGGAAGAGGAGTGTCGGTATTGCGTTGGCCGCTCTCCCTATCCTCTGCGGCCGAAAAGTGGTAGGCGGCGGGGCCACTAACCTGACCCGTCGCGGTGGGACCAGGGCCGCCTGGACGCGGGGTCGTCTGGCGCGAGGTCCCAAGTGGAGGCCAGCAGGCAACGGTGCGGGGGCACCCTTGCCTGTATTGCACAGGCCTCCACCAGTGTCGGACGGGAATGGCCAGGTGTTCCCGGTCATTCCCATATCGCCCCATCGCCCCCAGGCTGAGGGGCATGCGGGGCCCGCCAGTAAAAAAAAAAAAAAAAAAAAAAGGTTAAAACTGTGACCTCCTACGCACGAGCCGAGCGGTGCCGCGGCAGCGGCCGGCGAGTGTCAGAAACAACTTGCATTAATAGAAAAAAGAGATTTTAGTAGGTTACCCGGAACTAAACCATTTAGATTAGGTTAATTACTTATTTATTGACTGTACTAAATATTTAACTTATTTGATTTTGCGTAAAAACTGTTATTCCAACTGAAATATTTGACTAAATAAAAAATGTTAAAAGTACTAGTTGGTAAACAAGTTATAGTTTAAACGTTCATTTGCCAAACATTAGGTTTGCGTTACAGTTTTTTGTGAATAGATTTTTTGTTAAGTAATAATTTGGCAAATGAAATTATGCGAAAATTTGTTTGGGAAGTGATAATTTGGCAATTTCTTTTCGGTAAAACAAGTTAGACCCATTAAAAAGTTATGAGCCAACAAAAATTAGTTTTTCCTGCTAATTTTAACGCAACTTTGGGCGTAAATAAGTAATAAAAAAAGTATAAAATCTCCAAAACAAAGTCCACTCCAACAAAGCTCAATTATCGAAGATTTCAATAACTTTATTTGTAATTGATTTATCCGCTAGTTTTTTCATAAAACTGAACCTTCCAAAGGTCTTTTCGTATTTTATTACGCACGCGGTTTACTAAGAATTATCGTGCATTTCACTCAACACACGATGACGGACACGAAGTTAGGTGAGACACCGTGCTTTTTGGTCACGCCCACCAGTGAGAGCCCGCGACTAGTTGGCTCTTAAATACCATATTTCACTTGGGGGCATTAAATACCATATTGTACACCACATAGCACAACCTGTCAGCCTTCAAAGCAAGAGTGACCAGGCATCTTCCACGTTCGTTCTATCGTAAACCTCATACATCGCTGTCGAGATCCAGGTCAAGAACAGACAGCAATTACGCTGAAGCCTACCTAAACAAGATCACTGAAAAAATAGATACCCCTAATCTACTACGAGTACACAATTACTTGGAAATAAATCTACTAAATAGTCGAAGGGTTGACTTTCAGAGAATAGAGGCGAGCGACATAATTTTTTTTTCGCAAATGACAGAAGATCAGATTATATTCTGACTCTGGGCACTTATCAATTAAAGCTCGCAAAATGATACTGCGCAGAGCATTTGCTAAACGGAGTCTATAATATTGAAGTACAGGGTGGGCCAGAAAGAAATGCGAATTTGAAAAAATGATTTAAAAAAAACTTAGTACAATTCACATACAAATTTTTATTTTTATAAAAATTTACATCTGGGAAATTCATTTCTTAAAAATAACGTCATCCAGGTGTGCACCATCCCGCTGCAAACATTCTTCGAATCTAAACCTCAAATTGGTAAAAACTCGCTGGCACATTGCACGGGGAATAGCTGCCATTTCTTCCCGGATATTGGTCTTCAACTGGTTAATCGTGGCTGGGTTATTGGAGTAGACTCTACTTTTTAGGTATCCCCACAAAAAAAAGTCCAGTGGCGTTAGATCCGGACTTCTAGGAGGCCATGCAATGTCACCTCGGCGCGATATCAGTTTCCCAGCAAACATCTCGTTTACGACCGCCAAAGAGGCATTAGCTGTATGGCATGTCGCGCCATCTTGTTGAAACCATGTCGCACGATTATAGGCTTCAAATTGTTGCAGTTGTGGAAAGAAAAAATCCTTTAACATGGCTATGTATCGGTCAGAATTTATAGTGACAGATTGGCCTTGTCGATTTTCGAAGAAGTAGGGTCCGATAATTCCGTGCGCTGACATGGCCGCCCAAACGGTTACTTTCGGCGAATGCAGAGGCTTTTGATGTTTTGCACGTGGGTTCTCTGCAGCCCAGTAACGGCAATTCTGTTTATTCACATGCCCATTTATGTGAAAATGAGCTTCGTCGGAGAACAAAATATTGTTGAAACTCCGAAAGCGTTCCAACATTGTTTCAACAAAAGCTCGTCGTAAAATTGGATCATTTGGCTGTAATTCCTGCACAAGTTGAATTTTATACGGGTGCAATTTCAGATCTTTCAACAAAATGCGACGCAAAGATGTTCTGGATACCACAAGTTCGGCTGAACGCTTTCGAGTCGATAGAGCAGGATTACGTTGAACTGAAGCTCTAACTTGTTCAATTGTGTCTTCCGTTCTTGTTGACCTTGGGCGTCCCGCAGGCTTCTGTTTGAGAGTCGAACCAGTATCTTCGAACTTTCTGACCCACGATCGAATCACACTTTCTTTCGGACACTGATTTAGGTCATGTAATCCAAACTCACGCCGAAATAAACGCCGAACAATAACGCACGAATCGCGATTTTTGTAATAATGTTTAACGCAGAATGCACGTTGCGCTCCGGTGAAGTGATCCATCGCGACTAAATTTCCGGGAACCGAGCTACTTAACCCCACCACCCGCGCAGTCCCCTCTCTAAAGCTTCAAACGCAAGAGTGTTTTTAAAATCGTACGCCTTTCTGGCCCACCCTGTATATAGAGAAAATGCCCTCGACGACTTGCCCGATTATGGCATCAATGAAAATGCATGGCTTCTACGTGGACGTCTTCAGTCACGTCACGTGAGATCAATAGTGTACTACTCGTACATTCTGATAAATAGTAACCACACAGCAGAAGATGTCATCTTACAGCACTACTGCACGTGTTTGACGGGAAGACGTACTGTAGGCACTTGTGCACACATTATATCTATTATTTGGTATTTGGGATATGCCAGACGTGAGGATTTTCTTGCTCCTGCAATGTTTTTAAATGATGTTATTGTAACAGATATTTATGATTAAGTTTAGTTAGTAAAATAAGCATTTTAGTAGACTGAGATGACAATCATGGTTCGGATGATGATTTTCCCCTTTAAAGCGATATTTGGTAGTGATATACTCGACATTAGTAACAACTAACAGAAACTAAAGTCCGAAGTCGATTATCTCCGAATGGACAACAAATCGAGACAAGCGCCATACACGCTAGTGTATATATATCGACGCTTGAAAGACAATATTGACCAAACGACATGTTGGCAACTTTACACTAGAGCATTTTAAAGAATTTTTTTCCAATATAAAACCTTTTTTTTTTTGTTTCTATACTACTAGGGGATACACTAAAAAAATATAAAATACTCCATTTTAAAGTTTTTTTTTTTTGGAAAATGTACTTAAAGATGCTAACATGTCGTTTGGTCAATATTGCCTTTCAAGCATCATATAAAAATTATAGCTGTTGAGCGGGTACCAGGTTGCATACATTTTTGCCCATTGTCCTTTCGAAATAAAATAATAGACAGTATTAAATTCTCCTTTTTACCTGCTTGGTTAATTGCAAGAAAAACTCCGTGTAATCGCTAACTAAAACCAAAGTTTGAAAGGTGAGAGTACTTTCCAAGTGAGATTGCTCGAGTGATTTATTTCGGACAGTAATGAAGATATTTGTTACAAAGTTTCAGCTCATTTATTATTGTTGGAACAACGTGGGCGGGGCATGAAACATGACTTACTTAATGCAGTACTAGTAAAATAAAATAGAAAATTACATTTAAATAATGGAAATTCGAGGCAGTAGTAGTAGCTTAAGAGGCAAGTTAATTTTAATATTTGCTTTGAGGGCCACTTATGAAACATCAGAAGCTAGGTGCACGATTCCAATTGGTCGTTTCCTATGGAGAAGAGACGGCAAGAAATTACACAGTTACTCTTTAAAAAATAACTTTTATAATTTTTCCAAATAACAGTGTTAATAGGTATGGGAGGACAGTACACCTTTCAACAAGTAGGTACACATATCAAAAAAAGTTTGCGATCACTTTGAAAAATCTAAATCTTTTTTGTTCGGTACGGTAGATTATATTATGATTCGGCTCGCCTGACTTAAACCCAATAGAGCACGCGTGGGATGCTCTTAAGCGAGCTGTTTGGAACCGTCAGCCACGTCCCCTCCCCAGACAGTGCCAGAGCTCAGGGAAGCCGCTATTTAAGAATGGGACAGGTTACCCCAAGAAATGCTGGATAACATGATTCCCCAGCATGCCCAAGAGGATCACCGCATGTGTTCGAGCCAGGAGAGGAGTTTAATATATTAAATATAAACCTTTTATTAATATTTTTTTTATTTAAGTTTGGTTAAACAGTATTTTTGTTTCTATCAAAAATCTGTTACAATTACATTATGAATAATTACTCAATTTTTTTTTATAAAAAATAAAAAATTGATTTATTTTTTAATTTCAAACAGGTTATTTCTATTTAAAGAAAACACACAACAAAGAATATTTCTTGATAAAGTTCATTTAAAAAAATTATATCAGCTTATGCTAGTGATCACAAACTTTTTTTGATGTGTGTACTTAAAAAAAAAAATGTTCAACAAATCTACATTCTACTAGAGCTACAACGTTCTCACGTTCACAAGACACGTAGCTATTCACAACTATTAGACAGGGCAGTTGTGTCGAAAATGACTCATTTAGACTGCAAATAGCCGTTGGAAGAAAGAGATCGACATTTTGATTTAAACTGACAAACTTTTCGGGTTTTGAATTTGTGAACCGAATTTAGCACTCGTTAGATAAGATTGATAAATTGTTGGATTCGGCAGTGAAGCGTCTCAAATGGTGGTGAATAGCCCGATCAGTTACACTAAAAACGGTAAATGTTAAAAATGTATACCCATTCTTATTCATCACTAGCTGCCGCCCGCAGCTTCGCTACAGAATGCCATGATTGCCCTAAACTTTTTTTTTGTCATGTAAGCCTAAACAAGATTATCGTCTTATTCTATTCCAATAACTGAAAAACAATGAACAAACTTAAAGGTTCGAAATTATTACTAAATCATAACATTAGTAACAAAAATACAAGAAATGAAACTGTAAAAAACTTTTGCTTAAAAGCAAAGGACTACGAGGGAAAGCTTTTAGTAAAGAAACCCAAAATGTTTTTATAAGTAGGTATATATTCAGTAGAAGTCCCAAGGGAATTAATAAAGTAAGGGCATGTGTCTCGGTTTTTAACCGACTTTCCAAAAAGGAGATTCTCAATGAGGTTGTAATTTTTTTTTAAAATGTTTGGTACCTCAGAACTCCCGTCGTTTATAAAAAAAAACTAAATGTCTTAAGTTCGCATTACCAAATGTACCCCAGGTTGGTTTGGTGGAAACTGTATTTGTAGGAATTGCTTCAGACGCAAAATTGCATGTATGTAAAGGCCAATATTTATTACAACGATATCAAAATTATGCATGAATTTAATCATTTCGTACATTATTTTTATCGAGTTAGTCAATGAAATACGGTTATTGTGGCTAACAATATTTCTTTGTAAATTCGAAATTATTATTATGGTAACATTCATTATTTACCTGTGCAAACACCACGGTGTTCGCTATTTGAATTTTTATGACGCACACACTGCAAGACTTCACAATAGGCACTGAAATGACATTTATTTTATTTTGTAAATAAATTTTAGATGCAAAGGAGATCACTCATTTAGTAGGGCGACTCGGGCTAAAAAAAAAAAGTTGGCGGCCAGGAATGAAATACATTTTATTTGAAAGGTTACAGGAGTAGAAAGAAAATTGTATGGTGACAACGTTATAATTAATTTAGGGACAAAGATATAGAACGGTCTTTAAAAAATAAAATCGGGTTTGTTCGAACACTTTAACTCGAGAACGGCTGGACCGATTTTCATGGTTTTTGGTATTCATAAAATAACAAAATGGAAAGAACATAATGCAACGGGCGGCCTTATTGCTTGGCAGTAATTTCTTGGCAGTATTACTTGTACCAAATATAATTCCTAATAATTATTAATCCTATTAATCTTCGAACCCAAATTGTTCTCGTCTTTGGTGCCATAGTAAAACATAATGTATTCTATACATATTTTTAAAATATGTAAGAATTATCGAGGGCCACCCAAAAAAAAAAAATTAGCCCAGAATGGGTGATCTCCTTTCGCCCCATTCAGACGCAAAAGTATTTCGATATTGGCTTTTATTTGTCATTATTCTGGTAAAATATGTGGTCCATAATTAGAATACATGCAAGTAAATTGCTCAAAATTGCCCACATTAGAACTCTTTCAGCTAAATTAAGTTCAGCTGCCTCTAGGCAGTAAGGAAAATAAGGCATTTGACTGATATAGCCATAGCTAGGTTAAGATACTTTGCTTATTTCCACAGTATTATGTCTTATGGCGTTCTGCTGTAGGGATCGGCAGCTGATATAGATTAAATTTCAATTTTACAAAAGAGGGTAATAGGTGCGATCTATAAAATGGGTCACTGCAAGTCCCTTAGAAACAAATTCAAAGAAATTGATATACTGACTCTGCCTTCTCTTTATATCTTAGAAAGTATTTTGTATGTTCGTAAAAACTTAGGACTTTTCAAAATATGAGGCGATTTCCATAACACGCAGTAGACTTGAGATTTTGATACCCTTTAGATTAACTAAAACAAGCAAGTCATTACTTATAAACAGTATCCGCTTTTATAACAAGTTGCCAAAGTCAGTTACAGAACTTAGCGATGGGAAGTTCAAAGCCCACTTCAAACGTGTCCTTATCAAAAAAGCATATTATAAGATTAAAGACTACGTTGAAGACAAGAAAGTTTGGTGATAATTCCTTCTGCACATATAGCTTCCCTGGTAGCTCATTATCGGCAAAATTATGTAAGTATCTATTAACTGCTCCCAAATAATGATGTTTTATTTTTTACATTCTTCCTTGACATAATCAAATAATCATCTCATTATTTGACTTTATATACCAACAATTCTAATTTCAACTCTCTATTAGTTGCTTTTGTGGATATGATATTTATATCACATTTGTAACTCTAGTTGTGGCCACCATATCATTTGAGTGGAATAGTTTAAAAAAAAATATAAATATCCTTTTTTGTGAATGTGAGAACGTTGAAGGCCTAGTAGACTGTAGATTTTCTGACCATTTTCTATTATATTAAGTATTTGGAAATAATTGAAAGGCCTACCCTACCTTCCTACCTACCTGCCTACCTGCCTACCTTCCTCTCATACCTATTAACACTGTTATTTGCAAATATTATAAAAAACAATTTTTTTTTTAAAGTAACCGTGCAGTTTCTTGCCGTTTCTTCTCCA
Organism: Dryobota labecula; assembly: GCA_947523025.1. Lineage (NCBI taxonomy): Eukaryota > Metazoa > Arthropoda > Insecta > Lepidoptera > Noctuidae > Dryobota > Dryobota labecula. Next base: position 17,694,495 of record OX383306.1, read on the forward strand.
TAGGAAACGAACAATTGGAACCGCGCACCTAGCTTCTGACGTTTCATAAGTGCCCATGTAGGTTTATGCGAAATAAAATATTTTGATTTCATTCAATTTGAAAAATAAATGGCAAGTAAGTATTATGTTCGTAAAATACCTCAAATTTGTTCTGTCACATTTTTGACCAGATTTTGGCGTTTAATGTCGCTGAGATGACATTGCTACTAGATTTTGAACGTTGTTAAAGCCAAAATTACATTTAACGAATTTCATCATCGTTCATCATTACAGCCGAAAGACGTCCACTGCTCGAAATAGGCCTCCCCCAAGCACCGCCACTTTGACCAGTTCTGTGCTTCCTACATCCAGCGGATTCCTGCGGCCTTCATAAGGTCATCTGTCCGCCCTTTTGGAGGCCTTCCAACGCTACGTCTTCCGTTACGGGTTCACCACTCCAGAACATTATTTCGGCCCCATCGGCCATCTGTTCTGCGAGTAATATTGTGCCCTACCTCTGCCACTTAAGTTTGACAATTCTTCGGGCTATGTATTACCTTGGTTGTTCTGCGGATCTTTTCGTTTATGATTCGATCACGTAGGGAAACTCCAAGCATAATCCTCTCTATTGCTCTTTGAGTGACTTATTCATTTGTTTATTCTTTCATTAAGACGGTTTGAAAACCAATTACAAAAATTAAAGACACAGTTTGACCCAAGCACATAAAAGAGTAAATATAGAAGAAAAAAAAAACAAGTTCAAAGTAAAATGTCAACAACATTTTAAAAAATCTCTCTTACTACAATTTCAGACTACAATGGTCTATAGTGTTAGTAACAAAATGGCTTAGCCTATATTAGTACTTAATAACTAAAACAGAACGGGTCCGGTTTGCAAGCGCCCACACTAGCAGGTTGTCTGCCCGGGCGGAAATTGATTGCAGGATAATGTTAGGACTGCCACGCAGCCTGCGGAGTAGCGAGGCAGATTTCTTACGCCACAGTACATCAAAGCCGTCAGTGCGTGCGTCTGCAAACATTGCCGAGGCACTACAAAACCGTGGCAATCGCAACAATACCCTAAATGCGTTATTGTATTGGATAAGTTCGGCCAGAGTGCGAGGTATTAGGGACTTAGCACGCTAAGTAACAGCCTGTGCTTTCTGTTGCAGCAGTAAAGGTTCCTACAAACAGGCGCGACACGCGCCGCGACACAAAGACACCGCGTGCCGCGCGACGAGTGGCACGCGGGACAAAGAAGCGGGCATGTTAATTGTCTGGGACAACGAAGCGTGCCAGCACAGCATGCAGGGCCTCAAGTCTGCTATTACAATAGTGTCAGAATGGTCTCTTCATTGTGAGTTTTTGACAGATTTGCCATACAAACACTGTCAAATACTCACAATGGCGAGACCATTCTGACACTATTGTAATAGCAGACTTGAGGCCCAGATCAGGTGCGTCAATAATGCCACGGAGCGTCTTACAGGCTATTGTGAGCTGGTCTTTTGCTCGCCTTACCTCTAACGAATTATATCCGAGAAATATGGTCGGATAGAGGTAATAATAAATTACGAAATTAGTGACATGAAATCACATAATAAGGCGACTTTTTCGTTGGTGATAGTCCCATGGTTCACGCTGGCGAGTGACTGACGCTCCCGCTGCGCCGCCCGCACATTTGTACGAAAAAGTCATCCTATAATTTTATGTCATTAATTCCGTAATGTTGTTTTGGCTTTATTACGGGAATCGGCCTTCACTTTTTTTTTTCTGAAGTATTAAATAAAATGGAAGTTCTACGTTCTTGAACCACTTTTCTTATAAAAGTTATATAATATCTCAAGCCGTACATAACCTACATATTTTCTTTTTTTTTTCATTGCATGCAAAAATATTGCCCTCAATACAAAATTGCTTACCATAAATTACAAATACAGGACAAAGCCGTCTTTTAAGGCAGTATGTAAAGTACCCTTATCACATGTCAGATCTTCTAGCCTTGGTGCCTAGTAATATATGCGCCCGGATTGATCACTTTAGATTTAGGTCTAGCGGTCGCAAGCGGGATTTCGAAGCGTGGGGTCTGATCCCGGGTTGGTAAAAGTCTAATTGGGTTTGTTCCGGCTCCGTAGTACTAGACAAACTGGTTGCTAATTTATTTTTCAGTTCAGTAGCTCAAACATGTAGGTTTTACTGCCTGAAATCAGTGAGCAAAATGTGATTTTGTTCACTGAGTGAGACCAACTTTTTTTTTTTTTTTTTTTTCAGAAAGCCGCTAATATCTTATTCAGCCTTGGGTTAATCATACAATTCGAAACATTCACACTCTATCTCTTTCCGTTTCCCGCCATTAGAAAGAAAGAGAGACAAAGACCAGCCCTTTCGAAGTACCGATTTTGAATTCGACCTCAAAGACAAACACGTTTGGAATTTCGTACTAACTAAAGAAATTTAGCAAAAAGATAATTATGTCATTTAATGTAATTTATTGAATTTTTAACTTATTGTTGTATTTAAACGTAAATAAGTATTTACTGTAAATATAACTGATATTTAACCTGTAAATATTTATTATCTCCTAAAGTGTTCTCGCGGTTTGTTCCCACTAGTTCTACTGAACAGTTCTACGGTAGAACCAATGGGAATTTTTTTCTCACTAGTACTACGATATTAGGTAGGTATAACAAAATAGTAGAAGTATTGGGATTCTCTATTCCCTCTATTCCCACTTGTTCTACTGAACAGTTCCACGGTAGAACTAATAGGAGTTTTTGTTTTGTTCTCACTAGTACTACGATATACTATATTACAAAATAGTACAACTAGTGGGAGTCTCTATTTCCCACTTGTTCTACCTGTTTCATCGTTAGAACTAATGGGATATCGCTGCTAAAGTGAAAAGTTATATGTGTTACACGAGAGCAAAGTTTTTTGCATCTCGTGCCTTTGAATCCGTCGCCACACTCAGGATTCAAAATCGGCACTCACAGCAAAAAACGACTTTTCTCTCTTGTTGCACGAACAACTATTATCTATCACATAATTATTATCTGTCACTCAGCACTAGCTTCAAATACTTATTGTAGGTCGTTGATTCGAACCCAGGCACAGGCAATTTACTTTGTGTAATTTATTTCATCAGCTCTCAAAACGGAAAAACAAAGAATGAACATATCATGAGGAAACCGGTATGTCCTAGGCTTGCTTTTTTTTAGGACCGATTCCTATAATTATTGTACTGATCTTATATTGAACAAATCTCAAAATTACCTTTTCCCAAAATGACCGATTTTCTAAATGTCTTTGTTTTATGTCGGAAATAAAACTGTCATATTGTGACATACATTAAATATAACATCGTTTGACATAACATACATTAAATATAAAATCGTTTGACATACCACTCAAAAGATATAAAACTTATTTGGTCTAATATGATGAAAACGCCTACTTAAAAACCGTCCTATCGTAGTTATACGTAATAGTAACCTAAGTAGATAATAAACATAACTAGTAACTGATTACCACCTGCGCTAAGATAGGTCGACGGAGCCCCGCTTCGTGGGGCTCCTATAATGTACAGTCAGTAACACTTTATTAGATTTTTTAATTTTTTTTTAATAATAAAACTTTTAATATTCTCTTCTATTCTTTTTGAATGTGGCCGTTTTTATTTAGATCGAATTTTGTTGCTGTGTCTCAATACGAAACTTAAAAGGTATTAGAAAATTCTAGACACACTTACCGAGGTATCTGATTGAGCCGTTTTTCATAATTCCTTCTCAGTCACGACATAATATGTTTTTAAAGGAGTGGTGCTAGTGGACCGGTGACAGCGCTCTTAAACATTGTTTATGATTTAATATCACGAGGGTACTTTTTCTGTCAGACAATAAGAGTTTCCAACAATCAAAAACAAAGAAATTTAGAAAATCATTTTGAGAAAAGGTGATTTGTTCATTATGAGATCAGCACAATATAGGAATCGGTCCTAACAGACCGCAAGCTGTCGTAGAACCAAAAAATTCGAAGACTTGTGTCATCCACCAACCTGCACTGGCCCGCTTGGTGGATTACGTGAAATGCGTGTTGGACCACGTACATGGCCGGTTTATTTTTTTTTTTTTCTTTTTCTTTGTAATCTCTGTATATCCCCAGAATGATTTGGTTTTCGGCGGCCAGCAAAAAATTCATAAACAATTTTTTCCCGTCCCTAATATCAGACCAGACCTAGTTTTAATATCAATCAAGTAATATGATTTATGCCAGAAAAATGTGGCGTGTAATTTATATTTGAAGCCTAATTTAATGTGATCTCCAGTTTAGCATTAATAATAATGGGACTGTTTTAAATTTCGCAAAAGTAATTGCAAATACGAAGTCGTTATTTTTTGTCGAACTACACTTCGTTTGACCCACTGATCTCATGCTTTTAATTACCATTGTAGTAGTCAGTGCTGTAGGAGCGCTGATGATAACGCAATTAATAAACGCCTGTTTGTAATAAAACTAGGCTAATTATTTAGATTTTTGATTATTTTTTACATTATTATAATATTTTACGTCACACCTGGGGCCTAAGTCTACTAATTTACAAACGTTGCAATGGTCTCGCCATTGTGAGTATTTGACAGTGTTTGTATGGCAAATCTGTCAAAAACTCACAATGAAGAGACCATTGCAACGTTTGTACATTAGTAGACTTGGCCTCCTGGTCATAATGTGAGTTTTACCGCACGCTACGCGTACAGTAAAACTCGCATTGTGGCCAGGTGAAGACGTAAAATTGTGTCCAGCTACGTACTAAGCCAAGATCCGTACCCCCGTCCGTACATCTAACTAGATATTAGTAATCTAAGCTAAATCTAAAGCTTCTTTAGTAATTCGCAAAAACCGCTTGCAGACATTCCACGGATTTCTTCAACTTATCAATTGGATGGTACAAAGCCGATCTGCAGCTGAGTAGCGATATTTAATTCAAAGAAACGTTTAAACGAATGCTGACTTAAGATTTATCAATCTGGGTATACGTGCTTATAAGATTTGTGCCTGTAAGAGCACTGCTGTTCTAAGTAAAATAAATACAGTGTGGCGATTACGATATCACATTAATTGAAACCACTTATTCTACATTACATATTTTAAACATACACAATTAAAATAATTAATAACAATTATTAACATTCTAACCGTCTATTCTAATTCTAACATTAAATTTAATTTGTGATTATTTGGTAAACGAACAAAATCATTAAAGTTTGTATTGAATTATTGATACCGTCGCCCCACGCGTGCTTGGGTGTCTTTTTATCAAGGATGGTTTATTTTTTACGGTATTTATTTAGTTTGAATAATTCAACTGTCTATTTTTTGGAAAATCGTTGGTTTTATTATTTACAACTTGTAACAACAGCTGTACTATTTAATGTCATAACCTAATCGCCACTCTGTGTAGTAAAATACATACAGGAAAAGTTTTTAATCATTGCGCAAACTTTGTCAGATTAAACTTAAACGTGTTTTTTATTCCGATATGTATAAGTACAAATAAATTAAGTTATCGTTAACGAAAGATGTTTATTTTGAAACTGGTACCTATAATGGATACTCGTCGCGCAACGCTCCGGTGGCGCGGTCAGTGAAGCGGAACGCAGTACTAGGTAGGTACCTATCAGTTGTGCGCTCGCCCATTGATATTATTACGAATAGATTGTATCCATAATTTGCTGATTTCAAGTGGATCCTGTATAACCCATGCCGATTTCAGCTACGTTGACTATTACTGTTTTTGACAGCTATGGGTTACGAGCTTGCGCTTTTATGTAGCTATTGTAGCCTATTTTTGCAGTTAAAGTACGTGCACAGGATACTTTAGAAAAGGGAACGTACCCATACATATGTATGTACATGAAGGGGGTCTTAAAATACCACGCTTGGCCGCAAGGACGGGGGGGGTTAGGTTTTCGTCACGTAGTTAATATCCTCAACGGAAATCTCCTGCTTTTTCGAGCTATGTTCTAATATGGCGCGCAGCCTTTGGCGCTTTTTAAACTCACATGTGGCAACCCTGACGCACATACAAATAGTACTGATTTAAAACTGACAGTCTTTATGACGAGAGTTGTATAAAGGAAAAGTTTTTAATCAGTGCGCAAATTTTGACAAATTAAACTTAAACGTGTTTTATTATACACCTATTTCTTATTTTGATATGTTTTAGTAAAAAAAAAATGAAGTAACCGTTAACGAAAGATGTTTGATGTCAGTGAAGCGGAACGCAGTAGTAGGTACCTATCAGCTGTGCGCTCGCCCATTGATATTATTACGAATATATTGTATCCATATTTTGCTGATTTCAAGTAGGACCAAAAAAAAAGTATTGAACCAATAATAGAAATGTGTTTTATTACTGATACTGAACCACCAAAACAAAATTGAAAACTTATCCTGTATGTATGTGTGTTGTTGTCAGAGCAACAATTTTAAATGACTCTTGACTGGATTTTTCAAACAGTCCAAATTAATATTTTATCTGACCGGATAAATCGGTCAAACTGGACATGACCATTTTTATCTTGTCTAATTAAGCGGCTGGTTCTTATCTATTTATGAAATCAAGTATTCGACTGTAACAATGTTATCTTTTTAATAAATTATGACATACCATGTCGTTGTTAACGTTTGTTCCTAATTATGCCTGTGACCTTGAAAAAGGTGATCAGGACTGGTGACTGTGTAAAAAGTAGATATGCTAGATTTATTCATAATACTAGCTGACCTGACAGAATTCGTTCTGTCAAAAGCTATTTGACTGTGGTAGTTTGTCTACGCGAAAAGGAAATATAGTATAAACTCCACTACTCTACCCTACCCTACCTACCTACCTACCCTACCTACCTACCCCACCATACCCTACCTACCTACCCTACCCTACCTACCCTACCCTACCTACCTACCTAAAACCTTAAAAAAAAAATGATAAATACCTATTCTCAGACCTACCAATTGATGACTGACACGTTATGTCAAACGCCATAAAGTTACAATAGAAGATGGTTACTTATGATTACATTAGAAAAGTAAATATGGTCGTTTTCTTAAATTTTCATATTTTTTAACTCTTAATTTTTTCTTACATAAGAACCTTCTCTTGACAATAACAAACACAGCAAAAAAATTATTAGCGAAATCCGTCCAACCATTAACAAATTGTATTTTTTTAAGCTATTGCATAGCTTCTATCGCGGGCCTTGAGCGCGGGGACCGAATCCAGAAATCCCGTAACGAAAAAACCTCACGCTCCCCACTCCGACGGTTTTACTACACCAGTACCCTCTAGTGATCTAATAATTTCTGGCAGTTCTTTTTTCTGTGTACTGCGTATATTATTCTTATAAATATTAGTTTATAAAATTATGATCTTCACAAAAAGTGATTGTTGATAGTGGGGTTTGAACTCTCGACCAGTCGATTACGAGTACATTCAGTTCCCCTGTTGCACCGTAAGGCTACAATGACTTAATTAAAGCTTGCCAAATAGTTGATACCATTCCAGTTGAACAATTTTTAAACTTGACTAGACGGTTGGAAATGACTCATGTACATGGAATTTTTTCGCTGTCAAAACAGTTTGTCACTCTTTTTTTATTTAAAATTACTTTAGGTTCAACACTTTCGTCTATTTTAAAGTTGTTATTATGCTTATATTTGAATAGTATTTGACTTTGTTTACGTAGTTATACACTTTTACGACGTTCAGCACTTATTTATTTTGTTTTTAAGCTATTGCATAGCTTCTATCGCGGGCCTTGAGCGCGGGGACCGAATCCAGAAATTCCGTAACGAAAAAAAAAAAAAAAATTAATATCAAAGAAAAAGAAATACTGCATAAATAAAATAAATAAATAATTATAATTGCATAAGTTGATACAAAATGCTATGCAATAGCTTTACCGCGGCAGTCCCCGAGTGCCACACGTCTTTTTTTTTTTCATATTTTCTCACCGTTTAAACCTTCCCTGGACTATGACAAACATTTCAAAACCAAAATCAGCTAAATCGGCCCAGCCGTTATCGAGTTTTAGCGAGACAAACGAACAGCAATTGATTTTTATATAAGTACGGTATTTCTTTTATTACAAAATAAATTTAGGTTATACCTTAGCCTCAGCAACACGTGGTGGTTATGCTATTAAAATAATTGTAGCTTATATAAAACGTTTGTATTTTTAACATAGCGCCATCTATTGAATACTTACTCAATCCAGTCAACAGATATCGCCATCTGTTAGAATCGTTTGGAGCTAACAGATAATTGTAACTGTCATAATAGACAAATAATTTGCAATAAAACAATATTGCGACTATAAATTGAGATGTAAGCTATCCTATCTTTCAAGTTGGATCAAATTGCACACGGTGTGCAAATCAATTTTAAAATCGGTTCAGTAGTTTAGGAGTCCATCGCGGACAAACAACGTGACACGTAATTTATATATATATAAAGATTAAGTCACTACACTTGGCAAACCTATTAAAATCGAACTCAAAAGTCACTAATTCAAATTAGGGTGAGAATCACATTGTCGCAAAATTACATAAGACAGCTTTCCTTCACAAAACTTGATTCTATTCAATAGTAGATAAGCAAAGTAATTAACATTACGGGACTCTTTCCGAACTCGCCGCCGAGGCCCCGCGCGAAATCGCCGACTAAATAGTCCTCCCCGACCCTTGCCCGTAAGCGAAGCGCCAGCACACGCTATAGCTGAGCCTGTAGCTTTAAATTCCCCCGATAATAATCATAACCCTGATTTTATCCAGCCACCGTCAGTCCCTTGCCATCCTCTCTCCGACTCTGCCCTAAGCCGAGGTTCGTACCCCACACCCGTGCCCTTAGCGCACAGTCGTTTAGTTTATAAGATTTTACGCCCTGGCTGGAGGCATTAAGTTTCGTTAGGAGTTTTAAGGCAACCGCAGGAAAGTCAGGTTAAGAGTCTCAACCTCTCATCGTTAACTTTGAGATGCCCTAGATAAAAAAAAAATACGAGTCAGAACATTAAATTAAATTATTTGCCATATATGTGTCAGCTTGCACACGCGAATATACTAACAACATTCTTGTTCAAAGTCTGTTCTTCGGTAAGTTCGCTGTTATTATGCAGAAGCTCTTAGTTACCGTCCGACACAACCCCGGTACAAGTGGACGTTGCATATGACGTCTATGACAAGTTCTACAAGTCTCAATAATTTCATTACGATTAACTAACTGCTGTTGGCTACTCCGTAGGTCCATTACAACCTTGCTAACTGGCTTAAAAGAAAAAAGAAAGAAAGAAAAAGTATTTATTGGAACTCTCACAGGATGATCACATTTTAAACTAAACCCACTCATACTAACATTAATCACTACATATTATAAAACAAAGTCCTCCGTCGCGTCTGTCTATCTGTTCGCGATAAACTCAAAAACTACTGCACCGATTTTAATGCTGTTTTCATCAATGTATAGCGTAGTTCTCGAGCAAGGTTTTAGTATGTAGTTTGTTAAGTTTTTGTATGCATTTTTGTATACATTAACGGTATTTCTTGGAGGTATCGGAAAAAAATAAGCCGTCTGGGAGCTTTCAACGAAAACGCTGTCGAAACGCTTTGAGATATAACAAAATAATGTATGGATGAAGTATGTATCTTTTTATTGTCTACAGAAAAGTCCTAGATGGCTTATGTCTATCTCTTAAGGATAATACACTATATCCATTTTATTGTTTTTATGTAGGTATTTGTTGTCTTTAGGTAGTCGGAACATACTTATCCTTTTTATCCCGGTAGTACATTTCCGTGGGAGAATTTCAAAGGCAAAGGCTAAAATATAAAAATAAAACAAAAGAAAAATGAAAGCAAAAAGTCCTGTACGTGGCCAAGAGGTTCCTTTCTCAGCATGATGCTGCAACATTTAAAAATAAGTGTCGCAGCGCTGGTATTCTGATAGGGCCCTAGGGTCTATTTAACTAGCTTAAGCCCGCGACTTCCGCGTGAAATTTCTTGTTCCTCGACCCATCCCATCGTATCGAATTGCCTGCCCGCGCTATTACTTCGTTTTCGTTTAGTGTTCTTTCTGACTTTTTATCATATTGCTCGGCTCCTAAGGGTCCTAGCGTGATTTTAAATAGCCTTCCTCAAGAATTGAGCTTCCTCAAGACATACGAAGCAACAAAATTCATCCTAAAGAAAAACGGCCACATTCCTCTAGATCGTATTTTTTTGCTTCGTGTCTCAATATGAAACAACTTTATAAAAGGTATTAGAACATTCTAGACACACTTACCGAGGTTGCTGTTGAGCCGTTTTTCATAATTCCTTCTCAGTCACGAGATAATATTTTTTTAAAGGAGTGGCGCTAGTGGACCGTAGTATACACTTAAATAAGTTTACGATAATTGTAATCATTTTGTCAGTTCCTGTCGCAATGGTTATTTAAATGAAATAATTATATTTTCACTTCTCATGCTCTAAAAGTTCGTCTTTATGTCATGCGTAGGCGACATAAAGACACACGATTTATGATATAAAGCATAAAGTAAAATCTTCGTCGAAGACCAAGGCAATCGCTCCAACAGCCACACGAACAACTCCAACTTCATAGAATAACCTCTTTATTTTAATTCGTGTCGTTAGTATTCTAAGAACAAGACAAGGATACCAACAGCCAAAGTACACAATAAAACTTCATGAAATAAACTTAGATTTTTTATTTCGTCCATTTATTATTTTATATGTTGCTGTTTTATTTCCTCGCAATCGAAGTGAAAAGTAGAGTGTACAACTCGTCCATAAAACCCATTTTACACTCTATTTTATACGTCTCGCGTAAAATGGTGCGTTTTATGCACTTGATATACAATCTACTATTTTAGCACAATATACTGTACACGTCACATTCGCGTGTCCTGTTGGCTTCTATATTGGTGTACAATTTGTTGAATACTAAATACCATTCGTTCACTTATCAACGTGCATTTACTGCGCTATTAATTAACATACAACTGTCTGACAGACAGACGTCTGATAGACATCAATACCATTTATGCTTAACGACCTACCAACTATGGGAAGCAGCTCTATAAAGTTGAAAGTAACGAATGCAGCGCATTTTATACAACGCAAAAAGGAAGACAAAGGATATTTTTTTAAATATTTTTTTTACTATGGATTTGCTCTTGACTCTAGTCTAGGCCTGGGTGACAGAGACAAAGTCGACGATGGAGTGAGCTCGCCCAGAAGAAGCCTGTTCACTCTCACTTTGAATAGATTAGGGTTGTATGCGTTCGGAAACACAGAGGCAGGCAGAGAGTTCCACTCCTTTGCTATGCGCATTATAAAAGACGTTTGAAAACGCTTAGTGCGAGTTGGTGGAATATCAACTAGGTAGGGGTGGTAACTTGCAGTGTGTCTAGATATCCGATGGTAGAAGGGGGCCGGTGGAATGAGGTCGTGGAGTTCATGGGCACACTCGCCGAAGTACAATCTGTAGAAGACCGACAAGCAGGCAACCTTGCGGCGATGAGCCAAGCTGTGAAGCTTGGCATCCACCAGTTTTACGTCGCCAATGAGCCTCTTAGCTCTGCGTTCCACCGAGTCAAGCGCAGCAAGTTGGTACTTAGCTAAGCCATCCCAAAGGTGGCTGCAATACTCCATGCAGGATCGGACTTGTGCTTTGTAAAGGGTTAAAAGCTGTCCAGGCGTATCGCTTCACCCTATTTAGGACGCCCAGTTTTATAATTAATAGGATCGGGGAACTCATGGCGTAAAGGCTCGCGCAGACTGGCGCGTTATCGCGGGCGCGACAAAGGTCACGCTGGCTGTCGCGCCCGCGATATCGCGCCAGGCTGTGCGAGCCTTAATATGTAGGTAAGAAGTATTTGTAGCAAGTGAACTTGCTGTACGAGTAAGTAGGTATTCATCTGCGCTGAAAAAAATGTTTAGGCTAACTACTTCGGCTATTTCAGGAATATTCAAAGTTTGACAAGACTTTATAAAAGTTACCTTGATTTAATAAAAGTGATACACAACAGCCAGCACAGGTTTTGGTTACATGTTGCATAAAGTTATGTGGTCACTTTTTTGTGTTACATGTTGACGAAAGTTTATTTATGTATATGTAAACATTTTTTTCAGTGTGCACAATTAATCTTACCTGAGCTAATTAATTGTATACGTTTTTTTGAGTTCCGTATACAATAAGGAACCTATAGTTTCACCATGTCCGTCTGTCTTTCCGCGGTTTAGCTAAGAGAATCTTAGTACTAGAAAGCTGTAATTTGGCATGGGTATACATATTAATTTCGCCGACAAAGTGGTACAAGAATAAATTGAAAAAATAAAAATCTGTACCTCCCTTGCACGTAAAGCGAGGATGATATTTTTTTCTTGTCTATTCCTTGATGAGGGATATTATTGGATAAGACGTTCAAAAATATTGCGAGTTTGTGAAAACCATTTTTCGATTCAGGGATCCATTTGCGTAATATTACGCTTTAAAGTGCTAATTTTTATTATAGTCAAGTGTCCCTTCCCCTGCAAGCTAAATGGTTGGAAAAACCCAATAACACCTTGCCCGACATGGGAATCAAACTCAGAACCTCATGCTCAGGTTCAAGGTTCATGGTTGTTTGTAAAAGATCGCGTTTAGCGATAAGACCGCGCATTGTGACACCCCATTAACAGTTGTACATTTATATCTGTAATTTTTATGGTGTATGGTGTACATAATAAAGAGTATTCTATCTATCTATCTCAACAGCAACGATTGCAATCACTATACCCAAAGTCTCTAATTCAGATAATTTATGTAAACAAAGTAATGTCAACAAATGTCACTGTCAAAATGACAGGACAGTGGTGCAAAACATTTTATCATTTTCTTTTTTTGTAAATAGTCATCGCTAAAATTAAAGTTAATTAATTATAAGAACTATGCAAACAAAATACCGTTGCTAAACAATGTATTGTGTAGTATGTCGGAGACACGGCATATGATCGTCATACTTAGCCCTTTTAAGTCCAGTGCTAGACGTAGGCCTCCCAAAATCGATTTCCACTCGAAACAGTTTACTGCCGTTTTCATCCAAAATGTGACTAGATATGCTACTTACAATATGAATCTATGAATAAGACTTGTAATATTAGTGTTGTTGAAGATGTAAAACATTTGAAAATGTTTAGATCTCCTGCATTGTTACCAGTATCATAAAATATTTTATACCAGAAAATCTCCTGTTTTTAATAACTTTGTTTAAAATCGGAAATTTATAAAAATAATTACGGTGTGATTATTTGTTAATTATTATTTCTTAAAATCAGTACTTAAAAGAAAATGTAACCTCTTTTTTCGCCATTTTATGTGAATTACCATTACGAAGAATTTTTTTTGATATGTTATCCCCTTTGTTTACATAAATTATCTGAATTTGAGACTTTGGGTATAGATAAAAAAGGCAGTCAATAAATGTGTACGTATTAGAGTAGATTGGCATCACCTACAAGGCCAGGCAGTGACCACACACAAGGTGTATATCTTCTATTTTTGGAATTCACTCAGACATTGTATCGCTCCCAAATTCTCAAGAGACAGTACATTGACGTAAACGCATCAATATTGTCGTCAAGTTTAACAGCAGACAACTTACGTATCGTATCAAACCGAATAACAGTATAGAAGTGAAACTCATGTTACTACAGTGCGGCACATCAGGTTTTAGAAAAAGTTCGGCTATAAAGTGTTATGTCTATCACTCATTATGTCTTTTGCTCTATTTTAATTTTATCTCACATAAACCTACATGGGCACTTCTGAAATGTCAGAAGCTAGGTTCCAATTGGTCGTTTCCTATGGAGAAGAGCTAGCACGGAACTCCACGGTTACTCCTTAAAAAAATAATTGGCTTTTACAATATTTTCAAATAACAGTGTTAATAGATAGGTATGGGAGGACAGTGCATGAGTGCAGGCCTTTTAACATATGCCAGGTACTTAATAAACTAGAAAATGATCAACAAAACAGACTACTAGGCCCAAAAAAAATTAAATCCTATTTAAACCAAATGAAAATTGCCATTACAACCACATACAGTAACAAATCTGAATAAATATCATGTCCATAAAAGACATTAATAAAGAGTTGAAATTAGAATTGTAGGTCAATTATGTCGAGAAAATATGTAAAAAATTATATTAAATTAAACATCGTAATTTCTGAAGCTCGATGTATCTTATTAGCGCGAAAAGTGAGTACACGGGTACTGCATTTTCCTTTGTACGTGCGCTGAAATATCAAGACGATTCAGATCTTGCCGCTATCAGCGGTAGCTTAGCGCGGAGCGGCGAGCGGTAAAAACAAATATACAAAAATGTATGAATCGCGCCACGCTGCACGCAGCGGCAACGCGAGCGGTATTTGCCGAGCGATTCGCGGCATTCAGCGGCACGCGGTGCCATGTGGCGTGATGATTGGGACACTGGCCTCCTCTTTGAGAGAGGGAGCGGGGCGTATTTAGAAATGCTTCTACAGGCCAATATTTCTAAGAGGCTAAAGAAGCCTTCGGGCAGACAAATTTTAAATATGAGCTGCGTATGCTTGTTTATCCAAGCCCGCAGATTATGGCCTCAAGTGTTATGGCACTTGAGGCCATAACCTGCGGGGGGTGTGGATTGGTCGGAAGACTCGCCGCGCGTAGATTTTTCAATAGTGTCATCATGCAGCGCAAACATGCGTTACGTTAAATTACAATCCTGCACTATTGAACGTGCCTTCGGCCCCTTACTGTACCCATTAAGAACGCGTCCAGAGTGTCTCTTCTACACATTCTTATTCTATGCTATTACCTAAGTGAATGACGTAGAAAAGGGGCGCGTCCGCTTAATTCGGCAGGAATGTTCGCGTGATCTTGAACTATTAGGTATTTAGGTTGGGGCCTATTTTTAGAGATATTGCCGTGTGGGTATATTTGCTTAATCTGGTATAATTTCCGTATTTCGGTCTGTGATTAATGTTTGTGAGCTTAATTATACCCAAAGTCTCAATTAATT
The DNA here is from genome assembly GCA_947523025.1 of Dryobota labecula. Taxonomy (NCBI): domain Eukaryota; kingdom Metazoa; phylum Arthropoda; class Insecta; order Lepidoptera; family Noctuidae; genus Dryobota; species Dryobota labecula. The sequence continues at coordinate 17,709,564 of OX383306.1, forward strand.
TATGTAAACAAAGGGAATAACATATCAAACAAATATCTTCGTAATGGTAGTTCACATAAAATGGCGAAAAATGAGGTTTCTTTTAAGTACTGATTTTAAGAAATAATTGTAAAAAAATAATCAAACCGTAATTATTTTTATAAATTTTCGGTTTTAAACAAAGTTATTAAAAAAGGAGATTTTCTGGAATATAATATTTTATGATACTGTTAACAATGCAGGAGATACAAACATTTTCAATTTTTTTACATCTTCAATAACACTACCTAATATTACAACTCTCATTCACAGATTCATATTGTAAGTAGCATGCATCTAGCCACATTTTGGATGAAAACGGCTGTAAACTGTTTCGAGTTGAAATCGACTTTGGGAGGCCTACGTCTAGCACTGGACTTAAAAGGGCTGATTATGACGATCATATGCCGTGTCTCCGACATACTACAGAAAAAATTGTTTGGCAACGGTATTTTGTTTGCATAGTTCTTATAATTAATTCACTTTAATTTCAGCGATGACTATTTACAAAAAAAAAATATGATAAAATGTTTTGTACCACTGTCCTGTCATTTTGACAGTGACATTTCTTGACATTACTTTGTTTACATAAATTACCTGAATTAGAGACTTTGGGTATAGTTCAAATGATTTTCTACATTCGCACGCAATAAGTTTTTATGTGAAACATCTGTAGAGGCCCTACAACAACTTGTTGATACTAAAGCGGTAATAAAACATATTTTTATCATCTTTCTACCGCCCTTATAAATTCCAACTGTGCAAATGCGACCATCTTTGACACTCTGTTTGCCGCTCCATAAAATCGAAGTTATTTTAACATCCAAATGTTTGACAGGAACGCGGATAAATATCTCGTTTACCATTACAACGTTTATGAGCGGCAAATATTTACCGCCTTCCGACTACATAAATATTAAGGAGCAGAAGGACCAGTCGCTCTGAAAGTATACGACGGTCGCTGTGCCGCCCGCAACAGAAAGCAGACGCCAGTGGCAGATTTTGAAAACAGTGGCATACCTACTTAAGTATTTGCATTGAAGTTTTGTATGCGACAGCTGATTTTTAAGGTTCTTTTACCTCAAAAGGAAAAAACGGATCACTCGTATATCCATCCCATCCCATCTAAAACAGCCGCTTTGCTCCGAATCTACTAGACCGATTAAGTTGACATTTGGTACATAATTATATGAATTTCTACAACCGAAACACGTGTAACGTAAATAAATTAATTTTAAAAATGGGGTTCACATTTGGGGACAAAATTGGAAAATTTTAAAAAAGTTTTGCGAACTATATCGTGTGACATATGAAAGGGCTTATTGTGAGAATTTCAGTTTTTTTATTTGTTTTTTAGAAAATATTACAGGAAAACCTATAAATAAGGAGGTGATTAATTTTCCTAAATAACTTTAAAAGTATAAAATAAATACTTTTAAAGTTATTTAGGAAAATTAATCACCTCCTTATTTATAGGTTTTCCTGTTAATGAGTTATCAGGGAAGTTACATGTGCAGAAGGAATTATAGCCAAACTTCCTCGACTTCAATATAATCTTTAATCTTATATTATGCTTTTTTGATAAGGACGTTTGATGAAATCGAACACTGACCTTACTCCCGACAGCATCGAGTTCTAAATCAATCGAATTGGGTTCGAATTCAATGCCGATCCATACTCCTGAATCTGACACTAGCGCACGATTGTGCGGTGGTTCGAAGCGAAACTAACTTCGATCGAAAGATTCGTTAGGATCGAAAAGTTCGTACTCCGCACGCCATCTGACAGATAGATATCGAGTTGTTGGATCAAAACCAAACGTCAAATTACACGATATTAAAGAAGCTAATTTATTCAGATCGAGGGAAATAACTACCTAAAAGACATAGAGCACTTGACGATGACATAATCCGCCGGAAACGCATAAAACGACGCTGATAATACTCGAACCTATGTCGATCTTGGTTTACGATTCGAATTGGTTTGGGAGTAAGGTTTTAAATCGAGTTCGGATCGAAACGAGTTCGAATCGAAAAAAAAAACAAAATCGAATCGTTTTCGGGAGGGGCGTGTACACAAATGTCTACGGTACGGCACCGGCCACCGTGTAACGGCACGACGCCGCTACCGGGAGACGGTACGGCATCGTGCCGCGGCACGGTGCCGTGTACGGTGCACCGCGAGCACAAGGCAGCAACCATCGTTCAGTTTTTGTCTTGATATGGACCGCGAAAGACGTATTATTCTGCTCTTGTTACTAAGGCGACGAATGAAGAAAAAACAGTATCAAAGTATCAATGTTTTCAAATTTTTATCCTTTTAATTCTCTTTTGTCTTGTCCCAGAGAACGGGACGTGCTTCCACTGGTGAAATTAAAAAGTCGACATCTAAATTGTCAGCCATTATTATGCATTAATTAACACGTGCGAAGTAAACAACAACAAAACATTAACTACCGAGCGGTTCGCCGTATGCCACCGCGGTGCACCGCGAAACGACGCCGTGCCGTCTCCTGGTAGCGGCGTCGTACCGTTACACGGTGGCCGGTGCCGTACCGTAGACATGTGTCCACGCCTTAGGGCCCCTGATTGAAAAATGGTGTAGTTGGTTGCTTTGGCGAAGCAACAAGCGCTCAAGTTTTTAAAGGTTTGTTTCAGAGAACCCTATGCGCTTTGATGTTTTCCGTGTTGTGACTACAAAACGCGATTTATGAGAAATATCTGTACCGTAATAAATTTAAGTATTGAAAGTATTTATGTTATGAAAATAAATTATTTGAGTCTTTTCTCACAAATGCCAATATTTATTTACTGTCTCTGTAAGCAGCTCTACTCATAATTTGTTTTAAAATTGTGGTTCTGATACAATGAGTGTTACAGTATTCTCACGAAGTGAGCGTGCTTTAGTTGTGGTCACCAAGTGTGAAAACACGCTGTGAATGTGTGCGTGAAGACGAGTAGCCTCAGCACATAACACACACGTCTACTTCGCCATAGTCTCGGACGGTACTGAGAGACTTGATAACCACAAGCAAAGCGCGAGTCGCTTCGTACCAAATAATACAAGACGTTAGTGCAAATAAATGTCTCATTAATAAAAATTAGGTACTGTCGCGGGCACGTAAAGGACATCGTCGGAAATGGCCCCAGGACCAACAAACATCTGACCTACATAATAAATATAAATATATTTTATTAGACTAATTGCGAATATCTGTATGAAACGGACATTCTGCGTTCCCTAATGAACAATTAAAAGAGCGACTATCGACATCACATAAAATCATAAAATATGCCGCCACCTTTGACAATTAGATTAGACATGACAATTAGTAATGTCCAATCTTTCAATAACGTGACTAACATACATGAGGTAATATGACTTCCTACCTAAGTATAAATAAATAAAATCAAAAATATAATATATTAGGATAAAGTCGTTTACTTTGAAGTTAAATAAATAAGTACTTATTTACCTACCTACCTATTTTAATACAAAATGAAATGAAACGAAATCGTTTATTCTCTAAATAGGATATCGGAATCACTATTACACGTCATATAAAAAATATAAAAACAAGCTTGGGGAAGTCGACATTTCCTATCTGACTACCCCTGAGAAGAAATGGCGAAACAAACTCAGGGGTTAAAGTCTCTTTTAAAGTCCAGACATAATCTTGGTCAGATCATGTGAGGACCATGTAGATCCGTGTCTGAAATGGTCTTTTGAGGAAAGAACCACACAAAAACTAGAAGATTTACCAAATACCTACCTAATAGGTACTTAGATAAATACCTAAATGTTTTTTTTCTGATTCTCTTAGCTTAAATAACCACATACAGGCAATAGAAATAAGAGTGACATGCATTTATTAGCATGACGTATTTCGAAGTATTGAAAGGATTGTTTCTTACTAAATACATATAACCTCAAAACCTTTTTTTTTTTAATAATTCCTTTCTGCAAGTTGTCCGTCATTAAACTTTGTCTTCATGGGCATATACTTGTAATTTAGAATACGCAAAGTAACCTTAAAGTAACCTTAAGTTTCCTATGCTGTTGGTTCTGGAGCGAACGATGTATGGATGCAGAACAATCTCCTTTAACCACCATGAAAATAATATCCCTTGCACACAATGACCAATGACTGTTAAAATGATCACAGATGTCTGACCACCTCGGCACCTTGTCTCCTTCAGTGTTGATCATCCTTATTTATAGTTACTGCTTGCTTGAATATCAACTGTAATAGATAAACAGACACACGAATGATTGTTTAAGGGTTCCGTTTTGTTTATTCGGACGTACAGAACCCTAAAAAGCAAATTTTTTAGTATCAAAATATAAACTAAAATATACAACCCAACACTGAAAAACTTTTTAAGTTGATTTAATCTTTTTTTAACCTATATTTTGGGTTAATATAGCACCTACCGACATGATTTGTTAATTCAACAATTTTTTTGTCAAAACAAAGTCCATGGAACAGTTTACTCGTATTTAACACAATTTAATGTCAACTCAACCAAAAAGAAATCAACAATCAAAAAATCAACTATTCGGTTTTTCAGTGAAGACTTTTACAAATACCAACAATATGTTCTGTCTATAATAAAAGTAAAATGTCAGCTTCAATCTAAACGCAGCTAGAACGTGTCCAGTTTATAAAATATTCAGGTCACGTTTCAGTCTAGATTTTTAGACGAGCCTTCACGTGTTTTCTAGAATAAAGTCGACCATATTTTCCCTTTTTTTTCTCGAATAGATCAAATTGTCTTTTACATTTTGTTGTACACAGCCTTTTTCATGACTTTATGATCAGAGTGTCTAACTTTCAATTCGTCTACGAAGCAAAATACCTATAATTAATGTCTACACAGCAAATTGCCTAAGCTGTAAATCGCCTAGAGATCAAAATGTTTAACAAGCAAAATCATCATCATCATCATCATTTCAGCCGAAAGACGTCCACTGCTGGACATAGGTCATCCCCCCAAGCACCGCCACCTCGTTTGGTTCTGTGCTTCCCGCATCCAGCGGATTCCTGCGGCTTTCATAAGGTCATCGGTCCACCTTGTGGGAGGCCTTTCCACGCTACGTCTTCCGGTACGCGGTCGCCACTCCAGAACCTTTCGGCCCCAACGGCCATCTGTTCTGCGCGCAATGTGCCCTGCCCATTGCTACTTAAGTTTGGCAATTCTTCGAGCAAAATGCCTAAAATAAAATTTCTAAGTAGTCGAGATGGTTAAAATAAACTCACACTAGGGCCTCTGAACTATCGGTTAGGTTAGGTTAGAACTATGACCACATAACGGTACTACATTTCAATTTTTTTTTGTTCAATTCTTTTTTTAATTTTTTTATGAGTGTTTGTCAAACGATTTTCTGCGAAATGAAGTTTATGCTATCCGCTGTTATGCAAAATAATATTATGACATAAAACGTTCTGCTATAAAGGATGGAGGAAGACCCATCCAAAAATTCCCCACACGGTTATGTATATTGTTTTTTCATTCTTCGGTTACATGCATGGAGATTTTGAATCCAGATATTTTTTGTTTTCTAATTTTGCTACAGCATTGTTTAATGCTGCACAGAATACACCTCAATTTTCATCGATACAGTGTTAAGGCGAGGTTCTTCAAGTTACCCTCTAGGAAATATAATTTTAATGTCATTTTATTTAGAAACGGTAATGATTAAACACGTGAAAAAATTATATGTTGCTTTTGAGACCTTTCTGTAGGTACGTCGGGTACTCGTAACATAATTAGATAAAGTTCACTCGATAGAAAAAAAATCCAAATATACCCTTATTTTGTAGATTAAAATCATTTTATTTCAATATTATACCACATTATGTATTGAAAATTACATCAAAATAAACGTCTATGATGATGTAATGTCCGTCGGGTTTAACATTGTTAATATCGTAAAACATAATTTTCAACCCAAAATTAACGAAATTCACGGCACAATTTAGTCGCGCCCAGCTGCCACCTCTAGAACAAAAATGCCCGCTCGAAGAACCTCGCCTTAATAGTCTCCGAGTAAAATGGCTGTGTCACATCCGGACAGACTGACAGACGGACACGACGAAATTATGAGGGTTCCAGTTTTTGCCATTTGGCTTCGCAACCCTAGAAGGAAGGAAGGAGGAAACCAATCCCAAAGTTGAAACCAAACAAATTATTTTCGAGGTATTATATAAAATTTCTGATTACTTTCACAAGGTTTCGGCTCTATCTAGATTTCTTTATAAACATTTCAAATACGTAAGGAGAACACATGGATCATAAACTAGAGAATTTTTAATAAACATTATTTTGACTAGGAGATCATCTTTCAACAAGCCATAGTTTTTAAACTTTATAATTCCGGTATTTTCTAACAATCTTAGAGGAAATACCGATAAAAAAGAGGCCATGTGTTCCTTCGGTATTTATCTTACAATAGCTTCTGTCCGCCACTTCGCCTGCGTGAAATTTCTAGTACCCCCGCCTCACCCCGTCGCATCGCATCGCCCGCCCATGCTATTACTTCGACGCTTAGCGTTCTTTCCAACTTTGTTTTCTTTTTGCTCAGCTCGTACGGTTTGTAGAATTACCCTTGAACGATAATTATAATTGTCTACAGAAAGCATGGTTCACCGTTGAACGGTAATACGAAAAAACTATTAATCGATACCATTATTTAGCGACAGCACGTTTCGCCGAATAACGCTACAAAGAATGAATGGTTGGCCGATACCAAGATTTGCCGATTTCATGGTTCGCCGGAATACGCTTGAACTAAATAATCTTTTACCGATAGCTATTTTCGCCGAAAGTATTTTTTTTTCTATTTTCCCTACCTATTATTACTATTTACTATTATACTACTATTTATACACATAATATATTGTTAATGCATTACTAAGACGACATGGAAATAGAAGGTAATGCAATTAAATCGACCTCGGTCAATATTGTATGAGCACGAAACATAAGACAATTGTTTTGGATCGGCGTTAGGGTTCATTTACGGAGACGCGTTGTGCGGCGCGGTCCGCAGTAAAATCAAACATATTTATGACTCCGCTCCGGGCTCCGCTGCTAGTAACGCTGGGTTTCAAGCAAACGCGCGTAAAATCACTTCTCCGTAAACGTTCTCATACATCGTCATATGTTTGAATTTACTGCGGGCCGTACCACAACGCGTCGCACAACGCGGCGCGTCTCCGTAAATGAGACCTTAGACAATTTTTTGGATCGGCGCGCGGCGCCCCGGCGTAAGGAAAATTGTTTTCGGCGAAAATAGCTATCGGTAAAAGATTATTTAGTTCTACACTCCACTAACCGTTGGGCAGTTGCCTACTAGACACAACACCCGTCTGTTCAAAGGATAGGTACTTCCTTTTCAATAGAGTATGAGTGAATTTTACACCCTGTTCCTCAAACAAACAAACCCCTACCATCTATAAAAGTACCTACGAATTCAAACGGCGCTGACTAACATAATATTATGAAACAGTCACATGTACATTTAAGTTTAAAACGGTGACACTCGTATACAATGCACAAAGCGTAATGTAAATGTTTTGAATGAACTCGTCAGGAGTGAAGAAGCCATTTTGTATTCATAAAAGCGTGTTGTTCTCGACAGTAGGTACCGAAACGGAATTGGTTAGAGAAAAATGTTAACATATTTTCGGAAATAAGAGTATAGAGAGTGGTGTTTGAGTTCGAAAGTAGAGAATAAATAAACAAAACAATTCTGTATACCAACAAGATTGTAAAGGTATTTTGGTATTTTAGAGGTTAATAAAAAATATTTTACATAGCCATGTTAGCGTTTCTAACGGTTTTTAACAGGTTCAATCAAATCTCTTTTATTCGTATTGGATAACTTTTAATTCTGAACTTACCAGAATATGAGGGTTTTTAGGGTTCCGTAGTCAACAAGGAACCCTTATAGTTTCGTCATGTCCGTCTGTCTGTATGTCTAACTGTCGGTGGCTTAGCTCAGAGACTCTTAGTACAAGAAAGCTGCAATTTAGCATGGGTATACATATTAATCGAGTGACGTCAGTCGAGTCGAGTGACGTCACGGACGGATTACGGTACATATCAGCTGTTCGTGTCAGCACTGATATAAATTAAACAAAATCCTTTATCCGCGTAAAATTCGTGTACACATTAGCACTGTAGTGCAACTTACGTGCGTGCTCGTTTGCAAAACATTTAAACAGCAGTTAGGTAGTGTAAATCCACTAAAAACAATTTTATGTTTTATTAACTTTTTCAACTTTGAAGTTACTTGGCAGTTTTTTGTGCAACCGGTACCTCCAAAAAGTGTCACTTAAAAAAAAAAACAAAATAAAGTTGACAAGTGTCCATAGACTGTTTAAGTAGATCAATAATTTATTGCGTAGCAGGCGCCATCTAGTGCCACCGAAATAGTGTGAGAAAGGTGCGCGCCATCTAGCTTCTCCAAGCCATACTATTATGGTGAAGTGTGCAGCCTGCGGAAGATTTCTGTCGGCAAAAGGGGGCGCCAAGTGTGGCAACTCTGCGTGCCACAATAGATATCACCTCGCGTGCCTGTTGTTGCCTGATCCAGCGCCGATAAGCAGTGACTGGCTGTGCCCTGAGTGCACAAGAAACCTGCCCAGAGGAGATAACAGCGCGACACCCGTCAAAGACCTGGGCAGTGGTCCCCGTGTTATTCCAGCAGCGGCGTCGACAGTGTCAGCAGCCGCTGTTGGGGTAGCGTCGGGATCCACAGCGGCTCCTGTTACGGCAGCGTCGCCAGCGGCAGCAGCTCCGGTTGCTGTACCAGTCAAAGGCGCAATGATTAGGTCACCTGTCGCGGTGACTCAGGTTCAGGGCACTCTGACCGGGCACCCCGTTGCGGGGGCAAAGACTTTGACTCGGGCTGGGAGCGATCAGGAGGTTGATGTGGAGCCCTCCCCGGACACACAGCTGACCCTCCGTGAGGAAATTCGGCTCTTCCGATCCGAGCTGCGGGAGGTTCGGGACGAAATGCGGGAGTTTCGTCGTGAGATGGCTGGTCTGCACTCGTCGATGGGAATCTGTACCGAGCGAGTTGACAACCTGGAGGCCAGAATCGAGGCTCTTGAAAGTAGGCAGACTGTTTCAGTACCAGACGGCAAGGTAAGCCGCCTCGAGCAAACAGTACTGCAGTTGCAGCATGATCTCAATGACCGCGAGCAGGACTTGCTTGGCTCAGACCTTGAGATCGCCAACATCCCGGAGACTCCTGGTGAGAATGTATTGCACACTATCGGGCTGGTGGCGGCAAAGCTTGGGGTGACTCTCGACGAACGGGACATAGTGTTCGCGCAAAGGGTGGGCCTGCGAGCTGAACGAGAGGCGCAGACGAGCTTTGCGGGCGGCGCGAGTCCGGTCGGCGGAGCGAGTCCAGTGGGAGCAGAAGCAGCGGCGGCGACAGCGCGCGGGCGGCGCATCGTGGTGCGCCTGACGCGGCGCGCACTGCGCGACGACCTGCTGCAGAGCGCGCGCGTGCGGCGCGGAGCCACTACCGCGGATCTGGGGCTCCCCGCACCCCCGCGTCGCTTCTTTTTGAACGAGAGGCTCACCAAGACGAACAAGCACTTGTTTTATCGGGTGCGTGAAGCTGGTAGCCGTCTCGGGTGGAGGTACACGTGGACGAAATTCGGCCGCATTCTGGCTAAGCAGGGTGATGGCAAGCCTACCCACTGCATCCGGTCAGAGGAGGACCTTGCGCGTGTTTTTGGTTGTGAGGTTTCTACTCCAAAGGATGTTTAATTACTTGGCGCCTGGCAATCTCTATACTGTGTGTAACAGTGTAACTTCAAAACTTCACTTTTTTTTATATTTTTTGTTTTCACTTAGATTTTTAAGTTTGTCTTGTGCGAGGCCTCTTTTTTTCTTGTCTCAGTATACTTTGGTTTCTTATGGTGGCCCAGCTGCTCGATCGATGACTATCTGTGTACATTTTATTAGTATCACACTTCTGCTCACTATCTTCACGTCTTCAATATTTATTATGACATATTTATTTTTACGGACTTTATATATTATTATATTTTGGTTGACTATGTACATTCCTGCAATATTTACAATACTTCACTTTATTATTTTACGTATTTCACCACACACTACTTATTTCAGTACATTTACATCTCGTATTATTATGCAAAACTCTACACTACATAACACTTTTTATACTAATTGCAATCAACATAATTATAACTATATACTACACTATTTACAAAAATGCTTAAAACAAGAAATCTAAAAGTTGGATTATTTAATGCGGGGTCGCTAGGTTCGCGCCATGATGAGTTTCTAGTTGCCATGGAGAACCTCTCGGTAGACATCATGGCGATAAATGAGACCTGGCTCCGGCAGGGAGAGGAGGGTCGCGCGCCGACAGTGCCGGGCTACCGGCTGCGCCACGTGCCGCGGCCGCGCGGCGTGCGCGGCGGCCGCGGGGGCGGCGTGGGCTTCTACGTGCGCCAAGGGGTGCACGTGCGTGCCGCGCCGCACCCGCCGGCGCCGCAGGTCGAGCAAATGTGGCTCAGGCTTAACATCAACTCGCATTCAGTCATCATTGGTACTGCATACAGGCCTCCGTGGCTTGATGTGAATGTTTTCCTGGATGCGGTTACCGATTCTCTCTCCTCCTTTGCTAGCGCGGACAAGGTTGTCTTGCTTGGCGACTTCAATATTAATGTTTTAAACCAAACTGATAACAAATCAAAGCTACTGAACAATTTTATACATTGCTGCAAACTAACACAAATTGTTACTGAACCAACCCATTTCACAGATCATAGTGAAACTCTAATTGATGTTGTGTGCACTGATGCCCGTGTATGTGGGGTCTCTGTATCACACATACCGGAGCTCGGTCACCACGCAATTATATCTGTTGAAATCAATTTTAAATTAGAGAAGCCTTCCCCTCACTGGGTTACATACAGGCCGCTTAAAGACATCCTCCCCGATTTTTTTAGTGACGACCTCAATAAAATGGACTGGGAACATATTGAAAGTCTGGAAGATGTGAACTCCATGGTTGCAATGTTTAATCAATACCTTTTGACACTTTTTGATTTGCATGCTCCCCTTAAAAAAATCTTAATTAAAGAGAAATCTTATCCCTGGATAACAGACACTGTTAGGGAAATGATGAGGCTGCGTGACAAATGTCATCTGAAGTCCAAAACCACAAAATCCGAACATCATATTAAATCCTACAAAGAGTTAAAATACCTTGTTAGAGCTGCTTTTGATAGTGAGAAGTGTGCATATTTTAAAACATATATTAATAATAATATTAAACAACCTAAAAAGTTATGGAGTCATATTAAATCAACTATAGCCACCTCAAAAAAACCAGAGCATAGTCTGCCACATTTCTATAACAACCCTGAATCTATCAATCAACACTTTTTGGATGTACCAGGCAGTGGTAAGGTCACTACTGCTGATTTGAGTTATTTTGAACACCATAGACACAATAACAGTCATTTCCGTCTTGAGCCTGTCCAGCAGGATGTGGTGCTGAAGATTTTGCGTGGTCTTAAGTCCAATGCGCAGGGCTCAGACCATATTTCTCTGGAGATGCTGATGTTGACACTTCCTCGTACACTCGCAGTTATCACAGCTATCATCAATCGATCCATAGTCACCTCTTCTTTCCCTGATCTGTGGAAAATGGCAATAGTTAGACCAATCCCAAAAGTACCTAACCCCACTAGCGTGAAAGACCTCCGTCCGATAAGCCTTCTACCATGTCTGTCTAAGATTTTAGAAAGGGTTGTCTCCGACCAGCTTAGGGCATACCTCGAACTCCATAGTATTTTGCCTCTGGCACAATCTGGATTTCGCAGGGGCCACAGTACAGCGACAGCACTGCTGGATGTAGTCGGTAACATTCTTGAAGCTAGAGACCGGGGCATGGGAACCCTGCTTGTCCTACTAGATTTTTCACGTGCTTTCGACTCTATTAATACTTCACTTCTTCTTTCCAAGCTGTCTTACTATGGGTGTGATGTCGAATCAGTTAAATGGTTTGAGAGTTACCTTAGCAATCGATCACAGTTTGTCCAGGTGACATGTGACAGTGGAGATACTATGTCCTCTGGTCCAAAGCGCGTAGACAGGGGCGTACCGCAGGGATCGATCTTAGGCCCGCTTCTTTTCATCCTGTACAGTGCTGACATCGTCAACTGTCTGATTAACACCAGGTTTCACCTTTACGCTGATGATTTGCAGTTGTACCTCTCCTTTCGCTCACAGGATTCTGCTGAAACTATAAAAAGAATAAATGAGGATTTGGAAAGGATCTCTGCTTGGTCCAGAAGAAACTCCTTGGTCCTGAACCCAAATAAGTCCAAGTATCTTGTGATGGGATCTAGAGATTTCCTGAACAAAATGCTTGCTTGCAACCTGGACCTCCGGATTGATGGTTGTGGTGTGGAAAGGGTTCTGGAAGCTCGTAATCTTGGGGTAGTATTTGATGGGCAGCTGCATTTCGAAACTCATATACTGGAGGCGGTGCGAAACTGCTTCTACCGACTCAAGCTTTTGTATCGTGTCCGTCCCTACATAAGTGTGGATATGCGTGTCATGCTGTGTGAGTCACTTGTCCTATCCAAGCTGAACTATGCTGACACTGTGTATGGGGCTTGCATTCTCGGTAGAAGCGAAAAACTCATCCAGCGGGTTCAGAATGCTTGTGCAAGATTCTGCTACAATGTCCCACCACGATCCCACATCACTCCGTTTTTAAACAAAGGTAATTTGATGAGAATGTCAGCACGCAGAAGGCTTCACTTGGCTACGCTACTCTTTGGCACTATTCTCACAAAGAAACCAGATTATTTATATAAGAAACTGTCTTGGTCGCGCGATGTTAACAAGATTAAAACTAGAGCATCTTCATACCTCATGTTAGCGTCTTCGCACAGAACTGCTGCATTCCGTGGTTGTTTCAAATTCGCTGCCTCTCGATGCTGGAATGACTTGCCACCTCCTTTTCGTGCTATAAAGACAGTTGGTACATTCAGTATAAAATTTAAACAGCACTTACTAAAGCTTCAAAAAGATACCACACTGTGAACGTACCCTTGATCTGCACGCAGCTGTCGATGGTGGCGTTCGTTTGGCAGCGATTGCTCACACACACGATCACTGAACACTGAACATCAGAACAAGCACAACAGTTTTGTATTTTTCGATTCATTGGTGAAACTTGAATATTTCATACCACTCATATCTTTGCTGTTAACTGACTACCACAGACACAGAACATAAATATACTCAGAGACCACAGAGCACCTTTTATGGCGTTATTCACTGATAGTGATAAACTGTAGAATTAAACAGTCGTAAAGTTTTTTATTTTATACATTTTAGCCGGAGACGCGCAATGCCAGCGCCTGCGTCTCTTTACTTGTCAAAGCAATGCCACAGACACTAAAAGCATAGATAAGTAACTGTTGTTACGTCGGGTGCTGACGCGGATTACAATGATTTTTATTTTAAATATATATATATATACTTTAATAATTTTTTTAAATGTTATTTTACACATCTATTTTTTATTTTACTTTTATTTCTGTATCTGTCCGTGACATCACAGCGGGCCCTATCGGAATACCAGCGCTGCGACACTTATTTTTAAATGTCGCAGCATCATGCTGAGATAGGAGCCTTTTGGCCTCGTACAGGTTTTGTTTTCATTTTACTTTTGTTTTTATTTGTGTTACTATGAGTGTGTTTAGTTTAAAATGTGAACTTCCTGTATGAGTCCCAATAAATACTTTTTCTTTCTTTCTTTCTTTTCTTTCTAATCACGCCGACAAAGTGGTAATATAAAACCTTTTTTTTATGGTACCTCCACTACATGTAAAGAGGGGATGATATTTTTTTTTTTCATCCGGATTCGTTTGCGTAGTATTAAACTTTGAAGTGCTAATTTTTGTAAGAGTCAAGTGTTCCCTCCCCCCTCTGCCAGCTAAATGGTTATATATGGATATGTGAAATAAATCACATCAGTAGGTAGTATGTAGAATATAAGGTGTATTTATTCATAAACGAAGTATGTTAAGAGAAACATTTATAGTTGGTAAAAAAATCCATAGCAAAGAAAAAAAAAATATCTGTGTTTTTATTTTTACGTATTTATTATAATTTTAAAATTTCTTGAGACATTTTGCAAAAAAACCTTTACTTATTCTATGAATGACCCGCTCGGACGCGGCGACGGGAGCGGCACGAGCGCGGTACCTTTTGATAATTAATCATCATATCAAGTAATTTTAAATTATTTAATTAATATACTCAGATTAAAAAAAATATCGTTTCTGTGGCTTCTCTACCACCTATTCACTGAAAGAAATAATTAGCCGAACTAATTAAGATACTTCAAAAATAACTCAACTTTAGATATACCGGATGACATTTTTTACCGTCTCGTAAAAATTTGGGTATACTAGGTGAACGGAATAGAAGCCTATGGCATAGTTTTTATTATTTTTTCTTTAACCTAGAAAGAAATTGATCTATGGATAAATACCACACATTTGAAGTAAACTTATCATACTATAACAATAAACACAGAAATTGAACAAAAAACATAATTCAATAAATAAATACGATAAATAATATTTAAATTTAAATCATACGCACCCAAATTTCAATATTTTTATCTTTTATTTTAGTTTTATTTCTGAAAAAAAAAATTAAAAAAAAAAATTGCTATGCCATAGGCTTCTACTCCGTTCACCTAGTATACCCAATTTTTTTCGAGACTCTAAAAAAAGTCATCCGGTATTATAAAGAAATAAACTTTGCCTAAATTAACAAAACTGATTTGTAGTGTGCAAAACAGGGTTTTGTAACAGATAACATCTAGTTCCCAAGTCACAATTTTTGTGTAAACAGTAACGAAAACTTTTGTTACATTTATGCAAACATTTCTTTCAAACACCTCTTAAAATATTTCCTCTATAAATAGATACACCTTATACGAAGTTAAAAGTTAAAACTATCACAGCTAAGTAGGCTTTACAACTTACCGAGTAATAGTCGACCAACTTATCTACACTTTACATGCCGTTGAACAATGAACTACAATGTTAAGTTTGTTCTTGGGATAAATTCATCCTAACTACGGAACCCTTCATTGTGCATGCTCCAACACGCGCTTAGCCGGTTTTTTTTTTCAATGTATGTGAACAATCAGCAGTGATATTCTGCAAAGTTCACGTCGAACCTCGCTCAAGTGAGGAGTTTATATATAACTAGCTGCGACCCGCGGTTTCACCCGCATAAGTGTCGATCCCGTGGGAATATCGGGATAAAAGGTAGCCTATGTGTACATTCATGGTGTCAGCTACGTCCATACCAAGTTTTTTCAAAATTGGTCTAGCCGTTAGAGCGTGAAGAAGAGACAAACATACGCACACACTCACAAACTTTCGCCTTGATAATAGTAGTGTGAAGATTATCTGTGCCTTTCTGAAGAACATAACCTTATTGGTGAGTAAATTCCCTTCATCTCTGTAATATGTAGGTACATAAAGACATTTATACCGCTTCAACTGAACCTACAACCTTACTCAAATACAAGAAAACTTTGGTTTCCTTGCATATTGTTTACATGAAAATAAGTCACAGAGTAGATAAGCCGGACAGAAGGCAAACTCCTCATATTAAGCCATTTCTCAATTTAGATGACACGTAACTGAGGTTTCCTTAACGAGCAGCAATAGTTATGATTGGCAGCCCGCTAACCTAAACCTGTAGGGATTAATGGAAAATTTGAACTATGAATATCGACGCTTGAAAAGCAATATTGACCAAACGGCATGTTGCCAACTTTACACTAAATCATCTTAGTTTTTTTTTTTTGTTTCAAAATAAAAAGAAATCTTTAAAATGTAGCATTTTATATTTAATTTTTTTAGTGCATACTCTAGTAGAGTATACACTAAAAAAAACATTTTAAAGGTTTTTTTATTGGAAAAAAATAAAGTTGCCAACATAATAATAATAATAAAGTAATTTATTTCTCTCAAAAAGGTACAATTTTGATTCATAGCATAAGTTACATTTTCCAGTATATCCTTTGTGAGAGCTGGAGTCTATACTGCTTATACTGGGTTCGGGACCTGTATGACAGATCTCCAGGCTCACACCCTTAAAATACAATATTAATTGCACTTACGTACTACAATATTGAAAACTCCAAGTACTGAGAGGAATAGAATTAAGACAATACAAAGGAGATGTGCTGTGTGTCTTTGGAGTGTTGTGTGTCCGTGAGTGCAATATAAGTCCTCGCGCCCAGCGCCCGCGAAGGGCACTGGGCGCGAGCACCTACTTGCCTGCCTGCTTGCTTGCTTGCTTGTCTTTATTTAAATTCCTTTTAGACAGATGTTACTACTCCATCACTGAGTTTACTACTGATAAACAGAGGTATGACGATTCCAAATGCTAATTAAACACTTATGGTTTTATTTATTACCTGTTTACATATCTGACATATTTTTAATTGTATGATTTTTTTGTTTTTGTAATCTATTGACATGTCACCTTAATATTTTCATCACGCTACAATATCTACACATTATAAATTTATCTATCGAGTTTTGAAGCGAATCGCATGAGATGAGACTTTTGCATTTTCTCACAAAGCTGGTGACAAAGCCGACATGTTTGTGTTGTAGCCAAGTTCAACACACAATGTAACTTAGCTTTAACTGCAGTATGGTCGAAGAATATTTAAGTTTGTTTTGTTAGCTTTCTACTGTTGTTAATAGCGTCGTGTGGTTAGACTGCAAATAGGTGTTAAATTAGGCTGTGGAAACCCTCACGGCTGTTGGAAAGTTAGTGTCGTAGGCGGTAGGTGATTAATGTCCGACGCTTGACGGCAAAGACTGATCGTTTTTCTTTACTTTTCAAAGTTCCAGTCTGATCTTATAAAACGTGATAAGACACTGTCTTAAGCGCCTGTTACACGTAAAGTATTTACTGTGTTCCGCCAATAAATACTAATGTATCGTGGTATTTATTAAACGTGTAACTAGCGCACTGATGAATGTCAATATTTAATCATCTATATATATAAAAATGAATCCCTATTTCCCTTGGTCACAGCATCACGCGTGAACGGCTGGACCGATTTCGCTAATTATTTTTTTGTTGTGTTTGTTATTGTCAGGAGAAGGTTCTTATGTAAGAAAAATTAAGAAAGTAAAAAAAAAAAAATATGAAAACGACCATATTAACATTTATAATGTAATATTATGTAGGTAACTCTATCTTCTAATGTAACTTTATGGCGTTTGACATAACGTGTCAGTCATCATTTGGTAAGTCTGAGAATAGATTTTATCAAAAAAAAATATTGAAGGTTTTAGTTAGGTAGGGTAGGGTAGGTAGGGTAGGTAGGGTTGGTAGGGTAGGGTAGGGTAGGGTAGGGTAGGTAGGTGGGTAGGGTAGGGTAGGGTAGGGTAGAATAGGGTAGGGTAGGTAGGTAGGGTAGGGTAGGGTAGATAGGTAGGTAGGGTAGGGTAGGGTAGGGTAGGGTAGGGTAGGGTAGGGTAGGGTAGGTAGGTAGGTAGGGTAGGGTAGGGTAGGTTGGTAGGTAGGTAGGGTAGGGTAGGGTAGGTAGGTAGGTACAGTCAGTATACACAATTAGCTGACCCCCCCCTTGCATAAATAGTTGAGATTTTTTTTAATACGGATCGATAGAATTTTAAAATTCATAATTTAATTTAAATACCTATACGAAATCTACCCGAAACTAGAACATAAATTAAAATCGTACGATTTGTTAGTAAATAAATCTCATTCATTTATGCAAGGGGGGTCAGCTAATTGTGTATACTGACTGTACATAGGTAGGGTAGGGTAGGGTAGGGTAGAGTAGTGGAGTTTATACTATATTTCCTTTGCGCGTAGACAAACTGCCACAGTCAAATAGCTTTTGACAGAACGAAGTCTGTCGGGTCAGCTAGTGGATTTATAGATTTCTTGATTCCGTATTGACGATCCTTCCTGGATGGTGTTACCATTGTTAGAAGTTCTTCAAAGCAAATATCGGGCAATCAAAAATATTTCTCGTAATCATCCATTTCGCCATGTAGTTTCATTTCGGCCATTAAATTCAAATGGGTGTACCTTTCTTTTTGTAGGTACCAGTATTTTGACCACCGTGTTTTTTGACTTTAAAAAAAAAAACAATTGCAAAAATAATAGCCACACAAGCTTTAATTTTTAGCTGTATGTCCATTTTAACGTGTATTCAGCGAGAAACCGGACTAAATACTGACGTAATAAATATTGAACGTGTGTCTGGTGTATTCATCAATAAATACAGACGTCTATCAATAAATACTGAACTGATGAATCGCAGTAAATACTTTACGTGTAACAGGTGCCTTACGATGCTGGTAATCTAACAAAAAGCAGGAAAGATCTTGTGGCGCATATTCCACAATCTAAAACTAGTTTTTTTTGTATGCAATATGATAGACGTGCATCCCAACTGTATAACAATTTAAAGAATGCATGGAGTATTTCAGCCACCTTTGGGATGGCTCAGCTAAGAACCAACTTGCTGCGCTTGACTCGGTGGAACGCAGAGCTAAGAGGCTCATTGGCGACGTGAAACTGGTGGATGCCAAGCTTCACAGCTTGGCTCATTGCCGCAAGCTTGCCTGCTTGTCGGTCTTCTACAGATTGTACTTCGGCGAGTGTGCCCATGAACTCCACGACATCATTCCACCGGTCCCCTTCTACCATCGGACATCTAGACGCACTGCAAGTTACCACCCCTACCTAGTTGATATTCTACCAACTCGCACTGAGCGTTTTCAAACGTCTTTTATAATGCGCACAGCAAAGGAGTGGAACTCTCTGCCTGCGTCTGTGTTTCCGAACGCATACATCCCTAATCTATTCAAAGTGAGAGTGAACAGGCTTCTTCTGGGTAAGCTCACTCTATCGTAGACTTTGTCTCTGTCACCCAAACCCATAGTAAAAAAATAAAATAAAAATAAAATAAATAAAGAACTACATTTATACACCAAAAAATATTATGAATGCAAAAAACTTCTTACTTAATCGATTAAACTACTAACATATGAGGAAACCGAGGACCTACTGCAGCACGCATAGTAATTCTGTCATCCACACGAATACCCACCCACTCACGAAAACACATATAATCCACACTCATTCACTCACATACATCACACATACACACCACTCACTTATTTCATTCATCACAAAACACACACGCCTCCTATATAAAAGTATAATATAAGATTTTTATTTGCTCAAAATTTGGCATATCTTTTTCTTTTTATAAAGCTATTTTGAATTGTTATCTTAAGATATTAAGATTCTAAATGGTTGGTACACCACGTAACTTTATGCTTTGGAAGAGCGAAGTGTCCTAACACAGGCAATTTTTTTTAACCACTAGATAGTACATAACTTGTGAAAGAAAATAAATTATTTGTATTATTTGTATATAAGGATAAAAAGAGTTTGAGAATGTGGTGTTTTTCCAGTTTCTTAAGGATGAAAGGGTTATGCTACGTGTACAATATTTGAGCATAAAAAATGCTGAGTATTTTGTATAATATTGTGCATTTTTTAAGCAATATTTGAGCTACCAGAAATATATACGTACTCGTATAATAACAAGCTACGCGCTTCATGCCGCGTTTGATAATAGAAAATATGTCGTTTTACAAATAGGATATTTCTCGGAAGTTACCCTTTTTTTTGATATTTTATTGAATCCTATCCTATGTTGTAATATCTCGACCAATATATAATGTATATTTTAATATTATATAATTAAATACCTACCGTATTGAAGTACGTAAATAATTATATATTTACCTGTCGTTCTAATATAATTATTATAATTTCATAGCTAAAGTGGGGAATATCAAAATGTAGGCGAATAAAATTACCTCATTTAGTCAAATTAAATAACGTTAAACACATTTTGGAGCGTTAAAATGTCGCTTTTCAAATTATGAGAAATTATCCTTAATTTAAATAATTACTATGTAGTTCTGAGTTGAGAGTACTGGCTATTAAAATAAAGTTTATCCTGGGCTACAAAGTTCAATAGACAACAGAAATGGATTTAGTGGCAGTGATTGCTATAGCAAACGCATTTAAAACCTACTAGTAATTTTTTTACCTACTAGGCATAAAATGACTGAAATAATTAGTAACAATATTTTGTTTTCAAAGAATATCCGTGGACGTTCTTGCCCGTTCTTCTCCATAGGAACCTACTACGCTTTGGCATGGGCAACTAGCTTCATCTTTCTAACATACCGACCTCTTGACAATTCAAAAGTGCATGATAATAATTCAATAATTATAATTCCCATTTCCTCACGTGGGTGTCGTAAAAGGCGACTAAGGGACTTAGGCCTGTGTTCACCAACATTTAAATCAACTGTTTAGATATTTAATCAGTTGTTTACTCAAAATTTCATAGGAAATTTGACATAAACCAACTGTTTAAATACCTAACCGGTGGTTTGAATGTTGGTGAATACAGACCTTACTAGAGAATGGGCAGCACAGTTCTCTATGCATTTTTAAAACCATACTGCGATCGCCAACCTGTCTGCCAAGCGTGGCGATTATGGCAAATCCCCTCAATTGGGGGAGGCTTGTATCCAGCAGTGGACGTCTTGTGGCTGAAATGATGATTATGAATTATAATTCCTGTAATTGGTTTATTTGAAATAAATTCTTTGAATTCTTTGTGAGTTTGAATGTTGTACAGTCAGGGAAATTAAGTTACCTGAGCAAATTGACACCTTCCATCAATTTACCGTGTTACAGCCATTTCACACAACTGTCAAAGAATGACAGTATTGATTTGAATATATGGAAAAGTTTAATGTAGATAGTGCATTATAAGAGCCTTCCTAAGCGACGTCCAGATCATAATAAAACGCCCTACGCAACCTGGTAACAGCTGGCTCTTGGTAAAGCAGAGAATAGCTGGGCAATATTCTTCTCACGGTCCTCCAAGGAAAATATAGATAAAATAAAGAAGAAGAATCTGGTAGTTTTTTTTTTTTTGACAATTAATCTCTGTCTTTAGGTAGGTACTCCGATACCTCCCACTTCGGAGCATTCAGGCGTGATTATATTATACTTGCTTTTGCCCGCGGCTCTGCTCACGTGGATGTCGGTTATCGCGTAAAAAAGTAGGCCTAATATCCTTCTCCATATCCCAAGCTATATCTCTGCCAAATTTCATGATAATCGGTTAAGCGGGTTAGGCGTGAACATAACAGACAGATAGACAGACATACAGAGTTACTTTCACATTTATAATATTAGTATGGATTATGTTTACTGGTTATCTAAAACTACATTTCCGCAATCGTCGTCTGCAGATAAACAGACAGACATGAACACATGTTTGATGACTTTTCCCATAAAATACTCAATAAAACTGCCTCAGCAACATTTTAGCGGCCGCGTCCAAAATTAAAGGGTCGTCAAACATCAAACACAATTTTATGGGCGATGAGAGCTCTTGCACTCTTATTATCACCCCGTTTCAATATGCATAGAGTGTTTCATTAAAAATGGCTGAACTGTATTTGTGCCTTAGTACCTACTAATAAAGCGTTGAGCACGGCAACACAGGTTTTTAGGGTTCCGTACGTCCTGCGTCCAAATAAAAAAACGGAACCCATATAGGAACATTCATGTAACTGTCTGTCTGTCATAGCCATTTGTCTCCGAATCAAATGGACCGATTAAGAGGGCTGTGAACGGGCGCCGTCAGTTGGGACTGGTCATCTCTTGACTGCCAGGGCTTATTTTTAATTTGTAATTTTATATTTTGAATTGGTTTATTAGTTTTTACATTGTCTCACATATTCTATATGTGAGACAATGTAAAAACTAATAAAGCAACAAGAATAATGAACCCAGGATTATGTAATATCTTCATTTAAAAGAGTGTCCTTGGAGTTTCTTGTCCGTTCTTCTCCATAGTGATCTACGTATTGGAATGGG
This sequence comes from Dryobota labecula, assembly GCA_947523025.1. Taxonomy (NCBI): domain Eukaryota; kingdom Metazoa; phylum Arthropoda; class Insecta; order Lepidoptera; family Noctuidae; genus Dryobota; species Dryobota labecula. Next base: position 17,731,664 of record OX383306.1, read on the forward strand.
CATCTAGCTTCAACTTTCTGACTAACTGACCGTCTCTTTGAAAATTCAAAAGTGCCTGTAAATGGTTTAATTGAAATAAATGTTTTGAGTTTGAGTTTGTCACCGGTCCACTAGCGCCGCTCCTTTAAAAACATATTATCTCGTGACTGACAAAATTCTATCTAAAGGAAAACGGACACATTTCTCTAGATCATATTTTGTTCAAAGTCAAAGTCAAATCATTTATTTCAAATAGGCACGAAGATGCACTTTTGAACGTCAAAAACTACATGATGTTGCTTTGTGTCTTAATATGAAACTTTATAAAAGGTATTAGAAAACTCTAGACACACTTACCGAGGTTGCAGATTGAGCCGTTTTTCAAAATTCCTTCTCAGTGACGAAATAATGGTGCCGATTCCCTTGTTCACAAACTAAACTAAATTTAAGTTCAGTGCATCGTTTTCTTTCTATTTCATTAAGAAAAGGACAGAAGATAAATTTTAGTTTAGTCCTGTCATATTAATCAGCGCTTGACGTAAATTGACGTAATTTTAGTTGGCAAGTTTTTAATCACGTCTAAACTGGTATGGTGTATGTAGTGACAGGCGCTGATTAATTTGACAGGACTGAACTAAAAATTATTTTTCCTCCTTTTCTTACTGAAATAGAAAGAAAAAGATGCACTGAACTTAAATTAAGTTTAGTATGTGAACAAAGGAATCGGCACCAATATGTTTTTAAAGGAGTGAGCGCTAGTGGACCGGTGATAACCCTCTTAAGTTGAAATTTGGTACACATATAAATTTCTGTGACCCAAACACGGAGGTGTAACGTAAATAAATGAATTTTGAATATGGGGGTCACTTTTGGGGGGACAATAAGAAAATTTAGAAAAAGTTTTTCTTTTATACACGGCTACAAATCAAGCTATCATTTCCAGTATAAGCTGATTTCACATTGTATTGGATTTCCGTACAATCTTTTTTGACTACGGAACCCTTAAAAGCGCGGTACACGGTGGAAAGAGACCTCAACTCTCTGCGCTGACGAATGGGTAACCATTTTAAAAGCAATTGGTGCGCAGACACATGTTCTTTAATCGATTGGGACCTGTTTATATTGGATAAAACATCATCCCCTCATTGAATCCATATCCATACTTCCATACTAATATTATAAATGTGAAAGTAATTCTGTCTGTCTGTCCGGCTGTCTGTTTGTCTGTGTGTCTGTATGTTACGTTTTCACGCCTAAACTGCTGAACCGATCTTCATGACATTTGGCAGAAATATAGCCTGGGATATGAATAAGGACATAGGGTACTTTTTTACGCGATAACCGACATCCACGCGGGCGGAGCCCCGGTCAAAAGCTAGTAAGACTTTATAGACGGCCCTCCACAGCACTCCGTGGCTTAACTACCCACGTGTCCTTATCTTCGCTTTGTATCAAAATGGAGGCGAGATTGTCGACTTCGACTCACGGTCACGCACGAAACAAATGCTGGAAAATAAATGAACCGCAGCGCCGACGAGTAGGTACTCATTAGTCGCTGCGACAAGAGCTATCAAAGAGAGTGCTCGCTCAGCAACGCTTGTGTTTTGGCAATGAAGACAGGAGGCCGGCAAGGCTTCTCGAATAAGGCTCATGTATATTTTACAATGAAATATATTCTTCCGTTTTACAATAAAGTATTCGTATACACGATCCTGCGGCATATAACACACTGGTGAGGTCGGACCGACCTTTTTCGTAGCTGTCGCGAGAGAACCGTCCTCTCATTTTGAGCAACAGATGTCGCCACTAATCATTTATGTCTAATCGACTAAATGGTCATCACTATTTTGTGTGCGTATCACTAGCTAACGCCGATGCGGGCGCACTTCTCCCCTGTGCCCGGACGACCGCCATGCGTAATGCCGAACTTACCGCGAGGCGCCATTTGTAAATATGAATTTTATGGCTTAGACGCCACACTATATATTATTATGTAAATATATTAAGACTTAGGTACAATCAAGTCAAGTGCAAGTTGTAAACAAAAACTATGGTGATTATTCAGTGGCTCCAATTCTTCCCCCAAAACCCAAGCTATAGAACCCGCGACCTACCAACTGCACGTGGGATGGTAAGAAGAGGCAATCAGCGGCGTGCTAGGACCATCCACCGATTCACCTCCCATAAAGTTCGCACCTGGTTCCTGTGTCTACGAAGCTGTTGAGGGGCGGCTAGGACGACAGGACCCAGACCAGCCGAAGCGGCTGCGTGAACACATAGTGTAACATCTTGAAATTTACCTAAAACCTACCACAATAAAATGTTTTGAGTGATTCCTAACTTCGTTCGATATCATATTCACCAGTCATGAATCTCTGCTTTGAATGGCTGTTTGTAATAAAAAAGGACGTCATTATTTACTGTCAGTAGATTTAAATTCAGTTCCAGTAAATCACTTCAGGAGTTCTGGCAATAAACTCCGCCCACTTCAGAAACTTACATAAATCATTTCTGTTTTGTGCTGCTCGAAATTAGGTCAGAAACGCTCTGAAAATTCGGATGACAATGCATGCATTTGACAAACTTTATTCTTCTTTTTCTTCATTTCTGCCCATTCTTCTCCATATGAAACTACCTTTTGGAACGGACAGCTAGAATCAATTTTATTTCCTTTTAATTATTAATTTTGAAGTTCAAATGTGCCATTTAATTGCCTATCCATAATTACATACAAAATTGAAGTGTGTCTGTAATGTCAAAATGACAACTTTTTACTTAATGCATATAAAACTGTGTACGGACAACTTTTTTTTTGTCTGTATCCTGTTTGTTCCGGCTAATCTCCAAAACGGCGGGACCGATTTTGACGGGAATTTCACTGGCAGATGACGTCCTAAGGAGTAAATTAAACTAATTTTATTTTAGAAAAACCCGCGCCGACAAAGTTCGGGGCAGCAACTAGTTTGAAATAAATGATTTGATATATTAAAAGTATTAAAGTCTTTTCACAGCAGAGAAAAAGGGTTATTTAGAGCAGTATTGAATCTTGAAATAAATAAATGCATTTATTTAGAAACAGGTTAAGAGATTTTTTTCGAGTTTGTTGGATTTCATTATATTATGCAGGGTGAATGAAACTTAAAATTCATCCAACACTCTCTGGAAAATCAGCCCCGATTCTTAGGTCATCAGTCATCAGTTCAGCTGAAAGACGTTCACTGCTGGACATAGGCTTCTCCCAATTGGGGGGATTCTAAGGTACCATGGCTAAACTAAAAGCTGATGATGGAAGAACTCAAAAGGTTTCTTCAAATGAAGCATCAAAATAATAGTCAGGTCAATGAGTTTTCAACTTTATCAGCACAAAAGTCAGGTAGGTTATTAAAACACTATTGTCTAGCATCGTTATTAACGACCAATAATGGCTGGTTAGCAATCGTAGTGGAGCAAAAACAAGTAATCGATTTAACCGATAACGGTTTCTAAGGACAAGAAAAACATCTTCTTTCGCATACAATGTTATTTTATTGCCACTCCTATCCTCCTAGAAGTATTTCATCCAGGTACTTAACAAATATATAAATTTCATTTCAAATAAATTTAGAATGTAGACGGTTTTAGAAAACAAGCGATTTTGAACCTTAAGAGAAAATTTTAAGGTTGATTTAACATTTTCATTCGAATTCGATGATTCTTCATGAATGAATTTTTGAGTTCTGCCTGAGTAAGGGGCTAATATTTCTTGAAAATCCTCTTAAAATAACTTCGGAAAGGTTATTGGGCTGGGATACTTTTTGGAGGTTTTGTTTCACGAATCTATTTTATTTTGGTATTAACTTCTGCCCGCGACTTCGTTCGCGTGGAAGTCGTACCACAATATACTAAAATACCAGCCACATTTTAATAAAACTTCCCTGAATACTACGTTTATAGTTTTGGTCACTGCCCTCAAAGCATACACAGAGTCAGGACTGGTGACGCGGGAGTAAGCGACGTACAGTTCTATGTCTATGGTAAAGGGTTTGGTTTCCGCACTTAGTCCTTCAGGTGCACCATTGTACGTGGACCATAGCGACCGTCAGTGGTTATTACAACCAGCTCACCTCCCTCCAGAAGTTGATCACGTCTCCGGGTCTGTTTAGAACATCTGTGAAAGATCTGGGTGCCCCGAGGGTTTCTACGCCAGTGCATTTAAAGAGTACATACGGAACGGTTTGTTCATAGCCTCCATGCAAGCCCTGCACAGAGCACCGTCCGTTACGCCTATTGTGTGAAAGTGTTTGTTTAGCGAGCAGTGTCCCGTGATGGTGCCTGACACCAGGCGCAGGTAGGTCCTGTCCAGGCGTAATAAATGCCTGGTTATAAGTATGGCATATTCATGAATGTAACGACAGGTCATTGGTAACCCATCTACTAAATAACCGCATCAAGGTGGCTTAAGTCAAAGTGATTTTTTTTTACATTAGGGTTCAGTTTCTCTGGGGGGATTAATGAAATAAGCCGGATTATCAGGGATGAATTCTAGACTAGTTTTTATATATTCCACTTTTCCTCCTAAGGGGGATTTTTCAGGGGGGATTTTTGGAATAAGCCATCAAGGTCAACCTCAAAAACTGGACGGTCCAAGACTGAAAAAACTAACAGTCTGCGCTGTTATTGACCAAGAGTCCCTTAGCAGAAACTTTAAATTCATATTGCCTTTGATTTATTCATCATTGATAACCTGCCATTTCTATAAAATATTCGATGATGAACTTTGACAACTTATCTCTCGAAGCCTGTCTAAGTACTTAATGAAGAAAAGAGTATCTATACTAATATTATAAAGAGGTAAAATTTGTTTGTAAGTTTGTATGTAGAGATGTGATCTCTGAAACTCCTGAACGGATTCTGACATTTGTATTTGATAGCCCAATTCCTGGAGAAGGTTATAGGCTATTCACCATCACGCTGCGACCCTAAGGAGCCGAACAAAAATAAAAAAGTCAGAAAGAACGCTGTGTGAAAACGAAGTAATAGCGCTGGTGGGCAATGGGATGTGACACGGAGATTCAGGGGCCGAAATTTCACGCGGTCGAAGTCGCGGGACAGAAGCTAGGCTTATATAAAACTAAAACTATTTTAACAAAAGAAATGTTCAGATATGAAAGTGATGAATGCTTGGTTATAAAACTGAGTAGGTGAGGTAGTGACTATTTTGTGAATGATGAATTATTGAACTATGTGTATCAAATATGAGCAAATCTAGTGAAAAGATTATGTTTGAGCTTTAAATCTATGCCTCAATACTAATAATAGGTCTTTACCTATGAAATACCCGTTCTGCCGTACCGGCTATTCCAAGTCCAATTTTTTATTTTTTCGATAAGAATTCTATGTTCAAATTATTTTTATTTTTTAAAATATGGGATTCTTTTTTTAAATATTAGTCATTTGTTTAATGGTTAGCGTTCTGTTTTCATCGCGTTTTTTTTTAATTTTATTTTTTTATTCTGCGCTGGGTTTGCTCTTGACTCTAGTTTAGGTCAGAGGTGACAGAGACAAAGTCGACGATGGAGTGAGCTTCTTCTTCGTGCTGGGTAATCACGGCAGCGAGATTACCCAGTAACTGGTCAGATATCAGTGGTCAGATAGGCAGTTACTCCATATAAAATACTGGAAGCCGATCTCAATTGAGTTGGGAAAAGGCTAGGCTGATGATAAGGAAAAAAAAAAGGAAAAATAGTACATTATTGCAAAGGCCAGAATATAGGCAATTGCAGGTCGAGTATTAGTTTGAAGGCCGAGGCGTAGGCGAGAACTTCACTAATACGAGACAGGCAATTGCCATTTCCGCCGAGGCATATATAGTGCTTTTTTCAAAAGAATGCAGAGAAATAAGACATACTTTCATGTATTTTTTTCTTTAGACTTCGCTGGAAGCAGGTTTTCCATTGCCAATTTGGCTTCTGATCTTAAATCTGGTGGAGTACAATCAATCTCCATTTCACTCTCTGAACCGTTGTAATTCATTGTAATTATTAAATTTATATTTATTAAGTATGTATACCAAATCAAGACGAATTTTCAGCTTTGCCGCCAATTTTCTATTTATCATGTGTGCCGAAAGGAAAACGCATTTATGGCTATACAGCCACGTGAACACTATTTGTGCTAAGCAAAGAGACTTACATTGGTATGCCAAGAATGATAAGAGATCCAATCAAAGAGTTATTTATTAACCCCAGCATGCCGTTTCATACAACATTGCTGGAGCGTTGTAATGTTCCAAATTCAAAAAACGTTCCTGCAATGGATTTGATTAAATTCGACACTTCGCGTATTCTTTTTTCAAAAATAATGACAATATTCCATGCATGTTTAAGAAAAGCAAATTATTAAAAAAAAAACCGTCTGCAAAAACATAACTGAAAAAGAAAAACAAGGATTATAATCTATAGAATTTTGGTATTGCAGGCGGGAAAACGAATAGCCTGAAATATGGTGTAACTTGTGTTTATGGTTTAGGTTTTTTTTACTAATAAATCGTATGATTTTCATATTTTACTAATGTTGGGTAGATTTCGTATAGGTGTGTAAATAAAATTAATAATTTTACAATTCTATCGAAGCTTATTTAAAAAAATCTCAACCATTTATGCAAAGGGGGATCAGCTATGGGTTTGTCCTGCAGTACCAAAATTCTATAGATTATAATGCTAGTTTTTCATTTTACAGTTGTTTTTGCAGACGGGTTTTATGTTTTTTTTAATAATTAGCTCTTTTTTAAGCTTTACAATTTTATTAATATATATAGATATATTATAGGCTACAGAGCGTGCCAAGGAAATAGACATACATACGTAGGTACACACTCTCGAAACACATTACCCTCTTTCTGGGGTAGTCGGGTGCCTTAATGATCAAAGCAACCCTAAACTTCAGCAACGGTATCAGTATGACCCATAAGGATAAAATGACCCTAAAATTAAACGATACATTTTCCGTACCCAAACAAAGTGAGAATTACTTCCAAACACCGATTTTATTACGCAGATCATTATTTGACCCAGAAGCGTCGCTGCAGAATGTTTAACGATGCCGTAAACTGTGACACTCGATTGATTGCTTGCGACGAATCATTTGGTGGTCGGTGCCAAATATCTTAAACTCTTGGCATTTTGGTTTTGTTGTAAGTTCCTATGTTTAGTACTTGGTTCTTGACAGTGTTGGCCATCTACTTTCTAGGTATTTGATGGAGGATAATTGTCAAGAAGGTGGGAAATAGCATCAACCTTTCTGTCATTAACTAAATACTTTGGTACACACAGCGTCATTATATGCTAACCCCTCAAGTTTTAAAATGTAACACTGCCACAATATTGAATTCATTACGAATAATCTAAAGAATACTTTAAAAAGTGTTCATAAGTTCGACTTGGATTCCAATGAAAAGTTTGACGCACTAGCCAGCGACCCCTAGCGATGAAATTGTTATCTACTATCGTCCGACTCACTTTATCTTTAGGTCTCTGTCTAATCGATAGATGTTTTATTTTGAGGGTATTCATTAATTTTACTTACTTACGTTTTCTTTATAAAATTGTCCATACTCTCAAGTTATAACTAAAACGTTTGTGTTAATAGATATATTAACGTTTGCGTTAATAGATATATTAGGATGTCACTTGTCTTTTAAATTATCAAATCAAATTGTAAAATATAAATATCTTTGTAGTAAAATAAGATCAACGTTTTGTTAAATAATAGCATTACTAAATATTCTATACAATATTATTATATTAATTTTATTATTATTATTATATATTATTGATTATTAAAATATTTTATTTTTCTTGATTTTTAAATTCTTTTTAAATATTACTAAAACAAAAGAGAAAATTACGGTATTGTATATATGAAAAAAGTATTATGCATGACAGAAGGCACTTGTTGTGCCTAGGTTTGAACCTCCAATATTATGTACGGCGAGTGGTCTTGATACCTTCCTTTGGTCTATTTAGACGTTGAATAATACTTTGTAAATTTTAACGCTATTATTGCTTGTCTTAATACGCAATAATAAAAGTGTGAACATTTTATTGAATAAAAAAAATATTTAAAACAGACTTCAAAAAAATACTTATTTAATCACTAAAAAAATACGTCAATAATCCAGTAGTTCCTGAGATTTGCGCGTTCAAACAAACAAACTCTTCAGCTTTATAATATTAGGATAGAATATAGACTAGCTTCTGCCCGCGACTTCGTCCACGTGAAATTTCGGCCCACCCATCGCATTGCATCCCGTCGTTCTGACTTTATTATACCTACTAACATGTTTTTTTCAAAATGCAAAAACCAACTTGGGCCTATTACGGATTTGAACGCACATGTCCCTTGGGTCACCAGTTAATGGAGTTGTGTGTACGCCAATTGAAGTGGTAGTATCTATTTATTCAGTTAATTAAAGCCCCTGTTCGATAATCATCATCATCATCATTTCAGCCGAAAGACGTCCACTGTTGGACATAAGCTTCCTCCAATTGGGGGGGTTTGCCATAATCGCCACGCTTGGTAGGCGAGTTGGCGATCGCAGTATGGTGTTAGAAATGCATAGAGAACGGTGCTGCCCATTCTCTAGTAAGTCCCTTAGTCGCCTTTTACGACACCCACGGGAAGAAATGGGGTGGTGCTATTCTTTACGTCCGGCACCACACGGTTCAACTGTTCGATAGTGAAGTGTAAATAATATGCAGACAAGACTAACTAAATTTAATTCGATCTACTTTTCCAGGCTAATCCCGTGAAAAGCTTAGAAGACAATAAGATCTTGTTAGCTAAGTCTTAAAGTTTAGACGTGGTCCTTGGCAATAGTTCAAGGCTAGCAAGATTAGATGTGCAAGATTAGTAAAAAAAAAAAAAAAAAAAAAAAAAAAAAAAAAAAAAAAAAAAAAAAAAATTGAGAGTGAATAGATATAATGAGAAGATAGGTATTTGGTCTCAAATCTCCAAGCCTTTCAATCGTCGTCTTTGAGGTTAAACATATCAAGAACAACATACTACGGCAGAGAATTCCAATCCTTAAGGTGCGCTTACATGGGCAACAAAAATTGCTCAATTATTGGCAATGATGGTCAATTGCGATGCGACAAAGTATTAAGCAATTTACGGCAACGGCAACATGCATCAATGTTTTGCAACAACAATATTGGGCGATAGCGAGCAGAGCGGAGCAAATCCAAGCAACTAGACAATACTTTCATACACGAGCAATTCAGTTAAAAAAATATCGTTCGTTTGGACGACATCTATCTTGCAGCGGCGGCTTGTACCGCTTTAAAAAAAAAAGCAAACTTTTAAAAGCGAACCAATTACTTTCTGGAAAAGCGCCACTGCCGCTTTTTTGCTTCTTCTCCAATTTCTTTACTTCGTTTGTGAAATATGAGAGTAATTTTATTTTTATTTTTTAACTGCTTCGTCATGTGAGATTTCAAACTGCAGCCCAACAGAAGTCCATTCATCTCTTTTTAGCAGGGCTTGTTAACGTTACCAAATAACAAAATAATAACCGTTACGTAACGTTAAATTTCAATGTTATACCTACTAACGTTACAAAAATTTAACGTTACTTGATAACATTACCATTAATATAACGTTAATTAACATTAACAAAAATACGATAACTAACGTTAATTTAGCTACGTTGCCGTTCTGTGGGTAAGAATCAGGCAGATTCAGGCAACGTTTTGATCGGCATGGCACCAGAGAGGCGCGAGGGTGACCTTCTGCCGCGCCGCACGCCTCAGGCCCCACTACTTACATCTCACCCGTTTAAAATAACGATAAAATTAATAGTCGCATAAATAACGTTAAATCGATTACCGTTATTTTAATAATAACGTTAACTCTGTCAATACAAGGTAACGTTATGACAATTTACCGGTATTTAAAGCCCTGCTCTTTAGCAAGCGATCTTTAAAATCTGAACCTTTATTGTCCCACAAACAGGGATGCAAATGAACTGCATCAATAAAGTTAATAATCTTTTCATTATTCCACGAAGAACACGAAGCGAGACGTAGAAGCGGCAGAATAAATAAGTGCATACGAGATAGAAAATAAAATGGACTTGAATTTCCATGCCTACTGGATATTCGGCAATTCGTATTAGCGACATTGAGCAATATAGAATATATGGAGCAATTAGAAGCAATATTGCCGAAACAATTGCCGCAATTTATTAAAATTGCTGCGTATTGCTCCACTAATTACTCCAGATTGATCCATTACTGTTGGCAAGCAATTATTGCTAAAAAAAATGATTGCTCAAAATAAAGCGCTAACTTATCTCTGTTCTAAAATCAAATAACGATTGTTACGCCATGACATCAAGCATTAATCAAACAAAAAAGCATCAAAATGGTCTTTAAACTGATTACATCGTACCAACCTTACAAAAACAACCGACGTAGCTAATGTCTCGTCGCCAAGTTGGCAGCCCTCGTCGAGACATCTGAAGGCTGTCAATCGATTCCCAGAGCGTTTATTGGCTCGTTAACGATTTATTTTATATTTTGGGCAAGTAAACTGCTGATGTAGGTACTCTTTTACGCTTTTTTTATTTTTTGGTAAAGTGATTTGCGGTTGGACTTACGTTTTTGTTTCAAAATTAAAGTCAAATCATTTATTTCAAATAGGCACTTTTGAAAGTCAAAGCCGAGGCTTTATAATTTGAAGTAATTTTTCTAACTAACTTGCTAGTATTTCTGTTCACCCCTTCTTCATCAGCAAACATTTACGAGTATTATAACTAGAGACCCGCCTCTGCTTCGCACGGTTTTTACGACTTGATAAAATATCGTTTTTTTTTTACTGTGTGTAAGTTTAATATTAATGTGTTATGCGCATAAACTTTCCGGAAAAAATTCTCTATTATGCGATGGGAACCGCATCAAAATCCGTTTCGTTGTTTAGAAGAACAACGCGGTCACACAGGAGACACAAAAAGGTTCTCAATTTAATGTGTGTCACCTCAGAACTCCGTCGTTTATGAACCGATTTCGATTTTATTATTTTATTTGAAAGGATATACAATCAAAATGCAGTTCTGATGATGGGATCTATGAGGAACTGAGGGAACTCCTCAAATTTTATAGGCAAACATATAGCGATTTTTGTATTTTCATCAACAAATCAAGCATTTACATTCAGAAAATATCATTTGGTGAACGAAACTGATGAAGAAGACCACAGATGGCCACCAGAACTCGTCAATGATACGTATTTCACGGGTAGCGATTTTTATTCGCCTTTTATAATTAAAATATATATAGATTTATTCAAATAAAGATCGTATTCAGCCTATATTCCTGTCAAGATAGTCATTGATACGAGGACCCTAAAAGGGTGACATTACTAAGCTAATAAGCGATCCTTACAAGTAATTGTATTTGTGAAACAATTCCGTCCAGGTTGTGGCCTTGAAAACAGCGTATTGGGCAAAAATGTCTACGTGCTATTAATTCAGGCAGGCAGTTAAGATATTTAATAAAATGCCGCTTGAGTTAAAAAGCATACTGTACACAGGCTCATTCAAGACAAGGCTCAAGGCATACCCGTTGGAAAGATGTCTCTATTCATTAGATGATTTGTAACAGATTTAGGTATTGCCCTTAAAACTGAAATGTAATTATTTATTTTCGTGTTGTAATGTTGGGTTCATAATATGACTTTTATTTTTTTATTATTCTACAATTTTTTCTAATTTAAAATTTAATTGCATGTATTCCTTTATTATTTGTTTACCTGTACATCTAACTAATACTTGTTCCATGCTGGATTATGTTCGAACACAATGTGAATTGTAACTGAAATTAATTGAATTGATTATTTCAGTCATTGTATCACCATTATTTTTATTGTTCATGAGTCAATTTCAACAACTCGATTTTTTACCTAATTTCCATGGACATTTTCATTTTCAGGTTTTATAACATGTGCACTACCGTTCTCACTGTGCGTCAGCGCACGATTGTCTCTTGCCGGGCAAGAATTAATTGTTCATTTAAACTCATTGGTGAAAGCTCAGGACGGCGAAACAAAATGACCATAGAAATTAGTAATTTCGCTCGGATAAAACTATCGTTGACATGTACTTATTAAATCTGAGTCTACATTCAAAAATAATTAGCTTCTTGTAGGTCAATTATTACTTAACGCAATCAAAATACTTTTTCCTGTATTTGTTGGAGATTATCTTCCTGAGAGGTAAATCCTGCGTGTAAAAGTGATTGTGGACAAAAACAGAAATTGATAATTCATCATTTACTGATGTTTTTCTTAAAAAGTATTAGTCTTATAAACATAATTTAAGTGGATTCATTTAGATTCACGTCTCTTGAATTCTGAGAAAAAAAATCGTTTATTATCTGTAAAGCAGCACTGCGTTTTCAGCCTAGACACGTAAATTTTTCGCCTGAGAAATTCACTCTCATAATCTTTCGTTGATTTAGTGCTCTTTCCACCATTAAATCCTAGGTCTGTCGAGATCAAAGTACAGAAAATGAAAGAAAAGCTCAGCTCAACTCAGATCAACTCCCAGCAGCTTTCTTATAACTCACTTCTTCTTGTTCTCTATTGTTAGCCCGACCTATATAACTTGATTTCGTTGTAGTGGCCAAAATTAGAGCCAATTTTTATAAGGGTTCCGTACCTCATAAGGAAATAAAGGAACCCTTATAGGATGACTCGTGTGTCTGTCTGTCTGTCCGTCTGTCACAGCCAATTTTCTCAGAATCTACTGGACCGTTTAAGTTGAAATTTGGTACACATATGAATTTCTGTGACCCAAACACGGACACGTGTAAAGTAAATAAATGAATTTAGAATAATAGGTCACTTTTAGGGGGCAAATTAGAAAAAAAAAAAAATTGCAAACTGTACCGAGTGACACATCATATATGAAGGGACCTATTGTAAGGATTTTTTTTTTAATAATAATTTTAATATAAATACTTTAAAAGATATTTAAGAAAATAGATAAAAATTGGTCATTCCTCCCCCCCTTATCTCCGACACAAAACAATTTTTTTTTTTTTTAATTCAAGAAATAGTTCTTTACTTAGAGATTACAGGACTACCTACAAGAAGTCTATGGTTTAATATAACATGGTAAATCTCTCAATATTGTGTGCGTACAAAATTTTATTCGCAGTTGGAATGTATGGGAGAACATGTTTTCCAACTACAATGTTAAGTTTGTTCTTGGGATAAATTCATCCCAACTACGGAAACATTAAATGTGTGTGGTCCGACACGCACTTGGCCGGTTTTACGGCTGGTAACAAGGGCACAGACTCCACACCACACTAGAGCACAGTGTGTGCGCAAAATGTATTGAAAAAATCTTTACTTAGGTAAGAGCTGTTTAAAATGCACCTCGAATTACCTACTCACGTTCCTATTTTATTGAATAAAATACACTTAAAACACTTCCCAAATCAAACAGACGCTTTTCTACGACACACAATCTTTCCACCTCCCATTTCCTGGCCTGAACTCCGCCATTTTCAAGGCCGTCTCCTCGCCCGCATCGGTTAAGTGAGTAAATGAGTTTGGAACGTACGATACCTTCATAATACGTACCTGAAGACGATGTCGCGCAAAATATGTGCCGCTGATTTGGCTTCGGGCTATATCTAGTACGTTATTGTATGTATGGCCATGTTGTGGGCGTTTATGAGGAGAAGTATTTTAGATAAGAGGCTAGCTATTTAGAAAATTTTAGGTGAGCAGACAATATTGCTAATTAGCTTTAACAAAAGTCCTTTACTAAAACTACACCGATTTGATCCCTGCAGGGCCCAATGCTTCTTTGTGATATAGACACAAATGCTTCTTTGTATATCGTCTTGTAATTATGTATTAGTAGCTTTTGGCCGCGGCTCCGCCCGCGTGGATGTCGGTTATCGCGTAAAAAAGTAGCCTATGTCCTTCTCTATATCCTAGGCTATATCTCTGCCAAATTTCATGACGATCGGTTCAGCAGTTTAGGCGTTAAAACGTAACATACAGACATATAGACAGAGTTACTTTCACATTTATAATATTAGTATGGATTCATGTATACAAAATATTGTGAATATTTTAAAAGAATAAGTGTGGAATTTCTTGCCCATTCTTCTCTATACGTTTTTACCTTTCGGAGGGGGCAATTAGAATCCTTGTGGGATTCCGGGAAGGTGGACCGATGACCTTATGAAAGCCGCAGGAATCCGCTGGATGCGGGAAGCACAGAACCGGTCGAGGTGGCGGTGCTTGGGGTAGGCCTATGTCCAGCAGTGGACGTCTTTCGGCTGAAATGATGATGATGATGATGATGATGAATTAGAATCAATTCATTTTTAGGGTTCCGTAGTCAACAAGGAACCTTTATAGTTTCGTTTGTCTGTCTGTCCGCGGCTTAGCTCAGAGACTTTTAGTACTGTAATTTGGCATGTGCATACATATTAATCACTCCGACAAAGTGGTAAAATAAATCCTTGTATTTTTTATGTTTCCTTTCCTACACGTAAAGAGGGGTAATTTTTTTTCTTGTCTATACCATGGTGTGGGGTTTCGTTAGATAGGCCGTTTAAAATATTGTAGGATTGTTAAAACCATTTTCCGATTCAGGGATCCGTTGGCATAATATTAAGCTTTAATGTGCCAACTTTTGTTAGAGACAAGTGTCCTCCCCCCTGCCAGCTAAATGGTTAAATTGTTCTTGGATCATCATTATCATCATCATTTCAGCCGAAAGACGTCCACTGCTGGACATAAGCCTCCCACAATTGGAGGGTTTACCATAATCGCCACGCTTGGCGATCGCAGTATGGTGTTAAAAATGCATAGAGAACGCTGCTGCCCATTCTCTAGTTGTTCTTGGATATGTGAAAATATTCACTGCAGTAGTATACATAACGAAGTTAAAAGGAAAACTATGACAGAAAAGAAGGCTTTACAGGAAAACGAATAATAAGTCAACCAACTTACATTTGCAGTTGGAATGTATAGGAGAACATGTATTCCAACTACGATGTTAAGTTTGTTCTGGGGATGAATTCGTTCCAATTACGGAACGTTTATTATGCGTGGGCCAAAACGCACTACGCCAAAATTGCTTTTTAAATGCCTATTTGACTTTGACTTTCGAAAATATTGCTCACTGTGGGTTTGCAATTTAAGAAGGCTATTACTCCATTTGAAATAAGATTAGATAGTTCGCATGTTTTATTACTTATCCTAGTTAAACAGGGAAACCTATTATTAGCCATACAATCTGTAATTATACATACTTTGTAATATACTATATATGTATCGCTGTTGGTTGCCTAAATAAATAAATTTAAAAAAACCTTTTTTACAATCCGTTCAGCCGATTTTGACATCTATTTTGGCATGAAGATGGCATTTAGGCCCCTCGCCCACGGTTACTTTTTGTAGCGATGCAATAACGTTGCTGTCGCGCGTTCGCATCGATACAGCCGCGATGCGGCCGCTAGCTGTTTGCCCTCGCCCACACCACGATTATCAGTCGCGATACAAACGCGATACTGTCGCACTTCTGTCGCTATGCAAACGCGATTCAGTAACGGCAAAAAATGCCACAGTTGCACTGATGCTCGGTTCTTCACTCACGCGCCACCCTCCCTCCGTTCTCTCCCCGTTGTCATCCGACACGGTCGCGCGTTTGCATCGATCTGTAGCGCGTTAGTAGCGCGTTGGTATCGCTTCTGTAGTGCGTTGCAAATGCGCCTAACGCGCGTTAATAGAGATGCTGTCGCGCGTTTCGTAAACGCGCGACAGCATCGCTACAAGGGGCCTTAAAGCAAAAATTGTTTACAATACCAACTGGTTTCTGCAGCTGCCGCATTTGTCATGCCACCAAAATTAGCGGATTGTAAAACAGGTTTATTTAAATATCTTATTTCAAATGGAGTATAGATACGTTCAAGGTTCCTTACGATCTGTCACAGAGCTTTCGCTGATTTACGTGAATGATAAATTACTAGGTATTGCGCTAAAATTAAGGATTTATTTTGGGCATAAATGAAGTGCTAAACAGCATTTTTCCGTCAATAAGCTAAACTTTCTTTACGTCGGTCTGTTAGACCGCACTTTCCAAAATGACTAGCCATTTCACTAAAAGACTGCTTAATCTAAATGCCTGCGTCATACAAAGGGATATAATATGATTTGTATTGATCTTGTTAGGGAAGATAAATTATTTTTATGAACATGTTCCACCAAAATATATATTGGATTGGGGCATATTTTGGCATGGGATATGAAACCATAGAGATAATATAATTCTGTCTTATACGTGAAAGGCTTTCGGAAAACGTATGAATTGTCCACTTTATGCATAAGCTTCCTCGTATATTATGCTTTTATTGTTTAGGGAGAGAGTTATTAACAAAGCTTAGCTGCTGATATCCATACTAATATTATAAATGTGAAAGTAACTCTGTCTGTCTGTTTGTATGTTACGTTTTCACACCGAAACCGCTGAACCGATCGTCATGAAATTTGGCAGAGATATAGCCTGGGATATGGAGAAGGACATAGGCTACTTTTTTACGCGATAACCGACATCTACACGGGCGGAGCCGTGGGAAAAAGCTAGTAATATTATAAATGTAGTAACTCTGTCTGTCTGTCTGTCTGTCTGTATGTTACGTTTTCACGCCTAAACCGCTGAACCGATCGTCATGAAATTTGGTAGAGATATAGCCTGGGATATAGAAAAGGACATGGGCTACTTTTTAACGCGATAACCCACATCCACGCAGGTGGAGCCGCGGGCAAAATCTAGTCTTCACTACATAGTATAAAACAAAGTCACTTCCCGCTGTCTGTCCCTATGTATGCTTAGATCTTTAAAACTACGCAACGGATTTTGATGCAGTTTTTTTTTAAAATAGATAGAGTGATTCAAGAGGAAGGTTCATATGTATAAAATATGCATAATATACTAGTGAAACACTGATAATTTTAGAGGTTTCTAATGTAATGTAGTAAATAAACACATTTTTTTGCGCTTACATTGTAAACGCTGGCCCTAACGCTACGAGATAGATCAAAATAATGTATTACAGTATTGTACATCTTAAAAAGGTCTCCAAAAAAGTCCGCAATGGTATATCTCTATCTCTTAGGGATAACCCACAATAACTATTTTTAATCCTTTACTTTATACGAGAAATAATGGCTTATTTACGAAGCGATTTTAAGCAATACAGCATTAATTCTTATCCAATTATGTACCTTAAATACATTGTGCATTTAATATAGATCAATATGGCCCTTTACATCAAGTAATTTAAATGAATATTTTCGAAGATATTACAGATTTAAAATGCAGGGACATAGCGGTTGCGGCGGTACCGGCCGGCAGGCCGGCGGATTCTGTAGTACTCGAATATTTAGTATCATTGCACCCGTGCGAAGCCGGAGTGGGTCGCTAGTAATATATAAAACAAAGTCGGGTTTGCTCGAACACTTATAACTCGAGAACGGTTTTCATGGTTTTTGATTTGTTGTATTTGTTTCTATGTCCGCATATGACGTACCAACGAGTGGAGAATCAGCGAACAAACACATTTTCTCGTAATCTGAGGGATCATAAACCATACTGCCATTAGCTATCGAATGTGCCGGCTCCTCATCTCTAGCGCCTATTGGTTTGATGATAGCATGCAACAACAGTTGGTCGAAGAACGTCACTTTTATTGCAAAGTTTCTAAGATCCTGATATGAAATACGTAGATTCAATACTTTTAAAACCAACGTGTCTGATGGTGGCATTGCGATCTCTGGAAGCAGCTTCTCCTCTGACTTCGGTTGAGTTATAGTGGACAGCGATCGGGCGGATTTCCGCTTATTCATTTTTGTTTTGTTTGTGGACCTATTTTACTGTGAAAACTTTTTATTTTATTTCGGTTTTTATTTATTGCAGCAATAGAACAATAGTTCTGTTACTTCTTTCGACAATTGTCGAAAGAAGTAATAATAATAGCGGCTAATTACATTAATTAAAGGCACACGGTTAAAGACATTTAAACATACAATAACAAAAGTCGGCAGTCATACGCTCGTCTCACAATACTCCAGACATACTGACAAGATTTATTTCCGTTCATTCACGAACACTTACAGTCAAGCTTAGCGCCCAAGAGAGCGTTGAGCGCAGAGTGTGCGAGGGAAAGGCGACTGGGCTCGACCGACGGTTCGATTTCGAGGAATGTCGAACAATCTGTGCCTCCTGTGAATAAAGAATCCACTGGTGTCATAATTAAGGTAATTTACTGTATCGTTGGAGGAATAATTTCATAATTTTGTGACATAAATTTCGTGAGTGAAATATAATTTAATTATAAAAGATTACTTAGGGACTTTTGAAAAGGTAGATCACGAATCTCATTGGCAATAATAAATCTTAAGGCTCCCTCACCGGGAGCATTCGCCTGTAATGTAACAATCCAAGATTCCACTGTAACGGCTAGGTTTTTTTAGGTGCAACTGCGCAGGCGGTCAACTGCTAGGTAGTGTAGAGAAATAATTGAAACCAGCAGGATGGGTTATTACCATATAATTAAGGTAGACGTAACTCGGCTAGGTTATAGGTAAAGGTTACATTACAGGCGAATGCTCCCGGTAAGGCAGAGCCTTTAAAATAATCTTAAGGCTGAATGAGTAAGAAACGAAAATAGGTTTTTTTGTCAAAGACACGTGCACACAAAAAGATAAGTAACTCAATTAGGTAAACAGAGAAATAGAACAAAATAGATCTACATTATAATCACGAGGACAAAAGATAATAGTCGGCAGCTGCACTTCATGACTGTGACAGGAAGGCTTCCACTCAGCATGATGCTGTGCTATGTCAGCGTTCAGTCAGCATCAAGAGTCAAAAGTCAGCGCTGTGCTGTGGGGGACCCACAGCACAGCGCTGACTTTTAGTGATCACCCGAAAAAGACGTACTGAAACCAAGTCGAGTTCAATGATTAGTACATAAATAGGTAAGAGAATAAAATAAATAGTTCTTAGGATGTAATTTAAATATACAACCAATTATATGAATAAATATTATTAAATAGCCTAAAAATTTAAACGCAGGTATCCAAAAGGGGTACCGCTGCCCCGGAACATAAAGGGCCAAGTAAGGAACACGGGTAGGTTTTAGTCAGTAAGAGTCTGACACTCCCTTCCGCTCCACCCAGAGCGATCATTTGATGATTTCCCATCCTCAAAAAAAAGGTATCATAAGTAAATAAAGGAGATACCCAAAACATACTATTACACAAGTATAACCAGTGTTTTGTCTCATTTTGTTTAGAGTAGTGATGGTCTAATTAAAACATGTGGCAGCAAAAACCTATTTGTCAAAACTTAGTGAGTGGAAGAAGCGAAAAGTGTTCGTAAGGCGAAAAATCGAATTAACTCGTAACCAAAAGATGTGTGTAAAGAATCCGTAAAGAATCCGTCATATAATCTCAGTGTTACGCTCGATTCTTTCATTTCCATCAAACTCTTTGCACAAGTGTATAAAAAAGCCACAAAATTCTCACTTTATTAACACAAGGTGTTCCCAAAAAGTAACAAAATAATGAGATCTCGAAGAAATGTTCGATTTTCATCTGTCATAAAAAGTACCAATATCCTAGCGAACTTGAACATCTCTATATTCATTGGTAGGGTGGCAATGAGCCAAGATTTTGATTAGCGGATGTAAAAATCGGTATTGAATACACTTTTCCGTAGTCAACAAAGAACCCTTATAGTTTCGCCATATCCGTCTGTCTGTTAAGGGTATACATAATAAACACGCCGACAAAGTGGTAAAGATATCCCTTACACGTAAAGTGGGGATGATATATTTTTTTTCTCGTTTATTCCATGTTGTGAAAAAATTATATACCCTTACCTACCCGACCCGTAACGACTGTCAATAGTCCGCGAATGACTGCCGGAACTAACGACGTGCCCCAGAAAACACGATAGCTTTCTGGGGCTCGCTTTTCTTTCTTTTTTCGCGTGCCCGCTGTGTTCCGGGCAACCTTTTCCCGGCTAATCCGGCTATCACCAAGCTCCGTGCCGGGTACCTTTTTTACCCGCGAGGTCACGTCAAGCTCACTAACTTGATCTGGCGAATATATGCGCCGACCGTCACCATCTTTGGCGTCTGCAGCGTAGCACACTCGCTGCGGTCATCGTCACACCAGGCTCAGCTAGGAGAGTACTGCGCTAGTTCCAAGGAATCTTGTGACAATAAACCTACCCTTACCACCCCCCTACCCTTTTACCCTTTTCCCCTTTTTCCTTTTACCCTTTTCTTCAATTTTAGCGAGTAATACTTTTATGTTGACAATTAACGTGGTCTTAATTCTTATCTGTACCACCTAAACCTCTTCCGGCATAGTAGCGTAACTTTCGAGCCCAATTTATCAAAATTACTTTGAAAGTAATCTAAT